>OX421440.1:5716677-8116677 GCA_949126915.1 Musotima nitidalis
TTGGTGTAAGTGTCAGAAATATATAATATGCCTCTGCCTACCTCTTTGGGGAAACAGGCGTCAATGTATGTATGCATTGCATACCAAGTGTAGATATAAAGATATTAGTAAGCATATATTAATAACTAGTTAGTTACTATATTTTAATTTATAATTCCTCATATCTTAGACGACCGATATGGCGTGGTGGCGAGAATACCTACTCTCCGCGCCTAGGATTGTGGGTTCGATTCCCACGCAGGACAAATATTTGTGTGCATGAACATGAATATTTGTTCTGATCTGGGGGCATTCCTATGTATATTAAGTATGTATTTATATATGTTTATTAGTTATTTAGTATCCATAACACAAGTTCTTAATGATACTTATCTTGGAACTAAATAAGTGTCAGAAATATTTATTATTATTTATTAAATGTTTTTTTTATTTATTAATAAAACCAACAGCTGTTATAAATAATCTACACTAATATTATAAAGAGGAAAAATTTGCAATTTTGTATATAACGAATAAACTCAAAAAGACCGATTTTAATAATTATTTTTTCATTAGAAAGCTACATTATTACTGAGTAACATAGGCTATATTTTAATTTGGAAAAAAATAGGGTTCCGTAAAATATTTGGGTTTTACACCAAGTAATTATCAGAAAATATAATAATTATTTTTATGTCTTCAGTGGCAGCGACCCAACCCCGTACATGGCATGTGATCTCACTGACAGACCGCTTTGTGAATGAGCACCCTGCGGACTTACACCGAACATTGCCTATACGTGTGAGGCAGCATTTAGTCAACAAGAGTGCCAGGACTCAGGTGAGATATTTATATAAATGGTTACCGACGTAATTAACCAATGTGCCGTGTGGTACACTCAGCGACGTTTTGACGACCGATATGGCATGGAGGTCAGTATACCTGCACTTCACTCCAGAGGTCGTGGGTTCGATTCCCACACAGGACAAATCTTTGTGTGCTTGAACATGAATATTTGTTCTGGTCTGGGTGTTTTCTTATGTATATTAAGTATGTATTTACAAAAATTAAAAAAAAGTATTTAAGTATGTTTATCCGTTGTTTAGTATCCTTAACACGAGTTCTTAGTGATACTTATCTTGGAACTAAACAATTGGTGTGATTGAAAGAGAATATTTTTTCTTAATTTTTTTATTATGCAGTTGGCAACATAAAAGCGTGATTAAAAACAGCACAGCACAACAGACACTAGGTGTCGCGAACCATAGACTGCATAGGTCTCGGGTTCAAACCCTGATCGATAATTATAAGTTATACAAAATTTATAAATAAGTTAAAACAAATACTAATAAACAAAACTTATTATAGTATTAAAGAATACCTAGATGATAAAGACCTAAAACAAAAACAAAAATAATATATATTGAAATAAACATAACACAAATTATTATATAATAATTACATATTTAATACAATAGCATGCTATAGCATTATATACATTATAATAAAACATATTTACCATTTATAATACAATATAATATACATAATTTAATAGGTGTAGAATTAATTTAATTTTCAATATAATTATTACTGTATAATAAACCGAATACAATAATCTAAATATAAAAAGCTAGCATCCTCCTCTCTTCTAAGTTGCCATACCCTACAGGGTCCATATTGTATCTGTGATATTATAAATAACATCTTTGTAACATATGGAGTGCAATAAAGACATTGAGTATTGAGTTATCTCAATAATTATTGCTTGCTCTGTGCCTCGAAAAGCACGTTAAGAATACCGTCGAGAATTACATAATATTATTATGTAACTGTAAATGTCACATAAATTGATATCGGTATTCTATACATATCGGTACCAAATTATCAAATATCAAAAAGAAACAGCCTAGTGGCGAATTCCATGTGCTGCAAAGTCAGCTTCTCGGGTTCAAATCCTGGTGTTATGACTTTTCGTGTTATTTACGTAATTATCGCTTGCTCCGTGCCCCGGAAAGCACGTTAGGCCTTTGTCTCAGCTGTCGAGAACATCTATGGCAGTTGTCATTAGGAAGTCAGTGCCTTCTAATATCCTGATAGTTTAACTATATTCATCAAGTACCGGACTTTCTAAAATTTTACATAATGTAACCTTATTTGTTAATTCAAGTAAGTAATCTACATAAATTTATTGTATCTCATTTGAAGTGAACTACTTTCATTCAAGGATGAATGAAAGTAGATTAACGAAAGTGATTTATGATGGACAAGTGGATGATGGATGATGATGTGTTGGGAGGGGAAGACCACGTAAGACCTTCCATGACCAAATACAAATAATGTTAGAGAAAGGGCAGGTCAAAAGTACCCTAAACCGACGGGCGTGTATGAGGAGGTTAATGAGTGTGAATGAAGCTAAAAGTGTGTGCCAAGATCGTAGCAAGTGGAAGGATGTGATCTCTGCCTACCGCTACGGGAAAGAGGCGTGACATTATGTATGTATGAAGTGAACTATTTTGTTTTTATGAGAAATTAATTCTTTAAACCCATATGATGATGTTTCCCATTGAGTTGCGGTCAGACGGCAGTCACTTCATGTAATAACTGAAATTCAGCCAAATCTGGTCAGACAAGACAGTGTGCAGACTCAGAGCTTAAAGTACTTAGCGCCTGGACATCACCGGGATATGATTACAAATGACCGTCAATGAATGATTGAGGCGATATGGCGTGGTGGCGAGTATACCCGCTCTCCGCTCCTAAGGTCGTGGGTTCGATTCTCACGCAGGACAAATCTTTGTGTGCATGAACATGTATATTTGTTCTGGTCTGGGTGTTTTTCTATGTATATTAAATATTTATTAACAAAAAAAGTATTTATGTATGTTTATCCGTTATTAAGTATCCATAACACGAGTTCTTAATGATACTTATCTTGGGACTAAATAATTGGTGTGATTGTTAGAAAATATTGTTATTATTAATTTTTGTCTGTTTCTTCAGGTTCGGACATGTCTAGTGGGGGATTTAATGTTTGCGAGCATCCAACTCGTATCTGGCAGTAAGGAGGGCGCAGTCCTATATCTGGCGACGCCGCCCGGACAACCGGTGGCGCTGGTCAGCTCTATGAGCATGAATACTCTCATTAAAGCATCAGTTCATGGTAAGTAAATAAATAAATAAATATTTTCAGACAATTACACCAATTATTTAGTTCCAAGATAAGTATCATTAAGAACTTGTGTTATGGATACTAAACAACGGATAAACATACTTAAATACTTTTTTTTTGTATATACATACATACTTAATATACATAGGAAAACACCCAGACCAGAACAAATATTCATGTTCATGCACACAAAGATTTGTCCTGTGTGGGAATCGAACCCACGACCTCTGGAGTGCAGGTATACTGACCTCAACGCCATATCTGTCGTCAAGTACTCGACGGAAAAGTCTAGTAGCATGTTATAGTGTCCCTTGCAAGAACTATGCTCGCGATGTTTAACTAATTGCAAGATATATTTTCACCATAAAATGAACCTTATGAAGTTAATTTCAGGTAATGCTTTCGAAATTTAACTAATTGCAAAATATTCTCCACCATAAAATGAACCCTATGAAGTTGATTTAAGGTAATGCTCGCGAAATTCAACTAATTGCAAGATAGTGGTTAATATATTTCCACCATAAAATGAACCTTATGAAGTTGATTTAAGGTAGAAAACCAATGAAAAATTTCAACATGCACTATCACTTAAGGCAGCACGAACCAATTTTAGTTACTATTGCCATCTCCATAATAATATCAACAACAGTAACATTTTTGATATGTATTTATTAGAAAAAAAAGTACTTAATTTTATACTAATTGTGAAAGTATTTAAATCGTATCAAAGACGAGGACGATTTAGATACACCGATGATCTAATCAAGACAACGCAAAGCCGATGGATGCAGGTGTCGGGATTGATTGACGTGAAAAACAATTGGAGAGTCCTATCTTTAGCAGTAGACTTTGTACCCTTTTTATGTTATGTATTTATTTACAAGAAATAAAAAAAAACTTTAGGTTAATTCGATTCTAGTATTCAAAAAACCGTTCTCAATGATACTTATCTTGGAACTAAATAATTAATATGATTTCTAGACAATAAAATTAATTTAAATCAATCTCTTCCTTTCACAGGTTTAGGCTACAAAGATTTCACAGACGAATGTTTATATGGCCGTGACGTCACTTCTTTACTACGAATCAATGATAAAGGATGGACTGAAAACGCCGACCACCTAAATTCCATCCCGGACTATGAACCAACTCCTGTAGTCACAAAAAACGGCATAGACTATACAAATAAGACTTACGATAAAAAATATGTCGACGCAATAATGGGCCCAAATCCACCACTTCTGACCGAATTAAAAATATCTACCACAAAGCAGTTTTTCGACCCAACAAGGCTTAATAAGCAGATGAACTTGACTATTGAAATTAAAAGTGACAATGTGGCTGAGTTACTAAAGTCTTGGGTTGGGAGGGGAGCGTTGGCGCCCACTTCGGAGTTTATAAAAATATTTCACAAAATTAAATCTAACAAAATTACTTACCAAGACAAAGATTCTGATTCGGATTAATTACATTGTTTTGCTTTAATATGCGTGTTTAAAATAATTCGCGGCGCATAAGTTGAACAACGTCTTAGGATGCTTGGTCTTAATCAAAGTGTGGTATGGGGGGGAGGGCGTAACTATAGCAACGCAGCGACGCATTAATCGCGCGCATGCGTTTACTCACTTTCTGTCTCTTTCTTGATTTTATCTAATCGTAGACCTTTTTACCTGCGACTAACGTCATTTTTATTCAACTTATGTGCAGACAAAACTTTTTACTACATTAAAAAAAACAGTCTTCTAAAGGTATTTTTTTATACAGCTTTCGATTTATTGTTAATTTAAATTTATTTAGGCTTAATTGCTGTATATTGCTTGGTATTTTCTTGTAAATTTGCACACATTAACCTCTCAACGTGAAAACTTGCATATTTTTTTAATCACCACATAAGTAGGTAATTTATAGTTTGTTATTGATAAAACGTCAGTCGCCGTATGTACTAGCAAATGTTTAAGAATTAAGGGGTTTATTAACAAAACGATATCTAAAGATAGACCAGGTTTAAAACTAGTGCTGTCGTTGTCTTCGTCTTATCAAATGAGGTAACACTAGTTTTGAACCGGGTTTTACTTAAAATCACGTTTTTATTAAGTCCCCAAGACTTTAATGTTACAGAACTAAGGACTAAGGAAAATAATAAAACAACTTATTTTTTTTAATAAACCGCATTTTTATTTAATTTTCGATCACATTAAAAATGGTTTTTTAGTACAATAATTGTACATTTATCCCAAATAACAATGTATGGGCTTGGCCGAATCTCACTTAATTAACATTAAAATTGTTGATTTTGTATGGAATTCAAATAAATCTTTACTGTCGTATAGTCAGTCAAAAAATTCACGTGGCCATCCTGACGTCACAATTGCGTGTGTTACGTCTTTAAAAAAGCCGGTGGCAATGTCAGAAAAAAAACCTTTCTGTACCCAAAAATAAAAAAAATGTACTGCTGTATTTCACCAGATATAGAACCCGGTATGGAAAACTCTTTTTGTCCCACATCTTTACTGAGGACTCGAGAGGCTTGGGGGGGGGGGGGAGTATCTCATTTATCATTACTCATTCTCCTTTACTATGAATTATATATTATTAATATATCACTTACACTGACTAGATGTGCCAGACGCACGAAGCCATTATTTAAAAGAAAAAAAAAATACAGAACATTTTTTGTGGCCAGCGTATGCGGCCCAGCCTGTTCACGCTTCTATATAAAAGAAAAGGGATCTTTATGATATTATTTAGGTATGACGAACTTGTAAGCATCGTGTACAATCGAATAGAGGTAGAATTTCTTTGAAATCGGTAGTTTATTAAAACATCTTACTTTTGATATGAATTGCCTGGTATATATATTATTATTGTATATTGCCTTATATTAGGCGCAAAACACCACCCACAATAGCGGGTTTTTAAACTAATTCATTTCACTTAACCAAATACCACATTATTTAACTGGTAGGTCATGCGGACAAAGTAAGGCGACCGTTAGTATTTAAATTCCATACAAAATCTTCAAAAAAGCATTCTTAACTCTAATAAAATATTGAAATGGCAAGTAGAATTTCTAGATTTTCAAAAAAGTGTCTATCTAATATTATTTTATATCTAATGGTCTTTTGATTGATTTAGTCATCATTCAATTTTTGAGCGAAAATTACTCCTTATTATAAAGCAGGGTTTCTTAAATTATATGTTCAAAGTTTAAGACTAAAAACGTGAAAAACTAATATTTGCTATATGCTGATCATTGTTATTATTTTTTACACCATAATGTATACCATAGTCTTAGAATTTAATTAAAGTCATTATTTAACTCTAAACTACAATTAGAAGTCAGGGGGCCTACCGCCGAATTCAATGGATTACCGGTAATCCATCTAGATCAAACTTTGTTTACGTTCATTAATCCGTACCGAAGAATCTGCCGGCAGCCACCTCTCATTCATGACCTTCAGTCCGTGACAGACCAATAGGTAAATGGAGAACGCCATTTTGTTTCGATTTCCATGAGTTCGGCGGTACGACAGAATCAATTCGAAATCCATTTTGCCTTATAATCGATTGCCATCGAACTCGGCGGTAGGCCCCCTGATGTCATCTGCACTATACTCCTCAGGTCATGAAAGTAAGTGAATTGGTTGGAAATTGAAGAATACAAATCTCTATAAATGACGTGGCGCGGAGGTCAATATACCAGCACTCCGCTTCTAAGAACGTGGGTTCGAATCCATAAAAGAAGAAAAAAAAAATATTGTTCATGATTATGAATAATTGTTCTGGCCTGGGTATTTTTATACACTTTTTATGTAATCATTTGTAAAAAAGTATTTAAGTACGATTATCCATTGTCTAGTATTCATATTACAAGTTTTGCCCAGTTTGTCTATGGATATTGTTAATTTATTTACGGATGACGGGCGAGTACAGAGACAGGATAAATAGAAATTCAATTGTGTCTCATCGAGTGTATGTAAATTAAACTACTTACTATTTAAGAAACCCTGCCATAGACACTACTAGGTGTTTTAAAAGTGGAAACTTTAGGAACATTACATTTAAATGTACTCTATGTACACATAAGAGAAACCAAATTGCTGTTTAAGATAACGTACGAAGAAAATACAAAGGGATGCTTTAGATGTCTAGATTATACGCATTTCTGTAGAAACTATATTTTTTAGTTGCATGTTAGACTTAAATCTTCTTCCAAAGTATTCCTTTTTCTCCTTTCGTTTACATTTAGCGTCAGTTAGCTAAACCAAGTATAATCCGCGGCGCATAACTTGAACAATAACCTTAGATGCTTGCCGACACATTATTGAGTCTCAATCGAATTGCGGCATAGGGGGGGGGGGGGTGTCCGAGCAGACGCCATTAGAAGTGAGCGGGGTCTTACGTCCCCTTTCCTCGCGAAGTGTCACTACTAATGACATCTAGCGTCAGCTATCTGAACCTCGTAGCAATGTAAAAGTGGGCGTGGTCTTACATCTTCCTCTCCCCGCACATTATTTAATAAAAACAAGCTTTCATATAGTATCCCATTTTTGTATTTTCTCCGTCATTCTGACACATTGTCCATGGATGCGACACCTCATAAATCTGGTCATCTCTAAAGTTTATAAAAACGTTGGGTATCTAATCTGTCTATGATTAATTAAATATGCAGCTTTTTACAAAATGCCCAGGACATTCACGATCTGCCCAATTTGACAATCGGACGACAAAATACAAGGTGTCATATCTTTAGCAAAGTTATAAAGGAAATATACTTGAAAGTAATTTACTAAAATCAATCCACCGTTTTCGTAGCTAATTAAGATAAATTGGACAATGTTATGCAAAATGAATTCAACATATATTGAGAACGAAAATAACATACAAAATGTAACGCCTTTTTCCCGTGTGGGGATGGCAGATATCACATCTTTCCACTTGCTACGACCTTGGCACAAACTTTTAGCTTCATTCACACACATTAACCTTCTCATACAAGCCCGTCGGTTTAGGGTACTTTTGACCTGCCCTTTCTCCATTTTTTTCTAAATTTGGTCATGGAAGGTCTTACGTGGTCTTACCCTCCCAACATTTCCATTCCCTTGTCCATCATAAATCATTTTCGTTTGTCTACTTTCATTCATCCTCTCAACATGACCAAACCATCTAAGCATACCTTTCTCAATTCTTGTCACTATACATTAGCTTCCCAAATTTTCCTATAAAGATTTACACGTTCGCGGTCGCCTTTACCGGTCCACTGCCCAGCTGGTCTGGTCAGAGGGGTGGACCAAAGATCGTGCGTTCGATTACTTACTTGGGAATATTTTAAGCATTGTTCTGAATCTTTTTTGATTTTGATAAATAGAAGCATACAACAGATAAAGCGAAAAATATTTATATACATCATGACAGGTAAAATTATAATGTGGTTGTGTCCATCTTGCATAACCACGACCAATTATACCTTAAAACGTATTCCAGCTTAAAATCTATAAATAACAAACAAATTTAGACTAGATTGTTTTATAACAGTAACCCAATAATTTGTAACCAAACAAGTTTTAAGTTCAATTCAAATTTTAAACTTAAGAAAAGAACACAATCAACAAGAAAAAATAATATGAATTCTTAAGTCTAGTTTATGCTAAACATTCGCTAGATTTCTGAGTAGTTGCCTTTTATTAAAAAAAGCTACCAAAATAGTAGTTTTTTTAATATATTTCCAGTACCTATTTTATATAAGAGAATAAAATATAGAGAGTGGAAAATATTCATTACTAATCAAAAATCTGTGAAATACGACAATTTATAATAATTTTATCGTTAAATATTAATTAAAAGAAATAAAAACAATACCAATTAAACGTTAGAGTACCTAAACCTATTTTATAACTAATTATAAATTATAATTAATTCTTTCGAAGAAAAATATATTAAAATATAATAATTTTCGGATTTGATGTATTTAGAACTTTCTACACCTTACTAATTAACCAAATTGACTATAGGCAAATTATCTTAAAGTAAATAATGTATTTTATGTATGAAACAACAGTATGTAGGATAGTCTAAAAAAACGAAAATAGTGAACACAAATATTTGTACAGAATTTGAAAAAAATTTTGGTTTTTAAATGTATGCTTCAGGTTAATAAACCAGACGATACCGGGTTCAAACCTCACATATATACTATGGAGTTTAAACTATATGTAACACAAGCGATTAACAGGCCCACGCACAATGAATTTGTAACTTTATTAATGTTAGCAAAACAATAAAAATATTATGTTGCAATTTTCAAGATGTGCCGTGTATTGCCGGCCTAGAACAGTGTTACCACCTCTTACGGGGAGTCGTCAGAGTCTACAAAGAGAAATCCTAACGGATCATGGGCAGCAGCGTCAACCTGCGTACTGGCTGGAACTGCGATCACCAACCCGCCTGCCCAGCGTACTGATTATGGGAAAATACCGCCAATAGAATGTAATCTATTGGGAAGACTAATGTTCAACAGTGGACTTCATAAGATTGACATATAAATAAATATTTACTTTACATAATTTTTTTACTTCCACGATTAGTACCTTAAGGACTTGTGTTATGGATACAAAATAACGGATAAATACATAAATACTTTTTATTTTGTAAATCATACTTAATATTCATAAGGAATCAATAGGAATCCTACCAAGACCTAAGGAGTCCAAGCCAACCTCACCTGCAAGTGGTGCACCTGCCGATCAACGGACGACGCTCTGGCGAACATAACAGTGTCCGATAAGCAGTAATAGGCTCGCCACCTCTTACGTGGGGCCAACTATATAGTTGGCGAAGTGTGGGCGTATAACCTGCCTCTGCATACCCCTTCGGGGAAGCAGGCGTGAATGTATGTATGTTATATACATAAGGAAACACCCAGACCAGAAAAAATATTCATGTTCATGCCCACAAATATTTGTCCTGTGTGAGAATCGAATATTAGAATATAAGGTTTTTAAACCTCTAAGGTTTATTAGCGATTACTTGTTTTTTGAGAGCTGTAGGCATTAAAAAAATAAACATTACAAATTCAAGCATTCATCAAACCTGAACGAAAAACTATAAATTAATATCAGTAGTATCAAATTAAAAGTATCTACACAATTTTCGTTTTTAGCAACCAGTCCTCCCCACGCTGTATATAAAATTAAAAATATCATACATTTAAATTAACTACTAAAATATTGCTAATAGAAATTTTAATATGGCAACACTAACATTGCACAAAGAATGACACATTTTAGAGATCATTTCATAATAATTATAATAAAAAATCAAAAATAAAACCTTATTACTAAAATAAAACTCGCCACTTCACTAAATTAGAAAAATTAAAATAAAACGAAAACATTTGTTAATTAAAATACTACCAAAACTTATCACGAAAAAATAATAATTTTTTTTTATAGTGGCAAGACTACAATTTTAACGTATTTTTATTTCCCAATGAAATAATCGTAGGAAGTAATAGCACTTCGATAAAAAAAATCTATAGTCTCTTTATTATTCATATTGCAATATAAAGAGATTTTAAACAATACATATTATTTAAGCACCAATATTCGGCATTAAGGGGCTTATTTCAAAACAAGAACTACAGTTAACCCAGGTTAAAAACGAATGCTGTCACTTATGTTTGATAAAATGAAGACAGTGAGGGGACGTCCATTAATTACGTGAGTCTAAAATAGGGGAGGAGGGGTCCGGCCACATCTCACCAAGGGGGGGGGGGGCGCGCAAGTCAATAAAAATCTCACGTAACCTTTTTAATTCAGAGAATATACATTTTTATACCACAGTAAAATTTTGTATTACAATATCAATACCGGTCATCATTCGTTATAGTGCACCTTAAACGTGGTATCATTATTCTCCTTTTATTTCACAGAAAAATGTAGTACATAGAAGACAAATCACATAAATTAAATTATTTAAAAAATATTGGGTAAATCTCACGTGAGGGGGGGGGGTCCGACCACATCTCACCAAATCTCACCAAGGGGGAGGGGGGGGGGCAAGTTTTTAAAAAAACACCTTACGTAATTAATAGACGTCCCCTAACAGCACTAGTTTTAAATCTGGTTTAACTTTATATCTTGTTTTGTAAGAAGACCCTAAGAGGCTATATTAAAAAAAAAAACCAACAATTTTTGACTAGCTACATGTAAAAATGGCTTAAATATATAATAATATTAATTTTACTACAAGATGCTTAAAAAGCTTAAAACAACGTGATATGACACAATTAACAGCGAAAGTAAAGTGTCAGTTAATATTTATTAACCTTCTTAATGATGTATGGGTTATACCAAGATTTGAGGAGCACAAGCCAACAAACCTGCAAGTGGTGCACCTACTGACCAACGGACGACGCTTTGACAAACATTACAGTTCCCAGTAAGCGGCAATAGGCAAGCCACCTATTACGTGGGACTAACAATATAATAAACGAAATGTGGGCTTATAATATGCCTCTGCTACCCCTTTCGAGAAACAGGCGTTATAAATGAATGCAAGTTAAAAAAAATACTTTGGCTCTGCTGTTTTAAATGGTTTGAAACGATAATCGAAGTTAAGCAAAGTTCACAGAGGTCAGACCCTGGATGGGTGACCATTTGTGTGGCATTTCGCAACAGTGTTTCGTTGTTACCCGTTAAGTCATCTCATCCAAGTACTGGGCTGTGCTTAATATTTTAGATCATTTATGCACAGAATTACAAGTATAATATCGATTGTTTTATGCGTAATCAAAATAGCAAAGCTTATAGACAATATCAGATTACAAACTATTATTGGCAGTGATAGGAATATGCAGAATGTATTTACCTGAAATTCTAGACGCAACATACCGTCGAGAATTACATATTATTATGTAGCTGTTAATGTCACTGAAATTGATATCGGTATTTTATACATATCGGTACCAAATTATTAAATATATACAAAAGCATACACAGCCCAGTGGCGAATTCCATATGCTGCAGTCAGAGCTTCTCGGGTTCAAATCCTAGTGCTATAACTTTTCGTGTTATTTGCGTAATTATCGCTTGCTCCGTGCCTCGGAAAGCAGGTTAATCCTTTGTCCCGGCTGTCGAGAACATCTATTGCAGTTGATATTAGGAAGTCAGTGCCTTTAATATCCTGACCGCTGGTTTAACCATAGAATGATGTTTCCCTCTGGGCTGCGGAGGTCAGACGGCTGTCGCTTCATGTAATAACTGAAATTCAGCTATATCTGGTTAAACCAGTGAGCAGTAGCGTAAGTCTAGAGCCCAACCGGGATAAATTCTAGGATTTGATAATGTTATGTCCCTTTCTTTGTATCTTTTAGAAAAAGAAATTCTATATATTCCTATCACTGTTTCATATTCATGGATGAAAGTTAAAAAAAAAAACAATTACATTTTTAGGTCATCCTAGACTTAAGGCATATATGAAGCAGAATAATTTATACAGAAAATTTTGCTCCCAAAATACGTTTATTTTTATAATTATATTTTTATCTAAAGATAAAAAAGCACCATTAACTCAAAATTGCGATATTTTAAACACCTTTTTTAGTATAAGAACTTATACTATAGAATTTTGAAAACTTCCCATATTACAACAGAGATTCTCGACACACCCCAATTAATCATACATTAATTTAATAATTAGAAAAACCCAAAAAAAAATTTTTTTTTCACCTAAATATTGACTATAATATTATTTAAATCGAATTTTGTACTCAAAAAACGACCAACCCTACTTGGCCATAGACAAAATGTTCTTTTAACAAAAAAATCAAAGTTCATTTTGTCTATGGTCATACTTTTCTTCTTTCCTTTTTTAACCTACATCACATTTACTTTCTTTCCAGATCACAGTCTTTCACCCTGCCTCATACTATCAATTTTAAATACTATTGTCAAATAACAATTTTTTTTTTACTACAAGATGGGACTCAAGCATTCAGCCTATCTAAACGCAACCGGTCACTGCAGCCTAAGGACGCTTGCAATGCTAGGGGCCTCACTAGCGTATCGTCGACCCTATAAAAACCGTTTTACGTTATTGACAATAGTAATTAAAGAAACCATGGAACATTACGCCACACATTAAATAATTTAATTGTAAACTGAACCGCAAATTCAATAAATTGTAAAATACCTAGTGTAAAATATATTTAAAAATGAATTTCACATTATTTATAAAGCAATTAACCACAGACGACTAACAGGGAGTACTTATTGAAATTATTTTATTAGTTCTCCAGCAACATTAAGCATAAAGTTTAAGAGATATTTAATAATGAAATAGAAACTTTTTTTACATTATATTAAATCTAATAATTTCAGCTCACAATTAAATTGTTGCCATAATTAATATTTTTGTAATAAATAACCATCATGATTGCCAGTGCCTTTATATTCATTTATATAATAATGTGGCGTAATTCTCCATATGGGTATATGGCAAAATATCAATTTTCTACCAAAACATTTTGTCATAAAAAAATCCCTCACTTTACCCAAAATATTTTTCAGATCTAATTTTGGTTCCATGCGATTTACTTTTACATATATTAGTTTTGTTCTGCGGCGCATAAGTTGAACCTACCTTCGATGTTTGGACAGACACTTGGGTCTCAATCGAGGTGCGGCATGGGGGACGGGGGTAACTATAGCAACGCCTCCCTTTCTTTCTTTTATCTACAATTGTAACTGCGCGGCCAATCGCCATTTTTGTTAAACTTATTCGCCGCCGACTATAAAACCGTAAACATATTTAATTTTGCTAAAATAGGCAAAATGGTTGAGCCCATACAGCCAAATCATAAAAGTACTTACCTACCCATTTTCAATGTCAAATTTATCAGATAAAAATCTCAAATAATTAATACTTTACTATGTTATACTGAGCTTTAGTATTCCTAAACATACTTTTCCCAATAATTTATTTTTATGCCAACATGCTTCGCACATAACCAATTTTCAAAAATCTTTATACTTGCTGTATTCCTTTCTCAAGAACTGTTGATGGTAGAACATCTTCTATTATATGTGACATAGTCATATGACGTCTGCAAAAAAAAAACATTACTTAAAGAAAACATTTACATATGAGAAGGTTAATGAGTTTGAATGAAGCCAAGAGTGTCGGGATCGTAGCAAGTGGAAGGATGTGATCTATGTCTACCTCTACGGATAAGAGGCGTGACATTATTAAAAAACTTTCATATCATAAACTATCACATAGTACTTGAAAACGTCAAAATTAAATATAAAAATTGTACACTAGTTGGTCCATTCTTTTTTTTAGATTATAATTTAAGATGTGTTATGTATGTGATACTGAATAAGTTTGTTTTCTTTCTTTAAAAATGACCCTCTAACTTAATTAGCTTAACTTAACGATAACACCAATTATTTAGTTCCAAGATAATTAAGAACTTGTGTTATGAGCACTAAATAATAAAATAAAAATAAAAATAATAATAATATTCTCTTACAATCACACCAATTCTTCAGTTCCAAGATAAGTATCACTAAGAACTTGTGTTATGGATACTAAAGAACGGATAAACATACTTAAATACTTTTTTTTGTAAATACATACTTAATATACATAGGGAAACACCCAGACCAGAACAAATATTCATGTTATGCACACAAAGATTTGTCCTGTGTGGGAATGAACCCTCTGGAGTGAAGTGCAGGTATACTGACCTCCACGCCATATCGGTCGTCAAAATCGTCGTAAAAATGGATAAATACTTTATTTTTAAATGTAAAAACATACTTAACATTTATAATATTAGTATAGATAAATAAGTCAGCATTTAAAATACAAACCTGAGACCCCTGTCTCCACGAAATGACAAACTGCACAAACGACAGCTTTTCATCAAAATAGGCGATTTCACCTCTTTAGTCTGCAAAACTGAAACCTCTTTGTTCACTTTTCCATTGTCTGTGGTCTTTGACGTGTCCTCTTTGTCATCTGTGGATTTTATGACGGAACTGTCATTAATAGCCTTCCTGATATTAGCCTTTTTAGGAGATTGTATTTTTGGTTTAGAATCTGTAAAGAAATATTTATTATATTGCTAATAATTTGTAAACAGGCATAATAATTGTACGAGAAATAGTAATTTGTCTTAGTTTTTTTGACCGATATGGAGTGGTAGCGACCTGAGGTAGTGGGTTCGATTCCCACACAGGACAAATTCGTGTGCATGATTTTGTTCTAGTTTACAAAAAAGGTATTTATGTACGTTTATCCATTATTTAGTATCCGTAACACAAGTTCTTAATGATACTTATCTTAGAACGAAATATTTGGTAATCACACCTCATAAGAGAATTATTATAAAATTTACCTTTAGCATGAATAACAATGTTAGGTACT
Source organism: Musotima nitidalis (assembly GCA_949126915.1). NCBI lineage: Eukaryota > Metazoa > Arthropoda > Insecta > Lepidoptera > Crambidae > Musotima > Musotima nitidalis. The sequence goes on from OX421440.1 coordinate 5,732,258, forward strand.
CCCATCACATTATTTGGTGATTCCTGCTCCTCACTAGCGCATTTGTCGACATTGATATCAATCATGCGGCTCAGAGGGAGCGCCTCATCACTAGAGCCATCCGAATCGCTGTGCTGTTTAGACTGTCTTTTCTTAACTTTTTTGCGAAATCTGAAAATAGAAACAAAATAACTTTTTTGAACTTCTCCTTTTTCAACCCTGAGTTAAGGTACATAAGAGCTTGATTAAATGCCACGGAATGGTCACCCATATAGCAACAATAGCTCTGTGGCCACACAAATAGATTGCAAATCAGAAGGTATCGGATTAAAATCCTAATCACACACTTATGACCTTTTCAAAGGTATTTCTATAATTATCACTAGTCATGTCCCTGGAAAAGCACGTTAAGACGTTGATTTTGGCTATAATGAACCTCTATGGCAGTCGTTATTAGACAATTTGTGCCTTCTAATGTCCAGAAAGATAGTTTAATTATAGAACAATGTTTCCCTCTAGGTTGCTGAGGTCCAACGGCGATGTACTAATTGAAATTTAGCCCTGTACTATCTGTGTGAGACCAGTGAGCAGACCCTGGGTAATATCGTAAGTCTAGGGCGCCAAACCGGGACAAATGTCAGAAAATGATGACAAATGATCACCCAATTTAACGGTAACCTATGTGAAGTCTGCTTTACCTCAGTAACTGTTTCTAACCAAGTACTGCAAAGCTATGAGCGCTTTCAGTATTATACTCAATTATATAAATGCGTATAGGAATCCTACTAAGACCTAAGGAACACAAGTCAATCTCACCTGCAAGCTGTGCACCTGCCGAATAACGGACAAGGCTCTGGCGAACATAAACGTTCCCAGTAAGCGGCAATAGGTTCGCCACTCATTACGTGAGACCAAGAACATAACTGGCGAAAAGTGGGCGTATAATATGCCTAAGCCTATCCCTTTGGCGAAACAGTTGTGATATTATTTACGTTATTTACATTTATTATAATTTATAAATAAGTATTTTCTGACAATTACACCAATTATTTATGAATGAAATGAAATGATAAACATACATTACAAATTTATACATTTAAAAATACATACTTAATATACATAGGAACATCCTGCACACAAAGATTTGTTTTGTGTGGGAATCGAACCCACAACCATAGGAGTGGAAAGCAGGTATTCTCACCACCTCGCCATATCGGTTGTCGGTATTGGAATGTATGATCTAACTGTACCGTTTCTTAGGCCGCTTGTACACAATAACAGGCTTTGGTTTCTCTTCATTGTTGTTGATGTTGATGAACTTGGCCACTGTTAACTTCTCAGCTTCCGTGCTGCTTGAAATGCTGCTCTTGTCGCAAGCAAATAAATCCGTCTCATTGCTCAGTTCATTGCTATCTAATTGGTCACTGAAATAACATATTCATTTATTAAAGGTCTGACGGAAAATGCTTCGAGAGTATTATAGCTGTATGTTTGATGCACTACTAATACAGTTGGTACTTAAAGCCAGTGAATATCTATGGGCTGATGATGATGAAGAAAAACTTCAGGAATTTGAATCAACACAAATTGAATGATTTCCCCTCTTTTTATAGTTTAATTTTGTAAATATTTTTATTTATATAATATGTATTACTTATGTATTTTGGAATAAATGTGTTCAGAAATTGCACAAAAGAGTATTTTATAAATATCACTACATAGTATAAAACAAAGTCGCCTTTTCTGTCCCTATATCCCTATGTGCGCTTAAATCTTTAAAACTACGCAACGGATTTTGATGTGGTTTTTTCCAATAGATAGAGTGATTCAAGAAGAAGGTTTATATGTATAATACATGCATAATATAGTAGTGGAACTATTAAAACTCGTTGGATGTTCGCAACAGACTAATTTTATTATAAAGAGAACAATGGTCATACATTCGTTATTATAATACTTACTCACTAGATGGTGTTAGTAGTAGGTAAAAGATGCTAGTAACTTGATTTTGATACAAAAAATACATTCCTATTTACTAACAGGAACACTGTCAATTTTTGAGATTTCTAATGTGATGTCGTAATTCAACTCACTTTTTTGCGCTTATATTGCAAACGCTGGCCAAACCCTACGAGATTAATCAAAATAATGTACTACAATATTGTACAACTTATAAAATTCTTCAAAAAAGTCCGCGATGGTATATGTCTATCTCTCAAGAATACCCCACAATAACCAATTTTATCTTTTACTTTTTACTAAAAATAATGGCTTATTAACGAAGCCATTTTAAGTATGTATGACATTAATTCTTATCTAAAAAAACATGTTAGTAAGCTTGGACATTAGACATAGATTAAATTTGTCTTTTACATCATGTAATTTCGATCAGTACTTTACAAGATATCAAAGGAATAAACTTACGCTAAATCGAAAAATTATGGTTGTGGCGGTGGTAGGTATTTGCGGCCTATGTAGAGACATTCTGTAATTATATATTCTACGTCACTATTCATATTAGCATACCACCCGTGCGAAGCTGGGGCGGGTCGCTAGTAAGTCTATATAATATCTTTGAGTCTAAAGTAACTGAAGTTCAAGTTAATTTGTTAAGCGGCTATATTACGAAGCATTCGTAAACTTCACCTATTTTAAAGAGTGCTTGTTCTGAATTAACTACATGAACTTTTCATCACTGCTAATTGTCCAATAAAGGGGTTGGCACTTTAGTAATATGTTTCTTTGCCACCCTTTTCATATAAATAAAATGATTTATTTATTTATCACACATCTTACAAACCTTTAAGATTTGACAGAATATCATTTACAAATCAGAAATAATTAAATTACACAATAAGTATAATGTCAATAGAAATTAAAATAATTATGATATGATTAATAAACCAAGTATTTACCTTTCATCTGACACATCACTCTGTGAAGCAGTTTCCAGCTTTTTAATTTGGAACGTTATATCAATTCTTTTGTAAATCTCTTCAGTTATTGTAAGATATTTTTCATATTTTGAATTTACATCTTCCTTGACTCTCCACAAATTTTTATCACCTTGCATTGTAGACATATTATTATTCTAAGAATCCTATACGATTTTTATAAATTCACAAACATTATTGAAATGTATGCAGAATCTTATTGGACAAATTTTGAATTCATCCATTTTTAACACAAATGTTCTGTAAAATTTCCTGATACGAGTTAAATAAAAGACTTCTGTGTTACTAAGCGAACAATTTACAAGGTCACTGTAGATTGCTGTACACTTTCAAGCGTTTAACGCTGCAAATATCCGGACAAAATTCAAGGAAACACAATCATTTCTAACAAAGGATCGTCAAATATGTATTTTATGGCACAATCAAGTCTACGCTACAGACTGCAAGCGATTACCGATTCAGGACTAGATTAAACTATGGTTGTAGCACTAAAAAATTGTTGATTGAACAGTAATTAAAACAAATAACAATAAAAATAAATTAAAACTACTATAGCCGATGCGGCTTTTTGAGTTTTTTTGACGTTTCTAAATTAGTGTTGCACTTGTTACGCTAATTGCTCGTAATAATTCATAATCGAGAAAAAATACTTTCTGGCCATAGACAACGAATAGAAATTATAAAGGGGTGTTCACAACATCTTACTTTTATCTCTATTTGTCTGTACTGAAAGTGAGCTAAGTTCATAAGGAACTGTATTTATCCGGGCAAAAGCATAGTATAAATTTGAATACATGTTTGATTGTGTAAATAATGGACTTTCAAAATCACAAGTCTATGTTCTCAAAATAAAAATGTTTAGGATGCACAAATATCATCCAAATATTGACTTAGATAAAAAAAACGTTCCCGCTTTTTACATTTTGACAGCTAGTTTGTTTAGTATTTGACGTTGAAGAAATGGAATTTGTTCTAATTAATAGCGATAAAACTATAAAAATAGGGATAAATATGTAAATTTGTCTTATGTAAATGGTGCTATTTTTTAAATCTAAGAGATTAGTATAAATCTGTGTACTCAGATTTATTTGATTCATTTATTTTTACTAATAAAATGGCTAAAAGAAGTGTTAAAGATAAGACCAAGTTTTTGGCTAGGCTAGTCACAGAAAATAAAGCGCCTTGCGCTTTCTGCGGGCGAAATGTCGATGATGAAATTATCTTCGGTAAACTATACTCCATTGGGGATATTCAATGTCACTACTTTTGTGTTGTAAGTAAATCTTTTACAACTTTACTTTAACAGTTCAGAACTCAGGGCTTTTTCATAATATATGTGCTTCAAAAATAATGTGATTGAATACTGCATTGTTAGTTCATCTTTACCGTAATTACTACACGTAAAATACAAACGTAAAATGATATTTTAAATTAAAGATATGTATAAATAATTAGTCTTGGACATCTCCTACAGAGTTTCTAGTCGCAAACTAAGTTCAGGTTTCATGTGTCAGCAACACAATAGAGCAATATACATACATTTTATCTTTAACGGGGGTCACATGTGAGACTGCAGCACATTTTGACTCTTAAGTTTGATCTTTTGTGCATCTTTCACCCTATATCTCTAAATATTTCGGATTCAGCCCGAGCGGTTTTTCATATGTCGTTTCTTCACCTAGCTGGAAAAAAATAATATAAAAGAATAAAAATGCCTAAAGCTCTTCTTAGTTTGAGGCTACAAAATCTGTAGCAACTCTGAGATTATTTAACTGTTAAAAAGAAAAAAATATGTATTTAATACAAGTTGAGAAAAATAAGTTCAGAATATAATTAACACAAAATGACTAATAAGTTAAGAAATTGAAATAACTATTCAGCTTCTTAACAGCAAATCTTTTTAAATTTTTTCAGCTGCTATCATGCTGCCTCATTCAGAAGGGTCGTGATGAGGAAGGTCTATTTGGGTTTTTGTATCCAGATATTATAGCTGAAATAGAGAGAAGTAAAAAACATGTAAGTGGTATTTATTTAACTTTTTATAATTTTAAATGTCCCGAAGTTCTGGAACTGGTTAACATTTTACAAATATATTTTTAATTAAAAAGTTGGTTCTAACATGACTGGGCATTTATGTTTAGTTAAGCCTAACCACAATGTTTGATTTAATTATATTTCTTAGACTATGTACAAAAATCTGAATGTGTTACTTAAATGATATTTTTGTGCCGGTTGACTTAAATTGTGCTGTGTGGCTTAGAATAGTGCTACACCCTCTCATCTCACGTAGAGTTGAAGAGTCGATGAAGAGAAATCCTACAGGATGATGGGCAGCAGCTTCATCCTGCATACTGGATCGAACCGTGAGCACCAAACTACCTGCCCAGCGTGCTGATTATGGGCAAATACCCCCAATAGAATGTAATCTATTGAGGACGGTAATGTTCAGCAGTGGATTTATAAAGCTGATATGATGATGTTGTTTTAAATTTGTGTCTTTCTCAATAAAGACATCTGTTATTCCAGTCTTCCTGTGATACTGTATAGTACTTTTATTCTGTTTTTAAATTTCGTTATTTAAGTGTTTTCTTTTCTATTATTTATCAGTTTATTGCTCGAACTACTTCATAGTCTCAGTCGTACCGAAGCTCTTAACTACATTATGTAACTTGAATTGTTATTCTCTTTTTGACTGCTGCAACACTGGCCTGCGAGCCTAGTGCAAAAGCCATAGTTTACGAATATCTTTGTCGCATTTATTTTTCTGCTAATAAAGATTATTATTATTACTTAAATGGTCGAGATAAACAATAAAAAATGTGTTATGTAGTATTGTAGAGTGGAAGATAATATACAATACTCTTAAAAACAAGAGTAGATAAGGGACAAAACAATAATAATCTTAGTCTAATTAGTTTGTGCAAAAACGAAACAAATTGACTATGCTTAATCCATTGAAAACTTTAAATAACTACGGCACTATATTACACACAAAATCACATAATGGCTCTGGTGTCTACAAATACAAAATTAATGTTTTCGAGTCTAACACGCAAAAATGGCGCTTGGTCTTCCAGTGGGCGCCTCCATTTTTCAGGCTTTCGGCTTATTCAGCCTATAATATGCTCTTTAAAAAGGTATGCTTAGATGTTCTTGGTCTTGATTAGAAGATAAATAGAACTAAACTATGAAAACATATTTATTTCATAAAATGTTCCGAAAACACTGTTACTACACATTAATGTAATAAAATAACACAAATTTTAAAAAATAAAACAAAACTGCAGACATGACGCTTCACTTTCCCGCCAAGGAGTCGTCACTGTTTGTTTTTTAGATGTCCTTCTAATCTAGTTTTAAATTGGCTGATGTGGGAGGCAAAGACAGCATCATCTGGAAGTTTATTCCTCTCTTTTACCCAAGAAGGGTTGCTGTTGTTTATTACAATCAATACAATAGCAATCAAACATTAAGAACAATTACCAACGCAATTGTGAGAGGAGGTTCGTGCTCAGTAGTGGGACGTTAATGGGCTGTGATAATAAATAAAATAAATAAATATTTTCTGACAATTACACCATTTATTCAGTTCCAAGATAAGTATCATTAAGAACTTGTGTTATGGATACTAAACAACGGATAAACATATTTAAATACTTTTTTTTGTAAATACATACTTAATATACATAGGAAAACACCCAGACCAGAACAAATATTCATGTTCATGCACACAAATATTTGTCCTGTGTGGGAATGAACCCTCTGGAGTGAAGTGTAGGTATACTGACCTCCACGCCATATCGGTCGTCAAAATGATGTGATGATGATTAATGCAATTCGTAAATACATGAATATACTGAAATATCACCTATTAGAAAGGATGTATAAAAATACTGCACCAAATATAAAAAGCGTCTGAAGCTTCACTCAAACGAGTTGGCCAGAGATTTCCTAAATAAAGGCAATCAGATGAAGATGAAGCGATGGCATATTCTAAACTTAAATCAGAGAAACTAAAAAAGGTTCTTTCAGACCTGCCAGAACAGTTAAAAGGACTGTCAGCTGATAATTTAGAAGCACCACTTCTGATTATGGCTTGAAAGGCCGTTTGCAGAACGAAAATAATAATAATTATTATGTAAGTAATTATATGTACATTAGCGCACGAAGCTCCGCGGTGCTCGGTGGTTGGAAACGATCACCAAAGTACAGCAGAGTTTATAAAGGTCAGTCCTTGGATGGGTGACTGTTTGTGTGGCATTTGATATCGAGCGCGTGATTGAGTATGACCCAATACCCTTAGGGTAGCTACACACATAGTCGGGCCGGCATTAATCGGCACAACCGGGCGGCAAAAATCGAATATATGTAGGTGCATGTTCGAGAAAAAGCCGTTCGGCTTTCACTAGGCGGGCCGGCAAAGCGGGTTGGCAGTCATCGGCAAAGCCGGGCGGCAAAATCGAATATATGTAGTTGAATGTTCGGGAATCACAACCCGATCGGCATTTTTAGTTCAACTCAGAATGTGGGGCGAAGACGACGTGTTGTTAGTTTCTGCAAGTTTTGTTGTTTTTGCTGGCTCTTTAAAACCCCGAAGATTTTGGGTGCGAAGTAGCCTTCAAAATCGTGACAATGAAGATTTCCTTAACAGATTAAAACTAGATGACTGTGATCTGTTAAACTTAGAATACAGAAGTAACGGTGGATTTAAAGATTTTTTTAGAATGTCAAGTAGTGATTTTGAATTACTTGTTAATCTGATTGGACTATCAATTTCCAAAAATAACACAAATTGGAGAACTGCTTTAACTGTAAAAGAAAAACTCGGAGTTACTTTAAGATATTATGTATCTGGGGACTCATTTGTAAGTTTGATGCAGACATTTAAAATTTCACAGCAAAGTATTTCAGAAATAATACCTGTTGTAAGTGAAGCTTTGATCACAGTGTTGAAGGACTGTATCCAGGTACTTTTGGAATTTTAAGTAAAGTGTATTGTTGCTTCAAAAGACCGTTCAAATTACAACCTAACAAAGTAGCAAAAGTAGTAATGGCATTATTACACCTACACAATTTTCTCAGAAGAAATAACGAATCTAGACTTTTATACGAACATTACGTATTTGAAGGTACCAGAAGAAATGCTATTAACGGCGTGGGCATAAACGTAGATAGTTCTGAAGAGAGTAGAGAAGAAGATACAAATATGGAACCAACATTTCTGTACAATTTTTCGCCTGGTGAAATTGTCAGGGATGAATTTGCTGAGTATTTCTGTACGGAACAAGGGAAAATTCCTTGGCAAACAAAATATTAATATGTATTAACATGTACTGTAATTGGTGTGCTAAACTAGCGGCATGCTATGATGGCAGTTTTGACGTTTCCCTCACATGAAGTGAGGGACACTCAATATATTATAATGTAAACATTTGTTTTTTTTTAGTATAAACATGTAAGTGTATTAATTTTCATTTTAGTAAATATTAAATTAACGTTTTACATTTTCTTAATACTTTTAAGTCAAGTCTGATTTTGATTATGTTTATTCAAAGTATTTTTTCTATAATAATTCGGCATTGCACGTCACTATTTCAATGTTTCAAAACAGCCATCATATCATGCCGATACTTTTGCTTGTTTTGTGTTTTAAATAAATAAATAAGTAATAATAATATTGGGAAGGAATTGTTTATAATTGACCTTACTTACCATTTGCTAATCCATACCCTTGCGAGGTTTATTTCTGGATGATAAAAATAGTAAAGATTTGTAGGCGAACCATTTCGAAGGAAATGAGTCACCAGCGGCAGATCCACTCTTTTTATTGTCTTGTTCTTTCTTTTTTTCCCTTAGAAAATGACTTTGTAGGTTTTTAATTTTTCTCTCAACTTCAACTTTGTCGACTTCAAACTTTGCAGCTTAATTTTATTCTTATAAAATTCGTGATTTGAATCCCATAGAAACGGGTAAGTCCTATAGCATAGCACTCGATAAATTGTAGTGTTTTTTCCTGCGACCACTCCATTGCGCATGTGTTGATCTACTGACGTCAGAGTTGGTCGACGCGCGAGGATCGAATGAAAGCCGAATGAAGCCGAACGTATGTAGTAGTTGCTTCGGGTCGGCTTTGTCGTCCCACAAGTACCTGCCGAATCGTATGATTGTCATGTCAACCCGAATGAACTGACAAATCGGCACAAGCCGAACAAGTGCAGTAATTGCATCGGGTCGGCTTTGTTGTACGGCTAATACTGCCGAACCGACTATGCCGGCCCGACTATGTGTGTAGCTACCCTTACACCTTGGTATGTGAGAGGAGGCTCGTGCTCAGTAGTGGGACGTTAATGGGCTGTGATGATGATGTATATTCCTTCTTCTGTTTTTCCAGAAATGCTCATACTGTGGCAAGGATGGGGCCACTTTAGGCTGTGCCGTCAGTCAGTGCCGGAAGCAGTTCCATCTGCCCTGTGGCCGGGAAAGGAATGCTGTGTCACTGTTTTATGGAAACTATAAGTGAGTGTATGATGCCATCTGTCATTTGTCGACCAATATGGCGTGAAGGTCAGTATACCTACACTTCACTCCAGAGGTCGTGGGTTTGATTCCCACACAGGACAAATCTTTGTGTGCATGAACATGAATATTTGTCCTGGGGGCCTACCGCCGAGTTCGATGGCAATCGATTATAAGGCAAAATGGATTTCGAATTGATTCTGTCGTACCGCGTGGCGTTCTCCATTTACCTATTGGTCTGTCACGGACTGAAGGTCATGAATGAGAGGTGGCTGTCGGCAGATTCCCCGGTACGAATTAATGAACGTTAACAAAGTTTGATCTAGATGGATTACCGGTAATCCATCGAATTCGGCGGTAGGCCCCCTGGTCTGGGTGTTTTCCTGTGTATATTAAGTATCTATTTACAAAAAAAACTATTTAAGTATGTTTATACGTTGTTTAGTATCCATAACACATGTTCTTAATGATACTTATCTTGGAACTAAATAATTGGTGTAAGAGTCAGAAAATATTTATTTATTTAATATTATCTGTATTTATGACTAAGAAGAAATTCTGACAAAGAACCCATTTGCTTTTATTTCTTTTGTATGGTACCGCACATATCTCTTTCATTGTTGTTAAAAAAATATATCGAATTTCCATTTTGTGTGTTGTGTTTGACGAATCTAAATGATCATGTTGATCTTAAAGACAATAAAGTATATTTTATTTATGCTTATTCAGACTCTCATGAAATCCTCCAAATGAAAAGTATGTTTTAAGTTACCAATTATTTAGTTCCAAAAGAAATATTCATACGTATGAAGCTTTCACTCCTTAGCAAGATGAACATAATTAAGGATAAAAATAGTAGAAATGAGCAGACCAGTCCCCACTGGCGGCACCCGTTTACGAGTATGACGCATGAACCAGCCATCGTTTCGCTTAACCTTATTTTAGGAAACGATTTCACAACTTCAACATTGTAAATATTACCCTGCTATATTAAAATAATCATCAAGAGGAGTTATCAAGCTAAAGAAAAAATACTTTTATAAATGTTCCTATGACTGTAATACTACAATCCACTAGTCTATCTTCTTATATATAAAAATGAATCGCAAAATGTGTTGGTACTGATATATATACGCATAACTCAACAACGCCTGGACAAATTTGGTCAATTCTTTTTTAAAATGTTCTTTAAAGTTCAAGAATGGTTTTTACGGCGGGAAAAAATCGAATAATCATCGAAAACCCCTAAAAACAGCCATTTTCTTTTTCCCATACAAACGTTTTCTAACTAAAACGTACAGTCAATTTAAGCTTTATTGTAAATACATAAAGTTCATATTGCAAGCACTTACTGTTGTCCAAGCAATGTAGGAGTGTTCCTTACGTCAAAGAGTCGCTTTGCGCTTTATTAACGCTATATGAAGTTGAAATTTAATTATATCTATCAAAACAGTGTGCGTGTGTGCGTTGGAGCACAGAAAACATCGTTGGAGGATTTAATGTCACGTTCCAAAAGTTCCAAAGTCATAAAATGTAATAGTTCACTTTACAAATCTTTTTAACAGGACGAAGTCTGTCGGGTCCGCTAGTTAAATAATAATATTGAAGTTCTTCGCGGGAGTGCAGTCTGCAGATTTGTTTTATTTCCTAAAATTTGTTATATTTCTAACATTAATGTGTGATAACGGTGGATTATTAAGCGTTAAATGTTCGTGAATGTACACAAGTGTTGGGAAATGAAACAAAATAGTGCAACATCACTTTTCAAATTCTCTTAAAAAGTCCATGTGAGATATCAGTATGGTCCCACAGCTTTACTGAGGACTCAAGGGGTTTAGGGGGGAGGGCATTTTGTTTCCATTTATTATCTTTACCAGCACTCATTTTCATTAACTTTAAATTACATATTATTAATATATCTTTAACTTGACACTGGCTAAACGAGCTACACAAAGCCAATATTTAAATTTAAAAATTATGTAAAATTTCAGGTCATTCTGCCAAATTCATGTACCGAAACAGTTTGTAACGGAAATTGTGATGAGCAAGGCGAAACTCAGGATGCAGGAGAAGAGACGGGCACAAAGAGCATCCAGGACTAAAATGGAACTCACAACTGCTACCAAGACTGGTAACGAACCAGGTACATTAATTATCATCATAATTTACAAAGCTGATTGACTTCAGATTCAGAGGGTCTCTGGTTCAAACCTATGACTTTATAAAGTTATGTGTTTAATTATCGCACATCTGGTTCTTAAAAGACGTAAATGTCATTTACTCAATTTTACATTAGAACGGCTTAAAAAATTTTTTCGTTATAAATATAGCATACGCGATTTGGTGTTTGGCGTTCTCTATCGGACAATTAACGAATTATAAAAAGATCTATAAGCACTCATTTCAGATATTTATTTATTTATTTTATCACACGCAAGGGGCTTCCGTGCTTCGGAAGGCACGTAAGCCGTTGGTCCAGGTTATCACTAAATGTGGTAGTCGTTAAGCCATGCTAGAGGCCTAATGGGCGGCTTGAAAAATTCTAACAGCAGGACGCCACACACCTGCCTCCGCCAATCCGCACTGGGTCAGCGTGGTGGAGTATGACCCAATACCCTCACACCTTGATATGTGAGAGGAGGCTCGTGCTCAGTAGTGGGACGTTAATGGGCTGTGATGATGATGGTGATGACGCAAGGGGCATAGTGTTGTAATAAAAAAAATTGCTTTATGTAAAGTTATAAGTAATTGTTTAAATAAGCCTTTCATCCCATATATTGGTCCAAGTCCCAGATAAGAGGTAAATCATAACTAATGTACAAAATTTAATCATAGAGGAACACTAAAACATTACTGATTAGAAATATGATATTGATGACCCGCACGCTGGGCTGGTGGGGCGCTGTGTTTTCATCTACACCTTACTTAAAAGTAAACTCATAGTATTACAACAGTTGACTCAATTTTGGAATTCTTGGCGGGAAAGTGAAGCGTCATGTCTGCAGTTTTGTTTTATTTTCTAAAATTTGTGATATTTCTAACATTAATGTGTAATAATGGTGGATTATTAACCGTTAAGTGTTTGTGAACATACATGAGTGTTGGTAAATCAAACAAAACAGTGCAACATCACTTTTCAAATTTTCTCTCAAGGAGTCCATGTGAGATCTCAGTATAGTCCCACATCTTTACTGAGGACTCAAGGGGCTTAAGGGAGGGTATCTCACATACCATTTATCATCTTTTTCATCACTCATTCTCATTTACTATGAATTATATCCTTACTTAATATATATATATATATATATATAATATTATAAATGCGAAAGTAACTCTGTCTGTCTGTCTGTCTGTTACTCTTTCACGCCAAAACTACTGAACAGATTTTAATGAAATTTGGTATACAGATGGTCTAGACCCTGAGAAAAGACATAGGCTACTTTTTATTGCGAAAAGGGGGTTGTAAGGGGTTAAAAAAGGGGATGAAAAGTTGTATGGGATTTCTTAATTTTAAAATATAAAACCATGTAAATTTATATTTAAGCACTTGATAAGAAATAATTTAACATTTGTTCTAGCGTTTTTGAAATTACGACCTGTGAGGGGATGAAATAGGGGTTGAAAGTTTGTATAAAGTTCGTCATTTTTAAAGATAAAAACATTACATTTTGTATTTAGGCACTAAATAATAAACAAAAATCGTTTGTTTTAGCATTTTAAAATTTTTACCAGTGTGGGGGTGAAATAGGGGTTGAAAGTTTTTATGGGTGTTCGTCATTTGTGCGCACGAATCTAACTATGCCTAGACGTCGTTGTCGGACGCATGCGATTAGAGAAATTTGCGCTACAGAGAATAACATTTTTCGACCCAGTAAAATTATTTTATTGTTTCGTATATTTCTTTAAGTAAGTATTTTTTATTAGTTAGGTCCTGTAAATTAATTTTGTATATATACTTAATATTTCGGGATCATTTAGTTAATAGTAAAGTAAGATAGTTTCCGTTACTTTAAAAAAATCTGATTCTAGCTACTTTTTGCCTCTCAATGGAATACATAGGTACTTTATACCTACTGTAAACATTTTTTTATAGTAGGTATACTAATGATTCTTATTAATTAATTAAAAATGCTACCCAAAGATACTATACCACGCGGACGAAGTCGCGGGTAACAGCTAGTATTATTAATATATCACTTACTTGACACTGGCTAAATGTGCTAGACGCACGAAGCCATTATTTAAAATAAAGAAAGAAAAAGACTCAATTTCGGATTTTTCAACATTTATGGACTCTCCTAATACAAGTGATCTTAAATTGATAATCCAAATTCTATACAGAGAAACATACTTTGTATACGCAATAAACATACTTCATTTTCAATTATCAAAAATGTTACAACTATTTCAACTATTTTATAATGTTTTTTGCAATACCCTTGCAGGGTTCATGTTTTAGAACCACTATTTATATGTAACATTAAGATCTTTATGTACTACATGACGCAAATAAAGAACTATGAACTATGAACTACATGCTGGTTTAACCATAGAATGTTATGTCCCTTATAGTCACGCAATAATGACTTTTCGAAATTATCTGCGTATTTATCGCTTGCTCCGTGCCTCGGAAAGCACGTTAAGCCTTTGAGCCCGGCTGTCATGAACATCTATCAGCAGTCGTTTTTAGGAAGTCAGTGCCTATTCATATCCTGACAGCTGGCTTAACGATAAAATAATAATAATAATAAAAATATATATTGGTGCACCATACAATAAAAACTAAAAACAATTAATAAATGTTTATATGATGCACCAAAATGACCCAACTCAACATATGCTAGTCCAGTGTTCTAGCGCTGGTTTTGCAGCTGGGCCATTTTGGGTGCAGTGCAGAACGTACATCTTATAAATTATTTACAAAATATTTCTAAAATTTGAATGATAAGGATCAAAAAATAATAACTAAATATGCGGTACTAATAATAATAAACAAAAAGACAAACAACATCATACTAAAAACTGTCAAATATTAGTAATAAATTAAAATAGAAAATTTGTAATGCAAGCTCTGCAACTAATTACTGTGGACTTGATTAAAAAGTAGTATATTTTTATATTTAAATTTAAAGCTTGAAATACTGCATGTTTCCCTTTGGGTTGCGGAGGTCAGACGGCAGTCGCTTCATGAAATAATTGAAATTCAGCTATATCTGGTTAAACCAGTGACCAGACTAGGCCCTAAGCTTAAGTCTAGGACAACCGGGATAATGCTAGGGCAATTACATTATCTGTCCCAAGTACTAGGTGGCGAGCCTATTGCTTAAAGGATACATACATACAAACATAATGTCACGCCTCTTTCCCGTAGGGGTAGGCAGAGATCACATCCTTCCACTTGCTACGATCTTGGCACACACTTTTAGCTCCCTTCACTTCACTTCACACTCATTAACCTCCTCATACACGCCCGTTAGTTTAGAGTACTTTTGACCTGCTCTTGCTCTAAAATTTTCTGAATTTGGTCATCAACACTTCCAATCACTTGTCTATCATAATTCACTTTTTCACAATTTGTATGTGTATATTTTTAGAAACACTGGCAGCGGAGTTGGTATGCGTGATCTGTTATGAAGAAGTGGATGCGTTTCCAACAGTCCAGACCTTCTGGCCACCTTGCTGTGCCCGGGATGCTTGGTTCCACAGATCATGTCTACAGGTAATCATTGTCAAAATCATTTTTATTAAAGTTGTCTCAATAGAGCTCTTATGAATGTCATGCTTATAAACTAAAGCGCTCATTCACTGCGGGAGGGAGCCTCCCCAATAGATTACATTCCATTGGGGGTATTTGCCCATAATCCCCACGCTGGGCAGGCGGGTTGGTGATCGCAGTTCCAGCCAGTACGCAGGGTGACGCTGCTGCCCATCATCCGGTATGATTTCTCTTCGTCGACTCTTACGACTCCCCATGAGACGAGAGGGGGTGGCGCTATTCTAGGCCGATAACACACAGTATTATTATTAATTTATTCATAATTGTTTCAGAGAATGGCATTAAGTGCTGGTATGCACTATTTGAAGTGTCCGCTATGTAATGACAAAAAGAATTTCTACCAGGCTGTTTTGGATCAAGGATATTATGTACCAGATAGGTAAATTATACTGTTTTTTTTTAATATTACATCACTATCTTCAGATAGACCTAAGCTTAGGACCCAGGGTCTGCTCACTGGTCTAATCAGATATAGCTGAATTTCAGTTATTACGTGGAGCGACTGCCGTCTGACCTCCGCAACCCAGAGAGAAACATCATTCTATGGTTAACCCAGCTGTCAGGATGTTAGAAGGCACTGACTTCCTAATAACGACTGCCATAGATGTTCATGACAGCCGGGACCAACGGCTTAAAGTGCTTTCCGAGGCACGGAGCAAGCGATAATTTCGCACATGACTTCGAAAAGTCATAGGTAGGATTTGAATTTGGACACACTTGATCAATAAAATTACACATAATAAAAAAAAAGTTTATCTCATAACGTCAACTGCTCAAAATGAACTTCTTAGCGGGAAAGTTAAGCGTCATGTCTACAGGTTTTATATTTTAAAATTTGTGATATTTCGAACATTAATGTGTAATAACGGTGGATTATTATTCGTTAAGTGTTTGCGAACGTACATAAGTGTTGGTAAATGAAACAAAACAGTGCAACATCACTTTTCAAATTCTCTCAAGGAGTTCATGTGAGATCTCAGTATAGTCCCACATCTTTACTGAGGACTCAAGGGGTTTAGGGGAGGGTATCTCATTTACCATTTATCATCACTCATTCTCATTTACTATGTATTAAATATTATTAATATATCATTTACTTGACGCAGTCTAAATGTCGTAACCACACGAAGCCATTATTTAAAGGAAAAGGATAGATCGGTATTGTTTTTTTTATAACCTTAAGTAAAGTATAATTAATTTTTAAGTAACTCAAAATGAATATAATTTTTTTTTTTCATATTTGTATACGTACTTAGACTAATCGTTAAATATTAAATATTAAAAAATGTTGGTTACATTATAAGTAAGTGTATACCTTAAGATTTATAACTAAGCAAATATTATGAAATTGTGCGGTTCTAAATAAATAAAAATAAAATAAAGAAATGCAGTTAACATATTTTTCCGATATTTTCGTAATTCTGCGTTAAAATTAACGTTTTAAGGGCGTTTGTCATTTTTAAAAGACTTTTACAAAAAAAAACGGCTTCCATTCTTTTAAATAGTATACCTGAAGCCATTAGAATGGAAACAAACAAAAACAGGTACAAAGCAAATTAAAAAAATACACTATATTGGTGTATGTGCAAAATTGTAATTTATTTATTTATAAAATTAGTTGTCATTAGTATAAAAGAGACTGTGACCCATAGACAAACCAGTCAAACGGTTTTGTGGGATATGTTTTTATGTAACTTGCATTATTTAAAGGAAATAAACGTTTTATCTGTCTAAAGCAGTCTTTTCCAAAGTGGGTGATAACGCCCCCTTGTAGGCGCTGCAGGCGTTGGGGGCGTTGTGTAGAGGCCTGGGGGGTGATTTGTAATTTTATTTAGCTAGGAGGCCTCTTAAAAAAATATTTATTCTCAAAGTGGGCAGTAGACAAAATAAGTTTGGGAACCACTGATCTAAAGGTAAATTAATTGAGTTTTTTTTTTTAGAGATGCAGCGTGGGAGTTAGAACAAAATGCTTTTGCAGAAATATATGAAAGACTACTGTCTTGTAGCGTTAAGGAATGTAAATGTCCTTTGGGCAGAAACCATGACTCTGATTCTGGGTAAGTTTATTTAAACCTTGATACCACTCAAGTATAAAGACCATCATCATCTCAGCCCCCCATTTATACTACAAGGTTCCAAGATAACACATTAAAATTATATGCACAATAATTATTAATGGAATATAATAAACTAAACCTCTAAAAAAAGCTTTTTTGATCATCAAAAATACTGAGTGAGCATCTAATAGGTGATTAGGTGCTCAATCAGTATTTTTGATGTACAAAAAGGTTAGGTTAGGTTGGCAATTTATTAATTTTGAAGACACGTTCAATAACACCCATTATTAATTAATAAAATAATAAATAAACTATACAGTTCTGATAGTAGTACAAAAATACCTAATAATTACCTAAGTTAAGAATACTTACTCATAAAATTAAGTTACCAATAATGGTTATATTTTGATTTAGGACATTGATGTTGTGAACTATTTAATCTTTATGTAAAATTGTAAAAAAGGACCTAGTATGCTTCCTCTCTCCTAAGTTTGCCGTGCCCAACAGGGTCCATAAATCTAACTTGTTGTTGTAAATCTAAATTATGGAGTGCAATAAACATTGAATTGAATAAGTATCATTAACAACTTGTGTTATGGATACTAAATAACGGATAAAAATAGAATACTTTATTTGCACTTGATTGAGGTACATTACAGTTCTTGTACAATGAAATAAAGCTCCTCTCATTCAGCCAACAACGGTGGCATGCAAATTATAATTAAATTACACATCAATTTTTAAAAGAAAACTATACTTAACTAGACATAATTAAATTTTAAATGTCAAAATTGCGAATTAGTAACTAAACATTATTGATGTCACAGAATATTTAAATACTTTTTTTTTTTTTGTAAATGCGTACTTAATATACATAGTTATCCTAAGATATTATCTATCATCATATCCTAGCATTGTCCCGGTTGCCCTAGACTTAAGCTTAGGGCCCAGGGTCTGCTGGTTCAACTAGTTCAACCAGATTTGGCTGAAAGAAGGCACTGACTTCCCAATAACGACTGCCATAGATATTCATGACAGGGAATCAATGGCTTAACGTGCTATCTGAGGCTCGACAGCACGGCATCGACATTTAAGTTAAAAAAATGTCCAATAAAACTGTTCTAACAGTTCGACTGAAGGACCCAAGTAGAAAGTGTGTGCCAAGATCGTAGTAAGTGGAAGGATGTGATCAACCTCACCTGCAAGTGGTGCACCTGCCGATTAAAAGTTCCCGGTAAGCGGCAATAGGCTCGCCACCTATTACTAACTATATATTTGGCTAAGTGTGGGTATAATATGCCTCTACCTTCCCCTTGGGGAAGCAGGCGTGAATGTTCAAATGTCAAAATTCGAATCGTTTATTGCGTTACATTTGATTTAGGTATAGAATGTTATAAAATATTTAATTAAGTACAGCACATGTACCCTGCAAGGGCATAGCAATATAAGCTTATATAGTACAGTAAAAATTTAATAAAATTAACAAAATAACGTATTATGGTAAAAATTATCAGTATGTGTAATGAAATCAAAATAAGAACTTTAATTCAATAAAAAACAAACTTATCATTAATTTAATTGTTAAGTTATTTGCCTTATTTCTTTCCTCAGCCAATGGGATATCAAGCTATGCCTACTATGCGGAAGTGTTGGAGCCCATGCATATTGTCTGAAACCAAACTATAAGTTAAATATTCAAAATAATAATAAGACACTACACACAGACCTTCAAAATGAAAGTAAAATTGATGCGATTTGTCTAAACGAACAAGATATGAATGATTGTCAAGAAAATATTGTTAATGCTAGAAAAAATATTAGAAATAAAAGAAAAAGTATTGGAAACAGCGGTGATCGTTCGCCAAATACTAAAGAAAGTGCAGAATTTTGTGTAAATGATCAAGATATCATTGTTTGTGAAGAAAATATTGTAAATACTAGAAATGAAGGAGAAATTATAAGAAACAGTGGTGAAAGTGCAACAAATAGTTGTGAAAGTATTAGAAACAGTAGAGAATCTTGTGAAAATGATAAAGAATCCACTGGAAATTCTGGAGAAGATATTGTAAACAGTGAAGAATTAAATGAAAATAGTAAAGAATCTACTGGAAATTCTAGAGAAGTTAGTGTAAATAGTGAAGTTTTTGGTGGAAATATTAAAAAATCTAAAGAAAATAGTGGTGATGATGACAATATAATCAGATATATCTGTGACGATTGCCGTCCTGCTGCTCCCGAGGATATGGATGCATTATTAACTGCTTTGGAAGAAGGTACGTTTTGGGTTTTACTACCAGATAATGAATGCTCGTTTATCGTTGTTTTTATTTTATTACATTATAGAAGTTGTTAATAAAACTACTTTATTGGGAGTCAATATAGACTGGCATATAGATTGGAAACCACACGTAGAAAAAGTAAAAGCCAAACTCTCAAAGTTTTCATATGCTTTACGCCAAATAAAAAAAACTACAGACCAAAACACAGCGTTAGTTACATATTATTCATATGCATATGCATGGCTGAAGTACGGTGTCATCTTATGGGGTAACAGTACAGATGCACCCACACTATTCATCCTACAAAAAAAGTTAGTAAGAATTTTAACTAATATTAAACAAGAAGATAGTTGTAAACCTTACTTCAAACAACTCAAAATACTTACATTACCTTTACTTACATTGCCTTTACATATTTGAACTGTGCAAATTCGTACGTGAACATCCGGAACTTTACAGTAAAAGAGAAGATATCCAAACCAACTTAACACTTCGATACAAAAATAAACTTAATCTACCATCCTCCAGACTTAAAATGCATTCTTCCAGTACCCTAATCATGTCAATAAAAGTATATAACAAATTACCAGAAAGTATTAGAAACGAAAATAACAATGTTTTTATTAACAAACTAAAACACTTACTAATAAGCAAAGCTTATTATAGTATAGGCGAATATTTTAATGATAAAATAATAAACAAATAAGAATAATAATAATAAATTTAACACAAAAATATTTAATATGTATAATATTACATACAATGACATAATAATTTAAACATTAATATATATTGATTGATCGATAATTAGTAATAATAATATAATACTATTATATTAATAATAATAATACATATGAACAATAATTTAATTAATAATTAAAATTTGTCCCAAACGTGCATTATAGAAAAACAGTATTACTCACATATTGAATCTAATAGTATAAAAATAAAAGAATATTTAACCGAAAAAATAATATAAAATAACAATAAAGTTTAAATAAAAACAAATATAACTAAGTATAGGTACCTAATATTGTATTACTAAGAAATTTAATGAGAATAACAAATAATAACTACTCGTAGTCAAAAATGAGCAAATGTCTATGAATTATTTAATAAACAAATAGATTTAACTAACAAGTAATTAAACAGCGTCCTTCCTCCTCTCTCCTACACTATGCTGTGCCCGACAGGGTCCACAATTGATACTTTTGTACCTAAACTACCATCCTGTAACACATTGTTGGAACGCAATAAAGTATTGAGTATTATATATAAAGTTTTATGACATTTTTACAATCCCCTCCCTCCTTTAGAATCACGACAGGCTGACTGACAGATCCCCCCGATAAGAGTCACAGACAGACTGAATCTTGAGAAAAACCACAACAGAGAATGAACTGACATACCTTGACAGACTCTGACAAAGAACCCATTTGCTTTTATTTCTTTATTATTGTACCGCTCATATCTCTTTCATTGTTGTTAAAAAAATATATCGAATTCAATTTTGTGTCTGAATGTTTGACGAATCTAAATGATCATGTTGATCTTAAATACAATGAAGTATATTTTATTTTATGTGAATTAAGTTGTGTAAATATTAAAGATTATATAAATATTTATATAATCCTGTATCCTGGGTGAATGGGGATCCTACGAAGATTTAAGGAGCCCAAGCCAACATCACCTGCCAGTGGTGCACCTGCTGATCAACGGACGAGGCTCTGGCAAACATTATGTGAGACCAACTATGTATAACTACATATAATTGGCGAAATGTGGGCATATAATATGCCTCTGCCATAAACAGGCGTCATTGTATGTATGTTTGTAAAAAATATATAAAAAGTTCTTTATTTCATAAACTATTACATAGCACTTGAAAAAGTCAAAACAAAATATACATGAAAAAAAAATTTATATCAACCCTGAAATCACGAAGCTTAGATTCACTTACATGCAAATAAATAAAAATTAGGTGTAAGTGAATCTAAGTGCCAGTTCCGAGCCCCCGCTCTGTGAGAAGAACTGACAAGAAACTCACATGCAGTGCTCTTTTATTTGACGACCGATATAGCGTGGAGGTCAGTACACCTGAAATTCACTCCAGAGGTCGTGGGTTCGATTCCCACACAGGAAAAATCTTTGTGTGCATGAACACGAATATTTGTTCTGTTTTGGGTGTTTTCTTATGTATATTAAGTAAGTATTTACAAAAAAAAAGGTATTTAAGTATGTTTATCCATTCTTTAGTATTCATAACACAAGTTCTTAATAATACTTATCTTGGAACTAAATAATTTTTGTGATTTTAAGAGAATATTAATTTATGTTACAGCTTTAATATCTGAACAAAATGCCGTTAATCTAACCAGGAGTGGGCCTGTAATGACATCCCGAATGTCCTTGCGACGAACTAAACAACGCACGCAGCTTATGTGAGTGCCATTCATAATATTCATTCATTGACTACCGATATGGTGTGGTGGCGAGTATACCCGCATTCTGCTTCTGAGGTCGTGGGTTCGATTCTAAGGACAAATCTTTGTGTGCATGACCATGAATGTTTTTCCATATGCAATAAAAAAGTATTCACACACTGTATTCTGTTATACAGGATAAAATTATGTATGGATTTATTTATGTGAATATTTATTGCTATAGTCCAGTTTGATTAATGTGAATTCATCATATAATCAGAAAATATTATAATAATTATTATTAATTAGAGTACTCTATTGCGCTACCCCACGTGTATACTTATTATCTTGTCCTGTCCCAAGGTTGCCTGAAAGAAATTGCTTCAAGCAATAAGGCCGCCCATTGTACAATTCATTTTAATGTAATTTTCCATTGCTCCTTATTTTGGTGTACAATAAAGTGTTCATTTATTCATTCACAATGTAGTATTCATACCACAACTTGTGTTATGAATAGTGCATTGTTTCACAAGTTCTTAATGAGTGTAAGAGAGATATGCATTTATAATTTTGACGACCGATATGGCGTGGAGGTCAGTATACCTGCACTTCACTCGAGAGGTCGTGGGTTCGATTCCCACACAGGACAAATCTTTGTGTGCATTGACATTCTATTTGTTCTGGTCTGGGGGTTCTCCTATGTATCTTAAGTGTGTATTTACAAAAAAAAAATGTATGTATGTTTATCCGTTATTTAGTATCCATAACACAAGTTCTTAATGATACTTATCTTGGAACTAAATAATTGGTGGGATTGTAAGAGAATATTTATTTATTACTAGCTGTTACCCGCGACTTCGTCCGCGTGGTATAGTATCTTTGGGTAGCATTTTTATATTTTAAAATTAAGAAATCCCATTCAACTTTTCATCCCCCTTTTTAACCCCCTACAACCCCCTTTTCGCAATAAAAAGTAGCCTATGTCTTTTCTAAGGGTCTAGACCATCTGTATACCAAATTTCATTAAAATCTGTTCAGTAGTTTTGGCGTGAATGAGTAACAGACAGACAGACAGTCAGACAGTTACTTTCGCATTTATAATATTATTATATATAGTAAGGATAATTATCAATACTTTTAGACTTATAAAGTCCACTGTTAAACATTAGCCTCCCCAATAGATTATATTATATCGGGGGTATTTGCCCATAATCCCCACGCTGGGCAGGCGGGTTGGTCATCGCAGTTCCAGCCAGTACGCAGGATGACGCTGCTGCCCATCATCCGGTAGGATTTCTGTTCGTCGACTCTTACGACTCCCGTAAGATGAGAGGGGGTGGCGCTATTCTAGGCCGATAACACACAGCTATATTTATTTGGTTTATTCATTAATATTAAACTAATAATAATGATATTTTTTTATTTTCTCATTACCATTATACAATATGTAATTAAATATTGTGTCAAATCTCGTAATAATAAAAAAGTATTATCTTATTTCAGTGTGCCGAGTTCATCATATGGTTTATCTACAAATTATATTAAAAATGAATTGAAAGGTAATTACATGTTTTTTTTCTAATTAAGTATGGACTTAAGGAGTATTTAATAATAATAAAAGTAGATTAACGAAAGTGATTTATGATGGACAAGTGGATGGAAGTGATAGGAGGGGAAGACCACGTAAAAAAGAAAAAGAAAAAAGAAAAGAATAATTTATTCTGTGACACATGATACATTGGTTTACAAAAATACAAAAATAAAAATTAATAAACACATGTGGCACCGAAAAGGCTTATACTCAGCTCATTATACTCGTAAGACCTTCCATGACCAAATACAAAAAATGTTAGAGAAAGGGCAGGTCAAAAGTACCCTAAACCGACGGGCGTGTATGAGGAGGTTAATGAGTGTGAATGAAGCTAAGAGTGTGTGCCAAGATCGTAGCAAGTGGAAGGATGTGATCTCTGCCTACCGCTACGGGAAAGAGGCGTGACATTATGTATGTATAAATTATTTAATTTCCTCCACAATAGTACACAATATGCCAGGGTCAAGTAAATTAAAATTACAGAATGTAGGCTTATACTTTGCCTCTGCCTACCCCTAACGAGAAACAGGCCTGATTGTATGTATATATTATTTTTCAGAACCACAGTCTAAAACAGAACTAAGTCGTCAAGAGTTAAATATAACTTCTCCAAAAAGACCTAGAATCAAACCGGAATCAACAAACACTAACGTTCTAGGAAACATACAAAATATATTATTTTCCCCAATCAAAATGTTGGAGAAATCCCTTAAGGAGAGAAGCGGTCTCATTGGGGAGAAGGAGACAGAGAGAGTCCTGTACGACCTTAAGGTTGTGGAGAGACTGAGAGAGAAAATCAGGAAACCTAAACCGCTGAGTGAGAAGAAGAAAATAATTGAGTAAGTGTTTTTTTTCAGTCGAGTCTCACTATGTACCTATTTCAAAATGTCACTCGCTCAAAAATATATTTTTTTTAAAAAAATCGTCCTCGTGCGTTTAGCACATTTAGCCAGTGTCAAGTAAACAGTATATTAGTAATATATAATTCATAGTAAATTAGAATGAGTTGTGATAAATGGTAAATGAGATGCCCTCCCCCTAAACCCCTTGAGTCCTCAGTAGAGATGTAGGACTATACTGAGATCTCACATGGACTTTTTGAGAATTTGTAAAGTGATGTAGCATTTTTTTGGTCCATTTACCAACACTCATGTACATTCACAAACACTTAACGGTCAACTATCTACCGTTATTACACATTAATGTTCGAAATATCACAATTTTATAAAATACAACAAATTTGCAGACACTACGCTTCACTTTCCCGCCAAAAAGTCTTTTAAAATATGTCTTTATCATTCTAAAATCCTAAACCCAACTTGAGATTAAATATTTACATACATTTTTTTATACTAATTTTTAAGTTCCAATATAAGTATCATTAAGAATTTGTGTTTAAATACTGAATAACGGAAAAACATACTCAATTCTTAAATGGCCGATTTTATTTACGATTGCATAAAATATATCTGATAAAGGCCATGTAATACTGCGAGGAAAAATAATAAAAAAATATAGACTTCAATTTACTTTTTTTTTTGGAAACGACAACTAGTTGTCGAAATTAATAACAAATCAATGGAAAGTCAGTTTTATCTGTGGTTTTTGGTATGTCATTTAAAAATAACACCGCTCGTTTAAGGTTTAAATACTTTTTTTTGGTTAATACATACTTAATATATATAGGGACTTCTTGGCGGGAAAGTGAAGCGTCATGTCTGCAGTTTTGTTTTATTTTCTAAAATTTGTGATATTTCTAACATAAATGTGTAATACCGGTGGATTATTAACCGTAAGTGTTTGTGAACATACATGAGTGTTGGTAAATCAAACAAAACAGTGCAACATCACTTTTCAAATTTTCTCTCAAGTAGTCCATGTGAGATCTCAGTATAGTCCCACATCTTTACTGAGGACTCAAGGGGCTTATGGGAGGGTATCTCATTTACCATTCATCATCTTTATCACCACTCATTCTCATTTACTATGAATTATATATTATTAATATATCACTTACTTGACACTGGCTAAATGTGCTAGACGCACGAAGCCATTAGTTAAAATTAAAAAAATATAAACATAGGAAACACCAGACCAAAACAAATATTCAAATTCATGCACACAAACATTTGTCCCGGCTGGTTGTTTTGAAACAAACCTCTATATTTCTGAAGATGTTTTAGATAATTAGTTTGTGACGAATTTGTTTTTATATTATAAATTTATTCCCCCATCATACCCTAGCATTATCCCGGTTGCCCTAGACTTACGCTTAGGGCCCAGGGTCTGCTCACTGGTTCAACAGATTGGACTGAATTTCAGTTATTACGTGGTGCGACTGCCGTCTGAACTCCGCAACCCAGAGGGATACATTCAATGGTTAAACCAGCTGTCAGTCTGTTAGAAGGCACTGACTTCCTAATAACGACTGCCATAGATGTTCATGACAGCCGGGGCCAACGGCTTAACGTGCTTTCGAAGGCAGGAAGCAAGCGATAATTACGCACATAGCTTCGAAAAGTCATTGGTGCGCCACCAGGGTTTGAACCCGAGACCCTCTTAATTTAAAGGCAAGGGTTCTCGCCACTGCTATCGCCGCTTTAATAATTATAAATTTATTGTTTTGTTTTATTTTCTGATCATTGAATGAATTATTTGTTTTTACTAATATAGGTTAAGAATTTAATATTACTAACACAATATGAGGCACACTCTAAATTATTAAATAAATAAATATTTTCTGACAATTATACCAATTATTTAGTTCCAAGATAAGTATCATTAAGAACTTGTGTTATGGATACTAAACAACGGATAAACATACTTAAATACTTTTTTTTTGTAAATACATACTTAATATACATAGGAAAACACCCAGACCAGAACAAATATTCATATTTATACACACAAATATTTGTCCTGTGTGGGAATCGAACCCACGACCGCAGGAGTGGAATGCGGGTATACTTGTTACCACGCCATATCGGTCGTATTGATTTTATTATTATTATTAAACTAATCTATAGTTTAAGAAGACAATGTAGACAAAGCAAATTAATTGAATTTATTATTTTGTCTACAGTGAAATATTAGACGAAATTCTATACAAAATTGAAAAGGAACAATCATTAATAAGAGAGATTAAAAAGGAGGCTTGTACACCAAAAAAGGAATATACCTCCACAGATATTTTAATTCAGGTATGTATTACATATTGACATACGACGCTGGAAAGGCAACCTTGCTTATGCGCCAAATTTGCGATTATTTCATTAGAATCGCCTGATTTTTTTCTATCTGCAGATCTCGGTTTTATCCAATTCTGACCATTTTTGACATTCATTTGACTGACATTCTGACAAAAAACAAATTTATTTATATTTTTTTTGGAAATTGTCATTTTTTGAATCGCTCTCCTGTAAAGTAGCCAAATGGTGCATAAGCAAGGTTGCCTTTCCAGCGTCGATATCATCATACCAGCCTAATAAAGTCCACTGCTGAACATTAGCCTCCCCATTAAATTACATTCTATTGGTGGTATTTGCCCATAATCCCCACGCTGGGCAGGCGGGTTAGTGATCGCAGTTCCAGCCAGTACGCAGGATGACGCTGCTGCCCATCATCCGGTAGGATTTCTCTTCGTCGACTCTTACGACTCCTCGTGAGATGAGAGGGGGTTGCCTTTTCGCCGCGTCCATTTGACATATTTACTTATAATTCATTATATTTTACAAAGACAGTTCCGTACTGTGAATGTCAGTATAACTGCTCACCGCTCTGAAAGCGTGGGTTCGATTCCCACTCAACAAATTTTGTAAAACGTTTTTTTTCAAGGAAATGAAGGAATAAAATAACTTCACACAACTTCTTAAAATTTTGTAAAACCTTTTTTTTTTCAATAAAATGTTATCTGTCGGAATGAGATCTCATCTAATGTTAATGTAGACGAAGAACCACCTCCTCACCATTCGATACGATTTTCTTATTTGTTAAATGCTTTATCCAAGCTGTCTATAAAGCCCATTATCGTCTCACTACAAAAGAGTCATCCATAAATTACGTCAAACGAATTCCGTAATTTTAGTTTATAAGTATAACATATATTAGGTCGGGGAAAAAGTCTTTTCGCATAACGTAGGTATAAACTTATTATAACATTTTTTTGACTGTACTATTTGTGTCTGGCTGGTTTTGGTAACATAAAAAAGGTTCCATTATAAAGAAAAGAAAAAAAAAAAAAAGTTGTTTCCCGCTATTTTTCATTTGTTTTTCTCTCCGTAAAAATGAGTGAATCTAATGAAGAAATTCGATACATTTTAAAATTTTATTATAAAAAAGGCAAAAATGCAACTCAAGCAGTGAAAAAAATTTGTGATGTTTATGGACCTGATGCAGTGTCAGTAAGAGTAGCACAAATTTGGTTCAAACGTTTTCAGTCCGGAAATTTTGATGTTAAAGATGCACCTCGCTCTGGTCGCCCTGTTACGAATAAAATGGACGCCATTTTTGAAAGAGTGGAGCAAGATCGGCATATTAGTAGTTACGATGTAGCTGAAGAACTGGGAATTGACCACAAAACAGTTTTGACCCATTTGAAGAAAGCTGGTTATACAAAAAAGCTCGATATTTGGGTGCCACACGAGCTCACTCAAAGAAACTTAATGAACCGTGTACTCATTTGCGATTCATTATTGAGACGTAATGAAACCGAGCCGTTTTTGAAGAGATTGATAACTGGCGATGAAAAGTGGATCACGTACGACAAGAACGTGCGAAAAAGGTCGTGGTCGAAAGTTGGCCAGGCTTCACAGACTGTGGCCAAACCTGGCCTAACACGAAATAAGGTGATGCTGTGTGTATGGTGGGATTGGAAGGGCATTGTTTATTATGAGCTTTTACCGCCCGGCAAAACCATCGATTCTGATCTTTACTGCCAGCAACTGATGAGATTAAAGGAAGCAGTCGAGAGAAAACGGCCGGAATTGATCAACAGGAAGGGTGTGGTCTTTCATCACGATAACGCTAGACCACACACATCTTTAGCCACTCAGCAAAAATTAAGAGAGTTCGACTGGGAGGTCCTAGTGCATCCACCATATAGCCCTGACCTTGCGCCTTCAGATTTTCACCTGTTTCGGTCTCTGCAGAATTCTTTAGGTTCTGTAAGGTTGACCTCAAGAGAGGACTGCCAAAACTATTTGTCCCGTTTTTTTGATCAGAAGTCCCAAAGTTTCTACAGTAACGGGATAATGTCTCTGCCCACAAAATGGCAGAAAGTTATTCAACAAAACGGTACATATATATTGTAAATAAATGTAAATAAACTTTGAAAAAAATGTCTTGACTTTTCATACAAAAATACGAAAAGACTTTTTCCCCAACCTATTATAAGAGCTCTATTAAGCCAAACTTGAATAAATGACATTTAAACCAAACCAAACCAACCTCATCTTCAAGTGGTGCACCTGCCGATCAACTGACGAGGCTCTGGCAATCACAAATGTTCCCGATAAACGGCAATAGGCTCACCACCTATTACGTGGGACCAACATTAACTGGCGAAGTGTGGGCGTTTACTTTGCCTCTGCCTACCCTTCCGGGAAAACAGGCGTCATTGTATATATATAATACATTTTATTTTTATTTTCAGAACAAAACATCACCAAAAACGCCAAGAAAAGAGATATCACAGAATAAAACCGACAATTCTAACCCCTACCGTACTCCACAGAAATCTGTGCTCCTACTTTATGAAACACCTAAAACGGTAGACATAAGTAACGAATTAAGCATGGAAATATCCGAAAATAACGACATCGTTAACGTTGTCACTATACAGAGTTGCCATGATCAAGACACTAAAAATTCTACCATCGACACAGAAAAAATTATTTACAAAATTAGTCCAAAAGACAAAGAAACATTAGAAAGTAATAAAATAGATATTGATATGGAAAGCTTTAAAAATCGTTATTTAAATGAAGTAGATAGGGATTTCCAATGTAAATTTAAACATAAACATAATAATGTTAAAGCTAAGCCCAAACTGCGTACTGCGATCGATTTTGCTATAGACGCGACCGTTAAAGAGAACAAAAGAAAGCGAAAGATGAAGATGAAAAACAAAAAATCGAAAAAAAAACGTTCTTCGAAAATTGTTTTAAAATACGATAACGGTTCACCGAAAAAGGATGAAGAAACAAGCGTCTCAATAAGTAATGACGATATGAAAGTAAAAATAAGTCTTAAGAAAAAGAAATTTAGATTGAAAATACAATCGAAACGCGAAAGAAAGTCTAAAAATCTGAAGCAATATGTGTTAAAAAGCTCGCCAACAACTCCAAATAGCATTGAGAAACCCGAAAAGGAGGTATGTCCTTTAAAAAGGAAGTATACAAAACAGGGAAAGACGCCGGATAATTACAAGCAAGTTTCTTTACTTAGTTATTTTCAAGTTCAAAGTCCTAAAGATTAGTTTTTATTTAACTATTCTTGATATGTATATACTTGATTAGAACATTTTTAGGCAGTAACCTTGTAGCGCTCGTAGCTACGCGGTGCTCGGTGGTCAAAAACGATCACCGAAGTAAAGCAGAGTTTACAGAGTTCAGTCCTTGGGTGGGTGACCGTTTGTGTGGCATTCTATATCGAGCGCTTCCGTGCTTCGGAAGGCACGTTAAGCCGTTGGTCCCGATTATCACTAAATGTGGTAGTCGTTAAGCCATGTAAGAGGCCTAATTGGGCGGCTTGAAAAGTTCGAACAGCAGGATGCCATACACCTGACTAAATAACGAATAAACATACATAAATACTTTTTTTTTTTGTAAA
The DNA here is from genome assembly GCA_949126915.1 of Musotima nitidalis. NCBI lineage: Eukaryota > Metazoa > Arthropoda > Insecta > Lepidoptera > Crambidae > Musotima > Musotima nitidalis. The sequence continues at coordinate 5,762,661 of OX421440.1, forward strand.
TACATACTTAATATACATAGGAAAACTGGTTGTTTTTCTATTACTATTATTATTTATTTAGTAAGTACAGCTTATAACAACGTATTTATAACATAGTCCCACAAAACCGTAAGTACGGTTTAACTGCGGGGTCTGATTCTCCGTACATTCCGTATACTCATGTTTGTGCACACAAAAATTTGTCCTGTGTGGGAATCGAACCCGCGACCTCAGGAGCGGAGTACGGGTATACTCGTCACCGCACCAGATCGGTTGTCAAATATTACTGTTGGGAAATATTTTTTTGGTCAGGGTCTTTTTCATATCCTGTATAACTTTTAGCACAAAGAGAGAAAAGTGTTAAATAGTGAGGATGGCATGCTCTTCGCCCACATTGACAAGACGAAATTCTAGTCCCTTTGAAAAATCAAGGTTTTTTCATATGAAAAAAAAAATACCCTTTACAGTGGTCAAAATGACCACCCTCAATTGAACCTTACGCGGTTAACTTAAGGTGGAAAACCAATTAATATTGTCAACGTGCTCTGCCTGTTAAAGGGTTAAGTCCGTCATAGTTAAACTTCAAAATTAAATATAAATATGAAAAAAAAATCGAAATATGATTTCACTGAAATCACGAAGCTTAGATTCACTTACATGCAACAATTAAAAAACGTGAATCTAAGTGTCAGTTCCGAGCCACCGCTCTGTAAGATGAACTAGCAAGATTTTTTTTTCTTTTAAATAATGACTTCGTGCTTCTAGCACATCTAGCCAGTGTCAAGTAAGTGATATATGAATAATATATAATTGTAAATGAAAATGAGTGATGATAAAGATGATAAATGGCAAATGAGATACCCTCCCCTAAGCCCCTTGAGTCCTCAGTAAAGATGTGGGACTATACCGAGATCTCACATGGACTCCTTGAGGAGAATTTGAAAATTGATGTTGCACTGCTTTGTTTGATTTACCAACACTCATGTATATTCACAAACACTTAACGGTTAATAATCCACCGTTATTACACATTAATGTTAGAAATATCACAAATTCTAGAAAATAAAACAAAACTGCAGACATGACGCTTCACTTTCCCGCCAAGAAGTCCTAGCAAGAAATTCACAGGGTTATACTCTTCTTCTTTTTTAAATTAATGGCACTATGTCATCAAGGGTAGTGACGATAATTCAGCCAGACTCGTATGATGACTTTATACGAGTCTGGCTGTTAAATTGACAGGCTTATACTCTTTTAAATTATCAATTGCTTAAGTCAAAGTCAGTTCACGTCAATACGCCACTTTCTTTGTCGCAAAACGTTATGATGACTAAAATATACATAATTATAAGTTTTATGAAATGCTGCAGATTTCCTAAAGATTACTTTTTATGGTAATGAACCAACATGTAGTTAATAAAATCTTTTGGCATTTAAGTGTAAAATTGTTAATTAAGTATTTTTTGTAGATAATTTCAGCATTCACTAGTTGTGTTCGAATAATGAAGGAAATTTGCATTTCCTGCATTTTGTAAGTGTTGCTAGCTTAAGAACAATACTCCCAATTTCGTAATTTTAGTACTGTTTTGTTGCATTTTTAATACTTTCTTGTTTATTGGTTTATTTTGTCCGAAATATTTTGAAATATTGTATCTTTCTTTGATAAACTATATCTTAAAACATTTGTATGCTTTTTTATATAAATTTTGTAACCCATTATATTTTTCTATAACAAATATTTTTAATATTAGCTATAATAATAATTTTAGTTTTATATCGTAAAGTTATCTTTCTGTTACTTATATTTTTATATTGGGTGTGTATTTTTCTTGTTCTTGATTTGTATTTTTTTTAGAATTAAAATTTTAAAATGACAGTTTAGATTATGTTTGTAGAAAATATTTAATAAAATTATTTACAATATTCTGACTTTCTTTTAAAGCCATACTTTGGAATTCTGAGCTGGCGCGTGTATATTTCAGCTCCTACAGTTTATTTGTGAAAGCCATCATAAATAACAGCGATAGGCCAGTGGCCAATATACTGCAATTCAAGGGGCCTCGGGTTCTTGCTTGCTTCGTGCCTCGGAAAGCACGTTAAGTCATTGGTCCCGGCTGTCATGAACATCTATGGCCGTTATTAGAATGTCAGTGCCTTCTCACATCCAGAGAGCTGGTCGAACCTTAGAATAATGTTTACCTCTCCTCCTCACCTCAGACGGCAGTCGCAGCGTTTAATAACTGAAATTGCGCGAATAGCGATGATGTATTTATTTATTTAATAAGGTACGCCAACAGCATAACATGCACATACATTATATAAAATTATTAGCAAAGGGTACTTATTACATGCATGCCTATTATAGGCATACGCAACGTTTAAAATGTAATAATTATAAGCATGTTGAAAATTAATAACATTCCTAAATATATTTCATTCGGTTTAATACAATATCATGGCTACGCACATCAAATATTTTTCAGCAGTTTACTCTTGAAGGCGTTGAAGTCGTCATTAAATATATCAATGTCAGATACCTTCGTGTTGATGTTGTTGTACCCTGAACATACTCTAGAGAGCGGCTGGTGCAGACCAAGATTTGTCCTATAACGTGGTATATTAAATACTTTGGAACAGCGATGACGTGCGGTAGGGTACACTGAGAGAGATCTTCTTCAGCTGATGGCTACCTTTCACCTTACCTTTGACCTGTTTGTGTAGAAAAAGTAGATCCAAGATAGAGCGTCGGTCACGTAAAAATGATATTATGATGTAGGGTTACAAATAGGTACGCTTATATTGCGATATGGGGCGCTCAATGTGAGCGGACCGGAATGAGTTGGGCTGCTTACCATCTGACGAAGATGTCGATAAAACGTCCCACATTTAAAAAGGAAACATGTTTATACATGAGAAACATGATGCTTGCATACTAAATCTATGTGCTGTACATGTTTACGTACGTACGTACATTAGTACAGGGATGTGCAACTTCAGTGTTTGGTGTAGTGATGTGCCGGATCGTTAAAAATGTATATCCGCGGATACGGATCTGAATACGGATATTTAGTGTAAAGATCCGCGGATACGGATCTTTATTTTCTTATTCAGCTGCGAAGTTGCTTTTTTTGAAATACAATTTACCGTTAATTTCAATTATGATTAATCAATTTTTCAAGCTTTTTTAATTTTTCCTGTCCTTACTCACTCATGTAAGCTAATGTTTAAACTTTATATGACACGCAGTATTAATTTACTTAATTAGAATTATCATTTAATTAGAGTTTTTTTTAATAATTCTACTTAATCACCTGAAAAAGATTCGTAAAAGATCCGCGTAAAAAGTAACGGACACGGATACGGATACGGATTTTTCTTTTGCCTCGGATATCCGCTGATACGAATACGGATATTCGGAACATCACTAGTTTGGTGTCGACGCTGTATGTTGATGCCGGAATTAGGCCGTCTCGCTGCTGACTTGCCTCTTTAGCGCCGAGATTTCAAGGTACAAGTTGCAGGCTTATACAAAAATAAAATGGTTATGTATTTATAATAAATGATATGAAACAGTAATGAACTTCATCAATTAAAGTGGTAAATAATTTGCATCCCATTATTGACGTCCTACTGAGTTTTTATGAGTTAGTTAGGTATTTTATGAAAGTGAGTTATTCGGAGTAGGCTACGGTAGGACTCGGGTCAGAAAATTAAATTACATGCGTGAATTAATCTACAACACAATTAATTAAGTAGCACCCTACACACTCTCCTTGTGATATTTGTAGTGCAATAAATAAAATTTGTATTACGTAAATTTAAAAAATCTTATCAGTTTTATCACTGTAATGGAACTATAAAAAAAAGAGTGGGTATGGTATGGATCAGTAGACCCCAAATTGTAAGTTATAATTATTAGGGAAAATAACTTCCAAAAATGTTTATACTCTTAAATATGACATCGTTTCGTTAAGAGTTATTGCCAGTGTCCAGTAACATAGTTATGCATTTTCTAGCGAAAGTGCATCATTATAATTCAGTACAATCAAGAAAAGTCCTTCATAGTTGAGATTAAGTCAGAGACAAAGTCATACCTAATAAAATAGTAGAGACTTTACTAGAAATCACAATATACTGCACTCTGTTTTCACATTTGTGTACATTGCCAAAGAAGGTATGTCTCAAATCCACTATATTTACACATTTTACACTAGTTTTGGGAAATAGAATATTGTCGGGATGAGGCTGTACCCGCGTTAGCGCTAATATAAAACTTTCAACGTTTGAATTTCCCGCATTAGAAAGTATTGCCAAGCTATTTGAAAGTTACTCTTTTAGTATGTTTAAGTAGAATACAAGTTAACAATGAATGGCTTATTCAAAAAAACAATTCGTAACATAAGATACGACTATTTTTGGAAAAAAATATCACTCATTACTATGAGTGACAGCTTAGAGCTCATACCTATATATTATGATGGGTACCCTACTTTGCCACCCTCTACTTTTTTAGCAACTTGAAATTTTTTGCATTTATAATGTTACATAGTTATGTTTTATAGACAATTTATATAATTTTTTATGTTTAATTCTATTAAAAAATTATGTCTGTAACATTACTTACTGAGCTAGTTATCATAATTAGACCAAGACTGTATAACTACTATATAAATACAGCGAATTAAGTTACACTATCTATTTAAAGTGATCTATCAAATTATAGCAAAATTTGCTGTACGAAAAGAGATTTCTACGTGAATTGTTTCATATACGGAGAGGTAGTCAATTATGTCTACATGAACACTCAACGAGATCCCGTTTCCTACTTTCCTCAGTCACCATTTACGACATCCTTGATCAAGACTTGTATTAGTATCTGTGAAGGTACCGTTATTACACAATTTCTCAATGTGTTTTATGAAAAAAGTTGTACAATATCAATGTGGTCAAATTTAATTTTACATAAAATATAACTTAATCATTATTTATATTTCAATATCTTCTTACTTATTACACATATCGAATAATTATGACTCATTTAATGGCATAATAAATTTAATAGTAGTTCTTTTTCATATTGTTACTGGCAACACTATTTCTTTGTTTACAACGCCAAGCCCAAGGAACGGAAACAAAAACAAGTATTCAAAAAAAACATCGACTTCTGTCAGTCAGTCCGTGTTATTTACTGCAACTTGGTTCTTAGTCTTCATAAACGAAACAGTTATTTTTATAAAGAAAAGTTTTTACTGTAATAGATTTAGAAATACCGATTTATTAGATAAAACATCAAATAATTATCCAATTGGTTTCCTCAGTTAGTTCTTTGTTCAGTTCAGTGATTGAAGTAAGCGACGTTGCCGTACTTACATGCAATTTTTTTTAAACGGACATTTTTGCTTCTAACTGTGTTATTTGACATTACTTTTATTATTTTAAAGTAAATAATACAATTCTACAGTGATTTGATACAAAAGTTATGTTTCTGTGCTTTGAAATGTGTGAACTTGAACGATACTCAGTTTCTGACGCAATAGCTAACTGGCAACAGGGTACGAAATTAGAGTGAATCTTTAACTTCTCATGTATTAATAAATCGCATTGATTTTCGTGAGAAATTCACACCAGTCGAGTTTTATGAGGTGAGCTTTATTATTTAATTCAAAATTTCTTTGTGTTTGCATCATAATATTTTTTAGAAAACTAGTAAATTTTAACTTTTCCCGCGAAATGACGTAATTTTAGTCATCCATCCGCCATTTTTAAAACATCGGGCCGCCGCCAGCCCGTCATCTGTCAGTTGTGAAATTTTCTTGGTGCGCGGTGTAAGGGAAATCATTTTCTCATATAGGGTGGTTTTTCTCAAAAACCAACCACGGAAGCATCCGGGTGAGTTTAAATTTGCTAGTTTTGACCTATTTGCTTCTTATTTTAGTTGTATTTCTTTGAAATTAAAACCTTTTTTTTTAAAACAACCTAGTTTTGAGGTCAAGTCAACCAGTGTCTTCTTTCCAGGTGAATTCCGTATGAATCTTGTATTATTTGCATACTCGGTCGCATTCAGACTAATATGATACGCCAGTGGAATCTCGTTTCTTGCATACTTACCTACTTTGTAATAAAGTTTCATCAACATAAAACCTTTTTGGAAATTGCTAGAACATTTACGGTTTTTCGCTTCTTTATAAAGCTACCATAACTATTCAGACTGAAAAGACCCTTTCTTTACAAACACTAATCTAGTCACTAGATAAAGGCAAATATTTTAAGACTATTCCATGTTACTTTTTAAAACCACCTACATTTTGAAAAGAAATAAAAGTGAAGTGTTCCTATGATCTTAGAACATGTTAGTCTATTTTTGTATGAAAATTAAGTGAAGAGCTTTTTACAACAGTTTAATACTTGACATGTTGTACTTATGGTAGTGGAGAAAATCACATTTGCATTCAGTTACAAGGGACTCATGTTCTACTTGTGTAGGGCTGCCATCACCTAAATTGCCGACGCTGTATAAACATGGCACAAATCCCAGGTGTTCGGGCGAAATATACTTCTCCGGACTCATCTGAAGAAAAACCACATTAATTAATTTTTGTGTTTGGACCCCGTTTCCTCCGTACATTATTAAAATCCCTTCCCGTACGGACCCCGGACGCCCTTCAAACTAGGATAAATCTGGGGAATTCCGCACAGATGCAGCTCTATACTTGTGTGACATTCACATATCGCTACTTCGGGGAAGAAAGGGCGTAAAAGCCACTTTTGGCCAAAATGAGTTAATAATGCAACTTTGTTTAGTTTTCGACGCTCTATCGATCTGTATATTTAAAATTTCAATATTCCCAAAAAAATGGCTTTTACCCCCATGATTTTTTTCTCACCAAAACCATTTTTATTAAAAAAAATTGACGTATATGACATTATTTAATTATTTCAAATTAATAAGGGCGTATCACCATAGTATGAAAGAATATTTGGTCGTAAATACAATATTTATTACGTAATGACTTTTACGACATTTTTACTTGGCAATTTAAATATGATTTGGCTTTTACGCCCTTGCACAAAAATAAAAAAAGAAGAAAGCCCAAAAGGATGATACAAGTAAAAATATAACAAGGAAGAAACAGAAACTAATAAATAAACGGAAAGAACGAAAACAATTAAAAGATGAGGGAAAATCCTACCAAACCAAGAAAGGGGACATAGTTAAAGAAAAATCTATGGGAGAAAACCCATGTAAGCAGGATAAATGTAAAAGAGGTTGTTTTAATATAACGGAAGAAAGGCGAAAGTCTCTGTTTGACTTCTTTTGGAGCATAAGTTCACAACGGAGGAAAGATTGGCTTATTAATTGTACTCGCCAGGTATCAATTTCCAGGAAAAGAACGGACTCTCCAAATAGTAGGAGAAATTTAACATACGAGTACTTTATCAATAATGGTGAAGATCGTCAAAAAGTTTGTCAAAAGTTCTTGCTTGAGACATTGAATGTGACCCAGAAATATTTATTATACAATCTGTCTCATTCTAAAGAATATAATATGTCTCAGGATGATCGGAGGACACGTACATTTCCGGATAAGTATTCTCCAGAAGCAAAAGCACATGCAAAGTCTTTTATTGAAAAATTGCCAGCAGTCCCTTCACACTATAACCGGAAACGAACCAGCAGGGTGTATCTTCCCCAAGAATTAAAAAATGTATCCAATTTGTATAGACTTTATGTGAAAGAATGTGAAGATAAAAATCAAGATGCAGTTGGAGATACTATATTTAGAAATATATTTAATAATGAATATAATATCAGCTTTCATTGTCCAAAAAAAGACAAATGTCTTCTGTGTACAAGAGCCGACCGAAAAGAAATAAGCAGCGAAGAAGATAAAACCATTTTAGAAAATCACATTAAAGAAAAAAAATCTACTTATAAAAGGTTTCTAGCACATCAAAATTTAAGTAATCATTATAATATTAATGGTACTTTGACAGCTAGCTTTGATTTACAAAAGGTATTGACAACACCCCACGGAGATAGCATGTTGTTAGGGTACTCAAGAAAGTATGCAGTTTTTAATTTCACCATTTATGAAAGTGGAACTCAAAATGTGAATTGCTACATTTGGGGAGAGTGTGACGGAAAACGAGGTAGCCAAGAAATAGCAACTTGTCTCTTTAAGTATTTACAAGAAGTTGACGAAAGAAAAATAAAAAATTTGATTTTATACTGCGATTCCTGTACAGGTCAAAATAAAAATAAAGTAGTTCTATCTGCCATAAACTATTACCTCAAAAAGTCCGTAAATTTAGAAACAATACAGCTTAACTTTTTGTTGCCTGGACATACATACATGCCTGTTGATTCAGTGCATGCAACAATAGAACGAGAAATAAAAAAACTCACCGTCTGGAGTCCTTCCCAGTGGATGCCTTACATTGCTTCTGCCCGAAAACGGCCACGACCTTATCGTGTTATTGTCATGGAGCATAGTGATTTTATTAGTTGGGACGAACTAGCTACAAAGACTTTCACTAAGGAAGCGCTAAAAAACATGCAATTTAAAAATATTCGGATTGCTACATTTAAGAAGAAGAATGTTGATCAAGTTGAAATTAAGTACTCCATGCATGAAGACACATCAGTACAAAAAGTCATTCTATTTGAAGTACCTGAAAAAAGGCCAAATACAAAAGGGAAATCTAAAGCGAGAGGAAGACCTAAAAAAAATATTTGTTTAGATACAACTAATAATCACTGCCAAGCTGAAAAATCAAACGAATTTGTGTTGCGTAAGTTATATGACGCCAGATTACCAATTTCGACTGCAAAATATAACGATTTAAAACTTCTTTGTGACAATCACACAATACCCAGACCGTTCCAACAAGATTTTTTGTCGCTGCCTCATTTTAAAACAGTAGTAGACCAATTACTAGATACCGACGAAGAAGACGATGTAGTAGAGGAATTAGAATGAATGGGTACTTATCTACATTTTAATTTCATTAGAATAATGCATGAATGATTAATAAGTAGAAGAAAGATTTATTTTACAAATTATAATTAAAAAAAAGGTTAAACAAATAAGAAAAAGAAAAAAATATATAAGAAGAGAAAGAAGATGAATAAAAAGAAAGTAAAAGATAAAAAAAATAAAGAAGAATACGATTACAAGCAATAAAATTAAAAAAGTAAGAAAACGAAACAAAAAACAGAAAAGGAAATAGAAAAAAAAGAAGATTACTAATTATTGTCAATTTGATTTGATTTATGAATGAATAAAACTGATTTGCATCTTAACTAAATTTATTTATTTAATACACCAATACCTACCTAGTAGAATAAATTACAAACATACCATTATTTTATACTATTTTATCAATTTTAGTTAATTTATTTCTTAATTAATTAATATTAGATGATAGTAATTATTTATCACAGTTAACTTAAAATTTAAATTAATGAAAATAATCAAAGTTCAATTCAATTAAATCTTTTCTTTTGTTTCACTATTCATGAATCGTGTGCATTTAACTTAACAGGTAGGTAACCTAATTCGTTATAATAAATTTTGTAATATAGAACTATGATAAATCAGATAATAATAATTATTATGCTATTATTTTGAGCTTCTATGCACCTTAATTTCAATATTCACCACATTAAATCTTACAAAATTATAATAATTGTAGGTTTACTCACGATAATTGTTATAAGTGGTGCAGTCATTACGACCTTTTCACTGTCTAAAGATGGTTTATACGACACGATGTATGTTAGCATTATAGATATTTGTGGATTTACGTCCTATAGTACGTATTTATAGACGGTGTAAAAGCCATTTTTATTAAAATTTTGGGTCGTAAATCCATCCTATCTTCGAAACCATAAGGTCTACTTAAAATTAAGCTTCTTGATATTAAAGAGCACTTAAATGCAAGTAAATATCACCAATTCATTCGAATTTAACTCTATTGCAAAAAAAGTTATTTTCCAAAATTTAAAAAAAAAAACGTTTTTTCGCTGCCCTGTAAAGTTGCTATTTTGGCTTTTACGCCCTTTCTTCCCCGAAGTAGCGATATGGTGTGTAAATATGAAATGCATAGTGAACTTGGTTACAAGAGACTCATGCTCTACTTGTGTTCTACAGATGTTATTTACATTTTCCAGAATTTATTTATTTATTTTTATTTATTCAACAATTTATGCCCATACACAAACAGGAACATACACAAAGATAGAAGATAGAATTTAGTTGTAATATGTTCAAGATAAACTTTAAAACAGGTTGCAACCAGTCTCAACAAGAAAATAACATCTGACATGCAATTTTTACTATTATGAAATAATTGGTGCTAACTAAAGATACCTAAAAGTTGTTCTTATAGTGAGTTCAATTTAATTTTTAGCTGGTATTCTAGTTTCACATATTATTTCCTACATTACATGCTTCATAAAAAGTTATATAGATTGGTCAATAAAAATCTCACGTCAACTTTTTTATTCAGAGAATATACATTTTTATACCACAATAAAATTTTGTATTACAATATCAATACCGGTCATCATTCATTATAGTGCACCTTAAACGTGGTATCATTATTCTCCTCTTATTTCACAGAAAAATGTAGTACATAGAAGACAAATCAAATAAATTAAATTATGTAAAAAAATATTGGGTAAATCTCATGTGAGGGGGGGGGGGGGAGTCCGACCACATCTCACCAAGGGGGAGGGGGGGTCCAAATTTAAAAAAAAACACCTCACGTAATTAATGGACGTCCCCTTATAATTATAGGAGTAGAATAAGATAACCTCAACTCCATATAGTTTGAGAATGATGTTTAATATAGTATTGTGCAATGTCGTCTCGTCTGTGTTCAATATCAACAATTCAATTCGTATTAGAAGTTATTGCACAAAATTCGATTACAGAAAGAGCAGTTTATGGAGATAGATAAGGTTATTTAGAACATGAAATGCTGATAAGAGAATAGTGGGTTTCTGTTAAATACTTAAGTAGGTAGTTTATGTTTAAAATTTACTGTCAATATGTACTTTTAACTCACTCCGCAATATTCATAATATTAGCCTTATAAAGTCAACTGCTGAACGTTAGCCTTTTCAATAGTTTAATAGGGTGTTTGCCTGATCCCCACGCTGGGCAGGCAGGTTGGTGATCGCAGTTCCAGCTAGAACATAGGTGATGCTGCTGCCCATCATCCGGTAGGACTTCTCTTAATTGATTCTTAAGAGATTTTTTTTAGAAATAAGTTCACCTTTGTACATCGTCTTTTTCACATAAGGCTTTTTTTTGTTATTGTTTGTTTTTTGCGCAATAATGAATATATATATATTCTTACAACTCCCGGTAAGATGAGAGGGGGTGGCACTATTCTAGGCCGGTACCATGCGGCAGCGCGGTATTGGGCGGGTGGAAACAATCACCGCAGTAAAGCGGAGTTTGCAGATGTCAGTCTTTGGATATTAATGGAAATATGACTTTTACTAGATCAAACAATTTGAACCTGGCTTATTGAGCAAATTACTTAAACTACTATAAGAAATTCAAACAGAACAGCACACCTGTCTCTGACCATACCCACTGGTGCACTGATTCCCTCTCATCATTTCATTTTATTTATTCAATACAGTTCTACATGTCGTTTGACATGTGGTTTGACGACCGATATGGTGTGGTGGCGAGTATACTCGCACTCCACTCCTGAGGTCGTGGGTTCGATTCCCACACAGGACAAATCTTTGTGTGCATAAACATGAATATTTGTTCTGGTCTGGGTGTTTTCCTATGTATATTAAGTATATATTTACAATAAAAAAGAATTTATGTATGTTTATCCGTTATTTAATATCCATAACACAAGTTCTTAATGATACTTATCTTGGAACTAAATAATTGGTGTAAGTGTTAGAAATATTTATTTATTATTATTTATGTCGGCTTACAGAGCAATGCATCCAACACACCGGCATGCTGGTCAATTAATCACAATTATATGAATTAATAAATATTACAATGACAATTTACATATAAAGTTACTATAAAACAAAGAAAAAACTAATGCTATGTCAAATTTAAATAAAAAATATAAAACAATGTCCGAAAATTATGTTAAAAATTATTTCTGCTCATGCAAATTGGATTAAAGGGTTTTAAATTATGTATACATACTTAGATTTTTTTAAAGTAGCTCTGCATAATATAATTAAAGAAAATAATATAATAAGGAATAATTCAATAATAAAATAACTTCTATGGTGTGACTCAAAATATTCATTCAGAAAAGGAAAAGCCTGGTCTGTTGACGCAATGTTAACGGGTTATTACATTTAGTAGTGACTAACCGCCCACCGTTATTCGATCTTGACCCCACAGGATAATGAGAAACTGGTTGAAAAGTTGCCTAAGTCTTATTAATTATCTTCCTGGCCTTGTTCCCAGTTTATCAGGAGTTGGTTCCAGCAAGAAAGCAGGATGACGCTGCCGCCCAACATCCTATAGGATTTCTCTTCGTCGACTTTACGACTCTTCGTCAAGACTATAGTCCCAGCGGCTTTTTCGATCTGCTTTCTTTCTTACAACTTATTTACTTGCAAACTTCTTTTCGGGATAAACCTCCTGATAGTGTTCAAGACCTCCCAAGTACTGTCCTGCGCATTGGATATGCCAATAATACTAGTATTATTACAAATATTAATGTTTTTTACATTCAGTCTCTCTATACTTGGACATATAACCTGTGGTTACATATACAGATAGACAAACATACACGGACATAGATATATTACCTACAAACGATTCCAAGGTGATACAAAAACTAAACCACCTTGGTTTTTTAATGCGAACTCTCAACACCTACTTTGGTTTATATCTCTGTACATCTGTGGCAGACACCTTGGTACAACTAGTTAATAATAATAATAATGCTTTATTGTTCAGAAAAAAAACATAGTTAAAACATATCGAATGCTTAAAGGAACATCGACCCATTAATAGATAGGTCAGTACTTATACAGTCTTTCTATTTCTTACTGAGATCGAATCAATGTCAATCAAACGTTCAAAACACAAGCAGAATTACTAATCAATAAATCAGTATCAATTTAATGCGCTTATAAGTAGGAGAAGTATTCTGCAGAAGATCTTATTTTGTGATGTTCCAAAAATCGTCTTTTTTGAGTTAAGTCACTATTCCATTAATTCCCTTAGGTTAAAGTAATAGAGTTCAAAGTTCACTTTTAGCACACAGATCTCTAGATGAAACGTGTCTAATGGTGAGAGATGGCTAGCCCTTCGCCCACGTTGAAACTAGACGAGATCACATCGGCTGTCCAAAACCAAAACCTAGCAAGACACATTGTTTTAAAACACGTTTTGTATTAGTACTGTAATTGTTGTGGCAATATTCATTTTAAAAAACGGGTCTTGAAAATATGTCTCTTGCCAGGTTTTGGTTTTGTACAGCCGAAAATAAAAATAAAATGAAAGTGAATGTTTGACGAATCTAAATGATCATGTTGATGTAAAAGACAATAAAGTATATTTTGTTTTATTTTTATTTTCTATGTTTCATTAAGCCAGCGAAATATAGTTGGCGAAAAGTAGGCGAATATAATGCCTCTGCCTACCCCTTTTTCGAGGAATTGAACCTACCCATGAAGACATGTGTAGGTTCAATTCCTCGAGTAAGAACTCGAGGTTGTCGTAGAAGGCGACTAAGGGCATGGACCAAATGGAAATTCGATATGTTTTTTTAACAACAATGAAAGAGATATAAGCGGTGGTACCATAATAAAGAAATAAAAGCAAATGGGATCTTTGTCAGAATTTGTCAAGGTTTGTCAGTTTATCTGTCTGTTGTGGTTTTTCTCAAGAGCTACTATAAGTATTATAGTAGACAGGTCAGATTTAGGTTACGTACAGACAGTATTTTTATTTCTCATTGAGATCTGTTTAATGTTAATCATTCAAAAGACAAGAAGCATGATTAAATAATATATCGCTTTTGCATGTTAACGTCAACAAATATGACAAATCCCAAAAATCATCACTTGGAGTTGAAGTCAGTATTCCATTAAGCCATCATTGATCCGACGTAACGTAGCCAGCCTATTGCCGTTTATCGGGAACTTTTATGTTCGTCCGTTGATCGGCAGTTGCAGTTGAATTGGACTACTAAGGTCTCGGATTCCTATACAGCCTATTTTTATCAAAAAATACGATTAATAAACAGTCAAACGCTTAGTAATACAGTGCGACTGAAATGAGCCAGATTATGAGCGGGTTGTCCTCTTTACGCTAAAGCGACCTCGGCACAACCTCGCCCAAGGTAAAGCGGGCTCACCACGGCCGAGGCGAGACGAGAGATTATAATATCGATCTGAATCATCTTCATCGGAATCGTAATTAAAGATTAATGATAAAGAGCTTATACTTTCATAAATCTTCTAAAAAAACTTCTGATACAATTTTTCTTAGAATTTTGTTGCATTTTATAGTGTAACAAAAGATCTATGAGCCTAATAGTGCTTATTAAATTTTGCAACGAAAACGTACTTCATTGAAAACAACAACATCTCTCCTCTATTGGTCGATTTTCGATGAATTTATAGTAATGCGTGATTAAAACCTGTTTTAATAAAACGCAAGAAAGAAGGCTTCCATACAGAAATAGCTTTTTACCCTCCATGGCTTACTTCAAGAATCTTGTTCCAATTTTAAAAGTTAAAAAATCTGTGTCATGAACATCCTTCCATTCTCTATGGTGAACAAAGAGCACGATGTTCGAATTTTAAAATAAAAAAAACGAAAGACGTTCAGCTGACTAACTCACTCATGATGAGTCAAAAATATCTTGTTCAAAAATCTAATTGTAGCACGAAGGTTCGAATTTGGAATACTTAACACACACGCGAGGCAGACAGGTTAATAAATAATAAAAATAATTGTAACCGATTTTAAAATAGGTTGTGTTTTATACATTATTATCCTTTTTTGTTCACTGTCGTGATAATTATCTTTGGCAAACTATTGTTAACCGATTTTTCTGTTTAAAATATATCTATATATATCTTATCATGGTTTTGTCCCATACAGGATAAATATTCTGATAAATTATGCAACAATGCATACGTTTTATGAAACAAATACAATTATTGGCAAATGTCTTTGATTAATATAAAAAAAACTTAAACAAGAGTGTGATATGTGACCCAATTTTATATCATGCATCCTCTCGCACATGCGGCCTTGTTCAATTGATACCACGAGAGGCTAGCGTGATTTTAAACTTGTTTACTATGCGATACGAACGATTGTACAGGCGTTCCATGGTTTGATAACGACTACCAATTGTTTCGCGAGTCGATTGTTTAAATTTATTTTGTCTTCTTTTTAATTTCGCATACGCAGGTGGCCAGTGTTCTATTGAAAGTCAAAATAGTTTATTGTTTGACTAAGTAAAGCTCTTAGTAGATGTGGTAATTGTTAAGCCATGTTAGAGACCCTATTAAGCAGCTTGGAAAATTCTAACTGCAGGACGCCATAGACCTGCCTCCGCCAATACGCCCTGGGCCCACGTGCTGGAGTATGACAACTCATACATGACATGACAGGCCCTCAGTCATCATATCCTAGCATTTGCCCGGTCGCCCTAGACTTAAGCTTAGGGCCCAGGGTCTGCTCGCTGGTTCAACCAGATTTGACTGAATTTCAGTTATTACGTGGAGCGACTGCCGTCTGACCTCCGCAACCCAGAGGGACACATCATTCAATGGTTAAACCAGTTGTCAGGATATTAGAAGGCACAGACTTTCCAATAACGACTGCCATAGATGTCCATGACAGCCGGGACCAACGGCTTAATGTGCTTTCCGAGGCACGGAGCAAGCGATAATTACGCACATAACTTCGAAAAGTCACTGGTGCACCAGGGTTTGAACCCGAGACCCTTCGAATTTAAAAGCAAGGGGTCTCGCCACTGTGCTATCGCCGCTTGACAGGCCCTCAGTATTGGGACGTTAGTGGGCTGAGATGGTGATAGCGTTGTTTTTTTCTAGTCTTGCTAATTGCTATATATTTTTTTTTTTAAATAAGGAATAACTTGGGGTACTTTTTTACCCTTTGTAAGCTTTGTAAGGCAGTGGTGAATATATTCACACCATAAATTTAACCTTATGGAGTTCATTTAAGGTAGAACAAGCAATGAAAATTTTAATGTGCTACCCATAGATCTCGCGAACGATGTCACGGGCGGCGGCTTGTAATAAGAACGTAAAATTCTATTCTGATACATTTTGTTTTCATGTTGTCAGCCTTCGAGAGTGTAAAAACAATTGACCTGCCTCTCAAAATAGCAGCGTTATGTGAAGTTACGTTATCTGGTCGAAAATAGCTCGACTCGTGTCCGTGGCTTTGACTTTCACGAATATTCTAGATGAAACGTTTATACTGAACAAAACAACACTATCATTATCATGGGTGTATGCCGATCAACGGGCGAGGCTCTGGCGAACATAACATTTCCCGGTAAGCGGCAATAGGCTTGCCACCTATTACGTGGGTCGAACTATAAAATTGGCGAAATGTGGGCGAATAATATGTCTCTGCCTACCCCTTCGGGGAATCAGGCGTGAATGAATGTATCATTATCATCTCAGCCCATACTGAGCACGGGCCTGACCCACGAAGCTAGGTAAGAGGGTTTCAGGTCATAGTCACCACTCGTAGTTAGTGCGGATTGGCAGAGGCAGGTCGAATATTCTAGATGAAATGGTTTACACAAAACAACACTATCGTCATCTATTAACGACCCACTTCTGAGCACGAACCAATGAGAGGAATTCAAATAATAGCCACCACTCGGACCCAGTGCGTATTGGCGGAGGCTGGTGTCCTGCGTATTGCTGTCAGATTCTTGCTAGCTGCCCATTTGGGTATATTAACGCCTCAGCAGTCGTCTGTTCTTAGAGCTTCTCCGCCTGTCTTTCCAGTCAGCAAATCCGCTTGTCACACTATGTCACACTTCGTCAACCCCCTCCCACCCCCTTCACGTATGACATCATTTATGGCTAGCCCCTTATCAGGCACCACGTCTCAGTACCGTACTTCAGCTTGCAAATTCCTCGTACTCCAGTTCACCTATAGATATCACGTTTTGGCACACGCCAAGCATAGTTTTTTCTATTGCACGCTGGGCGACCTTCCTTTTTTTTATTAAGCTCCTAGTCCGGCTTCCGTCTCAGTACCGCACGTCAGTTTGCGATCCGTCTTGCTATGTCAATCACTCCAGTTCCTCCTACAGATTTCCTCATTTCTGTTTCCATCAGGTACTCGGAGCACAGCTCTATCCCTTGAACGCTTGGGCGACCTTCAGATGTCTTATCAGTCAATTAGTCTTGCACCATCTTACCTCAGCGTACGTCATACTTTGCAACACACACAACGAATTTGAATCTTTAATACGTTACTTTTTTCATTTTAAACCAAAATGAGGGAAATTTTGTTTAAATCCGTGCTGTGTGGTAATTTAAAATTTTAATATTTTTGTAAACATAACATTATTTATCGTCATCATTCAATCTTCTGTCCAATGCTGCTGCACTTATTATTCTCCAATGCCAAGCTAATGAGCTAGATCTTCAGCTCGTCGTCTCCAACCACTACCGGCCATTTTGCGTTTTTATATATTATAGGGTGTATAGGCAGCCTATTAAGACCTAAGTAGCCCAAGCTAACCTCACCTGCAAGTGGTGCACCTGCCGATCAACGGACGAGGCTCTGGCGAACATAACAATGCCCGGTAAGCGGCAATAGACTCGCCATCTTGGGATCAACTATATAATTAGCGAAGTTTGCGCGTATAATATGCCTCTGCCTACCCCTTCGGGGAAACAGGCGTGAATCTATGTATGTTGTCGCTCTTCTTAGCTGTAAGGCGTCCTAAACTACGCTTACCGAGGTGTCCATTATATTATTATCTATTAGGGCAAAGCAGGACGCCATACACCTGCCTTTAATCCGCACTGGGTCAGCGTGGTGGAGTATGACCCAATACCCTCGCACCTTGGTATGTGAGAGGAGGCTCGTGCTCAGTAGTGGGACATTAATGGGCTGAGATGATGATTACGGCAAATGCTGTCTAAGGCACAACGTTCCCATTCTAGTTAAATAATACTGTTAACACTTCTCACCATTTGTCGCTCAATATGTAAATTTCCGTGGTAAAAGTGAAATTTGCTACAAATAATGTAAATAATATTAAAATATTTTAATATGAACGCATCCATCTACTATAAAAACAGCAATCAGATTTTAAATTTACATGGCGTGCCTCAGCGTTCAATTCATTCGTTCCAATTTCAAATTACTATTTTTGGACGTTATTAATGGCGGGAATTTGGAGCGCTGGATCGGTGTTGCCATTTAAAATGAACAGCCTACATTGGTTTAAATTTTCTATTATCAAAAACATAATTTAAATGCATTTGTTTTTTTTTTTTTATAAAGGGGTTTATAGAGTATGTAAGAATGTATGTCTTTGTCTCAGGCCCCATATTCATTTGCTATAACAGGAAACTTAAACTTAACTTAACTTGCTAGAACCATTAAAAGGGATCTTGGTGTTTAGTTATTGCAAAGTTCACTTTTAGCACAGAGATGTCTAGATGAAATGTATCAAATAATGAAATGTGGCTAGCTCTCCCACATTGTCACTAGACGAGATCATATTCCCTTCTACGACACCCTCTGTCTCGACATGGTAGATATATCTTAAAATATTAAAATATCTACAGCAGGACCTTTTTAAACCGAACGCCCCCGCGCGTTTTGATCCGAGCCCTTCCCCAGCCGCGCTTGCTCGCTCTCGCCCGCCAGTTACTTTCCGAACGCTCCACTAATCCGAACGGGGGTAAAATTTTCAGAGTTCTGATTAAAGAGTTCCTGCTGTATATATAAAATCACCCATTCCGCGGACACTCAACGCACTTAATGCCAGCCTGGATGCAGCACCCGACTGTGATTTGTTTGCGGATGGATGGCCTGAGATTTTGTCAGTGTGTCTGAGGTATTGTGAGAGAATGGGATAAAAGAAGTTTTATGTGTGAGATTTTAATATTATATTTAACTTTACTGTTTTGATAATTGGTGTATTCTGTTCTGATTAAATAAATAAATAAATCTTTATAGGTGCTGCAATTTCACGAAACAATCACAAAAACTAAAATTAAAATGTTAAAAGACTTCGATTTTTCATGAGTCGTGATAATTTAACGACAATGTTTTACTGACGTTTAAGTAATTGTTTACTTAAAGCAAGCTCGTTTGAATAAATTACTTCATCAAGGTTCACCAAACAGTCAAACTAACGTAAACAAATAGCTTGTAAATAAGTACAGTCTGCGATCGGTTAACGTTAACAACAACACATTGACGTTTGTACCGACCTTGACGTTAATTAGTCAATTTTGATGTGACGTGTTGAAGCTGTCACTTAGATGTATGTATGTTTAGTAAAAATAAAGTGATTTATGATGGACAAGTGATTGGGGAGTGTTGGGAGGGTAAGACCTTCCATGACCAAATTCAGAAAATTTCGGAGAAAGGGCAGGTCAGAAGTACCATAAACCGACGGGCGTGTGACACAGCTAAAAGTGTGTGCCAAGATCGTAGCAAGTGGAAGGATGTGATCTCTGCCTACCCCTACGGGAAAGAGGCTTGACATTATGTAGATGGCTATATTTGTTGTTAGATCAAAAAAATACGTGACGTTTAATGACGCATTTGATTGAATATAAAGTATGGACTCAAACCGGTTTGCACAACTTTCTTCTTTCTTCCCATTGTGCAATTTAAAATTTAAGCTAAGTTATATGTAAAATGTCATTGCAATTCAGTCATTTGTTTGACAGAACGATGTTTTATATAGATTTGGCTCTAAACAGGACGTTTTGCAAGACACCCTTAGAGTTTACGTCGAAAAATAAACATCATGACAGTGTTCCATTTTCAAAAGCCAGCTCGACTCCTATTAAGACAGACTTTACTTGCCTTTGACTGTGATTAAATTACGAAAACTCTACGCAATTTTGAATTCATATGCAAATAAACTGGTATATCAAATCTTTTATCACAAATTAGTTCATCATAATATCGCAGCATTATCCCAGTTGTCCTAGACTTAAGCTTAGGACCCAGAATCTGCCTCCGCAGCCTAGAGAGAAACATGATTCTAGGGTTAAACCAGCTGTCAGGATTTCAGAAGGCACTGACTTCATAATAACGGCTGCCATAGATGTTGACATGACATGACAGCCGGGACCCACGTCTTAACGTGCTTTCCGAGACACGGAGCAAGCGATAATTACGCACATAGCTTCGAAAAGTCGTAGCTGAGCCACCAGGGTTTGAAGCCAAGACCCTTTGATTTCAAAGGCAAGGGGTCTCTCCACTGGAATATCGCCGCTAAATATAAATTTGTTGACACTGGAAAATTCTCTATACGAGTGAGTTCAAATCAAAGAAAATTTTGTATAAAGTTGGGAAAACCTACTTATCATATCATATGTTAATTATCACTATTATCGGTCGTTGGAAGGCTCGCTTTTTGTCACATTGTGTAACACGGTGCCGTGCGTTGGAATTAGGGTTGTCACTTTTAGGCGATGTGATAAAAATAACTAAAAATAGCTACTAAAGATATCTTCAATTCTATAACATTATTAACATTAGAATGGATGGGTTTACTTGGGTTATAATTCCAAATATATTAATAATAATTTTTTACTACTAAGTACATATTCTTGTAACTGGCGGGAGAAAAAACTAACCTTGACGATTTTCTTGCCCGTTCTTCTACGATCAAGCTCCCGCCCGCAGTGAATGGGCGCGCTAGTTTTTAAATTTTTGACGTTCATAAGAGCTCTTTTGAGCCAAACTTGAATAAATGAATTTGAATTAGAAAAAAAACAAGCCTTATACACCACGCCACGGTATTCATATAAATAATAAATAAACATTTTCTGACAATTACAACAATTATTTAGTTCCAAGATAAGTATCATTAAAAACTTGTGTTATGGATACTAAGTAGGTAACGGATAAACATACATTTTTTAAATACATATTTAATATACATAGGAAAACACCCAGACCAGAACAAATATTCATGTTTGTGCACACATAAATTTATCCGATGTAGGAATCTCACCCACAACCTCAGGAGCGGTATACTCGCCACCACGCCATATCGGTCGTCAAGTGGTAATAATAATAATAATACAGTAATGACAATATCGAGGGTTCCGTGCTCAAACCCGATAAGTGACAACATCAGATACATCATTTCTGCCGCTTTTTCTTGTGATATTATCAGATAAGTCGATTTCAGAAAAGAAGACTGAAAACTGAGGACTTCATAATCCAATAAGTAAACCTTTTAAGTTTAATTTTTTTTAATTAACCGATAAATTCTTTTAAGTACTGTTTTAAGCCAAAAAACGCAAATTTTGTCACTTATCGGGTTTGAGCAGGGAACCCTCGATATGCCACTTACTACACTGCAACCATGTTCTACTTAAGAATGAGGGATATTCATACTTCGCCGTACTCCGAATTAATTCCTCTACTACGACATATACATATCTGCCTCTGACGTATCTATGGTAACAACAATAAATGGGACAGATAACGTGTATTTTTAGTGTTTCCACTTTTTTCAAAAAATTTAATAAAACATACTGTATATTATTTGGAATGTCGGGATAACATAGTTGTGAAGTACTGTTACGTACTTAGTAGTGTCACTATTTAATAACAGAATATTTTACCCTGTTAATATAGGCACAGAAAAATCGATTGGCACCATAAATTGAATCCTATAGTGGCTGGTGTATGTTAACGTAGAAATTCAATTACTTTTATATCAACTTCCTTTGCTCTGTTATGCGTCAATAAACTGATACGCAATTAAATGACATTTTAAAGTGGCAACCCTACATAAGATATCGCTTTATAATCTGTATTAAGTATATTTAAATGAGGGTTCATTAATTTTTATTTGAGTTGATAAATATACGCGCAAATTGATAAACATTGATTACAACTGTGATTGTTAATACGTATAGCAATTAAACTAGCTGACCTCCAGACACTGTTGCATGCGTTTAATGTTATAGAAAAACAAATGCAACCCAACCCCTTTTTTCAGTTATTTTGGACTGTCTGAATTGTTAATAGCCAAAACAAATAATGTTGATACTTAAATATTGCCATTTTAAATTGGTAGCTAGACACTATGTCATAAGTAGCTCCCGTTTAAAACCGGCTATGGAACCAGTTTTCTGACATTGAATGTATACTATTGATACACGTCTCATCTTCATTTGTTAAAGTCAAACTGAAATCAAATAATGTTGATACTTAGAACTTAATAGAACTACATAGTTCATCATATTACCCTTATATTGTCCACTGCAGAACATTGTCCTCCCCAATAGATTACATTATATTGGGGGTATTTGCCCATAATAAGCTGGCACCAGCACGCTGGTTAAGCGGGTTGGTGCAGTACGCAGGATGATGTAGCTGCCCATCATCCGGCAGTTATCCGTCTCTTACGACTTCCCGTGAAATGAGAGAGAGGACACTATTCTAGATCGATACCACACGGTACTTGTTAATCTTATATATATCTTCTATTAATCTTATAGAATATAGTAATACCTCATTTGTAGCTTGTATTTTAGTGTTGTAGCCCTCCGATTTTGGTAGCGTAAAATTCTCCTAATTAATTATTTTAGTATTAATGTGTACAATTTTAATTTATTTATCATCAAAAGTATAAAGTTCAGCTTCTCGATGATATCAGAAGTAAAGGACTTCCATACAAATTTTCTTTTTCACTTGGGTGTACAAATTCAATACATACTTTTGAAATACATTTTGACTGGATCATTTATTATTCATTTAATATAAAAAATTCGGAATAAATTTGCACTAATTCAATAATCCGAATTTCGTTAATCAGTTTTAATACACGCGCAGAAATTGACATAATAACCAATAAAATTGAACCACAAAACGTTTTTATTCATTCAAATTGAGTGATGAAATTTCAAATTAAGAGAATCCTAATTTCGTAAAAAGTTTTAATATACAATTTGACACAATAAAAATCCAAGAAGTTTTTATTCAGTGCAGTGGAGAATATTATTAAAAATTTAAAAAAAGTTTTATATCGTTACATATCGATACAATACTCTAATATGTAATTAATCCAAGAAGATTTTATTCCCACAAGTACGTACTCCTAGTTGATGAGAAAACCTTGACGACGCGAAACAGTGAGGCCCAAAAGTCGAGTTGAACCTCTGATTGGCGGTTAAAAATACCGATTACTCTACACGCGTCACCTTGACCAACTTGTTGAGTGTTTAACGAAATTTAACGCGTCTCTAACTGCTAAGGGGCTGTCCATAAATTCGCACACATTAATGGGGTGGTAGGGGAACTTGTTGACAAAGTGAACAAGGGGACGGAAGGAATCCTAAATTTCCCGACGTAACATTTCAAAATCCAGGTCCTATAAACATTATGGAACTGCTGTTATAATGTAATCATTTCTTGCTGTACAATTGCAAAATATGTGACATAACCAGAGGTCGGAATTAGGTAGAGTTATTTATGTACTTGCATCGAAATGTTGATATTAATGTGGACCTTCCCGGGATTTCAAATGCAAAATTTTGCAACTTCGGTCATCCAATATCATTGATGTAAGTTTGGCAACGTCGCGCGTGCAGTAGTCTAAATTAAAAAAGTAAAAGTAAATAACTTTTTATTAAAAAGTAACGGGATTTTTTCTATTCTTTAAAATTAATCCCGGGATTTGAGGCATATCCACTATATTCTTTCGCTGTGTGAAATCAGTGTAAGTACATGAATAACTCTACCTAATTCCGACCTCTGGACATAACACTTAGAAGGAAGGAGTCTCACAAGTGTGACCAGCTGTGACAAGGACGGAGGGGGGGAGGGGTCAAAAGTTCACGAAATTCTTCTGACGTAATTTATGGATGTCCTGTGACCCATTTTTGACTGATTTAAAAGCTCAAAAAGTATTTAAAAAGACATATATACTAGGGTGTTCTTCTATGTATATTAAGTAAGTATTTACAACAACAAAAAGTATATCCATAACACAAGTTCTTAATGATACTTATGTATTTTAAAACTAAATAATTTGTATAATTGTCTGAAAATATTTATTTTATGTAGCCTGTTTCCCTAAAAAGGTAGAATTTGTTTTATACTATCGTAACACGAAGGACAAATCTTTTCGTGCATGAACATGAATATTTGTTCTTGCCTGGGTGTTTTCCTATGTATATAAAGTATGTATTTAAAAAAAATATGTACATATTTTTATCCACTATTTAAGTTTTTAATGATACTTATCTTGGTACTAAATAATTGGTGCAATTGTAAGAAAATTTTATTCGTACATATTTACGAACTTTCGCATAATGTAAGTAGGATTGTGTAAAGTATTTATCCAACGGACACGAAGGCGTAGGCACTAGCCAGTATGGCATAAAGATGTTTATTTTATTATCGTTGTGCCAGTTTTCACAACCAGTTTTTAGCCAAATATTGAAGTGTCCATGGAGTTATTGTTGTGTTTTCTCCTCATAAATTGTGGATGAGCAAAAGGACTTCTTAAAAACCTGATTCAGGGCATTCCATTCAATCTTATAATTTTAATGTTTTTTGTGTTAAAATCCTTTTATCCTGTAGCTTGAGTATGTCATGCACACCTAAATGTTTCTGCGGGGTGGCGTCATGCGTCGGGTCGTCACGTTCCCTAAAATATGGTTGAGCGAAACGATAGCTGGTTCATGCGTCATACTCGTGAACGGGTGCCGCCAGTGTCGACTGGTCTGCTCATGTCTACTATGTTTATCCGTAGTTATGTTAATGTTGCTAAAAAGAGTTTTTCTTCTTTTATTTTAAATCTTGTACCTGCAGAACACAAGTTTGTGTTTGTTTAATATTATTTAAGTATTTTTATTGTAACTGGCGGGAGGAAAAACCAAACATGACGATTTTCTCGCCTGTTCTTTTACGATCAAGATGCCGCCCGCAGTGAATGCCCCGCGTTAGTTTATGAGTATGACATTCATAAGAGCTCTATTGAGCCAAAAAATAAACGTTTTTTATTTTGATATTGGGTATTTTGCATAATGCCAAGTAGGTCTAATAGGGTATATATATAGGTATACCTGACAGGGTTCCAAATGTACCAAATTGTAATATGCATGCTCAAGCATTGAGGTACTTTTCAGTATTGCGACTTTGTCTTGTCCCCGCCAAACCACACTGGGTTCGCGTGGTGGACTATAAATGTCTCTTTCCTTGGACTGTGAGAGGAGGCCAGTGCTTAATAGTTGTACGTTAATACGCTAATATAAAGATTCGTGAAATACAAGCCATTAAAAATTACCTTCGCGCCGTCAATTGGGCAAATGGAAACCGCGGCCAATTCGTTTCGTAACTCTATTGCTAAATGCTCTATGTGAAGACGATGCGTATTACTCAAGGTGCCTCTCAATGGCAATCCACAGACATACATATACTATTGATAACAAATAGCAAATAGTAGCAACAAGGTAATAGGGAACCTACCAAGACCTAAGGAGCCCAAGTCAACCTCACCTGCAAGTGCTCGCCACCTATTACGTGGAACTGACTATATAATTGGCGAAGTGTGAGCGTATAATATGCCTCTGCCTACCCCTTCAGGGACACAGCTTGAATTTATATATGTATATAACGCATATGAATGTACTTCGCGTGTCCGAACCTCGACCAATCGTCGATATTGGCCACTTCTACTTACAGGCCGAGCGCGTCTGTTGTTGTTTTTTAAATACTGGTAACATTAACGATTTTCACGTACAAAACGTTCGTACGTACGTTCCCGTCACTAAATTTTAATATCAGTAGTGACGTCGCAAGAGGTGTTAAAAAGTCTGCAAGCTTTATTTCAATACAAATAGTGACAATTGCGTTTTCTATTGTGTATGTATATCTGTGGTTTCATTGATATGTCCTAGTATAAAAATTAATTGCTTACCGCATAGTGAGCCAAGCCAATCAAAAACAAAGACCGGTGCTTAACTATTTATTGCGTATTTTACAACTGCCCACAATTACTAATATCAATATACCAAAACATTTTCTTTCTTTAAATATATTTACTATTACCATAAACTTGTTTTAAAGATACAGAATTACGGATAAACATACTTAAATGCTTTCTTTTTTTTTGTAAATATATACTTAATATACAAAGGAAACACCTAGACCAGAACAAATAATCATATTCATGCGCACAAATATTTGCACTGTGTGGGAATTGAACCCACGACCTTAGGAGCGGAGAACAGGTATACTAACCTTCGCGCCATATTGGTCGTAAAAAAACCATTATTACATACTAACTTAGTTTTGGAAAATATAATACTGCTGCGTTGTGTCTTTATCTGCGCCGGCGCATATCTTTTTTAACAGTCAACTTAATAAATTCAATTGAAATATGCATTATATGTCATATCCTAGCATTATCCCGGTTGCCCCAGACTTAAGCCCAGGGCTCAGGGTCTGCTCACTGGTCTAACCAGATTTGGCTGAACTTCAGTTATTACATGGAGCGACTGCCATCTGACTTCCACAATCCAAAGGGAAACATCATTCTATGGTTAAACCAGTTGTTAGAATATTAGAAGGCACTGACTTCCTAAATAACGACTGCCATAGATGTTCGTGACAGCCGGGACCAACGGCTTAATGTGCTTTCGGAGGCACAGAGCAAGCGATAATTAGCACATAACTTCAAAAAGTCATAGGTCCCACCAGGGTTTGAACCCTATACCCGTTGAATTAGAAGTCTGGGTCTAGCCACTGGGTTATCGTCGCTTATAAATTGCATTATATGTAATTACCATAAATGCTGCAGGTCTAGTAATTTCTCTACACTTTTCCAAGTCGTTGGGTTTCGAGTGAAAGCTATATTCGCAATGCGTAATGTTTGTGTACAGTCAACCGCATTATTACAATGCCAGTTTGGAGGTAGTTTACTTTGTGCCTACTAGTGTCACAATCTTGCTTCGCTTCGGTTGTTTATCTAAAATATTTTTTAACTTGGATTACAAATAGTTACAATATTGGAATTAGTTGGTCCCACGTAATAAGTGACGAGCCTATTTCCGCTTATCGGGCACTTTTATGTTCGCTAAAGCCTCGTCCGTTGAGCGGCAGGTGCACCACTTGCAGGTGAGGTTGGCTTGGGCTCCTTAGGTCTTGGTATGTGAAGGTTAATGAGTGTGAATGAAGCTAAGAGTGTGTGCCAAGATCGTAGCAAGTGGAAGGATGTGATCTCTGCATACAACTACGGGAAAGAGGCGTGACATTATGTACGTATTTATGTTATATATCTACCCATTTGATATCATTGCAGTAAGTAAGAATACACTTAAGTTCATCATAAAGCCTGACTTGAATACTACAGAGTTCCCACGGCTATTGTTAAAGTCGCTGGTTAGGGTGAAATCTACACACGATTTTCGTTTCTATTGCATTGTAAGACAGTATTGTTTGTTAAATACATTAACAATTTTACAGAGAAATGTATTAACGTTTATGTGAAATTTACACATGACTTGAAAACATTTCTTATGCGATTTTTGTTAAAATACAGAGAAATATTTAAAAAAAGTAACATTTATGTTCACATCCATATATTTGAATGTATCTAAGAATAAATCTAGGAATAAGCCTTTTTTTTAAATATAAATAATGGCTTCGTGCTTTTGCACATTTAGCCAGTGTGAAGTAAGAGTTATGTTAATAATATAAAAAGCATAGTAAATGAGAATGAGTGGTGATGAAGATGGTAAATAAGATGTCCTCCCACTAAACCCTTTGATTCCTCAGTAAAGATGTAGGACTATACTGAGATCTCACATGGACTTCTTGATAGAATGTCCCCACGAGTTATTATGAGTTACATTTATGATTTTATAGTGTTTACAGTTGTTTCCGGCATCTATAGTCAGTTATAGTCAGTAGGCTTGTACGGAAGACCAGCGCCGCGGGGCCTTAGTGACCCCTCGGCATATGCTGAGTATAAGCCTTTTCGGTGCCACATGTGTTTATTAATTTTTATTTTTGTATTTTTGTAAACCAATTTATCATGTGTCACAGAATAAATTATTTTCTTTCTTTCTTTCTTATATCAATCGGGTCAGAGTAGGGTTTTGAACTCATGCCAACAGAGGTTATCTTCCAAGGTTACTCTCTTACCTCCAGTGGGGTTTAGTCGGTAGTCCTACACATACATACATTTACGCCTGTTTTCCCGTAGGGGTAGGCAGAGGCGTATTATACGCCTACACTATTGCCGCTTACCGGGCACTGTTATGTTCGCCAGAGCCTCGTCCGTTGATCGGCAGGTGCACCACTTGCAGGTGAGGTTGGCTTGGGCTCCTTAGGTCTTGGTTGGATCCCTATACACCTCGGTAGTCCTGGCCATCAACATCTCGGTCAGGGAGCCCGACATAGCTTTGTGCTGTCCCCACGGTGTTAAGTATGCGTAAATGCATTACCACTTAAAAAGAAGGGGAACTCATGATAAAAAGTGAAATGGGGATCCGACCAACATCTTAAAAACTTTTTTTTATGTCGGTATAAAAATACATTTACGCACTGCCAAGGGGGAACGAAAGGGGGTGTGGGACTTGCCACCGGCTGACGCGACTGCCAGCAGTAATACCCACTAATCTTTTGACGACACCAACCTCAACTGCAAATAGTGTACCTGCCAACCATCATAAGCTCTGGCTAAAATATTAAAAAAATTGTTCTGGTAACTGGCCGGAGAAAAAACTAACCATGACGATTTTCTTGCCCGTTCTCAAGCTCCCGCATGCAGTGAATGGGCGCGCTAGTTTTTTTTGACATTTATAAGAGCTCTACTAAGCCAAACTTAAATAAAGTTTGTCATAATTGAAATTTCAAATCGATTGCTTTCTTCTAAAAACCTCCCTAGAAGTTTTTATTGTCTATAAAAAGTATGTAAAACTGCTTTTTTTATGGCAGCTGGTATATTTACATCTTATTTATTTAACACGCTGATTATCTTTATTAAATTTGAGTATGGCTAGCTCCAGCCGGCGACTCTTCATGTCCCTACAAGTAAACTAGACATATTTAATAGTGTTTACAGCTATTCCCACAGTCTACACTCTACAGTCTGTTATATCAACCGGGTCGGAGTCATCGACCTCTATGCTTTACGTAAATCGCAAAACTGTGTATAAACTAACCATTCTGCCTACTCAATATTTATTCATAGCAGATGTGGATAAAACAATATTGCTAATAGATTTGTAGAGAAATATTTTTACTGACTGGTGTTATGAACTAGCGCAAGCTCGCGGTTTTGTCTACGTGACCCTTCTTCAATTACTAGTTATATGTCAGCACAGTGAGGGGTCAAGCCTGCCGGGGCTGCGGGATTGTCCGAAAGGGTTACCGCGGCCTCTGGACGTAGCAGGCACAAGAAGGAATATGGATGGTTTTTAGTCAGTAAAAATCTGACACACCCTCCCGCTCCACCCACAGCGGGAAAAGGTCATTAGATGACTTTCAATCCGAAAAAAAAAATTGTTTGCGCCACCCAAGTGTCGCACTGCTGCGCACCATCACTCCCCGATCGCCCGAATGCACATCGGCCTTCATGCTTTCCTGTGTCAGTATCCTGACTGATGTTGACGAACGATATGGCGTGGTGGCGAAATGCCCCGCTCTCTGCTCCTAAGGTCGTCGGTTCGATTCCTACGCAGGACAAATAATTGTGTGCATGAACATGAATATTTGTTCTGGTCTGGGTGTTTTCTATGTATATTAAGTATGTATTTACAAAAAAAAAGTATGTAAGTATGTTTATCAGTTATTTAGTATCCATAACACAAGTTCTTAGAACTAAATAATTTGTGTATTTGTCAGAAAATATTGTTATTATATTATAGAGTTATTATATTGTAGAGTTACAAATGATATTGAAACCCCGTTTGCGGTCACCCTTCAAAGGACAGTCCACCTGAAAGATAAAAAAATTACAAATACAATATGATAATGTTTTAATAAAGATTATATGATTATAATACCTGTCTTATGTCGTTGAACTTATTACGTAAATAATATCATACAATATCGATATAATGATTATTAATTGTGCATTTAGTCAACACGTACAAGTCACGTCAAAACAAGCTACGATAATTTCAAAACAGCTTTTTATATTGTCATGATTTTGATTAGAGTTTTTACTAATTGGGTCATTGACCTTACCAGTTCAAACATACGTACTTAATATCACGCCTGTTTACCCGAAGAGGTAGGTAGGTAGCATTTCACCAGTTATATTGTTGGTCCAACGTAATAGCCTATTGTCGCTTATCTGGAACTCGTATGTTCGCTAAAGCCTCGTTCGTTGCTCAGCAGGTGCACCACTTGCAGGTGAGGCTGGTTTGGGCCTCTCAAATCTTAGTGATATACTTTTATGATGAATAGGTTTTGAATTTTGATTAAGGTTTGACTTATTGGGTCATTGACCTTAGTTAAAACAATTTATTAAAATAAAGGCGCATCAGCGTCATCCTGCGTACTGGCTTGAATTACGATCACCAACCCGCCTGCCTAGCGTGGTGATTATGAAATAAACTGTATAGGGTGTATAGGGTTCCTACCAACACCTAAGGAGCCCAAGCCAACCTCGCCTGCAAGTGGTGCACCTGCCGATCAACAGGCGAGGCTCTGGCGACAGTGCCTGTTAAGCGGCAATAGGCTCGCAATAAGTGGGACCAACTATATAAATGGCGAAGTGTTGGCGTATAATGTGCCTCTGCCTACTCCTGAGGGGAAACAGGCGCGAATTTATGTATGTATTTATTTATTTATGTATGTAAGAAATAAACTATTGGGGACCAACGTTTAGTAGTATATACTTTTTTTTTTTAAAGATTAATATTAATGAATTTCCATGCTATGTAATATTTATCCTATCTGGGAATCGAACACGCGATCTTTTTCGCTAAAAACTGTCTCTACCCACCTCCACACCACATAGGTAGTTGTATGTAAAGATTACGCAGTTATTTTAAGAATGCAATGTTAGATAACTTAACCGTTTCACACAATTTAACTGCGTAGAAAGCGAGATTGTAACGAAAATATTTGCGCAAGTTGGTTCTGTTTGTACTTTATTGTTTCTTTGTTTATAATGAATACAATTGGTTTGTATTTATGATAATAAGAGCAATTGGCCTTAAATACATCTTTGAAAGCTGTATAATATATTTATACTGGAATCATCATCATATCCTAGTACTAAACCGGTTGCCCTAGACTTAAGCTTAGGGTTCAGGGTCTGCTTACTGGTTTAAACAGATTTGGCTGAATTTCAGTTATAACATAGAGCGACTACGTAAGACCTTCCATGACCAAATCCAAAGGGGATTTGGAGAAAGGGCAACTCAAAAGTACCCTTAACCGACGGGCGTGTATGAGATGAGAGGTTAATGAGTGTGAATGAAGCTATGAGTGAGTGCCAAGATCGTAGCAAGTGGAGTGATGTGATCTTTGTCTACCGTAGGGGGAAAGAGGCGTGACATTATGTATGTATGTATATATACTGACGATCGGCAGGTGCACCACTTTCAGGTGAGGTTGGCTTGGGCTCTTAAAATCTTAGTAGCAGCCCTATACACCTCAACACCGTCAATGGAATCCATTAACGTCCCATTACTGAGCACGGGTCTGCTGACCTGATCTCACCTTGACTCGCGAGAGGAGGCCTGTGCTGTTATCGTACGTGAAAATAATAATATTGTGTAGTTTACAATCTGTTCGCACGTTTTTATAAATGGGACCTGAAATATTTGGCGGGATAACGATTTCTTTATGAGTTTCTTGTCCTATTCTTCTGTACTCGAGATTCTAAAAAGAAACACTATTATTAGTTCACACAAAACAAGCACGAAATAAACATTTCCAATAATAAATATTACTTTATACCCTTTCTAAGTTGTTCATTGTCGTCATATTAGATTGTATTTCAAGTAATTTAATTAATTACTTGCTTAATTGATATTTTAAAAAAGCATAGCCTGTTAGTTACTTACCAGATCTTCTCACAGAGCGGTGACTCGGAACTGGCACTTAAGATTCATTTACACAATATTTTTACTTCGCTTTTAAGTGCATCTAAGCTATGTGATTTCAGTGTAGTCATTTTTTTTGTGTTTTATTTTGACGTTTTCTAGTGTAATTGTTGATTGATGTAAAGTTGTAAAGTTAGTTCTGAAAATCCAAGGTGAAAGAGAATGAAATGTTTGTAAATGTAATGTTTTTCATCAGTATGGCAGGGGATTTTAACCTTTAACTTCCTCATGTTAGCGTAGATTTAAAAAGTGTCCGCGAGAAACCCGGACACTTTTGTTGTCAAAAGGAAAGTGGGAAAACCAATATGTCCGGGGAAAGAAACTAGGTTTCGCTCAAATGTCCGGAATGTTTGCCTTCTTTATCCGGCATCGGCAATTTATATGATAGCAGCCCTAAGCTTGGATGATGATATGTGTTAAAAAGTTGCACATCATAATCGACTCGTATTTTGAAACCTCGAAAAACAGTATAATGGGCAAACCGACCTTTGTATATCTGCCTCGCGCAATCTTAGGTCCACAACGCCTTTCGAAATGTTTATTATTTTCGTAATATGTACTCTATTTTTGTAGTTACCTTTAGATAAGATACCTAGCTTCCTTTGTGTACTGAAATTGTAAGCAAAGATGTTTGTTTTTATAAAAACAACATGATAAATCATTGTTTTGATGCCTGCATAACATTACTTATTTATTTACTTTACCATTTATTGATATGAAATTTGTGATAGATTTTTATACGTAATCTGTATCGGTCGGGGAACAATTATACAGTCGATGAATAACTCAAAACCACATCGATAAAGGGTCCCACTAAACAAATACAAATTATTTATTTAATATCTGTTTTTTACAGTTTCTGAGCTATTATTGGGGATTTCTTTTAAGTAAACGAATACTTGTGTCAGATTTCCCCGTTCTCCATTGCAATGAGAAACCGATGCGATCTTCTAAAATGAGTCGCCTATTATGTGAATCTTAAAGACTGTCTAATTTGTTCTTCTACTTTCTGTAAATTGGCAGTTTTAGTATGATATGATTCGTTCCGACAGTCAAAAGTGCAATGTCAGAGCCCAAATTTAGGTTTATTTCAATTATTCCTTAGAAAAAATAATATAGAAGCAGGGAATATTGCAAACATTCTATCTTACGAATCTAACGAATATTGCAAGATTTGCTCACTGCAGTTATGAAGCAAAGATAACGCTCTTTAAGGCATACTGCCAAAACTTTTACACAGCGGCTCTGTGGGCCAACTATACTAAGAAGGCCTGGTATGCCTTAAAAGTGCAGTACAATAACTGTTTCAGGATTCTGATGGGACTCCCTAGGTGGCCGCTATGCGGCAGTGCATCGGCGATGTTTGCAGAGGCCAGAGTCGATGATTTTTGCGCGATAATTCGCAAAAAGACGGGGTCACTTCTAAACAGAACGAGATCTAGTCCCAACAGAATCCTGAACATGTTAGTTAATAAGTTTGATGCACCAATTATTAGGCACTTTGTGTCTGTATTGGTGCATCAAAAGCCTCGACTATGATGTTGTACAATTTTTTAAAATTACTGTTGTGTTTACTAATACTAGTCTTTAAGTTATGTAAATTACTAACAATTGGACCATTGTTGTCAAATAAATGAATTTAATTATTATTATTATTATTCTAATTAAATTATTTACTCGTGCGTAAGTGAACTTCAATCAAACATGACCTTTAAACGGTATAAACTATGGCTTCCGGATCCAACTCCTACACGTTCTATAGTCAATGTCACTGTAGTATTAATTGACACTAAGAAAAATTTAATTAAAAATCAGATACGTGATTTTATTGACCAACCGGTGCAACTGGGATATTGCTAGGATATGGTGATAGCGGTAATATATTAATGCTGTAAATTTCTTAAAATAAATAAAAAATAGGCGCGCGCAGCCGAAATCTAAATTGTGCGATGATGAAAGGTGACTGACTGACTTATCGGCACAAACAACTTACGGGTCGGGGTGAAATTTGCCGTTTAGATAAAGTTTTGGGACATGGAGCTAAGAAATGCTTATTGATAAATTTGGTTGTTTTTCAAAGTTTATTACGTCTGCTCATTGGATTTTTACATATATCCCTTGGGTTGTGAAGGTCAGATGGCAGTCGCTTCATGTAATAACTGAAGTTCAGCCAAATCTGGTTAGGCCAGTTGGCAGACCCTGGGTCCTGGGCTTTAGTTTGGGTCCACCGGGATAAGTCTAAGATATCATGATTAGATTTCATCAAAGCTCCGCGGTGCTAGATAGTCGGAAATAGAGTGAGCAGAGTTCAGAGGTCAGTCCTTGGATGGGTGATCGTTTGTGTGTCGAAAAATATCGAGCGCTCCCGTGCTTCAAAAGGCACGTTCAGTCGTTGGGTCACGGTTATTCCTTTATGTGGTAGCCTTGTTAGAGGCTTAAAGTTGCAGCGCGGCGCACACCTCTCTTCGCCAATCCGAACTGGTTCCGCGTGGTTAGTGCACCAGTTTAGTGCCACTATTTTTTTGATAAATGAGATGATTCTTTAAACAGGCCTAGTCTATTGGGTTTCCATTTGTATTCTGCCATTTTACATTCTGGAAATTTCGATTTATGTCTAATTAACCGCATTAGTAACATGATACGTTTAGTTTAAAATGCAAGGCTTCGGCACGTATTAGCGTAGTGCGACGCTACTTTATTAAATGCGTCGCATTTTTCTTATTTACAGTCACGCACGCACGTTGGATTATTTGCGATCTGATAGTAAAAACTACG
This sequence comes from Musotima nitidalis, assembly GCA_949126915.1. Taxonomy (NCBI): domain Eukaryota; kingdom Metazoa; phylum Arthropoda; class Insecta; order Lepidoptera; family Crambidae; genus Musotima; species Musotima nitidalis. Next base: position 5,797,723 of record OX421440.1, read on the forward strand.
CATTAATAATTATTGGTGTAGAATTTAAAGAATGCATGGATTTGACTTTTACTTATTGATTATGAGGAAATAGATTTCGTGTTTTGTAAATAGAAGGATTAGGCCAATCAATATCTTTAAAATACAAAACCAATCAATATTGATCCTGCATGTTAATCTAGATCAATATAATAGGAGTATTTACTATCAATTTTCATCAAAAAATATAGGCTTCAAATCTATTTTTATATGGAAGGGTCTTGTAATGGGACGTGAATGTGCGTATTGTTTAACATCTACGTATAATGTACCAAAATGACGCAATAAAACTGAGTATACTCTGGTAACTTCTGTAGATCACGCATGCAAAGTCAAGCTAGACTTGTCGTCGCTATAAGTAACGTAATATTAATAGTTTAATATGTTACTAAAGCCCATATCTTACCGAGCGGTCTACATACAGTTCACGGCGATAAGATAGGATTAATCTTATCTTAAAGTTCTAAATATTGATGAACTAACAGAACGCAATTCATGAGTGCTGGTAGCATGTTGGAACTTTGTAATTTTTTTTCCATAAAACATAATCTTACGCCCATATTTATTTGCGTTGGGGCATAAATCTTGCTACAACTAAATAATAATCGGGATTCACATTGTTTAAGCAAAATTCACTTCTAACACAGAGATCTCTAGATGAATCTAGTCAAATAGTGAGAGGTTGTTCGTCCATATTAATATTAAATGAGATTGATTTTCCTTTAGTGCCCTCTTCTTTTTAAATATAGTTGTTACTGAATGACAATCAGAAATTCCTAAGAATCCAGGATTCTGGGGATGAGAAGAGAGGACAACCACAAAAATCTAATTACAACTGAAAGTTTCTTTTTTAGTGTTACACACAATAAATTATATAGGAATCCTTTATTTTTCTTTCTTTCTTTATATGATATATAAACTCTAAGTACTAAAGATTAGCAGACCGAGGATTTTGCTCAAACTTTTCTACATATTAATGAAGATGTTATAGTTTGTAATCGCTATTTTTGTTATGAAAAAACAGTTATACGATATTTAGGTTTGTTTGTTTTACTTATGAGGTCAAAACTTCCTTTTTGCACATAATTTTATGTTTCTATCTTTATTAAAACCTATAGGTTTACCCTGCGAAATGGTAAAACATTAGACTCAAATATCCAGATAAGAATAGAAGCTTGCTTATTTATAGCTTCAAAGGCAACCCTAGACAAAAGATGTTTAATTTGATACCTCCACGCCTAAAGAAGAAGACACTGGTTGTTTTAATTTTTCTATCAATACGTTAAGGAAGACACTGATTGTATAAAATTTGAATGTTTATCTATAACATGGTAATATTACAGGTTATTGTTGTATATTGTAAACTGCCTTTCCTTGTGAAGAGACTCGTCTCGCTTTGCTGCGAGGAACTTTCGATAGTTCACATAAAAATAGTATAAAGGGTGACTCATCCAGTGTATACTAGCGAGTCAAAGGAATTGACCGTGGCATTGTGTTAAGTTATATTAAAGCTTAATTGTCTATGTGTCTTGCTTCACGTGAGCGCATTGAACTAGCCCTACAGTTGTGCTCAACCACTACTGTACGTATCTGACTGTTTAATCTTGAGGCGCAAAGGCGGCTGGGCAATTGTTTTTCAACAAGACATTGGCCCCGGTAACCTTCAAATTTTTTATCCTTTTCCTAAATCCTTCGACTCCTGTTCAGGATAGCACCAAATTCCTATACCAAATCAAAGTTCTGCTTGATTGCTGAAAGCTGTGTCTGATCCAATATAATACTTCATATTTGTGTTATTTGGACTTACAAGCGAATCTCTATTAATCATTTTTATCTAACTTTACCAAATTCTCCATAATCCAAAAGTTAAAGAATTACCTAGACGACATAATCCATTACACCAGTCATCTACAAATTCCTATTAAATCAACATTTTACGTAGACGACAATATCCTTTACAACAAAATCCCTATAAATCAACATTCAACGGCCTCATTGGCTGCGGTGTGTTGAATTGCGCTCTCTTGTGGTCAGGTACTAGGGCCTTCGCGCCCGGTCGCTCAAACCGTCGGGTCGTCGAGCCGAGGGGGAATCGGCTCAAGCAGAACAACGTAACAAAGCAAAAGCAACTGCTGTTTGCTCCTACCCAAGCTTAGGTAAGACAAGTCTTGAGATTATTATTAGAAAGTTAGAACTTTTTGATGTTTTTGAATAGCTTATTTATTTTAACACCATGGTCATGGCCATGCTAATGAAGCATCATATCAGCTCATTAATGTCCCACTTCTTAGCATAGGCCTCCTCTCACACACCAAGGTGAGAGGGTGGATGTGTACATTTAAATAAAATTTTATATTTTACAAATTATAATTTCGATTAAATTAAAATTATAGCGCAGTAAGAACACAAAAAATAATTTAATGGTGGTTTGTCAGCAATTATCACAACGACGGTTCATGTATTGACACGTCAGTCTAGTCTAATTAAGAACATTTCCAAGATGTCTTATTGTCGGCAGTAAAAAATAACAAGTTGTTACACATGCTATAGCTTGTACATTTTACAAAAGGTTTTAGTTTTTCATAAAATGAATGATTTGAAGAAGAAATATTTTTATTTTAAAATTTGTACGTACAAATTATCATCCTCCTAGTAATATTCCGGTTGTACCTTATGTTTACTGGTCTAACCAGTATATACCAATAATCTTATAACAAAAGGAGATAGATCACACTAGCCCCTAGAAATGGAGGCGGCCATATTAAGACAATTGTCGTAGTTTCATTTTGCGCTATCCTTTTCGGTATCATTCGAAACGAATTATCTGTCTCATTTAGTAAAACATTTTTGAGATTTAGCTACAAATATTAACTTGTTTCTTATTTTTTGTGGCCAAGTAATTATGATTTATTATTCTTATAAATGAATGTAAAACCCCCAGGTGCCGATTCACCCGCCGCTCGCGCCAATAGTCCGACGATGTTGAGAGCGGGCGCGAGGCACCCGGATGCCGAAGATCAGTCGGCGTCCACGTCAGCAGCGACAGGCCCGCCGAGCGCGCAACAACTGTACGCTACGCTCAACGAGTACCTGATGCTGGAGCAAAAGTTCCAGCCGAGACTTGCCTTGCCTGCTGAGTCTGAGGTGAGCAACTACTGGACATCTTTGTCATACTAACATAACTGCCAATGTATTTAATGCGATAAATCTCGAGACTTATCTTCTCCATGCTGAAAGTAGACCTTCTTTTTAGGCACAAAATCTTAATGTGCAATTGTTTCCCAGAGCAAAAACACGCTACGCTCATCCAGTACCTGATGCTGGAGCATGATTTCAATCCTATACTGGCCTTGCCTGCTGAGTTAGTCACTACTGGCGACTTGTATCTGCCTTTGTCATATTTTAAACCCTTAGGAGTATAACCATCACCGGCGCTAGCAGATGAGAGCGATTGCGAGGAAAGCCCGCCATGTTTTTTATATTGCTCTTGGAGTTGATTGGGAACTTTAGATCTCGTTTTGTAATAACCCCCACAATATCCCAGATAATCCAGATAACTATCTGGTCTAAGTTATAAGTCTAGATCTAAGGCATAGCAAGTCGATAGGGATACCGTGGCCTCGGCACGTAGCAGGCTCAAGATGGAACATGGATGGTTTTTAGTCTCTAAGGGCTATACTACACGGGCGGTTCTCCCGCCGCGGGAATCCGCTTCTAAACCGCACTATAAGTAGTACGCAAAATACACAACCGATCAGTTCGAAGGTCTGACTTCAACTGAGCACTGTGAACTCGCCTTACTAATTTCTAGCGTTTTAATTGGCTAGGGGGCGTGGCTTGGCCGGCAGTCGGTGATGAGTCACTATTTTCTTAACGCAAATGAACTATAGACTTAATTATATATGGACATTGTATGTTGCAAACTACACTGCGCGGTTTGCAGCCGGGAGAAATTCGACTGCCGCATGCAACGTCAAACTGCCGCTGTTAACCGCCAGCCGTTTAAAACTACACGGGCGGTTATCCGCTATTATTGCGTTATTCTGTTTAACACTGGTTACACCAAAACACTGCGGTTTACATTATTTTTTAGTAATTCTAATAATATAAGAGCTGCAAGCGCAGTTATCATTAGCGTATCCATGTTAAAATGAACACAAAACACAGCGGTAAATCGCGTCCTGTGTAGTTTTCTGGTTTGCGAGAGCTTTGTCGAGTGGATACCCGCGACGGGAGAACCGCCCGTGTATTATAGCCCTAAGCTAATATATTTTTATCGCTTCCACAGCGGGATATGGTCAGTTTAATTTCGATTCGAAAAAAAAAATTAAATTCTTAGCAACTGCTATCATCGCCGTTTAGCGTAATTGCGAAATCATTATGTAAATACATTAATGTTATAGTGATGTCCTTCTATAAGCCAGCTTGACCTTACTTGTAGTATTGCAATCAATCAATACTTGGAGGTCATTGTCATCGCCATTTTTATTCAACAAATCACGGTCTTGGTATTTACTGTAGTTGTTTATAATCTGTCTATCTTAAGCCTGCAATTTAAAAACTATCTCAATTCAAAATTGGAAAAGAGTTGCCGAGTATGCGGGACAGTTTAAAAGGGTTACCGCTTTAATAGGAAACGTAAGAATGAACATGGATGATTTTACGTTTCTAGTTAGTAACGTATTATTTCCCGCCGAATACTCTTCATGTTATTATCCTGCTGTCTTTTCGTTAGAATGTCGTTAACAGAGGGTAATTCTTAAACTCTATTGTATTACAACAGCATTTAAATTGCAAAAATTACCCACTGAAAGTTGCCGCATTTTAGCTAATGGATCGCAGTATTGTCTTACTAACTCACTTATAAGTAATTTATTGATTCAGGCGTTACTTTGCGGAAATCCATTGTAAACTCTCGTTTCAGCGTTGGTCGTGAAGACATCGTTGTTCTGAGGCTCCTATCTTACCTGAAGATGCCCTGTGCAAGGGCGAAACATGTGTCGTGTTGAATTGTTTCTTGATTTTTCGGGAAATTATAGTAGCGCGGAAATTGATACAATGATATCAATCACTTGCTCATTTATAAGTTTGTTCTATAATAATAAATGCCTATAATACTATGAACTCTGTCGCTGTTGTGCAAGGACGCACATGTGTCGATAAATACGTAATACAACAGCTGAAATTGGCATACAATTTACAAATTTACGTCAGTAGGCTTATTAAACAATGAAATATACTTTTCGTGTTTGATTTCCGTGTAAGATGTTTACTTATACGCCATCTCAGTCTATCTATCACCTAAGTGATAAAAAAGTAAGAAGTAAATGAAGGGTTCCCTTAGTGCTACTTTATTGGTTACGGCATCTGTGGACCCTCTCAATATCTTCAAATATTCACTGTGTGTGTTCCGTATTGTTGTATTTGGTTGATAATTTAAAAGAGCATAGCCTGTGAGTTTCTTGTGAGTTTCTAACAGAGCGGGGGCTCGGAACTGGTGCTTAGATTCACTTACACACACTTTTCAAATGCTATAAAGAATTTTTAAGTAAAATAAAGAACTATTTACTTTACGGAAAATCGTCAGAGGACCTTCTCCAGCTGTGGGTGGAACGGAAGGGTGTGTCAGACTTTTACTGTAAATCCATCAATGTTCCTTCTTGAGCCTGTTACGTCCCGAAGCCTCGGTAACCCTTTCGAACGGTCTCGCAGCCCCGGCATGCTTGACCTTACTGTGCTGACATCTCTTTAAGGCGCGCGTGAAACACAAACGCGCCGTCGACGCGGCCTGTCGACTATAATAATAATAATCATTTATCTCAGAATAATAATTTCCATAGCATAACAAAAACATAAATAAGGTTGAAACAGATACATTAAATAAAGTCAACTCAAAACCAAATACATTAAATTAAATCAAATCAAATACATTAAATACATTTAAAAATACATTAAATACAGTAAAATCGTTAAAAGTAAAGTAATATAATAGGCTCATCCAACTAGCACAGTCGTCCAATGGTGGCTGATAGGACACTCGCACTTTGCTTCTTCCAGAGGCAAGAAACAAAGACTTTTATGCCATCGCAAAAAAGTATTGTCTATGATGAACAGGACCTGCGGCAGCCGCAATAGTATCTTGAGAGCTGTGAGTGGCAAGTGCGAGTGTCCTATCAGCCACCATTGGACCACTGTGCTAGTTGCTATAGAAGGCGAACGGGCGGCTAGTTAGCCTAGGTTCCTTACCTGGGGGGTAAAACTGGTATTTTGATGGGGTAGAGCTGGTTCTATCATATCCTAGCATTAACCCGGTTGCCATCTAAGTTTAAGGCTCGGGGTCTGCTCTGATTGCCAAATTTCCGTTATACACTAAATGTTATCTCAATAAAATGGAACCCAAGCCGCCATAAATCTATACGTGTCATTGTTACGTTCAGGCAAATTCGGTCAAGAACACTTTCCAATTATACCTATAGGCACGTTCTGTACGTGTTGCAGGTAGCGTTTTAATGTAGGTTAATATTAGATGTATAAAGAACTAACTTTGTTGAGAGTCGTCTTATGAGCCATGTGACGTTCACTGAATATAAGCTTCTTCACATAGAGGGATTTTGAGCCGCATTGTTTGACCAGATTATCATGAGGCGGGAGGCTGTGCTCTACTACGTTTGCTTGGTCGCGGTCGCCATTGAAGAATTCCTACGCCCGATCGGTAGTCGGTTCTTCGTGCTATAAGCCCCGCCCACTGTCACTTCAGCTGGCAAATTTGCCTTGCATGTGTATTACTCTGGTTTAGTCGCCTCATTTCAGATTCCGTTAAGAATACTTTCCAATTATATTGATTCAGCACGTTCTATATGTTTGTGGTGATGTTCTATGTTAGTGGTGGTGCTTTCCGTATTTAATCTTTGCTATGGACCATTGTGCGTGAGCCTTTGCGGCCTACATACAAACATACATATATACATTCATACAAACATACATACATATACATACATATGACATCTTTAATTAAGCTTTCTTAATAATGTAATGTAGAAGCGCTCGTAGCTCTGCGGTGTTCGGTGGTTGGAAACGATCACCAAAGTACAGCAGCGTTTACAGAGGTCAGTCCTTGGATGGGTGACCGTTTGTGTGGCATTTGATATCGAGCGCTTCCGTGCTTCGGAAGGCACGTTAAGCCGTTGGTCCCGGTTATCACAAAATGTGGTAGTCGTTAAGCCATGTTAGAGGCCTCATGGGCGGCTTGAAAAATTCTAACAGCAGGACGCCATACACCTGCCTCCGCCAATCCGCACTGGGTCAGCGTGGTGGAGTATGACCCAATACCCTCACACCTTGATTTGTGTGAGGAGGCTCGTGCTCAGTAGTGGGACGTTAATGGGCTGTGATGATGATGATGATGATGAATAATGTAATGAAATTTGTTATAGTATGATATTGTTTTATTGTGTTTTTTAAACTGTAAATTTAATTAGAGTTAATTTTTTTTATTGCATGTTTTGCCTAAAATTATAATGACATTGAGCTAAATACTGCTTTGGTCAAGTATTTTTTTGTATAATTAATGTTTGTTATGTTGGTGATCATTTTAATAAATAAATAAAAATACATACATACCCTGCCTGCACCCTCGGGGAAACAGGCGTGGTATATTTTATATTGTTGCTGCATCTCTGCAGTTGAGGTTGAATTGGTTCCTTAGGTCTTGGTTGGATCCCCTTACACTATATTTGTTATATAATATTCTTAAATAAATAACAGTGTGTTTTGTTGGCAGAATGGAGAAGTGACAACGGGGGCCCGCGATGGCGCCGCCCACGTGTTGCGATGCCTGAAAGTGTGGTTCGATCTGCCTGCATCCGTTCTCATACACGCCATCAATCTGTTCGACCGGTAAGCTAACATTTTGTTGCTCATCGCTCCTTATGATTTTTTTTATTTCACATGAAATATAGTACAAAAGTGGTCTTAAAATTTAATAAAGTCTGCATATTTCACCAGTAACTGGTACGCAAAAATATAAATTCAAATTCATTTATTCAAGTTTGGCTCAAAAAAACTCTTATGAACGTCAAAACTTAAAAACTAGCGCGCCCATTCACTGCGGGCGGGAGCTTGATCGTAAAAGAACGGGCAAGAAAATCGTCAAGGTTAGTTTTTTCTCCCGCCAGTTACAAGAATATGTACTTAGTAGTAAAACAATTTGACAAATCTACAAAAACATGTGTTCTGCAGTCACATGATTTAAAATAAAAGAAGAAAATAACTTTGTATTTTAAGTTATACGAGTATGAGTACGATAATATAATATATAATCTATATAATCAGAGAATTCTAATATCACAATCTTAAATTTATTCTTCAATATATTCAGTGAATAAAAACACACATCCATTTTTTTAAAAGAACTTTAAATTAGTTTATGATTTCTTTTAAATAATGGCTACTTGCGTGTAGCACTTTTAGCCAGTGTCAAGTAAGAGAGATATATTAATATATAAGTCATAGTAAATGAGAATGAGTAACGTAACGGAATTCTGAATGTATGTGGCCGCCCAAAGACACGGTCATTATTATTATATGTATTGTATATATTACACATTTGAGCGCGACATTTGAAATTCGCGTTATAGTGAAACCGCTTCGAGTTGCCGAAGAATTTCATAAAATTCACAATATTTGTGCTTTGGGCTATCGCTGCTCATAAATAATATTAAATAAATATTTCTGACACTTACACCAATTATTTAGTTTTTATTTTGTTTTTTAGTATTAATTATTTAGTACACCCAGACCAGAACAAATATTCATATTTATACACACAATGATTTGTCCTGTGTGGGAATCGAACCCACGACCTCAGGAGTAGAGAGCGGGTATACTCGCCACCACGCCATATCGGTCGCTCATGCAGTCGCTCCGTGTAATACCTGAAATTCAGCTATATCTGATGAGACCAGTGAACAGACCCCTGGACCCTAAGCAAGTCTAGGTACACCGGGAGAATGGTTGGCTGATGAAGATATATAATTATGTATACCATTAACCGTGGATTTTTTTTTCACTTTCAGATTCCTAACCAAGATGAAGGTCCGTCCGTGTCATGTACCGTGCATCACAGTCTCTTGTATGAACATTGCTTTGGAAGAATACTCGGAACTCACCAAAATCAAGCGGGTGGTCTCCCTGGAAGAACTGGGTGAGTCATATATAAAAAAAAATTTAAAAAAATAAAGTTCTGGAATGGAGGCCCTTTGATAAAAAACGAAGCGTCGGCCATCCACCTGCAGATCAGAGTTGCAGAACATATAGATAAATACTATCACTCCTTGTTCCCGTAGTGGTAAGCAGAGATCACATTCTTGCACTTGCTACGATCCTGGCACTCATCATCATCATATCAGCCTTATAAAGTCTACTGCTGAACATAAGCCTCCCAAAATAATTACATTCTATAGTGGGTATTTGTCCATAATCCCCACGCTGGGCAGGCGGGTTGCTGATCGCAGTTCCAGCCAGTACGCAGGATGACGCTGCTGCCCATCATCCGGTAGGATTTCTCTTCGTCGACTCTTACGACTCCCCGTGAGATGAGAGGGGGTGGAACTTATTCTAGGCACACGGCACTCTTAGCTTCATTCAAAAGTTTATATTTGTTTATTCTAATGTTCCAGTGTCGGTGTCCCAATCAGCATGTACAGCAGGAGACGTGAGCAGGATGTCTCGGGTTATCGGAGACAAGCTGTCTCTCGCAGCCGGCGTGCCAGGAGTCACCACCATGGAGTGGCTCCGGCTGTTCTGTAGCCTGATTGAGGCGCAGTCCTTCTGTGGCATTCAGGTGAGGTTTGAATTACCATACCATTTGATTATCGTATACGATCGTCTGAAAGAAAATTGTTTTGGAAAAATTGTCTGCAACGTACATCTTAAATAAATCGATGATCGATTTGGCATGAAGGTCACTATACCTGCACTTCACTCTAGAGGGCGTGGGTTAGGTTCATTCACACTCATTAACCTTCTCATACCTAGACCAAAGGAGCCCAAGCCAACCTCACCTGCAAGTGGTGCACCTGCCGCTCAACGGACGAGGCTCTGGCGAACATTACAGTGCCCGATAAGCGGCACTTATTACGTGGGACCAACTATATAATTAACGAACTATATTTTGGGCAAAGTGTAGGCGTATAATATGTCTCTGCCTACCCCGTTGAGGAAACAGGCGTGAATGTATTTATGTTATCATTTGATATATACATAGATAATGTCACGCCTCTTTCCCGTAGCGGTAGGCAGAGATCACATCCTTCCACTTGCTACGATCTTGAAACACACTTTTAGCTTTATTCACACACATTAGCTTTCTCATACACGCTCGTCGGTTTAGAGTACTTTTATTCAACTCCAAAATCTTTTGGATTTGGTCATGGAAGGTCTTACGTGGTCTTCTCCTCCCAACACTTCCATTCCATTCACTTGCCAATCATAAATCACTTTCATTAGTCTACTTTCATTCATGCTATTATTAACATGACCATTAAAAAATATGAATTTATTAAATATAGACCAAACCGTAAAAAACAAGCCTGAATATATATTTTTTAATTTAATAATTTTAAATGTAATATGATAATTTGTAATTGTTACAGGAAAAGGATTTGGAGAATCTTCTAGAGATCATAGCGTGCGATTCTGCCTGCGTCAACGCGCGAAGCAGCGAACTGGCGCTAGTGTTGATCTACCACAAACTTGGTATGTATACTTTACCAAAGAAGTAGAAACAACAGTTTCCGGTAAACGGCAATAGGCTCGCCACCTATTACGTGGGACCAATTTTATAATTGGCAAAGTGTGGGCGTATTGTATGCCTCTGCCTACTCCTTCGCGGAAACAGGCATCATTGTATGTATGTATGGTTTATGTATTCAAAATCATTTTTTCAAGTTTGGCTCAAAAGAGCTCTTATGAAGGTCAAAACTTAAAAACTAGCGCGACGTAGTATTTATGGTTTATGTATGTATGTATGCATATGTGTAAGTATGTATGTGTTAATGTATGCATTTATGTATGTGTGTATGTATGGTACACACATACATACCTACATACATGCATGCATGCATAAATACATATGTATGTATTTATGTGTAATAAATATAAAGTAATATAATATTGTTTACAGAACAACAGCTGGTAGAATGGTCTAGAAGCGGAGTGGCCACGCCTGAGGTGTACGGGCTTTACGATTTCGGAGCACAGTTACAAGCGCATTGCCAGGTAAAAAACACATAGATTCTACCAGGGGCCCTACCGCCGAACTTGCTGGTAATCGATTATTAGGCAAAATCGATTTCGAATTGATTCTGTCGTACTGCCGAACACATGTTTTGAAGGATTGACAGTCTCTGTTTTTTTTAAATTATATTGCAATTTATTAATATTTAGGTAAAAATGTGTCATCTGTGCGTTTGCAAATAATAATAATTTAATTAATTAGTCGCTTCAGTAGTCTGCCAAGGTCATGAATAATTTATGGCTTTTGACAGATTCCCCGGTACGGGTTGATGTACCTCAGAAAATTTATATCTAGATGAATTAGCTGAAATTCAGCGGTAGCCCTCCCCCTGTCCTTTATATATATAAATATGCCCGGTAAGCGACAATAGGCTCGCCACCTATTGCGCGGTACCAAATAATTAGTGAAGTGTGGGCGTATAATATGCTTCTGCCTACCCCTTCGGAGAAATAGGCGTGAATTTATGTGTGTTAATTGTATAAAACCAATTTTTGACGCAAGCGAACCAGCAAACATAGCAGAGAACGGTCTCCGGCCGATGGACCGATGATCAGGTCAAGACGGCAGGAAGCCGGTGGATGCAGGCTTATGTAAAGCAGTAGACTTTAAATGGCTGAAATAATGTGAAGCTTTCATTTGCAATAATAACATCTAATCCATTAATAATAATAAAATGTTTCTTTTTCCGCTTATTTCCAGATGTCGGACAAGTCCCTAATGTCGACCCAGAAGCGAGTGCGTCAGGTCATCTCTCGCTACGAGGCCAGCGGGGCAGCGCCACATCGCCAAAGGCTGGTCTGGAGACTCTCTGAGAGGACCCTCAAGGTACAATATACTTTACTTACTTACTTATACCAACTTCTAAGCACGGGCCTCCTCTCATGAACCAAGGTCTGAAGGATTCAGGTCCATGCTCCATCACAAGGACCCAATAAGGATTGGTGGTATACTGCAGTCAGAATCTTCTGGTCAAGGGGTCTGGAGACTCTAAGAGGACCGTCAATAAACACTTACTATTTCCTAGCTAGTACTCTTAATATACAGCCACTGTGCTGAAATCTAAAACCCTCAAGCCTCAAGATCCTCTCACTGCACTGTTTACCCTTACCTTTAAGGTACTGGCACGGTACTACCTCTATTTACCTACAAGTTAGTATGTCACATTAAGTACCTCCAGCTGTACAGTGCTGCAGAGGCTGGTCTGGAGACTGAGAGGATCCTCAAGTTACACTCACTTTGTCTTAATTCTTAGTCTTAAATCCTCAACTTAGTACCCTCAACCATCTAGGTACTGTAACTGCGCTGCTCGGTTAGTACCCTCAAGTTAGTACTTTAAATCTAATAAATACCCTTACCTGTATCGTGCCTGGTCTAGAAACCCTGAGAGGATCCTCAAGGTACACTTACTCTACTTACTTTCATAGCTTTTTCATAGCTACTTAGAATACGCTAGTACCCTCAAGTTAATACTTCAAATTGAATACCCTTACCTGTACTGTCCCACATCGTCTGAGGCTGGTCTTGAGACTCTGAAAGGATCCTCCAGGCACGAGGTACCTTCTACGAACCAAGAGAACAGGGATTCTGTAGGATCCCCATTAATTCTACCCTCTGACCTTCAATATCTCCAGAATTAGTTCCAAGGTCTAGAAGACAAAATATAGCATTGATGAGGAGAATATATAATGACTATTCTTAAAGCTTCTTTTTAATTTTATAAAATTTTCTTATTTTTATTCTAGGTGCTGAGACCAACGGATCGCCTGACATCCCTCCTGCCCACCATAGAGGAACAACACCTAGCTGCGGAGTCCACACCTGCAAGAAATAGGTAATTAAATAAGTTAAGCAGCGTTCACTGTCCAGTTCTCAGATGAGTGACCGTTTTGTGTGGCATTTGGTATCGAGCACTTCCGTGCTTTGGAAGGCATGTAAGAACCGCCCTTAATTGTATTTGTACCTTTTGACAATGACAATAAAGATTTTCTTTTTGTTTTTTGTGTATGTGTGTTAATTGTTTGTGTAATGTTGTGTCTCACGACCGATATGGCGTGGCTCCGCTCCTAATGTCCTAAGGTCGTGGGTTCGATCCCCACGCAGGACAAATCTATGTGTGCATGAACATGAATATTTGTTCTGGTCTGGGTGTTTTCCTATGTATATTAAGTATATATTTACAAAAAAAAAAAAAAGTATTTATGTATGTTTCTTTTATTTAGTATCCATAACACAAGTTCTTAATGATACTTATCTTGGAACTAAATAATTGATGTGAGTGTCAGAAAATATTTATTTTATTATTATTTAATGCTATTTTGGTCAATAAAAAATATTCTTATTCATAATGTTGATTATCACTATAATGTAATTAAGACAAGTCAGAGAAGTATTAAGTGGCTAGGATTTTTCTTTTTTTTACTTTGAGAGAGGGTGCCCTGTGCCCGTCTGTAGGACATTAAGTTATTGTTTATGTAATCAAAATGTTTCTGTAAAAGTTAATAAATACCATCAATATAAATTTCATGCATACATATATTCACGCCTGTTTCCCCGATGGGATAGGCAGAGGCATGTTATACGCCCGCACTTCGCCAATTATAAAGTGACCAACTAGTAGGTAGTAGGTGGTGAGTTTATTGCCGCTTACCGGGCACTGTTATGTTCGCCAGAGCCTCGTCCGTTGATCGGCAGGTGTGGGCTCCTTAGGTCTTGGTAGGATCCCTATACATCCATTTCATAATTTTCGTATATGTAATAATAGTATATTAGTTTTACCCAGACCTAGTGTCTGCTTACTAGTCTTATCATGAAATTTCAGTTATAACTAAAAATATTTTTGTGATAAAGTTTGAATAAATAACTATGCGCCGGATGAAACGTCCAGGAATTATATTTATTATTTTTTTATCTATCCATAGATCTGGAAGCTCGAGCAGCGAAAGCGAAGACATGTCAGATTGGCCTCGGAGCCCCGTTCTACCCGTCTACTGCCATCGTTGATTCAACAACTTTCGCAACGCAACAACAACATCATGTCCCATCCAACAACAAATTGTTGAAGATATTGCCCTCAATCGGTGTTCAACAGTGAGAAATTTTACCTAATGTGCCCGGTATGGTTCAACAAATAATCTATTGCATTGTGTTGTGCCAAATCATACCAACGCATAACTTAGCCAAAATTTTATTGTATACACCATATAATGTGAAATCTGCTCAGTTAATATGTGACTAAGTTTATGTAGAACTAAAGTTGTAGAAAATTAAATTGAGTCATAAACCAACCCACAGTATGAAAAACTTAACTTTTATCAAATCTTTTGGAACAAAGTTAGTGCGGACTGGTAGCTTTTGGCACAAAACGGTTTTTTTAATTATTTGAAATTAAAACAAATTATTTAATTAATTATTTGCTACTTCACGTTTATGTAAACTTTTTTTATAAAAATACTCAGTGCCCCAGAATTTAAAAAAATGTTCCCATAAAATAATATCATTGTTTTCTGATAATTAAAATTAGCTACCGTGGTGCATTAAGGTTATATATAACTTAAGTATTGGCAGCTAAATATGTATGGGACTTCGGCGTGTATGACTTGGTTTTGTGTGTATGAGATGATTGATGTAATTAGTCTGTGTGTGATCCTACTTTTGAATGTTTTATGTCAAAAAAACGTGATCCCTATCGTGTTAGTAATAGGTATTTGTTTCCTTAATAATATAATTGTTAATCAAAAATTTATATCTAATACTTTTTTATTTTTTTATTATAAATTCTGACATTTTATTGCTATTTAAATATCAATTTGTATGTAAAAAACACAAATTTAGTGACATTTGTATTTTCGAATATTTTTTTTAAGGAAACAATACTTATATATAACGAAATATATAAATGAAAGGTTTGTACAAAACCGAGGCGGGCAAGGTTCGATTAATTAATATTAAAAATAATTAACAAAAAAGCTACATACAATAAATATTTAGATTTAAATCCAGAAATTGTATTAAATGCTGCGAAATTTAAAGAAAAGAAGAGAAAAAAACAAACAAAAATGGTGCAATTTTTCGATAATTTTCATTGAATAGGAAAAACTAAAAAAAACTCGAACATTAGTTGTAAGTTATTCTTTTTATTAAGATATAATTTCAGACGAATGCTTAAAAAGTGAGAGCTTTATTGGATAT
The DNA here is from genome assembly GCA_949126915.1 of Musotima nitidalis. NCBI lineage: Eukaryota > Metazoa > Arthropoda > Insecta > Lepidoptera > Crambidae > Musotima > Musotima nitidalis. The sequence goes on from OX421440.1 coordinate 5,813,225, forward strand.
TAAATAAGTAATGAAAGGAATAATGTACGCAATAAGTAATAAACTTGGATTAATTTTTTTAGCCATATCCCACGCGATGATAACCGCCGGCTGAAACTAGTTTCATTGTCTTTAAAATGGCTCCCATTCTTTAGCATGACGAGTATATATGTTTAAGCTCTAGTAACCGTTATATGAGTCATATATAGTGATTCGTCTGAAATATATAGTTAAAATCATAATTCGCTTACTATTTATTTGTGTAAAAAAATTGCTATATGGAATTTTAATAAAAATATTTATTAGACATCTCGGCTGTCTCATTCTAAAACCTAGTAAAGGACTTTTTAACAAAAATCAGTTTTTTAAAACTAAATCCGATATAATCTTTTAAACCTAGTAAATCCATAATACCAAACCACTGATGATAAAAATCTTGCACCGAAACCTTAAACCCTTTCGAACAGTAAGTCACTTTTAAGCATTTTAAAACTGGCAAGATTTTTACTTGCTTGGTTTAAAAAAAAATTAAAACTAATGTTTTTCATAGGCTTCAAAGAATTCTCCTATTAAACTTTCAGCTCCTTAATAGGTTTAGATATTGTGTAGCCAATCTCTTGTATTATAAAATAAATGGAAAGCGAATTGGGATTCAAAAAAGGGCATTGTTTCTTCCAAAAGTGTATTATATCAATCAAGCTTTATTAATTATTTATATTCAATGATAAAATTAAGTTTAGAAAGTGGTTTTTGTATGGAATAAACAGTGCCCTTACTCTTAGAACACAGTCTATGTGATCTATACTTTTATAAGAATAAAAAATATGTATCTAATTATATTTAAAAAAAAAACCTCCAATTTCCATTTTCTTTAGCGATTCAGTTTAAATCAAATTGAGAGAAATTAATATAAAATTATAATAGGTATATCTTTTTTGTAGATCGATTTTTTAGGTAACTAAATTTGCACAAGCGATAGGATTTTAACCCTTAATCCTTTGCCAGACAGTGGTAAACATATTCCGACAATAAATTGAACCCTTACTACCAATTGGTTTTGCACCTTACGTTTCTCATAAGGTAACTCCATACCAACTCCGTTACCTTATGAGAAACTTAAGGTGCAAAACCATTAAAACATGTCAACATGTTTTGCCCGTTAAAGGATTAACCCTTAAACTTCCTAACCTGTGCACTGGTTTACCAGTCGTAAGAATAATCTTTTTTCTTGTAAATGAAAATAAAATTAAGAAAAATCTAAACATCACCAATGACATCGCAATATAAAACGCTTGTGAAAAGTAAAATTTATAATTTTAAGTAATTTTAAATCATGTTTTTTTCTCTAAAACTTTACATTTAAAGTAATTGAGTTGAATCAATCCACCGATAAGGTATTGTAAGTATTAAATAAAGTCTGTTTATTGTTAAAACATCTGAATGTACTTTTTAACAAAAAAATACAAAAGTTTTCAAGGAAATAAATATTTCTCACAATAATACTGGTTTTCTTAAAATGAGAACATAATAGTTTGTTTCAAATATAAAAGAATTTAAAACATTTACTTTTCTAACTCAATGTGAAATTACAGTTAATATTTTGTTACATTTTCTAACACATAAGAGTTTCATAGTAAAAAAAAAATAGAAAAATGCACTTACCTTGTTTTACCAGTAAGCAGACGAAAAATAAAAATGTAAATTCTCTTGTACATTACATACAAATACATATATTAGTAGTTATATGTAATATATATTTATTTTCTTTCCGTTAACAAAGTAATGACTAACTCCGCTATTGAGTTTTCCATTAAATAGAAAATTTTTTATATCTAATTTAGAGACAAAATTTATTTTGGCATTATTCTTTATAATTTCCTAGTTATAATTAGTTATTGTATATGTAATTAGTAATATAACAAAATAAATATACAAAAAAAAAATACAAACTTTATGAAAAAAGCCCGAAAAAAATGATCTCAATAACTCTTTTCATAAGCGAATCGAATCGCTGAAAAAAAACACAAAAAAAAAAAGTATTTTTCAATAATATTTTTTAATCTTTGTCTTAATGGGTGCGTGTGTGTCTTATTCATGTTTATTTTGCATTTTCCTGTATTTATTTTTGCTTTTTTCCCTCTCATGTTTTTTTATACTATGAAAAAGTAAATAAAAAAAAATAGTACTGTATAACATGCTATACTAATTAATTAGAAATTGTTGAGACCCAATAGTGTTCAATTAAGTACCTACTTGAAACATCTGTGATAGTCTATGAGCACATATCACATAGAATACTTACAGCATTCTGTCATTACATTAGTGCACAGATCAGTTTTCAGATCAGGCAAAGATCACTTCCTTTCAATCGCTAATGTTTTGTAACTACACTGTCGAAATAAAAACTTATATAAAAACTTCTTTGTAATTTTTTTTTAAATTTAAACTTTAATTTTAGCACTTTATCGTATAGTTATAATGTAAATTAAAGTGATATTAACAATATAAAAAGATTATTATTATAAATCTTGTCTCGCACACAATTAACTGGAAGTAAAGATTAAGCTTCTATAAAAGTTTCTCCATTTTAGGACTTCTCTTTCTGTGTGATACGTGCTCTGTGACAATAGTTAAGAAATAGTATATATACATATATATATGCTATGAAATAGTATATATATGTGTATATAAATAGTATATAAAAATAAGTGAAAGTGCATTGTCATCATCGTCAATATAATATTTTGTAAAAACAGTGTTTTTTGATACATCACAAACGGCGTATACATCATACAACACATTCAAAATTATGTTTGTAAATATATGGGCGAGCAATAAAACGTAGTCAAAATATATGTTTATATTATTGTGTTTTCTTTAAATTGTTTAATAATCTAGCTGCAATCTATTGAATAGATAACATTTTAAAGTACTGATTTTTGAAGCCAAAAACAGAAGTCAAAATTAACATTTATTTTTGTAAACCAATTGATCACTTTTCGAAGTTTTGCAAAGTTCCTTTTTTTAAACTACTTACTTATATTATTTCAAAATGTATTGTCATGTATAAACTAAAATATAATTTAAAACGTCTATAATGATTTTATTGCTTGTCAGTATGTATAAAAAAACAACTTGTTTGCATAACAAAATGTATAATCACACACATATTTAATTTTATAATATAAATAATTGTTTGTTTGTATACGTCCGTAAAAAATAATAATTACTGCTGATTATTTTATATTTAACTGACATACATTTATATATTTTTTTAAGAATCAAATGTGTCAAATTTTCTGCTCATTTTTGTAGTACCTATTTGCATGTATATTAATCTCCAGGTAAAATTATAAATAAATAATTATCGGATATTTTATTTTGTCTTATGACTTAAATTTCTTTTTGATGGGCTTAAAAAAGTATCCGATTATTATTATTTCATTCTACAATTGAAAAATCTGTTCTTAAGAAATAAATGTTAGATTATACGCATTTTGTCAGATGCGCATTAAAAAAGTCTCCGACATCAAGAAAAAAATTTTGTGACTTAAAAAATTATAAAAAAAAATCTTAAAATACGCCTGGCTATATTTACTATCTGTGTATTAAATAATGTGACTTACAATAAATGATTAAATTTTTCAAAATAAAAATATGCATCTGACGAATTACGTTACTAACAAAATGTGTGAAATCCGTAATGTTTTGTATTCTCATAATGTGTTGCATTTAGCTGTGTGCATTCGCTGACCCTTGAATCAAGACGTTTAAAGCTGTATAAATGTATAGATGTGTGAATGTGGAATGTCTTAAACCTCGAATATAAGGAAATAAACAGTTGGGACTCTCCATATGTGGTTTTATTTTTAGTTTCCAATTATCTTTAGAAACTGGCTCTATTTTATTTACATACATACATATATTCACGCCTGTTTCCCCGAAGGGGTGGGCTGCCACACTTCGCCACGTAACAGGTGGCGAGCCTATTGCCGGGAACTGGTTCGCCAGAGCCTCGTTCGTTGATCGGCAGGTGCACCGCACCACTTGCAGATGAGGTTGGCTTGGGCTCCTTAGATCTTGGTAGAAACCAAATAAATCTCTAACACTAATTCGCCAGAGGGCCTACTCTAATTTACCGAAAACGAAACTTCGTTATACCCATCCCTTTCACTCAATTATAATATACTTAGAGAGTGAAAGAAAAAGGTGTAACGAAAATTCGTTTTCGTTGAACAGTTTTTGTCCTGAACGCCGATGGGCGTCCTTCCCACCTCAAGAATAATTTAAAACGCCTATCGGCGTTTTCAGCTCTAAAGAAATATACCGTTTTTACGCTTTAATCCTTAGGAATATTAGCGGTGGCAACCTTTTTTATACCTTTTGACTTATATTTTTTCATAATTATACTTCTACCATTGCCCTTTTACATTGATATTTTAATTTTTTTTATCAAAATTAACTTTTATTGAGACAATTGAGTTTGTGTAGCCGTTCTCTATGCTTAGGGCAGATAATTTGGCGTAAGATTATGTATGTTTACTTACATACATTCACTCTTGTTTCCCCGAAGGGGTAGGCAGATGCATACTATACGCCAAGACTTCGCCAATTATTTAGTTGGTCCCACGTAATAGGTGGCAAGCCTATTGCCGCTTACCGCAAACATAACATCGCCAGAGCCTTGTCCGTTGATCGGCAGGTGCACCACGTGCAGGTGAGGTTGGCTTGGGCTCCTTAGGTCTTGGTACGATCACTATACACACCATATTTCCACCTTTCATATTATAGGGGCCCAATTCGAAAATCATGATTTTTGGGAAAATAATTTTAAGAACTAAATAATTTTTTTTTTGATATGTACCCCTATACTAGGAAAGCTGCGATATGTATGTTTGGATGAAAGTAAATAAAAATGCAAAATTACAACGTTACAACAATTTATTGTGAAACAATTATTATAAATCTTACAACATAATGGTTTTCATTTAGTGAGACCGGGGCGGTAAGTGCATATGAGCCAGTGTTTCAATAATAATTAAAATAAGCCAGCAATAATTTTATTGAATACACATTTTATTTTCATTTTAATGAAACGTCTCAGAATATAGATTTTACATATTGTCGATTAAAAGAAAATATTTCAATTTCTTATAATTTACAAGAAAATTCAAAATAATTAATTATGATATTACTAAATTGTTTTTACAAGTTTAAAAAAATAAAACGTAAAAATACTTAAAAAAATAAACATTTAGCAAAATTGAAATTCAGAGATTTCCTAAAACATTTTATTTTGTCATAATTTTAAGCCGCCAATTTGTGACGAAATTTGAATTTTCAACTGTTTTGTTTATTTTTTTTGTCATTACAATAATTATTATTTTAAACTTAACTACTCGATCATTTTTCACTGTCATGGCAGATTGGCTGCCACTACAATTAAATTCTTATTAACATCGCTTAGAGCAGATTTTTCAATCGTTGGATAAAATATATCAATCACATAAATTATTAACCAACCAATGACAATGCATTTTGAATTTTGATCTTTCGTACTCAATATTACGATGAAAAATTTTGACTGAAAATTGAAAAATCGAACCTAAAGACAGGAAACTAGTGAAAAAGTTATATAATTATAACAAACTATTCAATGTTAAAACATGTCATGTAACTTCATAATTATTATAAAATGTCTTACTTTTAAGATTGTTACTTATTTCATATTATTATAAGGGTATCGTTTCTAAAATTTTATCATTGTAAAAATTTTCAAATCAATTTTATTTAATAATCTTCATTGTATTTATGCTATCGCTTTATTTGTATTAAATAAATTGTTAAATGTCTTTAGCTATCGTTAACTATAATTTTCTGTTAATGATCTAGATACCATGTTTTCTAAAATATATACATTGACATAGGACAGGGACTCTAAAATAATTCATATAAAAGCACAATAATTGAAATTCACCCAAATCTAGTTAGACTAGTGATCAGACCCTGGGCTCCTACTCCAGTCTAGAGTAATCGGGATAATGCTAAGATATCACGAAAAGCTTGCTTTAATTAACGACAATTTAAGAGAAAATCTTTCTAGATTTAGAAAAAAATATATAGTATTGTATAAAACGACACCCTATATTATTAACAACGTGCACTTAATTTTTACATAAAAAATAACTATAAATTTCTAACTTACAAACTAATTAAATCGAAATCTTTAAAACTTCACATTTCCTTGTGCATAGAATTAATCTGATCGACTATCGTCGCTCATATAGCAATATCGCGTAAGTAAAATATTTTTTTTTTAGTAGAGACAACAGCAATTTTTTTCCCTCACGAGATTGTATAGCGGACTGGCGCCGAGGTGTTACGCTTAAACTAATCCAATGGCACATTGAAACTAGTGCTGTCACTGTCATCATCTTATCAAATGAAAGTGACAGCAGTCAGCACTAGTTTTAAACCTGGTCTGACTTCTCGTTTTTTCATAAGACCTCTTGAGTATAAGTAATTGGGAAGTTGTGGTAAAACATTAAACTTGTGTTTGTTAGTAATAAAATCTACTTCATTGCCTTAAAAAGCTATTTACAAAAAGGATTTATTTAATATTGAAATAAATCTTAAAAAAATACTAATTATAATACGTTCTAATATTAAAATTGGCTGTGTTAATTCTATTGCCGTGTAACATACAACCTTAGTGTAAATAAAATTAAAAAAATACATTAAAAATTGTTCATGTTATTTGTTAATTACTAAATAAGGCACTTTCTAGCCTCGAATTTCTGTAAAAATATATTACATAATTATTTATCAGCATCCCAGCCCATGACCATCCCACTATAGAGCACCGGCTTGCTCTCACGTACCTGGTGAGAGGTATTCAATTCAGGTCATACTCCACCACGCTGTACCATGCTTCTGAAGACACGCTTTGAGATGGGTCCAGGTTATCACTATCCAGTAGAATCCCGATTATCCAGATTCATTCGTCTCGAAAAAGTAAATTTAATAATATTTTTATGGCGCAACGATATTCATGTTACGACAAGTTTAAAAACTGTTTAACTGATGAAGAAATAATTCAGTATTTGAACAGTAACGAGAGAGAAGATGAAGGAGATACTGAAACTGAGGATGTATGTTAAGTCCCATCTCACGCTAAAGCTTTTGAAGCTCTAGGTGTTGCTTTTAAGTGGTTTGAAAGACAGGACGAATCGGATCCCATACAGTTATAACAACTGAAGCGCATCAGAGATTTGGCCGAAATGAAGAAATGTAATTCATTATGTCAAAATCAAAAATTATTTATTTCATAAACTATTACATAGTATGTACTTGAAAACGTCAAAATTTTATATAAATATAAAAAAACAATCGAAATATTATTATTATATGCAACAAAACAATTTAAAAACAAAAATTATTTTAGTGTCAGTGAATCTAAGTGCCAGTTCCGAGCCACCGCTCTGTACGAAGAACTGCCAAGACTTACAGGCTATGCTCTTTTAAATTTATCCATTTGTTTGGTACTTGAGTTACAATCTTCATTTGTCTGTGATGCTCGTAGCTCGTTTTTTATGAATAGTATTATCTAAACGACTAATGTAAAACCCATTATGTATGTAATAGAAATTTACTAAAATTTTCATATTGTTCGTTTTGCTTTGTAATCGATTATCCGGATTTTCTATTTACGAAATAGCCCTGGTTTTATTTGATCCGGATAATTGGGATTCTACTGTATGTGGTAGTCGCTTAGCCAAGTAAAAGGCCCTTATTAGGTGGCTTGAATAATTCAAACAGCAAGACTTGCCTCAACCAATGCGCACTGGGTCCATAAGTGAGACGTTCATGGAATCATATGATGATGATGATATTTTAACAGAGTTCATTGAATAATGAAAATCTCATATACTTTTTCTTATCAACTCATAATTGTAGATAGAAATGAGTGTATAGGGATCCTACCAAAACCTTAGGAGCCCAAGCCAACCTCAACTGCAAGTGGTGCACCTGTCGATCAACGGACGAGGCTCTGGCGAACATAACAATGCCCGATAGGCGGCAATGGGCTCGCTACCAATTACGTGGGACTAAAACACAATTGGCGAAGTGTGGGCGTTTAATATGCCTCTGTCTACCCCTTTGGGGAAACAGGCGTGAATGTAAGTATGTATGTATGTACCTCCTACATCGAATGATGACAAAATCTAGACTTTATTAACGTATACTAAGACGAGGCTTATAAATATAAGTCCGTAGTTACGTATAACTAGAAAATAGCCGCAATAAACAGCTCTAATTTGTTTATAAACAGCTGAAGGTCATGATACCTTCAATCCGATCTTGTGCGAGCCCACGACGGGTTCGATCCTCGCGCTATAGCGAACATCAAATATTATCCCCAGTAAATAAGTACTAGAAATATTTGAAAAATAGTGTTTTTGAGTGACTTAGGCTACTATTACTCAATTAAAGAGTTTAGTTTAAATCTATTTATAAACAAATACCTAGACAAATTATTATTAAGGTTTTTTTAAACAGAAAAAATAAGATTTTTTAAAAATTAACAACTTAATATTTTAATATTATTTTATTACAATACACAATAATATTATTTCAAATATAAATGAATTGTTTGAAATTATTAGGAACCCTAATACATAGATATGGAACCCCCTAATACGAATTCGAAATACAATAGAAGCTTAATAGAAGTATATTAATAATAAAGTATGTTTTGTAATAAAATAATACAAATTATCTAACATTATTGAAACTGTCAAATATTTACAAATCGCTCAAAAAACCTACTTAAAGAACTTTTAATCAAAAATGTTACTTCAAATTAACTCTATACTTATCATAAAACTTAAAAGTAACATTAAATTTATAGAAAAATATACGTTTGTCAAAAACATAACCTCAATTTTTTATTTTATATCAAACTTCATAAGTAAAAAGGATTTATGTAAAAAATCATTATACCTCTTTATATCAAATTTCATAGTAATTTCGGCCCCTAAAAAAAAGCTAAAAAAATTATTATTTGTAAATTCATACGTATGCATAGAAAACACCCAGAACAAGACACATAACCATGTTCAAGTCTAAAAATGTTTGTCCTATGTGGGAACCGAACACATGACCATTGGATCGAAGAGCGGGTATCAGTGGATATAAAAAAGGAATAGATTTAATAAATTTGAGACTGCGGGGCCAGTAAAAGTCGTTTGCATTAAGTTAATCACATCAAAACACATTTATCAACTCTAAAAGATATTTCCAAAAATTGTCATATTCTGAGTCTATTAATAATATTATTGGCTATATTGTGCCATTTTACCGACCAAGCATATTGACTAGTAAGTTCAACGTTTTGTCATCAGATGGCATGCTATTCAACTATTATCATACCTGTGGTTAGAAAGTTCACCGCTTTCGTCACTAGATGGCATGCTACCCCACCATTCATAAATGACTGTTCATTACTTTAGTTCAACGTTTGTGTCACTAGATGGCATGGATATTAACATTTTACACATTGTATTACATGAAGCACGTATCATAAAATACATAAAGTATGAACATATATTAAAATCAAAATAACAGCAATCCTGATGCCATTTTGTTAAAAGGTTTTTTAAAAAAGTACAGGGATTAAATTGTCATGTCATTAATAATCATTTTAAATCTTAGCCGGTTGGCCTACTTTACGCCGCGGCGTCATAGTATCAATTTATGAAGTATTTTTTATCATTTTAGAATACTTCATACATTCATATTCTTTACAAAAGGGTAAAGTTTATCTGCATTTTTTTAGAAATTCCAAAATTTCTTTTCCGTTGTGACTGTCTCGGGTTTTCGATTTCAGCGCTGATCTGGCGTACTGGAGAGGCGTGGTAGAGCTGAAAAAACAAATCATTCATTCATTCATTTAATCATTTATTTTGTTTAGCTCAACAAAGCTCTTATGAAAGTCAACTAAAAACTAACGCGCCCATTCACTGCGGCCCGTCCGCAATGCTTGATCGTAAAAGAAGGGGCAAGAAAATCGTTAAGCTTCCTTTTTTCTCCAACTAGTAACAAGAAAATGTACTTCGTGCTGCAATAATGGCGTTACTTTGCGGAAATCCATTGTAAGCAAGTGATGGATTATAAATATCTTAGCAACAATTCCCGCGCTATTATAATTTCGCGAAAAATCGAGAAACTATTCAACACGACACGTGTTTCTCCCCTACACAGGGCATCTTCAGGTAAGATAGGAGCCTCAGAACAACGATGTCTTCACGACCAACGCTGAAACGAGAGATTCTTAATTAAGATATTTTTAATCCATCACTTGCTTCATGCTGCAATACAAATGTACTGCGATCACCAACCTGCCTGCCCAGCGTGCTGATTATGAGCAAATACCACCAGTAGACTGTAATCTATTGGGGAGGCTAATGTTCAGCAGAAGACTCTATAGATCATCGTCATCATCTCATTTCATTTTAACTGTGTGACATGTTGGTAGTTTGATTGCTGATAATCGAAATGCAATCTATAAGTACAGGAGATTGATAAAATTGATAGCATCAAAACCACTTTGTAGCATATATTATCAGAATGAGGAAAAATAACAACAGAATATTCGAGATTTCGTTTTCAAAAATGACCGAAAGGGCTCAGCAGTCTGTATAACTGTTGCGTTTGAAAGGTCGTGGGTTCTATCTTCACCACCCACATCTTCTTTATATGAATATAAGCATGAAGAACGAGATTTTGTTATATAGCATAATTATAATTAGGTCTAATATATTTATGCATAGTTATAATTATCACAAAAAAAACAATACTATTTTATTTACTATTTATTTGGGTTCGATTGAGTTTATTTTGTTTTTTTACTATCAAAAAACAATAGTTGCGAATTTTGTGCTTAAATAATAGGTTGGGGAAAAAGTCTTTTCGTATTTTTGTATGAAAAGTCAAGACATTTTTTTCAAAGTTCATTTACATTTATTTACAATATATATGTACCGTTTTGTTGAATAACTTTCTGCCCTTTTGTGGGCAGAGACATTATCCCGTTACTGTAGAAACTTTGGGACTTCTGATCAAAAAAACGGGACAAATAGTTTTGGCAGTCCTCTCTTGAGGTCAACCTTACAGAACCTAAAGAATTCTGCAGAGACCGAAACAGGTGAAAATCTGAAGGCGCAAGGTCAGGGCTATATGGTGAATGCACTAGGACCTCCCAGTCGAACTCTCTTAATTTTTGCTGAGTGGCTAAAGATGTGTGTGGTCTAGCGTTATCGTGATGAAAGACCACACCCTTCCTGTTGATCAATTCCGGCCGTTTTCTCTCGACTGCTTCCTTTAATCTCATCAGTTGCTGGCAGTAAAGATCAGAATCGATGGTTTTGCCGGGCGGTAAAAGCTCATAATAAACAATGCCCTTCCAATCCCACCATACACACAGCATCACCTTATTTCGTGTTAGGCCAGGTTTGGCCACAGTCTGTGAAGCCTGGCCAACTTTCGACCACGACCTTTTTCGCACGTTCTTGTCGTACGTGATCCACTTTTCATCGCCAGTTATCAATCTCTTCAAAAACGGCTCGGTTTCATTACGTCTCAATAATGAATGGCAAAATTAAATGAGTACACGGTTCATTAAGTTTCTTTGAGTGAGCTCGTGTGGCACCCAAATATCGAGCTTTTTTGTATAACCAGCTTTCTTCAAATGGGTCAAAACTGTTTTGTGGTCAATTCCCAGTTCTTCAGCTACATCGTAACTACTAATATGCCGATCTTGCTCCACTCTTTCAAAAATGGCGTCCATTTTATTCGTAACAGGGCGAACAGAGCGAGGTGCATCTTTAACATCAAAATTTCCGGACTGAAAACGTTTGAACCAAATTTGTGCTACTCTTACTGACACTGCATCAGGTCCATAAACATCACAAATTTTTTTCACTGCTTGAGTTGCATTTTTGCCTTTTTTATAATAAAATTTTAAAATGTATCGAATTTCTTCATTAGATTCACTCATTTTTACGGAGAGAAAAACAAATGAAAAATAGCGGGAAACAACTTTTTTTTATTTTTTTCTTTTCTTTATAATGGAACCTTTTTAATGTTACCAAAACCAGCCAGACACAAATAGTACAGTCAAAAAAATTTTATAATAAGTTTATACCTACGTTATGCGAAAAGACTTTTTCCCCGACCTAATATGATTATGCAGATTGTATTTATGATTAAAATAATTTGTTATGGATGATAATATTATGCGTAAATCAATAGTATGAATGGTACGTGGTAACGTGCAAACATGGTTAAAGATTTTATGCAAATGGATAACGAACCGTGGTCGACCCTGTAAATACCGTTTTACGCCCTTTAAGTAACAATTTCTTACCATTTGTTGGGTTCATGAGCCAGTTTCCTCCACTGCTTGCGGTCAAGATGTCTGAATAGCACCAGGATGAGGTGCAGGTCGCAGTGAAGGGAGTTCACTGCCATGTGCAGACCTGTGTCTCCCGCTTTTGAGTCCTGAGGGACGAACAGACAGTTATTTATTATATAGATTTGTACATACATACAGATCAACGACGCCTGATTCCCCGAAGGTGTTGGCAGAGGCATATTATACGACCATATTTTGCCAATTATATTTTTGGTCTCACGTAATAGGTGGCGAGCCTATTGTCGCTTACCGAGAACTGTTATGTTCGCCAGAGCCTCGTCCGTTGATCGGCAGGTGCACCACTTGCAGGTGAGGTTGGTGCGGGCTCCTATGTCTTAATAGTACTCCTATACACCCTTATACATACATAATGTCATTTATTTATTTATTTATTAAGGACAACCAACAAATCTTACACTAAAACAACCACAATAAGTAAGCAAGGAGTAAGAGCTAAGTGCAGATTCAATTACAGGTTGCCACGACTTGCAATGTAAGGTAAATCTATATTGCTATACTGGTAGTACTCTAGTTACAAGAAAAGAATTTTAATATATATTTTTTGATGCCTCTTTCCCGTAGCGGTAGGCAGAGATCACATCCTTCCACTTGCTACGATCTTGGCACACACTTTTAGCTTCATTCACACTCATTAATCTTCTCGTATACGTCCTTCGGATTACTTAGTACTTTTAAACTGCCCTTTCTCCAAAATCTTCTGAATTTGCCATAGAAGATCTTACGTGGCCTCCCCCCCCCCCAACACTTTAATTCACTCGTCCATGATAAATAATTTTCTTTAGCCTTACTGACATTCATTCTCCAAACATGACCAAACCATTTAAGCATACCTTCCTTCAATTCCTGTCACTATAATATCTTCTTTCACACTATCGTCGGCCCTTATTCATCATTATCATATAATTTCTAATCCTATCACTCAATTTTACACCGTTATTATTAAAATAAGTAAATAGGATACTCGGAAGGTTCCCTTAGTGCTACTTTATTGGTTACGGCTTCTGGGGACCCTTTCAATATTTTCAAATATTCACAGAGTGTGATTTGTATTGTTATATTTTATTGATAATTTAAAAGAGCATAGCCTGTGAATTTCTTGTCAATTCTTCCAACAGAGCGGTGGATCGGAACTGTCACTTAGATTCACTTACACCTAATTTTTATTTATTTGCATGTAAGTGAATATAAGCTTCGTGATTTCAGTGTAGTAATATTTAGTTTTTTTATATATATATGTATTTTGTTTTGACGTTTTCAAGTGCATAGTTTATGAAGTTAAGAACTTTTTACTTTACTCACCCCTTGCCATATGTCAGCGCCGGCGTGCTGCAGAAGTATGTGAGTGCAGTGTATCCTGGGTTCCTTGGCGTTGTGCTCTATGCATGCTATGTGTAATGCGGAGGCTCCTGCAAATGATAATAGTAATCATTATTACCAAAACACGCGTTGTAGCTCCGCGATGCTCATGGTCGGAAACGGTCACCGAAGTAAAGCAGAGTTTATAGAGGTAAGTTGGATGGGTGACCGTTTGGCATTTGATATCGAGCGCTCCGTGCTTTGAAGGCACGTTAAGCCGCTGGTCTCGGTTATAACTAAATGTGGTAGTCGTTAAGCCATGTTAGAAGCCTAATTGGGCGGCTTGAAAAATTCTAACAGCAGGACGCCATACACCTGCCAATCCGCACTGGTGGAGTATGACCCAATACCCTCGCACCTTGGTAGATGAGAGAAGGCTAATGCTCAGTAGTGGGACGTTAATGGGCTGTGATGATGATTACCAAAAGAAAGGACTTTTTATCTCATTATAAGTTTTTCTTTTATTTATGTGTGTACTCAATAAGTAATAATGTTCCTATGTAGTTAGCTGACGCTAGATGTCGTTAGTAGTGACACTGCGTAGGGAGAAGGGGGCGGAATATCCGTTTACTGCCACATTGGTACGTGGTTTAGCTAGCTGACGCTAGATGTCATTAGTAGTGACACTGCGCGGGAAAGGGACGAAAGTTCCCACCCACTCACATTACTGCATGTCAAGCGTCATCTGGCAAGCGTATAAGAAAACGCACTCCCACCCGATGGACCAAATTTAAATGGCTTGAAATTATGATAATGATGACAAAATGTGGTTTTGGAAAAGACAAATATTAAAAAAAAATAGACACGTACAAAAAATAGGTCGACATGTCTTACCGTCTTCGTTGACAAGATTCACGTCAAACAGTGGAAGGTGCTTCGTGTCACGCGTCATTTCTGACAGCACGTCAGCGCAGCTGTCACCGCGACGCACGCAGGCTGTCAGCAAAGTGTCGCCGCGCCCGTCCACCTGCAAGACGTAAAAGTTTTAATGAAAAAGCTCTATTCTTCTTCCATTTAAATAATGGCTTCGTGCGTCTAGCACATTTAGCCAGTGTCAAGTAAGTGATATATTAATATTATATAATTTATAGTAAATGAGAATGAGTGGTGATCAAGATGATAAATCGAAGATGAAATACCCTCCCCTAAGACCCTTGAGTCCTCAGTAAAAATGTGGGACTATACTGAGATCTCACATGGACTCCTTGAAAGAAAATTTGAAGTGATGTTGCACTGTTTTGTTTGATTTACCAACACTCATGTATATTCAAATTGAAAATTTCAATATTTTTTTTCTTTTTCTGTGGCATTAAAATGCATGCATGAGTTATAGAAAAGTTTGTGATTTCACTTTGTTTTTTTTAATATTACTTTTAAAATTTAATTAGATAGATTAATTTGTTAATAATTATTGCGAATAACCTGACAGGGTTCATGTAAGGTACTGAAAATGTTTGTAATCAATGTTAGACCCATTAGTGCAATCAACAATTTGACTTTAGCCTGATTAAAGAAAAAATTAGCAAGAAACTCGTCAACGTTGCCTTCTGGCAGGACCCGAGTTTCTCAAAAATTAAATTATTAAAATAATAAAATAAATGTAAGGTGTTATTCAACCAAAAGAAAAAGATCCTCCATCTTTCACATAAATGTCATGTCGGACTTCTTGGCGGGAAAGTGAAGCGTCATGACAGTAGTTTTGTTTTATTTTCAAAAATTTGTGATATTTCTAACATTAATGTGTAATAACGGTGGATTATTAAACGTTAAGTGTTTGTGATCGTACTTGAGTGTTGGTAAATGAAACGAAACAGTGCATCATAACTTTTCAAATTCTCTCAAGAAGTCCATGAGTATAGTCCCACATCTTTACTGAAGACTCAAGGGGTTTAGGGGAGGGTATCTCATTTACCATTTATCATCTTTATTACCACTCATTCTCATCTTCGGCATCTTCAGGTAAGATAGGAGCCTCAGAACAACGATGTCTTCACGACCAACGCTGACGCTAGTTTCAGCGTTGATGGGAATTGTTACAAAAATATTTTTAATTCATCACTTGTCGCGAATTACGAATATTGTCTTAATTAGACCACCTCAGTTACCAGGGACTAGCCCTTAAACCAGGTTTAAATCTTGTGCGGTCACTATCTTCATTCTATCAAATAAAAGTGATCAAATTAGGACAATTGTCGTAATTTGATTTAACTCTATCCTTTTCTATATCTTTCGAAACGTTTCTGTCTCACTTATTACTACTTACTATTAACACTATTTTCAGGCTCTTTTAATGTGACGTATCGACAGGTCACACTCATTCTTACTTAAGACAGGAACGGTTAAGAGAAATTTAAGAAATTTGAAAGACATTGCCATAATTTTTGTTTTATTTGTTATAATTTCTCTTTCGTTGTATTCGTTTCCTGTTTCATTGTATTAGATTTAGTTTTGTTTACTTTTATTTTTTTAAATTTTTATTGTTTACTAGGTATTTTAAGATAATATTCCGTATTTTGATTTAAAATGTTTAACTTTAACTTTATTTTATCTTGTGTTGTTTAGTTTGATTTGAATTTTATTGTGTTTAACTGTATATTTCAAAATTATGTTTATAAGATGATGTATGCATGATGTGTTCTGTAACTGAAGGAGCACAAATATTCTGACAACTTTATATAATATTGCATGTACTGTGTATCCTTTGTTGAAGGTTTTTTTATTTCCTCCCCAATTGGCAATTTAAAATTATTGTTGGAGTTCCTTAATAAATAAAATAAAATTTATTGCTGTAACCATGGATACGAGGTAAATATGTATACGTCGTAGAGAAGGTAAATCTGAGAACGGTGAAGTGTGAATATGTCGCAGGCAAATTGTAGAATGCGTCTTTTTACAAAACGACTAGGCAAACTGTTAAGTATGGTGAACAATTGTTATTGCTGCGCAAAGTTTACTTTTAGTTTAGATATCTCTGGATGAAACGTGTTAAACGGTGATAGGTAGCTAGTCTTCGACACAAATCGAGGTCTCCATTCCTTGAGTCGCCTTCTACATCTTCGGCCAAGACATGAAGTGGAAGAATTCTTCGGAATTGAAATCTTCTTATTGTAGTAAAATAAAAAAAATTCAAAAAAATACTTTATTGTCTTTAAGATCAACATGATCATTTAGATTCGTCAAACATTTACACACAAAATGGAAATTCGATATATTTTTTTTAAGTAAAATGAAAGAGATATGAGCGATGATTACCATAATAAAGAAATAAAAGTAAAGTGTTATATTAATGCCCGCTAACTATTTCTCCCACTTCATTTAAGGTTGACTGGAAGAGATTTCTTTTAGATTCTTTTAGATTATGTATTTCGTCTTTTTACGTAAGGCTTTTTTTTTAAATTGTTTTTTGTGCAATAAAGAATACATATATGTCGGCGCAAGACAATATTAATAAGATAATTCAGTACTACTTTTAGTTAGTAGTTGTTACAATTCATTATGTGCTTTTATTTACATTGAGATATTCTGTTAACTTAAAGTTTTAAAATCTATTCTTGATTTATAAATTGCAAGGAATAAGTTTTGTATAATGTTTTGTACTTAACCTAAAATTATTTATCTTAGTAATTTATTTGTTTACTAGTCGAAAGATATCCCGCCATTGTGAGAGCGTGTACCGGATGTTTCGACTGGTAAATATTATTAAAATTAACTAAAGGCTAAAATAAATCTTAAAATTAGGAAATGAACTTAAAAATGTAATTAACTAAGTTTTACAATCAAGGGTTAAATTAATTTCTATCAATAATCACGTGTTGAAGGATTGTTACTTCCGCCCAACTTTATTTAATTTGTATGTGATTAAATGGTCACTAATTTGAGGTCGTTTTCAGAGTGGAAACATCTTGGCCATTTTTATAAAACGTGGACCGGATGTTTCTACGGAAAATAATATTAGAAATAATTAAAGACTGCGATTTACTTTAATTACTAATAATAACTTTATAAAATTATTTGTTTATTATGGAAACCAATAGTTATTATTTAGATGTTATGAAAATCACGTATTAAAATTAGCCCTATTTGTTTTCTGTTTGACGATGCGATACTTCCGCTCAACGCCATTTTTAATAGTGATTGCAATTTGGGTTGGCGTGGCAAAGCGCGGCATTATCGTTTGAGTTATGCTGGAGACAAGCGGCATAAGTAATAGACTGGGCCGATAAATGTGATATTGCTACTGAGATCCTGTGAGTACGAATAATTATTGTTACTTAGATTATAATTAATGAAAATAAAACTAATGTATTTTAATATTGAGTGTTATTTGCAATGAGTAAGCCTATGAAAGGAAATAGTGACGTCAGCTCGGCTGACGTCACTTATTCTAAAAACCCTGCTGGACAGAGCCCTTCGTTATCAGAAGTGGGATTACCACCCACTTCTATGCGCCCTTTAGGTTTGAACAACGAAAATACTAGCACTTCTGTTAACGGGGTTCCAGTGGAGTTTTTTTTCTTCCGCATGTTGCAAATGATAGAGCACATGTCCGATCGTATGACAACATTGCCTGATTCAACCAGAGCGACTATGATATAAGAATGAAAGTTTGTAGTTAACTTAAGGGTCGCGCTAGGTTGTGGGTCGACGATTGGCTTGTTTCAACCACCACGTGGCTTGAATTGTGCAATGTTTTAATTATAACATTTGAACCCGAGAGTAGGTATTCTCGAGATGGGACCCGGTTTCGGGAACATAATTGTAATAATTCAAAAGACAGCGCAGTTTTTGTCAACTTTCAGGCGTGGGTTTTATGGCGACGGATTACCAAAGATAAATTATCTCATAATGATACAGTTGAGTATTATCATTTTTATTATGGTAGCGGCAGTCTCGCGTGTCGTGACCGCCCTTTTTACAAATTTGCCAAAAAGGTTGTCCGAGAATCGCTGTCGCTTAACAGGGCCCTGTTGAATGTCGTATGAGGGTATAGACGCTTAGAACGTCGTATCGATGAAGCTACTGAAATTAACTCTGGCACTGAAGCGGCCCTGGTGTTTAACGGTTCGATTCTTAATCGCTCATCTTCTACGCATCCAATTACAGCCTCAACTGCATCATCGTGATAGTAAACCTGAGTCTCGAAAAGACAACAGGCATGTACTTTCTGTGCAATACCAGGTCACACATATGAGACAGCAGTAGTCTCAAACGTAAATTGTGCTTTTGTAGCTTGATGCGCGCATCATTAGCTTTAAAATTGCGTGGGAAATGTTGTTCATTATTTAATAAGAATAGGGCAATGTACAGTAGTTTCGTTATCGACATTAATAGCCGTTTGTTTTATAGACAATTTACAATTAGAACAACAGTTTCATGTAGTTCCGGACTGTAAAATGGGCTCAGACATCATTGAAAACACGAAACTTAGTGTGGTGGTGAATTCCGAAGTTACTAACTTTGTTCATCAGCCGGTGGTCTCCCACATGAAATCACATAGCAAACAAATTTGATAACCTTGATTGTGACTTTACTAATGTTCATCAAATTGACGAATTTAAAGTATTGCTGAATAAGTTCAAACATCTTTTGACGACCGATATGGCGTAGTGGCGAGAATACCCGCTCTCCGCTCCTAAGGTCGTGGGTTTGATTCCCACGCAGGACAAATCTTTGTGTGCATTAACATGAATATTTGTTCTGGTCTGGGTGTTTTATGTTGTATTTTAAGTATGTGTTTACAAAAAATAATGTATTTATGTATGTCTATCCGTTATTTAGTATCCATAACACAAGTTCTTAATGATACTTATATTGGAACTAAATAATTGGTGAAATTGTCAGAAAATATTTATTTATTATTTATTATTATCTATTAATTCGCTTCTACCCTTTCACTCGCGTTGTTACTGGGGAACTAGAAATAATTATGTTTCAAAGACCCAAACCAGTGTGTAGAGCGTAGGCCTTATAGATTAAGCGACTGAACGACTTAATCGATTAGAAAATTGTTCGCGAGAGCAAGTTTTCTCTAGTCCGATCATACTAGTCAAAAAGAAAAATAGTAAGGATCGTATGTGTGTGGACTACTGTGAACTTAACAAAAATACTTTGAGGGATCACCACCCACTGCCGATAGTTTCAGATTAAAATGATTTCTCTATAGAATGCCGGTTTCTTAATTAATATAGACAAAACTACCTTCTTTAAACGTTCTATTGAGTATTTGAGCAATATTGTGACTAATGGTGAGGTCAGTCCTAGCCCGAGAAAAGTAGAGGCTTTAACGAAGACACCAATTCCCAAAAATACTAAGCAAGTTAGCCAATTCAACGGTCTTGTCGGGTAATTTTGACGGCTCGTTCCCAATTTCTCGCGTGTAATGTCCACTTGTTGAACTAACAAAGAACTACGCAAGATGGGAATGGAGCGACGAGGCTCGTAGCATAATTATTTAACATTTATCTACTGCGCCTACCCTTGCACTATTTCAGGAAGACGTACCAATCGAGCTCTCCACGGATGCAAGCAGCCTTGACTACGGAGCGGTAATGGTCCAGATCATCGGGGGTCGCCAGCACCCAGTCGCGTATGAGTCAGCTTACCACAGATGCAGAGAGTCGTTATCATTCATACGAGCTTGAGACATTGGCGGGTGGTGAGGGCCTTTAAACATTTTTGACACTATCTATACAGCCAACATTTTAAGAACTTCAAAGAGGCCCTCGGGAGAAATTCTAGTTCCAATTCAAATCAAAAATCCACCGCAGTTAATGTTATTCATATGAATATTTCTGGCAAGCTTGGTACTAGATACGCTTTAGGTCAGGACGAGTACGTGATAGTCACCATCGATGCATTCACTTAGTACATATTACTCAGTTACTCTAATGATAAGAACCAGAACAGCAGTCTAGCAGCACTGAAACGAGCCTTGTACTTATTTGGAACCTCATTTCAAGTCGTAGTCGATGGTGGTCGTGAATTTCAAGGCGATTTCAAATATAACAACGACTGCTTAAGAATAAGTTTCCATACTATAGCGCCAGGAGTAGGCCGAGCAAATACGTAAGTTGAGAGGGTGATGAGTACCCTGATAAATGCCTTGAAAATGAACTGGCACACGGCATTAAAAGCCCTTCAACTGCGTTTAACTGTACCCCACATAGAATAACAGGAGCCGCACCACTGAGCCTTTTGACTCCCCGCCAACACTGCGGACCACCGGAGCTCCTAAGCCTCGATAACCAGGCGATCGATTTTGATTCGCTTGACCAGGACGTGTGTCAGAAATTGGAAGCTGCAATTTAGTATCACAAACAGCGCTATGACAGGAACGAAGCTAAAGTACGCCCATTTCTAAGAGGTGACTATGTATCTATTAAAAACAAATCCCCGAGACCGAACCTCATTGAACATGAAATACAGCAAACCATACGAGATCTTAAGAATAATGGACAATGACCGCTACATGGTGAACACGTGACAGGCAGAGGAAGGCAAAGCAAGGTCGCTCACGACCAACTTCATCGAGCGCCTCAACCTGGTGAGCAAGAGACCGTGTCGGCGAACTACTGTGATGACACTCAACCAAACACTTCAACCCAGAGCCTTTCCCAACTATATCTCTAGCTGCACAGACATAGGATGCATAAACTCTAAGTTAAGTATTCTTTTATGCATACACATACATACATACTTTCACGCCTTTATCCCTCGAAGGGGTAGGCAGAGGCATATTATTCGCTAATTATATAGTTGGTCCCACGTAATAGGTGGCGAGCCTATTGCCGCTTACCGGGCACTGTTATGTTAGCCAGGTGCACCACTTGCAGGTTTGTCTGGGCTCCTTAGGTGTTGGTAGGAACCCTATACAACCTTCCATATATTTTTATACATCTACTTATTTCTATTACAATAAGACAAAGCTCTAGAAAAGCTTTTGACATTTATATGTGTGAATCAGATTATTTGTCAGTATTCACAAATCATAACCCTCGCACCTTGGTATGTGAGAGGAGGCTCGTACACGTTAATGGGCTGTATATGATATACGTTAATACTCTAAGTGTACGAACCGTACAATGATGATGATGATGACATATCACAAATCTAAAGACTGTACAAATCATTGATTCCTTATTTCCATTCCCAACTGTTGTTTTCAGAGCCACTGGGGATCACGGTCATAATATAAGGCCTAGGCCCCAGCATCGACCTTCCCACATCCTTTAGGGCCTCTGTGGACCACGGCGTACAGGACCGCTCAGCGCCACAGCATCAATTTTCTGTGAGCTATAGCCCTCGAAGGGCAGATCAAGTTGAATATTGTAATTGGCATTCTACCTTAAGATACAGTTAACGTACATAAGGTTAAATTTATGGCGGCAATAAATATGACACTGCTCTATTAAAGGCCAATAAAAGCAATAAAAAAAAAATATTAACATCTTTTTCAGAGCCTCTGGGGACACGGTCATAAGATAAGGCCCAGGCCCCAGCATCGACCTTCCCGCATCCTATAGAGCCTCTGTGGACCACGGCGTACAGGACCGCTCAGCGCCACAGCACCAATTTCCTATACTAACATGTTTTTCAGAGCCTCTGGGGACACGGTCGTAAGATAAGACCCAGGCCCCAGCATCGACCTTTCCATTTCCTTTAGAGCCCCTGTGGACCACGGCGTACAGGACCGCTCAGCGCCACAGCATCAATTGTCAATTTTAACATTTTTTCCAGGGCCTCTGGGGACCACGGTCATAAGATTAGGCCTAGGCCCCAGCATCGACCTTTCCATATCCCTTAGAGCCCCTGTGGACCACGGCGTACAGGACCGCTCAGCGCCACAGCATCATCCTTGTCTACGAGAAATATAATCATGCTATTATGCGTGGAGCATTGGCATTGACTCACCGATAACCATATTGTGCGATTATGTGTGTAACATTCGTACTATAAAAAAATAAAAAAAATACATTCGCTCACTTCCTCGTACAGCATATCAATTTTTTTTTTTAGAATAATGAAATGAATATTAAGTTATTCTTCTGACATTTATTATTTTTGGGTGTACCAAATAATAGTTGAAAACTTGGTTACTGTATTCAATTATAAAGAATAAGAGAATAAAAACAAAAATTAAAAACCGATTTCACAACAAAATACGCTGTCGTAACCAAGTTATCAGCTAGTGTATCGGTCAACAGATACCTAGCTCAGATAGAAAAATATCTTGTTTCAGAAACGCGACTGGTGCAGAGCACGCACCGTCTCGCAGAATGGCCGTGTCGGCGCAAGACAATATTAATAAGATAATTCAGTACTACTTTTAGTTAGTAGTTGTTACAATTCATTATGTGCTTTTATTTACATTGAGATATTCTGTTAACTTAAAGTTTTAAAATCTATTCTTGATTTATAAATTGCAAGGAATAAGTTTTGTATAATGTTTTGTACTTAATCTAAAATTATTTATCTTAGTAATTTATTTGTTTACTAGTCGAAACATATCCCGCCATTGTGAGAGCGTGTACCGGATGTTTCGACTGGTAAATATTATTAAAATTAACTAAAGGCTAAAATAAATCTTAAAATTAGGAAATGAACTTAAAAATGTAATTAACTAAGTTTTACAATCAAGGGTTAAATTAATTTCTATCAATAATCACGTGTTGAAGGATTGTTACTTCCGCCCAACTTTATTTAATTTGTATGTGATTAAATGGTCACTAATTTGAGGTCGTTTTCAGAGTGGAAACATCTTGGCCATTTTTATAAAACGTGGACCGGATGTTTCTACGGAAAATAATATTAGAAATAATTAAAGACTGCGATTTACTTTAATTACTAATAATAACTTTATAAAATTATTTGTTTATTATGGAAACCAATAGTTATTATTTAGATGTTATGAAAATCACGTATTAAAATTAGCCCTATTTGTTTTCTATTTGACGATGCGATACTTCCGCTCAACGCCATTTTTAATAGTGATTGCAATTTGGGTTGGCGTGGCAAAGCGCGGCATTATCGTTTGAGTTATGCTGGAGACAAGCGGCATAAGTAATAGACTGGGCCGATAAATGTGATATTGCTACTGAGATCCTGTGAGTACGAATAATTATTGTTACTTAGATTATAATTAATGAAAATAAAACTAATGTATTTTAATATTGAGTGTTATTTGCAATGAGTAAGCCTATGAAAGGAAATAGTGACGTCAGCTCGGCTGATGTCACTTATTCTAAAAACCCTGCTGGACAGAGCCCTTCGTTATATATATATGGAATATATCTCGAAGAACATAGCTCGAAGAACCGACGACCGATGGGGTGTTAAGGTTCTTGAGTGGCGACCACGAATCAGCAAACGTAGTAGAGGGCGGCCTCCCACGCGATGGACTGATGATTTGGTCAGGGCGGCGGGGAGCCGATGGATGCAGGCGGCACAGGATCGATCAACGTGGAAAGCAATTGGGGAGGCCTATGCTCAGCAGTGGACTTCAAATGGCTAAAATGATGACTTATTGATTGGCATCACAATTTTAGCCCAAACTGACTCATAAATTGTAATTATCATATCTAATCTGTTATCGATCGGCATGATCGATTGATAGCAAATTTTGTTACAATTTTATCGATGTATTTCATCTATCTTTCGCTATAGCAATCGCTTTCATGTTTACAGGAGCTCAATTATTAATTTAACAGATTGAATGCCAACGCGAACACCATTTTTTCCCCTTAATATGGACTCACTCGACTGGAGTACTTGCCAGTATCAAGTAATTTCGTCACCTCCACTGGAAACATACAAATCTGTAGTTTTTTATAAATTTGACAATTCTATTTAAAAAAGCACCTTATATTGTACAAAATAGGTGTGAAAATATTCAAACTTCTATAGACTTAGGTGTGAGAGAGATAACTCAACTTTTTTTTTCTATTTTGGAAGGTCTATACCTTGTTTAGAGTATTGGCTAGTGTCAAGTAATATATTTAATCTATGTATATTAAGTATGTATTAACAAAAAAAAAGTATTTAAGTATGTTTATCTGTTATTTAGTATTTATAACACAAGTTCTTAAAGATTTACTAATCTTGTCTTAGAACTTTTCATTGCTTTTTCACATTGTTCACCTTAGTTGTTTGTTTATTTATAAATAATAGTGTAAACAGATACTGGTGATCCTGAATAATAATAATTAGTGTAATTGTCAGAAATATTTATTAATTATAATTCACATATATTTATTATATTTACACATGTGTGGGAATCGAACGACGAATATTGACTTCATTTATTATATACGTAAGATCAATGGTTTAATTAATTGTCATGATTTATTTATTTATTTATATATAGGTACACTAACAGCTAAACATACAAACATTTACAAAACCATAATACAACAACAAAAATTACATATATGTTGGCCTTTAAAAGCGTACACAGCATTCTCCTAAATTTAAACTAATCTAATATAAAATTAAACATTGTTTTATATATAACTAATAATTCTAATATTAACGACGTAACGTGGGCTCAAGCATGATAGTGTTTTATTTTAAATGTTTTTAGTTTTATATAACTCTATACCTATTTATAAAATTGTACGTTATATTATAAATTATACACGGTATTTTGGGCGCGTCTCGTGTTACTGTTTCGGCAAAAGCTGAAAATCAGTGTTTTGCTCTCTCAGAGCAAAAAAACCCACTGAGCCGTAGCCATTCTGCAGCGCTGCGACACACATGCACACTATGCGAATGCTTTACTTTTAGTTTAATTTTTTTGTTGTTATATATTTTTTTTATTTATTGTAATTTTGTTTTTATTGTTTTTAATGTATGTGTGTCTTTCGTTGCAATAAATAGTTTATCTATCTATCTAAGTAAGTAATAAAAATGTATTAATTATATACTTATATAAATGAATTAATGAGTGAATAATAATAATTTTGTATAAAATACAAAATATGCAATGTAAATAATATAAATATGAAGTGTTTTTCTGCCAACAATCTGCTATGCAGTTTGGCGGAATGTATTCAAATTTAATTGTAATCTGAAAATAAAAGACTTAGTTTTTTTTTTTTAATGAAACGTTAATGCAAATTGTAATTGTATGGGAAATGCTTTTGTTTATATAGTATACAATGCAATTATTATGGAACCAAACTTGGACAGACTTTTGGATAATTGCACAAGGTAACCAAACAAACCCACGAAATGCTTAGAGTCAGTTTTTTCTTGGGTGTGTGGGGATTCTACCGGTAATCCATCTAGAACAAACTTTGTTTACGTTCATTAATCCGTACCGGGGAAACTGCCGACAGCCACCTCTCATTCATGACCTTCAGTCCGTGACAGACCAATAGGTAAATGGAGACCGCCATTTTGTTTCGATTTCCATCAGTTCGGCGGTACGACAGAATCAATTCGAAATCAATTTTGCCTTATAATCGATTGCCATCGAACTCGGCGGTAGGCCCCCTGGCCTGAGGAACTCAACCACTGCAAGTGGTGCACCTGCCTACAACGGATGAGGCTCTGGCGAACATAAAAATTCCCGGTAAGCAAGTAGGCTCGCAAGCTATTACGTGCAACCAACAATATAATTGTGGGCGTATAATATGCCTCTGCCTACCTTTTTGGGGAAACAGGCGTGATAGTATCATCAAATTAGCCTTATAATATCCACAGCTTTATATTAGCCTTACGAAAAGATTACAATATATTGAGGGTATTTGCCCATAATCAGCACGCTGGGCAGGCGGGTTGGTGACCGCAGTTCCAGCCAGTACGCAGGATGACGCTGCTGCCCATCATCCGGTAGGACTTCTCTTCGTCGACTCTTACGACTCCCCGTGAGATGAGAGGGGGTGGCGCTATTCTAGGCCGGTACCACACGGCGCAAATAGTATATACACGATAGTTTCACAACTTGCCTAGTCGTTTTGTAAAACAACGCATTCTACTATTTGCCCGCGACATATTTATGACCATGGAGACTTAATATTCACAACAACAACTGGGGCTCGTGCGCCAACAAAATATAGAGGAAGTCTATAAATTAGACCTTCATGACGTAATGCCATATAAGAGGGGAAAAACCAATGGCTTGGGTAATTCTTGAAACTTACAACCTGAATTTACTTTATCAAAAGAAGTAATCGTTCAGATGTTTTTTTTAATTATACAGGGTTACAGGTTAAGTCGACCTATTTCCGTTGAGGCTGTGTAGTTTACATCGCTTCTCACTGATGAGCTTATGAAACACCCTATCCCAAATCTAACCGTTTTTGAGATATTTTAATTTAACTGCTTTTTATAAAAAATACTCGATTTCCGGCTATCAGCTAAGATATTTTCAAAATCAAACATTATTTTATTTAACATTATTTTAAAAAAC
Organism: Musotima nitidalis; assembly: GCA_949126915.1. Taxonomy (NCBI): domain Eukaryota; kingdom Metazoa; phylum Arthropoda; class Insecta; order Lepidoptera; family Crambidae; genus Musotima; species Musotima nitidalis. Next base: position 5,840,467 of record OX421440.1, read on the forward strand.
AAACAATTGTTACAATTGTTTGTTTTTTACATGTAAAATAAGATGGTTCGAGACCTCAATATTCAATATTTTACATAAAATGAATAAATTAGTCGTTATGGACAATAAACACTTGAAGAAAAATATAAAATTTTAGAATGTGTATTTTTCTTAAAAGGCTATCTTAAAAAAAATTACAGCTCCTGTTTTGCAGATGCGCTTTAACACGCCCTTAACGGGAATAGGTAACGTACTTAACCTGTAACCCTGTATAAAGATGTTACGTCTTTATCGATTGTTAAATAATTTAGTGGATGTATAGGGATCCTAACAAGACCTGAGAAGCCCAAGTCAACCTCACCTGCAAGTGGTGCACCTGCCGATCAACGGACGAGGCTCTGGCGAACATAACAGTGCCCGGTAAGCGGAAATAGGCTCGCCACATATTACGTGGGACCAACTATGTAATTGGCGAAGTGTGGGCGTATATAATGTCTCTGCCTACCCCTTCGGGGAAACAGGCGTGAATGTATTTATGTATGTAAATAATTTTAAAATTGTTTCTTCGACTGTGAAAGTAATCTTAACTTCATAGTGACGAAATAACGCGGGTTCGAAACGAAAAATCATTAAGTGCTAGATAAATTTAATGCGTCCCAATCAATCAAAAGTCATTAATTTCATAAAATTAAACACTTATTACACTGAAAACACGAAGCTTAGATTCACTTACAAGCAACAAAACAGTTTTAGAACAAAAAATATTTAAGTGTAAGTGAATCTAAGTGCCAGTTCCGAGCCCCCGCTCTGTAAGAAGAACTAGCAAGAAACTCACAGGCTATGCTCTTTTAAATTTATCTTGGTTTGGTACTTGAATTGCTATCTTCATTTGTCTGTTAAGCTATATAATAGGTTGGGGAAAAAGTCTTTTCGTATTTTTGTATGAAAAGTCAAGACATTTTTTTCAAAGTTTATTTACATTTATTTACAATATATATGTACCGTTTTGTTGAATAACTTTCTGCCATTTTGTGGGCAGAGACATTATCCCGTTACTGTAGAAACTTTGGGACTTCTGATCAAAAAACGGGACAAATAGTTTTGGCAGTCCTCTCTTGAGGTCAACCTTACAGAACCTAAAGAATTCTGCAGAGACCGAAACAGGTGAAAATCTGAAGGCGCAAGGTCAGGGCTATATGGTGGATGCACTAGGACCTCCCAGTCGAACTCTCTTAATTTTTGCTGAGTGGCTAAAGATGTGTGTGGTCTAGCGTTATCGTGATGAAAGACCACACCCTTCCTGTTGATCAATTCCGGCCGTTTTCTCTCGACTGCTTCCTTTAATCTCATCAGTTGCTGGCAGTAAAGATCAGAATCGATGGTTTTGCCGGGCGGTAAAAGCTCATAATAAACAATGCCCTTCCAATCCCACCATACACACAGCATCACCTTATTTCGTGTTAGGCCAGGTTTGACCACAGTCCCGTGTGGAGTTGCCAGACTCCCATCGGGCGCGTCCCCAGGTGGCGGATAGGGGCATGCCACACATTGTGGTACCGGCAATTTTTATTGTAAGTCCGGCGCGGACCAAAACTGGTGGGTTTTGTGGGGCGCACCCCCGGTCGCATTTCGCGGCTGGAAAGCGGCCCAGTGGTGCCGTTGTCACACGGCGTAGGGTGTCGGCTGCTCCCAGCACGCCTCAGCTCATCTGAGGTGGCAGGGGATGCAGCCCATTTTCCCAGTGGAGGCGAGGCGTTTTGGCGCCTTTTGTTTCGCCCTTTCGAGGGCAGTGGCCGCTTTCATGCGGCGGTGGGTGGCAGGCCTGCAAGGCCTGCGGCGCGGCGAGTCCGGCAGTCACATCCCAGTGGCTGTCGGGGGGGTCTCTTGACTCCCCGTCGGGCAATCCGTAATCCGCAGTCTGCGGACCGGAGGTGCCGCTCACTGAGAGCGGTGCCGCGTGGAAGAATACCACTATAATAAATTACCCCAATCCCAAGGTGAGCGGATCGTGCCGAAGGGATGCATGGCTGGAGGGAGTCCAGTCGCTAGCGTGCGGGGGAGCTCACCCCCGAAAAAAGAGATGGAGTTTATCATAATGTTCACAAGGAGTTTGCAAATAATTCTCCGGGCAGGTCCCCGAAAGGGGGAATCCTGCACACCCGCTTCGGCGGGTGTCTGCCCCGTAGTATACGGAGGGGGCACAAACTACTTCGGGGGTCAGCAGGCTGCTGATTCCCGCCCCGACGACTTTGGCTTTCTCGATATGGTTTATGATTCTGCAGAACGATGTGGTGGTGTATTGCGCCTTAGGGGCGGTGGAGGGCCGGGCCCGCCGAGGGACGAGCATGGCAGGTTCGTCTCGACGCCGGCGCCGGAGGAGATTCTCTCCGACGGTTCGGCGGGGACCATGGATACTGTGGGCCCCGCGAAAGCGTCGGAGACGTCAGAGATGGAGTTTGGCGAGGGCAGTTCGTCTGGGGTTCAGCCCTACTGCCTTCGCCAAAAAAGGAAGAGGTCCCCCTGGGCGAGCTCGGTCAGCGAGGCCGACATGGCCCTGGACGACGTCAGAGTGTCGACGAAGCGCGGCCGATCCCGTGGCCGCGTTTCTTCCTACGGCCTTACGGTCGGACTCAGTGAGGCCAGGAGGGCGCTGAGTGTTGACCGGGCACAGGATAGGCTGGAGGTTGAGCGCGAGAGAAGGGATCGGGAGTCGATGCCGGGCCCCTCGCGCGCGCCCAGATCAGATTGTGCCACAGACTTTCGGGCCATGACAGCAGGCTGGGACTCGGTGGACGACGTTTCGTCGCACACACTGGCGGACAGGCTATCAAAATGCCTGACCGCCATCGACGAGATGACGAAAAGGTCCTCTTCGTTGAAGGGGACTTTCCACGGCGGTTTCAGCCACGCTGTCGAGGTAGGGAAAAAGTGCCTTAGTGCCATGGTGGCTCGTCCCCCGACGGCAGAGGAAGAGATGCTGCGACAGGAGGTGGAGCGCCTGAGGAGTAGCAATGAAGCCGCAGAAAAGACTTCGAGGCTGGAGAACGCCCGCCTCCTGTCGCAGCAGGCTCAACTCATCAGAGAGGTCTCCTCCCTTCGCGAGGAGGTGCGGAGGCCTGTGGATCTGACACAGGTAGAAGAGCGGTTCGGGCGGGATTTGCAGGAGCTCCGGGCACGTCTGGATGCGCGCTTCGAGGGCCTGGAGGTGTGCGGCCGCCTGCTGCCCGAGAAGTCGGTGCGTCCCCCACTTCGGGCCGACCGGGCGGCCCTTTCGCCGCAGCCGGGCCCTTCTTCGGCCCCTGCTGTGGCTCCAGCGCGGCCCCCTCCTCCCCCTACCAAGAAGGGGAAGGGGAAGGGAAAGGGGAAGAAGCAGCCGGTGCCTGTTTCGGCGTCCGCACCGGCTGTTCCTTCCTCTCCATCGGAGGTCCGTCCAGCGGCTCCCGTTGCCACCCCGTCCCAGTCGGGTGGCCAGGAACGGGAGACCTGGACCACTGTGGTCTCGCGCCGCCCCAAAGGGAGAGTGGCGGCGCAGGCCAAAGGGTCGCGGAGCGCTGCTCCTGCCAGGCCGGCACCACAGCCGGGCCGATCGGCAACAGCCCCCGCCAAAAAGAAGGCGCTGCGCCCGCCATCATCCGCAGCAGTCGTGATGACGCTGCTGCCGGGCGCAGTGGAGCGAGGCCGCACCTACGAGGCGGTGATCGCCGAGGCCAAGGCGAAGATACGCCTTGCCGACCTCGGCATTGCCTCGGTGCGGTTCCGCAAGGCGGTGACGGGGGCCCGGGTCCTAGAGTTGGCAGGAGAGGCCCGGGACGAAAAGGCCGATCGGCTCGCAGAGCGCCTCCGCGCAATCTACGAACCGGAAGAGGTGAAAGTCTCCAGGCCGGTGATGCGGGCAGACATCCGCGTCTCGGGCCTGGACGACTCAGTCTCGAAGGAGGAGGTGGTGTCGGCGGTGGCAGCTATCGGTGGCTGCACTCCCGACCTTATCAGGCCGGGAGAAATTGGGAGGGCTACCTCTGCGGGGCTGGGGGCCATTGTGGTCTCCTGCCCCGTGGCGGTCGCGAAAAAGGTCGCCAGCGGGCGGCTGTTGGTGGGCTGGGTATCGGCCGGGACGACCCTTTTGGAATCTCGCCCCGGCCGATGCTTCAGGTGTTTTGCGCTGGGCCATATCGGGGCCCAGTGCAAGTCTTCGGTCGACCGCAGCGGAAACTGTTTCCGCTGCGCTCGGCCAGGGCACAGAGCCCGTGAATGCTCTGCCCCCCCCCACTGTCCCCTCTGTGAGGAGGCTGGGAGGGTGGCCGACCATCGCCCTGGGGGTAAGGCATGCGCCCGGTCCCCCAAGGCCAAAAAGAAGGGCCCCGGCAAAGGCGTGCTGCCATCGGGCCCTACCGCCGCCACGGATCGGCCGTCGGGGGAGATTGATATGGAGACCCACTAATTTATGGCTCTCCAGCTCAACCTTCTACAGGCGAACCTTAACCACTCCGCCGCGGCCCAGGATCTTCTTCTTCAGGCCATGGCGGAGTGGCAGGTCGGTCTGGCAGTGGCCGCTGAGCCCTACCGCGTCCCGGTCCGTTCCGACTGGATCTGCGACGCGGACGGCTCGGTGGCCATCATTCAGCGTATGGCGGCGGGCACTCCCCCTCTCGTCCTCGTCGGGAGAGGGGGAGGTTTCGTAGCCGCTCGGGTCGGCGGGGTGGTGGTTGTGGGAGTCTATTTCTCCCCCAATCGCCCCCTCGTCGAGTTCGAGCGGTTTTTGGTCAGGTTGGGCGCAGTAACCCAAGGCTCTTCTCTCCCCGTCATTGTGATGGGGGACCCCAACGCCAAATCCACGGCGTGGGGCTCCCGGACGACTGACGGGAGGGGGACGGCCTTGGAGGAATGGGTGACAGAGTGTGGGCTGTCCATCCTCAATCGCGGTTCGGTGGACACGTGCGTGCGCCGCAACGGGGGGTCTGTTATCGACATCTCGTTTGCGGCGCCCTCTCTCGCGCATCGTGTCCACGATTGGAGGGTGCTGGAGGATGTGGAGACATTGTCTGATCATCGCTATATCAGATTCAGTGTCTCCACATCGGTGCCAGCGTCCAGCGGAGGTGTTGGAGAGCCGCGATTGGACGGCCCACGATGGGCGATCAAGCGCCTCGACAGGTCTTTGCTGCGGGAGGCAGCCCTGGTCGAGGCGTGGCCACGGGAGCCACCGCTGGTGGACGTGGAGGGGGAGGCTGCGAGGTTGTGCGCGGCCATGGCGCGTATTTGTGACGTGGCCATGCCCCGTGTTCGCGCCCCCCCGCGCAGATCCCAGGTCTACTGGTGGTCGCCGGAGATCGCCCAGCTCCGCCGAACCTGTGCGGTGGAGCGGCGCCGCTACCAGAGGTGTCGCGGAAGAAGAATCCGCGACGACGCCGAGTTGGATCGGCTTTACGCCGCCTATAGAGAGGCGGTGAGGGCCCTTCGCGGGGCCATTAGCCGGTCCAAAGCCGCAGCGTGGGACGAGCTGCTGGAGGCCGTTGAGGCGGATCCATGGGGCAGGCCGTACAAAATAGTACGGCAAAAGCTCCGAGCGTGGACCCCTCCCGTCTCCAGCAGTCTCGAACCGGCGGTACTCGGTAGGGTGGTTGAGGCACTGTTTCCAGACAGGGGAACCGACTTCGTGCCTCCCACTATGGCGGCGCCAGATGTCACCCGTGACTCGGGCACTGAGGATGTGCCCGAGCTCACCGAGGAGGAAGTAGGAAGGGCCGTGCTACGCCTGAGGGGCAAGAGCACGGCCCCAGGTCCCGACGGCATTCCGACGAGGGCGTGGGACCTGGTTTTGAGCGGGGAGGAAGCGCCTTTTCTTTCCCGCGTGACCTCCCTCTTTGCTAGGTGTCTGCGGGATGGGGTTTTTCCGCGGCGCTGGAAGGAGGGCCGCTTGGTACTCCTTCCCAAAGAGGGACGTCCGGCCGATGACCCTTCTGGTTATCGGCCCATCGTGCTGCTCGACGAGGCGGGCAAGCTCCTGGAGCGTGTCATCGCCAACCGCCTCGTCGAGCACCTGGAGGAGGTCGGACCAGATTTGTCCGACCACCAGTTCGGGTTCCGCCGCGGCCGATCGACGATTGACGCGATCGGCCGCTTGCAGGACCTGTCGGAGAGGGCGGTTTCCCGGGGTGGGGTGTTGATTGCGGTGTCGCTCGATATCGCGAACGCCTTCAACACCCTGCCCTGGTCAACGATTATGGAGGCGCTCCGATATCACGGGGTGCCTCCATATCTGCGGCGGCTGTTGGGGAACTACCTGTCGGATAGGGCGGTAGTCTTCCCAACGATGGGCGGAGGAGGCTGTCGTCGGCGTATGGTGTGCGGTGTTCCGCAGGGGTCTGTCCTGGGACCACTCCTGTGGAACATCGGATATGATTACGTTCTGCGCTGTGTGAACTTGCACGGCGTGGACGTGATCTGTTACGCCGACGACACCCTCGTAACATCCCGGGGTTCTGACCCCCGGGATGCGAGAGTGTTGGCCACTGTCGGCGTCGCGGCGGTGGTCGAGAGGATACGGCGGCTGGGGCTCGAGGTGGCACTGCATAAATCCGGGGCCATTATTTTCCATGGTCCCCGGAGGCGGCCGCCTCCAGGCCCTAGTATCGTGGTAGGAGGAACTCCCATCCCTGTCGAGAGCACGCTGAAGTATCTCGGCGTGCTTCTCGACAGCAGATGGGACTTCGAAGCGCACCTTCGGCACCTAGGCCCGAGGTTGGTGAGCACGGCGGGAGCTCTATCTCGCCTGCTCCCCAATCTCGGAGGGAGTGGCGGCAGTTGCCGCCGCCTTTACACGGGAGTGGTGCGGTCCATAGCCCTGTATGGAGCCCCAATTTGGGCGAGCTCCATATCGGGTCGCCATCGACAGATCCTACAGCAGTCGCAGAGGGTCATGGCGACCCGTGTCGTTAGGGGGTATCGCACCATCTCGCATGAGGTGGCATGCGCGCTCGCCGGGTCCCTGCCATGGGACCTCGACGCCGAGGTTCTCTCGGCGGTCTACTGGCGTGGCGCGCAATCCCGGAGCCAGGGTCTCCGCCCCACACCGGACACAGTGGTGCGGTGGCGTCGAGACGCTCAGACACAGGCTCTGGGCGCATGGCGGCGGCAGCTACACAGGAGCGCCGAACTACGTGCCGAAGGATCGAGGCGCCGTATCCTCGAGGCGGTCGGGCCCATCTTAGAGCGATGGGTCGGCCGTCGGTGGGGGTCGATGACTTTCCGGCTCACGCAGGTACTTTCCGGGCACGGGTGCTTTGGGAAGTATCTGTGTGACGTCGCCGGGGGGGAGTCGACCCGGTGTTGCCACCACTGTGACTGCGCGGAAGACACCGCGCAGCATACTTTGGTGGCGTGCCCTGCGTGGGCGGGGCCGCGGTCGACGTTAGCCGCGGCCCTGGGTGGAGTGGCTCTCTCGCTGCCGACCATCATGCAAAAGATGGTCGACAGCGAGACGGCGTGGGAGGCGATGGCCTCCTTCTGCGAAGTGGTGATGTCGCAGAAGGAGGCCGCGGAGCGGGAGAGGGAGCGGGATCCGCTCTCTCTCCGGCTACGCCGTTGGCGCAGCGGGCGGGCCAGGAGGGCCCGTCAGGCAGCGCCCGGGGGGTCTTAGGCGGCGGGGGCAGGGGGCCCCTTCCGTCTCGCCATAGACCCCCCCCGAAGTCGGCCAGTTACGCCATGGCCGCACAAGGAGGTAGGGGGGGCGCTGCGAATTGCGCCTTCCTGAGGAGGTCTCCCCGGTTCTGATCCGGGGGACGTTGGCCGCGGGCGGGGTTCCAGAAGCTACAAACCCGGGCACTGGTGCCTCGCCCCTTTTCAACAGCGGTGGGCGTCGTCTGAAGTTTTTTAGTGGGTAGGACTGCGGTGGTCGTGCCGGCCGCAGTGAGCCCCACACCCCCTCCCGGTCTCCCCCTTTTGGCCGGGAGACAGTGCGTAAGCAGCATTTTTTTACAGACGATAATAAAAAAAAAAAAAAAAAAAAAAAAAAAAAAAAAGGTTTGACCACAGTCTGTGAAGCCTGGCCAACTTTCGACCACGACCTTTTTCGCACGTTCTTGTCGTACGTGATCCACTTTTCATCGCCAGTTATCAATCTCTTCAAAAACGGCTCGGTTTCATTACGTCTCAATAATGAATCGCAAATGAGTACACGGTTCATTAAGTTTCTTTGAGTGAGCTCGTGTGGCACCCAAATATCGAGCTTTTTTGTATAACCAGCTTTCTTCAAATGGGTCAAAACTGTTTTGTGGTCAATTCCCAGTTCTTCAGCTGCATCGTAACTACTAATATGCCGATCTTGCTCCACTCTTTCAAAAATGGCGTCCATTTTATTCGTAACAGGGCGACCAGAGCGAGGTGCATCTTTAACATCAAAATTTCCGGACTGAAAACGTTTGAACCAAATTTGTGCTACTCTTACTGACACTGCATCAGGTCCATAAACATCACAAATTTTTTTCACTGCTTGAGTTGCATTTTCGCCTTTTTTATAATAAAATTTTAAAATGTATCGAATTTCTTTATTAGATTCACTCATTTTTACGGAGAGAAAAACAAATGAAAAATAGCGGGAAACAACTTTTTTTTATTTTTTTCTTTTCTTTATAATGGAACCTTTTTAATGTTACCAAAACCAGCCAGACACAAATAGTACAGTCAAAAAAATTTTATAATAAGTTTATACCTACGTTATGCGAAAAGACTTTTTCCCCGACCTAATACAATGCAATATAATATAACATTAATAATATTCATGTTTTAAGTCATTCATATTAGAATAGCCTGTTTGAAACGGCAGTTTAATCCCAAGCATTTTTATCAGCCATATAGTCTTTGATAGAATAATAACCCTTTAAAGACAGCTTGCGTTTTAATGTTAATTTAAAATTTATTTAGGGTTAATTGCTGTATATTGCTTGGGATTGCATCGGAGTCCTCGGTAGCTCAGTCGTTGGAGCAGTTATCCAAACGTCGCAGGTTGGACGGCCCCGTTCCCGGCTGGGTTACCGCGGATTGGTTTATTTTAAGCTATTGCATAGCTTCTATGGCGGGCATTCTTGAGCGTGGAGACCGAATCCAGAAATTCCGTGACGAAAAAATCCTAACAGCCCCACCTCGACCGGCACAGCGGTGATACTTTTTTAGTTTTTCCATCTATCGATAAATAGCAGAACTTTTAATGACTTTTTGAAATATCACTCTTGTCTCTTTAGTACAGCAACCCGCCTATAGGTGGCATTGGTTGTGGCTAAAATTTGTTTACTTATCGGTCACCACGCTAAAAGTGTAACTTGAATTAATATCAAAGAAAAAAAAACACTGTATGAATAAAATAAATAAACAATTATAATTGCATAAGTTGATAAAAAATGCTATGCAATAGCTTTACCGCGGCAGTCTCCGAGTGCCACACGTATTATTTTTCTTGTAAAAAGTTCGTCTTTTAAGAAGTACTTGTACAGGTGCTTGAGACAGGTAGCTGGTAGCGGATAGACGCGTTCTGCAGTGGACGGCGATTAAAGTAAAGTAAAAAAAATATTTATTTCATAAACTTGAAAACGTCATGATTAAAAATGAAAAAAAAAAACATTTGAAATAATATTACACTAAATCACGAAGCTTAGATTCACTTACATGCAACAAAACAATTTAAAAACAAAAAATAATTAAGTGTAAGTGAATCTAAGTGCCAGTTCCGAGCCACCGCTCTATAAGAAGAACTGGCAAGAAACTCACAGGCTATGCTCTTTTAAATATGTCCATTAGTTTGGTACTAGAATTACAATCTTCATTTGTCAGTGAAACTATACAATGCAATATAACATAACATTAACAATATTTATGTTTTCAAGTCATTCATACTAGAATAGCCTGTACGAAACGGATTGGTTGATAGATAGATTAAAATGGTTATAGAGTCGGTTAATATCTAAAAACCGTCGACCGTTTACACTTAACTGATAATACGTTAGAGCAGTACACCCACAGCAACAATACGCTTGACGCATTATCCGTCATGAACCGATATGGCGTAGAGGTCAGTATACCTGCACTTGACTCCAGAGGTCGTGGGTTCGATTTCCACACAGGACAAATCTTTGTGTGCATGAACATGAATATTTCTTCGGGTCTGGGTGTTTGCTATGATTATGAAGTATGTTTATCCGTTATTTAGTATTCATAACACAAGTCTTAATTATACTTATCTTGGAACTAAACAATTGGTGTGATTGTAAGAGAATTGTTATTATTGTAATATTAGAACTAAGGGGCTATCCATAAATGACGTTAATGGGGTGGGAGGGGGTTGACGAAGTGTGACATGGTGTGACAAGGGAATGGAAGGGATCCTAAAGTTCGTGACGCCACACTTCAAAATCCAGGTCCTATAAACATTTTGGAACTGCTGTTTTAATGTAGTCATTTCTTTCTGTATAATTGCAAAATATGTGACATCACACTAAGGAGGAGGGAGTCTCACAAGTGTGACCAGCTGTGACAAGGTCGAAGGGGGGGGGGGGGTCAAAAGTTCCCGAAATACGTGTGACGTAATTTATTGATGATCCCTAATGGTCTGACATAATTATGATGATAATCGGGATAAAAAGTGGGTTCCTTAGAACTTACCTCGTGAAAGACGAAATCCTTTCCACCAAGCAGTGTGGAGTCGTTGCGAATGACTTGCCGTATGCATCGAACCAAGCAACGAGTCAACAGGGGCCGCTGAGGACACCGGAGTGCGCATGTCTTCAGCATGGCTAGGCCTGGTCACAATATTACAGTAGATAAAAAATACGACGCGGAAAGGGTCTAGGGGTAGATGAGTATGACATTCACGCCTGTTTCCCCGAAGGGGTAGGCAGAGGCATATTACACGCCCACACTTCGCCTATCATATAGTCGGTCCCACGTAATAGGTGGCGAGCCTATTGCCGCTTACCGGGAACTGTTATGTGCGCCAGAGCCTCGTCGGTCGATCGTCAGGTGCACCACTTGCAGGTGAGTTTGGCTTGGGCTCCTTGGGTCTTGGTTGGATCCCAATACTAAGGCTATATACCTCCGGCACCAGATAACTGGGAGCAGGGCAGGATAATGAGAAAAGGGTATTTATGCAGACTGTTATGAGTGGGTGTGCTTGTTCCAGTTCCAGACTATTATGTGCTCACAATATTTTTTACTGCATAATACTGTTTACCATCAGGCAGTATGTAAGCATAGGCCTTACCAATAGTTTTCATTTCATTTGCCAATAACCAGTAAAAATGAAGAAAAAAAAATGGTTGTTGCGTAAACAAAGTATGTTTCTCTATACAGAGTTTGGATTCGCCTTTTAAGAGAGTAGATCAATCGTGACTGGAGAGTACGCTCAAACCAGCTACCAGCACGCTGGGCAGACGGGTTGGTGATCGCAGTTCCAGCCAGTACGCAGGATGACGCTGCTGCCCATCATCCGGTAGGATTTCTCTTCATCGACTCTTACGACTCCCCGAGATTAGAGGGTATGGCAATATCCAAGGCGTCATATGACACACATTCTGATTTAAAAAAAAACAGATTTATAAAGCACTCACCGAAATTTCCGACGAACCAAGCCGGGGCCTGGGCTTGTATTCTCTCGCATATCATGTAGAATAAAACCAGATTTAAATCCTCTTGTTCAGAACCCTGAGACAATCTTCGTACCACGCTTTGGAGAGAGCTGCAACAAAAATATATTGATTTAGTACTAGCTAGTGCCTGCGTCTTTGTCTGTGCAGGATTAGTACTTACTTTACACAATATATTTATAAATTATAGCTTATGTGTTAGTCTAATGTATAAGCTATAATGCTATAAAGTTTTATTAAAAACCGTTCAGTGGTTTGTGTGTAAAATAGTAACAAACAACTATACTTAAAAAAAAACGTGTTTTAATGTCATTAGTTAAATTTTATTTGTAGAGTACAGGGATCCTACTATTTTTTTTGCTTTTTATCTTTCCCCGGCCTCCGAGAGGTACTCAGTTTCCCACCACGCCAAGGAGACCTGTCCGGGGGGACAGGGACCCTACCATCATTAATGGAGCCCAAGCCAATGACCTGGCGAACTTAAAAGTTCCCGTTAAGCGACAATAGACTCGCCACCTATTACGTGGGACCATCAACACTATTAGCGAATTTCGGGCGTATAATATACCTCTGCCTATCCATTCGGGGAAACAGGCGTGATTGTATGATGTAGAATTTATCATAGACAAGCGGCGGCCAGTGTGACGTACAGGTATTTTTTTTAAAAGAAAAAAGGAAAATTAGTCGCTTGTATCTTTAGCTATCTGTTGATGATGGTCCCGTTTGCGTTTAGTTATTTCTTGTCAGTAGTCATTTAATATTGAGAAACTAAACAGGTTGTTTTATTTTTAACCAAACGTCTCAAATGTGTTATGTGATATAGATACAAAACCAAATGTGTTCTTTTTCTTCCATTTAAATAATGGCTTCGTGCGTCTAGCACATTTAGCCAGTGTCAAGTAAGTGATATATAAATTATATATAATTTATAGTAAATGAGAATGAGTGGTGATCAAGATGACAAATCAAAGATGAAATACCCTCCCTAAACCCCTTGAGTCCTCAGTAAAGATGTGGGACTATACTGAGATCTCACATGGACTCCTTGAGAGAAAATTTGAAAAGTGATGTTGCACTGTTTTGTTTGATTTACCAACACTCATGTATATTCACAAACACTTGACGGTTAATAATCCACCGTTATTACACATTAATGTTAGAAATATCACAAATTTTAGAAAATAAAACATAACTGCAGACGTGACGCTTCAATTTCCCGCCAAGAAGTCCACCAAATGTATTGTATGATACAGATTTACGTCTATTTTTTCATATTTTAACAAAGAACAATAAAATCAAAAATCTCAATTTTAGCGATCACACATAACTCCCCACCTTAAGTGTTTGTGAACGTAAATAAGTGTTGGTAAATGACAAACACAAAACACAAAAAGAAAACAGTGCAACATCACTTTTAACATTTTATCAAGAAGTCCACGTGTGATGTCAGTACAAATCCTACTCAAAGAGTTTAGAGTAGGGGAACCCATTTACCATTTATAATCTATATCACCACTCATTATCATTTACTGTGAATTGAATAAGAAAAATTCACTCGCTCTACCGACATCGAAGCTATCTATATTTCATTCTAGGCCCTATGTAATGTGTATTAAGATATATAATAAAATACCACAACAACTAAAAGAAACCTCCAGCTTCAATATATTTAAGAATAAATTGAAAAAATACTTGACCAAAAAATGTTATTACAATATAAAAATGTTTCAGAACTAAACTGTAACACAGTGTCAAATATAAGTAATATTTCAATTATTATATGTTAAAGTAATTAATATAAATATAACGGAAAAATAATTATACAGGTATATATGAGTATTTCGTGCTTCGGAAGGCACGTTAAGCCGTTGGTCCCGGTTATCACTAAATGTGGTAGTCGTTAAGCCATGTTAGAAGCCTAAATAGGCGGCTTGAAAAATTCTAACAGCAGGACGCCATACACCTGCCTCCGCCAATTCGCACTGGGTCAGCGTGGTGGAGTATGACCCAAAACCCTCATACCTTGGTATGTGAGAGGAGGCTCGTGCTCAGCAGTGGGACGTTAATGGGCTGACATGATGATATGAGTATAATAATATATATAAATAGATAAATAATATAAGATTAATTAAATAGTATGTAAGTAATTTTATATTAAGATTGTATTGCTGCGCCCTAACAGGGTATCATGTATGTACCTTTACCCTTTATAACATCCTATGTATCATAATCACAATAAATATTTATTTTATTTATTTATAATAAAGCGAACTTATTTGAAGAATTGTGAAGTTTGAATAAATAATTGGCTAAATGTGCTAAACGCACGAAGCTATAATTAAAAAACAAATGCAGTTGCCGTTGTATTACTTTAAATAAGCAGTTACTACAAAACAGGTTTTATGCTATTAATGATTACCTGTCAGACAAACATGCCTACATAATACTCTTTGCTATTTACTTATTTCTTGTAAGAATATGCTCTTGGGTATTTCTTGTGACATTCCCTTATTGAACAATTTAGCTCAGTTTGATATTACTTCCTTGACTGTGATGGAAGGTTTTCTCTGTACCTTCTATTTACCCGACTGCCAAAGGAGAAGGGTTATGTTTTTTATTAATTAATATATTGTTGTTATATTATATTGTGCCGTGAGGTACCGGCCTAGAATAAAGCAATTCCCTCTCATCTTACGGGGAGTCTTAAGAGTCGACGAAGAGAAATCCTATCGGATGATGGGTAACAGCGTTAATTTTGTTGCTATGGGATATCTTTCAACTTGTCGATATCAAATTCAAATTCATATTCATTTATTCAAGTTTGGCTCAAAAGAGCTCTTATGAACGTCAAAACTTAAAAACTAACGCGCCCATTCACTGCGGGCGGGAGCTTGATCGTAAAAGAACGGGCAAGAAAATCGTCAAGGTTAGTTTTTTCTCCCGCCAGTTACAATAACGATAATGTCAATAACGTAAACGTGTAACGATATACGATTCGAGTGGGGAGCGGGCCGGACCTCACATGTATTAAGCCTACTAGGCATATGCCTACATATCATCAATACAAGATGGATAAAAAGTATATATTTACAACAAAAAAGTATTTATGTATGTTTATTCGTTATTCAGTATCCATAACTCATGATACTTATCTTGGAACTAAATAATTGGTGTAAGTGTCAGAAATATTTATTATTATTATTTATTGGCCTCTGACAATCTTTCTCAAAAGTTCTTACATTCACAAAATTTTTTTGTCAAGTATAATTTATAAAAATCTTTCATATACTGATTAAACGGCTTAAAACTTCTAATAAACTATGCTCCATTTGACAAATTACATGAACAGAATAGTTTTTTTGTGTCATCATAAGCCGCCGAATTCGATGGATTACCGGTAATCCATCTAGATCAAACATTGCTTACGTTTATTAATCCGTACCGGGGAATCTGCCGACAGCCACCTCTCATTCCTGACCTTCAGTCCGTGACAGACCAATAGGTAAATGGAGAACGAAAATTTTGTTTCGATTTCCATAAGTTCGGGGGTACGACAGAATCAATTCGAAATCCATTTTGCCTTATAATCGATTGCCATCGAACTCGGCGGTAGGCCCCCTGAGCTGATTATGGGCAAGTTAGATCGTAATCTATTGTAGAGGCTAATTTTCAGCAGTGGACTTTATAAGTCTGATAAGATGATAATGATATTGTTGATTGATTCATTCAGACCTGAGCAGACCCTGGGCCCAGCTTAAGTCTAGGGCAACCGGATAATGATGATAATTTTATTACAGCTGCGGCCCTTATTCATATCAGAATTTCAGTTATTACACGACACGAAAGTCGTCAGACCTGCGCAACCGAGACGGAATAATTCTATGTTTAAACCAACTGTCAGGATATCTTACCTGAAGATGCCCTGTGTAAGGGCGGAACACGTGTCGTGACAAAGACAAAGACTTTTTATTTCACATAAAATATGGTACATGAGTGGTCTTAAAATATAATACAGTCCGCATATTTCACCAGTAACTGGTATGCAAAAATATAATTAGAGGATTCTACTAAAACAAACATAAATCTATTGTTTAAAATATTCACTCAGTGAATAAAAACATTTATCAACAAGCCATTTTTTTAAATGTACTTTGAATTTATTTAATGGCATCAGCTTAAGGTTAGTGTTGAATAGTTTCTCGATTTTTCGGGAAATTATAGTAACGCAGGAATTGTTACAAAGATATTTTTAATCTATCATTTGCTTACAATGGATTTCCGCAAAGTAACGCCTGAATCAATAAATTGCCATAGATGTTTATGACAGCCGGGACCAACGGCATAACGTGCTTTCCGAGGCACGGAGCAAGCGATAATTACTGTTGCGACCTTTGGCGTTGTGAAATGAGCTCAATGGCGATGTTTCCTAAGAGTTTTAATCATAAATACATACAATCGCGCCTGTTTCCCCAACGATTTTCTTACCCATTCTTTTACGATCAAGCTCCCGCCCGCAGTGAATGGGCGCGTTAGTTTATAAGTATGACATTCATAAGAGCTCTATTGAGCCAAACTTAAATAAATGATTTTTGATTTTAGTAATAGGTGGCGAGCCTATTATCGTTTATCGGGAACTTTTACGATCGCCAGAGCCTCGTCCGTTGATCGGCAGGTGCACCACTTGCAGGTGAGGTTGGCTTGGACTCTTAAGATATTGGCAAAATCACTATACACCCATATACAATTGTATCTCTATATAGAGTATTAACTATATAACTCGGTATGTATACTTTTAACGTCAGCCACTTCGACCTACAGTTCAAAGATTTCAATTATTCAACAAGCGATGATAAGATAATCGTTGTGGTGTGTGAAAAGAGGATCTCTGCCTTGTCGCCAAAAATTGTTCAATGATAAATGCCCCAAACGGTTTTTGTCATTACAATAATCAGCTTAACAATAATTCTACCACATTTTCATACAAGAATTTGGCAATCGTTAGTCGTCAAAGTGAAAAATAGGCGAAACGTTAGTTGGCAATTGATAATCGACAACACAATTTTCGGCGAAAAGGCAGGATACCGTGAAAAGATTATGGCCTTGTCAACTTCAAATTCTTTTTGATGGTATATTTGCGCAAGAACTGCGTGTCACGGAGATGAAAATGCTAAGATGGATGCTCGCAGTTACGCAAAAGGACCGCGTCAAGAACTCGCGCATATGCGGCAGCCTTCATGTCCGTGACATCGCAGACAAATTGCAAGAATGTCGCTTACGCTAGTGCGGCCACGTGTTACAAGAAACGGCAAACTACGTGAGGAACTAATGTCTGGCCATTGCACCTCCACCCGGCCGAAGCAGATTGGACAGGCGCAGAAAGAGCATCTCGAAGGACGCTGGCCGCAGGCGGGGTGTCAGACGCTGCAACCCAGGTACTGGCCCCCGCCTCTTTCTCAACAAGCGGCGGGCATCGTCGGAAGATTTTTAGTGGGTATTACTGCTGGCGGTCGTGTCTGCCAGTGGTGAGTCCCACACACCCCTCTCGGTCCCCCTATGGCCGGGAGGCAGTGCATAAAAGCATTTGATTGCCGTGTTTTACCAAGATCTAAGAAGCTGGGTTGCAGCGTCTGACTCCCCGCCTGCGGCCAACGTCCCCCGGACTAAAACCGGGAGGCCCTCCTACCTCCTTGTGCGACCATAGTGTATGTGGCCGATTTCGCGTAAGATCTATGGTTAGACAGCAGGGGCCCCTTCCCCGCTGCTTAAGACTCTCCTGACGCTGCTAGACATACAATCACGCCTTTTTCCCAGAAGGAGAAGGCAGAGGCCTAATATACGCACACACTCCGCCATTTGTGTTATTCGTCCCGCTGTCCTTGTCAAGCTGGTGGCACATTCCGACCATCTTTTTTTTTCTCTTTTAAATAATGGCTTAGTCCGTTTAGCACATTTAGTTAGTGTCAAGTAAGAGATATATTAAAAATATATAAATCATACTAAATGAGAAAGAGTGGTGATAAAGATGATAAATGAGATGCCCTCCCCCTAAGCCCCTTGAGTCAAGATGTGGGACTTATACTGAGATCTCACATGGACTTCTTGAGAGACTTTGAAAAGTGATGTTGCACTCATATACTCATGCTATACTCATATCTAAGGTTGCCTGGAAGAAATTGCTGTTAGCAATAAGGCCGCCCATTGTACCATATATTTGTTTATGTGATTTTATTACTTTTTTATTTTTAGTGTACAATATAGGTAGTGTTCATTCATTCATATACGCTCACAAACTCTTAACGGTTAATAATCCACCGTTATTACACATTAATGTTCGAAATATCACAAATTTTAGAAAATAAAACAAAACTGCAGACATGACGCTTCACTTTCCCGCCAAGAAGTCCTCTAACCATCCTCTCTAGTGAAATTAGGATATTTTTTTAAATTTAATAGTCTTTCGGATTATTCCAAGGGCTGAATCGAATTTTCTTTGCCGAGTATTAAACATAACATAATGTTAGTAACGAACAAACATACTTCTAAAGTCTGTTGAGTTTCTTAACATGAATCATTTATTTGTGCCAATTGCTGATAACATCGTTCTATCCCGCTCTTCCTTTTACATAGTTTAGAGGGAGATGCAAGATCATGTATGACACATGTGCGTCATAGCGACGTTAATCACAAGCACGATTAAATTAATAAAACAACCATTTAAATTGGAGCACCTATTGCGTTTTTTTCATAATTGATCATTGAATTTAAACATTTTTTTTTTTTTCATTTTTAGCCTTCGGTCCCGAATGTCGTGAACATCTATGGCAGTCGTTATTAGAAGGAAAGAAAGAAAATAAATTTATTCAGTACACATAAACATAGTAATTAAAGCAACGATTAAATTTACACAAGCAAAGTACAACATTAAACCATGTACTGAAACGGTGTCCACACAGCACACTGTCGGACACCATAGGATGTCACGACGCTGATCTTCCGTGAACACCTAAGCATGAAGAGTTACTACGCGCAGTATTTGTGAAATGCATCTATTTGAATAATTAAAAATAAATTACAATAAATATATAAAGTAGTTTGTGTAAAGAATGGAATACTATGATAAAAAGTTTAAATAAAAGTAATGAATATAATGAGAAAGGAGAAAAACGAATAGTAGTGAAATGCAGATAACTTAACCAAATCGAAGTAAGACTGTGAGATAAGCTATGAATGACACAACACAGGTATTATTAATCTTTTTGCGAAATCAGGGGCCTTACCATGAGCTCTTATAGCAGCACTATTGCAGTCGTGGAAAAGAGACGCGTGTAGATACGCCACTACACGCGTCTCGCTCTCTCAACTGCAACAACACTGCTATAAGAGCTCATGGTAAGGCCCCTGTAAGTATTGTTTGGAAGTAAGTGCCTTCTAATATTTTGACAGCTGGTTTAATCATATAATTATGTGTACCTCTGCGTTATAGAGGTCAGATGGCAGTCGCCCCGTGCAATAACTGAAATTAGTCAAATCTGCTTAGATCAGTGCGTTGACCCTCCCCCCCCGGACAGGTCTCTCCACCTTGGAGTGGTGGGGGGGCTGAGTACCTCCCGGAGGCTGGGAAAAGGTAACAACAAGAGATTGGCGACTCTGGGTGCCCTTAGTACTGACTACCGGGAGGGAAACTAAGAGAGACCTGTGGAGGGTGCAGCGTTTTTCTCAAGAAGCGGCGGGTGTCGTCGAAAGATTTTAGTGGGTATGCTGGCAGTCGCGTCTGCCGGTGGTAAGTCCCACATCCCCTTTTGCCGGAAGGCAGTGCGTAAACGTATTTTGTTACCGAAGTATAACAAGAAAAGTGCGTTGATCCTAAACCCTAAATAGGGTAGTGCTAAGATGATGATAAGAAAACGGATAACCATCAGGATTTTGCTGTAAACTAGTATCAACTGTTAGTGTAAGAAAGTTTAATTAACACGCTACGTTTCATATCGTGGTACATGAAATTCAAGTAAAATCAAAGCTTACGTACCTGTAGACAAGGTTGATATCGCTCAAGTCCAAACGAGCGACAGAAAAGCTAATATTCTTCCTCTCATCCGCACTCAAGTTCTTCAAATGTTCCTGGAAGGTTTCTTTGCAAGGTATCAAAGGCTTGCAACAATTTTTATTTAAGAAACCCTGAGAAATCTCCTTCTGCATGTCTTTATACTGCTTCAGTTTCATTGAACATACTTTTTTCTCCTCAACCGGTGAAGCTTGCGATATCTCGGAGATTTTTTCCGTGTCTTTGACGTAAACTGGTGAAGGCATTTGAATATCAGCACACAAAGAGCTGCCTGGTGAATATGTGAAGTCAGAAGTCGTATACGTTTGTATATCTGAGCGAGGACTGTTGTCTGAATATGGTGGAGTCGGCAGAAATTGAAGAACAGTCGTATCCATATAATCGTTGACCGTTTCAGGGAAATTATTGAAAGCAACATTATCTTGGTACATATAGTAATCTGATTTCGGACTGCTAGTAATATCTTCCGTTTGCGGAATTTGAGTAGAAGGCACGAGTAAATCGTTGAAATCGTGTTCGAAACAATGCTCGAAGGCATCGTTCCCAGCGATGTCAGTGCAAAAGTCGTTTTGTACATGATTGGCGAATTCTTCTATAACAGGATCTACTTCTTTGACTTCTGCGAAAGCGTTGGACACAAAAGTTGTGTTTTCAACCTCCTGAGACAGAGGAAAGTCTGCAAGCAAATCCTTGATATCTGGCAGTTGAGTTTTAGTTATATCACGCAGATCGTTAAAGAATTCTTCCTTGCCATCGCTTTCTAAAGCAAAGAGAGATTTAAGGTGAGTTTCTTCCAGAATCTTTTCGAAACGCAATTCTTCCAAATTCTTCAGTTGACTGTTAACGATAACGTTGCCTCCTGTTAGTATGTTGTAGTTGACTTCGATCTGTGAACAAAATTATTGGCTTTAGTAATATATTCATTGCATACACAAACTTCTAAATACACTATGTTAATTAGGTTTTAGATTAATTTTTGTGATGTTGTTTTATTCATTCGCAATTTACATACATATTAGGTCGGGGAAAAAGTCTTTTCGCATAACGTAGGTATAAACTTATTATAAAATTTTTTTGACTGTACTATTTGTGTCTGGCTGGTTTTGGTAACATTAAAAGGTTCCATTATAAAGAAAAGAAAAAAATAAAAAAAAGTTGTTTCCCGCTATTTTTCATTTGTTTTTCTCTCCGTTAAAATGAGTGAATCTAATGAAGAAATTCGATACATTTTAAAATTTTATTATAAAAAAGGCAAAAATGCAACTCAAGCAGTGAAAAAAATTTGTGATGTTTATGGACCTGATGGAGTGTCAGTAAGAGTAGCACAAATTTGGTTCAAACGTTTTCAGTCCGGAAATTTTGATGTTAAAGATGCACCTCGCTCTGGTCGCCCTGTTACGAATAAAATGGACGCCATTTTTGAAAGAGTGGAGCAAGATCGGCATATTAGTAGTTACGATGTAGCTGAAGAACTGGGAATTGACCACAAAACAGTTTTGACCCATTTGAAGAAAGCTGGTTATACAAAAAAACTCGATATTTGGGTGCCACACGAGCTCACTCAAAGAAACTTAATGAACCGTGTACTCATTTGCGATTCATTATTGAGACGTAATGAAACCGAGCCGTTTTTGAAGAGATTGATAACTGGCGATGAAAAGTGGATCACGTACGACAAGAACGTGCGAAAAAGGTCGTGGTCGAAAGTTGGCCAGGCTTCACAGACTGTGGCCAAACCTGGCCTAACACGAAATAAGGTGATGCTGTGTGTGTGGTGGGATTGGAAGGGCATTGTTTATTATGAGCTTTTACCGCCCGGCAAAACCATCGATTCTGATCTTTACTGCCAGCAACTGATGAGATTAAAGGAAGGAGTCGAGAGAAAACGGCCGGAATTGATCAACAGGAAGGGTGTGGTCTTTCATCACGATAACGCTAGACCACACACATCTTTAGCCACTCAGCAAAAATTAAGAGAGTTCGACTGGGAGGTCCTAGTGCATCCACCATATAGCCCTGACCTTGCGCTTTCAGATTTTCACCTGTTTCGGTCTCTGCAGAATTCTTTAGGTTCTGTAAGGTTGACCTCAAGAGAGGACTGCCAAAACTATTTGTCCCGTTTTTTTGATCAGAAGTCCCAAAGTTTCTACAGTAACGGGATAATGTCTCTGCCCACAAAATGGCAGAAAGTTATTCAACAAAACGGTACATATATATTGTAAATAAATGTAAATAAACTTTGAAAAAAATGTCTTGACTTTTCATACAAAAATACGAAAAGACTTTATCCCCAACCTATTACATAATGTCACGCCTCTTTCCCGTAGGGGTAGGCAGAGATCACATCCTTCCACTTGCTACGATCTTGGCACACACTTTTAGCTTCATTCACACTCATTAACCTCCTCATACACGCCCGCCGGTTTAGGGTACTTTTGACCTGCCCTTTCTCTAACATTTTTTGTATTTGGTCATGGAAGGTCTTACGTGGTCTTCCCCTCCCAACACTTCCATCCACTTGTCCATCATAAATCACTTTCGTTAATCTACTTTTATTCATCCTCTCAACATGACCAAACCATCTAAGCATACCTTTCTCAATTCTTGTCACTATATCTTCTTTTACACCAGCTTTAACCCTTATCACTTCATTCCTTATCCTATCACTCAATTTCACACCAAGAATATTTCTGAGTGCTCTCATCTCTACTGAATTAATCTTACTCTCATGTTTCTTCTGCCATAACCAACATTCGCTTCCATACATTAGTGTAGGTACCAACACACCTCTATGAACTGCCAGACGTGCCTTTTCAGACACTTTCTGACTGCTTACAAAGGCGTGAAGTGCCCCATTCAACATGTTTCCAGCATTCACTCTTCTATCGATATCGCTTTCACACTTTTTTAATTTACACTTCAATTTACACTTCAGTATCTATTTATTTACCAGCGCTGCTGTATTTGTAGATGCAGCAGCATTACGCTGATATATCGCCCTTTTGACAGCTAAAATTAAACCTTGGGTCACATTAACGGAGAGTTTGTTCTTATTTTATTAACATGTTGTAACCTTATACTCTAAGCAGTTTTATAAACGCAGAATGATTTCATAGCCACAATTCTAACAATTACCTAGCCACACGCCTGCCTCCACCATTTCGAACTGGATTTGCGTGATGGAGTATGACTTGACTCCCTCTCACCTCACTTCACATCTCACACGGAGTCATCTAGGCCCAAACTAACCAGAACTTGTACTATGGGTAGGTATTAAACGGTAAATACCTAGTAAATTCTTACTCTTAGAGTACACCTAGCCCAAAACAATACGTACTCACTCAAACAAATTTGTCCTGTTAGGGAGTCAAACCCACGACCCGTAGAGCGTAAAAACAAAGCTAAATCTATCATTGCGTAGTACTACGTTTAAGAGCTAAGATCAGGATGATTAAAGTATAGTAAATACATTTTATATATATTAAAATAAAAGTATTATTCAGAAAAAAGTATATACATATGAATGTTTGTTAATTTTTCACGAAAAAACTACTGAATGTATTTTGATGAAACTTTACAATAACATAGATTATAAATCAAATTAAAACATACGCTATAATTTATAAACATATTGTGTAAAGTACTAATACTGCGCAGACAAATACGCGGGCACCGGCTAGTATTATTAAACAAAGATAATTAATGATATATTCATTACTCAATATCTCTATTGCTAACATATATAACATATACCTATATATATGCAACCAGGAAATAGGGTAAACAAGCAATCAACATAGTTCCATCTGAGTGGAAAATTCCTGTCATACAACATATACATTGTATTAGTATAGTTTAGTATGTAAATATGGATTGCACATAGTTTCTGGTTATGTAAGAAATAATTATGTACGCAAAAGGTATCTATTAATGTGCTAGTTTAACATCTATAACACAAGTTGTTAATGCTACTTATCTGGAACGAAATACAATACCCGCTTGACGCGAGGGATACGTTCCGGAAAAAATTGCCTAAAATTCGCGTATATTGAAAAACTTATGATAATTAAACATGGACAACGTTTAATATATAAATAATTTTAATCAACGACTTTAATTCTAAGAATACTTTACGCAATATATACTATCAATAATTTTTAAGGAAAAATATATCTATTGTCTTTTGGGAAGCGTTTTTTTACGTTCTTGTAAAAATACATTTATAACACGCAACACTGTTTTTAATTGAATGACACACGGTAAAGACTCGGTCATTATTATTATATGTATTGTATATATTAGGCATTTGAGCGCGACATTTCAAATTTGCGTTATAGTGAAATCGCGCATAACGGGGTCGTGTAAAGGCAATTGAGTCGTATAAAATCAAAGTCGGCAAAGTAGGGTTGACCTAAATTTTGGTAGTTGATCAAAAACAGTTATTTTTCATTTTAATCCATAGTCATTAATGACAAATGTTTGTTCATATTACTGTAACATGTACTAAACCAGAGACAGTCAAAAATATGTGTGAAAGTTAAGCAATAAGATTTAAAATCACATTTAATTTACTAGATTGCCGACTTTGGTTTTGAATTTATAAAGATTGCCGTATTTGAACCCAAACTACGGTAAGATGGCCGTCTTTGATCCTGATAGATTTCATCTTCTATGTAATTAACAGAATCCGCCATTTTGAAACGCCATTTCTACAAGACCTCTGATTGGTTGACAGCGAAAGATTGCCGATTATGGTTTCAAAGACCAGTCGATGTCCGTCTTTGATCCCAAAATCAGTTTTCTAACGCGATTTTGAAAGATTTATGGCCGTATATGATTTTCAAGCGACTAAAGAATTGGTAAACATTTGAATTTTCAGTGTTGCCATATATTTATCTCATTTTCACCCAGCAACCTACATTGCCGACTTTGATTTTATACGACTCATTTACACCAATTACAATAATGGGGTATTATTGTAATTGTCAGAAAATAAATTGTCAGAAAAAATTATAATGGATTCTATGCAAGGAAGTTGCATATTGAAATATGTGCTTGTATTTTTTGGTTGAGTTTTGACCTTCATAACAGCTCTTTTGAGCCAAACTTGCATAGATGATTTTGACTTTTTAAGACTTCTAACTGGGCTTAAATTCTACTTTATCTTGAATTGGTTTAGTGATAATTGGGATTATGTGACGACCGATATAGCGTAGAGGCGAGTATACCCGCTCTCCGCTCCAAGGTCGTGGGTTCGATTCCCACACAGGACAAATATTTGTGTGAATATTTGTTCTGGTCTGGGTGTTTCCCTATGTATATTAAGTATTTATTTACAAAAAAATTGTATTTATGTATGTTTATCCGTTATTTAGTATTCATTACACAAGTTCT
Source organism: Musotima nitidalis (assembly GCA_949126915.1). Classification (NCBI taxonomy): domain Eukaryota; kingdom Metazoa; phylum Arthropoda; class Insecta; order Lepidoptera; family Crambidae; genus Musotima; species Musotima nitidalis. The sequence continues at coordinate 5,865,532 of OX421440.1, forward strand.
TAATGATACTTATCTTGGAACTAAGTAATTGGTGTAATTGTTAGAAAATATTTATTTATTCAGTTTAGAATCACGACAGTGATGTCACAGTGGGTGTTAAAAAGTCGGCCCGCTTGTATTCGATACGAATCGTGATCCTTGCATTCATCATCTCAGCCCATAAACGTCCCACTACTGAGCACGAGCTTCCTCTCACATACCAAGATGCGAGGGTATTGGGTCATTCTCCACCCCGCGGACCCAGTGCGGATTGGCGGAGGCAGGTGTATGGCGTCCTGCTGTTAGAATTTATCAAGCCACCCATTAGGCCTCTAACATGGCTTAACGACTACCACATTTAGTGATAACCGGGACCAATGGCTTAACGTGCCTTCCGAAGCACGGAAGCGCTCGATATCAAATGCCACACAAACGGTCACTCATCCAAGGACTGACCTCTGTAAACTCTGCTGTACTTCGGTGATCGTTTCCAACCACCGAGCACCGCAGAGCTACGAGCGCTTCATTATCTACTGTATAACTATATGTTTGAAGTGATTACCATGACGGGTCACATTGAAAAAATAAATTAAATAATCTACTAACTGACCTTACACTTTCAGTCACCTAGGAATTCTTCTAGTTTAGTAGTTAGGTATTCATTATCTTACAAGGAACCAGCGCAGGGGCCCTATCGCCTAATTCGATGAATTTCAGCTATTTCATCTAGATCTAAATTTTCTGAGGTTCATCAATCCTTACCGGGGAATCTGCCGAAAGCTATAGATTATTCATGACCTTCAATCTGTGACACACCAATAGGCCTAGTAAAGCGACGAATTCAAGAAATTATTATGTTTTGCGTTTTTATGACATTTTTACATTTATATAAACAACTTGTAATTGTAATAACAATAAAAACACAGATAGAGATTGTCAAATATCACGTCAATCCTTCAAAATGTGTGTCTAAATGGAGAACGCCATCTTGTATTGAGTTCCATGTGTTCGGCGGTACACAGAATCATTTTGAAATCCATTTTGCCTAATAATCGATTACCAGCAAGTTAGGCGGTAGGGCTCCAGATCGGTGAAGAGTCTAGCAAAAATCGACTTTATTCTAGTAATTATTTAAAAAAGCATTAATCAACTAACCTGTCGACATATTTCAGGTTGATGCACGTAGTAAGGCTGGACATTCTTGCAAGGTTGACTGTGATTCCTAATAGGTGCTCGACTTACAAACACCCTCTTCAATTTCGTCTTTTTCCCATCAATGGAAAGCTTTTCCAAATCTCTTATCACATTTTTAACCACCCCTTTAGATTCTAAACCATCAGAATCATTCTCAATTCCATCATCTTTATCATTGCTCTCTAAAACATCATTGTTTTCAAGAACATCATCATTTTTCGCTTTTTCGTCATCTGATTCTATATTGTCAGCGAATCCGCTGTCTTCTGATGAGTGTGATGTTGATCTGTCCGGTCTACCATCATCGACAACAGTTTTGATAGAGAAGTTTTTGAATTCATCCTCGCTTGTTTCTTCGTTGTCATTGTGTTCTTCTTTTATTCCCAATTTGATATGATCTAGAATGTTCTTTACTGTTTCTTCTGCTAGTTTCGCTTGATTTTCAGGTGCTGTATCCTGTTTGTGTATGATTTTGACATCATTTTCCTGTGCTTCTGTATTGCTTTTGTCAATAACATCCGTATCCTGTTTATCTTTGCTTTTGTTCTTGATGAAAGTCCGCTTGACCAATTTCATTAAGGACTTCATTTTGTAGTTGACGTTTGAATGTTCTATGAGTATTTCATTTACGCCCATTGTGGTTGAAGATCTTTGTTACGTCTGCAACAAAATAAAAATTGTTGTATTCGTTTATTAATTAATAATACACACATATGTTCTGAAATATTACACTAATTATTTAGTTCCATGATAGGTATCATTAAAAACTTGTGTTATGAAAACTAACATAGATAAATACATACTTAATATACATAGGGAACCACATACACCATAACAAATATTCATGTTAATGCACACAAAAAATTATTCTGTGTGGGAATCGAACCCACGAACTTATACCCGCATATTCGCCACCACCCCATATCGGGTTATTTTTTTTATATATCAAGTGATTATTTTCATTTAGAATTTTCCCATAAAAAAAATTTTTTTTAGACCACAACTAAGAAATATAGCATTTTTTTGACGCATTTTTCGTTATGTATAAGATATCTTCAGTCTTCTAAACCAGGCATTGTTTGCCTAAAGGAATTCTCCAGACACATTTTTAATTGAAACTTAAGATAAACTTGTCATATTATTATATTTTCATAAGTTTGTTAGGTTGAAATAAGGTAAAGATGAGAGATCCTGCAATCAACTTCACCTGCAAGAAGTGCACCTGCCGATTAAACGACCAGGCTCTGGCTCATAGAAGTTCCCGGTAAGCGGCAATAGGCTCGCCACCTATTACGTGGGAACAGGAACACAATTGGCGAAGTGTGGGCGTATATTATGCCTCTGCCTACCACTTCGGGAAAACCGGCGTGATTTTATGTATGTATGAAATAAGATTAAATTCGACATTTTACACAAAGTCAGAACTGTCTTATTGTAAATTGTACAGCGGGGCGTTATAAGATTTAAAGTTTTGATGCGAAAACTACCTACCTAGACAACTTTTTTTCAGTGTATGTATGAAACAAGAGACTTCTTGGCGGGAAAGTGAAGCGTCATGTCTGCAGTTTTGTTTTATTTTTTAAAATTTGAGATATTTCGAACATTGATGTGTAATAAGTGTAATAACGGTGAATTATTAGCCGTTAAGTGTTTGTGAACGTCCATGATTGTTTTTAAATGAAACGAATTAAATAATCTTTCCTTTTCTTACGACCCGGCTGCATTTAAAAACCAGATTCACAGCTGGCAGTGACTCATGCGACGTCTAGTATTACGTATTTCTGTTGAATTATGTACCATTTTTTATGCAATGAATTAATAAATAATTTACAATTTCTTGTGAATATCATCATGCAAATGCCCCGCTTTTCGACTTTTAAAATATAGGGACTTTCAACAAGAAACTTGCTTTTGTAAAACAAAAAAATGTCGACTAAAGTTTTAAAAAAGGAATCGACATCTTCTTCCATTTAAATAATGGCTTCGTGCGTCTAGCACATTTAGCCAGTGTCAAGTAAAGTGATATATTAATTATATATAATTTATAATAAATGAGAATGAGTGGTGATCAAGATGACAAATCGAAGATGAAATACCCTCCCCTAAAACCCTATCTCACATGGACTCCTTGAGAGAATTTGAAATGTGTTGTTGCAATGCTTTGTTTGATTTACCAACACTCATGCATATTCACAAACACTTAACAGTTAATAATCCACCGTTATTACACATTAACGTTAGAAATATCACAAATTTTAGAAAATAAAACAAAACTGCAGACATGACGCTTTACCTTTGATTTTAGTGTAGTAATATTTCGTTTTTTTAAAAATGTATATTTAAGTTTTACGTTTTCAAGTGCTATGAAATCGTTTACGAAATAAATAACCTTTTACTGTATTTTTACTTTTATTCTAAACATTATTCGTAATTTACTGTTAACAGTGCTAAAAATTTAAAAGGTTTTCCATGCCTTATGCTATTAGACATAATAATATATGTACACTACAAAGATGACAGACAAACGCACAAATATTTGCCGCGATCACCGAATTAAACAGACGTATGTGAACGCTGCTTTACTTCAAAGATAGTTTCCCAGAAAAATACGGCGGGGCAGTCAAAAATACTTCCTGTAGGCACTCATGCATTCTTTATAAAATATGATATTTTTTCCAGTGAATTGGCATATTATTTTTAGATTTTACTGTTTTTAACCTTGAACGATGTCGCAGTGCAAGGTGTGAGATCGCTCAAAAACATTCTCAAAGTCTCCCCTCTCAGATCCGTAAGAATCCATCAGTTGCGTCGTTCAAAGTAAACTGAGACGACTTGTCAAATTTGGCACTTAGTTTTTTTTTTTGTTTTAAATAATTATAATTATATATTAGCCAGTGTCAAGTGAGAGACATTTAAAGTTTTGATGACAAATCTCTCTACTTAGGCTATCGCCATGTCTGCGGTTTTGTTTTATTTTCTAAAATTTGGGATATTTCAAACATAAATGTGTAATAGCGGTGGATTATTAACCGTTAAGTGTTTGTGAACGTCCATGAGTGTTGGTAAATGGAACAAAATAGTGCAACATAATTTTTCAAATTCTCTCAAGAAGTCCATGTGAGATCTCAGTATAGTCCCACATTTTTACTGAGGACCCAAGGGGTTTAGGGGAAGGGCATCTCATTTAACATCTTTATCTCATTTACTTTGATTTACATGTTATAAACATATCTCTTCCTTGTTGCTGGCTAAAAGTGCTAAACGCACGAAGCCATTATTTACAACAAATAAAAAAATAATAACTTACACATTTTATTTCTTCTCCATAACAAAAAACCCAAGTAAATACCAGCATACAGCCTCGTCATTTGTTAAAATTGCCGCGCGCCAAAACATTATGCGTTTCCTACACAGAGCAGTAATAGACAAGATGCTTTATGAATAATAAGGAATATAATAAACTGAACCTCTAAAAAATACTTTTTTGATCATCAAAAATACTGATCTAGCATCTAATAGGGGATTAGGTGCTCCATCAGAATTTTTTGATGTACAAAAAGGTTAGGTTAGGTTGGTAATTTATTAATTTTGATGACACATTAAATATGAGCCGAATAATAATGACGGGTTTTGGCGCCACTGCGAAATAGGACACATTTTATTTTCCAAAACTAGAGATTTGAGTTTTTAAAATCGTTTGTTAGAATAGATTTATTTGTTTGCAACGAATGTAGGTACAAATCATTAGGTCTTACAAAGTTTTAAGGATCCTTGTACATTCTACCTTAATTGGCGTGCAAATTTATATTTGAACATAAATTACAAATATTAGTAAATATCGTGGATTTTAGACATAGCTTCTTCGGCAATGTACACAAGTGTTGGAAAATTTATATATTGCAGTAAATTGTGGCTTTCCGTGTCGATTTCATAATTTTTAATAACTATAGAAAAGTCCATACATACATACATACAATCACGCCTGTTTCCCCGAAGGGGTAGGCAGAGGCATATTACACGCCCACACTTCGCCAATTATATATATTGGTCCCACGTAATAGGTGGCAAGCCTATTGCCGCTTACCGGGCACTGTTATGATCGCCAGAGCCTCGTCCGTTGATCGGCAGGTCCACCACTTGCAGGTGAGGTTGACTTGGGATCCTTAGGTCTTGGTAGGAACCCTATACACCTCTACCTGCCTCGCTTCTACTTTTGAAAAGTCTACTTCTTTATTAGGGTAGGACTTCCACTTGACTCTGACAAAATGACGAAGACGCTGCATATTAATAAATTGATATGCACATAACTTGATTTTTATTACTTGACACTTTTAACGGTACGTCAAGATCACATATAGTGACACGATAAAATGAACCTTATCCAATTAACTTTAGGTAGTATGTCTCATCTCGAGTCTCGACCCAAAAGTCCCGGGACGCAAGACAAGAAAATTTACAAAAAAGTCTCGGGACTTCAAGACACGAACGCCCGGGACCCAAACCCTATAGAAAACCCAATCAAAAATTACAATATGCTCAGCACTTGTAATTTTTCTAAATTGTTAAATAAAAATACAAAAAATGCCTACTTAATACAGCCTCATCTGTCAATATTTGGCGCGCGCCAAAAATTCCCAGCATTCATAATTTAAACTCTTTGGTGTTGTTTGTCAATTCAAAATGGCTACCTATCACCTACGTCATATTTTGTAATGGCGTCGGATTATTAGATAATACCTTATGGTTGAGGAAAACACGTATTTATTGTGGTGTATTTATAAAGCCGACTATATTATGCCTTCGTCTTGTTATCTCCATAGGTACAAACCATTATTATACTGTAATGTCAATTTGACTACTAATGTTGTATTAATACATTTGACGGCTGAGAAGCCGCGGAGGTCTGTATAAATATGCATTCTTGCTTGAGTGGGTTTGGGTTAGTTTCCAATGTATTGCAATGCAAGAATGTTTTCAAAGTACCTATATACTTATTTTAGTTCTTGAGGTCGAGAGTTCGATTCTCAGACAGGACTCATGTTTACATACATAATAAACAATGGAACAGCTAAACAACTTAAATAAACTACCTGAACTTAAAACTATAAATAAAAGATGTCTTCCAACTGTGGGCCCATGGGTACGGTGCCAAGAACGCTGGCAACATTTCCTCTTTGGATTGCCAGGCTAATACGCTGGCAGAAGCTTCTTGGCGGGAAAGTGAAGCGTCATGTCTACAGTTTTGTTTTATTTTCTAAAATTTGTGATATTTCGAACACTAATGTGTAATAACGGTGGATTATTAACCGTTAAGTGTTTGTGAACGTACATCAGTGTTGGTAAATAAAACAAAACAGTGCAACATCACTTTTCAGCATCTCATTTACCATTTATCATCATTATCACCACTCATTCTCATTTACTATGATTTAGGTATATATTATTAAAATATATCTTACTTGACACTCGCTAAATGTGATAAACGCACGAAGCCATTATTAAAAACAAAACAAAAACGCTGGCAGAACTAGCTCTCAGCCTTCTCGTCACCGGAGGCATCAATCATCGTGCTTTTTGAAGCACATTAGTATGGATGTATGGGTTTTAAAAACATTTCTTGAAACTCGAAAGTCATTTAAATAGACTGAATAATAAAAATGACTTTATGCATTTTATCAGAAGGAAAAGGACAAAAAAACATCGAACATAAATTTTGACAGAAAAAAATTTACAACCATTCGACATTTGTGTTTGGCTTTTTTTTATTTTAGTTATAAAGATATTAATAATATTTAACGCTTAGTAAATGAGAATCAGTTGTGATAAAGATGATAAATGTGATGTCCTAAACCTAAACCCCTTGAGTCCTCAGTAAAGATGTGTCTAATATCTCACATGGACTTCTCGAGAGAATTCAAAATATGATATTGCACTGTTTTGTTTCATTTACCAACACTCATGTATGTTCACAAACACTAAACGGTTAATAATCCATCGTTATTATACATTAATGTTCGAACACACCAATTTTAGAAAATAAAGCAAAACCGCGACATTACGCTTCACTTTCCAGCCAAGAAGTCCTGTTGTCCGACCTCCGAAAACTACAGGGAAACATCGTTCTATGGTAAACCAGCTGTTGGGATTGTAGGGTGCGCATGTCGTGCTCCCCATTAAAGGGAAGATCTTCGCCCGGTGGAAGAGAAGGCTGGATGTGCCCGGGAGCCGGACCTGTCCGGATCGGTCTCAAGTCGTTGTTAATATAATATTAATAATATTTAATTTATAAAATACTGCAAATGTAATTATTTACTGATTTAGAGGGAATGCTTTGGCTTATTATATTTTTTATGACCATCACTAGAGTCAGGGATACGGTAATGATCATCATAAATATCAGAATAGTCTTCAGAGTGCACTGGGAAAAAATCTGAACATAAATACATTTTGTGAAAGCACCAAAACTAACATATATTTTTGCAAGCTTTCATTCAACTAGCAATATTTGTATGGGAAGCGAAGAAGCCAAAGATTTCGTGTTTCAAAGGGAACACTAAGTCACCAAATGTAGTAGTCGTTAAGCCATACAAATGGGTCCTCGTGTTGAAGTATACTGTATGACCCGAATCCCTGTCACATTAATTAAGAACCTTTGGACAGAAATATCTTGTTTACAAAGTACTAACATTACAGGTAGACGCAATACCACGATAAACGCCGTATCTAGTTAAGTAAACTGCAATCGAGTTAAAACCAGTTATTAAACCTGTTATAAAGTAAAACCAGATTATAAAATGAAAGCAAAATTTTAAGCAAGTCTGTGGGGATTTACATTTAAAGACTTCCAATAATAAATTTATAATATAACTAGCAGTCCCCCGCGGCTTCGCCCGCTTGGATGTCGGTTACCGCTGCAAAATGCCTACCCAGAAAAGACACGGTCAGCAAAATAATTCCCACGTCCATTCGCAGACACCGACACTCACATAGACGACGCAGTCATTATCCGCAGGCTGCATAGATTGTCTTTATGTGGATGTTAAAGTTGTTAATGATGAAAATATTTAAATGTAATTTATACTAAGTTTTCACTCCTACCGGCAATCCCGAAGTGCAACCCGTTGTTTTGGGGATAGATAACTAAAGCGATTATTGTAGAGCTTCTTTCTCTATAAATAATATTTGACGTTAAATTATTGGCAGGTAACAAAATAAACTGATGGTCGGGAGCCCCGACCCGTGATAGGGCGCCGTGCAGCAGAAATCGTAATAATTTAATTTCGCCATAACTTCAAAATCAAACGTCCAATTTTGATCAATCTAAGACCAAATATTATCTACCTACATAAACTGCACTCAGTGATGAAATAATTTATAAAAATAAGGGTTAGCATCATAAGTAAAATAAATGCGTTTAAATGTAGTCCAAAAAAAAATTCATGATTTTTAAATAAAAAATGGTTGTTGTGCCTCACTCGACATAGATAGCTATAGTGTGTCGCGGACTTTTTAGTAGATATTTATAAGATCTACAATTAATTACTACATTTTGTGGTTTTATCTTTTATAGTTTAGGCAGCGTACGCAAAATGAGTAACTGTTCTGGTAAAATTTTTACACTTTGTGTCCGAAAAACCCAAATATCTTACCAATTTTTTCCAAATTAAAATTTAGCCTATGTTACTCAGTGATAATGTAGCTTTCTAATGAAAAAAGAATTATTAAAATCGGTCTAATTCTTTTGAGTTTATTTATTACATACAAAAATACAAATCATTCCTCTTTATAATATTAGTGCTTAGATCAAGTAAAAAAAGGTAGATAGCGCATGGCCATTGATAGCATTGAAGTCACAAAACTCAGCTCATTTGTGTAAATACACGCGCTCACGCACACAAATGCGTAAAACTACGCTCATTTCACGTTAGTATCTCCCGTGACGCCGAGTAGTAACTATGTCCATAAAATGCCGTCCTGTGTAATTAAATGGTGCAAAAACAACACCAGAGCGAACAAAAAGTCTGAAGGAATATCGTTTCACACGAAAGTACACACAAAACTATCTTTTTTATATTTCATAATAATTTGTAGGTTATTCGGAAAAGATATTGACATAACAACCCGGGTTGACGCAACCAGAGAATGTTGCCAGTAGTTGGTATTTCTAATACTCAAAAAAATGTGGGTACTAAAATGGGGTGCTTCGGCAAGCATAAAAAAATTCGTCATCATCATTTTTAATTTTGTTTATAACTGTCCGGAGGTTATGAAAAAAAATGCCGATTTCATTTATATTTTTCTATGAAATATCATGACTGGTTTTAGGTGTCGCTAAGGTCGTGTGTAGACCTAGCAAGTAAGCTACACATTGCGGAATTTGACTATTTTAAAACAGTTATTATAGTAGTACAGTATACTTTATTCCAAAAAAATTATAATGTAAAAAGTGTCTTAACAGGTTATTGTCAATAGAAGATCACGATTTTCACAAATTAATTAAAGCTAGGAATAAAGGTGGATTGTGTTTTCCCTCCCAAGTTGTTTTCGATGTATACGCTTTTTGCGAAATTATATTAAGAAAACTATCAATCGAGAATACCAATTTGGTGAGAGACAACCAGCACACCTATATGGTCACTCAAATTTTAGATGCTTTCACAGGTAATACTAAAACATTTGATTATTTAGAAAATGACCATTACTATGCTGGTCATCGGCATAAAATTAATTTAATCCGATTGGTAATAGAAAAATATTTGGACATAAGACTGCATCATATTTCTAAAATGAATACACTGAGCTCTAAGCGCCAAAAATTTTAAAAACTTGTTAAGCATAACGGGTTCTAGATTATTCTTTAGTTTATTTTGCTCATCCCAAATATATTACTTTTTATAATAAAAATACTTTACAAAAGCTGTCTGTTTTTTTTACTCACTACTATACAGTTTAAAAAAATAAATAAAATATATTCTAATTTTCTTATTGCCTTGCGTCTGTTTGTCATTATGTCAAATTGTACTATAAGTATTTTTATACTATATTACAATAAGTGTTCTAATTGAATTAAAATTCTGCTTCATACAGAGCTGAAATTTGCAAAAATCGTTAGGAAATTTGAATTTTGCGAAATACCGGGTAAATTGATTTTAGTAAATTTACTAACGTAGATCGTAGATTGACTGAGTTCTAGTGTTTTATTCTTATAATATCTGGGGAGATTTTCAAAACATGGCAACACTTCAGTCACTCACACATAGTTAAAAATATGGCTTCACTTTGTTATTAGTAATAAGGTATCTACCTTTTTTTACTTGATCTGAGTATTAGTGTAGAAGTGTAGATTAAGCGGCGATAGCCCAGTGGCGACACCCATAGCCTCCGCATTCAGAGGGGTCTCGGGTTCAAACCCGAAACTGGTAGCGCATCTATGACTTTTCGAAGTTATGTGCGTAATTATCGGTTGCTCCGTGCCTCGGAAAGCACAACAAGAAGACATCGTTGTTCTGAGGCTCCTATCTTACCTGAAGATGCACTGTGTAAGGACAAAACACTTGTCGTGTTAAATTGTCGAATTAAAATAGTTGCGCGGGAATTGTCACAAAGATATTTTTAATCCATCACTTGCTTACAATTGGTTTCCCCTAACACCTGAGTTAATAAATTATTAGAGATCACATCCTTCCACTTGCTACGTTCCTGGCACAAACTCTTAGCTTCATTCACACTCATTAACCTTCACATACACGCCAGACAGCTTCGGGTTCTTTTGACATGCCCTTTCTACAAAACCTTCTGGTCATGGACGGTCTTATGTGGTTTTCCCCTCCCAATATATCCATTCACATGTTCATCTTATATAGCTTTTGTTAACCTTTCTTTATTTAATTTCACTAAAACGAAATTAGTAAAAGTGAAGTCAAGTAGTTGGTGATATTTCTCTTGTTAACAAAGGACTGTGGACCCTAATGGGTTCGATTCCCACACAGTACAAATATGTATGCATAAACTACCGTTGTTAGTTATTTATTATTTTAATACGAGGAACTTGCAATAAATGACTGGGTTTTAGTTCAAACGGACATTATCTTATGTGCCAAGATTAGTGATGGGTAATGTTAATAATATTTTGATAATAATCGATTAAATTTAGTTTAAAGCTATTAAGAGCCAATTATGGATGATAATTCTGCTTTTAATGTTATTCTTGTGATTGCAATTTCCCTTCATGGATTTCTGACTTAGGGGAGATTAGATTTCAATTTTTATTATTTTTCTTTGCAAGTACATTATGTGTACTGTTCAACTAATCTGGCCTATTATAAATTTTCCAATCAGTTATTTACAACGGTTTTGTTAATTAGTATTTTTATGTACGTGTACGCCACACAAACGGTCACCCATCCAAGGACTGACCTCTGTAAACTTTGCTTTGCTTTAGTGATCGTTTCTGACCACCGAGCACCGCGGAGCTACGAGCGCTTAATTGTATGTAAATATTAGTAATTAATTTAACGATCTACATATTCGACTTTGATTTTAATCAGGATTACGATATCAATATCTCGTAGATAACATATTAATAAATAATATGAATGCAGTGTTAAATGTACAATAACAAATTTATTGATTCAGGCGTTACTTTGTGGAAATCCATTGTAAGCAAGTGATGGATTAAAAATATCTTTGTATCAATTCCCGCGCTACTATAACTTTCCGAAAAGTCGAGAAACTATTCAACACGACACGTGTTTCGCCCTTACACAGGGCATCTTCAGGTAAGATCAGGAGCCTCAGAACAACGATGTCTTCACCACCAACTTTCTTGACTCTCGTTAAAGCGTTGGTACAAAGATATTTTTATTCAGCGTTGGTACAAAGTTTTTAATTCATCACTTGTGTACAATAACAGTTTTCATATGAGATAGCTGTTACTATACATTGTATGTACAATCATCAAGGTTATCAGATCAGATAGTATATTGAGTGGTTACAAGGAATGACATAAGTACATGCATTGATTAGGAACATTTTTATATGACAGCGTAAAATCAATTGTAGATAATTTTTTAGCTACCGAATTATGTGATTGTAATTTGACAAAAGCTTTGAATGACCGGAATAATTTCGGTTTTATTTTGTTATTGGAATTATTATTAGGTGTATAGGGATTCTACTCAACCTAAGGAACCCAAGCCAACCTCAACTGCTATAAGCACTCGAAGAATTTGGGAAGTCGTTTCTGAGCAAGACCACTAAGCTCTGGAATTCGCTGCCGGCTCATGTGTTTCTGTTTCCTATTTCCTACGACCCCGGGTCTTTTAAGCGGGGCGTGAAACGGCGTTATAGCAGCGTCATGAGTGGATGCGCATTGTTCCGTGCTTATTTCACGGTATGAAGCGCTTTTTTTTTTTTTTGAACTGCATCGACTGCTTACCATCAGGCAGGATGTAGTCATTATGATGTGTCACAAAAAAAAATGCTGCAAGTGGTGCACCTGCCGATCAACGAACGAGGCTCTGGCGAAAATAACAGTTATTCAATTAGTCGCTTCACCAGTCTGACTATTGATGTGTCACGGATTGAAGGTCATGATTAATCTATGGCTTTCGGCAGATTCCCGGTACGGATTGATGAGCCTCACAAAATGTAGGTCTAGATGAAATACGACCTTTGACGACGATATTGACGACCGATATGGCGTGGTGGCGAGTATACCCGCTCTCCGCTCCAAGGTTCGATTCCCACACAGGACAAATATTTGTGTGCATGAACATGAATATTTGTTCTGGTCTGGGTATATTAAGTATATTTACAAAAAAAAAAGTATTTATGTATGTTTATCCGTTATTTAGTATCCACAAAAGAAGATCTTAATGATACTTATCTTGGAACTAAATAATTGGTGTAATTGTTAGAAACTATTTATTTATTTATTTTTATTTAAATAGCTGAATTTTATCGAATTAGGCGGTAGGGCCCCAAAGAACTCTGTGCTGAAAGTCAACTTTGTATACATATTCCAATTAAATAGGTGGAATCGGCTGTTTTTAAATGTGTATTGAATACTTTGTAATTTGGGTTACATGTTATTTATTGAGAAAACCAACAGCGTATACAGCAAAACAATTGACATCACAACTTAAAGCTAGTATGGCCAATAACAGTAACGATTTTATTGACTCCCCTGAAATTTTACAATGTCTCCAATTTACAATTTCAAGAAGTGCCAGTCGTGTTCAGAATAGAAAGACATTCACACTTCCCACATGCAGGAGTCGTCTCGGTACTCACTCTCCTCTGTATCGAATGTGCTCATTTTATAACTCAATGCGCTTCGATTATAATTTTTAAAGGTTCTCTGGCCTCGGCAAAAAGATGTATTAATGACATTATTTCTAAAAAGGTTATTTAATTCTTAGGTTTATATGTTATTTCAATTGTAACTTACTGCAGTTTTAGTATAAGTAATTGTCGATTATTGGAATATAATTATTGCATGCTGTGCCTATAACTAGTAAGGGCAATTTGAACTATGTGTTATAAATTAAGCTCACACAAATGTATGTTACTAATTGTACCCAGATTTATAAGCGAAATAAAAAAAAATAGGTTTCCCTAATATAACAAACATGTGACTGGTAAACATAGAAACTATTACAAGTAATAAAATATAAAAGAGGCAATTGCTGTATAGTGCTAATAACTCCTGGTAATTCTGGCAGATATGTATAAAATAAAGGTAATTAAAGAATATTTATAAAACTGTTATAAAACTAATATAATTAAACAAATAACATAATAATGGCTATGAATAATGTTGAAATAATGGCTAAGGAATAATGTTGAATGGTTATGGAATAATGTTAAAATAAAGGTTATGGAAAACAATTTCAAGATCAGATCTTTCACGTCAATACTCTGTGTTTCATCTTGCTGACGTAAAAGATTAGTTTAAATAACGTCTAACCCAACTTATAAAACAATGCAACATCACTTTATATTAAATTAAACTCTATTAGGGGTCTTTGCCCATAATCCCTACGCTTGGTAGGAGGATTTGTGATCGCAGTTCCAGCCAGTACGCAGGATGACGCTGCTGCTCATCATCCGGTAGGATATAGATTCTCTTCGTCGACTCTTACGACTCTCCGTGAGATGAGAGGGGGTTGCACTATTCTAGGCAGATACATGACCAATAATAACACACATTAACAATGTTTATTTATAATGTTGTGAACACGTAAACATATCAGGCATGCAGCATTCTCGTGTTCTGCTTTATATTCCTGTCATGACCTTCAATATAAACGATTATCTGACAGACATCTATCTATCTCACAAAACCGCTTACATTAAGCATATACCGTCTCCCTCCTGCTGTGACCTTCAATAAAAACATTACCTGACAGATATAGTCAATACACGATTACAAATGAATTGAGCAATATTGAACTCTATGGATTGGTGTTAAGAGCGTTGCCATGCGTCTTCGTGGATTGAACTGTCTATATCTATCTATCTCTCGTAATCGCCTACGTTAAACATCTTTGTCTCTTTCTACGGCTTGTGGCGGGAAAACCAATTGCAGCGTTACTTGGGCATATTGTAGAATGCGTCGTTCTGTTAAACGACTGGGCACGTTGTTTAGTAGAAATAAATAAATATTTCTGACACTTACACCAATTATTTAGTCCCAAGATAAGTATCATTAAGAACTTGTGTTATGGATACTAAACAAAGGATAAACATACTTCAATACTTTTTTTTTCGTAAATACATACTTAATATACATAGGAAAACACCCAGACCGGAACATATATTTATATTTATACACACAAATATTTGTCCTGTGTGGGAATCGAACCCACGACCTCAGGAGTCAGGAGAGAAAGATAAAAGAAAAAATGTTTTATACGTTATTATATACAAGGAGTTTTGGTAGGACTTCTCGGCGGGAAAGTGAAGCGTCATGTCTGCAGTTTTGTTTTATTTTCTAAAATTCGTGATATTTCGAACATAAATGTGTAATAACGGTGGATTATTAACCGTTAAGTGTTTGAGAACGTACATAATTGTTGGTAAATGAAACAAAACAGTGAGATCTCAGTATAGTCCTACATCTTGTTGATGTCTCAACTGAGGGAGGACTCAAGGGGTTTTCAGGGGGAGGGCATCTCATTTACCATTTATCATATCATCTTTATCACCCATTCTCATTTCCTATGAATTATATATTATTAATATTTATTTTACATGACACTGGCCATTTAGACAAAGCCATTCATAAAAAAGAGTCTTAGCGCCAACGCGAAAAAAGAAACATGAAAGCATTATTTAGTTTTCTTAAACTTGGGTAATTATGTTTTAAAATGATGGAATTATAACATTTAAGAGACTTTTGGATAATTGGGCGACGTGCTTTTAACTAATCCTCTCTTTTGCAGGTACATTATCAACATCTAAGCCATTTAACGTGCCAATAATGAGCACTGGCAAAGGTGATAGGAATTCAGAGGAAAACAAATGCATTTTGTTAAATAAAGATACATGCGATATATTTTCAATTTTATTAGGCTTTTCATAAAACGGCGCATTGCAAAATCAGGCTGTGACTTGTATAAATTATACAGTAAAATGCATTTGTAAAGCAGTCATGTAGCAAAAAAGGATCAGTGCCAATTTTTTTAATAGTAGGGCAATTCACGTAACCGTAATCGCAACGACATCGTCACGACTTACGCCTGAAATTTCCTCTCTTGTTATCCGCAATCCGAGATGGAAAACAATCTAAGACAGATGTCTATATCAGTTTTAATAGCTGTTCATAAAGTATCAATTCAAGGATTGGTTATTGAGACGCTTTACTTGATTGATTTGATTGATTGATTGATTGACTTGGATTGATTTGTCGCAGATTGCCAATTTTGGATTAAGTTTTATTTACTTCTACACTAATATTATAAAGAGGAAAGATTTGTATTTTTGTGTGTAACAAATAAACTCAAAAAGTACTAGACCGATTTTAATAATTATTTTTTCATTAGAAAGCTACATTATCACCAGTGATAGGAATAGGTAGTCTAAACTTCGAAGAACAGAGACAAGAATTGGAGACTTCCTTAGGACTTAAATTTTTTTACGGGACATTCTGTCCCGACTTTCGGGACAACACTTAAATACATTAAAAAAATATGCTACACACCTAAAGTTTGCGACTAGACATAACATTTATAATTTATAACTCCATAATAATAACTGTGGTAAATAATAAGGTGTGGATTAGCACATCGCACAAAAATCGCCGGTCGATATCGCTTTATGTTAATGGACTTTAAAGGAAAAATAAAACACATAGAATATTGTTGTAACAATATATATTATGTATATTATTTTTTTAAAATGACGTAATTGTTAAGCATGAAACAAAATGTACAGACGAAAAAAACTAAGTTACAAATTTAGTTTTATCTATGTCACATTTATTTTAAGGACATTAAGGGGTGCAATTCTAACTCAAATCAAAGTACCAATTAACCTTTAAAGTATAACATTTAGGTTTATCAGTTTAAATAGTTTACTAACTGTTCAGTTTTGATACAATCTTGACGCATTAAAAATTGCTAAGAATTTGAATATCTTTATTTGTGTTACAAATACCATAAAAAACAATGAACAATTTTAATTTAATCATCTTGATTCGTTTCGTCAAGTTCAGTATTAGAACCGAAATTTTCTTTGTCAGATGACTCATCTAAGTTAAAATACACAATCATAATCTTTTCTATATTTTCAACTGTCAGGCGATTTCGTTTTATGTTAAGAATCCATTTATAAGTTGAAAACGACCTTTCAACATCGACTGAGGTTAAAGGCATTTTGCAGCGGTAACTGACATCCATGCGGGCGACCGCTGTCATAGATAAAGACTTACTTTTTTAGAGTATTTGTCAAAGACTTTTTCGTGGTCAAGTCATATAGACGATATTTGTAATAAACTTAGAATATTATTACAAAAGTTCTATCATTTAAGTTTTAAAGTTCCTATTAGCACATTAAAATGTATATATATGTCAATGGTGGAGTCAATCATCGGTTATGCTCTTGATTGCTATGGTCTTACATTATAACATATATTGATAGACTAGAACCAATTCACTTTTAGTTAACAAAAAAGTTAAAAAACAATGTAAGGGAGACTACATAAAATGATTTAAAATATGCAAAATTCTACCCGTAAGCTTAAAACTTAAAGACTTATTAAAATTAAAAATTCATTATGAATGTCATACTTATAAACTAACGCGCCCATTCACAGCGGGCGGGAGCTTGATCGTAAAAGAACGGGCAAGAAAATCGTCAAGGTTGGTTTTTTCTCCCGCCAGTTACAATTAAAATACATAATATTAAAACAATTGTGTTCTGCAGTCACAAGATTTGGCTGTAAACAACCATGGCGGTCAGGAGTTTAGCATGACCGTCTCAAATAAATGTAATACTCGGCCTATGGCCACTGGCAGATATATAATTCCCATCACAATTACTATGGTGACAAAACGTTGAAAAAACGTGTACCATATTTGTTAACTACCAGAGGACAATACCTTTATACTCAATACTCAATACTTTATTGCGTTCCACAATGTTTATATAAGGTGGTGAATATTACAATTTAGTACATTTGTGGACCCTGTCGGGCATAGCATAGTGTAGGAGAGAGGAGGAAGGGCGCCGTATAATTCTTATTATTATTAAATTACTATTATTAAATGACCGTTATTAAATTATTGTTATTAAATTATTATTTATTTATTGAGTATGTATCAAATGATGTCAATAGATTTAAACAATATTATAACAGTTAGTATAGGTAAAAACATTAAATAAAAATGTAGCAACAATGTCACATTATATATTATTATAGTTACATGTAAAAGAGTCAATATATTAATCATCATCATCATCATCATCACAGCCCATTAACGTCCCACTACTGAGCACGAGCCTCCTCACACAAATCAAGGCGTGAGGGTATTGGGTCATACTCCACCACGCTGACCCAGTGCGGATTGGCGGAGGCAGGTGTATGGCGTCCTGCTGTTAGAATTTTTCAAGCCGCCCATGAGGCCTCTAACATGGCTTAACGACTACCACATTTAGTTATAACCGGGACCAACGGCTTAACGTGCCTTCCGAAGCACGGAAGCGCTCGATATCAAATGCCACACAAACGGTCACCCATCCAAGGACTGACCTCTGTAAACTCCGCTGTACTTTGGTGATCGTTTCCGACCACCGAACACCGCAGAGCTACGAGCGCTTCTAATATATTAATAAATAAAATAAAATAATGTAAATAGTCTATGTCAGTAGGTATTATTATTAGTCAGTATTAGTGTTGAGAATAAGATATTTAGCCAAATGTCAAAGTATTGTTTTCAGATATTATTATTTTCATATATTGAATTATTTATTTACGTTACACTAACTTTATAGATAGTACGCCTAAATTTAAGAAAAAAAATAAATCAATACTATTTAGATTTACTGTAAGCGTGAGCAAGCTAATGTAATTTTATTAATGTATTGGCTATCTCATAACAGTCATAACTAAAAAAAAACGAAAAATGTACGGAGAATCAGACCCCACAGTTAAACCGTACTCACGATTTTGTGGGACTATGTAATAAATAAGTTGTTATAACCTGTACTTACTGAATAAGTAAATAATAATAATAATCACTGGCAACACACAGTATGTGTGTCAGACACTGGTCTTGATACACTGAGGTATTTTTGATAAGAAGATATTACGCAGTTTCCCGAAAGAGCTGGATTCGACGATTGGCCTATTTCACGAAGTTGGACTTTACAATGGGACTGTTTATCTCAGATATACGTATTTGTGAACACCTTCGAAAGTATACATTTAAAGTCGCGCAAATGACTTAAAATAAGGGGACATTTAAATTCTATGTAAAATAATATAAACTCTATATGAAATATAGGTCATGCACAGACTAAATCAGATGAAAGTCCGAATTCTGCATAAGCCTTCAACACTCAATGTCATTACGCAACTAAATCAATCAATAAAAATCATTTATTCAAGTTTGGCTCCATACAGTTCTTATGAAAGTCACCGTAAAAACTAGCGCGCCCATTCACTGCGGGCGGGAGCTTGATCGTAAAAGAACGGGCAAGAAAATTGTCAAGTATAGTTTTGTCTCCCGCCAGTTCCAAGAAAATGTACTTGATATTAAAACAATTGCATAAGTCTACAAAAGCGTGTTCTATATTCACAAGATTTAAAAGAAAAGAAGACAATATATTTTTTTAAATTTGTTTTTGTTTGAATTTGTATATTGTGGATTGCAGCATTTTACAAAACAACAAGAGAAATTGTGAAGCATATTAAGTTCACTGAAAGTAAGTGGCTTTCGAAGAAAATCGTGGGTTTGTATGGTTATCTTGCGCATTTATACAAAAAACCACAAGTTAGTTGCTTTGTATGCTATAATAAACAAAAACGTTTCCCATACATTCACAATTTACCTTTTCGTTTTGTAAAATGTACAGCATTTTACTTCAATCTGCCTTCGAATTATCGCATGCTTAAAGGAACATCGAACTATTAATAGATAGGTCAGATAGTCAGAAGCAAAAAATGCGGGGAAAAATTTAAAAAGTTTAGAACACGCCTCTCTAAAATCTATGGATGTGTGCAATATCATAGTGATGTCTCTACCTCTATGCCATAGTCTGTGGTACCCACTTTCCATACGGCTCTATGCATGTTTGCAAACGTATAGTATAAAAAACAAAAAAAATCCCAGACCAGCACAAAATACTGACTTCTTAGTTACTGGAGGTGCAAAATAATAATAAATACCAACGATAAATATTGCACATCGATCTTTCAAAAAGGATGCATATTTACAGGTTTAATAATTTGAAATATACAGGTGTCACAGAACTCAACGATAACTTAGTACGGGGCGTCTGTAGACATTTCTTCACATAAGTTGAAAATTGACACAAGTTAAATTTTCCAGTATTTTATTATTATGTAATCTGAAATAATGGTACTATTTATCGCGAACACGTAATAACAACAACACGTAATTTCAACGTAATAACATTGTTAATTTAGTAAAATAAATTAAGTTCCATTTAACACTTAACTTCCTTGTAACATTACAAAAATATTGTCAGTTAAGTTGACCCTTGATTTGGAAAAAAAGGTACTGTACTTGGCAAGTTTTTTCAAAAAAAATTGCCTATTTAGTCAAGATATTAAAACGGCGTAACACTTTCTATTTAAAACGCAATAGCAAATACTCGTCATTATGAACAAAAAAGCTAGAAATACAATTATTTATGGTCAAAGAGGGTATGTAAGACAACTCTTGTTTTGGAAGACTAATATGTTTCTTAATTTTCCCAGAACTGGTACAACTTGGCATCTTGCCCGATACATATCTATATGATACAACATAGTTCAAGCGGGAACCAAAACAAAACCAGAATAAAGTACTTAGATAGGAATTCAAATTCAGAATGATTATTGTAATAATTGATGGAGCATTTATTTGTATTCCGAAATATGATGAATGATGCGCACAATTTACCACCTCATTACTTATTATAAATAAAACAATATATTAATAAATAAAGATTTTTCTGACCATGAGTCCAATTGTTTAGTTCCAAAATAAGTATCATTAAAAATTTGTGTTATGGATACTAAATAACGAATTAACATAAATAAATACTTTTTTTTTTAACATACATACTTATACATATGATATATATATTTGTATACCTATATTGTAAGCATTTTTGAATAAATATTTGTATTATATACATAGGAAAACACACAAGTAATAAAACCAGATAGAAGCCACTATCTGTGAAGTCCTGTGTTATGACAAATAGCTGAGTTAATAAACAAATAATTAATAGGACATTGGGTCATACTTAATTAGTATTGTTTGTTAATAACCCATTTCATTATTAGTATTTAATTTGGTTTCAATAATAATATATAATTATATTTGTTACATATATACCTACAAATTTCATTTTACACCACAACAGTGGATTTCAACTATTGAAATTTGAAAGAAGGGTGTTTCATTTGGGAGTAGTCAAACAAATGTTCGTCTACATATATAAAGAAAAAGCTCTTTTTTTTTAATAATGGCTTTGAGCAGTTAGCACATTTAGCCAGTGTCAAGTTATAGACATATTTATAATATTTAATACATAGTAAATGAGAATAAGTGGTGATAAAGATAATAAATGAGATGCCCTCCTCTAAGCCCCTTGAGATCTTACATGATCTTCTTGAGAGGATTTAAAATTTTATTTTATTTATCAACACTCATGTACATTCACAAACATTGAATGGTTAATAATCTAAGGTTATTACATATAAATACTTGTAATATATAAATCATTGTCATTACTACTGAATTCAATCACTTATGTTAAAGCATTATAGATTAAGACATTTTTAAAATAAAACAAAAGTTTATATTAAATTGTATTGATTTTACATACATACATATTATTACATGTTTCCCCACATTCCATCAGTTTTAATTTTGTATCCACACAATAGGTGTTCTTTTGCTGTTTCCTCCTCTCACATATCAAGGTGTGACTGTATTGGGTCATACTACACCACGCTGACCTCTGTAAACTCTGCTTTACTTCGGTGATCGTTTCCGACCACCTAGCACCGCAGAGCTACAACCGCTTCAATATATATTATAGATATATGTATATTATTATTGATTACTAACACAAAATTCTTAAAATAGATTGTGATTTAAGGAAATAAAAGATAAGATTTGAATTTTATTGTCTGGTGTGATGACTGGATGTTTTAATAATAAAAATGTTCTCATTTTAAATTTGAACACCTATCAAATTTTCATTATTTTTGATAATGACATTTGTTTTCGTACCATGTTTGTTTTATCAGTACTTTGCGTAACATAGCTAAAAAATATTATTATTTTCTGTTGAACAGTGTTGTGTTAAATTTCTGTGCTTATACGTTGGGAAAGGAGAAAAACAGGTTTCAAATATGTTTATAGCTTGATAAGCTATTATTAGTGACCTGTCGGCAATTTCTATACGTTTATACGTATATGGTATGACAACATCAACTCACCTCAATTGACGAAACTGCATTTTCCAAGCCACTGTATTTAAAATCCCATGAACTATAGCATCACTGCAATCCACACAGTTTTGGATAAAAAAATCACAGCACAAGACACTAACAATCAATTGGTACACTATAGTTACTATTTTGTACAACACCACAACACCCTGGACAACGCGAGATCAGTAATTTTGCAAACTAAGCGACTGAATTCGCAACTACTATGGTAACAAGGTCTCAAGCTTAACTACAGGAATATGTGCGCAAGAGCAAAAAGTAGAAATTTACATTACTAAAGAATATTAATAAACTATTTCTGTCTAGATTCAGACATATAAGTTGCATATAGGCTAAAAAGAGATAGCTATATTTTTGATAACACGATGATAAGTGTCACGAATGAATGTTTAGACATAAGATTTCTGAACCGACACTAGCGCCGGCAGTATAGTATACTGCCTGACACTTAACACAGAGTACAAAACGATAACTATAAATAGTATAATACAATAGTGATGTATAATAAAACTTTTAGTTATTTGTCGACTAATAAACATTTGCCGTTGTTAAAATATATATTGAAAAAGACAACCAACAACGTTCGATGACAGTTTTAATGTTTAGCATTACAAGTAAGAAATAGTTTATATTAGTATTATGGACTCACTCGTTAAGTGTGTTTGCCTGTGGCAAGTAATTTGATAAATTAAGTTATTTGCATAAATGCATAATTTTCGTTATTCAGTACAGTTAAGTTCAGGTAGAGTCAGTCATAGTCGAGTCATAGTCGAGTCAAGTCTTATCGGGAGTTTTAGTATCAACGCGAATAATCACAATTCACTGCAATATGTCACTATCCTATATTTGTGTACATTTTCAAAGAAGTTATGTCTAAAAATCGACTATATATACACATAAAAATCGAATTTACATTAGGTTTGAAGTCTAAAGTACTGCTGCAATGTGTCTTTTCCCGTGTTGACAGTGGACCCCCGGTAATCCGACAAACGTGTTGCTGGGCAGTGTCGGACTATCAAATTTGTCGGATTACAGATTACTTCCCCAAATCCCTTATAATCCGGAAATTTGTGATAAAGAATACCTTGCTTTGACCTGCCCTTTCTCCAAAACCCGCTGAATTTGGTCGTGAAAGGTCTTACGTGGTCTTTTACTCGTCCATCATAAATAACTTTCGTTAGTTTACTTTCATTCATCCTCTCAACACGACCAAACCGGTTGTCTATTGTTTTCCCGAAGATTTTTGTCATAAAATAAAATAAAATTTAATTTGCCCGCATGTTTTGATTACTATAATATACATGTGACATCTCTGGTTTGCCCTAAATTAAGATTCCATAAAGATACGAGTGCCATACGTATTGATATTCATTTTATTTATTGCAAGAATATTATTTAACAGAATATTTAAACGCCATACTAAATTAATTTCGAATCTACCCAACAGTATGGTTGTATATTATAATTGTTATAATATCTAATACCTACTTATCATTTCTATAATCGATCCAAGTAGCTTCAGTACAAATTTAATTGAACGCCTTTGATCTATAAAGCGATTAGCTTTTTAGTACTTGCTACTTAGTACTTACGGCTGCTGCCGCTGTCTTTTTTCTAGAAGTAAATTTTATGGCAAATGATGTTATAGCATGAGATAATTATGGCTTACAATAATGATAGCAAATTATATTATTGAAATTGACATTATGAAAAAACAAAGTTTCTAGCACGTGACTAATATAGTAAACAATGAGTATGACATATTACATTATGAGAAACAATATTATGTCTGTTGACCATTATAGAATATGAAATTCGCGCAAATGAAATTCTGGCAAGTACCCACTTGCATACTGCACACCACATACATATTGCTTGTATACTGACTAAACCATCTAAGCATACCTTTCTTAATTCTTGTCACTATATCTTCTTTTACACCACCATTGGCCTTATCACTTCATTCACCGATTACTATCACAATTATTCTGCTAAATAATAAAACATTAGGGGCTTATTACAAAAAAATAATCTAAAGTTAAACCAGGTTTAAAACTAGTGCTGTCACTTTTGTTTGATAAAATACAGACAGTGTTGTTTTTTCGTAAGGGTTCATGTAAACGCCCAAAGGAACCCCATTTTAACACTTGAATAAACAACACAGCGTAGACACTGTTATACGCATGTTATTGAATACAATGGACTTATTTGTCTCAGTTTTACATCAATCCCTATTTAGATATAATGGTGAAGAATTGGTATAACATTTTCAGCGTCGCCGACGCGTCTACGCACGGAGTTGACAGTCAATAATTGAATTGAATGGAATTATGGAAAATATATTGGCACAATGTGCGATTTTCGGCACTGTGAGTAGGTTTTGTTTTTCCACAATACATTCAAAATAAGAACACTGCTTTGGCTTTTTTTAAGAAATAAGTATTTATTGAGTTTTTTTTCTTTGGTAGTCGCTTAGAGTGTTGCCAGTGTTAAATAATTTGATAAATCAAGTTGTTTCAATAAGAAAACAACATTTTGTGTTACGGTCATTTTATATAAATTTCATTTGTAAAGTGAATAAATGGAAATGATTATATGATTCATTAAAAATACTAATTAATATAGTAGTTTAATTTAGTCACAGACGCAGTCAGGTCAAGTAAGTATTCAATGCAGTCCTAAAAAATAAAAGCGCTCCCCACTGTTGGATGATTCCGCTAACAACCGCACTCACTTATGACGGTCTTCACAAAAGCCGTTTCACGCCCCTCTTATAATTCCCGGGACTTGTGGAGTGGGAAACACATGCACCGACAGAGAAATATACGTATATTTACTCTATGAAAATAAAATAACTAAAAGCCGAATAGTGTTACAGAAGAACTTATCAATTTTTTTGTTTGAGAGCTGTTCTGCCAGTATGATATTTTAACTAATTCTGCTTACATTGTTTCAGATAATCTTTGGTCTGCCAGCTTACCCTACCGGCTCGAACCAGGCTGGATCAGAGGAAGGAACAATCCATGTAGGTTAATTCAATGGCTTTAAATATACAAAACGGTTAGAGGCTAACAGCTGAAGATTTGGCTTAGTGGCGTGCTTATGTGTATAGTCCGGCAATCTCATGCGCGACCTTCCCGCGGGGTGACAGACGGTGGCGGGGACGAGGTAAACAAGATGTCAGCGGGTAGCGGGTGGGGTAGCGGGTGGGGTAGCGGGTGGGGTAGCGGGGGGGTAGCGGGTGGGGTAGCGGGTGGGGTAGCGGGTGGGGTAGCGGGTGGGGTAGCGGGTGGGGTAGCGGGTGGGGTAGCGGGTGGGGTAGCGGGGAAGGGGGAACTTTTCTTCGTGTGTAGCTGTGTGCTAGAATGACACGCTACCTCGTCCCTGCCACCGTTTGTCACCCCGCGGGACGGTCGTGCACGAGAATGCCGGACTAAAGCAGTGTTAATGCCTACATTTAGCAGTGGAGATGTCTATATAGCAGTGGACGAATATAGGCAGATTAGGATATACGCAAAACGGCTGGCAGCGTCTGGAGACGAAGAAATAACAACCGAGTGCAGTGGCGTGCCATAAGATATGCCTCTGTTGGCTGATAATGATTTAGGAAAATATGGCAGCGGTTGGAGTCAAGAGCTGAAGATTGAGCTCAGTGGCGTCCCATTGGAGAAGCCTATGTCCAGCAGTTGGCGTACACAAGCTGGTGATGATATACGAAAATATAGCAGCGCTTGGAGTCGAGGAGCTGAAGATTGAGCTCAGTGCCGTGCCATTTGAAATGTTTATGTTCAGCTACAGACAATGTATGATATACGGTAATATCACTGAGGCGATAACCGCAACCAAAATCTAGCAATATCGGTACCTTTTATTTCACTACCTATTCATATCACAATCGTGCTGTGTGGAACCCACTCAATAACATATACTTTATAAAGAGTTTTATTTTCTACACACATAAATTTGTAAAGAACTACATACTGTTTCACCTATTTATTTAAATCGCACAAAAGAAAAAAGATAATCGGAAGTTGGAAATCTTAAGGCTACTAGTTCTCTAGTAGCCTTAAGATTTACTTAGCCTTTACTTTGATCTAGATTAGAAAATAATTTATATTAAGTCTTTAAGTAACACTAAATATGGACTAGGTTGGAAATAAATGCATTTAATTGACACAAATTATTCAAACGCATACTGTTTTAAATTTCTGAAGTTCAATTTTGCAGAAGAATACCCACAAAACTTCATAAGACTTACAGAAAACAACAAAAATGCCCTTAACGCTATGGGGGTCAGATTTAGGCAATTTTTATCGCAGCTATCTGAAGAATTTGAAGAATTCCACATAAATTCTGTTAGCATTGACATAGAAACACAAGTAGACTTTGGGCAGGAACGTTCTGAAGTAAAGTTATTTGTAAATAACTGCCTTTACTCTGATACTGACAAAGATAACACTTATGATACTGCGAAAGAATATGAAGATTTTAATAGTGACTTAAATTCTAGAGAAATTGAAAATAAAGATTTACCTGAAATAATTAAAATTAACAATAATGATGATGATATAAATGATAACCATAAAAAACTAAATCTGTTTTATAGAACAGTAATGAAAATGATGATAATGATAAAATGAAAGCGATTACGGATGTGTCTTTAGAAGAAAATGAATATCCTATGTTATTAGATCTTGATTTAGATAAAAATTAAGAAGAGCTTATTGCAGCGGCTGAGATGAAGAGAGATCATTCGACACCGTTGCTTCTTTTTGTGCAGAAAGTTCATAAAAAAAAAAAAATGTATATAATGGGCGTATAGGGATCCTACCAAGAACTAAGGAGCCCAAGCCAATCTCACCTGCAAGTGGTGCACCTGCCGATCAACGAACGAGGCTCTGGCGAACATAAAAGTTCCCGGTAAGCGGCAATAGGTTCGCTACCCATTACGTGGGACCAACTATATAATTGGCGAAGTGTGGGCGTTTTATATGCCTCTTTATCTGTATTTATGTACTTCGGGGAAACAGGCGTGACTGTATGTACTTATGTATTCTTTGTATTAGCCTGACTATATCATCACTCATTATTCGCATAATGTTAAATGCAAAATGAACAAAGTGCAAAATCGACTCAAAATTGATTAATAGGCATTCTAGAAGATCGCAGGATTTGTGTCCTATGTGAGGGCAGTTTCTCCGAGCTCTACATAAAGTGAATGCCAGATTGCCGGTTTCGGTGCTCTCGTTGGCCTCGGGCGGGGTGCCAGAAGCTACAAACCCAGGCACTGGTGCCTCACCGCTTTTTCAACAGCGGTGGGCGTCGTCGGAAGTTTTTTTAGTGGGTAGGACTGCGGTGCCCCACACTCCCCTCTCGGTCTCCCCATTGGCCGGGAGGCAGTGCGTAAACACCATTATCTTTACCGACGATAATAAAAAAAAGAGTTCGGTGCTCTCGCCTACCCTATTAATTCTTCTGCATATTAATAACATGTTGTCCTCGGGCAATATTCGCTGTTAAGCGGATGACAGGCCGGTACATTAGCGGTACTTGGGACATAAGCAAGTTGATATCCTGGTGCAAATAAAATTTCATTTTTAAAATTTTGAGACACTAAAAATAGGAATAAAACAAACCAAGACTTACGTAAATAGCAAAAAAACTTATTACTGTTACCGTGTCGTGTGGTAACGGCCTAGAAAAGGGCCACCCCCTTTCATCTCACGAGGAGTCGTAAGAGTCGACGAAGAGAAGTCCTGCCGGATGATGGGCAGCAGCGTCATCCTGCGTACTGGCCGGAACTGCGATCACCAACCCGCCTGCCCAGCATGCTGATTATGGGCAAAAACCCTTAATAGAATGTAATCTTCTGAGGATAGGCTGTTATAAAGACGATATTATTCCACTTCCCACATTTATTATTATTTACATATCAAACTGTCACTTGTGATACTCATATATACCCTCTAAACTATAGTAATTAGTTTTTCCTCTAAAAGTCTAGTTCTCAAAAATATGTACATAAAATATAATAATATATGTATATAATATACGACCCATATATAACGTATACCTGCACTTCACTCCAGAGGTCGTGGGTTCGATTCCCACACAGGACAAATCTTTGTGTGCATGAAAATAAATATTTGTTCTGGTCTGGGTGTTTTCTATGTATATTAAGTATATATTTACCACAAAAAAAGTATTTAAGTATGTTTATCCGTTCTTTAGTATCCATAACACAAGTTCTTAATGATTTGTGTGATTGGTGTGATTGTAAGAGAATATTCATTTATGTATATTATTTTTCTTGCTTTCATTAAATACTGAAACAAAATTAACACATAATTTTTACAATGAAACTGTTTACTCTGTGTTTTATGCGCAGCAATATGAACAAATAAACTAGTTGTTTTCAGAATTCTGTATTGTTCATGACTGGTCATGGATATTATAGGGAACAGTTGATCAAATACATGCACAAGGATAGAAAATAATGTTGTTCAGACTATCAGGGCACATAAATTCATACTGTCCCACAATCACGCTTGTTTTTACGAAGGAGTAGGTAGAGACATGTTAAACTCCCACATTTCGCCCATTAATTCAAGTAATTCAATTACCAAACCAATGGATATATTTAAAAGAGCATAGCCTGTGAGTCTTGCCAGTTCTTCGTACAGAGCGGTGGCTCGGAACTGGCACTTAGATTCACTTACACTTACCAAATTATTTTTTGTTTTTAAATTGTTTTGTTGCATGTAAGTGAATCTAAGCTTCGTGATTTCAGTGTAATAATATTTCGATTGTTTTTTTACTTATAATTATGTCGTTTTCAAGTACTGTGTATAATAGTTTATGAAATAAATAATTTTTGACTTTTGACTTTATTATATTTTTTGTCCCACGTAATAGGTGGCGAGCATATTGCCACTTACCGGGACCTTTTGTGTGTGCCAGAGCCTCGTCCGTTGATCGGCAGGTGCAACACTTGCAGAAGAGGATGGCCTGGGCTCCTAAGGTCTTGGTAGGATCCCCATGCATGTATTTGTTTATTTAATTTTCATACAGGCTGTTCTACTAAGAATTACTTAGATCATGAATATTGTTAATGTCATATTATATTGCATTGCATAGCAATGAAGATTGTAACTGACCAATTGATAATTTAAAAGAGCATAGCCTGTGAGTTTCTTGCTAGTTCTTCTTACAGAGCGGTGGCTCGGAACTGGCACTTAGATTCACTTACACTTAAATATTTTTTTTGTTTCTTTATTATTTTGTTGCATGTAATTAAATCTAAGCTTCGTGATTTCAGTGTTGTCATATGTCGATAGTGTTTTATATTTATATTTAATTTTGTCGTTATCTCGTACTATGAAAAAGTTTATGCAATAAAAAGATTTTAAGTTTTGTTTTTTTCCGGAATTATTAATTTAGCATACAACTAAGATCGTGGAAACAACATTAAAAACCACTAGTACAAGGGCTTAATTATTTTGTGAGAATTTTTATCCAATAGCCAATAGAAAGGAAATTAAAAAAAAAACTGACAAAGAAGAAGTGTGTACTTAAATGAACTAAAGCTTTACATAACTTACACTTCAAATGTAAAGGCGCTTTTATATTAGGTCGGGGAAAAAGTCTTTTCGCATAACGTAGGTATAAACTTATTATAAATTTTTTTTGACTGTACTATTTGTGTCTGGCTGGTTTTGGTAACATTAAAAAGATTCCATTATAAAGAAAAGAAAAAAATAAAAAAAAGTTGTTTCCCGCTATTTTTCATTTGTTTTTCTCTCCGTAAAAATGAGTGAATCTAATGAAGAAATTCGATACATTTTAAAATTTTATTATAAAAAAGGCAAAAATGCAACTCAAGCAGTGAAAAAAATTTGTGTTGTGATGATTTGGACCTGATGCAGTGTCAGTAAGAGTAGCACAAATTTGGTTCAAACGTTTTCAGTCCGGAAATTTTGATGTTAAAGATGCACCTCGCTCTGGTCGCCCTGTTACGAATAAAATGGACGCCATTTTTGAAAGAGTGGAGCAAGATCGGCATATTAGTAGTTACGATGTAGCTGAAGAACTGGGAATTGACCACAAAACAGTTTTGACCCATTTGAAGAAAGCTGGTTATACAAAAAAGCTCGATATTTGGGTGCCACACGAGCTCACTCAAAGAAACTTAATGAACCGTGTACTCATTTGCGATTCATTATTGAGACGTAATGAAACCGAGCCGTTTTTGAAGAGATTGATAACTGGCGATGAAAAGTGGATCACGTACGACAAGAACGTGCGAAAAAGGTCGTGGTCAAAAGTTGGCCAGGCTTCACAGACTGTGGCCAAACCTGGCCTAACACGAAATAAGGTGATGCTGTGTGTATGGTGGGATTGGAAGGGCATTGTTTATTATGAGCTTTTACCGCCCGGCAAAACCATCGATTCTGATCTTTACTGCCAGCAACTGATGAGATTAAAGGAAGCAGTCGAGAGAAAACGGCCGGAATTGATCAACAGGAAGGGTGTGGTCTTTCATCACGATAGCGCTAGACCACACACATCTTTAGCCACTCAGCAAAAATTAAGAGAGTTCGACTGGGAGGTCCTAGTGCATCCACCATATAGCCCTGACCTTGCGCCTTCAGATTTTCACCTGTTTCGGTCTCTGCAGAATTCTTTAGGTTCTGTAAGGTTGACCTCAAGAGAGGACTGCCAAAACTATTTGTCCCGTTTTTTTGATCAGAAGTCCCAAAGTTTCTACAGTAACGGGATAATGTCTCTGCCCACAAAATGGCAGAAAGTTATTCAACAAAACGGTACATATATATTGTAAATAAATGTAAATAAACTTTGAAAAAAATGTCTTGACTTTTCATACAAAAATACGAAAAGACTTTTTCCCCAACCTATTATTATATTCGTTAATTTCTGATCAAGTTTTGTATAATAGCTAAAGTTAAGGAAGTGAAGCGTAAAATGAGTAATTTAAAGCAAACTAAACGACCCTGTAAAATTTCCTTACATTTTTTAGTTTTAATATAGATGCCGTTCTTTTTAAAAGAAAGTACCCCCTATGAACTACCCTCTAGTCTAAGTAAAGACTAATAAGTTATATTCATCTAACATAAACTTCTATATATTTTAACATAAGAATTTGTTTACTTAAACTATTTTATTGTCTCATTATATTATCTGATATGGTGCATAGGGATCCAACCAAGACCTAAGGCCCCCAAGCCAACCTCACCTGCAAGTGGTGTACCTGCCGATCAACGGATGAGGCTCAGGCGAACATAACTGTGCCCAGGAAGCGGCAATAGGCTCGCCACCTATTACGTGGGATCAAATATATAGTTGGCGAAGTGTGAGCGTGTAATATACCTCTGCCTACCCCTTCGGGGAAACGGGCGTGAATGCATGTATGTAAATTGTCTAATCTTATTAAGGCGAAGACAATTTTATAATGTGTTCTAGTCACAATATTGCACTTCACTGACACTACACTAAACTAACTCGAAATGTTTTGTTCTTTTTAGTCTTCTCACTAGGTCCGTATTGTCGAAAAAGCGATATAAACTTTTAAGTGTAATCACGGCGATTGCGAAAAGACAGAATGAATTTAAACAAGACAACAGTCCGTAAGGTCGGCTACATATTATAAAAGTTTGTAAAATTGTCAAGCGTTAAGAAAACATGCTTAAAACTAAATAGTTTTTATTGATAGTAATTCAGTAAGCTTTGAATCAAAAATAATAATAATATAAACAAAATATGAATTATATATGTACGAAAAGAATACATTATTAAAATTCTTTAAAACTAGCATTCCGCAAAATTTTATTTGTATTCTGTCTGGTTTCAATATTTACTTAGCATTTCCCAAACGCTTTTACTCTTATCCAAAAAATACAATAATAAAAGTGATAAAATATCTTGCAATATTTAATTACTTCATATAATACATACATACATTCACGCCTGTTTCCCGGAAGGGGCCATTATACGCCCACACTTCGCCAATTATATAGTTGGTCCCACGTAATAGGTTGCAAGCCTATTGCCGCCGGAAAATGTAATGTTCGCCAGAGCCTCGTCCGTTAATCGGCAGGTGCACCACTTGTAAGTGAGGTTGGCTTGGGCTCCTTAGATCTTTATAGGAACCCTATACACCTTTATCTATTAAGTCCCAGACTAGGAAAGCCTCGGCAATGACAGAGAGGAATGTAGACAATAGAGAAGAGGGGGAAAGCTGAAGTGACCTACATAGCAATACCTAGGGTAATTAGACCCAGGATGGAACCCAGGGCCTAGAGGGTGATCGTGGCTTCAACATGAACTAATCCAGGGGTTTTTGACTATATATAACGATGTCCGATTTTTGGGTTCAAAAATCTACTATGCGTCCTTTACTACGTATGTCGGTTTACGGTCGCAATTTAAGAATATTAACGTCCCAACAGTCATGAGTTCTTCGATCTTTGTGCCCTGTCCACTGTCACTTCAGCTTGCAAATCTGTCATTCCAGTTCTCCTACGGATTTCCTCATTCCTAATCACCTAGGAACACTCCAACCATAGCTCTCTCCATTGCAAGCTAAGCAACATAAAGCTTCATCATGAGGCACATATTTAGGCACCGCGTCTCAGTAACTTGTCAGGCCACCCAATGGACTAATGATTTGATCAAGGAGGCGAGGAGTCGATAGATGCTGGCGGCGGTGGAAGGCCCAGAAATTCTGTAAGAGAATTCCACAGTAATTATCGTACAGAGAAAAGACTTCCAAACTTTTTGATTCGAGTGCTGATAACCTGCACAATATGAGGGTGGTGAGATCTGTAGAGGAAAGAAGATGATAGTAATTATAAAAACAAAAAACTTGTAAACAATGAATAGAACTATCTACTACATTGTATGAAATAAACCAACGATGCTTTCTTATTTTGTTTGAACAATAACAGGTTTATGAGATGATTTTTTACTAGAAATAAGCATCTCGTCCGCGGTAACCCGTAGAGGAAACAAACTAGAGGAAAAAAGTAGTAGTAGTAGGTCCACTGCTCGTGCTTATCCAAGGTCATACACATCTGCCAAAGTTCAGAGATTCGATTCTAGATTACTACGGATGAGTTGATTTTTTATATTAAATAAATTGTACGAGTATCATATTATGTTAAGAAAATAACAGGTTTCCCACAAGGCACTGTGCTTGGGCTATTACTATTCCTGATTTATATATACATAAATAATTTTCAGCTTCAACGCTACTGTGTTAGTTGCGATTAACTGGTATAATTTATTTGCTCACTTATTGGACTATTTCGGTGACTTTTATCAAAAGGATCTCATTCTAGCGTTCCGGAACGCTTGTAAATCCATATTGCAGCTGCATGAGAACTTCTTTATTCCAACCAGTCGAAAATTAAGTCTAGAAACTTCCACTCGTAGCCCAGATTTTTCTTGCACAAGTTATTTTATGGTGTCAGTATTGCGGATCTCTTCATGTCAACAAGACCTAATAAAGCAAAATGGGATCATATTAATTAATATTTTCGTACCATCCGCAGACGTAAGCTAATAAATTATCAATACAAATGCGTACAACAAACTATTTATTCAATTATAATTTATTGCCTGAACAAAAACAATGTGCTTGTTTGCACAAATGTTCGGGGTTCTGTTACCCAATTGTCATCTATGACCAATTAGTATATAAAGAGATATTGAATTCATCTATTTTAGTCATATATACTTGGTGGTCATATAGGACGAGTTCCTTAGGCCAGTATGCAGTTTTTGACTTTTACCGTGTGTTTATCAGCTTTTAGCGTAAGTACTTTAATTGCTTTCGATTCTGTATCTTCATCTTCATCTTCATTATTATCTGCAGCATACATTTGTCCACTGATGGATATAGGCCTTTCCAATGACACGCCATGCCGTTTGGTACTGGCCTAAAATAGTGCCACCTCATCTCATCTTACGGTAAGAGTTGCTGTGGCTGTGTGCAGCAGAGTTTGCCCTCGCCTGCTCACCGTGCTTGTTATGGGCAAGAATATCCAATAGAATGTAATCTAATGGGGAGGCGAATGTTGTGCAGTGGACTTTACAATGCTGACAAATACTCAGTGGAATGTAATTGGGGAGGTCAATCAGTGGACTCGATAAGTGTGAATGGTACGCCACTGAGCTCGGTCTTCAGCTCTTCGTCTCCAACCGCTGCCAGCCGTTGTGGATATATCGTCACTCCGCCTAGCGGGTAGTGTAACGCTCTCTGACCCGTGTTCTCCAGTATAAGACACGTCTACCCCAGCGTATATCGGTCCTACGGCAGATATACGATGAGGGTAGTGCAGGAACACCAACGCTGCTGTATTATTAGATGACGCAGCATTACGCTGATGTATGACAGGTAAAATTACTTTTATATTTTTCCCTTTTAAATAATGGCTTCGTGCGTTTTGCACACTTAGCCAGTGTCAAGTAACAGATATATTAATAACATTTAAATCATAGTAAATGAGAATGAGTGGTGATAAAGATGATAAATGAGATGCCCTCAAAGATGTGGGACTATACTGAGATCTCACATGGACTTCTTGAGAGAATTTGAAAAGTTATTTTGTTTTCATTAACTCATGTACGTTCACAAACACTTAACGGTTAATAATCCCCCGTTAATACACATTAATGTTCGAAAAATCACAAATTTTAGAAAATAAAACAAAACTGCAGACATGACGATTCACTTTCCCGCCAAGAAGTCATTAAGTACTTATATTGTAAAGTTATTTGCTTTTTTTTAATATTTTTGTTTTGTTATTGTGTTTTTGATATTGTTTGATCAAATTGTTTGTGTAATGTTATTTTGTCTAAAAAAAATATTTTCATTCTTATTCTTATATGACCGACTCACTGTTACTTCAGCTTACCAATTCTTAGGCCTACGTCGGTAGCTTCTGTTCTTTTATGTATCACCTCAGTTTAATATCTGCATATTTTATCCGCTATCAAATCGTCGTTTGGTGCTTAGGAATCCTACCAAGACCTGAAGAGCCCAAGCCAACCTCGACTGCAAGTGGTGCACCTGCCGATCATCGGACGAGGCTCTGGAGAACATAACAGTGCCCGGTAAGCGGCAATAGGCTCGTCACCTATTACGTGGGACCAACTATATAATTGGTGAAGTGTGGGCGTATAATATGTGTCTGTCTACATCTTCAGGGAAACAGGCGAATGTATGTTCTTACTTGAGTTTTATCCCTGTCAAGAGCGTCGTGTGGTAGCGGCTCTTCTAAATACTTCTATCTCCTCATGTCTCACCAGAGCATGTCGTAGTTGGCGCCTAAGAACTGATACAGCTACTTCATACTCCTTCAGGGGTTTAGGACTAGGTTAAGAAAGGACAGCGCTGTTGAAAAAGTCTATTCTAAAATGATTTATTGCTTTTTACAGATATTAAGCGCATCTTCCAAGACTATTGGTAAGTCAATTGTTTTTTAGGATGAGGCTTTAGATAATAATCTTTTTTATTATGCCTCTGCCTACCTCTTCTGGGAAACAGGCGTGATTGTATTTATGCATGTATGTGTGTGTTGGTAAAACATATAATTTGAATTTAAAAACTAAAAACGATACATAAATAATAATCAAAGTACACAGTAATAATAAAAGTACAAAAAATTTTTGACGAATCTAAATGATCATCATCATCATCATCATCTCAGCCCATTACCGTCCCACTACTGAGCACGAGCCTCCTCTCACATACCAAGGTGTGAGGGTATTGGGTCATACTCCACCACGCTGACTCAGTGCGGATTAGCAGAGGTTAATGGCGTCCTGCTGTTAGAATTTGTAAAGCCGCCCAATTAAGCCTCTAACATGGTTTAACGACTACCACATTTTAGTGATAACCGGGACCAACGGCTTAACGTGCACGGAAGCGCTCGATATCAAATGTCACACAAACAGTCACCCATCCAAGGACTGACCTCTGTAAACTCTGCTGTACTTCGGTGATCGTTTCCGACCACCGAGCACCGCAGAGCTACGAGCGCTTCTATGATCATGTTGATCTTAAAGACAATAATATATGATGAAATTTTTTTTTCTTTGATTTATTTTACACTCGCATAGCCATAGAGCTGCCATCGCCTAAAATTATCGACGCCGGATAAACACGGCGACAGCCCGGACATTTAGGCCAGCTATGAAAAAATATTTATTGCAAAAAAATAAAAAACAACGTTAAAATTAATATATAATAAAAATATATAAATATAAAATATATAATATTTATATTAGATATTATTATTTATATTAGAGATTATTTAGATTTATTTCAATTAATTGTTTTTGTCTCTAAAAATTGTTCCTAAAATCCGGGTTTCTCGCGGACACTTTTTTACAAACCCCTGCCGGTCGGCCCCCGGGCGCCATTCAAACTAGGATAGATCCGGGGAATCCCGGACGGATGGCAGCTCTAAGTCGCCATAAAATTGAAACAGCTACCGAAAACAATATTATGTGTGATTTATTTTTTAATTACTTTTTATAATTATTGTTATTTTGATGATCGATATTGCGTGAGGTCGTGGGTTCGATTCCCACACAAGACAAATCATTGTGTGCATGAATGTAAATATTTGTTCTGGTCTGGGTATTTCTTATTAAATTAAGAATGTATTTACAAATAAAAGAATTTAAGTATGATAATCCGTTATTATGTATCCATAACACAAGTTCTTCATGATACTTATCTTTGACCTAAATAATTGGTGTAATGGTTAGAAATTATTTATTAGTACCCGAATACTTAGTACCGCGGATCTTCGAGGTCTTAAATGTTATATCTAATAATTAAATAAATTATACAAAAGTCCCATATATAAGATTATGAATTCTGTATAAAGTAAAGACAAGAAGGAAGATACGAATAGAAGGGTGAATTGGAATCATACTAACATCTAAGGAGCCTAAGGCAACCTCACTTGCAAGTGGTGCACCTGCTGATCAATAGACTCTGGCGAACATAATACTGGGGTGTTATTTAACGTGTCTTCAAAATTAATAAATTGCCAACCTAACCTAACCTTTTTGTACATCAAAAATACTGATTGAGCACCTAATCACCTATTAGATGCTCACTCAGTATTTTTGATGATCAAAAAAGCTTTTTTTAGAGGTTTAGTTTATTATATTCCATAATACTGCCAACAATGCAATTGGCGAAGTGTGGGCGTACAATATGCGTCTGCCTACACCTTCGAGGAAACAGGTGTGAATGTATGTATGTGTGTGGCACCGGCCTAAAATAGTGCCACCCCCTCTCATGTCACGGAGAGTCATAAGAGCCGACAATGAGAAATCCCACCGTATGATGTGCAGCAGCGTCATCCTGCGTACAGGTCGCGTCATGTAAAAAGAACGCTGGAAGGAAGTGTTTGCGCATGGGTCGACTGACGAACCAATCGCGCGCCGTCTAGCATGCGGCGCGTGACCCGCCCGCCCCGCGCCGCACCTCATACCACCAAATAGACCGATAAATCGCCTAATGCGCAGCTTGACCGCCAGCGTTCTTTTTACATGACGCGACCTATACTGGCTGGAACTGCGATCACTAATCCGCCTGCCCAGCGGGCTGGTTATGGGCAAATATCCCCAATAGAAAGTATTTTTGGGGAGGCTGGGACTTTATACAGCATTCTATTGTATAAATAAAACGAACTCTATAAATAACCTTGTCTTAAATAAATATCATTTTTGCCAACAGACAACAATGCCTATCCGAAAACAAGTGATGTGCATGATTCCAAACATAAGAATCATATCAATGGTTTTGTGAATTACAATGATCCTACTGCAGTTAATAGTAACGATCCGGTGACAGGACTCAACATTAATGAAGGTAAATTTATTTTTCATATAAATAATGGCTTCGTGCGTTTAGCACATTTAGCCAGTGTCAAGTAAGATATATATTCATAACATATAAATCATAGTAAATGAGAATGAGTGGTGATAAAGATAATAAATGGTGTATGAGATGCCCTCCCCCTAAGCCCCTTGAGTCCTCAGTAAAGATGTGGGACTATACTGAGATCTCACATGGACTTCTCAAGAGAATTTGAGAAGTGATGTTGCACTGTTTTGTTTCATTTACAATACTCATGTACGTTCACAAACACTTAACGGTTAATAATCCACCATTATTACACATTAATGTTCGAAAAATCACAAATTTTAGAAAATATTACAAAACTGCAGATATGACGCTTCATATTCTCGCCAAAATAAAAAGGTCATCATTAGCTCAGCCCATTAACATCCCTACTACTCTGAGGGTATTGGGTCATACTCCACCACCCGGACCCAGTGCGGATTGGTGGAGGCAGGTGTATGGCGTCCTGCTGTTAGAATATTCCAAGTCGCCCATTAGGCCTCTAACATGGCTTAACGATTCCACATTTTGGATAACCGGGACCAACGGCTTAACGTGCCTTCCGGAGCACGGAAGCGCTCGATATCAAATGCCACACAAACGGTCACCCATCCAAGGATTGACCTCTGTAAACTCTGCTGTACTTCGGTGATCGTTTCCGACCACCGAGCACCGCAGAGCTACGAGCGCTTCCCTTTTGTATGTACTTTAAATGTATTCATTGGCAGCACCTTGAGGTTTTTTACATTGTCAACAGTACAGAATTTAAGAAATAAAAAATTAGTAAGTAAATTTACAATTCTCTCACAATCACATAATACGTTCTTTTCGGCGCCTTGCGACACGCGTTTTGTTATGTCACGTTGTAGATGCTGCTCACAGATATAGATATGCAATACATAACGCAAGAATCACGATATGTCTTGAAATCAAGCGTGCCGACACAGATGCAATAAAGGCTGCTGCGCAACTACACTGTAGTCAGTAATTAAACCATTTTAAAGAAATTTACTAAAATAACATTGATTTTCAGAACCTGTACCCCAAATTCCATTGACCCTACCATTGCCCCTCCCGCTGCCACCGATCTCACCACCATGGCTCCCTCCTGTCTTGCCCTGGTCCCCGTGGCAGCAACCACCGCCGTGGCAACCGTGGAGACAGCCTGGACTTCCATGGCAACCGTGGAGCCCTTGGGTCTATCCACCTGGTGAAGGATCTT
This sequence comes from Musotima nitidalis, assembly GCA_949126915.1. Lineage (NCBI taxonomy): Eukaryota > Metazoa > Arthropoda > Insecta > Lepidoptera > Crambidae > Musotima > Musotima nitidalis. The sequence continues at coordinate 5,905,069 of OX421440.1, forward strand.
TGCCATTGGGTATGTCCTTTTGGAATATTCTTTATAATAAGTCATAATACTCAGCATCTTTTGCAGTTCTGCGGTAAACTCATTGTTATGAATTGGAAAATTTAAAAAGCTGATTGGTAAGGCGTAAAGTTCCTCTTCAATGGCAACCGCGAGGCAGCTAACGTATCAGAGGCTGTGATTAATAATGGTCAGGCCGTTCACTACTCCTTATTATGGCACACGTTATTTAAATTTGTAAGAGACTGAGATGACAAGTTTCCAGCAAAATAAGCTAACTACATCTTTAAAAAAAATCTAACCGGTTTGTTTTTAACATTTGATCTTTATATTTACAGACCTACATCATGACTATCCACAAGCGGAGTGGTCTCCTCAGTTACAGCCCCAGCCCTGGTCGCCAGAGCCGTTCCCTGAGTACCCACAACAATGGCCTCATCAGTATCCACCTCCAATAGAACATCACCATCAGTATTCGCCTCCAATAGAACATCACCATCAGTATTCACCTCCACTAGAACATCACCATCAGTATCCACCTCCACTAGAACATCACCATGACCTACCACCACATTATACAGAGTTTCCTTATCAACCTGACTTTCCACATTATCTACCTCCGTGGCAGCAGCACCAGTATCCAGATTATCCGCAGGAAAATCCTCACTTACCTCTACAACCACAGGAACCACATCTGATTCAGCAGAATCATTATCCAGCGCAACATGCGCAGTATCCACAACAACCGCAACAAGTGAAACCATCTTATCAGTCTTATCATCCACAAATACCACAATACCCACAAAAACCTCAGCAGCTGGAAATACCACAACAACCACTACAAGGGCAACAAGTGCAACAACCCGATCAGCTACAGCCAGCGCAAATACCACAACAAGCGCAACAACTTCGACAGCCACAACAACCAAAACAAACACAGCAGCCGCCACAACCACCACATCCACAGCAACCAAATCAACTGCAACTACCACAGCAGCTTGAACACCCCCAGCAACTAAAACAACTGCAAATACCTCAGCAGCCCCAACAACCACCACAGCCACGGCGACCTAAACAACAGCAACAACCAAAACAAGCGCAACAACCAGAAGAGGCTCACAAACCGCAACCATCATTCCGAGATGAAGTTATAGGTATTTTTATGATATTACTAGAAATCTTAGTTTAGTTTTTCCTTGGAAATTTCAAAACGTTTAAGGCAAAATAGTTCATAAAAATATATTTTATTCACCGCAGCTCATAGAAAGTTTTCCACCCACAACAAGAGTCTATCATTTAATGATCTTCCATCCGAAAATACCTTATGAACGAAAGTCAACCTCACCTGCAAGTGGTGCACCTGCCGACCAACGGACGAGGTTTTGGCAAACATGACAGTTCCCGGTAAGCGATAGCAGGCTCCCGACTATTATGTGGGACCAATAACATAATTGACAAAGTGTGGGCATATAATATTCCTTTGCCAGGCCAGAAACAGTCGTGATTGTTTGTGAAAAATAAGCTGTTAATGTTTAGCTGCAGCTGTCTAACGGAAAATGAACAAGTCAACTGATGAAGTCAATAGAATCTCATCTAGTGTAAATGTGGCGAAGGGCTGGCCACCTTCCGCCATTTGAAACGTTTCAGAGCTCTCTGTGCTAAAAGTGAACTTTGCTGTACCTATAGAAAGAAAGAAAGAAAGAAAGAAAGAAAGAAAAACGTTTATTCGTAACCATGTACAAAATTAAAAGAAAAAATAATATGCAACTGAAGATACTTATATTTTTTTTATTAGAGGTCGTGGGTTCGATTCCCACACAGGACAATTTTTTATGTGCATGAACATGAATATTTGTACTTGGTCTGGGTGTTTTCCTATGTATATTAAATACGTATTTAAAAAAAAAGTATTTAAGTATGTTTATCCGTTCTTTAGTATCCATAACACCAGTTCTTAGTGATACTTATCTTGGAACTAAATAATTGGTGTGATTGTAAGAGAATATTTATTTATTGTACACGATTACGATGTGCCGTAGCATCTAAGTGATGTCTCGGCGCTCGTCTTCCGCAGATACTCAGGTATGGTATAAGTTGGTGCTAAAAGCGACGTCCAAGTTTTTTTTTTAAATTTCAATACACTTATTGCCCATCCGCATTGACTGTTTTAATCCGTCTCTTCCCTATTTTTAACTATTCAGGTATTTTCATATTTTCTGACACATATTTTCGGACGAAAAAAGGTGTGAATTATCCATAGAACCATTTTGAACGTCACTATTAACACCTAGTATCTGCACACCCAATTGTGTTATATATGCGAGATTGAGCCTTCATGAACGTATTAATGTTTATTCCAGATTTCATTGCAGACAAACGGAACCCTGAGGGAGATTTTGAATTAAGCATGCTTTCGTTATTAGCTAACTATATTTCAGGTAAGAAAAAACTTTTTTTTTTTAAATTTTTAACTTTCACTATGCGCCCTAACTGATGGAAAGTGGTTAAGGGGATGGTGGTAGTTGCTGACTTCTAAAAGTCTAGTTAAGGCGTATCCGCGCGCGCGGCAGAGGGGATTCCAGGTGGATTTCGTTCATAGATTGCATATGAAAATTCATCAAAAATAATAAATAAAGAAATTGACAAAAATAACCAAACGATCTCTTTGGTATTTAATCTGCTAATAACCTGGAGTCATTAAAAAATACATGCGATTAATAGCTTAGAAGTAAAATGGAAGAGAAGAAAAAAAAAGACGAGACGCAACTTTACATATCGCATGCTTAAAGGAACATCGACCCATTAATATCTGGTACCTATACCTAAGTATCTGGTTCTGGTCTGTCAGGTTTGAGTTACGTATTTCTACAGTCTTTCTATTTGTTACTGAGATCGAATCAATGTTAATCAAACGTTCAAAACACAAGCAGAATTACTAATTAATAAATCAGTATCAATTTAATGCGCTTACAAGTATGACAAGTATTCTTTATAAGATCTTCCTTTGAGATGTACCAAAAATCGTCTTTTTTCAGTTATTCCACTATTCATTAAGAATGCAAAATGTAATATTGTGAAACTAAATGGGTTACTTTGATTTTAACCACACGTTTTCATGTTTTTTATGATGTAGATTTATGTAAATTTTTTCAAATTTTTACCGTACAAGATGACAAGGAATAAAATACTGCCGCGATTTGTCTTTTTGGCGTTGGCGCCAAGGATTATGCATTTATTAAAAAATCAACTGGATGTTTTTAATGGAAAGCATTCGATGCAATCCAGAACAGTAAGAGCGATTCGAACTGTGTAACAAGCATGGTCACAAGCGTATTTGTATAGTCATAATTATTATATATCTGAAGCTGAGAGGTAAAGAATAATAACTAGAGTACATATTCAGATATCAAAAACCAGGAAAATATCAATTGAAAAAAGTAGACTTATTTTTCTTTACCTCTCTGCTACGGATATATACTTCATTTGTAAAATTACTGTAATATTATCTGTTTTTTATAGTTCTACATTAGTATCTACTAATTAGTAGCTACATTAATACTATTTCATTTCATTTTCATCTCATTTCATCCACTCATGACTGCCTGCATAATTACCGTTCACACCCCGCTTTTTTAAGCGTCTTTTTAAGGGTCTTTTGACTCAGGACTATCGAATTTGGGAAACACATGCGTAGGGAGAAAACTCCAAAGCCGAATGTTCTTACACAGAATAATACAAAAAAAATATTTATTTGGTCTACACAATTAGGTATTTAGATTTAAAGGCATAGTAATGCCAACAGAAAACAAAGAATAAATAAAATAAAATAAATAAATATTTCTGACACTTACACCAATTATTTAGTTCAAGATAAGTATCATTAAGAACTTGTGTTATGGATACTAAATAACGGATAAACATACTTAAATACTTTTTTTTTGTAAATAAATACTTAATATACATAGGAAAACACCCAGACCAGAACAAATATTCATATTTATACACACAAATATTTGTTCTGTGTGGGAATCGAACCCACAACCTCAGGAGTGGAGTGCGGGTATACTCGCCACCACGCCATTTCGGTCGTCATAAACAAAACAAAAAAAAGAAAACCCTAAATAAAATACGTAGACCAGTAAAAGGTCCCCTTCTCAGCTGGAAGCTGTGGTTATGAAACCATAGCGCTGGTATTCCGAAGAAACTTACAACATAGAAACAACTTACCAAAATTGAATTAGATCTCTCAAGTTGCTTTTAAGATTATTACTATTTTTAATTTTGTAATGTATATGTATTCCTTAAAAGCAATAACTAATTTTATATATTTTTTTTTTGACTATAACTCATTCTAAAAGAAAAAAAATAAAGAAATCGTCTGACTTCGCTTAAAAAGTCTTGGGTCGCTGGTTTCTCTAGTCTAGTATGTATACTGTAAGGGTTTAGTATCATCCCTAACGATAATTTAATAAAACGGTTTTCTTTCAGAATCAGAACTTGAACAGAAATTGCACGATCAACAAAAATCGCCAGCACCTTCGTCCCCAACACCTAAGCCATTGCAACAAGAGCAACGACCAAAGCAGTCGCAACAACCACAAGAACCACAGCAGGCGCAGCAACCACAACAGCCGCAACAAACACAACAGGCGCAGCAACCACAACAACCGCAACAACCACAACAGGCGCAACAAACACAACAGGCGCAACAACCACAACAACTACAACAACCACAACAGGCGCAACAACGCCAACCGGCGCAGCAACCACAACAACCGCAACAGCTACTGCAACCGCAACAACCACAGCAACAACAACAAGTACTACAACCACAACCGCCGCAACAATTTCAGCAGCCACAGCAGTTACAACCACCACAACAGACCCCAAAGACACCATCAGGTATATACCCAATCATCATCATCATCTCAGCTATATGACGCCTACTGCTGAACATAGGCTACCTCAATAGATTTCCACATTGAGCGATCCTGAGTCGCCTGCATCCATCGGTTTCCCGCCGCCGTGATCATCGGTCCATCGCGTGAGAGACTGTCCTAAACTACGTTTGCCGGTTCGCGGTCGCCATTGAAGAACCTTAACGCCCCATCGGTCTTCGGTTCTTCGAACTATGTGCCCCGCTCATAGCCTCATTATACGTAGGACCAACTAATATAATTGGCAGAGGCATATTTTGAGTGTGGACGTATACTATGCCTCTGCTTACCCCTTCGGGGAAACAGGCGTGAATGTATGTATGTCTCACACAATAAGGTGAGAGGGTATTGGGTCAAACTACTTATACTACTCGTAACTGGCGCGGTTTTGGCGGAGGCAAAGACAAAGACAAAGACTTTTTATTTCACATCAAATATGGTACATGAGTGGTCTTAAAATTTAATACAGTCCGCATATTTCACCAGTAACTGGTATGCAAAAATATAATTAGAGGATTCTAATAAAACAAACATAAATTTATTGTTCAAAATATTCACTCAGTGAATAAAAACATTTATCAACAAGCCATTTTTTTAAATGTACTTTAAATTTATTCAATGGCATCACTGGTGTTCCACTGTCCTGCTGTTAGAACTTACCAAGATAGCTTTTCTTATTAGGCATCTTATATGGCTTAACGACTACCACATTTGGTGACTTAACGTGCCTTCTGAAACATGGAATCTTCGGCTTCTTCGCTTCCCATACAAATATTGCTAGTTCAATGAAAGCTTGCAAAAATATATCTAAACTTTAACAAAATGTATTTATTTTCAGATTTTTTCCCAGTGCACTCTAAAGACTATACTGATATTTATGATGATCATGACCGTATCCCTGACTTTAGTGATGGTCATAAAAAATATTATAGGTCGAAGCCAGTAGACCAAAGTAAGTTTATTTACTTGATTGATTTAACCATAAAATGATGTTTTACACGGGGTTGCGGAGATCAGACTGCAATCGCTCTGTGGCTGCCGTCTGATCTCCGCAAGACCGTGGCAGCGAGGCAGTTAACCCTGGGTCTTAAGCGTATGTTTAGGGAATAACCGGTATCAATGCTAGGATGGTCATTGCAATAGTATTATGTCGCGTGCTTATTAAGTACATTTTTTGAGTATTTCCATTGAGATATATTGAAGCGCTCGTAGCTCTGCGAAGCTAAGTGGTCGGAAACGATCACCGAAGTAAAGCAGAGTTTACAGAGGTCAGTCCTTGGATGGGTGACCGTTTGTAGCGCTTCCGTGCTTCGGAAGGCACGTTAAGCCGTTGGTCCCGGTTATCACTAAATGTGGTAGTCGTTAAGACATGTTAGAGGCCTAATCGGCGGCTTGATAAATTCTAACAGCAGGACGCCATACACCTGCCTCCACCAATCCGCACTGGGTCAGCGTGGTGGAGTATGACCCAATACCCTCGCACCTTGATATGTGAGAGGAGGCTCGTGCTCAGTAGTGGGACGTATATGGGCTGACATGATGATATTGCATATAATTTTAATTTTAATTACTTTTGTGTTTTCATCGTAATACTTTCCAATTAAACGTTAATATAACCACAAAAAGATCCTAATTGATAAAATGTTATTCATGACACGCTTGATTACTACATAATTTAACAAAATAATCAATTTCAGTGCTCAATTAAAATTTATTTGTTTTTAGAACCATTAACGAAGTTGCCACTTGCCCCACAATCAAAACCACCACAGAAAGCACAAAATCCAAAACAAGCTCAACAACCAAAACAGCCCCAACAACCACAACAATCACAGCAGCCGCAACAACCACAGCAGCCCCAACAATCACAGCAGCCACAACAATCACAGCAGCCACAACAATCACAGCAGCCACAACAATCACAGCAGCCACAACAATCAGAGCAGGCTGGACAGCCGAAGAAGGATCTTAAGCCACAATCAGGTTCGTTGTCTCTAGCGTTAATAAAACATTGCAGTATTTCAGGGTCTGTTATTACATGGAGCGACTGCCATCTGACCTCCACAACCCAAAGGGAAACATCATTCTATGGTTTCACCAGTTGTCAGAATATTAGAAACATGCGGCTTAACGTGCTTTCCGAGGCACAGAGCAAGCGATAATTACTTACAGAAGTTCGGAGAGTCACAAGGTTTTAAAACCTAGACCCTCTGAATTTGAAGTTTATGGGTCTCGCCACTGGGCTATCGACGCTCTATAATATTATTAATATTATCAAGTAGAGAATAAATAAATAAATATTGTCTTATAATTTCACCAGTTATTTAGTCTCTGGCGGGAGAAAAAACTAATCTTGACGATTTTCGTGCCCGTTCTTTTACGATCAAGCTCTCGCCCACAATAATGGGCGCGCTAGTTTTTAAGTTTTGACCTTCATAAGAGCTCTACTGAGCCAAAATTGAATAAATGCTTTTGACTTCGACTTTGACAAAATAAGTATCATTAAGAACTTGTGTTATAGATACTAAATTACGGATAAACAAATTATTTTTGTAATTACATATTTTAAAATAGAAAAACACGCAGACAAAAACAAATTATGTATAATGACCCGACCCCAAAAGCACCGAATAATTTCGTACCTCCAAAAAATGCTCCTTAGCAGCACAATCCCCCCATCCACACTGCCCGACCGCTCGGGCGCAACTGGCTGGTTGCGGGAATTACCTTGTGACGTTCGTACTGCTCGTAGTTAGTGATGTAGGTAAACAAAACTAAATTTCACCGAATTGAGGCACACACTCTAGACAAAATGAAAAAATGTTATTGTATTCAAACCCAATGATTTATAATAAATATAATAGGTTGGGGAAAAAGTCTTTTCGTATTTTTGTATGAAAAGTCAAGACATTTTTTTCAAAGTTTATTTACATTTATTTACAATATATATGTACCGTTTTGTTGAATAACTTTCTGCCATTTTGTGGGCAGAGACATTATCCCGTTACTGTAGAAACTTTGGGACTTCTGATCAAAAAAACGGGACAAATAGTTTTGGCAGTCCTCTCTTGAGGTCAACCTTACAGAACCTAAAGAATTCTGCAGAGACCGAAACAGGTGAAAATCTGAAGGCGCAAGGTCAGGGCTATATGGTGGATGCACTAGGACCTCCCAGTCGAACTCTCTTAATTTTTGCTGAGTGGCTAAAGATGTGTGTGGTCTAGCGTTATCGTGATGAAAGACCACACCCTTCCTGTTGATCAATTCCGGCCGTTTTCTCTCGACTGCTTCCTTTAATCTCATCAGTTGCTGGCAGTAAAGATCAGAATCGATGGTTTTGCCGGGCGGTAAAAGCTCATAATAAACAATGCCCTTCCAATCCCACCATACACACAGCATCACCTTATTTCGTGTTAGGCCAGGTTTGGCCACAGTCTGTGAGCCTGGCCAACTTTCGATCACGACCTTTTTCGCACGTTCTTGTCGTACGTGATCCACTTTACATCGCCAGTTATCAATCTCTTCAAAAACGGCTCGGTTTCATTACGTCTCAATAATGAATCGCAAATGAGTACACGGTTCATTAAGTTTCTTTGAGTGAGCTCGTGTGGCACCCAAATATCGAGCTTTTTTGTATAACCAGCTTTCTTCAAATGGGTCAAAACTGTTTTGTGGTCAATTCCCAGTTCTTCAGCTACATCGTAACTGGGTGAATTGCCCAAGCAAAAAAATACACGGCAAACCTGAGAACGGTAGTGCAATGTGCTGATTATTAATTTTATATATTTTTTCTCAACAACGTAAGTATTTCTCTACCTTGGCAAAAAAAATCATTGGTATCTACCCTCTAATATACCCAAAAAAAAAATTACAAAGTGTTATTTTATCATCACGGTGACCTGTCCTGAACCCAATTCCGCTCATAACATACCTTCTCCTGCAAATACATTCGTAATATGGATTTAAATTGATTTTGTTATCATTAAATTATAATATATTCGATCAAATAAAACAATTTTTGTTTGTTTATCTTCTTTCTCATGGATTTGACAGGCAGTCAACTTTTGTCTGGAAAAAAGTTATCATTTCAGAGGACAGTAAGTTTTAGTAGAATAGCCACATCAACATTGCGTTGTTACGCCCCTTTCACCTTTTCTCACTCCGGATCAGTCCGGCTTAAGCTCTCGGCGCGAACGCACCGGTCCCAACGTCTTGCGGTTTCCCGCCAAAAAAGTAAGTTTATCATTTCAGTAATATGGGGACAAAAATAGTTTCATTTCGGTGGCTGTTATAACTCGTGCTAGATTTGTTTAATTTGTTTCAAAATTGTGTATTAAATTCGCAGTAAGTACTGTTTTGTTTAAGTAGTGTTCATATTTTTTAAATAAATTTTTTTCGAAGTTAAATGTAGAACTAACTTCTATTTTATCATCTCAGTGTTATCATTTCAGTGGATTCGGTGGACTGTTATACCAATTACAGTCCACCGGAATTAAAAGTATCTCCGAAATGATAAAAACATAAAGTTTTAGAGATCCTGGTGTCAAATACAAAGTCATAGTTATGTAATGTACCTACTTTTACCTAGATTGTCGATTAGATTATTTAGGTGTATTTGTTGTGTAATATTTGTGCTTAAAATATATAATATATACATATATCTATGTAGTTAGTACATGTTAACTATACTTTAGATACACATTTGTTCGGCTCAACGAAAATGTGATGAGTGTGTGGGTCACCACAGTGTAGATTATTATACCTACTAATTGTCAACAAAATAATTATTTCGAGGGTTTACCTTCAATATAAGTCACTTACCTTTATTTTTATATCATTTATTACGAGTAATTAGTGAATTTGAGAAATAATTGTGTGATTTAAAGTGACATGATGAAAAATTAATCTTTAAGCTACATACTTGAACCTACTCGTAAATACGTACCCAGAAAGACTGTTTTATTGGAATAACTATAATTCGCATTAGGTATAAGAATTACTTATACATAATTGCGAATTATAGTTATAGGTAGAACAAAACTTTGTTGTTTTTTGTTCTATTTAGATATGTACGTTTCTCTATTGTTGTAGTAATTTAAGAATAAAGTGATCTCAATCTCACGTTTCTGTTATGTTTCATACGTTTATGTAAAAGGATTAAAAGTACTAAGCTATTACTACTAAGATATTTTTATAATTGTTCTTATTCATTTATTGTATTTTAAAAATATAAGAGTTGATTTAATTTTAGAAGTTTTACTGATATACCTGTAGAAACACTATTCTCCTCTCGTTACCAATTTAACTAAATTATACCTAGCATTTTTCTCTTAGTGCAATAGGTAGACATTAGGTATTACTATTAATGGCATAACTTACAAATGCAACCATCATATTAATCAGAAACTTTAAGCTTTCTAATCGCGATACGTTGATTCTTTTGAAAATATATCAAGTAAATTAGTATTAGTACATAAACAAGCAAAAATATTTATTTAAGGTTACCAGCATTTACGATAAAGTTTTCCAACATTTTCACACAACAACAACCACAAAAATTACCAAAGGTTATAAAAGTAAAGAAACTATTTATTCATATCATAATAAACATTACATTACATTAATATCATTCTTTGAGGTTATTGTAACCTCAAAGAATGATATATGTAATAATACTAACTGTAATATCTGTATATTAATGATGATATTAAAAAAAACTGTGTACTGTCCTGTCTCAGTGTTTATCTAAAATTTGTGGAAATCAAACCTAACAAAGTACGGAACCCTGGCTGGGGGCACGGTTGTTCTTAGCTGTATCATTTTGGTGGATTTATCATTTCGGTGGTAATTTTTATCATTTCGGTGGACACTTTTAATTTCAGTGGACTCTTAAAACTTTATCCTTAAATATTTATGTAAGTTTTGATAATATTTGATGTCCACTCACGCACAATGTTATAAAATAGACTAAAGTATTATTTGTCACTAAAAATATATAGATTGCATTGAAATAAAGAAATCCCACCGAAATGATACATAAAAATCTCTTGTTGAAATTCACCCAACTACCAATATGCCGATCTTGCTCCACTCTTTCAAAAATGGCGTCCATTTTATTCGTAACAGGGCGACCAGAGCGAGGTGCATCTTTAACATCAAAATTTCCGGACTGAAAACGTTTGAACCAAATTTGTGCTACTCTTACTGAAACTGCATCAGGTCCATAAACATCACAAATTTTTTTCACTGCTTGAGTTGCATTTTTGCCTTTTTTATAATAAAATTTTAAAATGTATCGAATTTCTTCATTAGATTCACTCATTTTTACGGAGAGAAAAACAAATGAAAAATAGCGGGAAACTACTTTTTTTATTTTTTTCTTTTCTTTATAATGGAACCTTTTTAATGTTACCAAAACCAGCCAGACACAAATAGTATAGTCAAAAAAATTGTATAATAAGTTTATACCTACGTTATGCGAAAAGACTTTTTCCCCGACCTAATATTTACATAAATGGTTTTATTATCTATCTCTTGTTATGTGAAGTTTGGAATATTAATTAGCAAGTTATTTTTTTAAAAGTTAATAAGCAATGACGAGTCTATTTTGGAAACCGGACACGCCATTTTATTCCAAATTCTGCCCGTTTTTTCTAAACTTTGAGGTTTATTTAGCGCTATATAAAACCTGACGGTTTTCTAGATATGCTCTCCATCAGGTCAAGAGTCCTAAAAACATGTATGGTTTTTTTCAAGTAATTCTTCCCTAATTCCATGTTAAAGTATCTTTAACATGGAATTAAGGAATAATTACTTTTGCTCCAGTAGTTCAATCGGCTCTTCCCGTAGAAATGCCCATTATTCATTTGATTTCTCTGGCATATTTTTTTCTTGAAAGTTTAATTAATCCTGAATGTAGTTCCTTAAAAGGCACTCAATTTGAATGAATAAAGTCAAAGATATGCGACGTTAAAAATTTCATAACCAGGGGAATCAGAATATAGTCGCAGAGGAATCAGATAAAAGAAAGTAACATATCTTTATTTATCTTATTATGATTATTTATCAAGACTAGGTTTTTTTTTAACTACCAGTTTCTAACAACCACGCTTTTACAAGTAATGTAAAATAGTGCAGATTTCTTGAGGACAAAGTAGGTGCCAACAATCAATAACCTTCACTATTGGATTCAATAGAAAATAGTTATAACCAAATTCAAGCAGCACACTCTAAGAGGTTATGTAATTGACTCTATACTATATAAATATTTTTTGACAATTACACGAATTTTAAATTGCAATTATAAGCTGTAAATAGATACTTCACATACATAGGAAAAAACCCAGACCAAAACAAATATTCATGTTCAGGCACACAAAGAAGGGATCTAAGGAGCAAAGAGCGCAACCCTATACACAACAAAAACAAATATCATCAATTCTCATTCTTTTTTTTTGTGCATGAAGATCCAGATCATTTTTATTTTTTTCCATCCTCCGCCACTCAGCTATTTTCTTTTTTTCTCTAAAATCTCATCTCTAGTTTGCTTACGATGGATTTCCACAAAGTCAGTAAATTATCTTATTTACTTCCAGATTCTTATCCTGTGCATGAAGCCATCAGTTATCGCCACCATGATTTTGAGTATGAAGCAGAAGGTGAAGAGGTTTACAAAAAATATTACGAAACTGGGCCTATAAATACAAGTGAGTACGCGTTCTATTGTATCCTGTTTAATAGCAAACGTCTGTAAGCTCTCAATTTGATGCAAATCACTGGCATATTGTCGTGTGGTAGCGGCATCATATGTCAAGAATTTACTACCCCTTTTTATTTTACTACTATGTCTTGTCCGAAGATGTCGTAGAGGGGGAATAAGGGAATGGAATCTCGGAATGGGCATAGGGCTAGCCGCAACTCACAATTTGTCACGTTTCATCAAAAAACCTCTGTGCTAAAAGTAAAGGTTTCTATGCACCCTTCATTCCAAAAGCCCATATGCAATGTCAATAAAAATATATAATAAACTTCCAGAAGCCCTTATAGAAGAACCAAATTATACAAAATTTATAAATAAATTTTAAAAAATACTAATAAACAAAACTTATATATATTAAACAAAACAATTTAAATATATATTGAAATAAACATAACACAAATTATTGTATAATAATTACATATTTAATACAATAGCATGCTATAGCATTATATACATTATAATATAACATATTTACCATTTATAATACAATATAATATACATTTAATTTAATAGGTGTAGAATTAATTTAATTTTCAATATAATTATTACTGTATAATAAACCGAATACAATAATCTAAATTTAAACTAATCTAAATATAAAAAGCTAGCATCCTCCTCTCTTCTAAGTTGCCATACCCTACAGGGTCCATATTGTATCTGTGATATTATAAATAACATCTTCGTAACATATGGAGTGCAATAAAGACGGAGGAGTGAGTATTAGAATTTATGGGCTTAAGATTATGTATTGATAAAGTCCAGTGTACCGGCAACTGCATCCGTTGAATTTATCAAGCGGATTTAAGAGAACATTTTGGTTCTGATACGTAAATACAGGCGTTTTATAAGTAATGAAAATTTAGGACGTAATATTTCTTTGTAAAAGTCAGAGTAAAAATATTTTTTTCAAGTTTGGCTCAACTAAGATCTTGTGTAAGTCAAACTTAAAAACTAACGCACCTATTCACTGCGGACGGGAGCTTGATCGTAAAAGAACAGGCAAGAAAATCGTCAAGGTTAATTTTTTTCCCGCCAGTTACAAGGACTTGGCGAGTTTCTCGTAAAGTACCATATACATGGATCCAAAAAATATACCTTGGTATGTGAAAGGAGGTGCGTGCTCAGTAGAGAAACGTTGACTAGAGTTGAGATGACTATGACTATTATGAGTGATGATACTAAAAAAACGATAGAAAATCAATGGAGTTTAAAACTTGTTTACCAACAAACAACATTTCAGCAAGTGATGGATTAAAAATGACAGAAACCTACTGCTGAACGAACAATATACGTTCTCTAGATCACCTCTATTACGTATGGTTCAGAAATTTCATAACGGTCACTCTGACTCATACCGCGATGACGTGGCGGACGTTGGTGACGGAAGTGGGTAAGGGTATAAATACGCTCGAATACGCTCAGCTGCTTACTCTCGTTTCAGCGTTAGTCGTGAAGACATTGTTGTTCTGAGGCTCCTATCTTACCTGAAGATGCCCTGTGTAAGGGCGAAACACGTGTCGTTTTAAATAGTTTCTCGATTTTTCGGGAAATTATAGAAGCGCGGGAATTGTTACAAAGATATTTTTAATCCATCACTTGCTTACAATGGATTTCCGCAAAGTAACGCCTGAATCAATAAATTATTTAACAACATTTCAGTTAACATAAAGGTTTTTCCACCCAGGACATAATATTGGATATTTGTAAATTATGTATAAAATGTGCCAATTTCATATATATTACAGATCCACTTACTCAGCCGCTACGTGCTCCACGACCATCTAAGACCAAACAACCACATCAGGCTCAAGCACCAAAGAAGGCTAGACAACATCAACCATTAAAGAAGCCAAAGCCACAAGTGCCACAACAACCGCAAGAGCCACAGCAATCACAGGTGCCACAACCACAGCAACCACAACCGGCTGCAATAGCACAGCGACCACAACCAGCTCAAAAGCCAATAAAGCAAGCGCCTCTGTCACGATCAGGTATTATGACTTTAAAATAATACTAAGCTAATATTAATTTTGTTATGCAATGGTTTTTCCAAAAAACTTTTTTTGTATATTTCAAACACAAGAAGCTATTCTATCTAGCGACAGCGCTTAAATTAACTGCTGTGAATATGAAGTAATTTTTGTACGGGCGGGAAAAAAAAGATTTTTTGACCAATTCTTCTTGGTAAAGGTACCTGTCCCCTATAATTTCGACGTGAATTTGTAATAGGTTGGGGAAAAAGTCTTTTCGTATTTTTGTATGAAAAGTCAAGACATTTTTTTCAAAGTTTATTTACATTTATTTACAATATATATGTACCGTTTTGTTGAATAACTTTCTGCCATTTTGTGGGCAGAGACATTATCCCGTTACCGTAGAAACTTTGGGACTTCTGATCAAAAAAACGGGACAAATAGTTTTGGCAGTCCTCTCTTGAGGTCAACCTTACAGAACCTAAATAATTCTGCAGAGACCGAAACAGGTGAAAATCTGAAGGCGCAAGGTCAGGGCTATATGGTGGATGCACTAGGACCTCCCAGTCGAACTCTCTTAATTTTTGCTGAGTAGCTAAAGATGTGTGTGGTCTAGCGTTATCGTGATGAAAGACCACACCCTTCCTGTTGATCAATTCCGGCAGTTTTCTCTCGACTGCTTCCTTTAATCTCATCAGTTGCTGGCAGTAAAGATCAGAATCGATGGTTTTGCCGGGCGGTAAAAGCTCATAATAAACAATGCCCTTCCAATCCCACCATACACACAGCATCACCTTATTTCGTGTTAGGCCAGGTTTGGCCACAGTCTGTGAAGCCTGGGCAACTTTCGACCACGACCTTTTTCGCACGTTCTTGTCGTACGTGATCCACTTTTCATCGCCAGTTATCAATCTCTTCAAAAACGGCTCGGTTTCATTACGTCTCAATAATGAATCGCAAATGAGTACACGGTTCATTAAGTTTCTTTGAGTGAGCTCGTGTGGCACCCAAATATCGAGCTTTTTTGTATAACCAGCTTTCTTCAAATGGGTCAAAACTGTTTTGTGGTCAATTCCCAGTTCTTCAGCTACATCGTAACTACTAATATGCCGATCTTGCTCCACTCTTTCAAAAATGGCGTCCATTTTATTCGTAACAGGGCGACCAGAGCGAGGTGCATCTTTAACATCAAAATTTCCGGACTGAAAACGTTTGAACCAAATTTGTGCTACTCTTACTGACACTGCATCAGGTCCATAAACATCACAAATTTTTTTCACTGCTTGAGTTGCATTTTTGCCTTTTTTATAATAAAATTTTAAAATGTATCGAATTTCTTCATTAGATTCACTCATTTTAACGGAGAGAAAAACAAATGAAAAATAGCGGGAAACAACTTTTTTTTATTTTTTTCTTTTCTTTATAATGGAACCTTTTTAATGTTACCAAAACCAGCCAGACACAAATAGTACAGTCAAAAAAATTTTATAATAAGTTTATACCTACGTTATGCGAAAAGACTTTTTCCCCGACCTAATATTTATGTAGATGAGAACTATTAACTGATGATTAATTTTCAGATTTCTTCCCAGTACATGAAGGCATCATTTATCGTCATCATGATTATGAGTATGAAGCAGAGGGTGAAGAGGTTTACAAAAAATATTACGAAACTGGGCCCATAGTTAACAGTGAGTTCACGTTCTATTTATCATACACACATACATTCACGCCTGTTTCCCCGAAGTGGTAAGCAGAGGCATTATATAAGCCCACACTTCGTCAGTTACATTGTTGGTTCCACGTAATATGTGGCGAGCCTATTGCCGCTTACCGGGCAATGTTATGTTCGCCAGAGACTAGTCCGTTGGTCTGCAGTTGCACCAGTTGTAGGTAAAGTTGGTTTGGGCTCCTTAGGTCTTGGTAGGATCCCTATACACTTTATCATCATACTAGAATTATTTTGGTTGTGCCCTAGGCTTTATCCAAGAACCCAGGATCTCTGGAGGGTCTCAGGCGGTAGGTTTTGGTTTTACACGTATAATAATGTTTTTTTGTGTAATAATGTAGGAATAATATGACATCATTGCTTATATTATAACAATAACACCAAAGCGTCGGTAACAAAATGCATTTACGCACTGCTTTCCGGCCAAAGGGGGATCGAAAGGGGGTGTAGGACTCACCACCGGCAGACGCAACTGCCAGCAGTAATACTCACTAAAAATCTTCTGACGACGCCCGCCGCTTGCTGAGAAAAGGCGGGGGACCAGTACCTGGGTTGCAGCGTCTGACACTCCGCCTGCCCCGGACCAAAACGAGGAGGACCTTCTCAGAGAGGCGCAGTGGACGCGCCCCTTCTACCTCCTTATGCGAAAATAGCGTATGTGGCCGACTTCTCAGAGGGTCCATGATTAGATAGCAGGGGCTCCCTTCCCTCGCAGCCTAACAACCTCCTGGCGCGGCTGGACGGGCCCTTCAGGCCCGCCCGCTGCGCCCTCCACAGGTCCCTCTTAGTTTACTCCCCAGTAGTCGGTACAAAGAGTCGCCGGTCTCTGGGTGTTACCTTTTCCCTAGCGGCTTCTCCGACCTACCGGGAGGTTCTCAGCCCCCTACCATGATGATGAGGTGGAAACCAGTCGTGGGGAACACGTATCATCTTCCGCAACCCAAACGGAAACATCATTAAAAAAACTGTCAGAAAATAAGAAGGCACTGACATCTAAATAACGACTGCCATAGACGTTCATGACAGTCGGTACCAATGGCTTAACGTGTTTTCCGAGGCACATAGCAAGCGATAATTACTCACATTGTTCTATCGTTATTTAACTTTATGCTTTATCGTATAGGCATTTTGTAGATGTCCACTATAACAGTGGTCCTATCCCTATTTTTTGTTCATTTCAGAACAACTTTCGCAGCCGCCACATGCACCACGTCCGTCAAAGACAAACCAACCTAAGCAGCCACAAACAGCTCAACAAACACAAGAGGCTCAACAACCAAATGTGCCACAGAAACCACAACAACCGCAGCGATCGCAACAGGCTCAACAACCACAGGTGCCACAACAACCGCAGCAACCGCAACAGCCGCAAGAGCCACAGCAACTGCAAGTGCCGCTACAACCACCACAAGTGTCAGAGCCGCAGCAACCACAGGTGCCACAGCAACCACAGCAAGCGCAGGAGCCACAGCATCCACAGGTGCCACAGCAACTACTGGTGTTACAACAACCGCAAGAGCCGCAGCAACCACAGGTGCCACAGCAACCACAACAAGCGCAGGAGCCACAGCAACCACAGGCGCCACAGCAACTACTGGTGTCACAACAACCGCAAGAGCCGCAGCAACCACAGGTGCCACAGAAACCACAAGAGCCGCAACAAGCGCAACCGGCAATAAAACAAGTGCATCCACCACAATCAGGTATGTTGTTATAAGTAGTAATAACTGCTTACTGTGCCTATTATTTATCTAGCAAAGTTCTGAGATATATCACTTATAAAAGTCTCAAATAAAATTCCTGCCTGCAGCACACTTTTCACTTGTCGATATAAATTACTTCTCTTTGTAAGTACTTTGATTTATTTCCAGACTTCTTCCCAGTACATGAAAGTATCAGTTATCACCATCATGAGCATGAGTACAAAGCAGAGGCTGGTGAGGTGCATGAAGAATATTACGAAACTGGGCCTGTAGATAACAGTGAGTTTGTGTTCTCTTAAAAGGTTTTGTGTGACCATTTCATCTGTTGTAATGTTAATAAATAAATTATACCTATGCACACTAAGTATGCGTTTACGAAAAAAGTATTTCTGTATGTTTATCCGTTATTTAGTACAACAACACAAGTTTTGAATGATATATATCTTGGAATTAAACAATTGGTCTAATTGTTAATAATTATAATAATAATATTGATAATATTAACTATTGTCATGTAATGATAATCGTTTGCTACCTCTCAAATCAAGTCATCCAAAGTTGTCTTAATAATTATAGTATTTAATCTTCTTATTAGTCGTGACGCAGGGAGGAAGTAGTCGTCACGTAGAGGCGGATGATGTACGCCTCACGATGTGTTGCCATCTGATCCTGTTTACGGTCATTGTGCTACATACATTTAAGACATCGCCCAATGCAGCCTTAATTTGGTCGGTCCAAGGATGATGTCCATGATGGAGCGGGAGGGTGTGTCATGCTTTTACTGACTAACAATCATCCATGTTACCACGTTCGCTGACAGTAACCACTTACCTTAATTTCCCAATATGACAGTAAAATTGTCCATACTAAATGATAACCGCCCCAAGACGTAGTGACATGTCGAACATATGTTCGTCTTTCTAAATATGATACTACGTCTCTCGACGTTCACGTCTCTCGACATCACAAAGCAAATAAATATATTTGTAGGTATCTAATTACGATAATATTCCTGACTGTAATAATAAACACGAAAGCTTTTATGTTTATAGTAGATACCTACCTATTATAAACATAAAAACTTTCGTTTTTAAAGTATAGTCATTCAAATTTACCTACACTCGATCGTGAGACTGGTCAAAACAATATTATTATTTTTATAATAATATTACTTTGACCACTCTCATGATGAATTCACGTTATTCACTAGGAATAGACTAGGTAAGTAATAAAGGATTTTCTAAATAGTATACATGCACCATAATCATGGTATATGAAACAAATAAACACACAAAATCAAAATTTACTTACGTTTTGAGTGGCGTAAACACGTAGTAGTTCGCAAAACGGCACCAGCCACACTAAATGTTCTAGAAAGTAAGCGCGCGCTCACGCCGCTCGACGTAGTACTCATGCACTAACGGTTTGCGTGTGTGTGCGTGAGCGACTGAGATAGCCATATGAAACTACCCACAAAATGTTAGTGATACGACACTAAGAGATTTGAGTTGCTCACAATATGACAGTAGATACTCTTCTTTGTACTAGTTATATGTAAAATGTGCGTCGAGCGACGTAGTGTTGATACCCCTAAAAAACAATAGCCCGTCCTTCGACGTACTGTCATAATGCACCATTTTAAATTCCCGCCTAATGACGTACTGTCAGCGAACGTGTTACTTATTGAGCCTGCTACGTCTCGAGGCCGTTGTAACCCATTCGAATAGTCCCGCAGCAGTGGTGGGCATTTTAATTGGTACTTTTTCTTTTTGTAGGTGTCTACTCAACAATGATTATAATGGTTTGTTTATATTTTTCACTATTATGTCAATTTTATGTTTATTTCAGAACCACCTACCCAACTGGAATATGAGCTACTACCGCCAAAGACGAAACAACCACAGCAACCACAAACAGCACAAACATCTCAACAACAAGCGCAAGAACCACAGCAACCACAGGTGCCACAGCAACCACAACAACCGCAAGATCTGCAGCAACCACAGGTGCCACAGCAACCGCAACAACCGCAGGTGCCACAACAAGCACAGCAACCACAACAATCACAAGAGCCGCAACAATTACAGGTGCCACAGCAACCACAACAACCGCAAGAGCCGCAGCTACCACAGGTGCCACAGCAACCGCAACAACCGCAGGTGCCACAACAAGCACAGCAACCACAACAATCGCAAGAGCCGCAACAACCACAGGTGCCACAGCAACCACAACAACCGCAAGAGCCGCAGCAACCACAGGTGCCACAGCAACCGCAACAACCGCTGGTGCCACAACAAGCACAGCAACCGCAACAACCGCTGGTGCCACAACAAGCACAGCAACCACAACAACAGCAAGAGCCGCAGCAACCACAACGAACGCAACAACTGCAAGAGCCGCAACAACCACAACATTCTCAAAAACCGCAGGAGCCGCAGCAACCACAATTGCCAGAGCAATCACAACAACCTCAACCAACCCAAAAACCATCGAAGCAAGTGCATCCACCACGATCAGGTATGTTATTATTGGTACCAATATTACAATATTCAATGTTATTGTATTCACCAACTATTGTATACACTAACAGTTATAATAGGTTGGGGAAAAAGTCTTTTCGTATTTTTGTATGAAAAGTCAAGACATTTTTTTCAAAGTTTATTTACATTTATTTACAATATATATGTACCGTTTTGTTGAATAACTTTCTGCCATTTTGTGGGCAGAGACATTATCCCGTTAATGTAGAAACTTTGGGACTTCTGATAAAAAAAACGGCACAAATAGTTTTGGCAGTCCTCTCTTGAGGTCAACCTTACAGAACCTAAAGAATTCAGCAGAGACCGAAACAGGCGAAAATCTGAAGGCGCAAGGTCAGGGCTATATGGTGGATGCACTAGGACCTCCCAGTCGAACTCTCTTAATTTTTGCTGAGTGGCTAAAGATGTGTGTGGTCTAGCGTTATCGTGATGAAAGACCACACCCTTCCTGTTGATCAATTCCGGCCGTTTTCTCTCGACTGCTTCCTTTAATCTCATCAGTTGCTGGCAGTAAAGATCAGAATCGATGGTTTTGCCGGGCGGTAAAAGCTCATAATAAACAATGCCCTTCCAATCCCACCATACACACAGCATCACCTTATTTCGTGTTAGGCCAGGTTTGGCTACAGTCTGTGAAGCCTGGCCAACTTTCGACCACGACCTTTTTCGCACGTTCTTGTCGTACGTGATCCACTTTTCATCGCCAGTTATCAATCTCTTCAAAAACGGCTCGGTTTCATTACGTCTCCATAATGAATCGCAAATGAGTACACGGTTCATTAAGTTTCTTTGAGTGAGCTCGTGTGGCACCCAAATATCGAGCTTTTTTGTATAACCAGCTTTCTTCAAATGGGTCAAAACTGTTTTGTGGTCAATTCCCAGTTCTTCAGCTACATCGTAACTACTAATATGCCGATCTTGCTACACTCTTTCAAAAATGGCGTCCATTTTATTCGTAACAGGGCGACCAGAGCGAGGTGCATCTTTAACATCAAAATTTCCGGACTGAAAACGTTTGAACCAAATTTGTGCTACTCTTACTGACACTGCATCAGGTCCATAAACATCACAAATTTTTTTCACTGCTTGAGTTGCATTTTTGCCTTTTTTATAATAAAATTTTAAAATGTATCGAATTTCTTCATTAGATTCACTCATTTTTACGGAGAGAAAAACAAATGAAAAATAGCGGGAAACAACTTTTTTTTATTTTTTTCTTTTCTTCATAATGGAACCTTTTTAATGTTACCAAAACCAGCCAGACACAAATAGTACAGTCAAAAAAATTTTATAATAAGTTTATACCTACGTTATGCGAAAAGACTTTTTCCCCGACCTAATATTTACTTGAACTTGAATTATACTTTAAATGATTGATCGCGATCAACTGACATATGCATAGTTTCCTGTAAGCGGCAGTGGGCTTGCCACCTATTACGTGACACCAAATATGTAATTGAACAATTGTAGGCTTATGTTCCGCTTTTGCCTGCGCCTTTAGGGAAACAGGCGTGACTGTTTGTAATAAATAAAGTAAAGTAAAGTAAATGTTTATTCGGAGCAATTTTACACCATGAATATTACAAAAAAAAGAAGATAAATGATTTATTTCCAGATTTCTTCCCTGTACATGAAGCCATCAGTTATCGCCATCATGATTATGAGTATGAAGCAGAGGGTGAAGAGGTTTATAAAAAATATTATGTAACGGGACCTATAGATGAAAGTAAGTCTACACCACAAGAATTACTCAATATTCAATACTTCGTTGTATTCCATAATGTAACAATGAATGATGTGTAAATTATAGAGCCTGTCGGGCACTGATTAGGAGCAGAGGGAAAGTAATATTGTTTATGCAAAGACAAAGTCCTTTAACTTTTGCTCCATAGAGCTCTTATGAAAGTCAACTAAAAACTAATACGCCACGCATTCACTGAAAATGTGTAGTAGATATTCTCAGTTTGTTAATATACTCACAACTTTGACAAATTGACGACCGATATGGCGTGGTGGCGAGTATACCCGCATTCCACTCCTGAGGTCGTGGGTTCGATTCCCACACAGGACAATTATTTGTGAGTAAAAATATGAATATTGGTTCTGGTCTGGGTGTTTTTCTATGTATATTAAGTATGTATTTACAAAAAAAAGTATTTATGTATGTTTATCCGTTATTTAGTATCCATAACACAAGTTCTTAATGATACTTATCTTGGAACTAAATAATTGGTGTAAGTGTCAGAAATATTTATTTATTTTATTATTTATTTAACTTTACGTAGTGCATATCTAGAAGTAAAAACACATAACTACAACATAACAGATTTGGCTTAATGTTGTTGAACACATCTACTGCATACCGAAAGATTTTTAAGGGCTTTTGTGCAAAATTAATCATAACTAGAATAAACTGTATTGATTTTCACTTTTCTAGTCTTTAAAAGTACTTATCTCAAAATATTACAAAAATATGTCTCAGTTGATATATTTTTTAGAACCAATACCACATCCTCATCAACCGCAAGAGCCACAGATGCTACAACAATCGCAAGAGCCACAGCAACCACAACTGCCACAATTGCCAGTGCAACTGCAGGAGCCACAGGTTCCACAGCAACCGCAAGAGCCACAGGTTCCACAGCAACCGCAAGAGCCACAAGAGCTCCAGGAACCGCAGGAGCCACAGATACCACAGCAACCGCAGGAGCCACAGGT
Source organism: Musotima nitidalis (assembly GCA_949126915.1). NCBI lineage: Eukaryota > Metazoa > Arthropoda > Insecta > Lepidoptera > Crambidae > Musotima > Musotima nitidalis. The sequence continues at coordinate 5,928,425 of OX421440.1, forward strand.
TCCACAGCAACCGCAAGAGCCACAAGAGATCCAGGAACCGCAGGAGCCACAGATACCACAGCAACCGCAGGAGCTACAGGTTCCACAGCAACCGCAAGAGCCACAAGAGCCACAGGGACCGCAGGAGCCACAGGTTCCACAGCAACCGCAAGAGCCACAGCAACCACAGGAACCACGAATACCGCACTCTGATGTCCGGCCTCGTTCACCAGGTACGTGATGGTTTTGTTCAGTATTATTAATCGAGCTTTGTTTAGGTCGATGTTATGTCATAGATCGCTATTGTTATATAAAATAAGTATTACACGTTAACTATTAATAATAAAGTTTTTTTTTTAATGTAACACTTTAAGTTCGTGTTATAACTAGTAGTACGCCCTCTTGAATTGTTGTGCCCTCCTAGGATGTCACATGTATACCGTAGTTTCTATACCAACTCCTTTTTTGTAAAGTGATATATAATTGAATTGGAGCAAATTCAAAACATTCATGTGTTCTTCTTCTTTATTTAAATAATGGCTTCGTGCGTCTAGCACATTTAGCCAGTGTCAAGTAAGTGATATTAATAATATATAATTCATAGTAAATGAGAATGAGTGGTGACAAAGATGATAAATGGTAAATGAGATCCCTCCCCTAAGCCCCTTGAGTCCTCAGTAAAGATGTGGGACCATACTGTGATCTCACATGGACTCCTTGAGAGAAAATTTGAAAAGTGATGTTGCACTGTTTTGTTTGATTTACCAACACTCATGTACACAAACACTTAACGGTTAATAATCCACCGTTATTACACATTAATGTTAGAAATATCACAAATTTTAGAAAATAAAACAAAACTGCAGACATGACGCTTCACATTCCCGCCAAGAAGTCTTTATTCATGTGTTACAGACGTGACGTTACGTGGCTGTCATACATAACCTAAAACCTTAGATAAAATTACCACGGATCTACGAATGCTTCTCCGTTATCTTATTTCTCGCATAAGCATAATATCACGCCTGTTTCCCTGGAGGGGTAGGCAGAGGCATACTATACGCTCACACTTCGACATTTATATTGTTCAAAGTTTAAAAGTTTAAAGTTCAAATCTTTTATTCCATAAACTATTACATAGTACTTGAAAAAAGTCCAAATTAAATATAAATACAAAAAAATAGAAATATGATTACACTGAAATCACGAAGCTTAGGTTCACTTAATACATATGCAACAAAACAATTAAAAAACAAAAAATATTTAAGTGTAAGTAAGTAAGTAAATCTAAGTGCTAGTTCTGAGCCCCCGCTCTGTAAGAAGAACTAGCAAGAAACTCACAGGCTATGCGAGTGGCGAGTCTATTGCCGCTTTCCAGGCATTTTTATGTTCGCCAGAGCCTCGTCCGTTGATCGGCAGGTGCACCACTTGCAGGTGAGGTTTGCTTGGACTGCTCAGATCTTGGTAGGAGCCCTATACACCCTCTTATTTCTCCGCTTTAATAAACTTTGTTTCAAATAATAGTTTTTATAACGATTCCAGAAAATGCTGTCAATTCTGAAGAGTGGGTATATGATGACGATTCGTATCCCGACAGTCACGAATATATCATCAAAAGAATAATCACAAGTGAGTATCGAAATCAAATGTGTAGGGGTGAGTGTGATCTGATCAAGGCGGCGGGAAACCAGTGGATGCAGGTGACATAGGATCGCTTAATGTAGAAATCTATTGTGGAGATCAATGTTTAGCAGTGGACGTATTTCAGAGATCTTATCACATTGCGATTGTCTTTCATAGAATGTTTTACCATATAAAAGGAATGGCTAATTGCGGGGCACATAGCTCGTAGTAGCGACAACCAATGAAGCGTTCTGGAACTCCATTGGCGACTGCAAACCAGCAAATCGCTCCACATGGAAAACAATTTGGGACGCCCAAGACGTTCAGCAGTGGAAGTGTAGTGTCTGAGATGATTACGGGAATATACCAATTAAAATGTTACTTCATATAAAATTATCAACAAGAATACAGACGCAATTACATTCACCACAAACACCACATAATTTTAGATTGCTGATTAACTTAATTGTTGTTGTAACTTGCTACTAATGTTCAACATACATAATTAATTAATAACAAAATAAAAAGCAGACATAATCATGCTTAAGCTTGAGCTGCTTAAAAATAGTTTTTAACATTCTTCAAATATAAAAACCGTACCCGTTAATCAAAAATCTAACAAACTAAATTTTATTGTAGTACAACAACCACAGCAGCTACCACATTCTCTACAAGATCACAAGCCACAGGTGGCACAACAACCGCAAAAGCCACAGCAACCACAGGTGCCACAACAACCGCAAGAGCCACAGCAACCACAGGTGCCGCAGCAACCGCAAGAGCCACAGCAACCACAGGTGCCGCAACAACCGCAAGAGCCACAGCAACCACAGGTGCCACAACAACCGCAAGAGCCACAGCAACCACATGTGCCGCAGCAACCACAACAACCGCAAGAGCCACAGCAACCACAGGTGCCACAACAACCGCAAGAGCCACAGCAACCACAGGTGCCACAGCAACCGCAAGAGCCACAGCAACCACAGGTGCCGCAGCAACCGCAAGAGCCACAGCAACCACAGGTGCCACAACAACCGCAAGAGCCACAGCAACCTAAGGTGCCACAACAACCGCAAGAGCCACAGCAACCACAGGTGCCACAACAACCGCAAGAGCCACAGCAACCACAGGTGCCACAACAACCGCAAGAGCCACAGCAACCACAGGTGCCACAACAACCGCAAGAGCCACAGCAACCACAGGTGCCGCAGCAACCACAGGAGCCACAGCAACCACAGGTGCCACAACAACCGCAAGAGCCACAGCAACCTCAGGTGCCAAAACAACCGCAAGAGCCACAGCAACCACAGGTGCCACAACAACCGCAAGAGCCACAGCAACCACAGGTGCCACAACAACCGCAAGAGCCACAGCAACCACAGGTGCCGCAGCAACCGCAAGAGCCACAGCAACCACAGGTGCCACAACAACCGCAAGAGCCACAGCAACCTCAGGTGCCAAAACAACCGCAAGAGCCACAGCAACCACAGGTGCCACAACAACCGCAAGAGCCACAGCAACCACAGGTGCCACAACAACCGCAAGAGCCACAGCAACCACAGGTGCCACAACAACCGCAAGAGCCACAGCAACCACAGGTGCCGCAGCAACCACAACAACCGCAAGAGCCACAGCAACCACAGGTGCCGCAGCAACCACAGGAGCCACAGCAACCACAGGTGCCACAACAACCGCAAGAGCCACAGCAACCACAGGTGCCACAACAACCGCAAGAGCCACAGCAACCACAGGTGCCACAACAACCGCAAGAGCCACAGCAACCACAGGAGCCACAGGTGCCACAACAACCGCAAGAGCCACAGCAACCACAGGTGCTACAGCAACCACAACAACCTCAAGAGCCACAGCAACCACAGGTGCTACAGCAACCACAACAACCTCAAGAGCCACAGCAACCACAGGTGCCACAACAACCGCAAGAGCCACAGCAACCACAGGTGCCACAACAACCGCAAGGGCCACAGCAACCACAGATGCCACAACAACCGCAAGAGCCACAGCAACCACAGATGCCACAACAACCGCAAGAGCCACAGCAACCACAGGTGCCACAACAACCGCAAGAGCCACAGCAACCACAGGTGCCACAACAGCGACAAGAGCCACAGCAACTGCAAAAGCCACAGATGCCACAGCAACCACATTATCCACAAAAACCGCATTTTAACGTCCGGCCTCGTTCACCAGGTTCGTGATATGGTTTTGTTCAGTATTTTTAAATGCAATCCCTTTGCAGTGCAGTAAATGCAGTATCTTAATTTCCAAAACTAGTGTACATTCGAGTTTTCATGTGTAACTATAGTGGAATTTCAGACATAACTTCATCAGCAACGTATATAAGTTTAGGAAAGTGATATATTACAGTGCATTGTGATTTTTCCGGGATGACTCCAAAACTACAAAGAGGTCATCTATAAATTGAGTCACACGAATTCCTTATTTTTTTACCCACCCTCCGTCCCTGTCACAATCGTGGGACTCCCTCCTTCTTAGTATGATATCACATATTTTGCAATTGTACAGCAAGCAATAATTACATCAAACCCACAGTTCCAAAATTTTCATAGGACCTCGGTTTTGAATCCCTCCTATCCCCTTGTCACACAATGTCACACTTCGTCAACCCCCTCCCACCCCCTTAACGTGTGACGAAAGTCTCCAGTACTTTACTGGCATATGACTTTGACTTGACTCGACTGTGACGGACTTAACTTCACTTTGAATGTGACTAAGAATTATTTAAATACTTGACACTGGCAAATACTCTAAACGATTGAGTCTATATCTAAGAAGATAAAAGTAGATGTACTTGCAAAATCACAAGGTTAGGTCGGTGTAAGATCATTTATTTAATAAATAAATAAAAAAATATATTGCGATTGTTTGGTAAGATCACATTCATGTAAGGTGACATAACGCAAACCTAAGTATTTTTAAAAGCAAAAACCAAATCAGCTGATATGGTCAATGAACTCGAGGAAGCGACATAATATTATTATTATTAATTAACAGGCAGGCAGTTTGAAAACTGATTGCGCCTGTATCCAATTCATCTGCATCTAGTTCCTCTTAACCGGTTTCATGTGTATGTCCAGCTTGTTCTTGAATGAATTGACTTGAATTTCAATCGATATTACAAGTTCAACGAACGATTTAATACCGATGTTCATTGTAGCCTCTGACTTAATGACTATCACATGTTTGACGTGGCATTCGAAACTCAAAGACAAGGTGAGAGGTATTCAGATCATACTCGACACGTTCACTCATTGAAGATTGGCGAAGGAAGGATTGATCTGTATGAACTTTTTAAACTTAAAGGTTGAGTCCTTTGAATTACGGAAGCAATCGATTTTAAATATGCCACCCTAAGAACCGAAGCTCTGAACTCTGCTCTTCTTTCATTAACTTATTTGATTCAATCACCTCATATAAACCTCGGAGCTACCCTTTTCATCTCCGCCACCTCAATACTCCGCTTAAGTAAATTATGATTCAATTTATACTTTTTATAACGATTTCAGAATATGCTGCCAATTCTGAAGATTGGGAATATGACGACGACTCGTATCCCGACAGTCACGAATATATCATAAAAAGAATAATTACAAGTGAGTATCAAGTTCAAGTTTGTGGGGGTGAGTGTGGTCTGAAAATGAAATGAATGAAAATGATGAAACCAGTGGATGCGGGCGACAAAGGATCGCAGGATCGCTCAATGTGGAAATCTTTTAGGGGAGGCCTATGTTCAGCAGAGGAGATCGCTGCGTGGCTGAGACGATGATGAAGAGCATTTCAGAGATCTTATCATAGAAACATCAATAGTGTTTCATATAATGGTTTACCATTTTACGAACTTTACTACGGCTGAAGTGGCAGTGGGCGGGCCACATTGCTCGAAGAACTAACAACTATAGGAGCGTTAAGGCTCTCCAATGGCGACCGCAAACTTGCATACGTAGCAGAGAACTGCCTCCCACCCGATGTACCGATGATCTGGCCAAGACCAGGTAGTCGGTGCATGCAGATCGCTCGACTTGGAAAATATTTGGGAAGACCTATGTTCAGCAGTAGATTTCTAGTGTCTGAGATGATAAGAGAAATTGAGAGATTAAAATGTTATCCTGTATGCATTATCAACAAGAAGACAGACGCAAGTTCATTCACCCTGGACATCACATTATTTTAGAATGCTGAGTAATTTAATTTTTGTTGTAACTTCCCATTATTGTATAGTTTTAAAAAGTGCAACATATACTGAGAACTCAGAAAAATGCAAAAAACAAATACAGTACATCTGATTTTAGATGTTCGTAAATTTATTTGCATAATCTAGTTTTTTATTTAGGTTGTCAAGCTATAATATAAATATTTTTTGTAGTACAACAACCACAGCAATCACAACAACCGCAGGAGCCACAGCAACCACAACAACCGCAAGAGCCACAGCAACCACAACAACCGCAAGAGCCACAGCAACCACAACAACTGCAAGAGCCACAGCAACCACAGGTGCCACAACAACCGCAAGAGCCACAGCAACCACAGGAGCCACAACAACCGCAAGAGCCACAGCAACCACAGGTGCCACAACAACCGCAGGAGCCACAGCAACCACAGGTGCCACAACAACCACAAGAGCCACAGCAACCACAGGTGCCACAACAACCGCAGGAGCCACAGCAACCACATGTGCCGCAGCAATCACAACAACCGCAAGAGCCACAGCAACCACAGGTGCCACAACAACCGCAAGAGCCACAGCAACCACATGTGCCGCAGCAACCACAACAACCGCAAGAGCCACAGCAACCACAGGTGCCACAACAACCGCAAGAGCCACAGCAACCACAGGTGCCACAACAACCGCAGGAGCCACAGCAACCACAGGTGCCACAACAACCGCAAGAGCCACAGCAACCACAGGTGCCACAACAACCGCAAGAGCCACAGCAACCACAGGTTCCACAACAACCGCAAGAGCCACAGCAACCACAGGTGCCACAACAACCGCAAGAGCCACAGCAACCACAGGTGCCACAACAACCGCAGGAGCCACAGCAACCACAGGTGCCACAACAACCGCAGGAGCCACAGCAACCACAGGTGCCACAACAACCGCAGGAGCCACAGCAACCACAGGTGCCACAACAACCGCAAGAGCCACAGCAACCACAGGTGCCACAACAACCGCAAGAGCCACAGCAACCACAGGTGCCACAACAACCGCAAGAGCCACAGCAACCACAGGTGCCACAACCACAGGTGCCACAACAACCGCAGGAGCCACAGCAACCACAGGTGCCACAACAACCGCAAGAGCCACAGCAACCACAGGTTCCACAACAACCGCAAGAGCCACAGCAACCACAGGTGCCACAACAACCGCAAGAGCCACAGCAACCACAGGTGCCACAACAACCGCAGGAGCCACAGCAACCACAGGTGCCACAACAACCGCAAGAGCCACAGCAACCACAGGTGCCACAACAACCGCAAGAGCCACAGCAACCACAGGTTCCACAACAACCGCAAGAGCCACAGCAACCACAGGTGCCACAACAACCGCAAGAGCCACAGCAACCACAGGTGCCACAACAACCGCAGGAGCCACAGCAACCACAGGTGCCACAACAACCGCAGGAGCCACAGCAACCACAGGTGCCACAACAACCGCAAGAGCCACAGCAACCACAGGTGCCACAACAACCGCAAGAGCCACAGCAACCACAGGTTCCACAACAACCGCAAGAGCCACAGCAACCACAGGTGCCACAACAACCGCAGGAGCCACAGCAACCACAGGTGCCACAACAACCGCAAGAGCCACAGCAACCACAGGTGCCACAACAACCGCAAGAGCCCCAGCAACCACAGGTGCCACAACAACCGCAAGAGCCACAGCAACCACAGGTGCCACAACAACCGCAAGAGCCACAGCAACCACAGGTGCCACAACAACCGCAAGAGCCACAGCAACCACAGGTGCCACAACAACCGCAGGAGCCACAGCAACCACAGGTGCCACAACAACCGCAAGAGCCACAGCAACCACAGGTGCCACAACAACCACAGGTGCCACAACAACCGCAGGAGCCACAGCAACCACAGGTGCCACAACAACCGCAAGAGCCACAGCAACCACAGGTGCCACAACAACCGCAAGAGCCACAGCAACCACAGGTGCCACAACAACCGCAAGAGCCACAGCAACCACAGGTGCCACAACCACAGGTGCCACAACAACCGCAGGAGCCACAGCAACCACAGGTGCCACAACAACCGCAAGAGCCACAGCAACCACAGGTTCCACAACAACCGCAAGAGCCACAGCAACCACAGGTGCCACAACAACCGCAAGAGCCACAGCAACCACAGGTGCCACAACAACCGCAGGAGCCACAGCAACCACAGGTGCCACAACAACCGCAAGAGCCACAGCAACCACAGGTGCCACAACAACCGCAAGAGCCACAGCAACCACAGGTTCCACAACAACCGCAAGAGCCACAGCAACCACAGGTGCCACAACAACCGCAAGAGCCACAGCAACCACAGGTGCCACAACAACCGCAGGAGCCACAGCAACCACAGGTGCCACAACAACCGCAAGAGCCACAGCAACCACAGGTTCCACAACAACCGCAAGAGCCACAGCAACCACAGGTGCCACAACAACCGCAAGAGCCACAGCAACCACAGGTGCCACAACAACCGCAGGAGCCACAGCAACCACAGGTGCCACAACAACCGCAGGAGCCACAGCAACCACAGGTGCCACAACAACCGCAAGAGCCACAGCAACCACAGGTGCCACAACAACCGCAAGAGCCACAGCAACCACAGGTTCCACAACAACCGCAAGAGCCACAGCAACCACAGGTGCCACAACAACCGCAGGAGCCACAGCAACCACAGGTGCCACAACAACCGCAAGAGCCACAGCAACCACAGGTGCCACAACAACCGCAAGAGCCCCAGCAACCACAGGTGCCACAACAACCGCAAGAGCCACAGCAACCACAGGTGCCACAACAACCGCAAGAGCCACAGCAACCACAGGTGCCACAACAACCGCAAGAGCCACAGCAACCACAGGTGCCACAACAACCGCAGGAGCCACAGCAACCACAGGTGCCACAACAACCGCAAGAGCCACAGCAACCACAGGTGCCACAACAACCGCAGGAGCCACAGCAACCACAGGTGCCACAACAACCGCAGGAGCCACAGCAACCACAGGTGCCACAACAACCACAAGAGCCACAGCAACCACAGGTGCCACAACAACCGCAGGAGCCACAGCAACCACATGTGCCGCAGCAATCACAACAACCGCAAGAGCCACAGCAACCACAGGTGCCACAACAACCGCAAGAGCCACAGCAACCACATGTGCCGCAGCAACCACAACAACCGCAAGAGCCACAGCAACCACAGGTGCCACAACAACCGCAAGAGCCACAGCAACCACAGGTGCCACAACAACCGCAGGAGCCACAGCAACCACAGGTGCCACAACAACCGCAAGAGCCACAGCAACCACAGGTGCCACAACAACCGCAAGAGCCACAGCAACCACAGGTGCCACAACAACCGCAGGAGCCACAGCAACCACAGGTGCCACAACAACCGCAAGAGCCACAGCAACCACAGGTGCCACAACAACCGCAAGAGCCACAGCAACCACAGGTGCCACAACAACCGCAGGAGCCACAGCAACCACAGGTGCCACAACAACCGCAAGAGCCACAGCAACCACAGGTGCCACAACAACCGCAGGAGCCACAGCAACCACAGGTGCCACAACAACCGCAAGAGCCACAGCAACCACAGGTTCCACAACAACCGCAAGAGCCACAGCAACCACAGGTGCCACAACAACCGCAAGAGCCACAGCAACCACAGGTGCCACAACAACCGCAAGAGCCCCAGCAACCACAGGTGCCACAACAACCGCAAGAGCCACAGCAACCACAACTACCGCAAAAGTCACAACAACCAGAGCAGCTATCAAAGCATGCATATCCGATAAATTCAGGTATGTATGTTGTTTATAGTATGTGAAAAAATATGGTTGCCTGTAAAGTCGTTTTTACGGGCGAAGATTTTACGTGACAACGTCTTTTTCTCGGTAGAATATTTATTGATATGAATATAATTAAATTGCACAATAGGAACAAGGAATTGAATGAAAATAAGAATTGCACAAATTTTAACTATAGAAATATATTTTGTTTACTAAAACATTGTACATGTAAACTGACGCAAGGCATTCGCCGGGCCTCTCTCTCGTTCGGTGACTCATCGTAACGTTACCGAGCGTTACACTTTTTCATAAGTGACTCCCAGCCGCAACCTAATTTAAGACGTTGTCACGTCAAAAAATGTTTCCTGAACTCAAATATTTTTCTGATAACGTTTCCTCTATTTAAATTAATGAAAGGATTGACAAGATTCAACAAGAATAGTCAATGATAATTTTGGTAAGGACCTAAGTGTTCTATTATTTTACATACATACATACATAATATCACGCCTGTTTCCACGAAGGGGTAGGCAGAGGCATACTATACGCCCACACTTCGCCATTTACATTGTTGGTCCAACGTAATAGGTGGCGAGCCTATTGCTGGGAACTGTTAAGTTCGCCAGAGCTTCGTCTGTTGACCAGCAGGTGCAGTTGGATCCCTATAAACCCTGACTCATGATTTGATAGTTTCATTCCTTAGGTTTTGTAAGTAAAGTAAAGTAAAGTAAAAGTAAAAGTAAAAAAGTTCTTTATTTCATAAACTATTACATAGCACTTGAAAACGTCAAAACAAAATATACATGATTTTTTTTTTTAATATGAACCCTGAAATCACGAAGCTTAGATTCACTTACATGCAAATAAATAAAAATTAGGTGTAAGTGAATCTAAGTGACAATTCCGAGCCCCCGCTCTGTATGTATCCTACCAAGTTTCTCCTTGGCCAATTAGAATACAATTCTTTAGAGGCGAGAAGAGCCTGTGATCAAATCATCACTATAATTAAAATTTTACGCGGTAGAACAGACTCTCGTGATCTTCATGGCGAGCTGTGTCGACTTTATGCACCCGATAATTATTATAGGAGCAGGAAACATAAACTGTTTGCTGTGCCAACCTGCCGAACCGTTGCACGCTTAAAATCATCCATTCCGCGGACACTCAACGCACTTAATGCCATCCTGGATGCAGCACCCGACTGTTATTTGTTTGCGGATGGATGGCCTGAGATTTTGTCAGTGTGTCTGAGGTATTGTGAGAGAATGGGATTAAAGAAGTTTTTATGTGTGAGATTTTAATATTATATTTAACTTTTACTGTTTTTGAAAATTAGTGTAATTGGTGTATTCCGTTCTGATTAAATAAATAAATATAGAAACTATATCAACTGTGACCAGTTTCGTAATTGCCAGCAGATGAAGACTGCGTGAGCGCTGAAGAGGCTAGTGGCAGTTATGGAGAGTATTCTGATACGGAGCCCTTTGATAAAAGTGAGTATGACTAGTAAAGTACACAGCGGTAATTATTGTAGATCTACCTTTGAAAAGCGATGTAGGTTTAAACCTTAACTGGCCAATAGGATATATTATGTTCTGTTATATTATGTTGTTATATTATGTGTATGCGTTCTCTATATATATTATTTTCCCACCATCTACGATGAAAAATTTATTTATTGTAACTTAAATCTACACTAAATTAAAACTAAGTTTACAAATTGTTCAAATATTCGCATTCTACGTCGCTAAGAGATGCTATCATCGCTATGGTCACTAGGGGAGGTAGGAGGGGCGCGTCCACTGCGTCTTTCTGAGGAGGTCCTCCCGGCTTTGGTCCGGGGGACGTTGACCGCAGGCGGGGTGTCAGACGCTGCAACACAGGTACTGGCCCCCGCCTTTTTTCTCAACAAGCGGCGGGCGTCGTCGGAAGGTTTTTAGTGGGTATTACTGCTGGCAGTCGCGTCTGCCGGTGGTGAGTCTCACACTCCCTTTCGGTCCACCTTTGGCCGGGAGGCAGTGCGTAAATGCATTTTGTTACCGACGTAAAACGTAAAAATTATGAACTCGGCTTGATTTCATACAGATCGTTATATTTGCGTTATCTATTGTAAATATATCTGTGGTTGTTGCCAATATCACAGATATTTCTATATGAAACGCCAAATGGTGAGAGGTGACTAACCTTTCGCCCACATTTACACTAGACGAGAGCTGATCCCATTCCCTTAATCATCTTCTACGATACTCTTGTGCAAGACTTAGGGTGGAATATGAAGGTGAAACCGCCACCACACGGCATTTTTTTCCGAATTAAAATTTGAAATAAAATTATTTATTCGACGACCGTAGGGCGTGGTGGCGAGTATACCCGCACTCCGCTTTTAAGGTCATGGGTTCAAATCTTTGTGTGCATGAACATGAATATTTGTTCTGGTCTGGGTGTTTTCCTATGTATATTAAGTATAATACGTAACTCAGTGTCTATAACGCCAGTACGCAATGATAATTATCTTGGAAGCAAGTGATGGATTAAAAATATCTTTGTAACAATTCCCGCGCTACTATAAGTTCCCGAAAAATCGAGAAACTATTCAACACGACACGTGTTTCGCCCTTACACAGGGCATCTTCAGATAAGATCAGCTTCAGAACAACGATGTCTTCACGACCAACGCTGAAACGAGAGTGACTCTCGTACTTAGATATTTTTAATCCATCACTTACTTACAATGGATTTCCGCAAAGTTACTCCTGAATCAATAAATTAATTATCTTGGAACAAAATTAGTGTAATTGTCAGGAAATATATTTTTTATTTTATTGATTCATCATTCGTAATTTGTGTTATCATTTTAGGCACTGAATATTCGTATGAGGAATATAGCGATGACTTATATCCAAGCAGTGGCGAATATATCATCAGAAAAATAGTCACAAGTAAGTATTTCAGAGATGAGAAAGATGAGAAGATTATTACTTTTCCATTAATTAAGAAAACACATTGAGGAGCGATACAGGCCTGTAATTGCTGGGCGTATCAGGGGGTCCCTCCTTCAAGCCGTCTTCCATGAGGCCGGAATTCTCCCTGACGATAGGCTTAATTTAAAAAGATAAGTCGAAGGGCATAAAACCGATTTTTTGATGGCCTTTACTAAGCAATTTGACATTTTATGTAAACCAGTCGAGCACTTATTTAAAAGTTGCTTGAATAAGGAGTCCACTTCACTAGGATCAATAGGCAAGAGGAAGAATGAGTTTGGTGGGCTGTTATCAACGTTGATAATATCAATGATCATGATCAGACTCTATATAGAGCCAAATCATTTGTAGACTTTCCTATTTTCAAGAATATCCTCTGCAAGCACCTGTCCCCCAGTTGAAAAATAACCATACACGAGGCCAGCGATGCCACCGGGTCAACTTTAATATTTAGAAATTTATTAGAGCTTTTATTTTTCTTGGTAAAATGGCATTTCTTTGGGTCTCTTTTAACAAGTCTTTCTCTCTTAGTTACTAATCCGGATGAAATAAAGCCGGCTCAGCAATCACAACAACCGCAAGAGCCACAACAATTACAGGTGCCTCAGCAACCAAAACCATCAGAAGAGCCACACCAACCGCAAAGTTAGTAGCCTGTTTAAATTATTACAATAGATATAGGAATAAACAGGAAATTTAGTTCTGTTTTGAGCAGCCTATTAGGTCTGTGCCTTAGTTATGGCAGCGCTGGTCTTACGCTTGGGGAAGTTGAAACATATTTATGCACTTGAAGGCGACAAGCTGTTCCTATCACACAAATACGCATTATATTATGACAGTAAAATCGATTTACACATATGATTATTTCAATCTATGTTTAAAATAAGATAGCTTGTGATCGATTTGTATGTCTTTTTAATTTAGCAACAAACAGTTATACTTGTAAGATAACTAATTACAGAATTTTTCTGCTAAAGTTAACTATTATTTCAAGAATAAACTAAGCATACAAAAAAGAAGTAATTACAAAATGCTAATAGAGTTTACTTTACATTATTAAAAATAATCTACAAAATTGTTTTACTTCTTTTTTTTATTTGCTCTTTAGTTATATTCAGACATATTTATTTTCACAGAATACGGTACAAGCACTGCAGATTTGGAAGACATTTATGATGACTTGGATTCTGACACCAAAAAATATGTCATCAAAAAAATAATCACAGGTACATTTGAGATGTTTATTCTGAATAATTAAAATTTTACTTTAGCTAAAATTGCGTTTGTTGTATTAGAGACCCTTAAATATTTATTGTAATCTGTTTTATAGTTCTTGATGCTAATAGCGGCAACAGAAATATATCACCTGTATAAATAATAACTACCATGGTCTCATGGTATCTCATAAGATACAGACTGGTGACAGACGGACCGCAAAGTCGTCGGCCCCGTTTTCTTTCCTTTGGGTACAGAATCTTAATAACCTATAATAACTATAATAAAACGTTCCATCGAGTTGGTCTAAGAAATAGATGCACTAGGAAATAATGAAATATACTCATATTATGTTGTTCCTTATTAATAACATAATGTGCTAACCTGCAAATGAACAAAAACAATATTATTTTTTAGTTATCAACCCAGATGAAATAAAGCCGGCTCAGCAACCACAACAACCGGATGAGCCACAGCAACCACAACCACCGCAAGAGCCGCAACAACCACAGGTGCCACAACAACCGCAAGAGCCACAGCAACCACAACAACCGCAAGAGCCGCAACAACCACAGGTGTCACAACAACCTCAAGAACCGCAGCAACCGCAGAGTTAGTAGCCTGTTAAAAACGAATACAATAAATATAAAATAAAACAAGGAACATAATTATGACAAGCCGATTAGGACTTTGCGTTAGTTAAGACAGCTGCAGCATCAAGCTACTGCAGCAATGGTCTTCTGGCCATTACCTTTGAAGGGATTGACAAATATATTAGAATATTACAGTGAAAGCTACTCAGAAATATGATTTAATAAATATGTCTATTAACAAAGCTTGTTGTCGCTTTGTAGTTCTTTTGTCAAATCAAAAATCAGAGAAATTAAAACTATTAGAAATAAAAAATACTAAACATACAAAAAATGTGGAATAATGCCAATAGAGTTAGGTGTTCTTTACAGTATTCAAAATTATCTACGAAAATTTAAAATTGTATTTCTTGTTTCAGAATACGGTGCAAGTCCTGCTGATTTGGATGACATTTATGATGACTTGGATTATAACAATAAAGAATATGTCATCAAAAAAATAATTACAGGTGAGAAGGCCACAATCGTGGCGGTAAGTCCCCTCTTTGAGGAGTGGCTAGAGAGGCGCCACGGCGCACTCACCTACCGCCTGACGCAGGTTCTAACCGGGCATGGCTGCTTCGGTAGATTCCTGCACAGAATCAGGCGGGAGGAAACGTCCGGGTGTCACCATTGTGAGGATCGGCCGGAGGACACGGTGGAGCACACCACCGCGGTCTGTCCCGCTTGGGCGGAGCACCGGCGTGTCCTCGTAGCGGCAATCGGTGGCGGCGCCCTCTCGCGATCGGCCCTGGTGGAGGCCATGGTCCGAAGCGAGAGGGAATGGGGTGCTGTTGCCTCCTTTTGCGAAGCGGTCATGCTAGCAAAGGCGGCGGCAGAACGAGAAAGGCAGAGTGCCTCTCGTCCCAGCCGCCGCGGTGGGCGCCCGAGACGTCGGGAGGAACAAGGTGACTCCCAGCCACCGTAGGCGCTGGCTTGTGGGCGGTGAGTAATGGGTAACTCGCCGCCCGTCCGCCTTCTATAGGCGACAGGCCGCGTCGACGGCGCGTTCGTGTTCCACGCGCGCCTTAAAGAGATGTCAGCACAGTGAGGGCCCCCAGGGAGGGGTCAAGCCTGCCGGGGCTGCGGGACTGTCCGAAAGGGTTACCGCGGCCTCTGGACGTAGCAGGCACAAGAAGGAACATGGATGGTTTTTAGTCAGTAAAAGTCTGACACACCCTTCCGCTCCACCCACAGCGGGAGAAGGTCATTAGATGATTTTCCATCCGAAAAAAAAAAAAAAAGGTGAGAAGGCCTAGAATAAAGCCACCCCCTATCATCGTCATGACTCCTAAAAGTTGACGAATAGATATCTAACGGATGATGGGCAGCTGCATTATTTTGCGTACCGAACTGCAATCACCAATCCACCCGCCCTTCTTTTTTTGATTTACTTCGATAACAAAATGCCTTTACGCACTGCCTCTCAGCCAAAGGGGGATTGAGAGGGGCCCACTGCGGCAGACGAGACCACCAGCAGTCCTATCCACTAAAAATCCTTCGACAAAGCCCACCGCTGCTGGGGCGGGAGCCAGTGCTAAGGTTAACAGTATTGTCACCCCGCCCGCGGCCAACGCCCCCCGGATCAGAACCGGAAAGACCTTCTCAGCGAGGCGCATTGTATCGCGCCATCCTCCCTCCTTATGCGACCCCCTGCCCTCGCCACCTATAAACCCTCTTGAGCTGCGTACCGGGTGCTCGCTGAACCCGCCTGCCTTAGAGTAACCTCTGTAAGTCAGGCTAATTTTGGGTAAAAATTATTGTCGACTATCTTGTCTCGTGAAGCTAAGCGCATTTCACTTTTGTTATAAAAACCCAACAAGTGATAAATATCTGATATTTAAGAATATCTGAATTTGATTGAGTCTCATCGTAGAATCTGATTCAATTTTGTCGACCAAAAACAAATTTGATAACTATAATAATACGTTACATCGAATCGATCGGAGTAATATATACATTGTCTCTAAGAAATAATTACATACATTTTTATTGTATTTTTTCTTATATTATAATTACGTGTTAATTAACGAACATTACATTATTTCCTAGTAACCAACCCAGATGAAATCAAGCCGGCTCAGAAACCACAACAACTGCAAGAGCTACAGCAACCACAACAACCACAGGTGCCACAGCATACACAACAACCGCAAGAGCCACAGCAACCACAACAACCACAAGAGCCACAGCAACCACAGGTGCAACAGCAACCACAACAACCGCAAGAGCCACAGCAACCACAGGTGCCACAGCAACCACAGCAACCACAACAACCACAAGAGCCACAGCAACCGCAGCAACCACAACAACCACAAGAGCCACAGCAACCACAGGTGCCACAGCAACCACAGGTGCCACAACAACCACAAGAGCCACAGCAACCGCAAGAGCCACAGCAACCACAGGTGCCACAACAACCGCAAGAGCCACAGCAACCACAGGTGCCACAACAACCGCAAGAGCCACAGCAACCACAGGTGCCACAACAACCGCAAGAGCCACAGCAACCACAGGTGCCACAACAACCGCAGGAGCCACAGCAACCACAGGTGCCACAGCAACCACAACAACCGCAAGAGCCACAGCAACCACAGGTGCCACAGCAACCACAGGTGCCACAACAACCACAAGAGCCACAGCAACCACAGGTACCACAGGTGCCACAGCAACCACAAGAGCCACAGCAACCACAAGAGCGACAGCAACCACAGGTACCACAGGTGCCACAGCAACCACAAGAGCCACAGCAACCACAACAACCGCAAGAGCCACAGCAACCACAGGTGCAACTGCAACCACAACAACCGCAAGAGCCACAGCAACCACAACAACCGCAAGAGCCACAGCAACCACAACTACCACAGGTGCCACAGCAAACACAACAACCGCAAGAGCCACAGCAACCACAACAACCACAAGAGCCACAGCAACCACAGGTGCCACAGCAACCACAACAACCGCAAGAGCCACAGCAACCACAGGTGCCACAGCAACCACAGGTGCCACAACAACCACAAGAGCCACAGCAACCACAGGTACCACAGGTGCCACAGGTGCCACAGGTGCCACAGCAACCACAAGAGCCACAGCAACCACAGGTACCACAGGTGCCACAGGTGCCACAGCAACCACAAGAGCCACAGCAACCACAGGTACCACAGGTGCCACAGGTGCCACAGCAACCACAAGAGCCACAGCAACCACAACAACCGCAAGAGCCACAGCAACCACAGGTGCCACAGCAGCCACAACAACCGCAAGAGCCACAGCAACCACAACAACCGCAAGAGCCACAGCAACCACAACAACCGCAAGAGCCACAGCAACCAGAACAACTGCAAGAGCCACAGCACCCACAGGTGCCACAGCAACCACAACAACCGCAAGAATCACAACAACCGCAAGAGCAGCAGCAATCACAACAGCAAATTCAACCTCAATTGCTACAACCTGATGGTTATAAAAAACCAGTAAAACTCACTAAAGGCAGGGTGTGCGTTTGTTGGAAGTCTTTAGACGATGTACCGTGGAATGTTAGGAAGCAACTTCGAATGTAAGATTGATTCGGAGATATGATTTTAGTTAGTTTTATATAACACTTTTGGCATCTTCTCGATTTGCTTAGCTTGCTCTTTTTTCAATATTAGCTGACCCGAGAGAGACCGTTGTCTCGTCTAATATAAACTCATTCTGTCAATTGCGCTAACTGTCAAAAGCAACGCTGATCGCTATGTCGATCGCCATGGCTGCAATAAAAAGATTTTATTCAGAAAATTTAATAAATTATGTTAAATTTTTTTTAATTTTTTGACAATGGCGAACACAGTAAAAAAAGAATTCTCCAAGTAGTTGCAGTGTCTTGAAAGTTATGCGCGTATATACATTACGGCGATCAATTATTATTTTTTATATATAATATAGACTAGCTGACCTGAAAGACGTAATCCTGTCTTTACTATGACGATATTAAATTCGAAATGATTTATTTCATAAATATGTTTCGAATACAAATCCCACCAACTGTAAAATGATGTCAAACGTCACACCAAAAATTTGTCATTGTCAAAAGCGCATAATTTTCTTACATTTTTAATATTCTCTTTTATACAAATCTTTGAAAAAAAGATACTATTAGTAAGTAATTTAACAGTTCATCGTTTCTTCATCATTATTTCAGCCGGACGATATTGTTGAACAAAGGCTACTCCGATTTAATTTCTGTCTTTCTGAATACGTCCAATACAATATTATATTTTAAATCGACTCTATAGACAAACGTGATTAAGATTCATAAACGACTAAACAGCTAAAATTTATTTTATTGTTGTTGCTTTATTCTAAATTCAATTTGAAATGAAATCAATGAGCGTTAGTAGTATGAATTATAAATGTATCGATAAAAAGTCATGTCGTTGTATTTTTTTAAAGGAGCATGTAAGAAAATCTAAGTGTAAAACTACGATTAGAACCAAAAATAAAACATTTGATGAAGTTTTTTTTGCATTTTATTTTAATTTATATACATCATCAGCATCTCCCTCATCCCATTAAGGTCCCACTACTGAGCTCAGTTCGACAACCCAAAGTAAGAGGGATTCAGCGCATACTCTACCACGCGGAGTGCGGATTTTCAGACAGATTTGTAGCTGAATGTTTAAATTTATCAAGTCAATCGATAAGGTCTATAACTCAGCTTAAACACTTACATCAATGGTTTTAACAAGCCTTCCAAAGCAAGGTAGCACTTAATATGAAATACCACACAAACGGTCAAACATGCAGAGGAATGATTTATGTGCATCCAGACTGAGTGATTCTTTTTTAGATAGATAGATAGATAAACTTTTTATTGCAACGAAAGACACACATACATATAAAACAATAAAAATAAAATTACAATAATTAAAAAAAATATAAATAACAACAAAAAAACTAAAAGTAAAGCATTCACATAGTGTGCATGTGTGTCGCAGTGCTGCAGAATGGCTACGGCTCAGTGGGTTTTTTGCTCTGAGAGAGCAAAACACTGATTTTCTTTTCATTCTATCAAAACCAATACGAAAGTTTCACATAAATAAATATATTTTGATAATTCGACAAAGCCTAAGGCATTTGACACAGACCCAGTGTAGGGAAACGATTTTTGGCGTTAAATAACAGTATAACATAGAAATGCGCCACATATCGCGGTTGTGTGTGTGTGTGTTTGTGTGTGCGTGTGTGTTTGTGTGCACGTGTGTGTGTGTGCGTTTGTATGTGTGCGTTTGTGTGTTTGTGTTGTGTCTGTATTTTAGCGCTGCTTTGAAAAGGAAACTAAAGAAATAACGCTTATAACGTGTATGAAATTTAAAATCTTAAGAGTTTTTCATGACTTTTTACTGGATTTCTCAGGTATTGTCTTAAAGACAAGAATGATCCTAATGTTAGGCAGAATACAATGCTTTTGGCTTTGATAATAGTATTTGATATATTTCATCTACTTAACTTAAAAAAAGGGAATGAAAACATACGTGATTTCTTACGAACAGTTTATTTCCGAAATGTCTTAACAGCAATCAAATTTTTATTTGAATGCTTCTCGAGTCATAACTAAGTCTTTGGTTGTTTATTATTATCTATGAGTATTCTATCTGTGCTTTATGAGATTGTATTATTAGATCGTCCAGTTTCTGACGAGTTTTGACCAAATTCACTCTTAACTTTTTTACTATTTTGTCTGCTAAATTATCATCAATATCTGGAAACTCTAGTACCATTTTCGCTTTGATACCTTTAAATGTTTCATCTGTTAGCCCATCTTCCATATCAGCTGTCTCTTCATCATTGTCAACTTCACCTTCTAGAACATTCTTAAGATCTTCAGCGAATCTCTTTAGAAAATCTTCCAAAATTTCCGTTACCTCTTGCATTTCGTTAACAGTCAAGTTTCCATATTGGGAATATACGTAGTCAGCTAGAACTGTCTTGAATTTATTTATATATGAGACGAGACTAACTTCCTTTTGTAATTCAGCGATATTTAAATCCGTTGTGACATCTATGGTTGTTGCCATAGGGTCGCTTGTTGGGTAGCATGATGCCAAGGGTATAAGGGTAAATAGAATCGGCAATACTGCAACAAAGAGAGAAAGTATTGTAGTTTATTGTAAAGAGCCTTCTGTAAAATGAAAAATAAAAAATTATGGCCACACAAATAAAAATAAATTACATCAAGATATTTAAAAAATTACTACCGGGAAGGAAACTAAGAGGGACCTGGGAAGGACGCAGCGGGCGGGCCAGAAGGGCCTGTCAAACAGCGCCAGGAGGATTTAGGTAGCGGGGGCCGGGCCCCCTGCTGTCTAACCATGGACCCTCCGAGAAGTCGGCCGCACACGCTGTGGTCGCATAGGGAGATAGGAGGGGCGCGTCCACTGCGTCTCTCTGAGGAGGTCCTCCCGGTTTTGGTCCGGGGGACGTTGGCCGCAGGCGGGGTTGTCAGAGCTGCAACCCAGGTACTGGCTCCCCGCCTCTTTCCCTCAAAGCGTCGGGCGTCGTCGGAAGATTTTAGTGGGTAATACTGCTGGCGGTCGTGTCTGGCGGTGGTGAGTCCCACACACCTCTCTCGGTTCCCCTTTGGCCGGAAGACAGTGCGTAAATGCATTTTGTTACCGACGTAAATAAAAAAAAAAGGCAGGTATATAGCGTCCTGCTGCTAGAATATTTCAAGCCGCCCAATCAGGCCTCTAAGTTGGTTTAACGACTATTACATTTAGTGATAGCCGAGACCAACGGCTTAGTGACATAAAAAACAGTCTTATTGAAATATGACTACATTGAACTGGTATAATTGTCAGATATTATTTATTTATTATTATTATTAGAACATTATGTGCACGATGGTCAAAAAATCAGAATCAAAAAGTCTTCATTTCATAAACTAGTACATTAGTAAACGTCGAAACCACTTTCGAACTTTCAGCGATCTGTCTGGCCCTTTAAAGCGGTCTGTCTGTCAGAATCAAAAAGCAACCACGCAATCTAAACATGACAGGCTAGTGACTATTAAAATATTGGTCTAATTGAAATATGACTACACTGAGATAACGTAGCTTAGATTCAAATACATGAAAAATAAATGTAGTGCAAGAATATCTAAGTGCCAATCCGAGCCACCGCGCTGTGAGAAGAACTCGCAAGAAACTCACAGGCTATCTTTAAATTATCATTTGGTTACTTAGATTAAATGGTATTAGATTTTAAGACATAATTTTAAAAAAAGCCGGGATTAGTTTCTTGAGGCATTCTTCTCAATCTCGTTGCCTTTGTGGAAGCCTCGTTAGAGTCACCAACAGACTGACTGACTGACGGACAATCCCCTGCCCATTTAGAATCACGACAGATTCCCCCTGCAAAAGTAACCGACAGACTGACAAGTCTAGAGAAAAAAAACCACAACATAAACTGACAAACCTTGACAAAGAATCAATTTGCTCATATCTCTTTCATTGTTGTTAAGAAAAAAAAAATGTGTATAAAAATTTGACGAATCTAAATGATCCTGTTAATCAAGTACAATAGTACTATAAAACAAGTCGTTAGACAATAAAATATATTTTATTTTATTTCATACTTAGAATAATAACACCTAGAACGATAGTTCCCTCCAAAGCGGTCTTTCAAAAGCGAGGCAAGAAAAAAATCTATGTGTGCGTAAGATACTTGTATTTACGCTTTACGAAACGCACAAAGTGAAAAAAATCATGTTGTCATTTCATTCCATTTTCCCTAAAAGTAGGGAAGTTGAAACTTTTACACTTTAGCTTGGCTATTCATTGCATTTAGTTTATGCGAAAAACCACTTACTTTATAATTTCATTAAAAATCATCATCATCATCATTTCAGCTAACTGAAGTCCACTGCTGAACATAGGCCTCCCCAATTGCTTTCCACGTAGATCGATTCTTTGCCGCCTGCATCCACCGGCTCCCCGCCGCTCTGACCAGATCATCGGTCCATCGCCGATATGCCGTGTCCATATGCCGTGTGGCGCCCCGGCCTAGAATAGCGTCACCCCTTCTCATCTCATGGGGAGTCGTAAAAATCGACGAGAAATGCTACCGGATGATGGGCAGCAGCGTCATCCTGCGTACTGGCTGGAACTGCAATCACCAACCCGTCTGCCCAGCGTGGTGATTATGGGCAAATATCCCCAAATAAAAATGGCACACACGCATAAACGGCCCCCAGTCCCCGGCGGCCCCGCTATTCCAGATTACGGTAGCGGTCTTGGTAACGGCGGGGCAGGGGGTGCTAAGAATCACCGGCAGAGATCCGGCTACCACTCATTAAAAATGTTTATATAATTATCCTGTCTGGGGTGAATAATTTTTCACTAATTATTTATTTAATATATTTAGAGCTATGAAACTCTTAAATTGTTATAGTTAGTCAACTGTTTTATGTAGACAGACCAGAATCGAATAAATTTATAACAACTTTTTAAGATGTGATTTATGCTATATCAATTGAAATCAATCAATTAAAAAAATAAAGATTTTTGTGATATCGTATATTAAAGAAATTATTCCACCCGAACAAAGTCGCGGGCGAAAGGTAGCAGATAATTGTCAAATAACATTAGTTATTCATTCATTAACATTGTTATTAGGATAAAATAGTTAAGCTAAGTTAATTTGATATTTTATTTTTATTATTTACATTATTGCCTTAGGATTAAGTTTCTGTAAAAGTAATGTAATTAGGATTTAAAATAAATAAATAAATAAACATTTTGTGCAATTTAACTATTAAGACGTGTTTCACTTACAACAAAATGTAGGAGATTTTTTCTCCTTAATGGCAACATTTTCATTAAATGTCACGTAACAAACAAATATTGAAATTATTTTTTTAATTTTAATGAATGTTTTACTTAATAATTTAAGTTTAAACGCATAATTTACTCGTATAATGTTATGTTATATGTTTCTTGTGCTTTTCCGACGTATTGTGATTTCCGTTCATTGCGCAAACCGTCATTTTTAATAAAAATATCAGGAGTAGTCTTCAATACGACACGACCTTGAGCACTGACGGGCCGCGTAACGAACTTAGCCAAAATGGCTAGGTTTGAGTTGCCTCACTTTGACGACGCGTACTGGGCTTCTAGGTGTAATTATTCTAAGTTTTCATAAATCATAAATCTTTATTGCATCAAGTAAACAAGTAGGTACCTAAGTAAAACAATGAATACTGATACCCCGTAGGGGCACTGCAAATGGAGAGGGAACTTAAACATATTACAAAACTACGTACTTAATTTTTCATAAACTAACAAACTCACTAAAACACAAATATAAAATCAACAAAAAACAATATTTATACAATATTATTATTATATATAACATTAACTTATAATTTATATTATAAGTCACTATAGGCTTTTAATGGAGTTTGTAGTCAAAATATTCGTGAAGTGTGTAATAAATAACGTTTCGCAATCAGTAACTCTTTTAATTGTTTAGTAAATGGTTTTATGTTGTCTTCATTTTTAAGGGACTCAGGTACGATGGGGTTTTTTTGATACGGATGAAATGTAATTATTTTTGTTTTATTAAAATTAATATCTAAGTTATGTTCATGTAGCCAATTTACTGTTTTATGTAGAATAGAGTTTATTTTATCATATAATATATTTATTTCTGAATTGTACTAATAATTGCACGAAGTAAGCAGGGAAATATCTTCGGCGAATAATACTCATGGTTCTGTCATGATTTTAGGCAGTCAGTATAATTATTTTATAATAACTATCTTCATATATCCGTGACGCTATACAATGCAATAGAATATAATATTAACAATATGTATAAATTAAGTTATTAATATTAGAAATAATGCGCACGCTTTACAACTATTGACCATAAGACCTATGTTAAATTTAATTCTATTAATTAATTGATATGACATGTAGTTATAAATAGTCAAAAGTATAATATTATGATAATATTCATATACATAATTATAAACCCAAGATTTCCAAACCAACTGTGGCAGAATATGCCGATCACTGTAATTATTTATAACACCACCATTATACATGGGTGCATGGTTTCTTCATTTCCTTGAAGAAAAACGTTCTGCTCTAATAAATAAATATTCTCTTACAATTACACCAATTATTTAGCTCCAAGATAAGTATGTTTAAGAACTTGTGTTATGGATACTAAATAACGGATAAACATACTTAAATACTTTTTTTTTTGTAAATATTAGGTCGGGGAAAAAGTCTTTTCGCATAACGTAGGTATAAACTTATTATAAAATTTTTTTGACTGTACTATTTGTGTCTGGCTGGTTTTGGTAACATTAAAAAGGTTCCATTATAAAGAAAAGAAAAAAATAAAAAAAAGTTGTTTCCCGCTATTTTTCATTTGTTTTTCTCTCCGTTAAAATGAGTGAATCTAATGAAGAAATTCGATACATTTTAAAATTTTATTATAACAAAGGCAAAATGCAACTCAAGCAGTGAAGTAAGAGTAGCACAAATTTGGTTCAAACGTTTTCAGTCCGGAAATTTTGATGTTAAAGATGCACCTCGCTCTGGTCGCCCTGTTACGAATAAAATGGACGCCATTTTTGAAAGAGTGGAGCAAGATCGGCATATTAGTAGTTACGATGTAGCTGAAGAACTGGGAATTGACCACAAAACAGTTTTGACCCATTTGAAGAAAGCTGGTTATACAAAAAAGCTCGATATTTGGGTGCCACACGAGCTCACTCAAAGAAACTTAATGAACCGTGTACTCATTTGCGATTCATTATTGAGACGTAATGAAACCGAGCCGTTTTTGAAGAGATTGATAACTGGCGATGAAAAGTGGATCACGTACGACAAGAACGTGCGAAAAAGGTCGTGGTCGAAAGTTGGCCAGGCTTCACAGACTGTGGCCAAACCTGGCCTAACACGAAATAAGGTGATGCTGTGTGTATGGTGGGATCGGAAGGGCATTGTTTATTATGAGCTTTTACCGCCCGGAAAAACCATCGATTCTGATCTTTACTGCCAGCAACTGATGAGATTAAAGGAAGCAGTCGAGAGAAAACGGCCGGAATTGATCAACAGGAAGGGTGTGGTCTTTCATCACGATAACGCTAGACCACACACATCTTTAGCCACTCAGCAAAAATTAAGAGAGTTCGACTGGGAGGTCCTAGTGCATCCACCATATAGCCCTGACCTTGCGCCTTCAGATTTTCACCTGTTTCGGTCTCTGCAGAATTCTTTAGGTTCTGTAAGGTTGACCTCAAGAGAGGACTGCCAAAACTATTTGTCCCGTTTTTTTGATCAGAAGTCCCAAAGTTTCTACAGTAACGGAATAATGTCTCTGCCCACAAAATGGCAGAAAGTTATTCAACAAAACGGTACATATATATTGTAAATAAACTTTGAAAAAAATGTCTTGACTTTTCATACAAAAATACGAAAAGACTTTTTCCCCAACCTATTACATACTTAAGATACATAGGAGAACACCCAGACCAGAACAAATATTCATGTTCATGCACACAAAGATTTGTCCTTTGTGGGAATCGAACCCCGAAACTCTCGAGTGAAGTGCAGGTATACTGACCTCCACGCCATATCGGTCGTCAGTCTAATAATAAAACAGTTTAATTACAATGCAGACAGCATTGTCTTTCAACAACTTCTTTACGTCATAGGTCGGTTAAGATGCAAAATTTCCAAGAAAATTACTTGGGGTTTCTAGGGAGATGCTTTTTAGCAACCCACAATTCAGTTGGCTGTACCCGCTAAACTTTCAAGGTACAAATGTTTTCAAGTAAGTACAAAAACTGTCCTACAACTGTATTCAACAAAACATGTCCTACAACTGTATTCATAATTTATAAACAGGAAAATCGACAATTGGGTTTCCGGGGAGCAGGACTTGAAAAAAATGAAGAAACCACTATAATATAGTGAACTCCCAAACAAACTTACAAAAAACCATGTTGGTTTAAGTGAGTGGCTTATAACATAAATTATAATGTTAATATATTTTGTACAATAAATTTAAAAAAAAACAAAGTTCTGAGAGTAAATTACATTTAAAATGTCTACATGATGAGTTGGCGAACTCTTTGCATAGAATAGAGTTTGATTTATTGGACGATAAAGCACGAGACCTGGCTTCTAAAGCTGCTCATAAAATATACTTAACACAAGTACAGAAGTTAAGCAGGTTATCAAATGCTAGGTCTGAGGAGCAAACTAACTCACATGTACAAAACACATATTCTCATGTTTTCCATGAACGAGTCAGAAATCTTAGTGGCATACAGTCACACAGCCAGAGTTGTCACTTTTGGAGAAGGGTCTTAAGTACAATATTAGTCCACAGTTATCGGCCAAATCTCTTGAAACTTTAGTAGTAGATACAGAATCAGTGTTGGTTAGGAATAAGGCAGAAGATGCCGTTAAGCACCAGGCAACACTTATGTTCAAAAAAATCTCGTTTCAGCGTTGGTCGTGAAGACATCGTTGTTCTGAGGCTCCTATCTTACCAGATGTTCCCCGTGTAAGGGCGAAACACGTGTCGTGTTGAATAGTTTCTCGATTTTTTGGGAAATTAAAGTAGCGCGGGAATTGTTACAAAGATATTTTTAATCCATCACTTAGTTATCACCGCACATGTCTTCACGAACATTAAAACTTGTATTAGGTTTGTCATGTGCGATTACTGTGGGAACAGTTACTTATGTTCATCTAAAACAACAACTTGACAGAGAAAAAATGCATGAAGGGGTTGTTAGGGATATAGAAACGAAATAAAGAAGAAACATTGAAAACCTATACATATTGGAAAAACGAAATGAGTTGACTAAAATGCTAAAAAAGGAATTGAGAAATGAATGAGAAAAATATTTTAAGTTTTAATTTACTAGCAACTAGAATAGAAAATATATATGAAGACATTTTGGCATACCGTATTCTTGAAAAGAAATGAATTGAAATGAATTAACCTCAAAAATAAAGGAAATGATTACGTACACATGTTGAATACTCCACTGCTCACAGCTACGTCCTTATAAATAAATTTAGATCCGAATGAGGACGAGTGGCCGTGCGATACGGCGACCTTATGAGGAGTGAGTCATGCATTACTAACGCAAGAAATATTAAATATAAACATTAAGTTAGATATGGGGACTAATTGTGTTACTCATTACTTACCTATCTAATCGGTTAGAGTTCGCTTCGATGCACTTATATATACATTGTGTTTAGAACTTAACCTTGAAGTCCCATATCGCCGTCTCCTACATTAAACATTTGAAGATATGTACACACTTACACACATTGGCGTAGCCAGCCGTGGGTCTAGGATGGGGCAGCAGTCTAAAATAGGGTTCCTATCAAGATCTGAGGAGCCCAAGCCAACCTCTCCTGCAAGTGGTACACCTGCCGATCAACGGACGAGGCTCTGGCGAACATAAAAGTTCCCGGTAAGCAGCAATAGGCTCGCTACCTTTTACGTGGGACCAACTATATAACTGGCGAAATGTGGGCGTATAATATGCCTCTGCCTACTCCTTCGGGGAAACAGGCGTGATATTATGTATGTATGTAAGAAGGTTACACCCTAAAGCACTCTTTATTTATTAGATATTAAGTATCAAAGTCAAATTAATCAAAAATATTTATTCATATTACATTTAAGTTGACAGTGTTTGGGAACCCCTTTTAAGTAAACATATACCTGTGTTAGGGGAACCCGCTCTTCCTGGACACATGTATAATTGGTAATATTGATATTTTATTTCTTTAATTGTATTAGATCTTAAGACATAATTTGAAAAAAGCCGAGATGAGTTTCTTGAGGCCTTCTTCTCAATTTCGTTGCCTTTTGGAAGCCTCGTTAGAGTCACCGACAGACTGACTGACTGACGGACAATCCCCTCCCTCCTTTAAAATCACGGCAGGCTGACTGACAGATACCCCCGATAAGAGTCACCGACAGACTGACAAATCTTGAGAAAACCACAACAGACAGATAAACTGACAAATTATGACAAAGAACCCACTTGCTTTTACTCCTTTATTATGGTACCGCTCATATTTCTTTCATTGTTGTTAAAAAAATATATGAGATTTCCATTTTGTGTAAATGTTTGACGAATCTAAATGATCATGCTAATCTTAAAGACAATAAAGTATATTTTTTAATTTTTTTTTTATTTACTACTTAGATAATTTATTTTTAAGGTTTGATTAGGTAGTTTACAGAACCAGGCAAGCGTCCCACCCTGCCCCACCGGAGCTTCGCCCATGCACTTCTGCATACACATACATGCACACACACTATATATTTTCATGCTTATTTCAAAGTCAAATATCACATAGAAATCACATCTTTCTACTTGCTACGATCTTGGCACACACTCTTAGCTTCACACTCATTAACCTTCTCATACACGCCCGTCGGTTTGGGGTACGTAAATGATTTGACTTTATAAATTTGTACTTAATTAATTTTAAATTTTGTTTTGTAATAAGTGAAGCTTATTGGTTTAAAACTAGTGCTGTCTCTGTCTTCGTTTTATCGAATGAAAGTGAAACTGGAAATCCACTGCTGAACGTAGGCCTTCGCAATTAATTTCCACATCCAGCGGTCTTTAGGTGCCTGCATTTACTTCCCTTTGCTTTGTCCAGATCAGCGGTTTATCGGGTGATCGACCGTCCTCTACTACGGCCAGGCCCCTCTTCCCCACTGGGCACTATGGGCACGTGCCCAGGGCCCCGCGATCTAATGGGGCCCCCTAGTTCCTGCCAGATTACCAAATGATAACCGATATTTAGGTATTACCGAAAAACATTAATTTTGAAAAATCTGATGATGACTTACTCCAATACCTACTTGCTTATTAGCTTTAGCTTGCTGCATGCGCATAGCTATACCGTGTACAACATAGCTTGAACTTTTTGACAGATGGGAGTGAGTGAGCTTTCTCAAGGTCATAGAGGCCCCATGATCCTAACGTGCCTAGGGCCTCAAATAGTTTAAAGACGGCCCTGACTACGGCAGCCGGTTCCGATCGCCATTGAAGAACCTTAACGCCTATAGTCCGTCGTCTGTTGTTCAAACTTTGCTTTTACATGGAGCGACTGCCATCTAAACTCCACAACCCAAAGGGAAACTGCATTCTATGTTCTAGTTAATCAGCTGTCAGGTTGTTAGAAGGCACTGACTTTCTAATAACGACTGCCATAGGTGTTCATGACAGCCGGGACCAACGTGTATACCCTAGACCCTTTGAATCAGAAGTCTATGGGTCTGGCCACTGGGCTACTTCGCTTCTTCATTCTAATTTATTTATTACTTTTAATTATTTATTATAATTATTTATTTTAATTATTTTATATTTTAATTATTTATTTATTTCTTTTAATGTTATATATATGTTACTTTTAATTACTGTTAATTAAGGATGATGTCGTAAAATAAAGTTTTAAAACCAGAAAAATGACTAACATTTTTTTGTAAATTTATAATGTTGGTCCTATGTTCCAAATAAACTTTGTGGATTTGCGATTCAAATAAATGATTGTGATGATAACGTTTACAACATTTAAGTTTGTTATTTCTGCAAGTACATTTTTTCACATAACATGTCATTAAAACTAATAATTAATCAAAATCATATTTTTTTTATTTTACCTATGTTAATGGAAAACGCCAATGGGGACATAGGGAATGAAATTTCATGACTTCCCGTTGTCCCCATCATGGGGATAGCGTCAATGGGGACAACAGGAACACAGGAAAAAATCCTTATTTTTCAGATGTGTTAATTTAATCAATTTCGATTTCAGACGTGGGTTGTGCCGCTTCCTAAAATTGGTCAGATTGAAGATAAACGTCTTTTAATTAATAGAAATTGGGTTTCTGTTAATTGATAGGTGACTTTTTCTCATTAAATCTAATTGGATTAAATGCAATCTAATGGCTTTAAATCTTCCCTGTTTATTTTTAAAACTTTATTAGAAAACAGTGGCACCGAAGTAGGTTTTATTTCTTCTTATGGAGAAAGAGAAGACTTCTGTATTGGAACACATCTTTTGTTTATTTAGTTGTTCTTTTTTTATTTTGTATGCAATAAACCGGAACAATTGCAAAAAAAAAAGTTTTTAATGATACCTACTAATCTTGGAACTAATATTTGTATTTATATGCGCTTAGTTCTTTTTATATAATAATAATCTTTAATAATTTGTGTTTATATTTGTAAATCTTATGAAGTATATGACTATGTGGGTATGTTATTTTTATTTAGGCAAAGGTTGCTGACTACTTGCCATCAGGTAGGCCGCATGTTTTAAGTGCCACCTAGTGGCTTAAATTTTTTTTTTACAAACTGTTATGTTCTGTTTATTTCTCTTTAATATACAATTAAAACAACCAATTTCAGTAAGTAGATACACAGCTCAAGAGTACGCGCGCTCACTGGCTAACAGGCCATAGACACAGCTGTCAACTATAGAGGGCACTCCTTGTCTATGCACTACATATTTATTTGTATACATAACACAAACAACCTTTTTTTTATTATAAGATTTGGTTACAAACTAGATCCCATCTTTGCCCAACGTCCCTTTAGGCACAGTACTCCTCTCGCGAACCGAGGTGAGAGGAAATCGGGTCATAGCGATCTTACGAGCAAGTGTTTATAAGAGGCTGTTTACGCTTAAGCTACGTAATTAGTGTCCAAATAATACACGAATTTAATCTTGAATATAATCTATGATGTGGATACAGAATGAATATGACAGTTGCAAAACATAACGATTGACGGTGGTTGATAATATAAAATGCGGGTGGATCGAGGCTTCCGGTTGCTGAGGCTCTTAGCGCGGCAACAGAGGCATTTGACGGCATATTGATCGTTACAAAACACACAATATATAATAATAACTTGCATGTAATAAGCAACTTCATCAATCCATCACCACTTTAGATTTACCACATTACACAATTACAACTTTACAGAAAGCAGTAATTTTAAATACCTGTAGAATAGTGCGGTTTTTTTTACAGACTGAACTAGAACGGGAATCGCTCTCCAATACTTCAAATTCCTTAGCAGCACCAAATAATCTTGACCACTTGGCTTAGGCCCGTGGCTAGATTAATAACGCCGGTGTCAAAACCAAGATAATAAATATATAAAAACAAATATTAATAATAATACTTTATTGATACTTTCACAATTTTATTATAAAATACAGACACTATAATAATAACAAATATAAATATTTCTGACACTTACATCAATTATTTAGTTCCAAGATAAGTATCATTAAAAACTTGTGTTATGGATACTAAAAACGGGTAAACATACATAAGTACTGTTTTTTTTTGTAAATACATACCTAATATACTTAAGAAAACACCCAGACCAGAATAAATATTTATGTTTATGCACACAAAGATTTGTCTTGTATGGGAATCGAACCCACGACCACTGGATTGAAGTGAGATATACTGACCTCCACGCCATAGCGTCCTTTGTTAGGATTCCCTGTGGTATAGGAGTCAGTTTCTTCCCAAAGAGTGATAAAATTTATTGTGACGCAACACAAAAGGTACTCCTCAAGGTCTTAACTATATACAAAAAAGACAACATACAAAATTTAAGAAAAAATAGATATAAAAATGTGTCATGAATAAAATATATGTGTGTATAATATATGTGTGTATAATATATGTGTGTATAATATGGCAGATTGATTAAATGATTTTGTTTTTTTTACATTCAATAATACAAAGGCACATAAAACCAAGTTGGCTTATCCCTAACAGGGATATCTTCCAGCTAATGCTAACTGGAATGCAAAATTTGTGAACAGCAGAGATTACAATGACAAAACAATGTATAGCAGTACAACTACATACACACAAATTTATACACATATATAATACTAAATACATATAAAAGTATATTGTTTTTATTTTAATAGTTTATCACAAAGTTATATATATAGTTATATATACCTATAGTCATATTTTTTTTTTCTCTATAATAATCACTTTGAAAATAAACAATTATAATTAGTATACATTATTCATTTTTGCATAAGCCCTATCAGAAAATTGATAGACACAGGATAAAGCAGGTCAGAGGGTAAAAATTTTATAAAATTAAAGATTATTTTTTTAATATGTATTAAAGATCAAAATTCGAGACAGCAGCGAGATATGAATTCAAATAACAAAATATTAATTTATTATATACTAGCTGACCAGACAGATCGTTGTCCTGTATTATTTATATTCATTCTGCCAATTGCGCTAACTCACACAAGACTGACAGCTATGTCAAACGCCATGGTTATACGCCATAATCACATGATAAAATTTCGTAGGTAGTTTTCTTAAATTTTCTAGTTTTCAGCTCAACTTCCTTAATTTAAGGTTCTATAGATACAAAATACATACATAAGGAAAACTTCCTTGCTGCCTGCGAGTTGTACGTCTTTATTTAATTGTTGAATTCGAGTTTGTTTTTGTTTTATTTTTTTATTTTAATATTATTTTACTTTAGTTTGTTTGTAACGTATTTTGTGCATGTGTCTATTTTGTATATGTTTCTTTTCCTTCTTCGGTCTGCTTGAAGAAATTCCTTTTAGGTATAAGCAGCGCCGTTGTACATGTCTTTCATAACTCCTGTCTTTGTGTATGTCCCTTATGTGCATAAATTGTTAAATAAATAAATACATACATTCACGCCTGTTTCTCGAAGGAGTAGCCAGATACATATAATACGCCCACTACAGATACAATAACAATAAAAAAAGAATTGTCCAATTTGGTGCAGTCGTTCAAAGACTATGCGCGTACATACGAGTATTTATCGTATTGCAAAATTGTCTGATTTTCCGTCCAATTTTCATCAGAACTTTCGTCCAATTTCATCAGATCATCTGTCCAATTTTTATCTGAGTGTTTTTATTTTACTTGTAAATTATTTTCCAAGACAGTTTTTACTCTGTGGTCGAGTAATTCAATATCACTTATGAATGATTGTGTTAACCATTTATTCGCTGTTGTAACGGTCTTTTACAGAAGCACCTTTCAGTTCCTTGTCACACTAACTGGACTAGAAATTTATTTTTTCTTAGACTAGGGCCATCTTGTCAGAGGGCCAGAGGTAGGATAGGAAAGAAGGACAGCAGTCGATGCCGTTTCACGCCCCGCTTAAAAGACCCGGGATCATAGGAAATAGGGACGATGCTCGTATAACTAAAGAAAGTGTTAGTTTTTTACTTTAATTTTAAATCTTGTGACTGCAGAACACAGGTTTTTGTTGACTTTTAAATTTGTTTCACTACTAAGTACATTATCTTGTAACTGGCGGGACAAAAACTAACCTTGACGATTTTCTTGCCCGTTCTTTTACGATCAAGCTCCCGCCCGCAGTGAATGGGCGCGCTAGTTGTAAGTTTTGACCTTCATAAGACCTCTATTAAGCCGAACTTGAAACATGAAACAATATTATAAAGCAAAGTTTGTTTGTTTGATTGTTTGCTTGAACGCGCTAATCTAAGGAACTACTGGTCTGATTTGAAAAAATCTTTCAGTGTTAGATAGCCCATTTATCGAGGAAGGCTATATATATTATCACGCTTAGACCCAAAAAACGGAGCATTAATGAAGAATGTTTCAAAATCGGGGAATATTTTCCTATCGAGAGAGCTTACGCTGCGTGCGCTGCGTAAACGGTTAAAGTTTCGCAAAAAATATATATGACAGAATTGTTCCCCTTTAAAATTTCTAAAAAAAAAGTTTGCAACAGCATATGTCTATCTTTTAAGGTTAGCTCACTATAACCTTTTTTGTGCTAACCAAATTTGTTCTGAAATAATGCATTATTTGCAAAGGTGTTTTTATAAGTATGATATTAATCCTTATTCAAATAAATACATTATTCATAGAAAGTATTTAATTTAAAACAAAATTGCCTTTTACATCATTCGATATAAATGAATATCTTAGGAAATATTTTAATTTTAAAATAACATCTCAGCAAAATAATGATCGAGTACTGCGCGCACAATGTGCAAAGTATATGAGGGAGAAGAGCGCTGGCTCCAGTTAGCTCTGCAAGATACCATGCCGCGCCGCCAACGGAACGGTTGTGCTCAGCAAACTACTTTTAAAATTTGTTCTTATCAGTATATCATCTTCATAATACTTTTTAGATTACATAATAATATAATATTTGAGTGTATTTATAGTTTTTTTTAAAAATTATATTATTATTTTCTTTTTACTTTATAAAGTATTTAATTTATAGGGTATTGTTGTTTTAGGGTATTGTTTATGATTACTTATTATGTGGATTGGCAATATTTTATGGTATTATTTCAGCGTTTATACTTTTAATTCAAAATATCGTTTTCATAATACTTTTTAG
This sequence comes from Musotima nitidalis, assembly GCA_949126915.1. Taxonomy (NCBI): domain Eukaryota; kingdom Metazoa; phylum Arthropoda; class Insecta; order Lepidoptera; family Crambidae; genus Musotima; species Musotima nitidalis. The sequence continues at coordinate 5,963,366 of OX421440.1, forward strand.
ATGAAAAAGTTTTGTTTTAGGCAAAGTCTTTATCTAATTACATAATAGTCTAATTTCGTTTAAGAATAACCTACAGTCTACATAATATTAGATTATAAGAGCCAGTACTTACTCACCTATACACATAAAATAACTCGCAAGTTAAAGTCAGCGTTAGCCCAAAGTAACTATTCCACGCGGACGAAATCGCGGGCGGAAGCTAGTATAAATATATAAAAACAGTAATAACAACATTAGTAATTAATATAAAGTAAATACAAAGAACGAACTTCAGTTGACAATATTGTCAAAGATTAAATGGTTAATTATAAGTAATTTACATACATGCCAAGTAAAGTAAATGTATAATAAAATTTACTTATTAGTCATTTAAGTAATCCTGGATGGCATTAGTACCATTTGTCAACCAAGTGTTCAGATAAAGTTCTCTTAGACTGAATTAAACATGCAATGGGGATAATGCTAGGATATGACGATATTAATTATGTAAAGTATTTTTTGTTTCTTTTGGTTCATCATCATCATCTTAGCCCATTAACGTCCCACTACTGAGCACGAGCCTCCTCTCACATATTAAGGTGTGAGGGTATTGGGTCATACTCCACCACGCGAACCCAGTGCGGATTGGCGGAGGTAGGTGTATGCCGTCCTGCTGTTAGAATTTCTCAAGCCGCCGATTAGGCTTCTAACATGGCTTAACGACTACCACATTTAGTGATAACCGGGACCAACAACGGCTTAACGTGCCTTCCGAAGCACGGAAGCGCTAGATATGAAATGCCACACAAACGGTCACCCATCCAAGGACTGACCTCTGTTAACTCTGCTGTACTTCGGTGATCGTTTCTGACCACCTAGCACCGCAGAGCTACGAGCGCTTCTTTTGGTTATCAAAACCACCAAGAAACCACAAAGAGACCACCAAGAGAACACATTTTTTTTAAAATTGATTTTCGTAAAATGACCTTCTCCCGCTGTTGGGTAATTATTACATTAAAAAGGCCAAACAGCTTATTCAGCCTTTTTGTAATCTATAAGATCCCAATAAGACAAATGATTACCGGAAAAAAGCGTATTTTTCACGAATATTTTCTAAGTAATCGTTTATTTCGTTTGAGTGACTTAACTTTCTATTATTAGACAATCATTGTGACAAATTGAATCTTGCTAGGCTAATTCCCGGGTTGGAAAGATTTGTCTCAATTTTCTTCTAATACTTTTCGAGATAGGGGAGCGGGGGCAGAATTGGACTTGGAAATTGTTTATTCAAGTTTCTTTTTCCATGGAATATTCTTGGATATTACAAAGTATTCTAGTTCCAAATTAAGCACAGCTAGACTATTTATAATGGAAACTTATAAAAAAGTATCTTAGAAAATCAACGTTGATCTAATTTATTAAATTTTAGCTCAATAGAGCTCTTATGAAAGTCGACGTAATAACGAACGCGGGCGGGAGCTGTATCGTAAAAGAACGGGCAAGAAAAGGAGAACGGGCAAGAATATCCAAGAATGGCCAAGGTTGATTTCTTCTCCCGAAAGTAGCGTAAACTGTAAAGCTATTGCCCACTTAAGGACTTCAAACACAGTATCAAAAAACTAAAAAGTTTTTAATCTATCAACCATTTATTACTTTTTTCTTATAGCCTAATAAAGTCTAAGCAGAGTATTAACCGACTTTAGGTAAAACTTACATAAGAAAATAATGATATACAATAAAAAATATTTTAAAGATACAGTTGCTTGTACTAATTGCCTACATCACAGCGCAGCAACCACAGCGCAACTGGAGTCAAGCATTTTTCGGTAGCATAATTGTGAATTTTAGTAAACCACCCTCTGATATCTTTTTCCGAAACACTTGCTTGCTTCTGTCACTCCTTCTGGTGTTCTATTTGCCAACTTCGGATGTCTTTTCTCATATGACTTCCACTAACAATCACCAGGCCTATTATTTAAAAATAAATTAAGACGCGGGTTTTCCACCAAGTACTTTTGAACAGTATCTAATATATCTTCTCATTTCTAGAAAATCCTTTTCTTGCCGAAATCATAATCCAACCCTCTAATCTACTTTCTTGAGATACAGTTAATATAAAAGTAAAAGTAAAAAGTTCTCTATTTCATAAACTATTACATAGCACTTGAAAACGAAAAAACAAGAAATACATAAAAAAAAATATTAATACCCTGAAATCACGAAGCTTAGATTCACTTACATGAAAATAAATAAAAATTAGGTGTAAGTGAATCTAAGTGCCAGTTCCGAGTCCCCGCTCTGTGAGAAGAACTGACAAGAAACTCACAGGCTATGCTCTTTTACATTATTTTTTTTACAAAACACACACAGTAAAAATTAAAAGATACAGAAAGGGTCCTCCGAAGCTGTAACCAATAAAGTAGCACTAAGGGTACCTTCCATCACAGTCAAGTAAGTATATAGGTGAAAGGTCTACGCTGGTTTTGATGTAATATCGAAGACAAGACCTAGTCACACCGTATTTTTAAATCAATTTGTCTTGTAGACAAACTGTGGGAAACATTTTGTACAGCTTCGATCGCTTTTTACAAATTTTCTTTGTTATTTTGTACTGAACACTTCTTCATTTGATGGCAATACACTTTGTTGAAAACATTGCCCATGACAATAATTGCCTTTGCAAATAACTATAGATTAACATATGGCTATTATTATAATGATAGTGGACAATAACAAAAAATAAGTAGGCCTACGTGCAGTGATTGCCCACCGATAAAATAACCGTTAAGAATTACATTTTACCCGATAATTTCATTACAAATGAGGAAATACTAATAAAGTCAGTATACACCAATAGTTAAATATAAAATAAAGTGCATAAAAAATTATCATTTAAGCAAGTAATTCCTTGCGTAAATTTCTTACCTGTTTGAAAAACACTTTCACCCGTCTTGACACAATCTGCCATTACTGTTTATTTTAATTCTAGTGTTGCCAATTATTATTATGAATTTTAAATTTAATATTCATTGATCACAGAGCCAGCTAGTAAATTCTAAACGAACTAAAATGATTAAAAGTTAGTATCTGTCAGTATTTGTCTTCAAGCGGGCTCAATTACTGTCAGTGGGAACTTTGTGGTTTACCCTACTTAATATAAAAACAAATTCTTCAAATTCGAATTCGCCAGGATGGTCGCTTAGGTGGCGGGGACAGGGGGCCCCTGTGGTCTAATCATAACCCTTCCAAGAAGTCGCTCACACAAGCTATGGTCGCACGCGGAGGTAGGAGAAGCGCATCCACTGCGCCCCTCTGAGAAGGTCCTCTCGATCCTGGCCCGACGGAAGTTGGCCGCGGACGGGGTGTCAGTCGCTGCAACCCAGGTGCTGGCCCCCTGCCCCTATCTGTCAATAAGCGGCGAGCGTCGTAGTTAGATTTTTAGTGGGTATTACTACTGGCGATAGTGCCTGCCGGTAGTGAGTCCCATACACCCCTCTCTGTACCCCTTTGGCCGGGAGGCAGTGCGTAAATGCATTTTGTTACCGACGAAAAAATGTAACTATAATTTGCTTAGAATTCACATATTGTGACTTCCGAAAATGCGTGGCGTTCACTACCTGAACGGTTTAATTCGTCTCAAGAAAAATATGTGTGTTATTATCATGCATGCATAATATTTTTTCTAAAATAAACATATTTTTGTATTGTATAATAAGCATGTATTATTTCATAACTTATACCTACAACGAAAACAGAACGTAATTTTTCAGTGCAGCAGGCTGAAAACTAAAGACAATTTATGTAGGTTCCAACCGCCCCGATGTCCTCTCTTCATTAGCATATATTTTCAATCTACTCCCCTATATAAAGCTGGTTTTACAACCCCATTGTCAGTAAGCAAGGGGTTTTGTGCGTGGTTCAATGGGAAAGACTGGAAGTTACCACACTTAACGATAATTATGTCTTTTTTTCATATAAAACTTTTTTTTGCTATAGTGTTTCTCTGTCATTATACCACGGCTGCTGACAATAAGGTAATTATAAGTTTATTTTTACTTTATTATTTTACTGTAATTTAGTGAATAAATAAAAATAATGAAATGGGGGTGCAATCTTCAATATATAAAATTTCACAGTCACACGACATAAAATAAAATAATTACAATAAAAGTTTTTATATATTTATTTTATTTTTTTGTTGAAGTATAAAGATGTTAGATATAAAGATGTATTTTTTGTAACATATATAATATATTTATACATTTATAAATATATATCTAGGTTATTTTTTATACTTATATAACTATAATATTTATGTAGGGTCCGTAATTGATACAACATTATTAAAGTCACCATCTACTGTAACATTATTGAAAACAATCAAGTATGTGGTCCTATTTAATATAACATATTTTTTTCAAGATATATATTGTTATATTACCACTGTTCGTTAGAATTCGCAAAGGTCAGTCCTTGGATGGGTGACCGTTTGTGTGGTATTTCATATAATAAGGAACGTTAAGATGTTGGTCGTGGTTATGAGTATTATGTGTACTTAATATTTTATTCCTTTAATCGTATAAAATTTTAAGACATAACTACTTTAAGAAAAAACGAGATGAGGTTCTTAAGTCATTCTTCTCAATCTCGTTGCCTTTGGAAGCCTCGTTAGAGTCACCGACAGACTGACTGACGGACAATCCCCCCTTTATAATCACGACAGGCTGACTGACAGATCCTCCCGATAAGAGTCACCGACAGACTGACAAATCTTGAGAAAAACCACAACAGACAGATAAACTGACAAACCTTGACAAATTCTGAAATAGAAACCATTTGCTTTATTTCTTTATTATGGTACCGCTCATATCTCTTTCATTGTTGTTAAAGAAATATCGAATTTCCATTTTGTGTGTAAATATTTGACGATTTTTTATTTAATGTTGTCACATTGTATTATGACGTGTCCGTCATAATGACTACATCCTGCCTGATGGTAAGCAGTCGATGCAGTACAAAAAAAAAAGGTCTTCTTACCGTGAAATAAGCACGGTACAAAGCTCATCCACTCATGACGGCCTGCTAATCTAAATGATCCTATTGATCTTATAGACAATAAAGTATATTTTGAAAAGTATAGCTTGAAAAATTCTAACAGCAGGAAGCCTTACACCTGCCTCCGCCAATCCGCACTGGTTCAGCGTGTTGGAGTATGACCTTATAAGGTTTTAATGTTTTTGCGAACATACATTATATTATCGAATATATACTGTGATGAAACCGTTAATATGTTAATTTCTTAAAACATCTCTCTGAGAGAATCTCTGGACTTAAGATTATAGATAGCTCTTATGGCGCACTTTTGTAGTACGAATATAATATAATTATATTACATACAAAATGTTTTGACTAAACTCCTTTTTGCCGTGACACATATTCAAGTTTTGTACCAATAGGTCCAAAATCTTTTTATTTTTTTAACTCATCTCTTTTTTTCGACATCACAGATATTATGTATGTCCGCAGCAGAATGATGAACTGCTGTATTTTGTTCCAGGATGACTCTGACCGTGGAGCGAGTGACCGAAGTGCTTTATGGTTTGGGCCACGCCTTGGGAAACGGTCATTGAGGTCTTCTGAAGATAATAGGTCAGTAATACGCTAGGATCTCACGGGTCTTTTGTATCGTGGTCAAGTTATTTGCATTAAAATTCTAGATTGAAACACCATTTTCCTCATTTCGCAGCGCTAACAGCTTTTTTTTTCTTTTAAATAATGGTTTCGTGCGTTTAGCACATTTAGCCAAGTAAGAGATCTATTAATAATATATAAATAAAAGTAAACTAGAATGAGTGGTGATAAAGATGATAAATGGTGAAAAAGATCTCCCCCCCCCCCCCTTAACCCCTTGAGTTCTCAGTAAATATGTGGGAGTAGACTGAAATCTCACATGGACTTCTCGAGAGAATTGAAAAGTAATGTTGCACTGCTTTGTTTGATTTGCCAATAATCCACCGTTATTACACATCAATGTTAGAAATATCACAAGTTTTAGAAAATAAAACAAAACTGCAGACATGACGCTTCACTTTCCCGCCAAGAAGTCGCTAACAGCTCTTAATTTCATTAAAGCTAAATTTGATTTACATTGTCAATGCATCTCTGACATTTGTTTAAAGTTGAAAAGAACAGAACGACGTTTTAAATAGATTTAGTACTTAACAGGATTAGTGACTGTAGTGCAAGCAAGCTAAAATTGGTATCAAAATTACAATTGGCGTATAATATGTCTCTGTCTATTATCGCTTGCTCCGTGCCTCGGAAAGCACGTTAAGCCGTGGGTCCCAGCTGTCATGAACATCTATGGCAGTCGTTATTAGTAAGTCAGTATCTACTTACAGACTGACAGCTGGTTTAACCATTGGATGATGTTTTCCCCTGGGCTGCGGTCAGATTTCGTAATAACTGAAATTCAGTCAAATCTGGTTGACCCTGAGCAGACCCTGGGCTCTAAGCTTAAGTCTAGGGCAACCGGGAAAATGCTAGGATATGATGGTAAATATACCTCTGCCTAACCCTTCTGAGAAACAGGCGTGAGTGTATGTATTTATTTATTAATTTAATCTTTATTGCACGCATAAAATTAATACCAAGGCGAACTTAATGCCGAAGGCATTCTCTACCAGTTAACCATAGGGTTAGCAGTGAGGGTGCGGAGGTATGTATGTGTGTCATAAAAAGTTTGGTCAAGAAACTATTTTTTTAACTTACCTTTAAAGACATCATTCCTCGTCCATACCATTCTGTAAACTACTTACTAACTAATGTTTATTTTCAGGCAAACTTTTCTGAAGTTACTGGAGGCTGCCGACACCCTAAAGTACTATTACGACCAGCTGCCATACTTTGACTCCCAGTCTGATGACTCTGAGACCAGAGGTAGGTTGGACAAAAACCATTGCTCAGATTTTTTTTTTTAATTTTATACATGGAGTATCTGCAATCCCCGCATGCGGGGCGCAGTTAGCTACTTTAGTCACCGAAGATGAGCCGGGCGTGCGCTTTTGGAGCAAAGTATGCACATCTTTGAAGAAGATGCGTGTACTTCACGCTAGCTTAATTGGTTCACCGCCGAGGCTGTGGCCCAAGCGAGCCATCTGACTCCCAGATACGTCTCGCCGGCGAGTAGGTTATGCTGGGATGACCCATAAGGGGCCGACCGGCTAAACTCCATGTGTGTGAATGCTGCTTGCCTTTGATGGCCGATACAGCGCAACCGAAATGAATTTGGGGAAGGTTAGGCAGAGGGCCTCAAGCCTAGATTACATACTATAAGTATTTTAATTAAAGAGAGTCAGATTGGTAAGTTGAGTCTTCTTTATTTATGTGAAAGAGGCTGTTCACCTTGGTCATGTTTGGCCTTAGCACTTTATGTGTTGAGTAAACCTTGGAGGTGGAACTGAGGTGGTTTATTAAGTTCAGGGTTCGCCGTTGACGTTCGAAAAAACTGTGACGTTCCACATGACTGCTCTGACCATCGACACGACGCTCCACCAGACTGACCGATGTCAAATGTATATACTATACTATCTTCGATCAACAATACAACTAGATAACGGGTCAGAGTCTTAAAAACGGCCGAGAAAATAACGCCTCACTTCAAAGTGGGGTCTTATTTTCGAGTTAGTTCACTTGTGATTGCGCGTGCGGAAGTGCCACAATGCCTCAGTGTGTGTTCAAAAACTGTGGAAATAACTATCGAAAAAAATGTATCGGACGGAATATCGTACTTTCGGTAAGTAAATATAATTTTATAATATAATAGATTAAATATTCGCCTTTTTAATAACATTACACTATTAACTTTGTAAAGCCAACCTACGCGCCAACATTGGCAAATGTTGGCGCGTGAGTTTGCCATAAGTTGGTTGTGTCAGAACAGTGCAGCTATGGATTTACTTTTTAAGTTATTATTAAACTTATTTGTTAACAAATAAAGTCTAATTTAGACACAATAGTCAATGTGTATAAAAAATGTTTAGATAAGAACTTCTATTTCTTATCGCTTTCTGTCATTCATGTCGTAAAAGCGTAAGTGAATGTTGACACAAACAAAAGCTTGCTTTATATATTCCAGATAAGGTGTAAGTTTGATAAAAAATATTAAAGCTAAAAGTCGTTTTGCTCCATTTCATAGGGTATACCTGTATCTATTTATTCTATAGTCACTCGGTGCCATATTTGAGTTCTGTTTTTGTATGTGATGCGTTATCTAGTTGTATTGTTGATCGAAGTATACTATCCATCCATCCATCCTATATACTCAACAGTTTACCTGCAGACATCAGAGATAAATTAAGCAAAATAAAATTTAAACGTGTACTGAGAAAGTACATAATAAATATATAGTCTCTGTAATTATAATTCATATATAATAATTGTAAATATAAAAATATTTATGAAGTTTTGATGATTATTCATAGTTTATAGTAATTGATCCTTCAGTCAAACTGTTTGAACAGTTTTGTTGGACATCTTTTTTAACTCATATTTTTTTTTTTTGAAATTATTTATTCATTTTAAAACATAGTAAAGACATTACATATATTTCTCGCCAAGCTATAAAGCTTGTGGGCGAGATACGCTCGTTAACATTTACTTTCTTTAAAAAATTAATCTAGTAACATTAACATTTAAAAACAATAACATTAAATACTATAAATTATAAATATATATTACATATATACACACACACACACACACATATATATTATTGGACTGCACCGAAGGGACTACAATACAATATACATTTAAATAATAATAATAATAAAATCTCGTTTCAAAGTAATTTAAAAGGGGGCGCTACCAAGGCGCTGTCATATAAAATGATAGTTGTTCGTGTGCCTTTTGCTAAACCTGGAGAATGGCTGCACTGATTAAGTGGATTCTTATGGTAAAATATGTGTGAAAGTTAAGGGTATATTCAAAGCGCGTACTGTACATTTAAAAAGATAATTTCTGACGCGTAAGTACCTCACTACAAATAATCAATGCATTGTGTTCAAGAATAGGTAACTTATAGTCCGTAGTGAATGACAAAATTCAAAAACCCTTTTTTTTATAAACTATTACATAGTACTTGAAAACGTCAAAATTAAATACCTATAAAGAACAATCGAAATATGATAACACTGAAATCACGTAGCTTAGATTTACTTACATGTAAAAAGAAATAAAAAACAAAAAGTATTTAAGTGTAAGTGACAGTGCCAGTTCCCAGCTACTGCTTTGTAAGAAGAACGCGCAAGAAGCTCACAGGCTATGTATGCTCTTTAAATTTTTTTTCTTTTAAATAATGGCTTCGTGCGTCTAGCCCATTTAGCCAGTGTCAAGTAAGTAATATATTAATAATATATAAATCATAGAGAATGAGTGGTGTTAAAGATGATCAATGGTAAATGAGATACCCTCCCCTCAGCACCTTTAGTCCTCAGTAAAGATGTGGGACTATACTGAGATCTCACATGGACTCCTTGAGAGAATTTTAAAAGTGATGTTGCACTGCTTTATTTGATTTACCAACACTCATGTTTGTTTACAAACACTTAACGGTTAATAATGCACCGTTATTACACGTTAATGTTAGAAATATCACAAATTCTAGAAAATAAAACAAAACTGCAAACATGACGCTTCACTTTCCCGCCAAGAAGTTCCTCTTTTAAGTTATAAATTGCTAATGTACTTTCATACAAGTTTCATTTGTCTGTGAAGCTTTACAATGTCACACAGCAACATCAATCCTAACTTAAATTTTCAAACTGGCGGCAAGCGTTCGATTTAAAAATGGCGGCATGCGTTCGTTTTAAAAATGGCGGCAGGCGTGACAATATTCAAATTCTAACTCATTTTTTAGCTTAGCTTCTAAAGCACTTGTGAACGTCATTTAAATATAGAGTTTACTGTATCTTGTAGGAATATGAATGGTACAATCACAGACATATATATATTTTTTTTTGATGTGACACGTTGTAATAACTACATCCTGCCTGAGATAAGCAGTCGATGCAGTCCAATAATAAATTAAGGCTTTATTAATATCATATAATTAATAATCATACCGTGAAATAATAAGTACGGTACAAAGCGCACCCACTCATGACGGCCATAGGAAACACATGAGCCGGCAGCGAATTCCAGAGCTTAGAGGTCTTGCTCAGAAACGTCTCTCCAAATTTCTTATTTCGAGTGCCGATAGTCTGCACAGCATGTAGATGGTTTCTAAGGGCAGCACGTGTTGTTCGGGAGAGGAAAGGAAAGGGCGGGATGATATCGAAAAGCTTTTCAGAACACTCGCCATAGTAATTACGGTAGAAGACACTGAGAGATGCAATGTCTCTACGTAGCTGAAGATTCTCGTTCGCTTCCGATTAGGGATCATTTAAAAATAACGTCACACGAATTTCGTGAACTTTTGACCACCTCTCCGTCCTTGCCACAGCTGGTCACGCTTGTGAGACGGGAGTAGTCCTCCTTAGTGTGATGTCACATATTTTGCAATTGTACAGCAAGAAATGATTACACTAAAACAGCAGTTCCAAAATGTGTTCAGGACCTGGATTGTGAAATGTGGCGTCACGAAATTTAGGATCCCTCCCATCCCCTTGTCACCCCATGTCACGTTTCGTCAACCCCCTCCCTCCCCATTAATGTGTGCGTAATTATATGATAGCCCTTTATGTGTGATATGTATGTTTCGTCTGTCAACAGTTACAAAGAAGGTAGTCTTCACACCGAAACTAGGTCGAAATCTGGAGAACGCGTACCCTGAAAGAAGATACGAAAACGTGGAGTTCACCCCAAGACTTGGACGCCGACTGGTGGACGATTTAAATGTCACACCGCCTGATCAAGATATGTAAGTTCATCATTAATCTACTTGTATAAAAAAATGCGAAAGTTTGTGAGTATGTAAGGATGTTTGTCAATCTCACTCAAGAACTGAATTAAATATAAAAAAATAAATATTTCTGACACATATACCAAGCGCTCGTAGCTCTACGGTGCTCGGTGGTCGGAAACGATCGCCGAAGTACGGCAGAGTTTACAGAGACCAGTCCTTGGATGGGTGACCGTTTGTGTGGCATTTGATATAGAGCGCTTCCGTGCTTCGGAAGGCACGTTAAGCCGTTGGTCCCGGTTATCACTAAATGTGGTAGTCCTTAAGCCATGTTAGAGGCCTAATTGGGCGGCTTGAGAAATTCTAACAGCAGGACGCCACACACCTGCCTCCGCCAATGCGCACTGGGTCAGCGTGGTGGAGTATGCCCCAATACCCTCACACCTTGATATGTGAGAGGAGGCTCGTGCTCAGTAGTGGGACGTTAATGGGCTGTGGTGATGATACCAATTATTTAGTTCTAAGATAAGTATAATTTAGAGCTTGTATCATGGAGTCTAAATAACGCGTAAAGATACATGCATACACGGGTGTGTAGGGATCCTATCTAAGGAGACCAAGCCAAAACTTACCTGCAAGTGGTGCACCTGCCGATCAACGGACGAGACTCTGGCGAACATAACAGTGCCCGGTAAGGGGCAATGGGCTCGCCACCTTTTACTTGGGACCCACAATGTAATTGGCGAAGTGTGAGCGTATAGTATGTCTCTGCCTACCCCTTCGAAGGAGCAGGCGTGAATTTATGTATGTATGTGCATACATAAATACGTACTTAATATACATAGAAAAACACTCTATACACATAGAACAAATATTTATATTTAATCCACACAAAGAAACAGAAAGTCTAGGAATCGAAACCGTGACCAGGAGTGGAGTGCTGGTATACAGACCTCCACGCGATATCGGTCGTCAAAATATATCGATGAGATACTTTAAAATTTCGCACTGACTATCTTTAGCATCATCATCATCATCATCTTCTTACACGTAGACATAGGCCTCTCCAAAGACACGCTACTGAGCTCGGTCTTCTCGCCTTCACGCCTTTGGACTGGAATTGACTGATTGTCTTCTTGATATTTTAACAGGTACAAACAGGACCCTGAGCAGACCAGGCGGACGAAGTTCTTCGCACCCCGTCTCGGGAGGACGGTGAACTTCTCCCCGAGGCTCGGGAGAGATGTTTCTTATGGTATGTATTTTATTTACTGAGGGAAATTGTGACGGCCTAGAATAGTGCCTCCCCCTCTCATCTCACGGGGAGTCGTAAGAGTCGACGAAGAGAAATCCTACCGGATGATGGGCAGCAGCGTCATCCTGCGTACTGGCTGGAACTGCGATCACTGAAACGCCTGCCCAGCGTGGTGGTTATGGGCAAATACCCGCAGTAGACATTTTCAGTGAACTGTAAAGGGTTGATATAATGATGGAAAGTCATTGAATAACTGCCTCCAGCTGTGGGTGGAACGGAAGGATGTGTCAGACTTACAAATATACATACATTCACGCCTGTTTCCACGGAGGGGTAGGCAGAGGCATATTACGAGTATTCACCCACACTTTACCAATTATATAGTTGGTCCCACGTAATAGGTATAATTGCCGCTTACCGGGCACTGTTATGTTCGCCAGAGCCTCGTCCGTTGATCGGCAGGTGCGCAACTTGCAGGTGAGGTTGGCTTGGGCTTTTTTCTGACTAAAACCAGCCACGTTCCTTCTTGAGCTTGCTTTGTCTCCAGGCTGCGGTGACTCTTTACTGCTACAGTCCATATATATCTTAATAAAAGTTAATTCACAATAAAAGATTAATGATGTTATATGTTACGCCTCTTTCCCGTAGACCCCTACTAACCCCCCTAGGCAGAGATCACATCTTTCCACTTGCTACGATCTTAGCACACACTATTAGCTTCATTCACACTCATTAACCTTCTCATACACGCCCGTCGGTTAAGGGTACGTTTGATCTGCCCTTTCTCCGAGTTTTTTGGATTTGGTCATGGAAGCTCTTACGTGGTCTTCCCCTCCCAACACTTCCATTCTTGTCCATCATAACTCACTTTATTGCCTTAAAGATCAACAGGATCATTTAGATTCGTCAAATTTTTACAAACAAATACCTAATTGAAAACAACCAAAGAGATATGAGCGGTACCATAATCAAGAAATAAAAGCAAAAAGGATTCTTTGTCAGAATTTGTCAAGGTTTGTCAGTTAATCTGACTGCTGTGGCCTTTCTCAAGATTTGTCCTGTGTGGGAATCGAACCCACAATCTCAGGAGCGGAGTGCGGGTATACTCGCCTCCACGCCATATCGGTGGTCAAACTTAGCTCGTCCAATAAGTCTAACTACGTTATTGCTTTATTTCACATGTAATATGTTGTTATGTGAAGCGCTCGTAACTCTGCGGTGCTCGGTGGTCGGAAACGATAATCGAAGTACAGCAGAGTTTACAGATGTCAGTCCTTGGATGGGTGACCGTTTGTGTGGCATTTGATATCGAGCGCTTCCGTGCTTCGGAATGCACACTAAGCCGTTGGTCCCGGTTATCACTAAATGTGGTAGTCGTTAAGCCATGTTAGAGACCTAATGGGCGGCTTATGGGCTGAGATGATAATATGTTGTTTTTCTGTATATGTACAATAGAGGATATAATATCTGAGCATTCTTTCAGATATCTACCCAGAAGCCATCAGAATTTCGAAAAGGAGCATCAACGATACAACGCCAAAATAGGAACACATTACGAGACCCTGTACTGGCAACAACACAGTAAATATGACACGATGACTTTGAAGCCTTGAAGAGGTTTATAATATAATATAATTGGTAAATTACCTAAGGTGATGTAGAATTTTATTAAACAATATTAATGATAATATATTTAAAAAGCGTTAAGTAAAAGCAGAAATTTCTGAATATTCTGTACAACGACCATATAAACATACAACCACGCCTTTTTTCCCGAAGGTAGGCAGGAGCATTATAGTTGAAAGATTGCTAGATGAAAGTGATCATCATTTTCAACTCAAGGAAGTCTTCAGAACATAGGCCTTCCCCATCAGCTTCCAATGAGAAATGAATGAATGAATGAATCATTCTCAAAATCATTCTGCCCCAACAGCAAGGATTACTCGTCAATTTTCAGCTCAACAAAATATCGTTAGTTTAATTTTCAAACTGCGTAGGTCCCTCTAAAATTCGACTTTTAACGCCATCTAGTGTAACATTTTGCAGTCTTTAGCCAGCGTGATCCTGCTACTCTTATTTGGTCGTCCATATATCTTGCAGGTGGACACAGCATACGGTTTCCATCACAAGTTCCCAGAACCGTTCTGCCCCAATAGCAAGGATTACTAATAAATTTTTAGCTCAACAAAGTTCTTATCGTCAGTTTAATTTTCAAACTGCGTAGGTACCTCCATAATTCGAATATTAACGCCATCTAGTGTAAAATTTAGCAGTCTTTAGCTAGCGTGATCAATTCTTATCTGGTCGTCCATATATCTTGCAGGTGGGCACAGCATACGTTTTCTATTACAAGTTCCCAGAACCATTCTGCCCCAATAGCAAGGATTACTAATCAATTTTTAGCTCAACAAAGTTCATATCGTCAGTTTAATTTTCAAACTGCGTAGGTACCTCCAAAATTCGACTCTAACGCCATCTAGTGTAAGATTTCGAGATCTATCGATTGGAATATCTCTCAAGTTACTAGTTATGAACGAATTGGAATAACAGCTATATTCAATTAGTGCCTTAACTATGAAAAAAAACGGTTTTTACTCCCTGCTATAAAGTTCGCTTAACGGAGCTTGTTATAAAACAAGTTCTAAATTAAACCAGATTTGCTGTCACTATCTTTGTTTTGTAATAAGCCAAATGCAGGACGTCTTGGCGGGAAAGTGAAGCGTCATGTTTGCAGTTTTGTTTTATTTTCTAAAATTTGTGATATTTCTAACATGAATGTGTAAAAACTGTGGATTATTAACCGTTAAGTGTTTGTGAACATACATGAGTGTTGGTAAATCAAACAAAACAGTGCAACATCACTTTTCAAATTTTCTCTCAAGGAGTCCATGTAAGATCTCAATATAGTCCCACATCTTTACTGAGGACTCAAGGGGCTTAGGGGAGGGTATCTCATTTACCATTTCTCATCTTTATCACCACTCATTCTCATTTACTATGAATTATATATTATTAATATATCACTTACTTGACACTGGCTAAATGTGCTAGACGCACGAAGCCATTATTTGAAGAAAAAAAAAGCCCCACGCAGTTTGAAAATTAGGCTTACAATATAAGCGTCACGTCAGTATGAAAGCTGAAGCGCCCGTTTACTGCGAGCATGAGTTTTAGTAGAAAAGGATAGGGCTAAAAATCTTCCAGCCTTGTCCTCAAGTAATTTTAAGCATATGAAACACAGTTCACAATATAATTGGTTATCTATTACTTACTTTTACATATCGCATGCTTAAAGGAACATCGACCGATTAATAGATAGGTCAGTTTTGAGTTACGTATTTATACAGTCTTCCTATTTCTTACTGAGATCGAATCACTGTTAATCAAACGTTCAAAACACAAGCAGAATTACTAATTAATAAATCAGTATCAATTTAATGCGCTTGCAAGTATTTTTTAGAAAATGTTCTTGTGTGATGTCCCAAAAATCGTCTTTTTTGAGATAAGTCACTATTTCATTAAGCATGCGATATCTAAAACCTACTAAAAGACACATACATTTTTATCGATGTTTTTTTTAATTAATGATGTAATTCAGAATACTTAACGTCAGCCGCCATATTTGCAATTTCATGTCAACAATGAATCTTAAACGACTTTTCACTCATAA
Organism: Musotima nitidalis; assembly: GCA_949126915.1. Taxonomy (NCBI): domain Eukaryota; kingdom Metazoa; phylum Arthropoda; class Insecta; order Lepidoptera; family Crambidae; genus Musotima; species Musotima nitidalis. The sequence continues at coordinate 5,979,170 of OX421440.1, forward strand.
ATATAACGTATTTAAAAGATTTTATACTTTAAACTAATCCTAGTGATAATTAATAATAATGTTTTGGATGAGAAATGTACTTACTTATTATTTAAAAAAATATGTCATTTAAATTACTATTACACTAAAAATAATTAAATAAAAGAAGTGTTAAATATTTGTGTATTTTATTGCATTTTATATTACGAGGTACCTGCCACTAGGCTCTAAAAGATAAACAAATCATTTAAAGGTCAATGTGTGCGATTCTACAATAAAAACCCAAGCAATATACAGCAATTAAGCCTAAATTAATTTAAATAAACAATAAAACGCAAGCTGTCTTCAAAGGGATACTATTCTATCAAAGACTATATAGCAGATAAAAATGCTTGGGATTAAACTGCCATTTCATACAGGCTATTCTAATATGAATTACTTAAAACATGAATATTGTTAATGTTATATTATATTGCATTGTATAGCTTCACAGACAAATGAAAATTGTAATTCAAGTAATCAATCAAACCAATGGATAAATTCTTGCCAGTTCTTCTTACAGAGCGGTGGCTCGGAACTAGCACTTAGATTCACTTACACTTTTCATAAATTCATAAATTTATATTCATTTATTCAAGTTTGGCTCAAAAGAGCTCTTATGAACGTCAAAACTTAAAAACTAGCGCGCCCATTCACTGCGGGTGGGAGCTTGATCATAAAAGAACGGGCAAGAAAATCGTCAAGGTTAGTTTTTTTCTCCCGCCCGCTTGATTATTCTTTGTTTTTAAATTGTTTTGGTACTTATATGTGAATCTAGGCTTCGTGATTTCAGTGTAATAATATTTCGATTGTTTTTTCTATATTTATTTTTAATTTTGACGTTTTCAAATACTTTTTATAATATGTTTATGACATAAATAATTTTTGAATTTGAATTTACTCAAGCGGATTGCCCATTGCACCGGAGCACGATGCAGTGGGAATGAATGAATGATAAAATGAATGAATTAATACATGGGCGTAGCCAGCAATGGGCTCACGCTGGGGCAGCAGTCTAAAATAATATTTGACGACCGATATGGCGTTTGATGATGATGGCGTGGAGGTCAGTATTACCTACACTTCACTCCAGAGGTCGTTGGTTCGATGCCCACACAGGACAAATCTTTGTGTGCATGAACATGAATATTTGTTCTGGTCTGGGTGTTTTCCTATGTATATTAAGTACTTATTTACAAAAAAAAAGTAACTATAATAAAAATATATGTAACTAGCAAACTATACCCGCGGCCTTACCCCGGTAATTTTTTTCATAAAAGAATATTGTGTATAATTGTAGTTAGTAACTAGATCATTTAATTTTTTAGGTTTGGATAGGTAGCATACTGGTAGAAGTGTAATGAACATATTCCTATTAGGTAGGGTGTAAGAATCCTTTATTATTATTTTATATTTACGTCGGTAACAAAATGCCTTTACGCACTGCCTCCCGGCCAAAGGGAGACCGAGAGGGGAGTGTGGGGCTCACTGCGGCAGACGCGACCGCCAGCAATCCTACCCACTAAAAATCTTCCGACCGCGCCCACCGCTGTTGAAAAAGGGGCGGGGCCAGTTTCAAAGTTTAAAGCTTCTGACACCTCGCCCGCGGCCAACGTCCCTCCAATCAGATAGGGGAGGACCTCCTCAGAGAGGCGCAGTGTGTCGCGCCCCCCCTTACTCCTTGTGCGAACACTGGCGTATATGGTCGACTTCGCGGGGGTCTATAGTTAGACGGTAGGGGCCAATGTATAGGATGAGGCTCGCTTTGAATCTTAGGTCATGGTAGGACCCTCATACACTATTTTACAGGGATATAATTGCAGCAATGTTCACTTTTAGCACAGAGACCTCTAGATGAAACGCTTCAGAAACTAGACGAGATTATATACCCTTAATCGCTTTCTACGAAACCTTTGGACAAGACTTGGGGTGGTAAAATTCCTTGAAGCTACCACTGAGAAAACAAATAAATATACATACGGATACAATCATCAGTATGAATAATATCGTCTCTTTGCATTAAAAGAGAATAATGTCGACAATTTTTTCAGGGGAGCGTTTTTAATGTTTGACGTGTAACACTAAACATTTCCAATTATTAAATTGATTTCGTAACTTTTCTGAAATTGTACAGCTTAAATGCAAAGAGGCGAATAATAATATTTCACATAAGCTTCTATTTTTTGGATGGAAAATCACCAAATGACCACCTCCCGCTGTGGGCGGAAGGATGTGCCAGACGTTACTGGCTAAAACCATCCATGTACCTTCTTGAGCCTGCAATACCAAGGCGGTAACTCTTTCGAACAGCCCCGCAACCTTGTCAGGCTTGGTCCCCCTTTTTTTTTTTGTTTTACGTCGGTAACAAAATGCGTTTACGCACTACCTTCCGGCCAAAGGGGGACCGAAAGGGGGTGTGGAACTCACCACCGGCAGACGTGCCAGCAGTAATACCTACTAAAAATCTTCCGACGACGCCCGCCGCTTGTTGAGTAAAAGGCGGGGGAGAGTACCTGGGTTGCAGCGTCTGAAACCCCGCCTGCGGCCAACGTCCCCCGGGCCAAAACCGGGACGACCTTCTCAGAGAGGCGCAGTGGACGCGCCCCTCCTACCTCCTTGTGCGACCATAGCGTGTGTGGCCGACTTCTCGGAGGGTCTATGGTTAGACAGCAGGGGCCCTCCTGGCCCGCCCGCTGCGCCCTCCACAGGTCCCTCTTAGTTTCTCCCCCGGTAGTCAGTACTAAGGGCACCCAGAGTCGTCGGCCTCTGGGTGTTACCTTTTCCCGCCGCTATGTTATGCTTTAACCTCCGATTAAGACCTTAGATTTAAAAGTGTCAGAGCCGAAGTCGGAACCGAAGGTGTAATAATAATCGGAAGTTCTGACTTAAAGGAACCGGAGTCGAAGCTCCGTCAGAGTCGTCCTGAATGTCCACCTCGGCAGCTGGAACCGTAACGAGAAGCACACAGCCTCCCTCGTCTCGCATAAGCTGGATATGCATTTACATTTTCACAACAAAATCTACAATTGGAATAGAAACATAAACCATAAAATTTATTTTATTGACAATAAGAAATATGAAATTTTACACAATAACAATTCTCGATTTTCTGATAATAATTCTGCTTTGAAATGCATTTTGCTTTTAGTGCCTTAATATTATGTAAGTACATATGTAAAATGAATAAAATTTTTCAGAGAACTGAAAATATAGTGGACCCCTGGTAATCCGACAAACGAATCGAAATCGGCTATCGAATTTGTCGGATTATAGAGTACGACCCGAAATACCTTATAGTCCGGATTTTTTTGATAAAGAGGCAAGGTATGGCAATTCGACAAATTACAGCTCAAAATTAAAAGATTTACATGAAATGGCGCGTACAAGTTGCAATCTGTTTAATCATGCATCAGCATTATTTGTAAGGATTTTCCAAAACAATGTTTGTGTTCCTACATTCAACAGTGCTAAGCACGTCGGATTACAGGGGGCGGCGGATTAGACAGGGGCCGGTATACCGGGGGTCCACTGTGTTAAAGAAAATTATTAGAAAACATTCTCAAAGACAGATACAATCAGCGCTTGCGACACCACCAGTTATGGTAACCTTATAACTTTATAATCATCATCTCAGCCACCAGAAGTCTACTACTGGACATATGCCTCCCCATTATTATATGGAAGGCTATGTTTTCTTTTTGGTCCCACGTAATAGATGGCGAGCCTCTTGCCGCTTACCGCGAACTTAATGTCCGCCAGAGCCTCGTTTGTTGATCGGCAATTGCACCACTTGTAAGTGAGGTTGACTTTAAATCCTTAGGTCTCCATACACTATTTTACAGGGATCCAAATAGTTGCAGCAGTATTCACTTTTAGCTCAGAAATATTTAGATCAACCATGTCAAACGGTAATAAGAAGCATTCGCTTCAAACACTTTTTTCTGTATAATAATACCTATCAAAACCGAAAGCTTCGTATTCTGCTCAGCATTAGAATCATTGTTATCTTCAAAACCTGGGAAATCAATCAAAGGTATTGAAGGTCAAACAAAGCCAAATAGATCTTAAAACATATATGAAGCGTTATTTTTCAAGTTATCTATTTTGAAGACTTGACACTCGATCTGCGCGATAGAGACGCAGTCTATTCCAGGCGTTTCATAATTCCGAACAATAAGTTTTGGTAATGTGACTTGCTATCATTTAATTATATATTTATTTAATCTCACAATAAACCAATAATAAAATAAAACAAAAATTATCGAAAATCAAATAAATATATAAAATTAACATTTAGTAAGTCAACAAAAAAATAAAATGAAAAAGTCGAAGTTAGCTAATTACATAAATTCATGTCAAAAATTCTAATTTCAATGTCCAAAATAAAATTTTTAATAAGTTAAGTTCACATATTTATTACAAGTCACTTACTTACTAAAATACGATTCGATCATATGGAATGAGTAGCTTTTGGCTGTTATCAATGTCTTTTTACACCTTGTATGTTTATCAGAACCTTGACCATGACGTCGGTTAATAAAATTAAAGTCACTGCTTAAATAAATAATTGTCATCATCTCAGCCACAAGGAGTCCACTGCTAAATATACGCCTCCCCCAATCCAATTTCAGCCTGCAAATTCCTGTTCTGCTTAAATAATTAAATAATAATAGATAACTTTAGACATCCTATCATCTAGCCTTAAATTAAGCAGACTTCTATTGGTACTAAACATAAATTTTCAATGACAATTTCATATTTAAGTTATGAAGAAACCACAAAGACAGATAACGCGGATGATATAATCCTTATCATCACCTTAGTTAGTGAAAGATGGCCCAAAGCTAGTGGTAAAATAGGCTAAAATGATGTTGATGAATAAGCTGATATTTATTTCAGGGATCAGTTCATTTCTGCTCAGATACACTAATGGGTATGTTCTTTTGGCTGCAAACTTAGAAGACTTCAAAGTACTAGCCCAAAAGCTTGTTCCAGAGAAGTTTGCACTGCATCTTGCAAATATTGCAACATCCACATCTCCACTACACAAGCAGAGAGCTACTACATATAAAAAGGGAAGCGACTGGTTAAGTGATTACGACTACGATTTGGAATCTGAAGAAATAGCTACAGTGAAAAATGTTAAAGCTCAAAGAGCAGCTGACGATACTTCAAATCTAACCTTCGATCAATTAGTGCAGAAAGTTAAAGAGAGAATTGAAATTGATCTTATGAAAAAAGGATTAAGTAGCGTTAAACGTCAACATGATAGATACAAACATACTAATAATATAAACAAAAGTTTAGTAGCCACAGCAAATAACAATAAAATAGAGCATCTTAACAATAGAGAAGTTGTTTCAAGAAACAAAATAGGTAAGAAACCTATGCGGGTCGTACAAAATCAACCTAAGAATTTAAACTACAATTTAGCTGTTAATGGAAAACATCTTCAAAAACAAACTACGCACTACTCTCAATCTCCTGTTGAATATAAAGGAACATACAACAACGAACACGCAAATCAGCAAATCGATAAGAAAAAAACCCAGCAGTCCTCAAGCCCAGTCATCAAAGACCAATCTAACCAAGACCCAAAAGAAAAGCAAGAATCAATAAATTATGAGATTGCCAAAAACTCCCCAGAATTTGAAGAAGTGGACTTGGTGGAAATTGGAAGTCAGAAAAACGACAGCTACGAAGATTATATTTTACCTAAAAAAGAAAAGAATATATACGAAAGTGATAAAGACGAAAAGAAAAGCAGTAATAACGTAGGTGTAACAGTCAATACTTTAAAAAATAATGGAAAAATCTCCGCTACACCAAAATTTAGGCCTGCTGCAGCTGAAATAGTCGAATATGAGACCGAAAATGGTTACGTCGACAATGTAGAAGAACTTAAAGCTAAAACTGAAGATTTAACTTACGATTACTCAGTAGTTAGTAATTCTCAAACAGAACCTAATAATAAACAGACAACTCCAATGTCTCAGGGTAACAAAAAAGGTACAATGATTCCCAAAAGGGACTTCTATAAAATGAGCAGTCCGAACTATGTAGCAAAAATACCGATTATAGCTGAAAAGTACGATTTTAATGAACCAATACCTGAGATGGATAGGGTGCCAGAAGTTATTAGTCCGGGAGTTAATGTTGGACCTTCTATTATAAACGGGAAAATGAAAGTTAATTGATGTGTCTTTCTTGTATTTCTTTTACATTTAGTTTCATACAAATCCTTAAAGATTATTTAAGTAAGTAAATCATTATCATCATATCACTGCTGAACATTAACCTCCCCAATAGATTACATTATATTGAGGGTAGTTTCCCATAAGCAGAACGTTGGGTAGGCGGGTTAGTGATCACAATTGAAGTCAGTACGCAGGATGACGCTGCTGCCCATCGTCGACTCTTACGACTCCCCGTGAGATGTGAGGGGGTGGCTAATGGTGGTGTATTCTAACCCGGTATCACACGGTGAATTGTACAGTCCACAAATTATAGACCTCCAAAAAGCGGCAACCTGGTTTCTTTCAATAAGCATTACATCCACCGACATCCTTTTCAAGTCGTCGGTTCTATTGCCGCTAGCCGTCCTACGCTACGTTTGGATTAGTACATCATTGCAAGCGGAAGTCAGAGCCATAAATATTATCCCTACTCCAACCTATACCTGCACTTCACTCCAGAGGTCGTGGGTTCGATTCCCACACAGGACAAATCTTTGTGTGCATGAACATGAATATTTGTTCTGGTCTGGGTGTTTTCCTATGTATATTAAGTATGTATTTACAAAAAAAAAGTATTTAAGTATGTTTATCCGTTGTTTAGTATCCATAACACAAGTTCTTAATGATACTTATCTTGGAACTGAATAATTGGTGTAATTGTCTGAAAATATTTATTTATTTATTTATTCACACACAAAACAAGTTGCAACTTATACTAACAAAGTAAAAACAAATTAAATAAATTTATTAACTAAGTTACACCTCAGAGTATGTGTTTATACATAAAAACCATATTTCAGACGGGTAGATCAACAATTTCTTTTAAGAATAATTAATTGAAAAATTATAGTATGTGTATAAATAAAATTAAAAAAGGATGACACACTAATACAATAAAATTAAATTCAGATAGATTCAAGTACCTGGGCTGATAAAGCATTTCCCCCATTGAGGATTTTTCTGAATTGATTCAGTTTTGGTGGGAAAATATCAAAATCTTGATGTATTAATGACATTTTGTTTTAAGTTCGAGCCATTCGTACTAGTGGGTTATAATGTGATATATTATTTTTTTTGATACCGAAAATAATAACATTAGTTGTGTTAGATCTACGGGCACTAAATTTAATATTAAAAGATAATTTGCACAGAAGAGTCAATTTTGGAATGCAATATTTTATAAAAAATAAAGTACTTAAGTCAAAATAACTACGACGATCTTGTAATGTCTGAATTTTGAATTACCGGCCTACTTCCTCTTTAGCGTACTGATCCTATGTGACGCCGAATCTTTCTACTCGTATATGATTTGCGTATGAAGCTCGCGTCATTTCGATACTGTGAAGTTAAGATTACTCTCGCATTCGAGAGAAACATTTTTTGCATACTCGTCTCGCATGTTATGGAGAAAGAACCTGTGACTGAAATGACCGAGGTCATCATCATCATCTCAGCCCATTAACGTCCCACTACTGAGCACGAGCCTCCTCTCAAATACCAAGGTGGGAGGGTATTAGGTCATACTCCACCACACAGACCCAGTGCGGATTGGTGGAGGCAAGTGTATGGCGTCCTGCTATTAGAATTTGTCAAGCCGCCCAATTAGGCCTCTAACATGGCTTAAAGACTACCAAATTTAGTGATAACCGGGACCAACGGCTTAGCGTGCCTTCCGAAGCACGGAATGCCACACAAACGGTCACCCATCCAAGAACTGACCTCTGTAAACTCTGCATTACTTCGGTGATCGTTTTAGACCACCAAGCACCAAGCAGCGCTTCCGATGATCGAGGTGATTAAACGGAATTTGCGCCAATAATAGAAAAACTGGGAACATTAGGATCTGCTTACGCTTATTCAGTTCTCTTTTGTACAAGGTGGCAAGCATGTGGACCACCTGATGGTCACCGCAGGCAGTGGACGTTTGCAACACCAGTCATTGTTGCCTATATAGGCCCCTTCGGAATACCAACGCTATGGTTTCATAACCATAGCTTCGAGCTGAGAAGAGGACCTTTTACTGGTCTACGTATTCTAATTATTAATTTTTTTTGTTTTCTGTTGGCATTATTATGCTATTAAAATTACATGAATAAATGTAAATACCTAATTTAGTGGACCAAATAAATAAATTTATTCATAATCTTCTCATTCCAACTCTTTAAAAAACAGTTGTGAAGTATAGTATTTTTTTTAAATTTTACTGAAATGTGTGTGGCTCAAGCTAAGTATTGCGCAACTATCCAAAAGCCCTCAAAAGTTAGGTGTCGATGAGACAAAAACGTTTTTCAAATGTTTACAATTTTTTTTTTTCATTTATTTCTCATAATAACATGGTAGGTACATATATAAAACTTAAGTATTGTTATCGCCAAACTGCATGACAGTTTGTTGGCGACGTACGCTCCCAATTTCTAGGTATACATTTTAAACAAAAACATTAATTAATAGGTACTTAAACTTATCTATAGCTAAACAATTCATTTCAGAAAATTTTTTTGTGAAATAAAGTTCTGTAACAAATATTTTTTAAGTTTCTTTTTAAACATTATTTTACTTTTGCACATATTTTCATCAAACATCCTAGGAATTAAGAATTTTCTGGTTCATCGGCCGTAATAATTACAAACGCTTGGTTCATTAAAAATTTTATGAGATATTATTTAATGTAGCATTTCTTTAATATGCCTATGACATTTCCATGGAAAGCAACGATTTTGCAGTATTACAACACACGTACAATAAACGTTCACGTTTTTCTTTTTAATATAGTTTTGAATTTATTTTTGCTCCGTTCGTTTAATTTTATTGCATGTTAATATTTTGTATGAGTTTTGTTTTAGTGCAACGTTGCATCTAGCTACCATCCTGCATCTAAAAGATTCGTAGGTACGCCATTTCTATTGAAATTCGGTGATTTCTGTGAAATAAGTGTTAATCGTTTCTCATACTACAACTATTTAGTTATTGATCGTACAGTCAATCTGCTTAAACTGTTATGTGGGACATTGTTTTATTTAAATTTCATCATCATCATCATTTCAGACATATGATGTCTACTGCTGAACTGCTCTCCATTATTCAATATAAGGGTATTCCCCCAAAATCAGCACGCTGGGCGGGTTGGTGATCGCAGTACAAGCCAGTACGCATGAATGAATTAATGAATGAGCACTTTATTGTACACCAAAATAAAGTGAAATACTTACAGCAATAGCAAATAAAATTAAAATGAATTGTACAATGGGCGGCCTTATTGCTCACAGCAATTTCAGGTAACCTTGGGACGCTGCTGCCCATCAATCTGTAGGATTTCTCATCGTCTATGCCTCATGACCTCATGATATAGGCATACCTATGCCTGTATCACACGACAGCGTTTTAATTGTCATAAATAAGTCTAATATTTATACATATAATATGATTGATGATATAAGAAAAGGAAAACTAAATTGTTTGTTACAATATTTTGATGGTACATACTCTATGTAACGTTATGTATTTTATTGTATATTTATATAATAGGTGTATAGGGATCCTACCAAGGAGCCCAAGCCAACCCCACCTGCATGTGGTGCACCTGCCGATCAACAGACGAGGCTCTGGTGAACATAACAGTGCCCGATAAGCGGCAATAGGCTCGCCATCTATTACATGGGACCAACTATGCTTACCCCTTCGGGGAAACAGGCGTTAATGTATGCATATATGTTATATAAAATGTATCATCAATGCACTTTTGCCATTTTATAGGGAGCTCATTGACAACTAAGGTCACCGGCAGTTTGCGAAGAGTGTTCTGGAGGTCAACAATTCCAGAACAAAACCGTTGAAACCAAAAACTTACCGTGTTTTTTTTTAAACTGCTTTCTGAGTACACATCATTAATTCTTCGAGCTGTTGCTGCAGCGCTCGTGCTACGAGGGAATTCGTATTCAAAAATAATGCGGTATTTTTAATTTTCCATATCGAGCACAGAACTTTGTCAAAACAAAATTAGCAGACGCGAAAACAAATGAATTATCACAGAACACGAATAGACAAGCTTTAAATTGAAATAAATTTGAATTTGGAATTCCTGTTTGGCCAAATTCAATGCTGATTTGTGGCCAGTTCAATGAAACGTCAATCTCATATAGTCTATATATAGTTCCTTAATAGTTCCTTATTCAGGCAAATGACACATATACAATACACCAATACACGATAAAGAAAACATCTAAATATAAATTATAATACTACAATACTGGCTGTACTATTTTTTTTACCCAGGAGGCTCGGGTTCGATTCCCGTTCCGGAACATTTGTTTCCTCTTTTTAAACGTTTTATTATTTTATTTATTGATTTGTTTGTATTTTTTTTAGTAAAATAAAATATTTTTTTCAATGTAATTTTTATTAAGAGACTAGGATATCTCGCTTTCACCCAGGAGGCTTGGGTTCGATTCCCGTTCCGGAACTTTTTTTTCCTCTTTTTAAGCGTTTTATTATTTGATTTATTGATTTGTTTGTATTTTTTTTCATGTTTTTTAGTAAAATAAAATATTTTTTTCAATGTAATTTTCAAAAATTTTATTACAATTCTTTCACTAATTAATCGGAAGGAAATTCGTTCCATCCGGGTGTCCCTTGACATGTCTCAAGTTTTTTTATTTTACTGCCAGACCACCTTAATCTTTGTCTATCTGTCGTGCCCCCTACTACGCAATGTTATTGTTGCAGTTTTCGATAGGTATATTAGTTTATAAACGGTCGAATGCTTTTTAATTAATCCACATTTCCACTCAAATCTCACACTTTTACCTAGTCAACAAAAAGTTTTAAATTAAATTTATGATTGTATTTGTTTTTTACTTTTTTTTAAAAGTACTTTTAAGTAAATGAAATGGTTTACAATAGGGATGTGTTATTTTTGGTTTTACTGACAGGTTGGTATAATGTTAATTACTAAATTGTGCGCGATCATAGTACGATGACAGTTGAGTTGAAGATCGAGTTCAGTGGAGTGCCTTTGGAGAGGTCTATGTCTAGCAGTGGACGAAGATAGGCTGGTGATGATTAACACAGCCCATTAACGTCCCACTACTGAGCACGAGCCTCCTCTCACATTCCAAGGTGCGAGGGTATTGGGTCATACCCCACCACGCTGACCCAGTGCGGATTGGCGGATTCAGGTGTATGGCGTCCTGCTGTAAGATTTTTTTAAGCCGTCTATTAGGCCTCTAACATGGCTTCACGACTACCACATTTAGTGAAAACCGGGACCAATGGCTTAACGTGCTTTCCGAAGCACGGAAGCGCTCGAAATCAAATGCCACACAAACGGTCACCCATCCACGGACTGACCTCTGTAAACTCTGCTGTACTTCGGTGATCTTTTCCGACCACCGAGCACCGCGGAGCTACGAGCGCTTTGATGATGATGGTCAGTGCGAAATCTGAAAATATCTCTACGAAATATTTTGACGACCAATATCGCGTGGAGGTCAGTATACCAGCACTCCGCTCCTGAGGTCGTGGGTTCGATTCCCACACAGAACAAATCTTTGTATGCATGAATATGAATAGTTGATCTGGTCTGGGTGTTTCCTATGGATTAAGTGTGCTTTTTTAAAAAAAAAGTATCTATGTATGTTTATCCGTTATTTAGTATCTTTAACACAAGTTCTTAATGATACTTATCTTAGAACTATATAATTGGTGTAATTGTCAGAAAATATTTATATTACTATCTACATACATTTATAGATAATATCGCGCCTTTTTCCCCTAACGGGTAGGCAGAGGCATATTAAACGATTTTTTATATCAAATTTCGCCATTTATATCATTGGTTCCACGTAAAAGGTGGCGAGCCTATTGCCGCTTACCGCGAACTGTCATGTTCGCCAGAGACTCGTCCATTATTCGACAGGTGCACCACTTGCAGGTGAGGTTGGCTTGGGCTTCTCAGATTTTGATAGGAACCCTATACTCCCATGTGTGTAGCATAAATACGCTAATCTGCACTGGGTCCGCGTGGTGGAGTATGCCGGAATCCCTCCCACCTTGACCTTATAAAGTCTACTGCTAAATATAACAGACATACATAATGTCACGCCTCTTTCCCGTAGCGGTAGGCAGAGATAACATCCTTCCACTTGCTACGATCTTGGCACACACTTTTAGCTTAATTCACACTCATTAACCTCCTCATACAAGCCCTTCGGCTTAGGGTACTTTTGACCTGCCCTTTCTCCAAAATTTTCAAAATTTGGTCATGAAAGGTCTTACGTGGTCTTCCCCTCCCAACACTTCCAATCACTTATCCATCATAAATCACTTTCGTTAGTCAACTTTCATTCGTATTCTCAACATGACCAAGCCATCTAAGCATACCTTTCTCAATTCTTATTATTATAGTTCATACATGTTATTTGTATTCCAGTGCCGATGGCATCACAAAAGAACACTGAGGTACTGATAAATTGATTGTAATATTAATATTACTAAAGTTGCTTAAGTTTGTTCTTCATAGTAGTAGTAGATAAAGAATATACATTTGACGACCGATATGGCGTGGAGGTCAGTATACCTGCACTTCACTCCAGAGGTCGTGGGTTCGATTCTCACACAGAACAAATATTTGTGTGTTTAAATATGAATATTTGTTCTGGTCTGGGTGTTTTTCTATATATATTATTGGTCTATGTATATCAAGGTGCGAGGGTATTGGGTCATACCCCACCACGCTGACCCAGTGCGGATTGGCGGATTCAGGTGTATGGCGTCCTGCTGTAAGATTTTTTTAAGCCGTCTATTAGGCCTCTAACATGGCTTCACGACTACCACATTTAGTGAAAACCGGGACCAATGGCTTAACGTGCTTTCCGAAGCACGGAAGCGCTCGAAATCAAATGCCACACAAACGGTCACCCATCCACGGACTGACCTCTGTAAACTCTGCTGTACTTCGGTGATCTTTTCCGACCACCGAGCACCGCGGAGCTACGAGCGCTTTGATGATGATGGTCAGTGCGAAATCTGAAAATATCTCTACGAAATATTTTGACGACCAATATCGCGTGGAGGTCAGTATACCAGCACTCCGCTCCTGAGGTCGTGGGTTCGATTCCCACACAGAACAAATCTTTGTATGCATGAATATGAATAGTTGATCTGGTCTGGGTGTTTCCTATGGATTAAGTGTGCTTTTTTAAAAAAAAAGTATCTATGTATGTTTATCCGTTATTTAGTATCCATAACACAAGTTCTTAATGATACTTATCTTGGAACTAAATAATTGGTGTAAGTGTCAGAAATATTTATTTATTTATACTAACATTAGGCTAAGTCATACTTCTACTAACAAAATATGGATTGTTATTATCTGAAATAAAATGTTTGAATTGAATTGAATTGAATATTTGTAACTCACTTAAGGTTATTCCGAGACAGGTCTGCAAGCCTAGGTTAATAGCCACAGTACCTTATTTCTATGTTATATGCTATATTGGTAAATAAAAGATTATTATGTTTGTCTTTCTTTCCGATCTTGGGCGAATGGTGACCCGGACATTTAAAAGGCATGCGTGGGGCTGAAGCCAACACGTAGAGGCTCCTAAGATAATTTTAATCTAATGGTTATGTGATACCAACCGGCGATTATCCCAATGTGCACTATAGAAATACACCTTAGGACAATTCCCGGTTGGTGCAGTACTAATAGAATAGAATGGTATCTACTATGGCTGGGATATTGGGTTGAAAAGATGAAGGACTAGGTAAATTGGACTATGGATGGAGGAGACTACCGGACACCTGCCGACATCATTAGTCTCAAATGATTGTAAATAGCAGGCGGTGACTAGCCAAAGGGTTAAATGAGCACTCGAAAATAGCCGTATTGCAACGGCAGGAGAGCAACATCGATATCCTCGGCTTCAGGGTGTCGAGAGGTGTACACCGTTTTCTACTCACTGCCCAAGAGGACAGTGTGCCAACTCACGACTTATGCATCTTTCACTTTTTTCCCGCGAGAATATAGCTCTTGCGACTCCACCCTGAACAGCCAATTGGCCTCTTGGGGCCCACTCAGTGTCGAAACTAGCCTTTTATGCACCCGGTGCGAACTTTCAAAACTGCGCCCTTGAAAAATGCTTTGACCAGGCTCTAATAATACAGGCCAGGTACAGTAGGGCGCGTCTACACCATACTACTAGCTACCATGCATGAGATAAAACTAGATACTAGTCTGGTAATTTCTACACCCCTCTAGGGTCTGCGCCCTGTGCCTGGGCACTGCTGGCTTCGCCCTAGTTACGGCACTGCTAGCTCCGCCTTAAATAAATGAATGAATGAATGAATGAATGAATGAATGAATGAATGAATGAATGAATGAATGAATGAATGAATGAATGAACACTTTATTGTACACTAAAAATAAAAAAGTAATAAAATCACATAGACAAATATATGGTACAATGGGCGGCCTTATTGCTAACAGCAATTTCTTCCAGGCAACACAGCAATTTCTTCCAGGCAACAACAGGCCGCCTTAGTTACGGCACTGGGCCCACTCCGGCAAACCGGAGACGAAACTGCAGTCCGACCCTCTGGAGCAATTGGATAAACGCCCGTGGTGTCGCCACTCGCCAACATCTCGCCACAAGCTTATTAAAATTAAAATTAAAAAATTAAAAATTCATTTATTCAAGTTTTTGGCTCCATAGAGCTCTTATGAATGTCATACTTATAAACTAAGGCGCCCATTCACTGCGGGCGGGAGCTTGATCGTAAAAGAACGGGCAAGAAAATAGTCAAGGTTCGTTTTTTCTCCCGCCAGTTACAATTAAAATACATAATATTAAAACAATTGTGTTCTGCAGTCACAAGATTTAAAAAAAAGGGAGACAAAACTCTTTTTAGCAATATTAACATAATTACGGATAAACATAGTAGACATGAGCAGACGCGTTACGCTCAACCATATTTTAGGGAGCGCAACGACCCGACGCATGACGCTACCACCGCGGAAACATATAAGTGAGCGTGATATACTCAAGCTATTATTCTTATTATTATTATTATAGGTAACATTAAGTATCAATGAAAGGGTCAATCTTCTTAAGTTCCAAATAGCGAAACAGATAAGACATAAACAGAAGGCTTCTTTGCTGATAAAACCAATAGACGACGATATAGAAGACAATTATGAATACGTAGAACTCGATGATAAACCAATAACGCCAATAATGGATAATGATGAGAGAAAATTCAGCAATAAATATAAGGTAACATTCGTTATTTCATACAATATAGCAAAGAAAAAGCTTTATTTAAATACTCTGGTAATAAGCCTTTATTGCACAAAATAAATCGGCCCTACGCTTAAGGCCGTGTCCCCAGTAGGCAAACTGTTAGCGGCCGACTGAGTTGCAAGACTGAGAGACCGACGCTGCAAACTGCGTATAGTGAGCGCAAAACTAGCAGACTGTGGACACTTCATTTCAAATATATGGAAGGGCGTACTAAATCGGTACGCCGCAAACTCAGTCGGCCGCTAACAGTTTGCCTAAGTCTAGAGCAACAATTAATATACACTGGACAGCAAATAAACCGGGCCACCCGCTACCTTGGAACTCTGATTCGATTTTCTCAAAAAGTATAAACCTCACAACTATCAAACTTTCACCTACAAAAAGTGCGTATAATACTCTCTGACGTCGATCACTTCCTTGTAGACTCACCCTGGTCTCATCAGTAAAGAGTACATTGCCCCACTGCTCTAACGTCCAATCCCTATGCTCTCGGGCAAATTCGAGTCGTGCTCTACGGTAACCCTACCGTAGAGCACGACTCGAATTTGCCCGACGGTTAATTTTTGGGCCTGTATCTGGCTTCAAAGAGAGCTGTTTGAAGCCAGATTTCGTTTAGCAAGTCTCCTTCTAGCGGTATCTGAACTTATGACCACTTGACGTTCGTCACGCAGACTTCGTTGGACTTCAACTGCGTTGAGGCGGCGATTTCGCAAAACAGTAAGTTGGATATAACGATCATCTGCTGCTGATGTAGCCCTAGGTCTGCCCGTACCTAGACGGCGATCGAATGCTCTAGTCTCTAAGTAACGTCTGTAAGCCCGTTGTACCGAAGATCTGCTGATTCGAAGTCTCCGAGCGACTTCACGTGGCGAAAAGCCTGCTTGAAGTAGTGCTACAGCTTAAGCTGCTTCTTGAGGCGTCGTATCCATTATTGACCGAAGAAAATAGCAGAAATACACGCGTCTGGAGCAAATAATGGATGGCAACCAAAGAAATTATAAGAAAAATCCGACTATCCTCATTTAGAAAAAAAGAACGCTAATCGCAAACTCTAGTCAAAACAGAGCAAATCGTTGGTATTGTGTTTGTTGCTTGATTACAATGTGAATTGAGGGTACTTTGGATAAATTTGTGGTCATTTCTCAAACAACATGAAACGCACTTTTTGTGGGTGTAATTTTGATAGTTGTGAGGTTTATACTTTTTGAGAAAATCGAATCAAAATTCCAAGGTAGCGGGTGGCCCGGTTTATTTGCTGTCCAGTGTATAACAAAATTCCCAAATGCATTAAAACTCTAAATACGACGTTTTTCAAACAAGCTTTAAAAAAATGTTGACTTTAAGATTTAAATGAATATCTTGACGACAAATCTCTGTGAGAGTTATATAAATGTCTATTATGATTATTTATGGCTTAAATTTTTAAAAAAAATTATTTAAATTTGTATTGTTTTTGTTGAAACTATGTAAAGTACATATCTTAAAAACCTAAAAGGACTTCTTGGCGGGAAAGTGAAGCGTCATGTCTGCAGTTTGTTTCATTTTCTAAAAAATTGTGATATTTCTAACATTAATGTGTAATAACGGTGGATTATTAAACGTTAAGTGTTTGTGAACATACATGAGTGTTGGTAAATCAAACAAAACAGTGCAACATCACTTTTCAAATTTTCTCTCAAGGATCTCAGTATAGTCCCACATCTTTACTGAGGACTCAAGGGGCTTAGGGGAGGGTATCTCATTTACCATTTGTCATCTTTATCACCACTCATTCTCATTTACTATGAATTATTATTATTAATATATCACTTACTTGACACTGGCTAAATGTGCTAGACGCACGAAGCCATTATTTAAAAGAAGGAAGAAAGAACAACCTAAAATATGCATTAATATGTATATTTTATTATTATCAACTAATGTTTTGACAAATAAATTAATCTTTATCTTTACCGGGATGATGCTGGGATACGATGCAAGTGACCAAGTGAGGTATAATTATACACGCACAGGGTTTATATAAGACATAGTAGGACCCTAAAGTATTTGTAGGCGCGTGTTGGCACTAGCTACTAAGCGTGCATAGACTCTGCCAGCAATGAACTTATCTGTTACTGAGATGCTGATGAATATTTTCGACAATAATACAAAGTGTCGAGTTAATCTTTTGCTGAATATAGACCTTCCCGATTGTTTACCATATTATATAACAAAATTAATAAAATACGTAACCTGGAAAGTCTAAATAAAAGACAATGAAAGCAAAAATATACTGAATATTTGTGATACCTCAACTATGATAAAACCGAACAGTTACTTCATATACCTCAATAGATCTCCTGCTGCACACATTCACACACTATCATGCAACACACAATGAGGACACACCACACCACACCACACTCATGCTCTCAATTCTTCTTTTTAATTTTAACTATTTCGTTTTATTTTTGACTTGAATCGTTTATTAAGTTTTCTTGAATTTTTATAAATGTCTTAGATAGTAAATGTAGAGGGAAGAGCGCTGCTGCCTGAAGCACAGATACTAAGTTATCTAGTTTAGGCACAGAGATATAAATTTAATTGTAAACTAAACTGTATATGTTTGTTGTAATGAATGTATTTAGCTTAAATAAAGAATTATTATTATTATTATACCGCCATTACTTCCAACTTCATGGAAGTCGTTGAAAAGGAAGTTCTTAAACCTCAACTTTCAGTTACGCGAGTTAGCAACGACGAAGACAACGGTTTCCGAAGAAGAGGAGATCAAGCCAGTACAGAGAATGAGACCAAAGAACAAGAAGGGAAAGGAACACCACAGCCACTTGATACAACCGTTGGAAACCTTCTACAGGAGGGTGATGGGCGAGGAGTGGATTGAATCCACTCTACCCAATTTACATTGCCAAGACCTAATCACGCCTTTCTTTACAGGTAATTTTGGTGGTTTCTAAATCGTCTGTTATCTTCTGAATCATTTATTCATGCAGGGTAGGCAGAGGCAATAAAATCGTTGATTGAAAATGAAAAAAAGCAAGTGATGGAGAGTCTCTCGTTTCAGCGTTGGTCGTGAAGACATCGTTGTTCTTACCTGAAGATGCCCTGTGTAAGGGCGAAACAAGTGTCGTGTTGAATAGTTTCTCGATTTTCGGGAAATTATAGTAGCGCGGGTATTGTTACAAAGATATTTTTAATCCATCACTTGCTTACAATGGATTTCCGCAAAGTAACGCCTGAATCAATAAATTATGAAAAAAAAAAAATTTTTATTGCATATACAAAGTATGTTTCTCTATACAGAGTTTGAATTCTCCTTTTAAGTGAGTAGATCACTTTTGACAGGAGAGTCCCAATAAGTGGTTACTTAATACATAGCGACATAACATCACAAACAAATAAAATAAAATGAGGACATAAATATGTAACAAAAACTTAATAATTAAGAAAAACTAAAAAAATTATGAAGTTAAATGAAGTTAGTTGATTGCAATAAAATGCTTCATAATGATTTTTCATATTGACTAGGCAAAAAAACTGTTAATTGAAATAAAATGCTTAATAAAGTTTTTTAAAACTGACAGGTCTCAAAAAGGATTTTACCAAACCCAAAATTCGAAATAGCAACGACCTTCATATAAAAAGGTAAGATTTATTCATACCAAGCAATTGAAACTTACATTCATTCCGTGTGACTGATTTTAACCCTAGTCACTTATGACTTTTCGGAGCTATCTGCGTAATTAGCGCTTGCTTCGGTCTTCATCACCATCATAATCATCATCAAGAACATCATCATCACCGCCATTATCATCACCATCATCCTTTTATTTACTTAATTTTTTTATGAACACTGATAGCTGTACGGGCATACTCCATTGGAGAAAAAAAAGTATTTTTTAATCTTTAACATAGGCATCGACTTTTTGACGGGAAAGTGAAGCGTCATTCATGACTGCAGTTTTGTATTATTTTCTAAAATTTGGGATATTTAAAATAGGGTGTAATAACGGTGGATTCTTAACCGTTAAGTGTTTATGAACATACATGAGATCACATCTTTCCACTTGCTACATACTTGGCAAACACTTTTGCTTAATTTACACTCATTATAACCTTCTTATACACGCCCGTCGGTTTAGAGTCTTTTTGACCTTTCTCCAAAACTTTCTGGATTTGGTCATGGAAGGTCTTACGTGGTTACGCACTTAATTATATTTCAGGTTTATACATCTAATTAACTTAAATACAACTGGATATTCAAAAGATGAAATGTATTCAGTGTTGTATCAAGTCAGCAACATTCAAATCAGAATATTTCAATGGGATGTCTCCGCCATTACGCTTATGTTGAACGCATTAATTAAAGGTATCTAGAATTAACTATCTTTCTACTTTCTTTAAAGTGACACGTCATTATGACTACTTACTGCCTGATAATAATAATAATTTAATCTTTATTTCATTATCCAATTTATACATAATAGTGTATGATCAAAGTCACCCTGTACACAAAATGGCCTGTTTCAGATGACTAGGCTCTTCCATAGGTGGTGTCATCAAATATGAAATAATGTTTCCAATTTAAATGAATATTAAGCTAATATAAGTCGATGCAGTCCAAAACAGTAAAGAATGTTTTTCTCTAATTGTTACAAAAGTTGCATATCCCAAAGGGATAAAAATGTGAATGGAACTTTTATAACATTTTGACTGTACCATCTGATATTGTACCCACATTTGGCAATAAAACTGATTCTGATTCTGACGTTTTATACCGTGGAAAAAGCACGGTATTACCCGCAGCTACTTACACTTAAATAAAACAAAGTAAAGTACATACATACATACTTTGTATAGGGATCCTACCAAGATCTATGAAGCCGCAGCCAACCTCACCTGCAAGTAGTGCATCTGTCGATCAACGGACAAGGCTCTGGCGAACATAACAGTCCCCGGTAAGCGGCAATAGGCTGGCCACCTATTAAACCAACAGTATTATAACACTTCGGGACCAACTATCTAATTGGCGAAGTGTGGGCGTATAATATGCCTCTGGCTAACCCTTCAGGGAAACAGGCGTAAATGTATGTATGCATGAATACTTTACAGTAATTTCCAGTCATCTGGAGGCTGAAAGTACAGGACCATAGATAAAGTTACAAATGTAAAACTACCCTCACTAAAAACATTATTTGTATATGGGCGTGAAACTATGTGTGTTTGTTTCAGGGAAGCCCCATACTTTGCAGCATTTGCGATATAGCGTCAGAGACCTATTGAGGAGGTGGCATATGGATTTGCATAACGCCACCAACTTGCTGAAACAAGCTAAAATATTTCGACCTCCTTGCGTAAGGACTTCTGAATACGGCGGTAAGTTTGAAATAACGAATACCAACAGATTTGGCGCCAGCGCAGAAAAAGACACATCGCATCCAAAACTAGCGCAAATTCGGGATTTAATGTGTAAATATACTGGATTTTTAGACTTAACTTCCTCGAAAACGTGCACAAGTATAGGAAAGTGGTGTATAGCAATAGATTGTGATTTTCCATGTGAATTCCTAAACTCCATCGAAATTCTAGTAGTCTCCACTACTTTACTTTACTTTGACTTGTGACGGCTTTTACTTGACTTTACTTTAACTGTGACTAAATGACGAAAACGCTGCACGTTTTTGCAAATTACTTGAATTATCAAAATTCTTGACACTGGCATCGAGTGAGTCCATATTAAACAAAAAACACCTGTAATACAAAAAAACTAAATTGAATTCGGTTCATTCGTTCGGGAGCTATGATGCCACAGACAGACAGACAGTGAAACAGACACGTCAAACTTTATTTACACCCCTCTTTTTGCGTCGGGGGTTAAAAAAATAAAGGCATGCCTTTCCCTCGCATCGTATTTTATCGTATTGCACATATTGGGTTACATTTTAAGTTTAAGTTTATGTAGGGCTCTTATAATAAACATAACCTATATCTCTCAGGGATAATGCAACAATAAAATGGCGAAAGAATTTTTGAAATCTGTCTTGTTATTTTTAAGTTTGTTCATTACAAACATCAAAGTATTGAAATATTTTTACTGTATAAATCTGCTGTCTTTCTCCGCTAATCCGCATGAGAGGGTCTACTCCAGTTCAACGTAAACGAAACTTCGTTATACCTATCTCTTTCACTCTGTAAGTATATCATTATCGAAGGAAAGAGATGGGTACAGCCACCACTTAGTAAAGTAAGAACTGAATCCCTCTCACTTTAATCCATTTTAGAAGACATGTAACCAGTAGTGGTATGTTAGCAGGCTGACATGATGATGATGATGATGATGATGATAATGATGATAAAGTAACATTGGCTTCTTTAATTGCAGGTTCGACGAAAAACTCTCGTGGTTTGAGATATCCTAAAACAACAACGGCCAAAACTACATGTGAAACGCGAGACAGCGATGATAATTAACATTTATTAAATAAAGTTTTGAAAGTAAAACTTATTGTAATGGTTTATTTGTTATTTTATTTTACAACGAGGCCAAGCTTTCCTAAAAGATTAGCGCTAAGCATATGGCTTTTTTTACACGGGTCTTGACCCAAATTTTATCGCTTGCTCCGTGCCTCGGAAAGCACGTTAAGCCGTTGATCCCCGCTGTCATTACCATCTGTGGGGAGTGGATGACGTGCTCCCCACTTGAGGGAAGATCTTCCACTGCACGCGGCAGATAGATGTGCCCGGGGGCCGCGAAGTGTGGGTGTAAAATATGCCTCTGCCTATCCCTTCGGGGAAACAGGCGTGAATGTATGTATGTTTGTAAAACGCTGTGGGTGCAGCTGGAGGGTGTTTCGGACTTTTACTAACTTAAAATCACCCATTTTCCTTTTTGAGCCTGCTATGTCCCGGAATGCGGTAAACCTTTCGACCAGTCCCGCAACAAGCGTACATATGCTGATCTGCCCACTTTACTACAAGTAGGCCGCATGCTTGAATGCTAGGGTGTATAGGGATCCTACCGAGATCTAAGGAAACCAAGCCAACCTCACCTGCAAGTGGAGCACCTGCCGATCACCGAACGAGGCTCTGGCGAACATAACAGTTCCCGGTAAGCGGCAATAGGCTCGCCTATTATGTGGATTAATAATTAATTGGGGAAGTATGGCTATACTATATGCCTACCCCTTCGGGAAAGCAGGCTTGAACGTAGTATGTACTTTACTTTGTTTTATTAAGTATGAGTGGTTGCTTAGTACCGTGCTTATTACACGGTATAAAGCGCCCTACTTAGTACCGTACTTATTACACGGTAAAAACAGGACCTACAATTGAGCCCTGTGATACTCCCACTAAAGAACCAGTTGACCTAACGCCGTTTTATCAACGTGCGTTCGTGGCAGCGTCAACGTAGCTTAGGCATGATCGCTAGTCGTCTAGATTGTGTGTATATAAATCATTGCTGTACAATTTCGAGTGGAAATGTACAGTCTTGATTGGTATTGTGTTGTTTTTATAGTGATTATTAGTGTGTACTAACGGTAGGTTAAGTGAATTGTTACTAACAAAATGGACCATGGTTCGAAATAAATGATTTTATTATTTATTTATCAACTCATTTTACATTGGAAATATAACTTTATAGCCAAATTATACAATCCATACAAGCTTTAAGAAAAAGTTAATGGTTTTTTATGGTCGAGGAAATCAAAAGCTTTTGATAGGTCACAAAACACTCTGACTTACGACTCCAACCAGACTTAGTTGTTTTGTGAATTTATTACTTTTATAATGCTTTAGAAGCGCAGCTCCAGCATTAACTATAGAATACAGCTTTATTTTGTCATTGAATTCAATTTCTTTGTTTGTATCCTATATGTGTTTTATTACTTTTTATTAGCCTGTGAGTTTCTTGCCAGTTCTCCTTACAGAGCGGTGGCTCAGAACTGGCACTAAGATTCACCCACACATAAATATTTCTTGTTTTTTAATTATTTCGTTACATGTAAGTGAATCTAAGCTTCGTGATCTTAATCATATTTCGATTGTTTTTTTTATATTTCATTTTGACATATTCAAGTAGTTACTATGATATAAAAATATTTTGAAGTTTACTGCTGCACTGTTATTTCCTTCCAGTCATCTCATTTATTTGCCATAACCTCATACACCTTCTCGATCATATCTTTCCACACTCAGACTAGGAACTAACTGAGACTCAAAATACATTATCAAAGTGTCTTCGCCTTTATAGTGCTATTGGATAAATTCTTTATTTGACTTCTTACTGCATGAATTATGATGGAGGTGCAATAAAAAGATATTTTATGTAATAAAGTGTTTATTTATGATTATTTAATCTTTAAAAACAAAGAAAAGAAAATAGACTTATTATTATAAAACTTATAAAAAGAAGCTATATATTGCTTTGTATGCATTGGGTCAAATGAACTAAAAGCATATATAATAGGTTGGGGAAAAAGTCTTTTCGTATTTTTGTATGAAAAGTCAAGACATTTTTTTCAAAGTTTATTTACATTTATTTACAATATATATGTACCGTTTTGTTGAATAACTTTCTGCCATTTTGTGGGCAGAGACATTATCCCGTTACTGTAGAAACTTTGGGACTTCTGATCAAAAAAACGGGACAAATAGTTTTGGCAGTCCTCTCTTGAGGTCAACCTTACAGAACCTAAAGAATTCTGCAGAGACCGAAACAGGTGAAAATCTGAAGGCGCAAGGTCAGGGCTATATGGTGGATGCACTAGGACCTCCCAGTCGAACTCTCTTAATTTTTGCTGAGTGGCTAAAGATGTGTGTGGTCTAGCGTTATCGTGATGAAAGACCACACCCTTCCTGTTGATCAATTCCGGCCGTTTTCTCTCGACTGCTTCCTTTAATCTCATCAGTTGCTGGCAGTAAAGATCAGAATCGATGGTTTTGCCGGGCGGTAAAAGCTCATAATAAACATTGCCCTTCCAATCCCACCATACACACAGCATCACCTTATTTCGTGTTAGGCCAGGTTTGGCCACAGTCTGTGAAGCCTGGCCAACTTTCGACCACGACCTTTTTCGCACGTTCTTGTCGTACGTGATCCACTTTTCATCGCCAGTTATCAATCTCTTCAAAAACGGCTCGGTTTCATTACGTCTCAATAATGAATCGCAAATGAGTACACGGTTCATTAAGTTTCTTTGAGTGAGCTCGTGTGGCACCCAAATATCGAGCTTTTTTGTATAACCAGCTTTCTTCAAATGGGTCAAAACTGTTTTGTGGTCAATATCCAGTTCTTCAGCTACATCGTAACTACTAATATGCCGATCTTGCTCCACTCTTTCAAAAATGGCGTCCATTTTATTCGTAACAGGGCGACCAGAGCGAGGTGCATCTTTAACATCAAAATTTCCGGACTGAAAACGTTTGAACCAAATTTGTGCTACTCTTACTGACACTGCATCAGGTCCATAAACATCACAAATTTTTTTCACTGCTTGAGTTGCATTTTTGCCTTTTTTATAATAAAATTTTAAAATGTATCGAATTTCTTCATTAGATTCACTCATTTTTACAGAGAGAAAAACAAATGAAAAATAGCGGGAAACAACTTTTTTTTATTTTTTTCTTTTCTTTATAATGGAACCTTTTTAATGTTACCAAAACCAGCCAGACACAAATAGTACAGTCAAAAAAATTTTATAATAAGTTTATACCTACGTTATGCGAAAAGACTTTTTCCCCGACCTAATATATATTATAATAATAATAATAAATATTTCTGACACTTACACCAATTATTTAGTTCCAAGTTAAGTATAATTAAGAACTTGTGTTCTGGATACTAAATAACGGATAAACATATATAAATACTTTTTTTGTTAATACATACTTAATATACATAGGAAAACACCCAGACCAGAACAAATATTAATATTTTTACACACAAAGATTTGTCCTGTGTGGGAATCGAACCCACGACTTCTGGAGTGGAGTGCGGGTATACTCGCCACCACGCCATATCGGTCGTAAATATATGGCTTCGTAAGCACAATAATTAAAATTTGTGAAAATCTTTAAAACAATTGCGTTTCTCATTGTAACATAGATAGAGAAATACGCCACATATTTCTCATCTAGTGAAAGATAGAAATTTTAAGCAGTGCTGGCATAATTGGCGCTCGTTTTTGACCCAAACAGGAAAGTACGTACAGAAGTCAAATGTAGAAGTTTAGGTTAGACGAAAATTACTGATTAGTCAATACTTACTAGACTCTAGATGGTAGTTGATATGGGTTAGACAGATACATGTATACAATCACGCCTGTTTTCCCGAAGGGGTAGGCATAATATACACCCTCACTTCGCTATGTGTTATTCCTCCCACGAAATAGGTAGCGAGCCTTTTGCCGCATACCAGGAACACCTACGTTTGCCAGAGCCTTGTGCGTTAATCGGCAGGTGTACCAATTGCAGGTGAGGTTGGCTTGTACTCCAAGATGATAATAGGATTCCTATACGCCCAATGATAACGATATGAAGTACCTCCTTTTGAAAAGGAATGTATGACTACTTAATAAATAAATAATAATAATAATAATAATTTATTTCTGTATGATAACTAGCCTAATTACAATATTTTACGAACATAAATTGGGTTAGTAATGCAATTAATTAAAGTGTTATCTACCTAAACTAAGTAAACTTAATTACTTGTGTCTTAGGTATTCTCAATAAATACGTGTTAGTGCTTATTTGACAAAATTCCTTACAAATAACAATGGAGTGTGCTTACGCAATTCAATTTATTTTAACAACAACAACATTTTACTTATTCTATGTAGCATTATTTATATTACTTAAAGACTATCGTACTACTTAACAACCAATAATAAGTACTCTGTTTCTGTGTAGTTTTTGGTTTTTAACCATTCTCTAATACTATTTTTACATGCAAAAATGTTCATTGGGTAGATTCCCAATGAAAGATTTATTCTGTTATATAGAAAAGGACCAAGAAAGCAAAAGAATCTATGGGAGTGTGCTGTACGGTAAAGTTCTACAGAACATACTAAATCTGCCCGTCTTTTGCTGGTTTGTTTTGGATTGTAAGGAGTAATTAAATGTTGTTTAGTAGCTGTTAGTAAAATGAAGAGTTGTCGTACAGAGAGGACGTCACAATCAGCAAGGAGTTCAGCGGTCGGGAAACGAAAAGGGAGGAAATTACTAACTTTTAATATGGCTCTTTGTGCAATTTCTAAATTAAGAAGGGTCGTTTTATGAGTACCACCCCAAGATGTAATGCAATATACTAGTAAAGATTGACAGAGTGAAAGATAAACTGTTTTCAATAATTGGCTATTTGCAGCGTTTCTTAAGTTTTTAAATACATATATTAGTTTCCGTACTCTAGCTGTAAGTGCCTCTATATGTGCTTTGAAATTTAAATACTTATCAATGATTATGCCTAAGTATTTAATAGTATCAGTGGTACAAATTGAGGGGCAGGAGCAAGCGTTATTTGATGTTGACGAATTTATGCATTGATGGGATTTGATTGAGTATGAGTTTAATGTTGGTTGGGTGAGTGCATTAAAGGAAAAAGTAATACATTTTGTTTTTTCATGGTTAAGTGTTAGTAAATTTTGACTAAGCCAATTAGAAACTATGTTAAAATCAGTTTGTGCCAAGTCAAACGCTTCGTTCCATGTCTCAGCGCTGCAGAGCAAAACGGTGTCATCAGCGTATGATATTATTTTACTATTACTGTGGAGAGTTAGTAAGCAAAGATCGTTTACGTACACGAGAAAAAGTAGAGGACCAAGTATACTTCCTTGAGGAACCCCGTATTCGACGTATAGGTCATCACTTATATAGCTATCTATTTTCACACGTTGAGTTCTATTGGAAAGGTAATCTTTTGTATTGGAAAGGTAAATAAATTCTTCATTCAATCCATTTCATTTTCAGTAGACCTCTTTACATTCTTATTTATTCTGGTAGATCATATTAGTTGGTGTTAATTGAACAAATATACTTATTTTATTATAGTTTGGCAAATTTACGACTTTGTCTTTTATCTTATCCTATCCTATCACAGAGGTTAAAATTTGCCTGTGGCGCATATAACCCTTCAGTCGGATCTTTTGTGCATCCCCTTGCCTTTCACTCCATAGCTCCAAATATTGTTGTCATCATCTTTATAGTGTTAGAGTTTGTTAAACTTTAGAAGTGGTATGTTAGCAGGCTGACATGATGATAATGATGATAAAGTATCTTATCATATCGCGGGGGCCACAGACTGTGGCGCACTTTGACCCTTATGCCGGATCTTTTGTGCATTCCCTTGCCTTTCACTCCGAATCTCCAAATATTGTTGCCATCATCTTAATGACAGTCTTTGCAGATTGGAGCTCATAGTCTCTTGGCTGTGGGTAGGCCACCCCCAGGAGACCCTTTCGACAAACAGCCAACGAGTTACAGGCACACAGCAGATGTTCCACTGACTCCTCTTCGTCTCCATATCTACGACATAGCGGTGATTGCACCAGTCGCATCCTGTGGAGCATTTTGTTTGTAGCATTATCTGTTAGAGCCCCAATTATCAGTCTTGCTTGTTGCCTATTACTTTCGCAAAGAGCTTTAGACCATCTTCCTGTCTCCCCGATGAAGGCCTTTGAATGTTCACGCGCTGGCATTCCGCCATATGCTACTTTAGCCTTGTATACTACTTTGTTTTATAAAACTTGTAACGCTTTAAGATTTTAATTGCGTAAGAATTGTTCCGAAACAAAACATTGGTGTACCTATTCCTAAATTTTTCACTGCCGTATTTCCGAGTTTTTTTAACGACTATTTTTCTGAGATATACCTTAATTCTTTGTTGTGATTTTTTTATTGTTTTTAGTGACTATCCTATTAAGATGTTTGGCCGTTTTAGAAATTCTTTATTAATATTCATATTAACTGGTAAGTTTGAAGTAAATGTTGATAGTTTAGGCACATCTCAAACTAGGTCATTTGAAATAAAATTAACACCAGTTATACACTTACACAAGCACTGTTTTATTCTATCATGATGCCGTAATTTTAGTCAAAGTAAAAATAAAATATAGTCTGGCCCAATAAAACCTGTATCCTAAATTCAAATCATTTAAGGTAAAGGCACCTGATTCCGTGTTGTTTTCACCTGAACTCAAAAAAACATCACAAAATAAGTATTTATTATATGTTTCTGTAGAATTGGCTATTTCAGGATCAGAAGTTTTGTTCGTTTCATTTTTTAAATATACTGATAATTTGACAATAATTAGTATTAAAAATGTTAAATTATTAAGAAATATGAAAAAATCGGAGGCACCTTATTCCGATTTAAAAATCCTATTTCCGATTCATTTGATTCCTAATTCCGAGTGTATAATTAATAAAAATAGGAGGAGGAGAATGATACATGGTGTTCAAAAATAAAGTCTATTTTTTGTTTTCTTTTTTCAAATCACTCTCAGTCTCTGTCTTATGAGACTTATAAAATGGCACTACAATATGTAATATACTTCGATATTTATTTTTGGTTGATATAGACAGAAATAAAATATAGTTAATTAATCTCTCCAAAGATCTATTTAATTTTCGTTCCTTCTGATTTTGAGACTAGTTCAAACTTCAAAAACATTTTATTTCATAAACTATTACATAGTAATTAAAAACTTCAAAATTTATAAAAAATATAAAAAAACAATCAATATATAATTGTACTGAAATCACGAAAACAAAACAACAAGGATTTTATTATAGAATCGCACACATTGACCTTAAAAGATTTGTTAATTTTTTGGAGCCTAGTGGTAGGTACAACTAGTTTATGCTTATTCCTTGTGTTTAGGTTATGCATATCGCTATTCTTACTAAATTTATCAATATTCTTATGTACATAACTAGCGTTTCATAAACAAACTGACCCGCCACTGTCAAAATACCAATATCTTTAAATTTATCCCTTAGTGAATGTCTACGTGGTAGATTATAAATATTACTACCGTTTTTCTACTACCGTTTTAGTTTAGTACTACCGTTTTTCTACCGGGTATATCATATATCATTTGACTCACAATGTCGTTTCTGGAATATTTTAACGTCTGGATACTTCATAAACCAGTATTAATTGCTTTAACAGAATTTTGGATAATGCTCTTCTTTACTTTTTTATTGGGTTCATTATCCTACGACAAAACAATGAAGTGTAAGTTTTATTAATAAAATAAATAAAATATTTAAGTTTATGCGAGGAAATAGATTTCTGAATATATAGCTGACCTCAGTGATTAGAATTAAAATTTTAAGTTCGTAATCATAAAACGGTCTTTATAATAATTTAAAAATAATACCTATGTGAAATCGCATTGCCGTGGTATATAGGCATATAGGAATTGACCACACATTTGGCACCTAATACAGCGGTCTTTTATACACTTATTTGTTCCATAATTTGTAAAAAAAATACTAAAATACAAAGTTTTTTTTGACAAAACGAACCGTTTTTTATTTCAACCTAAACAAAAACTCACATAACTATGAATCTATCTTAAATATGTATGTTACTATGTTACTTAGCGTGTTACTCACGTAAGGTCTGAAATGTATAAAGCGAGCGTTCGAGTAAGCTGCTAGCGTAAAACTGACCGATTAGTTTAAAACGTATACAAACTCGTTCACTTTTTAACTTATAGAAACATGAACAGACAAATTATCAATTGATAAAAGTATCTTCAAAGGGATATTATTCTATTAAAGACTATATGGCTGATAAAAATGCTTGGGATTAAACCGCCGTTTCATACAGGCTATTCTAATATGAATGACTTAAAGCATGAATATTGTTATATTATGTTGCATTGTATAGCGTCACAGACAAATGAAGATTGTTACTAACCAATCGATAATTTAAAAGAGCATAGCCTGTGAGTTTCTTGCCAGTTCTTCTTACAGAGCGGTGGCTCGGAACTGGCACTTAGATTCGCTTGCACTTAAATGTTTTTTGTTTTTTTAAATTATTTGGTTGCAAGTGAATCTAAGCTTCGTGATTTTAGTATAGTTATATTTTATTTGTTTTTGTTATTTTTTTATAATTTTGACGTTTTCAAGTACTATGTAATAGTTTATGAAATAAAGTATTTTTGACTTTTTGACTTTTTTGACTTTATCTTAGAGCCAAAAAAACTTGTAATTTATATGAAAACACCGCTAATCTAAATACATCGGCATAAGGTGCCAATTTAAGAATCCTTCAGAGTGCCTTTACCTTATTATATGACACGGACACTTGGCGATCGAGTATCAAGCGGAGGTCCAGAGACAAAAAACCCTTTGGAGTACCCGAACCATGCCCATGTATGTTTCGAGATTTATTATAATTTATGAGTTATGAATTTTTTTCTGACATTTCGACCAGGTCTACGAAAAAAATATTTTTGAAAATGTAGAAGAAAATCTAAAATGTTTTTCACATTAAAAAAAAATAGATTTGTTAAAAAAAATCACCAATATTCAAAAAAAAATCATAACTCGAAAACTATAAGAATTTGCGACATATACATAACGATGATTCAGATACCCCAAAAGGGTCTCTAGACTTCCGCTTGACACTTGTTTCTGGGACACCCTGTTTATTTCTTTCTACGTAAATTATATATACTACTTATTTTTCAGTGCCATTAGAAACGCAGATGAAAAATGTTGAGAAATATACTTTAAGTATCAATGAACGGGTAAACTATTTAAAAGATGAAATAGCTGACCAGATTAAGCGTATGCAGAAAGCTTCAAACCTTATAGAGCCTCTTGATGATTACAATGAATTTAACATGTACAAACGTATAACACCTGTCGATGCATATGACGATGTTGACGACGAAAATGGAAAATTTAGGGAAAAACTTAAGGTTGGTGGAGTCAAAATTTTTAGGTAGCAAGCGTCGAAAGAAAAGGAGCGAAAGCCCAGTAGCGAGATCAATAGATCTATGGCAGTTGTTATAATGAAGTCAATGCCTTGGAACATCCTAATTGCAGTCTGCACTCTAGGACTTAGGACTTAAGACTCTAAGCTTAGCCCAAGGATGATGCAATGATAATGTTAGACACGCGCACACACACAAAAGAACTTGATTTAATTTTATTTAACCGAAAAAGTAAATATATTTTAGAAATTAAAGCATATTATCA
The DNA here is from genome assembly GCA_949126915.1 of Musotima nitidalis. Lineage (NCBI taxonomy): Eukaryota > Metazoa > Arthropoda > Insecta > Lepidoptera > Crambidae > Musotima > Musotima nitidalis. Next base: position 6,010,938 of record OX421440.1, read on the forward strand.
AGTGTTAGTCCCACTCAAAAGGTGGCGAGACCATTCCCATTGCCGCTTATCGTGAACTGGATGGAAGCTCTAGGTGTTGGAGGAACTATACTTAGCTGGTTGTCCAGCTACTTATCGGACAGAAGTCAGTGTATAAGGATCGGAAATGTTATAAGGGAAATGAGATTTATCTCGTTTGGCGCACCACAGGGTAGTATTCTCGGTTAATCTATATTTAACATGAATGACATTCTCTCTCTCGCCAAATATAATGCAGACATTCTGTGTTGCTGATGACACTGCTCGCAATTTCACGATGATTCTTGAAATTGGTAGCCCAAAGCTGATCCTGCAATGGTCTAATCTTAGGTGGCGAGCCTATTGCCGCTAATAGTGAACTGCTACGCTTGCCAAAGCCCCATTTGTCTATAGGCAGATGCTCCACTTGCAGGACCTAAGGTTGACTTGGAGATCTTGATAGGATCTCTATCCGCCCGAAAATAAACAAAGGTATATTGCAGTTACGTGTCATAAGTCTAAGGCTACCTTTAGCTCGGTATTATAATTATATTACAGTTACGTGAATTATTGAAGGCTAAAGCATCAACGCCTTTCACAAGGGTGACATCATCAGCAGCCAGAAGTAAGAAGACCAAGCCAGTAGCCAGAACACGCCAGAGGAACAAAGACAACAGCCTCATGTTTCAACCATTGGACACGTTTTATAGAAAAGCTATGGGGGACAGTTGGATTGAACGTGGAATAAATGGATTACATTGCATGGAACTGATCACTCCATATTTTACTGGTAGGATTCATCATCAATTATCAGCCTTATAAAGTTCACTGCTGAACATTGGCCTCCCCAATAGATTACATTTTATTAGGGAGTTTGGCCATGATCACCACGCTGGACAGTCGGGTTGGTGATTGCAGTTCCAGCCAGTATGCAGGAAGACGCTGATGCCCATTATCCGGTAGGATTTCTCTTTGTCGACTCTTACGACTCCCTGTGAGATGACTGGTAGAACTATTTATATTATACTAATGGCCGCTGCGAAATCGTCCGCGTTGCCAATAACTGTCTCGTTTGCGTTTTGTTGTTGCATGTCAGTTCCGTTTTGTTTTACTACGTTTTATGTCACGTGTCACAGGAACGAGAAAACAATATATATTTCCGTCTATATAAAGCCTATGTTCGTCTTCAGGTTCTAGGACTAGGCTTCCTATCAATTTTCAGCCAAATCGATTCTGTCGTTCTTGAGTTATAAATATTATAACTAAGACGACTTTCTGTAACATAATCTATATATATATAAATCAATTGCTGTTCGTTAGTCTCGCTAAAACTCGAGAACGGCTGGACCGATTTGGCTAATTTTGGTCTTGAATTATTTGTGGAAGTCCAGAGAAGGTTTGTACGTAGAGAAAATAAAAAAAAATCTTGAAAAAGTGTAAAATCAACATATTTCTATACTCCCATATACAAACAATTTGTACTAATACTTAAAAGCCAATTTGAACCTTATCAAACAAATTTAATGTCAAAAGTGACGTTAGTTAAATCAAAAAAATTTAATGTCATCATATGTCATTTCATTTTATAAGCGATAATTATTGCTTTGTTGTGTTTATATTTTCAAAAATATTGTTTTTATTGATTTGTGTTTATATTTTCCAAAATATTATTGAGTTGTTGAGTAAAGGTAAAATGCCATGAGCAAGACGACAAAATATAGGCCGGCGATTGCACGGCGATCAAGAATACGTAGTGCTGTTTTGGATGAAATGCTGCGTGCTGCTTTTAATTACAACAGTCAGATTGATTATAGTATATACGGATACATTGGAATGATGGACGAAATATGTCCACATTGTGATGCGGCTAACTTTCGTGAATTGGATGAACGTTGTGAAATTGTTTCAAATACAAGACCATCCAAAGTTTTTCCATCAGCATAACGCATTAGTTCAATTGTTCAAAATTGCTCTCGATCGTATGCCAAAATTATTGAACAAATATGAACATTATATGGCAGAAGACATTTTAATTCGTATGCGTCATCATGAAAGAAATCCCGATTTGTTGATTACCTTGGAAATGTACAACGAAGCTTTAATAATAATTGAAGATATGTGTCTAAAGATTTTAAATAAAGCATTAGCAGAATTGGGTATGACCGCACCAAATAGTGAGATACATGATTTTTTTGATCGTGAATTGCAATATGAGCAGGAGTTCAATTCTAATGCAAAACTTTCGTTGTATCATTGATTTTAGCGACTATTCGATCGGAACAGAAAATTGCATTGCATCTTCGGGAATTGCTGCTATATTATTAGAAGGTGGACGGACCGCACACTGCATTAAAATTGCCTTTGAATGTACAGGTGATTGAAACTCCAACATGCAATATTTCGAGAAATTCTGCTATGGCAAAAGTTCTGCGATTAACGTCAATTATTTTATGGGATGAGTGAACAATGGCGAATAAAAAATCAATAGAAGCATTTAATCGAACAATGCAAGATTTACGCGGTAATCAACAGCTTTTTGGTGGTGCTCTGATATTGCTGTCAGGGGACTTTCGTCAAACATTGCCTGTAATTTCTCGATCAACTCCTGCTGATGAAATAAACGCCTGTTTGAAGTCATCAGTTCTTTGGAGATATGTACGAAAATTTACAATGAACATTAATATGCGTACCTACATAATGATGCAACTGCCCATGAGTTTTCAAAACAATTGTTAGAAATTGGTGATGGCAAAATGTTATTCACATGGCCAACTTTATGTTGCCTGTTCCAGAACCCCCAACTGTTTATTTATTCATGCTCAAAATGGGAAAACAAAAATATTGTTTATCCAAATGTTTTAGACTAACCCATATAAACCCACCATAGTAAGAGTACCCAATTTTTTTTTATTTTTTACTCTTTGCTGATAAATATAATATATAAACAATATATCATTTGGGTCATTTGGAATTTTAAATAGCTAACAATGTAGAATATTTTTTTGTTTGAATAAATGAACTTAATAATAATTTTTTTTTTATTACTATGCCTTATACGTAGCGAAGCACGTACCGGGCCGCTAGTATTAATATATAGATTATAGACGCAGCATAAGACCTATGGTGAGATCAATAGACTGCAATTCAGAGGGTCTTCAGGGTTGAAATATGGGGCCTACTGGCGTTCTCCATTTAGACACAAAGTTTGAAGGATTGACGTAATATTTGACAGTCCCTATCTGTGTTTTTTTTTAAATTATATTACAAATTATATTTAGGAAAAAATGAGTCATCGAAACGCAAATAATAATCATTTAATTAATTAGTCGCTTCAGTAGTCTGCCAAGGTCATGAATAATCTATGGCTTTCGGCAGATTCCCCGGTACGGCTTAATGAACCTCGGAAAATTTTGATCTAGATGAAAAAGCTGAAATTCATCGAATTCGGCGGTAGGGCCCCTGGTCGAGCACCTATGACTTTTCAAAGTTATGTGCGTAATGATCGCTTGCTCCGTGCCTCGGAAAGCACGTTAAGCCGTTGGTCTCGGCTGTCATGAACATCTATGGCAGTCGTTATTAGGAAGTCAGTGCCTTCTAATATATTGATAGCTGGTTTAACCATAGAATGATGTTTCCCTTTTGGGTTGCGGAGGTCAGATGGCAGTCGCTCCTTGTAATCATTGATGTAAATTTGGTTAAACCAGTGAGCAGACCCTGCTCTCTAAGTCTGCGGCAACCGGGATGGTAGGATAATGATGAAGATTATTTATATTATAGATGTCTTTTAGTGGCGAGTATACCCGCACCACGCTCTTTAGGTCGTGAGTTCGATTCCCACACAGGACAAATCTTTGTGTGCATAAACATGAATATTTGTTCTGGTCTGGGTGTTTTGTTATGGTTAATGCAAGCGGCCCAAGATCGATGAACATGGAAAACTATTTGAAAGGTCTATGTTTAGCAGTGGACTTCATGACTGAAATGATGGTGATAATGAGAAGTCTTCTCGGTATGCTTCGTGTTCGTAGAAGAGTAATAGAAGAAGGTGGCTACACCTGCAAAGAATCTCGGCTGAGAGTGACATAGAAGACGACTAGAAAAAAAAATTGGTTGCCTGTAAAGTCGGTATACGGGCGAAAGTTTTACGTGACAACGACTTTCAGTGGTAAAATAATTTTAATGTGAATAAGAATCTCTCGCTCTTAGGCGGGCTAACTGTGCTCGAGTGGAAGGGACGCGTGCCTTTCACTTTTTATGTCTGTCTCTCTCGCTCTTAGGCGGGCTAACCAGGCCCGAGTGGAAGGGAGGCGTGCCTCTCACTCGCTCTCATTGTGATCGCATAACGTGAGCGGAGCGTAACGCAGTTTCTTGAAGTGTCATCCGGCAAACCAATTTATAAGACGTTGTCACGTCAAAAAGCCGAGATGAGTTTCTTGAGGCAGAAGAAGAAGAACTCGTAGCCTTTTGGAAGCCTCGTTAGAGTCACTGACAGACTGACTGACTGACGGACAATCCCACTCCCCTTGATGACTCGTACCAACAGACTGACAAGTCTTGAGAAAAACCCACAACAGACAGATATACTGACAAAGAATCCATTATGCTTTTTTTTCTTGATTATGGTACCAATATATTCAATATATTTTATATAATATAAAAGCCAATACATTAACAAAAAATTATATTAAATCTAAAGAGTATTGTTTTAGTTTTCTCTTAAATTTAGACTTACTATCTATAAAGGTGATGTCCTCTGGCAGACTATTTAATAAATATGGCACACGTTTTTTCAACGTTCTGTCACCATAGTAGTTGTGTATCATGGGAATTATATATCTGCCAGTGGCCATAGACCGAGTATTGGAATGGTATCTCTTTTCGTATCAAAAGAAACTACGATCTTTGCTGGTATAGCTGTTAAATGAGAGTACGACATTGATGATTATATAAATCGGTTTATTTCATTACAGGTGCCAAATCCAAATTTCACAAAGATAAACGTTTGGGCGCTGACGATATCAATGTTAGAAGGTGAGTGAGAGATTTAATTTCTCTTTGTAACGTCAATAGAAGTCGGGAGTTAGCAACAGACCATTTAATAGATTCTTAAAAATCAAGGAAAACCACTGATTGCACACCACAAGTTTTTGTGGATTTATCAAATCTTACTGTGTGTTCAAAACTGTATGTTCTTAGTATAAATATTAGTGCTTATGTTTGCCCAAAAGATGGCAGTGTACATTATTAGATCGCGCAAACGTGGATTGTTTTCGGAACCCATATAGTGCCGGCAGAAAAAATTGTAAATTGCTTTCAGTTCAATACAGATTATAAATCCTTCCTGCCTTATTTATATCATACCAAGGTTTTTCTAGTAAAAAATTACCTTATTAATTAATAAAAAACTCCCACCCGCAAGGACGCGTTAGTTTCTAAGTTGATGTTCATAAAACAACTTCAGAAGTTCTGTACAATGATTTGACCGATAAGTTGCCGGAACCTCGACATTCATTTTCAAAACCTTCCTAAGTTTTGAAAATTAGTGACGTACTTTAGATTGAACGTACACAGTACACACATACATAATGTCACGCCTCTTTCCAGTAGGGGTAGGCAGAGATCACATCTTGAGAGAGACACCACTTGCTACGATCTTGGCACACACCTTTAGCTTAATTCACACTCCTCCTCATACACGCCCGTCGGTTTAAGGTAGTTTTGACCTGCCCTTTCTTTGTATTTAAGTATATATGTCTTAATTTGTCTACATATGTTTTATAAGATATAATATATACTCAAAATGCATATGTATACTCATGATGTGGTTAACCTGTATTTTTTGTTACATAAAGCTGTATTTTTGTTGGTAACCCTGTAAATAAATAAAAGCTTTATTAAGCCAAACTGGAATAAATGATTTTCACTTTGACACAAGGTCTGCTAACGTGGTTTGACTGAATTTCATTTAAATCACGAAGCGACTGCCGTCTTACATTCGCAACCTAGAGGGAAATCTGGTTAAAGGATAGTAGAAGGCTCGTACTTTCTGATAACGGATAAAGATTATGACAGCTGGAACAACCGGTTTAATGTGCTGTCCGGGATAAGGAAGGAAAAGTTTTAGGTGCAAGAACAGGTTTTGAAACTTTAATTTCTTCTTTTCAGACTTGTGCATTTAATAAATACAAACACGACAGGATATTCTAAAGAAGAAATGATGTCAATACTTTACCAAGTCAGCAACCTCCCAATCAGACTGTTCCAATGGGATGTCTCCGCCATTCATCTGGTCACTGCTGCTTTGGTTAGAGGTATATTATTACATACCACCACAAACCGCACTGGGTCCATTGTGGAGTTTGACCAGAACCCCTCTTACCTGAGTTCGTGAGATCCGTACTAAGCAGTGGGACATGAGATGTAGTCAAATCAGACGGAGTTAAAAGATATATAAGATATATCACAAATGGATGTATAGAGATCCTACCAGGACCTAAGAAGCCTAAGCTAACCTCACCTGCAAGTGGTGCACCTACCGATCAACGGACGAGGCTCTGGCGACCGTAACAGTGCCCGGCAAGCTGCAATAGACTCGCCACCTATTACGTGAGACCAACTATATAATTGGCGAAGTGTGGTCGTATAATATGCATTTGCCTATTCCTTCGGGGAAAAAGGCGTGAATGTATGTATGACATAAAGAGTCTGTCCGCGTGATGGAGTATATACCTACCTAAATCCTTCTCAACTTGGTTCGGGAGAGGATCTCCGTACTCAGTGGGACGATAATTATGAAGGAGGTTTTACTACAGAAGGGAAATTATCAAATAACAGCTTCCTGCTGTGGAAGGAGCGAAAGGGCGTGTCAGACTTTTACTTGCTAAAAACCATCCATGTTTCTTCTTAAGACCTATAAAGGATTCGGAAGCATATTCCGGGGCTGCAGTAACTCTACAACCAGCAGTAATCCTGCAAAAAACAGTGTCAGTGTTTTCTACTGGAACTACTATGGCGATAGTTCTGAGAAGCAATTCGATCTCATCCCGCCCTCTCCTTTCCTCTCCCGAACAACATGTGCTGGTCTTAGAAACCATCCACATATTGTGCAGACTATTAGTACTCGAACCTAAAAATTTGGGCAGTCGTTTCTGAGTAACCTTTAAGCTCTGAAATTCGCTGCCGGCACATTTGTTTCCTAGTTCCCATAATCCCGGGTCTTTTGTGTGAGTGGGCGCCATAATTTTTTTGGACTGCATTGACTGCTTACCTTTAGGCAGGATGTAGCCATTATGACGTGTCACATTAAAAAAATCATTGAGGTTGCCAAAATATTGCAAAAATGTCATGCGAATTGTCCTGTCATCAATGCTAAGAATTAGAATTAGAAGGACTTGAGTTGTATTTAAGTCCTGTTCTTCTTAGCATTTCTTTGTCCACTGCTGAACATATATCTACAATGGAACTCCATTCAGTTTTCGATGTGGCGTACCTTGTCCGGGTGAGCCCTGCCATCTTTTTTTCATCGTCTGACCATCTGTCTTGTGGTCTGCCCAATTTTCGCTTTCCTATGTCCGCATAGGAAAGCGAAAATATATAGGCTTTCCTGTTTGGAATATCCAGTGCAGAACTCTGTGGCTCCGTCTATGACCTGTCAGCATTGATATGTGATATATAACTATGTTTCGGTCCATTTTCACTTCGATTTCGCAGCTCATTCTTCAATGTCTGGTTCGAGGTGACTTTAATGCATTGATCGGCGTATCTATTCGTTCCGGACTTAATTTTACGGTCCAGTTTATCGCTATTTCCACGCCGCACGTTGATCGATCTAGTGTGTGTCAAGCATCCATTGATTTTCCGACGTCAACCAGATCGTCGGTCCATCGGGTCATCCTCTACTACGTTTGTTGGTTCTTGGTCGCAGGTCGAAGAACCTAATCGGTAGTGGGTTCTCAAGCTATGAACCCCGCCCATTGCCACTTCAGCCTGTACAACGGTCTTGCTTTATCACTCCAGTTTCCGAACGGATTTCGTCAGTTCTGATTCGCTGTAGCGCGCTGGGCGACTTAGAGCTTTCTTATAAGGACCATAGTCAGGCCACAGTCTCTGTAGCGTAAACTTTACTGGCAACAACACTGATCGAAGACTTTTGTCTTGAGACACTGAGATATTTCAGATAATAATAATTCAGTCATATTGTTAATGCTTAAATAAAATAATTTCATTTTAAATTGAGATCAGCAGTAATTGCACTAAACGAACACACATACAAAATATTAACATGAACAAAAATAAAACTAAAACAATATTTGTAAAAAAAAGAGAAGGAAATAAAACTTACAATAAATAAATAATTAAATATTTATACGAGTGCTGTGTAGTAGTGCGAAATGGTCATAACTCAACGTAGTATTGCTCAGCGAGCTAAACGTTGGTTTTCAGCTACAACCTAGAAAGTCGCGATCACGGTTATTAATTAACTGACTTAAACTAAAAATACAACTTAATTTACAACTTACTTTATTACTTAATTTACAACTCAGTTTGCAACTTAAAATGTAAACACAGATATAAAGGGTATTTATTAATTTAAACGCAATTTGCAACATAAAAGGCATGTTTTTGCCACCTACGCAAAGCGCTTCATTATCCTATCTTTTGATTGCACTAGATAACTGCTTTTACCTTTTCTTTTAATACTGATATGGATATCAAATCTAAATAAAACACTTTTAGGTAAGCCCCATACACTGATGAACCTGACATTTGGGGTGCGAGATTTGCTGAAAAGATGGCACATGGACGTGTCAAATACGACCAATTTGTTGAAGCAGGCGCGGATTTTCAGACCTCCTTGCACAAGGACTTCGGTATATGGAGGTTGGTGCTCCCATTTTATACTACGTTTCGCAATAAAATAAAATATACTTTATTGTCTCTAAGATCAATATGAGATTCGTTAAACATTCACAGACAAAATGGAAATTCGTATTTTTTTTAACAACAATGAAGAAATAAAAGCAAATGGGTTATTTAGTTCTTTGTCAGAATTTGTCAAGGATACTCCAATAGTATTATAATTATATCCGTGGCGAACATAATTCCCGGTAGGTGGCAATAGGCTCGCCACCTATTACATGGGAGTAACGGAATAAAGTTTGGATCCCAAATCTTGATTCTAGCGTTACAATAAAACTGAACTTGTTTTATTTGAAAGCGAACAACGAAAATTACGCACTATGAGTTCTTTTGTAGATAATAATAACTCGAATAAACGATTACGCGATTGAAATGGCTACAGCGCCATCTCTTGACACTTATGTGAACTATCATTTTTACAACACTTCTAAATATCTAACTATTTAGACACCAACTTTGTAATTGGCGAAATGTGCCTCTGCCTACTCCTTCGGGGAAACAGGCGTGATTATATGTATTATACATACATATTTCCGGCAAGAGTTCTGCCAATATGACTATTGACTATTACATTGACATTTTCAGGATCTACAAAGAAATCGAGCGGCTTACGATTCGAAAAGTTGTCTACAAGACCTACTACATGCGTGTCTCGACAAGGTATCTCCTGTGAAGAAGACTAATTAATTAAATAAATGTATAAAAAACTATTTTTTTTTGTCTTTAATTATTTTATGTTGTATTTATTCGATTGCATCATTTATTTAATTTACTTGGTGCCGTATGGTAGCGGTATATAATAGTGCCACCCTCTCTCTTATCAAGGGAGTCGTAACAGTCGACAAAGAGAAGTCCTATCGTTATAAAGATACTCTGAAGTAGGGTTGTAACGGAACTTCGCCTCCGCCTCCGTTACTGCGGAAGCTCCGCAAGAAATCGTACCTCCGCATCCGCCTCCGCCTCCGTAAAATATATGCGGAGTTATAACGGAGGTGTATTTACGTTAATCGGTACAAAAACGCGCGAGCAGCGACGCACGACGACGACCCAACCGTCCGCCGCCAAACTCTTGTTTGTCAAATATAATTTGCCTCTTCTTAATTTGAACACTAGTTGATTAAATAAGTAATTAAAGCGTACTATCAATGTATACCTGTACCTATTTCATTGAAATACAGACTTTATTTTATTATGCTATAAGTGAATATTTTTCTATATCCACTTTCACCTCCGCCTCCGCCTCAGTTAACCTCCGCATCCGCGGAGGCAAAACTCATCGCCTCCGCATCCGCCTCCGCTAAGGAGGCCTCCGTTACAACCCTACTCTGAAGTGATAGGTAATTTTATTATGAAAATACCTTAAGCTAATTTAATAGTTAATAATATAGTGTAGTACTTTTTCCTCCTAGTACATATTTTTTGAAAGTAGTTTTAAACCATTCTGTCAATGTTCATTGATTTCTGTATTTTTGAGTGATATCGTACACTTTTATTTTTGTATCAGGTGTAAAGGGTTAAGCCAATCTCACCTGCAAGTGGAGCACCTGCCGATCAAAGGACGAGGCTCTGGCGAACATAAAAGTTTCCGGTAGACGGCAATAGGCTCGCCACCTATTACGTGGGACCAATAATAAAACTTGCCGTACCAAGAAAGAACCATCACAAATTGACAGTTATCTGCAATTTTGAACGCAATAAAAACGTTATCAGTATTAATTGCTTTTTCATTAAACTGTCCAGTTAAGTCCCATTTAATTTCTTTCAAAATAACGCATCCATCGAGGATGAAGCAAAAAACATTTTTGATATTTACTTTATATTTAGTAATTCATTTTCATTTGATACAATGTAAGTTTTTAGAAGTTATTAATAGATAGAAAAATGCCACCCCCTCTCATCTCACGGGGAGTCGTAAGAGTCCACGAAGAGAAATCCTACCGGATGATGGGCAGCAGCGTCATCCTGCGTACTGGCTGGAACTGCGATCAGCAACCCGCCTGCCCAGCGTGCTGATTATGGGCAAATACCCCCAATAGAATGTAATCTATTGGGGAGGCCAATGTTCAGCAGACTTTATAAGACTGAAATGGTGATTATTTTGGTTGATCCATCATAGACTGCAAATTTAGAGGGTCTATAACATTTCGTAATGTAAGTTATGTGCGTAATTATCGCTTGCTTCGTGTCTTGAAACTCTTGAAGCAAATTTTTTGTGTTTTATGATAACATTATGTATAATTGAGGGGGAAGTTAGAAAGAGTATTCTTGCCATCTCTTCCAAAGCCATGGGTAGTGACGGGATATATCGTGATATGCTTTTACCATTAGTGGATGACATTGTGCCGATTCTCACACATATACTTAACTTTTCTTTGACGACTAAGGTCTTTCCTAGTATGTGGAAGCTTGCTCATGTCACTCCCATTCCAAAATCTCTAATCCTACATCATGTTCTCACTTCCGACCTATTTCTATCCTGCCTCTCCTTTCCAAAGTTTTAGAAAGTGCTGTTCATCACCAAATTTTTTCATATTTGTCACGAAACCAACTTATTAGTCCCTACCAGTCAGTATTCCGTCATGGCCATAGCACTGTAACATCACTTCTAAATGTCACTGATGATATTCGCCAGGCTAAAGACAGAAAGATGCTTACCGTTTTAGTATTATTGGACTTTAGCAGCGCTTTCAACTCCGTCAATTTCGACATTCTCCTAGCAATCCTCGCCTCTCTTAACATCTCCTCTTCGGTGGTAGCATGGATTTCTGGGTACTTACATGACCGCTATCAACGCGTTAGGTGCGACGACGCCTTCTCTGAATGGGTTTCCTTATCTGCTGGCGTCCCTCAAGGAGGAGTTTTATCCCCTCTTCTGTTTTCAGTATTTATTAACGCGGTGACCAAAGTTATTTCAGGAAATTACCACTTGTATGCTGATGATTTACAAATTAACAGCTACTTTGATGTAACAAATACTCACTCTGCCATTGAAGCAATCAATGCTGATCTTCGAGCTGTAAAGATGTGGGCAGACTCTTTTGGGCTTGTTGTTAACCCTTCCAAGTCGCAGGCAATGGTGATAGGCAGTACTAGAATCCGTAGCAAACGTTCATGTTACTCTTTGCCTAAGGTGGTTCACGGTACATCGCATATTGAGTTCGCTGCTCAGGCTAAGAATCTTGGTCTTACACTTGACTGTGACCTTTCTTGGGGTGCACATGTTAATGAAGTTAGTCGCCGTATGCACTTCTCCTATCATTCTTTTAGGCGACTGCTATATTTCCTGCCATTCAAAACGAAAATTATGTTGGCTCAAACTCTGCTGCTGCCTGTTCTGGACTATGCTGACGTTTGTTACCTGGACGCTACAGAGGTGCTACTTAACAATTGGAACGACTCCAGAACCTGGCAATTCGATTTATTTTTGGGCTTAGAAAATTTGATCATGTCTCGGAACACCGCGCTAAGCTAAAATGGCTCCCCATTCGGCTTCGCAGAGATATGCATATCCTTTGTCTCGTTTATAAAATTCTGAATTTTCCTCAACTCCCCCTTTATTTACGATCTCGGTTTACATACCTGTCTCCCACATCCCGTCCCAAGCGCTCCTGTGTTACTGAAACACTTGAGTATCCTTCCTTTAATAATAAATTCTTCCGAAATTCATTCACTGCCCGTGGTGCACAGTTGTGGAATAAGTTGCCAAGTGATGTCCGGGACAGTCCGTCAATTGTGTCTTTTAAGACAAACTTAAAGAAGCACTTGCTATCGAGCTAGTCATTATGATTTTTGTTTATTTTTTATTTTTCTTTGTATTTATTTATGTATATAAGTAGTTTTATATATCTGATATGTATCTTATATCATATATTTGTATATGTATATGTGTAATATTATCATATTGTAGTGTGTTATTAATGCCCGCTAACTATCTCTCCCACTTCAGTTAAGGTTGACTGGAAGAGATTTCGTTTAGAAATAAGTCCACTTTTGTACATCGTCTTTTTCACATAAAGCTTTTTTTTGTTATTGTTTGTTTTTTGTGCAATAAAGAATATATATAAATTTTACAGGTAAACGCCCATCTAAGTATAACTTGACAAAGTAAGTGTTTGTGTAACAATACTAAGTTTAAGTAAATAGCTTTAGCTTAAGTAAACATCGTTTTGTTTATAGTAAAGTAAAGTAAAAAGTTCTTTAATTCATAAACTATTACATAGCTATTACACATATATTATACATTACTATTACATAGCTTCTTCAAAAGGGGTATTATGCTGTTAATGATTACTTATCGGATAAACAAGCTTGGGCTTAACATTTTCAACTTGTATGTGTATATTAGAATAAAAAGTCAACCAGATCATTGTCGTGACCATCCCTTATTGTACAGGCTCAGCTCAGTTTCACAATACATACTTAGTTGACTGTGATGGAAGGTTCCCTTAGTGCTACTTTATTGGTTACAGCTTCGGGGGACCCTTTCAGTATCATCAAATTTACACTGTGTGTGTCATGTAATAAAAATAATTTAAAAGAGCATAGCCTGTGAGTTTCTTGTCAGTTCTTCTCACAGAGCGGAGGCTCGGAACTGGCACTTAGATTCACTTACACCTAATTTTTATTTATTTGCATGTAAGTGAATCTAAGCTTCGTGATTTCAGGGTTGATATAAATTTTTTTTCATGTATACTTTGTTTTGACGTTTTCAAGTGCTATGTAATAGTTTATGAAATAAAGAACTTTTTACTTTACTTTAGCAATTGAAAACGTCAAAATGAAATATATATAAAAAAAACTTCATATAACTACACTGAAATCACGAAGCTTAGATTCACACCCATGCAAAATATAAAAATTAAGTGTAAGTGAATCTAAGTGCCAGTTCCGAGCCACCGCTCTGTGAGAAGAATTGACTGAACTGAAGAAATGGATTAATATGTATGTAAGTAAGGTATTAGTATAAGCAATACCCCCGTGGCGAGCCCAGAAGACTGCAAGCAAAGCCTGGTCATGTACTTCGAAAAGTCTTCTTTTTTTTAATAATGGCTTCGTGCGTTTAGCACAATTTGCCATTGTCAAGATGGGAAGAAGGTAATTCATCGTAAAAAAGAATGAATGGCGATTAAGATGATAAATGGTAAATCAGATGCCCTCCTCCTTAAACCTCTTGAGTTCTCAGTATAGATGTAGGACTATACTGAGATCTCACATGACTAAACATGCTAGAAAAACTGGGTATACGAGGAATAGCTCTGAAACTTATAGATAGTTATTTATCTGATAGAGAGCTATTATGTCAAGATATAGATATTGTAATAATATGTAATTCATCGTAAAAAAGAATGAATGGCGATTAAGATGATAAATGGTAAATCAGATGCCCTCCTCCTTAAACCTCTTGAGTTCTCAGTATAGATGTAGGACTATACTGAGATCTCACATGATTAAACATGCTAGAAAAACTGGGTATACGAAGAATAGCTCTGAAACTTATAGATAGTTATTTATCTGATAGAGAGCTATTAACAGTAGTTGATTCATATAACAACATAACAAAAACTTTTCAAGAGGTAAAATCCAAATCTTTAAAGATGTCTCAGGGGCTACCGCAGGGAAGCATTCTTGGGCCACTTTTTTCTTAGTTTATATTAATGAATTCCCTAATAAAATAGAAAACTTATGTGTAACGTTTGCGGATGATGCCACAATTTTTATATCTGACTTAAACAAAAATAGAAATATTTTTGAAAATAATGTTAATAACACCTTACAAGCAGCAACTACATGGCTTAAATCTATTAATTTAAATGTAAATCCTGTTAAAACTAAATTTATACAATTCAGAAATTATAAAAATGATTCTTATAAACTTAATGTTATGGATTGTGATAAAAAAATACTAGAAGTAAATGAAATAAATTTTCTTGGAGTTACTATTGATACTCATTTGAACTGGAAATCGCATATCTTTAAAATAAACAAAAAAATCTCTAGCTATTGTTACGCTTTATCCATACTTGCCGAAACTACTTCTACTGATGTAGCCAGGGCCGCATACTTCGGTCAGGTTTACCCGCTATTAACATACGGCATTATTTTTTGGGGAAACTCTGTTAACGTATATTCAACATTTATCTTGCAAAAACGATGTTTGCGCATTATATATAATATGTACTCTGATGAAACTGTAAGAAATATTTTTAAAGAGAAGGGGTACCTTACTTTGACGAATATTTATATTTTGGAAACGTCATTGTTTATTAAGCAGCACCCTGAGTTTTTTGATGTAAAAACATCGCGCTATAGTGTGCGCAATCAGTATAAACACAATATATGCATTCCTCATGTAAAAAATTACTTATACTATAAGAGTGCTTTTTACACCAGTATAAAAGTATTTAATAAATTGCCTTTGGAAATTAAAGAATTAAATCTACCAAAGTTTAAATACAAATTAAAAGCCTGGCTAATAAATAAACCATTTTACAATTTGAATGAATACTTTTTTACTAATAATTTTAAGTAACTAGTTGTAAGTTGTATAAATTGCACGCCCGCAACGGGTACACTGTTGTAACTAATGTAATGCATGAACACCAGCAAAATGTACACAGTCTTAGCAATAAAGATCT
This sequence comes from Musotima nitidalis, assembly GCA_949126915.1. Lineage (NCBI taxonomy): Eukaryota > Metazoa > Arthropoda > Insecta > Lepidoptera > Crambidae > Musotima > Musotima nitidalis. The sequence goes on from OX421440.1 coordinate 6,026,489, forward strand.
ATTCTATTCTATTCTATTCACATGGACTTTGAAGAGAATTTGAAAAGTTATGTGGCACTGTTTTGTTTCATTTACCAACATTCATGTGCGTTCACAAACACTTAACGGTTAATGATCCATCGTTATTACACATTAATGTTCGAAGTGTCACAAATTTTCGATAATAAAACAAAACTGCAGACATGACGCTTCATTTTCCCGCCAAGAAGTCCCTTGGAAAAGTCATTGACTTTTTATAATTGTCACTGTAGCTATTATTACTAATTGTCACGGCTCTTTTTGAATCCGTTCGTTCCTTTTTTCAGCCCATCAGCAAAATTCGACAATCCAAACTATATTAGAGACAGATTTAAAAGTAAGTGAAACATCATTACAAAGTAACTAATAACAAAAAAGTAATGAATATAGTTCTCTCACAATCAAATTATTATGTGAATGGGCGCGCTTGTTTTTAAGTTTTGATCTTCATAAGAGCTCTTTTGAGCCAAACTTGAATAAATGATTTTGAATTTTGAATAATTTGAGTTTTACATCATCAATCAACACTGTACAAAGTTATACAGTGGACCCCCGGTAATCCAACAAACGTTTTGCTGGGCAAAGTCGGACTATTGCGTTTTCCGGACTAGAGAGTAAGAAAGAAAGAAAGAAAGAAAATAATTTATTCCGTGACACATGATACATTGGTTTACAAAAATGAATGTTAATAGACACATGTGGCACCGAAAAGGCTTATACTCAGCATATGCCGAGGGGTCACTATGGCACCGCGGCGGTCTTCCGTACAAGCCTATAAATACTACGTAAGTAGGACAAATACTACCGCAAACCCTTTAAAAGTCCGGACTTCTTGGATAAAGAGTACCTTAAAAACCTACAAATTACATCTCAGGGGCTACAGGGTGTACCTACAGGGGTTCAAGAGCTTTGGACCCTTAACCGACCTCACCTGCACGTGCAAGTGGTGCATCGATCAACGGACGAGGCTCTGGTGAACATAAAAGTTCCCTATAAGCGGCAATAGGCTCGCCACCTATTACGCGGGACCAACAATATAATTGGGAAAATGTGGGTATTATTATGCCTCTTCCTACTCCCTCGGGGAAACAGGCGTGATTTTATGTATGTACTTAAACTTTACAGCTCAAAATTATAAGATTATCATAAAGTGGCGCGTACATTTTGTTCAATCATGCTATTAGATTTGTCAAAATATTGTTTGTGTACCTACATTCAACACATTTAGTGATCAGCATGTCGGATTACAGGGGGAGGTGGATTAGACAGGGGCCGGTTTGTCGGGGGTTCACTGTATGTGTATTTTATTTGCAAAATTTAGTTACCAAACTCAATGAGAGAGCTCAGTTTACCCATATTTAAAATAAAACTACAGTTATGGCTGAAAACTAAATGTTTTTATTCACTCGCAGAATATTTTAACACCAAAATTGATTCCACTTTATTTTGACATGAATTTTATTTTATTATGATTATTACAATGACTTTTAATTCCACTTATTTTTTATTAACATTTACACGCCCTGCGTTTGGCAAAATAGATGTTCTATTATATAACAAAACAACCACATGCTACTCTATTTTATGTGAATAAATTGATTTCATTTAATAATAATAAAATCAATTTATTTGTCTTCAATTATTCAACATAATAATGGTTACATTGTAGATACATTTCTTATTCAATATATTTAATCTCAGACAAAACAGCTTGTGACTCAGAAGTCGCGGAAAAACTACGACCCCTGCTATTCTGTCACAACCTACATAGCATTCCTATAAATAATGACATCGTGCAGCAATATAATATATAAATAAAACAATTAGGACTATCATTCCAAACACTTAAAAACGACTTTTCCACTTTCCAAGAGCAAATTATGAAGCCAGAAATGCCTCCGTGGTGGATAAACCGATTCAACAAGCCATTTACCCCTGCCTGGATGGATTACTGCGATCCCTACCACTGCAATGATTATCATTACCCAGCATGCGGACTGAACAGGAAGACTATGAGGTTTAAGTGGTTCCAGAGCGCATGTCATATCATTTTGAACAACCAGTGCTCAAACTACAGAGGATTGTTAAGTAAGTTTTTCATGTCAAAAGTTAGTATTTTCTCAATAATATATATACGATCAGCAATGTTAAGCCGTTGGCGACTCCTACCACTGAACCGGCTATTATAACCCAGCATGCGGACTGAACAGGAAGACTATAAGGTTGTAATGGTACCAGAGCGCATGTCTTTTTTTTTTAATGTGACACGTCATAATTACTACATCCTGCCTGATGGTAAGCAGTCGATGCAGTCTAATAAAAAAATGAAAGCGCTTTATAACGTGAAATAAGCACGTTATAAAGCGCATCCACTCATGACGGCCTGCTAAAATGTCGTTTCACGCCCCGCTTAAAAGACCCGGGATCATAGGAATATGATTTTAAACAACCAGTCCTCGAACTATAGAGGACTGTTGAGTAAGTTTATTTTTCATGTCAAAAGCTTGTAGGGAGCGGATGGTACTCCCATCTCGGCAGATCTTCCACTGGGCGGATGGATGTGCCCGGGGGCCGGACCATTTTTATAAATAAATAATAATAATGGGGGATCGAAAGGGGAGTGTGGAGATCAGATCAATGCCGGCAGATGCGACCGCAAGCAGTCTTACGCACTAAATTCCTTCCGACGACGCCTTTACTTTTTTACACTTGTGTACGTTGCCTAAGAAGTTATATATCAAAAATTCATAATATTTACACAAAAAAGGAATTTACACCAGTTTTGGAAAATTAAACACTGCCGCGATGTGTTGGTGCCCAAACCTTCATAGTTTTCTTTTTTTTTCAATAAACACTACAACAGATAAGACAAACCGTATTTTAACATCAATATCTAAGAAGATTTTATTCGTTTGTTGCAGAATATGACTTGATAGCCTCAAAACACTGCCACACATACGTGATGTACTTACGTAACAAAGATACTTGCCCAGTGGGGACTTGTGACACTTTTGACAAGAAACTCGTGTGTGCACTGGATATGTCTACATTTGAATTCAATATACTACCAAATAAATGCGCCTTGAAGATCATGAAATGCAAGCCACGCGCTCGTAAGTATTGCTAATTTATTTTTGCAGGCGTTACTGTGCGTAAAACCATTGTAAGCAAGTGGTTGCTTAAAAGCTAGTAAGAACTCAACACGACACGTTTCACACACAGGGCATCTTCAGGCCAGATCTGGAGCCCTACCGCCTAATTCGATGAATTCCTAGTGTTTCTGAGGGAAATCTGCCGAAGGCCATAGATTATCCGTGGCGTGACCAGGTTAAGCGACGAATAGAATAAATGATTATGTTTTGCGTTTCGATGACACATTTTTACGTAAATATAAATAATTTGTAATATAATAAAAATAAAAACTCAGATAGAGACTGTCAAATATCACGTCAATCCTTTAAAATTTGTCTAAATGAAGAACGCCATCTTGTATTGAGTTCCATGTGTTCGGCAGTATGACAGAATCAATTAAAAATCCATTTTGCCTAATAATTGATTACCAGCAAGTTAGGCGATAGGGCCCGTTACCGCCTTAGAATAACGATGTCTATGTCGAAGGCAGATTGAAGTAATGCAGCATTATGTAAAAGGACAAGGCAAATTATGAATATATAATAATAATAAATCTTTATTGCAACAATAGGGAGTTAACAAGTACAGTGCAAGCCCTGATCCTCAAACTAGCGTAAGCTGTATGTTGAGAGTCAGTTCCTTCCAAATTTCAATATAGATATGGGGAAACGTTTTTGTTTATATAACATACAATGCAACTTATTATGACACTTGAGGGCCAACTCTAATTGAACGAAAACAAAAATCTTCGTTATATACCTACACCTATCTCTTTCACTCTCTAGGTATATCATTATCGAGTGAAAGGTTATAACGCAGTTACGTTTTCGTTGAATTAGAGTAAACCCTCTGACAAGGTGACGTAACAAACCCACTTTTTGCTTCAAAAGCCACTTGCTTTTAGTAAACTTAAAAAAAAATCACTATACTTCACATTTGCTCTATCTTTTTAAAAAACGACGTATTCTACAATTTACCTGCGACATCTATACGCCCAACGCTTAAACGAGAGTGAAAAGCAATATTTTCCAGGAGGTCCCCGATTCAACTTTATTTATTATTCGGCTTTAAACTTCTTTTTTATACCACAAGATGGCACTGGAGCGTTTCAAGCCTGGAATATTTGATAAATCTCATTGCTCAATTTTCAAAAACTTTTTTATTCCATAAACTATTACATAGTACTTGAAAACGTCAAAATTAAATGTAAATATATAAAAACAATCAAAATATTATTATACTGACATCACGAAGCTTAGATTCACTTACATGCAACCAAACAATTAAAAAAACAAAAAATATTAAAGTGTGTACTTAGTGAATCTAAGTGCCATTGTCAGTTCCGAGCCACCGCTCTGTAAGAACTAGCAAGAAACTCACAGGCTATGCTCTTTTAAATTATCAATTGGTTAGTTACAATCTTCATTTGTCTTTGAAGCTATACAATGCAATATAATATAACATAAACAATATTCATGGTCATTCATATTAGAATAGCCTGTATGAAACGGCAGTTTAATCCCAAGCATTTTTATCTGCCATATTAGTCTTTGATAGAATAGTATCCCTTTAAAGTCAGCTCGTCTTTGAACCGCTTCAAAAGGTACGAGCTTATCATTAGCCAGATAAACGCTGATGGCTTTACTAACCCTTGGGGATGACCTCGCTAAAGGTCGCCTGGACCATACTCATAACTCATGTCACAATCACCATCATATCCTTGCATTATCCCGGTTGCCCTAGACCTAAGCTTAGGGCCCGGGGTCTGCTCTCTGGTTCAACCAGGTTTGACTGAATTTCAGTTATTACCTGGAGCGACTGCCGTCTGAACTCCGCAACCCAGAGGGAAACATCATTTTATGGTAAAACCAGCTGTCAGTCTGTTAGAGGGCACAGACTTCCTAATAACGACTGCCATAGATGTTCATGACAGCCGGGACCAACGGCTTTACGTGCTTTCCGAGGCACGGAGCAAGCAATAATTACGCACAAACTTCGAAAAGTCATAGGTGCGCCACCGGGGTTTGAACCGAGACCCTCTGAATTTAAAGGCAACTCATGTCACAATAAGGGAGTCGTAAAGCCAAGAGATCCTATTGAAAATATCTAACTGCGGCATGTCATACTCTGGCCTCCGCCAATCTGCATTGGATCCGCGTGGTGGATCTCTCTTACCTCAGACTGTGAAAGGTTTGAGCCCGGTTAGGCTGAGATGATGATGATTAAGTATGCCTGTCTTCAGCTTCAAACCCATTCAGCCCTAATCGTCCCACTAATGAGTACGGACCTCCTCGAACCAACCAACGTAAATGAGATCCAGTCAATTCTCCACCACGCACCCAATGCTAATCATTATAAATAGGTAACATTATTAATAATTTACCTTAGATTTGTAATTTACCTTGGATTTGTAATTTACCTTAGATTTGTAATTTACCTTAAATTTGTAATTTACCTTGATTTGTAATTTACCTTAGACTTGTAACTTACCTTAGAATTATCACAAGAAAATATGTAATTCTTTTTACTTGTTACAGATTACAAGGACGTAGATATAAATCTTTGCAAGATGATTTACGACCGGATTATAAAAATGAATCCCACAATTAAGGTCCCACCATATTATTACGAGCGTTATAATAACACGCTAAGAACTTTCTCATCTTTGATAAGATTTTCTGTGTACCAGCCTAATTTACACCGAGAATACTATAATATAATAGATTCGTACTAATATATGGGCGAAAACCGTTTCCCCAAAGTATTACAATCTGAAACTGTTATTTATTGTTATGAACACTTAACTTGACAAAGTAACAACTGAATGAAAAAACAAATCGTCGCTTAGCTAACAATACCGCGTGGATTTTGGCCATATTACGCTTTACGTCATTTTTGACGCGTAACAAATGCTGTTCAACAAATTCAACCAACGAGTATGTAGCTACTTTTTTTTCGTGGCATTTTAGCGTTCTGTAATAGAAGAAAATTAATTTAAGATGCAGCATCCCCATGTTAATGTTACCCACAGGCAATAAAATTACAATCGGGTAACATTGAACCGTTCAAAGTGAAGTTCAAAGTTACCCAAAATGGAAGAAAAGTTTCAATTATCAACTATACCACAATTTTTGATAAAAAAATTGAATAAAACTAAGAAATTATATTTAAAAAAATCTGTGGAATGTATATTTTGCTGTTGGAAACCAAAACTCAGATGTTTTACATACCTTTTCCACATTTAATCCCGATACGTAGCTCACAAACTTTTCACTCGTTAAAAACCACGAACGGAAACAACCATTAACTTTTGAAACTTCTATGACAGCTGTCAATTTTTGACCACATTTGATGTCTTAAATATATGATATTTCCGTTTCACACCGTTATCGAACCGTTCCACAACAAGTCTTTTGAGTAGTAGAAAAGGACTTCTTGGCGGGAAAGTGAAGCGTCATGTCTGCAGTTTTGTTTTATTTTCTAAAATTTGTGATATTTCTGACATTAATGTGTAATAACGGTGGATTATTAACCATTAAGTGTTTGTGAACATACACGAGTGTTGGTAAATTTTGATTTACCTTTGTTTTTGTTTGCAAAACAGTGCAACATCACTTTTCAAATTTTCTCTCAAGGAGTCCATGTGAGATCTCAGTATAGTCCCACATCTTTACTGAGGACTCAAGGGGCTTAGGGGAGGGTATCTCATTTACCATTTATCATCTTTATCACCACTCAATCTCATTTACTATAAATTATATATTATTAATATATCACTTACTTGACACTGGCTAAATGTGCTAGACGCACGAAGCCATTATTTAAAATAAAGAAAGAAGAACAAGTCTTTTAGGAAAAAAAATATGAATAACCAGCTTTATTCAAAGTTACAACGAAATTCAAAGTTACCCAACTTGACTGTAAGTATACGAAAAGTTTAAAGAACGTCTGTTCTTTTTTCTCAAAACTTTTAAAGTGTAACTTAAACGGTATTGTTATATAACTGACGAAATGTTACTTTGCAAAACATTGGCTTAAATTGCGATTGCTAACACGCCTGCTCAGCGTGGTAATTACCCCCAACAACCATAGAATGATGTTTCCCTCTGGGTTGCGGAGGTCAGACAGCAGTCGCTCCACGTAATAACTGAAATCCAGTCAAATCTGGTTGAACCAGTGAGCAGACCCTGGGCCCTAAGCTAAGTCTTGGGCAATCGGGATAATCTATTGGGGAGGCCAATGTTCAGCAGTGGACTTTATACGACTGATAGGATAAACCCAAAAAGCTACACACTAAGACCATGGATCTCCTAATTGAAATTAAAAATGGGCATTCATTATGGCCGCAGCAATTAATAGGTCTAGTTAGAAATAATTTTGCAACAAAACTTAATTATTTACTTTAAATTTCTTTTATTTCATTTACAACAATAATATTTTCATTGTATATCGCTTATTCACATATGAAAATATGAATACCAAAAAAACATAACAATTAAGTCAGATCACATACTTTTAATTGTTCAAATGTTAGTTAAAATGGGAGATTAGTGTACCTACAGTAAATAACGCAAAAAAGAATAAAAAAATCTTTCTCAAAGTTTACCTACCCAATCAGACATTTTGTAGCACATATATAAAGTCATATAAGTGTTGTAAAAGTTTTAATAAGGTTTTTACAACCTAGAATAATAATTAATGACATCAATAATTAAACCTAATTTCATGCAAACTCATTTTTAACGAGCAAAAAACCATTTTATTATCACATAATTATCACCACATTTTAAATTTGAATTTAATTTACTGTTTTTTAAGTCTTTAGCTTTTTACTATGACAATCATTCCTACGTTTCCTTTTAGACTGTTTGAAAACAACTTTGAAAGCGTCATTGTCAACCATTTTGTTTTCCGCCATCTTGTATTCGTTTGGAAATCCAACAACTTTGGCAGGTGAAAAATAGCTGACGAAATGTATCAATTCACTCCGGCTGCAATGAGTTGGAAAACATATATCCAACCTATTTTCCGATTTCCGGTGAAATGTGCTGTCTTCCAATTCGTAGTTGACCCATTTCATCGCTGACAGATGGACGTATAAAAACTTTTTAGATGAGCTATCGCAAGGAAAGCAATTTATATGCTTAAAATGTTCTGATCTATTTCGGCACTTATGAATTCGCGTCTGAGATGATTTATTTGTTACACCTGGAACTAGATCGGGGTATAAGCTGTAAAAATAATTTAATTAGAATAAGAATAACTTTATATACCGACCTTTATTACATTACACAGAAAAAGTATTGTATAGCTAAATGCATTATTTTTAACAATAATGTGTTAACATTTATAAACTTTAAAACATAAATTATTGCAAAAAAAAATTATGAGGAAAAATGAATAAAAATATAATTAATATTTTCTGACAATTACACCAATTATTTAGTTCCAAGATAAGTATCATTAAGAACTTGTGTTATGGATACTAAATAACAGATAAACATACATACATACTTAGGAAAACACCCAGACCAGAACAAATATTCATGTTCATGGAGATTCAAAGATTTTTCCTGTGTGGGAATCGAACCCACGACCTCTGGAGTGAAGTGCAGGTATACTGACCTTTACGCCAAATCGGTCGTCGGTTGACAATTTCTTATGCTAGTCCGACGACTGTGTTACGGCGATGTAAGATTCTTGCCATAGTATTACAAACTGTATTACAATTCAGTAAATGACACAATAAATACATACATAATATTGAGCGGCGATAGCCCAGAACCATTGCCTTTAAATTCAGAGGGTCTCGGGTTCAAACCCGGGTGACGTATGTATGATTTTTAAAGTTATGTATCGCTTGCTCAGTGGCTCGGAAAGCACGTTAAGCCGTTGGTCCTGGCTGTCATGAACATCTATGGCAGTCGTTATTAGTAAGTCAGTGCCTTTTTACATCCTGACAGCTTGTTTAACCATAGAATGATGTTTCCCTTTGCTTATAACTAAAGATCAGTCAGATCTGGTTAAACCAGTGAGCAGACCTTGGGCCCTAAGCTTAAATCTAGGGCAATAGGTAAATGATGATGATGGGAATATATGGGTATATGGGGATCCTTCCAAGACCTATGGATCCCAAGCCAACCACACCTGCAAGTGGTCAAAATGCCGATCAACGGACGAGGCTCTGGCAAAAGTATACGTTCCCGGTAAGCGGCAATATGCTCGCCACCTATTACGTGGGACCGACAATATACTTGGGCATTTAGTAATGCCTTCTTCGTATGTTTGTATTTTTTTTATTTTACTTAGCTAGTTAAAAAAAAATCATATGCCTTCTTAAGCAACCCAGTAAGTAATAAGTGTTCATGTTTCGCAAGATGCCTTTAGGACATTAATTGAATATTTTATTCCTACTAGTTATCTACATCACAAATTCAATCCAACATTTTCATCTCCATTACATGCATTCCTCTTTCATCTGCCTTGTTAACGGCTTCTGATTGACTTTTATCATTATCCTAGTATTATTTCGTTTTCCCTTGACTTAAGCTTAGGGCCCAGAGTCTGCTTACTGGTCTAACCAGATTTGGCTGAATTTCAATTTCACACAGAACAACTGCCGTCTGAATCACGCCACCCAGAGGGAAACATCAGTCTATGTTAAAACCAGTAGTTAGGATTTTAGAAGGCACTGAGTTCTCAGTAACGACTGCCATAGATGTTCATGACAGCCAGCCCTAACGGGTTAACGTGCTCTCCGAGGCACGAAGCAAGCTTTTTTTATTTATTTATACAGAGCAAGCGATAATACAGAGAAAGTGATAATACAGAGCAAGCAAAACAGCAGTTAAAATTACCTGTACAGGTCCCAATCATCTTCCTTGATAAAAACCTTCATGTTCAAATATTTGAAAATTTCATTAAACATATGCTCGTATCCAAATCTAGCAGACGGGTGTAGAGCAATGTAATTATCAACGTCTGCATCTAACCATTTTTTAATTTCACTAACCGTAAACTCAGCACTAACGCTGCGTTTTGGGAAATTCTCATAATCAGCATCAAGGAACGTTGTGTCGACATACATTTTGTTTATGACTATCGGTTCATTGCTGCTTGAATGCAGGTTTCCTAGCTTGCAAACGTCATTGATTGCCATACGAAAATCACCGGTAAATAATACTGTTTTGTTCGGTGTGCGAAATAAGAGCATTACAGATCCAAAACAGTGACCAGCTGGTATAGCAGTTACTTCTATAAACAGTTCTTTGTGATTCTCTGTGCTTTTTAGCTTAATCATTGTAGGTGTTCCTGAAATTATATAATATTTATTTTATAACCAATTATTTAGTTCTAAGTTAATTGTCATGTATAACTTGAGTACATACATTCACGCCTGTTTCCCCGAAGGGGTAGGCACAGACATATTATACGCCCACATTTCGCCAATTATATAATTGGTCCCATGAAATAGGTGGCGAGCCTATTGCCGCTTACCGGACCTTGTTATATTTCCCAGAGCCTCGTCCGTTAATCGGCAGGTGCACCACGCGCAACCTATCAAAAGAGCTCGACCCTTCAAAAAGAACTCGAGCCTTCAAAAAGAACTCGAGCCATCGAAAGAACTCGAGCCATCAAAAGAACTCGAGCCATCAAAAGAACTCGAGCCATCAAAAGAACTCGAGCCATCAAAAGAACTCGAGCCTTTAAAAGAACTCGAGCCTTTAAAAGAACTCGAATCTTCAAGCCTTCAATAAAAGTTCAAGTTAATGTTAATATCTCCGTAAGTGAGTAATAAATTAATATAGTAGGTCTACAAAACTCTAGGTATATCTTATTATTATTAAATTAAACTAATGAGGCAAAATTTCTTGGTATATTATTATAGACAATCAAATAAACTGGAAGACACACACAGAACAATTATGTATGTTATATTATGTAATTATGTAATTAAGTAAATCTTGCTATGCAATACTTCAGTTGTCCAGAAAAGTTAACAATCATGTTCTATTCAATACGCTGTGCACTGTTCTACAAAACAGAGTTAGTAACAAAAAGTATATTTGGTATAGCACCGAAAATTCATAATAAGATACCAAATTAAATTTAAGATTTGCCTTTACAGATTTATATGGCAAGACTCAGTGGGTCTTCTTTATAATATCAGCTCGGTAAGCCCCGTCCCGAGCCTAGCCGAGCTGCATTAATTTTGAGCCATACCTCGAGGCTTCAAAAGAGTTCGGACCTTCAGCAGAGCTTAAACCTATCAGAAGGGCTCGAGCCTTCAAAATGGATTCGAGAATTCAAAAAAGCCTGAGCTCTGAAAACGACTCCCGAGTCGTCCGGCGCCATATAAACGAGGCGAGCCCCTGTAAACGACACCGAGCTCTTGGCAAAGGGACTCTGACGCCTTGAGTCTTGTACATCACTACTTGCAGGTAAAGTTGGCTTGGTGGGATCCCCATGCCCACAAAAAATAACGAAATCCAACTCAGGTGTATAAGGATCCTAACAAAATCTAAAAAGACCAAGCCAACCTCATCTGCAAGTGGTTCACATGCCGATCAACGGACGTGGCTCTGGCCAATATAAAAGTTCCCGGTAAGCGGCAATAGATATAATTGGCGGTGGGCGTATAATATGCCTCTGCCTACCCCATTGGGGGCTATTCATAAATGACGTCACACGTTAAGGGGGTGGGAGGGGGTCAACGAAGTGTGACATGGTGTGACAAGGGGATGGGAGAGATCCAAAATTTCGTGACGTCACATTTCAAAATACAGGTCCTATAAATATTTTGTAACTGCTGTTTTGATGTAATTATTTCTTGCTGTACAATTGCAAATTATGTGATATCACACTAAGGACAACTGTGACAAGGACGGAGGAGGGGTCTAAAAATTACAGAATTTGTGTGACGTAATTTATGGATGACCCCTTGGGAAACAGGCGTGATTGTATGTAATAATAATGTTTATTTTCTAAAAGCAAATACAGTGTTTCTATCTCTAAACAAAACATAGCTTAGGTACTATAGTGTTTTTGGGAAACATTTTTAGAGACAGAGTGAACGTTCCTGTGCTAGTATTAACTGTGTTACAGACTCTGGCGCCTTCCTCTTACAACACTATACAAGTTAGTTTTTTCAAGACGTTTGTTCTAATAATTAATGATACATCAGTTTAGTTTTCACTTAAATAATATTTTAAAATGTATGTAAGTAATAATAAATAATACATATAAATAATAACTAAAAACAACTCACCTAAATCCAAAGTTTTAATATGCTCCTTAACATCACCATAATAAGGTGTTGACTCAATTATAGCAGCAGATAATACAGATGTGTATATAAAAACACCATTTTCTTTTAAATACTGCTTTAAGCTAGTTTTAGACAGACCCTGTGTATGGTCTCTATGACAATGGCTCAAGAAATATGCTCTGTGGTTGTTACTTTCAAAATTGTCGACGGATATACCAGGTATTTCTGTAATGGCGCCATTAAAGGAACTCATTGTGTTAAGTTTCGTACCTACTTAACATACAAAGACTGCCTCATGACCGAATATCACATTTAGTGGGCAGAAATCTTACAACAATGTTTATATATATATTATATTATTGAAATGGTTTTTGAATACAGACAAAAGATCAGGAATTAGGTAGAATCTGAAACAAATAACACATAAAATATTAGTAATAAATAATAATAATAGATATTTTCTAACAATTACACCAATTATTTAGTTCCAAGATAAGTATCACTATGAACTAGTGTTGTGGATACTAAAGAACAGATAAACATAATTAAGTACTTTTTTTTTGTAAATTCATACTTAATATACATAGGAAAACACCCAGACCAAACAAATATTCATATTCATGCATACAAAGATTTGTCCTGTGTGGGAATCGAACCTCTAGAGTGCAGTGCAGGTATACTGACACCCACACCATATCGGTCGTCAAAAATATAAAGTTGGAAGTGACAAGTGACGTTGGAAGTTAAACGGTTTTAAAGGAGCGTCACAAGCAGCGCAGCCATCATTCTGTTGGCTTAATAATTAGTTGGCTTAATTAATTGTGTTAATTTATTTTTTTGAAGTTAAATTATATTTTTTAATAAAAAAGTTGTTTCACTTCTGGTTTCCAAAATTAAAATAAAATTTAAATGTTATGGACTAAAGATTGCACATGTGATTCTCACACAGAACAAATGTTTATAGTTTTACATTGGTCTACCACAGTACGGAGTAGTACCACAGCATATTATTTACAAATAAAAAAGGTTTATCTTTTGGCAACCAATATGGTAAGTCAGTATACCTACACTCCGCTCTTGAGGATCTGGTCTGGGTGTTTCCTATGTATATTATGTATGTATTTACAAAAAAAAACAGTATTTAAGTCAGTTTATCCTTTCTTTAGTATCCGTAAAGCAAGTTCTTAATGATACTCACTGAGGAACTCAAGAATTGGTTTAGTATCTGTTGTGCCTATTACACTACCTTTGTTTAAAGTCAAGCCAAAAGTGAATGTCCAAGAATCTATTTATTACAAAACCCTTCTTAGGTGTCTTAATTGTTTTATTTGTAACAATGCCAAACTAGAATGTCTATAGTCAGATTAATTACTTATTCAATATTTTTGTACACAAAAACAAAGAATGAAAAACACATATAAACAACACTAATTTTTTCTTTTAAGCAAAACTAAACACTAAGTGCTAAACACAAAGAGATATATTAATAACATATAATAGTGGTGATAAATATGATAAATGAGATGCCCTCCCCTAAGCCCCTTGAGTCCTCAGGAAAGATGAGGGACTATACGTTTTATAATAATATAGCAGTGTTAGCTGTAAGCCCCCCAAATAAAATAAAATAAATATACTAAGATATCACATGGATTTCTTGAGAGAATTTGAAAAGATATGTTGCACTGTTTTGTTTTATTTACCAAGAGTCATGTACGTTCACAAACATTTAACGGTTAATAATCCACCGTTATTTTACACATCACATTACAAAATAAAACGAAACTGCAGTCATCACGCATCACTTTTCCGCTAAGAAGTCCGAGACATTTCTACAAAAAAATTGTTTTTACGCGACTGACAACCAAACAATATATTTATCTTAATTACTTTTTTTTTACAATGAATAATACAGAGTACAATCTTTATTGAATAACATTGTAATAAGAAACAAATGAAATGTTTCAAGAACTATTTAAATTTTATTGAAGTTCCATAAGTCAATGTTTATATTGATCAGTACTGTGATGGATAAGTAGCATAGAGAGATATAAAGTTGTTATTAAAGTAAAAGTAATAGTGAGCATGCTTAGTATATAAATGTCTTAAGTTAATTTATGTTTGCATAAGTCTATATAAAAGAAGAAAGGTGATAATTTTTTTTAAATTTATGCTGATAGGTTGTTTTAAGCCTAAATAAATTTAAATTAACAATAAAACGCAAGCTGTCTTCAAAGGGATACTATTCTATTAAAGACTATATGGCAGATAAAAATGCTTGGGATTAAACTGCCGTTTCATATAGGCTATTCTAATATGAATGACTTAAAACATGAATATTGTTAATGTTATGTTATATTGCATTGTATAGCTTCACAGACAAATAAAGATTGTAATACTAGTACCAAACCAATGGACATATTTAAAAGAGCATAGCCTGTGAGTTTCTAGCCAGTTCTTCTTACAAGGCACTTAGATTCACTAACACTTAATAATTTTTTGTTTTTAAATTGTTTTGTTGCATGTAAGTGAATCTAAGCTTCGTGATTTAGTGTAATAATATTTCAATTGTTTTTTTTAATTTTAATTATGACGTTTTCAAGTACTATGTATAATAGTTTATGAAATAAATATTTTTTTTATTTTACTTTACTTTAAGTTTCCCGCGCTTATCAGCAGAAAGTAAATTACCTTAAAATAGACGCCAATGTATTGTAATTTTAATACAGAAAGCCATAACACAATTGTAATTTTAAGAAATAATTATTCTAAATAAAGAATGCAGCTCACAGTCACAAAACACCACCACTCGACTGACGTCTGACGGTTCTCGCTACTTGTTCACAACAATCAAAAAAATGATGAAAAATACTCTTGAAAACAACAAAATCTTGAAAAAAACATAGTCACTTCAGTTTAGGTACTTGTTTCTATTTTATTTATCAAACTTAATCAAATAGTACCTATACAATATAGTAAACAAAAGTTTTTTTTTACAATGGCTTTATGCGTTGAGCAAATTTAGCCAGTGTCCAGTAAGATATATAGATAGACAGAAGAAACTTAAAAACTACAGATTACAATATTGAAAAAAACTTAAATTTAAAGCGAATCTAGGCGGTCTTATCGCTAAAAGCTCTAAAATCTCTTCCAGACAACCCGACGCAAAGGAGAGAACAGGAAAGCAGTAGGCAGAGCACACAAACTTTAAAAAGAATAAACACAAAAACTATTTGTTAAATATGAATAAAATACACAAATACATAAAATATACATATACATATAATAGGTTGGGTAAAAAGTCTTTTCGTATTTTTGTATGAAAAGTCAAGACATTTTTTTCAAAGTTTATTTACATTTATTTACAATATATATGTACCGTTTTGTTGAATAACTTTCTGCCATTTTGTGGGCAGAGACATTATCCCGTTACTGTAGAAACTTTGGGACTTCTGATCAAAAAAACGGGACAAATAGTTTTGGCAGTCCTCTCTTAAGGTCAACCTTACAGAACCTAAAGAATTCTGCAGAGACCGAAACAGGTGAAAGGGGCTATATGGTGGATGCACTAGGACCTCCCAGTCGAACTCTCTTAATTTTTGCTGAGTGGCTAAAGATGTGTGTGGTCTAGCGTTATCGTGATGAAAGACCACACCCTTCCTGTTGATCAATTCCGGCCGTTTTCTCTCGACTGCTTCCTTTAATCTCATCAGTTGCTGGCAGTAAAGATCAGAATCGATGGTTTTGCCGGGCGGTAAAAGCTCATAATAAACAATGCCCTTCCAATCCCACCATACACACAGCATCACCTTATTTCGTGTTAGGCCAGGTTTGGCCACAGTCTGTGAAGCCTGGCCAACTTTCGACCACGACCTTTTTCGCACGTTCTTGTCGTACGTGATCCACTTTTCATCGCCAGTTATCAATCTCTTCAAAAACGGCTCGGTTTCATTACGTCTCAATAATGAATCGCAAATGAGTACACGGTTCATTAAGTTTCTTTGAGTGAGCTCGTGTGGCACCCAAATATCGAGCTTTTTTGTATAACCAGCTTTCTTCAAATGGGTCAAAACTGTTTTGTGGTCAATTCCCAGTTCTTCAGCTACATCGTAACTACTAATATGCCGATCTTGCTCCACTCTTTCAAAAATGGCGTCCATTTTATTCGTAACAGGGCGACCAGAGCGAGGTGCATCTTTAACATCAAAATTTCCGGACTGAAAACGTTTGAACCAAATTTGTGCTACTCTTACTGACACTGCATCAGGTCCATAAACATCACAAATTTTTTTCACTGCTTGAGTTGCATTTTTGCCTTTTTTATAATAAAATTTTAAAATGTATCGAATTTCTTCATTAGATTCACTCATTTTTACGGAGAGAAAAACAAATGAAAAATAGCGGGAAACAATTTATTTTTATTTTTTTCTTTTCTTTATAATGGAACCTTTTTAATGTTACCAAAACCAGCCAGACACAAATAGTACAGTCAAAAAAATTTTATAATAAGTTTATACCTACGTTATGCGAAAAGACTTTTTCCCCGCCCTAATATTATTTAAGAAACTGATACAAACAACTAATCAGATATATATTCAAAAAATAAGACTTCACCCGCTCCTTAAAAGAGTTTGATGTCTGATCCGGTCTAATGGAAACAGGCAAGGAATTCCAAAAACGGATAGTCTGAAGGGTAAAGGACTCATGATATTTTTTGGACACATGTGCAGGAACATTAAAGCATAGGTTATCAGAAGAACGCAGATTACAGGAATGAGTAGAGGATACATATGTAAAACGAGATTTAAGATAGGAAGGAGTGCATGGATGGAAACGAACGGAGGACAACATGGAAAGGATATGAAGGTCTCTGCGCCGACGTACTGGTAACTATTAAAGCTTATTGCGATACTCAGACACATGATCGAACTTACGCAAGCCAAAAATAAAGCGAATCGCAAAGTTTTGCAAGCGATTAAGTTTGTCCAGCTGATCACTTCTGAGATCTAGGTAGCAGCAGTCAGCGTAATCCAAAATGGAAAGAAGGAGGGATTGAGCCAACATAATTTTAGTAGATGTAGGTAGAAAGTTTCTAATGCGTCTAAGAGATTAACCTGCAGCAAAAATCTTCCGGCTTACCTCAGTCAATTGATTATTCCACGATAGAGTCCTATCAAAAATAATTCCCAAGTTTGTCACCGTATCACAAAACGGGATATCCGCACCATCCAGTATTAAGGAAGGAGTATTACTATAATTGATTTTTTGTACAGACTTATGGCCACCGATGATAATAGCTTGAGACTTGGAAGGGTTAATCTTGAGACCATATGACTTACTCCAGTCTGAAAGGACTGACAAGTCATCATTGACGATATTAATTACCTCCGGCAAACTATTAATTTTTTCATGGCTATATATTTGTAAGTCGTCGGCATACATGTGGTAGGCTGAATTTAATTTATTAGAGATGGAGCTAATAAAAAGAGAAAACAGAAGTGGTGATTATTTTTAGACAAAACTCATTGAGCTGCCTATAGACAAGACGTTCAAGAACTTTGGAAAGAAAAGGGAGAATGGATATAGGGCGATAATCAGAAATGGAAGGATTTTTTATTTTTGGAAGGGGCACTATATGTGCTTCCTTCCAAAAAGAGGGCACAGAAGAAGAAGAAAGGGAAAAATTCAGGATATGGGCAATAATAGGAGCAAGGGTGTCTAAAAGGGGAATGATCATTGCACGACTAACACCGTCAGACCCAACAGCACTGGAAGAAAAAGCAGTAATGGTTCTCTTAACATCACAACCAGAAAAAGAAGAAAACGAAAAAGAAGGAGACTGTGGGAGTGGCAAAGACGAAATATAATTTAAAGTAGAATTTTTTATCTGGCTATCAATAGCAGGGATAGAAGTAAAGAAGGTATTAAAGGAATTTAAATCAAGACTAGTGGGTATGTCACCGTAAAATTGTAAATAACGTTAAATTATAATCTATCCCGCGATATTGTAATCTGTCGAAAAATTGTGATCCGAAACAAAGTGCTCACAATTTAACGCATTATTTTTCGATAGATTATAATCTATCGAAGACAAACCGTTAAATCACAATCTGTCGCGCGTTAAATTGTCAACTGTTTAAAGCCTGTCCATGATTGGCTGGACTTGCCATCAAGACCAGCCAACCACTCTCTTATTTATTATTTAACTGCACTTCTTTAGGTTACCACAGGTCCGTTAACACTCCCTACAACTTATTATGAAACAATGCGTTACCATTATTAACACGAAATCTGTTTTAAATCACCAAAACACTATTTGTTTACATTTCACAACAAATGAATTTGACTAATAACAACCGAAGATGGCGACGACGGGCGGCTGAGCGGGAAACATGAAGTTCAACCAATCAGAGCGCGAGGTGCGTTCTTTCGCATGCCTTTTTACAATCTGACGGTTTGTCTTCGATAGGTTATAATCTATCGAAAAATAATGCGTTAAATTGTGAGCAGTTTGTTACGGATCACAATTTTTCGACAGATTACAATATCGCGGGATAGATTATAATTTAACGTTATTTACAATTTTACGGTGACAGGTATATGATTAGTCTTAGATTTGCCAACTCCCAATGATTTAAGAAATTGCCAAACTTTTGTTGGGTTGCCGTCTTCAACAGCACTGTGATTATGACGCCACTGAGCATCCCGACAGACAGTATTACAATAGTTGCGGATGACGTGGTATTTATCCCTATTTTTGTCATTGGATACCTTCTTGTATCTGGCTTTTGCCCTATTTTTCTTATTAATGATCGCCCTGATATCATTGTTCAACCAAGGAGCCGGAAGATGCTTCCCTTTAATAGGCCTGATCGGAGCATGCGTATCGTACAGCTGTGTTATCCGCTCATTAAAAATCTGTAATTTCCGATCTATATTATCGATGCTATCAATCACAGACCAGTCAATCATAAGAGCATCTTTTCGTAAATCGTTTATATTTAAATTACCGAAATCACGTTGGAGAAGGACACGAGGTTTATTATTAGGAGGTCTTATTTTATAGGATAAATAAACTAAGACATGATAATAAAAGGAGTCCGCTGAGAACTGGCCATGCTTTGACACAAGGGGGCAAGGAAGATACGATCACAAGGTAAAGAAGAGAAGGAGCACAATTAGGAAAGTAATGAGTTGCATTAGAAGGAAGAATGTGCATGATATTAGCGTTAATAATAGATTTAAGCTGTTCCGCTCGGTAATCACATTTAAGAAGACATGTGTTGAAGTCACCCATGATAATGACATGCTGAAATGAGGGAGCAAGGTCTTCTACAAGTTTTTCAAAAGAGGAAAAGTAATTAACGCGCAAAGAAAGACTATAGAATACCCCTAAGAGGATTTTGGTATGACAAAGAGAAACTTCAAGAAAAAGATGTACAGCAGTATTTATAGGAGGGGGCTGTCATGTGGCGACCTGCTAACCACGGAATAGGGTATATGACTACGGAGATAAATGGCCACACCGCCGTGACTACTGGAGATGCGATCATTACGAACTAACTGAAAACCAGGCAAGGAATAGGGAAGTGACGGATGAAGGAACGACTCAGAAACCAAGAGAGCATGACTGTTTTTATTGTCGAAAGAGGAAACGAGGTGAGGATAGTGAGCTGGGATACTTTGTGCATTAATATGCAGGACATTAAAGTTTTTAGGAACATCAGAAAGGGAAGACTCAATATACTCCTCCACAGAAGGTGAATTCACACTTTGAAAACTATCATCACATGAGACAAATGATAAATCAGAATCATTGTCACTATTTGAATTAAACATTATTAATATATAAATTATAGTAAATGAGAATGAGTGGGTGATAAAGATGGTAAATTTGGGTGATTAAGTAAATGAGATGCCCTCCCCTAAGCCCCTTGAGTCTTCAGTAAAGATGTGAGACTATACTATGATCTCACATGGCCTTCTTGAGGGAGTTCAAAAAGTTATGTTGCACTGTTGTGTTTCATTTAACAGCATTTATGTATGTTTACAAACACTTAACGGTTAATAATCCACTGTTATTACCAGAGGTCAGAATTAGGTAGAGTTATTCATGTACTTACACTGATTTCACACAGCGAAAGAATATAGTGGATATGCCTCAAATCCCGGGATTAATTTTAAAGAATAGAAAAAATCCCGTTACTTTTTAATAAAAAGTTATTTACTTTTACTTTTTTAATTTAGACTACTGCACGCGCGACGTTGCCAAACTTACATCAATGATATTGGATGACCGAAGTTGCAAAATTCCAATACGCACACGCGCGATGTTGCCACGTTTATTGTTCGCACTACATAGCTTGTGAGAACAAAAGAATACAATAGCGAAAATGCGGAGCACTCCCATTTGAAATCCATTTGAAATCCCGGGAAGGTCCACATTAATATCAACATTTCGATGCAAGTACATAAATAACTCTACCTAATTCCGACCTCTGGTTATTACACATTAATGTTAGACATAATTCACAGAAAATAAAACAAAACAGCAGACATGATGCTTCACTTTCCCGCCAAGAAGTCCCTTTGTATACGTTATTTGTTCAAATTTGTTTTTTTAATTTTCTTGACAATTTGCACTGGCAAATATTAAATTGCCAATTGGGGAGGGAAAAAAAAACAAAGCAGTCTCCTCAATCATTTCCCGTCTTCGATTTGGCCACTGTTGTTCAGCAACTCACCTTAAGAAACTAAAAATTCTTGATTCTTCTTTATGCAAATGTGGTTTAGCTGAAGAAGATTTGAATCATATTTTCTTTTCTTGCCTACTTTATAATCATTCTTCTTTTATTAATGCTCTCATCTCTCATGGTTATCCACTTCCTACTCATACTGATATATGAATAAATAAATAAATAAATATTTTACTTTCTTCTATAGATTCCTTCTTAGTTAGTGTATTTAGGGAATTTATTGTAAGTAATAAATAAAAACTTTAGGTAGTATCTTTAAGTTTCTAAGTTTGTAAGATTTGTTATGTTGTTGTTAGTAAATAATCAACTGTATTGTAATGTAGAATTTGTTTATTTTGTTGCAGATAGTTAAAGTTTTCTTGGGAAAGTAACGTTTGATTATATACGTTAATTGTTCATATTATATTTTTTTAATTTTTTGACACTTGACGCTGGCAAATTTTAAATTGCCTTTGGGGAGGAAAAAAAAACAAAGCACCACCCACTTTTGCAAAATGTCAGAATTGTTTGTTTACAACAAAAATATTCATATCTTCATTTTTCAAAACTAAATGTTAAATACATAATTTTCCGGGTCAGAGTGGACTTTTTCAATTAATTTTAAGCATTTCTTTATGTACAAAAAGTGTTGTTCAGTGATGTGTCGTTTAACAAAATAAAATTCGGAACATTTAGTGAAATACGTTTTAAACTCTTTTAAATGAATGCACTTACTTATATGTTGCATTATTAAACAAATATTCCGATTATATAAAAAAGCCCTTATATATTGTAAAAAGACACATAATACGATGGCCTAAGTCCTAAAATATTGTGTGCATACGTGGTATTTTCAATAATTCAAATAATGAGTGCTGTTATAAAATGTCTGGTGTAGATTTCGCATTTTTTATATATTCACTTGCTACTTATGGTGTTTTATGTTTAATATGTTGGCTGTTTAATTTAAATGGGTAAGTTTCCTATGTGTGTGGTACATTGAATATCTTGGTAAATTAGTTGTAAATTTAAATTTACTGTGTTCTTTTGAACTTGGACAAAAAATACAGCTAGGCAAGAATATTTTTGGGAGAAAGGTTCGCAGGTTCCAGCTGGATTGTGCTGCATTTGGAAAGCTTCTTTGTTTTTTATTGCCAAAACTGCAATTCTAAAGATAACCTAGCCTACCTGTCATGACTTCTGGTGCAAAGATGTGAATACTAGTGGTAGAACTGGCCAACCAATTTAAAGTGGCTCGGCTTAGTTTTGGAGAGGGCAATGCTTGGTATTTCTTTTAAAGATAAAAGAAAGAAGCAAAATTAAGTAAAAATTGTAATAAGGGTACTGCAGTGCCTGTGGGCTGGTCATATCTGTCGTAGCACCAATAACTGCTGGGGTAGATGTTATAGTCCTAGTGAAGACCATACATAGGAAAACATACTAAAGGCAACAGGCCGCAGGGCTTTGTGAGCAACATATGTAAAATGGATAGCAGCTGTTGGAGAAGAAGACCTGATATCAGTGGTGTGCCATTGGAGAGGCCTATGTCCAGCAGTGGACGAGTGTAGGCTGATGATAATGTGTTATTTTACAATATGGTAGAGAATAATAAATGAATAAATTCTTATAATCTAACAAATTATTTATTCATTTAACAATTTATATACATACATACTTTCACAAATATTTTCCCGAAGTTGTAGGCAGAGGCATATTATTCGTCCACACTTCGCTAATTATATAGTTAGTTCCATCTAATAGGTGGCGAGCCTATTGCTGCTTACCGAGCACTGTTATGTCTGCCGGAGCCTGGTCCATTGATCGGCAGGTCGGCACCACTTGCAGGGAGGTTGGCTTGGGCTCCTTAGGTCTTGGTAGGATCCCTGTACACCTATTTAACAATTTATGTACACAAAACATGTAATGGATGCAAAAATTATACAACAATGTACAATGGAGCTGCTTATTCCAAAAGGAATCTCTTCCAGCAGTCGAAAATAAGGAAAAATATTCAACAGTAGACAACATGTGTAAAAAAAAATCATTTGAAATAAAAGGAACAAAAAACAATATACATATGCTAACACTTAAAATAAATTAAATTTTGTAGTTCCAAGATAAGAATACTAGTTAAACCAGTCTACCATGCCGTATTGGTTATACTATATACCTACATTAGAGTGTGTAGGGACCTGTTGGGTGGGGGGGGGGGGAATGTGTAGGTATCCTGCCAAGATTTTAGGAACTTAAGCCAACCTCACCTGCAAGTGGTGTATCTACCGATTAACGAACGTGGCCCTGTCAAGCTCAATAAAGCATTTTTTTTGCAAAGTTCCTTGAATGTTTATATTAATACAAAATATTGCAAATATATGGTTCTAGAATAGTGTCACCCCCTCTTAGAGATATCTTACTGGATGATGAGCAGCAGCGTCATCTTGCATACTGGATTGAACTAAGATTGCTCAGCGTGGTAAAATTGGCAAATACCCCAAATATAATGTAATCTATTGGGGACGCCAATGTTCAACAGTGGACTCATGAAGCTGATATGATAAATGCAAATATAATATGTGTCCTTTATTGTAATAGTGAACTAACTCCTTGTAAGTAAGTTTAGAAAAATTAAGTGTTTTATAAAACTATGTGTAGAAAATAACACAAATATTTATTCAATATTTTACATTTTTTAATCATAAATGAAACATTGTAATTAGTACAAAAAAACTTAAAATACAATATGTGAGCCCACTGCGAATTTTTTTTTAAATATTATAGAGTTACACCATTTTTACATTGGCCGACACATATATAGATTCAAGCATTTATATCTATCTGCTGGAATCACTAGCTACAATTATAAAAATTAAGTTCCTATCTAACATAGATAAGTATGGTAATTGATGTCAGGGTATTAACTATTTTCTAATATAAATACATTACTTTACTTAATTACTTACTTCATTACTTACTACATTACTTACTTAATGAGATAACTTATTGTTACAGTGACAGCCGATGGCGAAGAACGTTGAGTCAAAGAGAGAATAGTTCGGCTAAACATTATTCCAGCTATAATTGGAATAATATATTAGAGAAAAGTGAATATGATCCACAGACAAAACGAGAGCCTGTAAATACAGGAGATAGTACAAAAAAAAACTCTATGAAGCAGACAAAAAGAATCAAAAAGCTTAGAAAAATGGAACAATGTGAAAAAGAAATAATAGCAAATAAAGACTCCTTGCTCAAATATGGCCAGTATGCCAAAACAAAGCACAATGAAGTGCCAAATCCTTTTTATGTGAAAGAACAATTTGAAAACAATGGTTCCTACATAAAACCTAATACAAACACAAGTGCAAATCTTCAAGAAACAAGATATACTATTGCAGAAGGCTTTGTAAAAGGCAGTTTAAATATGAAAGATCATTTGCAGAATAATGGTGTAATGGTAACAAAGGACTGGGCTGATGAAGAAGATGCTACATCAATAGAAAATGAGTTAAATAATAATCAACCTATGCAAAAATTTGCAGAAGACTCCTGTTACAATACAGAATTAAATACCAATAATTTTATAAAAGAAAATCACATAAATAAAAGCTCTAAAATTGAAGTTTCACAAAAACAGAGTGAAAATAGCCAAGAAGCTTTAATAGAAGACGATTTCTTCACCACCAAACCGTCTTTCCTAATAGACAAAAATGTAATACAATCTTCAAGTTTAGAAAATGTGAAAAGCACTTCAAGTTTCTTAGTGAGTGATGAGATTTTCTGTGACTACAGTCTGTTTGACCCGTTAGAGGAAGATTATGCGCAAATTGAGCTATATGCAATTAAGGCATGGACAAATTCTGAAAGTGAATCCGATGAAGTTGAAGACACAATATCTTCTGATGAAGGTATGTAATTATAATTTTTGCTTATTTCATCCCTTAAAGTTCAATATTTTGCACTATATCTATATCTATATCTATATCTTTATACTAATATTATAAAGAGGAAAACTCTGTTTGTTTGTAATGTATAGGCACAAAAACTACTAGACCGATCGATGAAAATTCTTTCACCATTTGCAAACTACATTATCCACAAGTAGCATATTTGGGTTTTTCGGACACAAGGTGTAAAAAATCAACGAGTAACGTTACTCATTTTGCGTACGCTGCTTTAACTATAAAAGATAGAACCACAAAATTTACGTTTTAATTGTAGATCTTATAAAAATCTACAAAAAAGTTTGCGACACACCTATCAATGTCGAGTGAGGCACAACAACCATTTTTTTATGTAAATAATCTTGAATATTTTTTGAACTACATTTAAACGCATTTATTTTACTCATGCTATTAATCCTTATCAAAATAAATTAGTTCATCACTAAGTGCAGTTTATGTAGATAATATTTGGTTTTCGAATGATTAAAATTAGATGTTTGGTTTTAAAGTTATTAAAATATTACACTTTCTACTGCACGGCCCGTTGTAAAATGGCCCGTGCACGCACGCACTCACGCACGCACGCACTCAAACATGCACGAACGCACACGTGAAATAGCATTATAAATAAATAAATATTCTTTTACAATCACACCAATTATATAGTTCCAAGATAAGTATCACTAAGAACTTGTGTTATGGATACTAAAAAATGGATAAACATACTTAAATACCTTCTTTTTTTATAAACACATACTTAATATACATAGGAAAACACCTAGACCAAAACAGATATTCATATTCATGCACACAAAGATTTGTCCTGTTTGGGATTCGAACCGGCGATCTCTGGAGTGAAGTGCAGATATACTGACCTCCAAGCCATATTGGTCGTCAAATTAGCCATAATTGTACAAAATATTATTTTTTTACATAAATTTAATGATGTACAAACGGGGAAAGAAACTGACACCCTGTAAATCTTATTTTATGTCACTAAAAATATTGTTATGTAATATCGTCGGTCTAATTTTGAAACTGTCAATAATACAAAATTTGACTTTTAATGCCAATTTTGAGATCTATCGATTGTAATAACTATGAAGTCCAATATATTAATGTGTAATTAGTTAAACGAATTGAAATGACACCTATATTCAATTAGTGCCTTAATTATTGAAAATAAACATCATTCATACATGAATACATACATACATACGTACATACATAATGTCACGCCATTTTCAGGGGCAGAAATCACATCCTTCCACTTGCTACGATCTTGGCACACTTTTAGCTTAATTTACTCTCATTATCCTTTTCATACACGCTTGTCGGTTTAGAGTACTTTTGACCTGCCCTTTGTATAAAACCGAAGGGGTAGGCAGAGCCTTATTATACGCCCACACTTCGCCAATTATGTAGATGGTCCCACGTAATAAGCCTATTGTCGCTTACCGGGCACTGTTACGTTCGCTAGAGTAATTTATAAAAAATGTTTTGCTTTTTTAATGTTAAACATCAATTTCATACGTTTAACCTAATGCTATTAAACAATGTTTTCAGTTGAATATTCAACATTACCAGAACTAGAGTTTCGGTTTGAAGTGAAGAAATGTCCCAAGGGTATAATTATCAACAATAATGTATATTTAACCAAAGACCAGTGGAACACGATTATAACTGATGACTTTGGCATGGTTTACTGTGTTGTATGCAATTTATTCAGCGGTGAAGAGGCTAAGAATGACCATATGAGGAGCGGGGAACATAAAACTCAATTGACTGCTTATAAGCCATTGGAAAAGTTTGATTTGAGCATTACTAGAAAGGTATGGTACTATAATCTATATACATTTATACAATCACGCCTATTTCCAGCCAGAGGCATATCGCATGCTGAGAATGAAAGTGACTGATTTCAAAATTTTGGTGAAATGAGTTAAATATATAAAATAGACACAAAAAAGTATACTGTATTTAAGGTAGAAATCTTCTCTTTCATTCAAAGTACCTCAGTGTCGCAAGACGATAGACGACCCGTGTGTGTTGCCAGCGATGACGTATGGGACTGAGACGTGGTGCCTGACTATGGGCCTCATAAGGAAGCTTAAAGTCGCTCAGCGTGCAATAGAGAGAGCTATGCTCGGAGTTGCCCTACGTGATGGAATCAGAAATGAGGAAATCCGTAACTAGAGTGACCGACATAGCGAAGCGTGTTTGCAAGCTGAAGTGGCAGTGGGCGGGGCACATAGCTCGACGAACCGACGACCGATGGGGCGTTAAGGTTCTTGAATGGCGACCACGAATCAGCAAACGTAATAGAGGGCGGCCCCCAACGCGATGGACCGATGACCTGGTCAGGGCGGCGGGGAGCCGGTGGATGCAGGCGGCAAAGAATCGATCTACGTGGAAAGCAATTGGGGAGGCCTATGTTTAGCAGTGGACTTCAGGTGGCTGAAATGATGATGATGATGATGAAGTCAAATAATGTTATACAAACGATTTTTTTTTCTTTATGTTGATTTAATAAAATATTATTGAAGAATATCATCAATGAGACCGACACATTTTCGTCTCTTTTAAAAAAAAAATAATTTTGAAATGGGTCACTTTCATTTTTAGCGAGCGATATAACACGCCCATTTTTTTGCAATTATATTGTTGGTCCCACGAAATAGGCGGTAAGCAGCAATTGCTTACCTGGATTTTTTATGTTCGCCTGAGCCTCGTTCGTTGATCGGCAGGTGCACCACTTGTAGGTGAGGTTGGCTTCGGCTCCTAAGATGTTAGTGTTAGGATCCCTATACACTCTTGTGATCTATATACAGGTCCTTAATAGGAAGGCAGTACGTTCTAATATTCTGACAGCTGGTTAACCTGCGTGTTTTAACTGAGATTCGGCGGAGTCTGACTTGAAATCATAAACATGAATATTTGTTCTGGTCTGGGGGCTGTTCTATGTATATTTAGTATGTATATACATTAAAAAGTTTATGGAAAAAAACATGTTTATGCGTTATTTAGTATCCATAACACAAGATACTTACACAGAGAACTTAATGATACTTATCTTGGAACTAACTAATTGGTGTAGTTGACTAAACATAGTACTGTAAACACTGACTCCAAAGTGCCAACATTGAGTGGGACAATTCCAAAAGAGCAATGTGTGCGATTCTACAATAAAATCCCAAGCAATATACAGCAATTAAGCTTAAATAAATTTAAATTAACAATAAAACGCAAGCTGTCTTCAAAGGGATACTATTCTATTAAACATTATATGGCAGATAGAAATGTTTGGGAATAAACTGCTGTTTCATACAGGCTATTCTAATATAAAT
This sequence comes from Musotima nitidalis, assembly GCA_949126915.1. Taxonomy (NCBI): domain Eukaryota; kingdom Metazoa; phylum Arthropoda; class Insecta; order Lepidoptera; family Crambidae; genus Musotima; species Musotima nitidalis. Next base: position 6,054,927 of record OX421440.1, read on the forward strand.
GACTTAAAATATGAATATTGTTAATGTTATATTATATTGCATTGTATAGCTTGACAGACAAATGCCAATGGATATATTTAAAAGAGCAACATAGCCTGTGAGTTTCTTGCCAGTTACATAGCGGTGGCTCGGAACTGGCACTTAGATTCACTTACACTTAATTATTTTTTGTTTTTAAATTGGTTTGTTGCATGTAAGTGAATCTAGTGCTTCGTGATTTAGTGTAATAATATTTCGATTGTTTTTTTTTCATTTTTAATTATGACGTTTTCAGGTACTATGTATAATAGTTTATGAAATAAATATTTTTTTTTACTTTGCATTATAAATAAATATAAATAATAAATAAATATTTTCTGACAATTACACCAATTATTTAGTTCCAAGATAAGTATCATCAAGAACTTGTGTTATGGATACTAAATAAAGGAAAAACATGCATAAGTACTTTTATTTGTAAATATATACTTAATATACATAGGAAAACACCCAGACCAGAACAAATATTCATGTTCATGCACACAAAGATTTGTCCTGCGTGGGAATCGAAACCACGACCCTACGAGTGGAGAGCCATATCGATCGTCTTTATCAGATGTAAATAGAAATATGATAAAATAACTCCTTTTTATTTTCAGGTCAGAAACCAATATCATTGCGGAGTTTGTAACATCACGTTTGATCTAAACGAAGAAAAAGAACATAATGATTTAAAAAGTCACAAAGACAATCTTTTGTACTCTATAAACAAAGTTACTGACATAACCGACGCCTTGAAGTCAACTAATGATAACAGAAACGATTTTAATGATATTGTAGGCGGATTTAATGATAATGAAAATGGAATCAATGATTCAGATAATGACAGATGCGAAGAATTTCCTGCACTACGTTACGATTTAGACGAGTCATTTGGTGATTATAAAGGTGTCAATTGTGACACTTCGGTCAATATATCATATGCGTCTATGGTTAAAAAAACACTGGAGCTAGAATACATTGAAATCGACTTGGGTACTAGACAAGTGCAAGTAAAATTTGATTCTTGGCATATGATTATAACGCCTAAATCGAACAGGTTATACTGTATGGTTTGTAAAGAGTATAACCATTTGAGATGCAAGAAAAGTCATTGTGAAGAGTTAAAACATTTGGAGCATTTGAAAAAATGTAAAATAGTTCAGACAATTCAAAATTTTATTATAAGACAAGTAAGTGCAATTTTCGGTTATAAAATTTTCTTTCAGCTTATTTGTTTTAATGTGACACGCCAACATGAACACATTCTGTCTGCAATTTGTTATTTGTATATTGTTGTTAAAAGAGTTGCGGCGATAGCCCAGTGCGTAACACATAGACTTCAAATTCAGAGGGCCCGGATTCAAACCCAGGTAGCGAAAACCTATAACTTTTCGCAGTTATGTGCTTTTTTCGTGTCTCGGAAAAGCACTTTAAGCCGTTGGTTTCGAATGATAATCTCTTATCACGGGGGCCTCAGACTATTCGTGGCCCACTTTGACCCTTATGTCGGATCTTTTGTGCAACAACATTTGAAGATTTGGAGTGAAAACCCTTGCCTTTCACTCTAAATCTCCAATTATTGTTGCCATCATCTTAATGACAGTCTTTGCAGATTGGAGCCCATAGTCTCTTGGCTGTGGATAGGCCACCCTCAAGAGACTCATTCTGCAAGCAGTCAGCGAGTCACAGGTACACAGCAGGTGTTCCATAGACTCCTCTTCGTCTCCACATCAACGACATAGCGGTGATCGCACTAGTCGCATCCTGTGAAGCATTATGTTTGTGGCATAATGCCCTGTTAGAGCCCCAATTATCCGACTGATGATAAAATGATGTTTCCCTCCGCGTTGCGAAGGCATACGGCAGTCGCTCCGTGAAATAACTGAAGTTCAGCCAAATCTGGTTAGACCAATAAGCAGACCCTGGGCCTTCAGCTTAAATCTTTTTTTTTAATTTACGTCGGTAACAAATTGCATTTAGGCACTGTCTCCTGGCCAAAGAGGGACCGAGAGAGGTGTGTGGGACTTACCACCGGCAGACAAGACCGCCAGCAGTAATACCCACTAAAAATCTTCCGACGACGCCTGCCGCTTGTTGAGAAAGAGGCGGGGGGCCAGTACCTGGGTTGCAGCTCTGACACCCCGCCCGCGGCCAACGTCCCCCGGACCAAAACCGGGAGGAACCCTCCGAGAGACGCAGTGGACGCGCCTCCTACCTCCTTGTGCGGGCAACCAATCTAACACTAGGACATGTTAACAGAACTAATTTATTGCAGCAAACACCTTTAACGCGTATCACTATTTTATTGAATAAGGTTCTTGAAATTGTTTGTTTACATGTTCTTTGAGTGAATTCGGAATAGTGACTCTAAAACTTCTGTGTAATTTTTAATTTTAGATACATTATTGAAATGGAAACGCTCGTAGCTCTGCGGTGCTTGGTGGTCGGAAACGATCACGGAAGTACAGCAGAGTTTACAGAGGTCAGTCCTTGGATGGGTGACCGTTTGTGTGGCATTTGATATCGAGCGCTTCCGTGCTTCGGAAGGCACGTTAAGCCGTTGGTCCCGGTTATCACTAAATGTGGTAGTCGTTAAGCCATGTTAGAGGCCTAATGGGCGGCTTGATAAATTCTAACAGCAGGACGCCATACACCTGCCTCCGCTAATCCGCACTGGGTCCGCGTGGTGGAGTATGACCCAATACCCTCGCACCTTGGTATTTGAGAGGAGGCTCGTGCTCAGTAGTGGGACGTTTATGGGCTGAGATGATGATGACATGAATTGGGAACTTACCTGATGATTAACATAAATGATGTAGTGTTAGTTGTACAAATGTATATAATTAAAAAAAAATTTTTTTGCAGGTCGAAATATTCTATCACTGTGGTCACTGCAACAGTTTATTAGTCGACATTAAAGAACATTTACAAAATGTTCATTCAATAAGAACTAGAAATAACTCTGAGTGTTCGTTTGAAACCAGCAAATCGATTGAAGTCACTAGACAACCTACAGACAATTCTACAACTGACAAATTGAATACTACTGGACAAACAGTGAAATCTACAATTGATAAATTGAATACCACCGAACAAATAGACAAGTGTACAAATGACAATTTGAATACTACCGGAGAAATAGTGAATTCTACAAATGATAATTCAAATACCATTGGAGATACTAATCAGTTTGTTCAAGCACAAACATCTACAGTTGTCCAAGACAATGGAAATGAAGAAGCTTCTATGAATGTCACCAATATTCATGGGAATTTCATCGAAAAACCTATCGATTATATTCAACTATCGTGCTTTGGCTACAATATAAACTTAGACTTTCTACATTACAACGTAGTGTCTGTGGCATCGGTGAACGTTTATTATTGTGGCTTGTGTAATGTTCATGTGCTAAATAGTTTGGTTTCCGAGCATATATTTGGGAGGGATCATTATGATTTGTTTCAAAGGACACCATTTCTCATGCCATACAGCTATAATATGATTCGAAATGTAAGTACCTATTTGTTTTTTTTAAATATAATATATGCCATGTGGTAACCAGAGTAGTGCTCTCACGGGGAGTCGTAAGAGTCGACAAAGAGAAATTTTAAGGGACGATGGGCAGCAACGTCATTCTGCGTACTAGCTGGATCTGTGATCACCAACATGCCTTTTTTTTTTTTGATTTACGTCGGTAATAAAATGCATTTACGCACTGTCTCCCGGCCAAAGGGGGAGACCGGGAGGGCGGCCATGACATAAATGGCCGACTTCTGGGGGGGGTCTATAACTAGACGGAAGGGGCCCCCTGCCCCCGCCGCCTCAGACCTCCCGGGTTCACCAACCTGCCTGCCCAACTCATAATCAGCAATGAGTACACCCAATATAATGTAATGTGTTCCTATGTCCAGCAGTGGATTTTTAAGGCTGATATGATGATAATAGGATATACGTCCATCATCCTAGGATTATCCTGGTTGGGCTTCAAACTGACCCAGAGTCAGCTAGCTGGTCTAACTGGCTGACTTTCAGTTATTACATAGAGCGACTGCCTTCTGACCTCCGCAACCCCGAGAGAAATATCATTCTATAGACAAAAACATGGTTAGCCAATATAATAAAATCATATATTTTTTTTGATATACATAATACCACGCCTATATCTTCGGAGGGGTAGGCAGAGAAATATTATACACCCACATTTCGCCAGTTAGATTGTTGGTCCCACGTAATAGGTGGCGAGCCTATTGCCGCTTGCTGGGTACTTTTATTTTCGCCAGAGCCTCGTCCGTTGATCGGCAGGTGCACCACTTGCAGGTGAGGTTGGCTTGGGCTTCTTAGGTCTTGGTAGGAACCCTATACATCCTTAAAAATTTATGGCGAGGTCTTTGTTCAGCAGTGAATTTAAAATAACTAAAATTATAATGTTGATTGAGGCGGTATTTTTTAATTTTGCGTCAGTCTGGAAACCAGCGTCTGGCCAACAATACGCTCAGGGACTACTCACACTTATTTAGCTAATATTTAGTATATAAGCTACTTTTATTTATGTAACAATTGTAAGAGACCTTGTGGCCAGGAAAGGAATGTGAATAAATTATTATGATTAGGAATAAATAAATTTTCATTCACTGCGAGCAGTAAATTGAACAAGCAAAAATAGGCTATAAACTCGTCAAGGTTAATATTTTCTCCCAGTGATTATCAATAAATGAATATAAAATTATTAACTTCCAGGTTCGTGGTTTATTGCACTGTGCACACTGCAACATCCCCGTACCACCGATGTTGATCAACAACCATCTTTTCGACCCGTATCATGTTATGTTATTACAAAGAGCACTAAACGTGGGAGCTGCCACGACTAGTTATAATAACAACACTATCGCTCTCAAGAACGACTTTAATCACCAACTTGGTGTTCAATCATACGCAGATAAAAATAATGATAGCTCGATAATGATTGCTAACAAATATAATGATGGCTCGTTAATGGTTGATAACGAAAATAATGATAGCTCGACAATGATTGATACCAGAAGTAATGATGGCTCGTTAATAATTGATAACGAAAATAATGATAGCTCGACAATGATTGATACCAGAAGTAATGATGGCTCGTTAATGATTGATAACGAAAATAATGATAGCTCGACAATTATTGATACCAAAAGTAATAATGGCTCGCTAATGATTGATAACGAAAATAATAATGGCCCATCAATGACTGATAACGAATGTAATGATAGTTCGTTAATGATTGACAACAAAAATAATTGTGGGTCTTTAATAATTAAAAACATAAGTACAGATTCAAAAGACCAAATAAGTAGTCAGCTGTCCAAATGTAATAATGAAAATAATGATATGGAATTGAGCATTGACAATTCAAATGACATCTCAAAATCATTTGTATATATCAATATTGGAAACGAGAATCATAAATTAAGTCTGTGTTCTTATAATATGTTGGTTTTCTTGGGAGACGGTTTAAATTATTGCTTTGCATGTTCAAAAGATGTTCGAAACATACAGAAACATATAAGAAATAAAAAACATAAGAAAAACATGAAAATGTGTAAATATTTGGACAACTATGAAGGCGCTTTACTTAGACAGGTAATTTATGTTATAACTTTATTATTATGATTTACGTGTATAGAGATCCTGCCAAGACCTAAGGAGTCTTTATTTTTTTTTTATTTACGTCGGTAACAAAATGCATTTACGCACTGTCTCCCGGCCAAAGGGGGACCGAGAGAGGTGCGTGGGACTCACCACCGGCAGACACGACCGCCAGCAGTAATACCCACTATAAATCTTACGACGACGCCCGCCGCTTGTTGAGAAAGAGGCGGGAGCCAGTACCTGGGTTGCAGCTCTGACACCCCGCCCGCGGCCAACGTCCCCTGGATCAAAACCGGGAGGACCTCTCCGAAAGACGCAGTGGACGCGCCCCTCTTACCTCCTTGTGCGACCATAGCGTGTGTGGCCGACTTCTCAGAGAGTCTATGGTTAGACAGCAGGGGCCCCATGCCCCCGCTGCCTAAGACCCTCCTGGCGCTGCTGGACGGGCCCTCCTGGCCCGCCCGCTGCGCCCTCTACAGGTCCCTCTTAGTAGTCAGTACTAAGGGCACCCAGAGTCGCCAATCTCTGGGTGTTGCTGCCGGTGGTGAGTCCCACACACCTCTCTCGGTCCCCCCTTGGCCGGGAGACAGTGCGTAAAGGCATTTTGTTACCGACGTGAATTAAAAAAAAAAAGGTGGTCTATACAATGTACATATGTGAATTTAATCATTGTTTACTTCTAACTCACTCGTAATTATTTCACTATAGGTTGAACAGATAGCCATTCTTGTGAATTTAAACCTTTTATGAACATAAAGTATAACCCCACCACCTTTTTTATGTTGTCTTAAATTTGTATACATCGTATAACTTGGTAATTCAAATAAAAGTGACCAAGTTTCCCTTATATTCACCTCGGTTAACGCAATTAATAAATATTCTCTTACAATTACACCAATTATTTAGTTCCAAGATAAGTATCATTAAGAACTTGTGTTATGGATATTAAATAACGGAAAAACATACTTAAATACTTTTTTTTTGTAAATACAATAGGAGAACACCCAGACCAGAACAAATATTCATGTTCATGCACACAAAGATTTGTCCTGTGTGGGAATCGAACCCACGACCTCTCGAGTGAAGTGCAGGTATACTGACCTCCACGCCATATCGGTCAACTAATGTCAACAATTTGAAGACTCGATGCGATTATTAGTTCTATTTGTGCAAAATTTAACATAATTGATCTTATATTTACATGTAAGGTTATTATTGACTGTTTATGATTAGGTAATCCAAATATTCGTTCCAAGTATTGAAATTCCTTTCGTGAATATTACTGGTTACATTATCCATGGGGAATTATGTATTGTAAGCTCAGCTACTCTATCGTATTAGATTTGGTGCCTGTAAAGATAGTTGTAAGTTTTATGGATGAATAAATAAATAAATAAATGTAATAGTAGGTATAAACATTAAGTTCAAAGTTCTTTATTGCATTAATGTTGTACATATACAAGTGTTAACAAAGATAGAAGGTAACAAACATGACCCTGCAAGGGCACAGCAAGTACATATTATTATATATATTAATTAGTTATGTGAACAATGAGATGAATGAAGATACAGACTTACTGCTTTTTGCTGTTGAAATGATTTATATTTATTTCAGGTCGTCCCTTTATACCATTGCGGTACATGCAACCAAATTATTAATCGCAAAGACATAAGCAACCACTTAAAATGGTCTACCCACATAAATGAATATAGATTGACCAAAATGAATATGAATACGAAAATCGAAAGTGAATCAAATAATAGTATAAGGAACGAAACGCCATATATTATGTGCAATTTTAAATCTGAAGATTTGTCTCAAGACGAAACAGAGCCGCTGACAAAAATTAAAAAAAATGTAGAAATAATAATAGAGAGTAATTATGACGATAAATTACAAATTAATAATGTTAATGAAAATACTTTCGAGATACCATGGAAGAATTGGAATGGAATAAGTGAAAATATGTGTATTATTTGCCAATTAATGACAATTAATGATGTTGATGTGCACATAAGAAGTGAATGTCATTTAATGAATGTTAGAAAATCATTTCTACAAAGTGAGCCCAAAGATTTGTTGAGAGTGGTAAGTGGAACTATTTTATTATTATTATTTAGATATGTATTATTGAGGCGCTCGTAGCTCTGCGGTGCTCGGTGGTGAAAAACGATCACCGAAGTACAGCCGAGTTTACAGAGGTCAGTCCATGGATGGGTGACTGCGTGGCATTTGATATCGAGCGCTACCGTGCTTTGAAAGGCACGTTAAGCCGTTGGTCCCGGTTATCACTAAATGTGGTAGTCGTTAAGACATGTTAGAGGCCTAATCGGCGGCTTGATAAATTCTAACAGCAGGACGCCATACACCTGCCTCCGCCAATCCGCACTGGGTCCGCGTGGTGGAGTATGACCCAATACCCTCACACCTTGATATGTGCGAGGAGGCTCGTGCTCAGTAGTGGGACGTTGATGGGCTGTAATGATGATGTATTATTTAACACATTATCTGAAATTTTTGTATTCCGCCTACATGGGCGAACCGATATTACGTGGGGATCAGTATACTCCGCTTATGAGGTCGTGGGTTCGATTCCCATACAGGACAAATCTCTGTGTATATAAACATGAATATTTGTTCTGGTCTTGGTGTTCCTATGTATATTAAGTACGTATTTACAAAAAAATACTAAGTGTATAAGGATCCTACCAAGACCTAAGGAGCCCGCACCAACCTCACCTGCAAGTGTAGCACCTGCCGATCAACGGACGAGGCTGTGGCGAACATAAGTAAGCTGCCTGCGTACTGGCTGGAACTGCGATCACCAACCCGCCTGCTCAGCGTGCTGATTATGGACAAATACCCCCAATATAAAGTAAAATGTTTGGGAAACCAATGTTCAACAATGGACTTTATATAGCTGGAATTAAAATGATAATGATAATAATATCATCATGCCAGCCTTATAAAGTCCACTGTAGAACAATGGCCTCCCCAAAAGATTCTATTATATGGGGGGTATTTGCTTTTAATCCCAACGCTGGGCAGGCGGGTTGGTGGTCGCAGTTCCAGCCAGTACGCAGGATGACGCTGCTGCCCATCATCCGGTAGGATTTCTCTTCGTCGACTCTTACGACTCCCCGTGAGATGAGAGGTGGTGGCTCTATTCTAGGCCGATACCACGCGGCACTTTATTATTAATTATTACAATATGTTGTTTTCTTTGCAGATCAGCAATAAATTATTACACTGCCTACTCTGCAATGCTAGGATTTCATATAACAAAATAACTATTAAAGAGCATATTATGGGAAAAAACCATATTAATAATTATAATAGAATCTCAAAAGACAGCGTTCAAGAAAATCACACCAATTGATGTTAAGATGTGATTGATATAGTTTGTAATCGTTTGTTTTTAAACTTTTTTTTTTTTTTTTTTTTTTTATTCTGGACGTTGAAAAGTACGTTAAGCCGTTTTTTCCGGCTGACATGAACCTCTGTGGCAGTAGTCAATAGAAAGTTAATGCTCCTTCTAATATCCTGACAGCTGTCTTAACTGAATGATACGAAGGTCAGACGGCAGTCGCTCCATGTAATTCTGCCAAGTCTGGGGAGACCAGTTAGAAAAAAGTATATGGAAAAATAATTTTTTTTTGGCCTCTGTAACAATCTGTAGCAATAAAAACTTGTGGAAGGATGTGATCCTTTTAATATGATGGTTCAATAATTGATATAAAATTAGTAAAACGAAGGTATTATCATTATAGAGAAACCAGTGTGTTAACGTAACAGAAGTTGAATAAGTGTAAGTGAATCTAAGTGTCTAAACACACTATGCCGAACGTATGCGACCGAAGTTTCGCGGCTGATTTTACGTTCCAACGAATTCGGCTGATATGACACACCATAAGTGCCGAACTTACGCGGCAGAAATTCAGTTGCGCAATTTTGTGTGTATATTCAGTGTTTCGAGCGCTGTCGTGGCGTCGTGTCGTGTTATCTAAACAGCCGGACAGACAAATGCAAAATAAAGTGATCGCGTATAATGTGTGTTCTACAGAATACGTTGCCGCCGAATTTCCGTTGAACTTACGCCCGACTGAAGTTCGGCTGTACGCTATAACGCAACGTAATTTCGGCATAATGTGTCGCCAGTAATTCAAATGGCATTGCAGGCGTAATCATGCCGAACTTCCGTCGCGTATTCTCGGCATAGTGTGTTTAGACACTAAGAGTAAGCCAAGATCGTAGCAAGTGGAAGGATGTGATCTCTTAAGATGTCGGTTAAAGGTATGATATTATATATGATTTGAATAAAATTAGTAAGACGAAATTATGATCACGATAGCTTTAAAGTTAGAAATAGGGCCAAAATCTTACAATTTTTATAACCATTGCTCGTTTATTTAAGAGTTGCAGATGTGTTTTAGGAACTGAGGGTTCAATGGTTGCAATACAATTAACAAGAGCAAGGTATTATTGATAGATTAAAGTTATATGAAAAAAGGGGCCAAATACTTAAAATAAAAAATGATAAAAAAACAAATTGGTTCTAAAATTGAATTAATGTAAGTTATCTTAAAAACATAACTTAAAATCGTACCCGCTAATTATTATGAAAAGACTTTATTTTAAGAATATATGTGGAATATGTGAATATATGGCTATTATTTTATGTAGGTTAATGTCAGTTTTAAGATATAAAAAATTTAAAGGGCGGGAAACGGTAAGCGACCTATGTATAGCATGAATTTGGTATATTTGAAAAATATATTTTTTTACATAATTTTTTTTTTTAATGTTATTTATATTTTTTTAGGTTACGAGACAGAAAAGTTGTTTTTTTTTGTAAACATTCCTTGACTTTGAGGTCTCGACTGAATAATCTTGTCAATACCTCATTTTGACGATCTGATTCGAAAAGGTTTGAACTCGGTACCATATGGTTCTAATCTGAGCCCTCAACCGATATTATTACAAAATTTAAATGTGCCATTGTACCATTCTATACCTAGTTATAAGTAAACTGTTATAGCTTTAAGTGTATTGTGTTATTATAACGCCCAAGTACATTCCGCAGTGCATAAGTTGAACAATTACCTGGGATGTGCAGTACTCGGGTCTCAATCGAAGTGCGGTACCGAGAGGAGGGGGGGGGGTTAACTATAGCACCACGGCGACTCACGCATGTATTCACTTTCTGTCTCTTTCTTGCTTCTGTCGACGTGTGTACCTAAGCAGTTAGCTGCCGTTTTTGTTCAACTTAGCTGCCGACTCCGAAATCGTTAGCCTCATTTTCAAACTGCGTTACTCCAAAAAATATAAAATTTTACTTTTGAAGCAATTAAAATGCAGTTTAAATTAGAGATATTCTGATTGTAATATGTCTCGAGTCCATAAATTAATATTTAATTAGTTATAAACGAATTGGAATAACATCGATATTTAATTAGTGCCTTAACTATTAGAAATAAGTAGTTTTCACTTCCTAGTATAAAGTTTGCTCAAAAAAACATAAGCAGTTTAAAAATAAGGCCGACAATATCTATATTATATGCCATAAATGTAATAGATATCAAACGAAATATGTTTTTAAGGACATTATTTAATAAATAATATGTAATAAAAGCAAAAAAATTTTAATTTTTTGCTTAATTTTTTTTTAAACAAATAACATATTTAAATTTTACTTTTTAGTTTATTATTTCCCACCAAATATTATTGTAACGTTTTACAGTCATGTAATATTATGTAAATGTGACTTATATTTTTTTTTTTTATAAAATTAATAAAATACTGTTGATTTTATTAGATTGTTTAATATCTATTGATATTTTTGTGGTTAAATGGGTCACAATGTGAAATGTAAGAAAATGAGTAATATAATAGAATATAATAATAAATAGAAATATTTATAGATAGTATTTTTTTCTATACAAACCACAGACACAACAAAATTACCTTGTTATTTCAAATTTAAATAAAGAATGTTCAATAATCACTTTTCTTATAATATTGTATATTTAATTTTAATAAGTTTAGTTAAATTTAACTTCTATATTATTTCACTTCTGAATATATTTTCGAAATATGCAAATTTGTCCGTAAACATTTTAGCCAATACACGCAAGTAGACGATTTACTTCCTTAATCACGTAACCTCAGGTCACTCAAAAAATTAGCCACGCAAATCACAAAGATGCATTTAGTAAGCTCAGGTGTCCAACACATGTCCATAAAAATATATAACAGACTGCCAAAATATATAAAAGAAAAAAATTTTAATAAAAGGAAAAAAAAATTTTTATACACAAATGTTTTTATAATTTAGATGAATACATATTGCCTAACAGTTTAAAATAACTTTGGCTTTTTGTCAATATTTAAAAGAATACAAAATACAATACATATTTAATATAAACATTGAATACTTGTGTTTTTTCCAGGCACAATTTTAAGGTTTTTAAATTTAACTTCATAATAAAATAATTATAATTTATATATTTGATTTTCTTTATGATATAAAAAATATTGATATAAATAATAATTGATCAAATTTGATTGATACCTTTATATGTCTAAGATTCTTTTATACCAAATGACGCAATAAAGATTTATTATTATCAAAAAAAAAATACTTAAAATGTTGAATCATTATTAGGTTCAAATATTATGAAATCTATTTTACACATAGGATTGACCTTATTTTTGATCACTTTGTAGAAATAAGTCAATTATTAATACCTACTATTACTTCGTAATATAAAATAAAAAATCTTTATTTTCTTTAAGATCAACAAGGAACTTTTCGTTCGTTTAGTTTGTCTGGAGGTTTAAATATAAGGAGAAGTAATTAAATGTTTAGCGATTATAAAATTTGGTGATCCACAAAAAAACAGCATCAATTGATTTGGTTAGCATACAAAGGTTTTGTTTGCAATAAAATAAATTAGGCAGCAATTCATGGTATAGATATGCAAAACATTAATATCATCATGTCAGCCCATATACGTCCCACTACTGAGCACGAGCCTCCTCTCACATATCAAGGTGTGAGGGTATTGGGTCATACTCCACCACGCTGACCCAGTGCGGATTGGTGGAGGCAGGTGTATGGCGTCCTGCTGTTAGAATTTATCAAGCCATCCATTAGGCCTCTAACATGGCTTAACGACTACCACATTCAGTGATAACCGGGACCAACGGCTTAACGTGCCTTCCGAAGCACGGAAGCGCTCGATATAAAATGCCACACAAACGGTCACCCATCCAATGACTGACCTCTGTAAACTCTGCTTTACTTCGGTGATCGTTTCCGACCACCTAGCATCGCAGAGCTAAGAGCGCTTCTACATTAAAATTAATATATTTATTATAAAATAAAACTATATTTTTATAGTAATATGATATTTGGGTTAGGTTAAGGTTTTTTTGTTGTAATATAATGACATAAATTGCTGATTAGTTTTGTAATGTTTTACTGGTAATGAATTGCTGATCAATGAGCTATTTCCCCGCTGCTCACAGATTACATTTTTCTGCTCACAAATATACCAATACTATGCTAACCATTTAAATAAGACTCAATAAAAAATTACCAAAAAATTTTTTTTTACATTTATGATTATTTTTAAGAAGTCTACCGAATTAATGTTATATACATTAGTGTATTAAAATTTTATGTACATAAATATTACTTTTCGTTTTATTTGTCTGGAGGTTGAAATGAAAATGTGTAAAGGGTACATAATATAATAAAATAATTAATATTTTTTGACAATTACACCATTTATTTAGTTCCAAGATAAGTATCATTAAGAACTTGTGTTATGGACACTAAACAACGGATAAACATACTTAAATACTTTTTTTTTGTAAATACATACTTGATATACATAGGAAAACACCCAGACCAGAACAAATATTCATGTTAATGCACACAAAGATTAGTTTTGTGCGGGATTCGAACCCACGACCTCTGGAGTGAAGTGTAGGTATACTGACCTCGCCTCCTTCTGCGAAGTGGTGATGTCGCAGAAGGAGGCCGCGGATCGGGAGAGGGAGCGGGATCCGCTCTCTCTCCGGCTACGCCGTTGGCGCAGCGGGCGGGCAAGGAGGGCCCATCCAGCCGCGCCTGGGGGATCTTAGGCGGCAGGGGCAGGGGGCCCCTTCCGTCTAGCTATAGACCCTCCCAGGAGTCGGCCAGTTACGCCATGGCCGCACAAGGAGGTAGGGGGGGCGCGACACACTGCGCTTCTCTGAGAGGTCCTCCCGGTTCTGATCCGGGGGACGTTGGCCGCGGGCGGGGTGCCAGAAGCCACAAACCCAGGCACTGGCCCCCTGCCCCTTTTTCAACAGCGGTGGGCGTCGTCGGAAGTTTTTTAGTGGGTAGGACTGCGGTGGTCGTGTCTGAAGCAGTGAGCCCCACACTCCCCTCTCGGTCCCCCCATTGGCCGGGAGACAGTGCGTAAACAGCATTTTTTACCGACGATAAAAAAAAAGGTATACTGACTTCCACGCCATATCGGTCGTCAAATATCATATATATATGTATAGTTCAAAGATAAGTAAGCTGAAATGGAAGTAGGCAGGGCATACAGCACGAAGAAAAGTTCTGAATGGAGACTCATTGGTAAGAAAAGTAGTGTGGGATGTCTACCTTTAAGATAGACGTATGACCTGATAAAGATTGCAAGATCTAGTTGCATACACCGCCGCTGTCAGTAGGTAATTTTTGGAATTTAAACGCTGCTGTGATACAATAGAGTTAATATTTCAGAAATTACCATTGACAGTTCGCGACTTTATAGCTAAAAGACGGCAGTACAGGGGCCTACCGCCGAGTTCGATGGCAATCGATTATAAGGCAAAATGGATTTCGAATTGAATCTGTCGTACCGCCGAACTCATGGAAATCGAAACAAAATGGCGTTCTCCATTTACCTATTGGTCTGTCACGGACTGAAGGTCATGAATGAGAGGTGGCTGTCGGCAGATTCCCCGGTACGGATTAATGAACGCAAAACAAAGTTTGATCTAGATGGATTACCGGTAATCCATCGAATTCGGCGGTAGGCCCCCAGGTCTCATATAATCAGTCGCTGTTAGCCGATGGTGAAGGTCTATGTTTAGTAGTGGACGTCTTTGGATAATGATGATGTTGTTGATAATCGTCGCAGGCCACGAGCTTAGCGCCTCTCAAGTTACATACTGTAACCAACAGTTTAAATATCATACCTTGCTACCGCGTGGACAGAAATAAAACACTGCCGCGATGTTTTTTTTCTCTGCGATGGCTTCAAAACTCCTATTAATTCATAGAATAATAAAAGTTTTGACCCTAGTGTAAACTTTAACAGTGGATTATTAGACATAACTTCTACGGCTACGTATACAAAGAACGAAAAGTGCAAGGCATAAAAATAAGGCAGCCAACTTTCTAAAAACTGAATTCGGAACTTTTGATGAATAGATAGAGTTTGGGGGGGGGGGGGGGGAGTTGTCCTATCAAGATCTAGTACAGGTGTGCACTAATGTCAAATTTTTTAAATCAATACAATTCCATTACACGTACGCCCCCCTCCCGCTCTTACGCCTAATGAGTTCAGTAGAGAGAAAGCGCGATACGCTTGTCGCTATTAGAATCTTTGTTCCTGCGCTGTTGACTGCGCGCGTGTGTGTTGTGTAGAAGTGTGGTCTGTGATAGAAAATTAGGAATGCGGAACATGCAAGACGCATACAACGTTTTATGGGACTATTTTATAAATAATTTCAAAGTGGGATTTCGTCTAGCATTACTTACATATTACTATAATTTGTGATCTTCGGTGTTGACCACGAAACTCCGCTACTTTACTGGGATACAACTTTTACTTAACTCTACTATAAGTAGGTACTTCAATTCCCCCCCCCCCCCGACTTTTCTCCACCTTGTCGTGGTGGGGGGGCTGAGTACCTTCCGGTAGGGCGCAGAGGGCGCTAGGGAAAAAGTAACACCCAGAGATTGGCGACTCTGGGTGCCCTTAGTACTGACTACCGGGGGGGAACTAAGAGGGACCTGTGGAGGGCACAGCGGGCGGGCTAGGAGGGTCCGTCAAGCAGCGCCGGGAGGGTCTTAGCGGGGGCAGGGGGCCCCTGCTGTCTAACCATAGACCCTCCGAGAAGTCAGCCACACACGCTATGGTCGCACAAGGAGGTAGAAGGGGTGCGTCCACTGCGTCTCTCTGAGGAGGTCCTCCCGGTTTTGGTTCGGGGGACGTTGGCCGCGGGCGGGGTGTCAGAGCTGCAACCCAGGTACTGGCCACCCGCCTCTTTCTTAACAAGCGGCGGGCGTCGTCGGAAGATTTTTAGTAGGTATTACTGCTGGCGTTCGTGTCTGCCGGTGGTGAGTCCCACACACCTCTCTCGGTCCCCCTTTGGCCGGGAGACAGTGCGTATACGTATTATGTTACAGACGTAAATTAAAAAAAAAAGGTAGGGACTTTAATTCGTCTATGACTAACTGACAAAAACGCATTTATGCAAAAACTGGATGTATTTAATTACTAGACTATGGCAAAAACTGTTTAACGAGTGAGTCCATATCTAACAAAAAACAGATTATAACAGCTGATATAATTTTTGACAGACTTCTTGGCGGGAAACTGAAGTGTCATGTCTGCAGTTTTGTTTTATTTTCTAAAATTTGTGATATTTCTAACATTAATGTTTAATAATGGTGGATTATTAACCGTTAAGTGTTTGTGAACGTACATGAGTGTTGGTAAATGAAATAAAACAGTGCAACATAACTTTTCAAATTCTCTCAAGAAGTCCATGTGAGACCTCAGTATAGTCCCACATCTTTACTGAGGACTCAAAGGGCTTAAGGGGAGGGGATCTCATTTACCATTTATCATCTTTATCACCACTCATTCTCATTTACTATAATTCATATGATATTAATATATCTCTAACTTGACACTGGCTAAATGTGCAAACCGCACGAAGCCATTATTTAAAAGAAGAAGAATTTTTGACAGGACTTCAAGAAGTCCTTCTTGGTGGGAAAGTGAAGCGTCATGTCTGCAGTTTTGTTTTTTATAAAATTTGTGATATTTCGAACATAAATGTGTAATAACTATTTTATATATTATGTAAAATAAGTAAGTCTTATTGACGTGTCATGTTTTTATGGATTATTTTGTCGATTGTTTTTTTTATTGGATATTTCTGAGTCATGTTATTGTTTCATTATTTGTCATATGTAATTGTTTTAGTTGATGTCTAAAAATTTAAAAAAGAATTATCGTTATATAACTAATCGTCCTCAACTGCTGTGCCCTTTCAGGACGTCACATGTAGACCTATTATATTTACCATCCATGTATCATGTAATGTAAGTTGCAATAAATGATTTGATTTGATAACGCTGCATTATTAACCGTTAAGTGTTTAACAAACATGAGTGCTGGTAATCAAACAAAACAGTGCAATATTACTTGACAAATTCTCTCAAGAAGTCCATATAAGATCTCAGTATTGTCCCACATCTTTACTGAGGACTTAAGGGGCTTAGAGGGGGGGAGCATCTCATTGATTTATCACTCATTTCATTTAATATAATTTATTTATTATTACTATATCTTTTACTTAACACTGGCTATGTGCAAACGCACGAAGCCAATATTTAAAAGAAAACTTTTGACAGTCAGCTGACAGCTTTCAACCGCTTGCCACAGATTAAAATTTCTTCTCATAATCCTCTGTGAAAGACCTATACACTACGGCTGCTTGTTTAGCTACGGCGCCTGCATATTTGGAGACTAGTTTCGAAGATAATAAATCGCGAATAGCGTGCACAACAGTGTCAGAGTTTATTTCATATACCAATGATGGTTTCTTGCTTCTAAAGTTGACAATTTCTGGTTCTGAAAACAAAATACAGCCAGTCAAATGTGTATTCTGGCAAGCGCTAGCAAAATTGTAGACAAAAGAAAGAAAGGAATAGGAAGTACCTAAACGCATGCGTTGCCGTGTTGTTATTATTACGGCAATTTGATTGAGACCCAAAAATGTCTTTATTTATTTATTAAGGAACTCCAACAAAGGATATTTATATAAGTACATGCAATATTATATAAAGTTGCCAGAAGATTTGTGCTCCTTCAGTTACAGGAGAACACATGCATGCATCATCTTTGAAACATAATTTTTAAATATGTTAATTTAAACACAATAAAATACAATTCAAAATAAAGTAAAGAACACAAGATTAAAAACATTTAAAATTAAAATACGGAATATTATCTTAAAATATTACACAATAAAAATTCAAAAAAACAAAAAAAAAATGGTTGCCTGTAAAGTCGTTTTTACGGGCGAAGATTTTACGTGACAACGTCTTTTTCTCGGTAGAATATTTATTGATATGAATATAATTAAATTGCACAATAGGAACAAGGAATTGAATGAAAATAAGAATTGCACAAATTTTAACTATAGAAATATATTTTGTTTACTAAAACATTGTACACTAGTGCTGCGCGCGCGGCAGACCGATCATAGTTGAGTGGGAGAGAGACGCAAGGCATTCGCCGGGCCTCTCTCTCGTTCGGTGACTCATCGTAACGTTACCGAGCGTTACACTTTTTCATAAGTGACTCCCAGCCGCAACCTAATTTAAGACGTTGTCACGTCAAAAACAATTATACAAAGTCTTGTCGTTGCTTAACTTATGCGCCGCGAACTATGCTAGGTAATCGGAAACCAAGGTTGCTTCCGTGCTTCGGAAGGCACGTGAAGACTTTGTTCCTGATTATTACTCTGTGGTAGTCGTTAATTGAAGCTCAAGGCCCTGAAAGCCGGTTTGAAAAAAAAAACAGGATTCCACACACCCGCCTCTGGTCTGCCAATTTGCACTGCGTTCGCGTGGTGGAGTATGATCTTTGTCTCTTTTATTATGTTTCTCACGCCGGTGCTCAGTAGTAATACCTTACTGCGTTAATACGATCAATACTTTGTATTGTCATAAGCACTTACCAATTTTAAAAGTGTTTGACCTAAAAATAGGTTTCTTGTCAATCAGCTCTTTCAATGCGTGTTTGACATTGTCTTCTTCGGAATTAGTCATAGTCTCTTCATCATTCTCACTGCTTTGTGAATTAGATCTGATAATGTACTGCTTTTTGCTGAACGTCTTCCTTGTGCCATTAGTTTTAGAATGATTGGAGGGTATAACTTTGTGAATTAAAGCATCCACATTAGATCTGTTCATTTCATCCTTGCTTACTTGTAAAAGTACATAACAGTTATTTTCGATGAGCAATGATAGAAAGGCTGTAAGGAATGGTAAGTTGTGAAAAATCAATAAGAATCTATATTCATGTACCAACGATTCCATAACAAAATATACTACTGAGATACAATGAGACGCAATTAAAAAAAGAAATTTTAAAACATCATCTAGAGACATACATACAAGCACCACTTTAAAATTTTAAAATATTAAAATGTCAATAAAGTTAAGAACCCTTTTAAAAATTGTTGTAGCACCCCACCCAAAATGGGCATTTATCCTATATTTAAAAAAGTATAAATAAAAAAATATAAATAAATAAACTTGCCTAAAAAAAACACATATAAATACATTGTTTTAATCTTTGGCTTCTAATTTAAATCTGGGATTTTAAACAAAACCTTTTTACTTAAACCATTGTTAATCTGATAAATGCCTGCTTACTTTACTTGCATGCAGGTAGTAAAATTTAGAGCTATTTATTTTTATTCTATATTGCCTATAAAATTTATTTTTTATTTCTTTTTGTACTGGAAAAAAAATTGGAAATTTTACATGTTTTCGCATAAGACGAACAATGACCTTGAATGCGCAGTAACTGTTTAACGTGTCTCAATTTTCGCTGAGTTGATTGTTTAACATTTGTTTTTGTCTTTGCATTATCTAATTCTACCTTTAAGAAAATTTTTCTAATTACCGGGGGTGCGCTGCATTATTTCACATCATTATTTAGTTACAATTTCTATTAAGCTAATATGTGGATAATAATGCTGGTTTTACTATTACCTTAGTTTAATAACTATAAAATAAAAATGAGTTGTACAATTGTTTGTTTTTCCTAAATAAATGAATTTAAAAAAAAAGCACGGCATGGGGCGGGGGAGGAAGGCGTAACTATAGCAACGCGGCGACGCTACTCTCGCCCGCATGCGTCTGGTTATAATTTTTTTTTCTTTACAACTTTTCCAGTGCAAACGAACGCCATTTTAGTTCAGTTAACGTGCTGGTTACTAAAGTAATAATTATGGAAAGTTTTGTGCGAAGAAATAGTTGTTTACATAGACTGTATATTCAATGTACCTGCATATCGTCGTTTAAGTATTTTTTTTCAAAGTAGACATTTGCTAGAGAAACAAAAGACGCGTTGTTTCGCCCAATCAGAATTAAGATACAACCAATAACAAAACTTTAAAATTACGGAAAAGTAACAGCACGGTAGGACTTCTTGGCGGGAAAGTGAAGCGTCATGTCTGCAGTTTTGTTTTATATTCTAAAATTTGGGATTTTCTAACATTAATGTGTAATAACGGTGATTATTAACCTTTAAGAGTTTGTGAATATACATGAGTGTTGGTAAATCAAACAAAGCAGTGCAACATCACTTTTCAAATTCTCTCAAGGAGTCCATGTGAGATCTCAGTATAGTCCCACATCTTTACTGGGGAGGGTATCTCATTTACCATTTATCATATTTATCATCACTTATTTTCATTTACTATGA
Source organism: Musotima nitidalis (assembly GCA_949126915.1). Taxonomy (NCBI): domain Eukaryota; kingdom Metazoa; phylum Arthropoda; class Insecta; order Lepidoptera; family Crambidae; genus Musotima; species Musotima nitidalis. The sequence continues at coordinate 6,075,357 of OX421440.1, forward strand.
ATTATATATTATTAATATATCACTTACTTGACACTGGCTAGATGTGCTAGACGCACGAACCCATTATTTAAAAGAAAAAAACAGCACGATAGTTACTGGCTGACAGAAAAGTTCTGAAAAATTACGTACCTGGTGATAGAACTTTAAACGCCGATATTACGTATGGAGGGCAGAGGTAAGGAGATATCTCTGTTTATGCACGTATTCATTAAAAGCCGTTAAAGGTGAACGCACTATGATCCCGAACGTGATGAACAAATTGTAAGAAAATTTAAGAATACTTTACAATAATAATAATTCATACAATTAAAGTCTTATTTAACCGTACACACCGGCTAATGAGTGTGAATGAAGCTAAGAGCGTGTGGCAAGATCGTAGCAAGTGGAAGGATGTGATCTCTGCCTACCCCTACGGGAAAGAGGCGTGACATTATGTATGTATGTAACTGACGCGTCATATGCGGAATTGTGCGTGGTTTTATAATAAAAAATCTAAAATTCATTTCCACGCTTACGGTTAGGATGTGCAGCTACTAGGCAGATACATTTTAATTTAAGCTCAGAACCTACCGCTCAACGCGCGAACTGGGACAAACTGCTTAATTCATTTTATCTCATTTGCTACTCTAGTACATTGTCTTATTGTTTAAAATCGAGCGAATTGGTGAGAGGGATAGGGATCCTGCCAAGAGGCGGGGGCCAGTACCTGTGTTGCAGCGTCTGACACCCCGCCCGCGGCGAACTTCCCCAGGACCAATCTGATCCGATATTAGACATGATTTTCGTCTTATCCATGTTCATTTTAAGACCTACCCTTCGGGAAGCTCTGTCGAGGTCTCCGAGCATTGTGCCCAGATCCACAAGCGACTCCGCTATGACCACTACGTCGTCGGCAAATCGAAGGTGAGTCATATACTCGCCATTGATGTTGATGCCGTAGTTTTCCCAGTCCAGTAGCTTGAAAACATCCTCCAGAGCAGCAGTGAACAGTTTCGGTGAAATGACATTACCCTGTCTCACGCCTTTCTGCAAGAGGATAGGATTCGTGCACTGGTCCAGTACTCGTAACTATACTAACTCGTAACTAAACTATACCATTAAGCATGCGATATTACCAAACTATTTTTCGTTAGGTTAGATGTAAACTTACAATTGACTTCCAGATTTGATATCAAGAAAAACAAAAACTGATTTCAAAAAATATTTATTATATATTTTCACTTTACACACTGAGTTTTGAAAAGAAAAAATGTTTATCAATACATAAGCATGAACATTAAAATGGACATTTATAATACAAATATGTATATATAACTACTTATGTATAGTTTACTTATAATATTAAATTTTAGTTGCCAATCTTTTATTAAAACTGAATACCAGGTAGACGAAAGAAGTGGCGTGGTGGCGACTATACCCGCATCCCGCTCCTGAGGTCGTGTGTTCGATTCCCACACAGGACAAATCATTGTGTGCATGAGCATAAGTATTTGTTCTAGTCTGGGTTTATGTATGTACAAAAAAAGTATTCATATATGTTTATCCATTATTTAGTATCCATAACATTTCTAAACATGAAATTAGCGTAATTGTCAAAAAAATATTTATTTCTTTATGTTTAAAATATGAAGTTAGTAGGTACTTGAAAAGATTCTTTGTAATTGAAAATGTCAATGTTTGTAATTGAAAAGATGTAAATTATTAATGCTCTTACAATCGCAGAAATTTCAAATTGAGGAACATTTCAGCTTAAGTTACGAATATAAAACACCGGAAAAATAATTTAAGTAACTTATTTGTAATTAAATTAAACATTTAAAAATATCAAACGTTCATAAATAAATACCTATTAATACACTAATATTTACACTGTGTGGGAAATCGAACTAAATAATGAATAATAGGTTGAAAATCAAGTCCTGCATTATATTACAATACATTTAATATATTTTTAAAGATACATATTTACAAAAAAATAAAAATTATAAATAAAACATTGGACGAAAATAATCGAATTTAATGTATTTTAAAGCACCACAGGAGAAATAATAAGTATTTAATAATTAAGTACTTAGTGTTAAATATTTACAAGTTACTTAACCTATGACTTAATTCGAATAGTTTGCAATATTCACAAGCTTTAAGCTTAAGGAAATGAATTAATGAATAACATATTCGGTATAATATATTTTTTTTTAAAAGTCACAGTGCACTAGAATATTGCAATTATTATGAAATATGAAAAGCTTCAAAACAATTAATGATATTCAAATTTATTTTTATTTATCGTCAAAAATAAACTTTGGCATATTTAAGTACCTAGTCTAGGTTTTAATTAAACCACAAATATACTATTTCATAAAGTAATATCTATTCAAGAACGTAGTAAGTACCTTGTCAAATAATTATTTTCAGGTAATCTAAAAACTATACCATAGAGAATAATCACTTCAAAATAGCTAGAAATGACGTCACTCCTGTCTAAATAAAACTGTTAAAATAGCTTTTAGCATAAAATAACTTTCTAATTTAAATTTTTTTGTAAGATTCAGTGCTGTATTTTTATAAATGTATTGAAATTGATGTGCTGTAGGGTAGCGGAACTTTTAAATTATTCTACTACCCCATATCTTGCCCGAATGTGCTGTAGAAGTAGACAGAAATAATGGAATCCCAATGTAAATGGTTTTTGACACGTTTGATCTAGATATTTCAGGGCTAATATAACGTTGCAACAACTAAAATAGATATATTTTAACTACTAAAGTTTTTGTCCACTCCAAATGAGTGTGATGTATGAATGCAATCAAAAAAGGTATGTTAAAAATTTTATTTGACAAATACTTAATTTGTAAAATTTTATAGCTGCTTTTAATTACTATTTACATAATAAAATAATTCGAAGAAAATTAAGTAAAAATAATTCAATAACTAGACTTAACTAGAAAATTAAGTTAAGCAAATAAAATAATATGGCATTGAGAATGTTAAGTAAAAGTTTAAGTATCTAGTTAATTAAACAAATTTAACCGAACAATCAGTCACACAAGCAATAATCAGTAATATCCATCGCATATTAAAATACTCTTCTAAAGCTAAGAGAAAAAGCGGTATCTTAAAAAAAATTAATGACATTATTTTTTAATTTATTTATTATTTATTAATATGGCTCATAAAATAGAGTTTATATTACAGAAATTACCCTCTGACAATTATTGATATTTGAAGTTGATGTTAATAGTTTTAGTGTTAATGCGAGTCACAATGTTTTGTTTATTTATTTCTTTTTAATTTTTGCATGTATCATATTAATTCTGAAAACCAAAATTATCTTGACACAAATTTCCCTAAGATACCGCTTTTGAGCTTAAATAGTATTAAGTTCTCACATAAAATCTGAAATGAGATTATTTTTCAAAAGCGCGTTGTGTAAATAAACATAAAACAATTTGTGATGTTATTGACATAAAAACAATTAGAAATTGCCTAAAATAATATTATAACGTTGTTCCCAAACCAACTATTTTTATTCTCATAACAAATTAATTCGCTTTTCAATGGGTCTGTTAAATGTATACTGAACTTTGACAAACGACACATAAACTGGACACTGTCCAGTGGACAGTTAAAATGACAGTTGTGAAAGAACTATCTGTCAAGTAAATTATCTCACATGTAAACTATCTGTCAAGGGAATTGTGAATCAGGCCCTTGGCTATTGTTGATTTTTTGAGGCTTGATATGGTTAGGTTGAATTTGGATATCAATCTATTAAATATGGGAGGGTTATTACTTATAGTATGCATAAAAGTTTCAAAAGAAATTAAAATTTATACAAAATGTCATCGACAGACGAGGCTCTGGCGAATATATGCGGCAATATGCTCGCCCTCTATTACGTGGGACCAAAAATATGATTGGCAAAATGTGGCCAAACAATGACTCTGCCTACCCCTTCAGGGATAAAGGTGTGATTGTATATGATTGTGTATGTTTATTAAAAAAATATGGACAAAGAGTGTTTTTTCTGTCTGCAACAGAAAAAAATATACTCTCCTGCTACTTTAACGCCGTTTTGAAGGGGTACAATCCCCTGTTAATTTACAGATGGACGCTTTTGCAATTGTTCCCCTTCCATTCCCTTAGGAAATAGTTCTCCTTATTTCTACCATCCCTAAAACACTTTTACATCCAAATTCCTGATATTAACGCTCAACTGTCAAAGAAACGAAATGTCAACGTGTCATTATCCACGGATAACAGACTCATTTTACACAAACATATATGCTAAAAAGAAAGAAAAATAAAATCTTAACAGTAAATTCTTGTAAACTGCAATAGTGAAAGTCTTTTCTCATTTACTTAAACCTAGTTCCGAATGAACTGGTTGAAATATGTTATAAGCAAGATGGACGCCGTACACAAAATGGCGGGCGATATAGCGTTGGCGCCACATCTCAAAAAGTCATTTGGATAAAGATTTGGCGGGAGAGGTTCCTCACCTCCTTTGCAGTATTCGTCCCGACTCTGTAATAAAATGAAATAGGTTAACTGTCACTTGCACGACATTAAGTGTGGCCTTAAACAAAAAAGACTTCTTAGCGGGAAAGTGAAGCGTGTCTGCAGTTTTATTGGATTTTCAATAAATTGTGATATATTAAACATTATAACGGTGGATTATTAACCATTAAGTGTTTGTGAACGTACATGGGTGTTGGTGAATAAAACAAAACAGTGCAACATCACTTTTCAAATTCTCTCAACAAGTCCATGTGAGATCTCAGTATAGTCTCACATCTTTACTGAGTACTCAAGGGGAGGGCACCTCATTTACCTACATGTTTATCACCACTCTTTCTCATTTACTATTATTTATGTATTATTAATATATCTCTTACTTGACAATGGCAAATTGTGCTAAACGCACGAAGCCATTATTTAAAAGAAAAAAAAACAAGATTTATATGAAGCCATAGACAAAGCTGTGTTTTAATTCTACTTAACCTTACACAGCAGTTTGAGCAAGCCGCCTTATGGGTTTATTATACAGAAAAGCATTTTTTACAAATTTCCAATGCGTTATATTCAATGAAATCGTAAATAGTGGTAGGTGTCGCACTATCCACTAAAAACCGGGGCGGTGAAATTAAGATATTAGTCTATCCCCAGCGGTTCAACGGTGCAAGCGGTGCAGATGCGACTGCCACTTCAGCTGGCTAATCTTCGGGCTAAGTAGGTATCTTTTGTTCTTTGTCGGCTCACCTTATTCCTGGCTCATAGCTCGCTTAAAGCTAACTCATCATCGAATCCTAGCATTATCCCGGTTGCCCTAGACTTAAGCCTAGCCTTCCCCTCCTTTAGAATCACGACAGGCTGACTGACAGATACCCCCGATAAGAGTTACCGACAGACTGACAAATCTTGAGAAAAACCACAAAAGACAGATAAACTGACAAACCTTGACAAATTCTGACAAAGAACCCATTTGCTTTTACTTCTTTATACCAACCACTCATATTTCTTTCATTGTTGTTTATAAAATATATCGAATTTCCATTTTGTGTTAATGTTTGACGAATCTAAATAATCATGTTGATCTTAAAGACAATAAAGTATATTAATTTTTTTTTTCTAAGCCCCAGGGTTATAACAGGAGCGACTGTTGTCTGACCTCCGCAACCCAGAGGGAAACATCATTCTATGGTCAAACCAACTGTCAGGATATTAAAAAGCACTGACTTCCTAATAACTACTACCATAGACGTTCAGGACAGCCGGGACCGACGACTTAATGTGCTTTCCGAGGCACGGAGCAAGCTATAACTACGCACATAACTGGTTTGAACCCGAGTTCTTTTGAATTAGAATTCTGGTTCTGGCCGCTTAGAGTCTTATACTTACAGCAAATTCCTCAGCGCAAAGTTCTCGACACGGAGGACAGACGACGCCTCCTTTATGAAGCCAGCCTTTTTTGATAATTTTGATTTGCAGTACTTGACCCGCGTGAAAACATGTATATGAGTAGTTACCAACCTGAAAAGTTAAATAAATAAGTATTATTCATGCAACCACCCCAATTGTAGTTACTAAATAACGAACAAACTTACATAAATAGGTACATATTTTTTTTGAAAATACACACTTATCATACATAGGAAATATCCAAACCTGAACAAATATTCATGTTCATGAACACAAAGATTTGTGTTGTCCTGTGTTGGAATGGAACCCACCTTAGGAGCGGTGTGCAGATATACTGGCCTTCAAGCCATATTAGTCGCCGTAACAGAACTGACATAACTTCTTCTTTTAAAAAAAAAATTTTAGTAGTCTATGATTATTAAGCCTAAAGTTAACTTTTACTTACTATAATGTGCAGCCTTCCACTGTCGCATTTGTACTTGTAACACCCGGAGCCCCAGTGTTGCCATTCTCTAATCTATAAAAGACATATAAAATTCAACTAAAGTTACTAGTTCTAGTATGAGTAGAATGCACTTTTAATTAAATTATTTCTTTGCTTAATCAATACTCATAAATATTATTTACGAATACTTTTTTGATACTTTCGCAATTGGACAATTAAATACAGTTACAGTTCATTGCCAAGAAGTGACAATAATATATTTACGCAACACAAAATGTTACAACTGTAACTTAAATATAAAATAAAATATTCTTAATTGTATTTAAGATCAACAGTCAAATTTTTACAAACTAAATGGAAATACATTTTTTCTTTAAACATTAATTAAGAGATACGAGCGGTACCATAATCAAGAAATAAAATCAATATGGATTCTTTGTCAGAATTTGTCAGTTAATCTGTCAGTTTTAAATTATTATTATGTGTATAGAATGTAATATTAATTTGATAAAAGAAAGAAATAAACGAAAATAAATGTTAAATGTTACAAAAAAACAAAATAAATGTTACAATAATAATTAAAATTACTTTAATAAAGTGTTGGTAAATTAAACAGAAAAGTGCAATAGCACTTTTCAAATTCTCTCAAGATGTCTATGTGAGATCTCAGTATAGTCTTACATCTTTACTGAGGACTAAAGGAGTTTAAGGAGAAGGGCATCTCATTTACCATTTATCATCTTTATCACCACTCATTCTTATTTACTATGAATTAAATATAACCAATTACATCGTTTACTTGACACGCACGAATATAAACAAGATTTTTTTTACTTACCTGTCTACATGACTTTTGCTCCCATACTTTGTCACTATGGTCGAAGCATTTAGAATGCTGACCGTAATTTTCTAACGCAAAATTAACATCAGTCTCTGTAAATAAGAAAACGTTGAAGTTATTAATTGTCATTTTACAAAAATTAAGGCCGGCTGACACAACTAAAGTAATTTAATACATACATACATACATTCACGCCTGTTTCCCCGGAGGGGTAGGCAGAGGCATATAATACGCCCACACTTCGCCAATAATATAGTTGGTCCCACGTAATAGGTGGCGAGCCTATTGCCGCTTATTGGGCACTGTTTTGTTCACTATAGTAATGTAATTTAATATATATTTAATAAGTCATTGCAATTCAGTCATTTCAATCAATCAATCAATCATCATCATTTATTGGTGCATCATAAAATTTGTGGATACAAACTAATTACAATAATAAACTGAATTGTATGATGCACCAAAATGACCCATCTCAGCATTTGCTAGGATAATTTCCCAGCGCTGGTTTACAGTTGAACCATTTTGGGTGCAGTGCGGGACATGTTTGAAGGTGAGAGGTACAGAACAATGCTTAAATATATTTAGCACTAAACAGGGTTAGTAACCGATGTCCAAGACAACCTAAGAGTGAAAAGCTACAAAAAACACTAAAAAAACATCACACGGATACCGTTTTTAAAAAAAGCGAGGGTAAGAGCGTGGTGACCCATCAGATCGCGTCTGGAAGGAACCCCTAACGAGAACAAGTCATGATTATATCATATCTAAATATATGATATATATAACCTTCAAATTCAAAGGTTCTCGGGTTCAAACCCTATGAATTTTTACAGTTATGTGCGTAGTTATCGCTTGCCTCGTGAAGCACGTTAAGCTGTTGGTCCCGGCTGTCATGAACATCTATGGCAGAAATTTTTAGAAAGTCAGAGTCTCCTAATGTCCTGACAACTAGTTTTAACCAAAGAATTATGTTTTCCTCTGGATTGTGGAGGTCAGACGGCAGTTGCTCCATGTAATGGCTTATATCAGCCAAATCTGATTAAGCCAGTGAGCAGACCCTGGGCTTAAGTCCAGGGCCATCGGGATAATGCTAGGATATGATGATATAAATGTACTTCATAATTTCAGGCCATCAACCTCGATGATACAGTTAATTGCAAAAGTATCTCTGGAGAGTGTATAGGGCTCCTATCCAGATCTGAGGAGTTCAAGTCAACCTCACCTGCAAGTGGTGCACCTGCCGAACAACGGACGAGGCTTTGGCGAACACAAAAATGCCCGGAAAGCGGCCATTGCTCGCCACCTATTACGTGGGTCCAACAATAGAAATGGCGAAGTGTGGGCGTATAGTATGCCTCTGCCTACCCCATCGGGGAAACAGGCGTGATATTATGTATGTATATATCTATAAAACTTTGGAGTATGCATGTGTGTAGGTAAGAAAGAAGTAGTAAAAGTTACTATCGCTATTTTAATATCAAGATGGCAACACCAGATAATTTTGTTTATATCTTTACAAATATCAAGCAGAAATTATTTTACTAATGGTAGCAAATAGTAGAAATTAGTAGTACCTAGATTTAAGAATCGAAATCATCTGGTTTGATTCCGCCATTTTGTCAGACACACTTAAAAATAGAATAGATCTTTATTGCTAAGACTGTGTACATTTTGCTGGTGTTCATGCGTTACATTAGTAACAACAGTGTACCCGTGCAATTTATACAACTTACAAATAGTTACTCAATATTATTCGTAAAAAAGTATTCATTTTAATTGTAAAATGGTTTATTTATTAGCCAGGCCTTTGAACTTTGGTAGACTTAATTCTTTAATTTCCAAAGGCTATTTATTGAATACCTTAAGGACCGATAGAAGTACTTACTTGGTGTATTCTCCTCATAGGAGCAACGGCTGCCTCTCACTAACACACTCTTGTGTCTCCAAGTGAACTCCTGAAGATAAGGACAGTAGTCTGCGAGGGAGACGGACCCACCATAGTGGGCCTCGTCACCAGGTGGCACGTTGGGGAGGATGTCGAAGTGCTGTGGAGAATAAATAAATAAAATAAGTACCTAAATAAATATTTTCTGACACTTACACCAATTATTTAGTTCCAAGATAAGTATCATTAAGAACTTGTGTTATGGATACTAAACAAGGGATAAACATACTTAAATACTTTTTTTTTGTCAATACATACTTTATATACATAGGAAAACACCCAGATCAGAACAAATATTCATGTTCATGCACACAAAGATTTGTCCTATGTGGGAATCGAACCCACGACCTCTGGAGTGAAGTGTAGGTATACTGACCTCCACGCCATATCGGTCGTCAAATATATAATATTGATTGTAACTACAGAGTTTTTACAGGTTAAATGAGAGCCCTAAACCTCAAACTAGCGAAAGTTGTGTGTTGAGTAAGTTCCTTCCAAAATTTCACCATCTCAGCCATCTGACGTCTGCTGAACATAGGCCTTCCCAATAGATTTCCACATTAAGCTATCCTGAGTCGCCTGCATCCATCGGCTTCCCGCCGCCTTGACCAGATCATCGGCCATCGCGTGGGAGGCCGTCCTCTACTACGTCCAAAACTTATCCTACTAATATTATAAACGTGAAAGTTTGTATGTGTGGATGGATGTTTGTTACTCTTTTGGGCAAAAACTACTGGAACGATTGTGATGAAACTTTGTACGTGTATAGCTGCAGTCCTGGACTAACATATAGAACACTCTTTATTCCGATATTTTCACGGGAACAGGGACCACGCAGGTAAAACCGCAGGGCGCTGCTTGTCTTATATAAAATTAAGACGTTACAATCTAGTTATCTTAGTTGGACCTAAGTTCTTAATTTAGCTTCAGCAATTCTTTATTATATATATTTTAGCAATTATGTGTGTTAACGTTAAATAGGGTTGGCTGGTAGAGATCTCTTCTAGAGATAAGTCCACTTTTGTACTTTTAGTTTTTAAATAGCTTTTGTAAACTATTTATGTTTTATGTGCAATAAAGGATTATTATATTAATGTCATTATCAAATATTCGGAGAAAATACATAAAATAAACTTATGCAGGCCTGTTTTCCTGTAATGGTTAGCAAAGGTATGGTTTTACGCTCACATTTCGCCAGTTAGGGGGCAAGCTTATTGCCGGGAACTGAAATATTTAAATATGGACGTACCTGATATGCCCTGGGTAAGGCGTGCTCATGTCTGACCAGGTTACAAAGCACGACTGCCGACCTTTGCTGTGAACATTCCGTCCTTAGAGGGTTTCCTTTGATTCGCTCGCAGAAGGGAGCCGGATTCTTGCGTCTGATGATAAAAGATAATAAATAAATTAATATTTTTTGACAATTACACCAATTATTTAGTTTCAAGATAAGTATCATTAAGAACTGGTGTTATGGATAACGGATATACATACATAAATACTTTTTTTTTTGTAAAATCATACTTAATATACATAGGAAAACACCCAGACCAGAACAAATATTCATGTTTGTGCAAACAAAGATTTGTCCTGTGTGGGAATCGAACCCACGACCTTATGATCGGAGTGCGGGTATACTCGCTTCCACGCCATATCGGTCGTCAAAATAATAAGCCTTTATTATTTTTTATAATATAACTAGCGGACCCAACAGCCGTAATCCTGTATGTTATTTCAAGCTACTATCAAAATCATGTATTCAAAATTGGCCCCATAGAGCTCTTATGAATGTAATATTTCTAAAATAACTGCGGGAGGGAGATTGATCGTAAAAGAAAATAATCAAGGTTTTTTTTTCTTCTGTCATTAGCATTTAAAAAAAACAGTCAACTCGATCCAGCCGTTTAGTTGTAGTATAGATAAATAACCTAGATACCGACTGCAGCGCTATCTGCCGGTTTGAATATAAACCAAATAATGATTTGATTTGATTAACCATCCAAGGAGCCAAAGGCATACAAAAAAAACAGGTCCATCCGTTAAGGGGGAGTTCAGTGACATACACACGTACAGTAGAATTATTTTCTTATAATGAAACCAATTATTTAGTTTCAAGATAAGTATCATTAAGAACTTGTATTATGAGTACTAAATTACGGGTAAACTTATATAAATACTTTTTTTTGTAAATACAAACTTAATATACATAGGAAATACCCCAAATTGACTAGAACAAATATTCATGTTTGTGCACACAAAGATTTGTCCTATGCGGGTGTCGAAACCACCACCTTAGGAGCGGAGTGCAGACCATACATAATTTTGGTCCTTCGAGCCGGATTAGTAACAGAAGCGTGAGTTAGGATGTGGGTGATTTGTTATAAATCTACTAAAAATTTTAATGAATATGTTAATTTTAATAGACATACTTACATTTCAATATCCGTCATGTTGAGATCGCTTGCAATAAATTAATAAGTTTAGTACAAATACTGTTATTTCAAATAAATTAACGATTCTGTTTGAGGAAGTAAAGTAAAGATGAATGTTTCAAAACACATATATTAAGGGTTAATTATAGCTTGATCTACACTGGCTTACACTATACTAACACTAAGAGTTTTTTTTTTATTTTTTTTTATTTGACTATTCAAAATAACATAACATTTTTTTTTAAACTTATTCTATCGCCAAACTATGTAATAGTTTAATGGCGAATATAACACCTTTTTAAATACATATTATGTTACTAATAAGATCACAAGCATAATTAATTCATAAGAGGTTAGGAACAGCCAGAATCAAAAACATCAATAAGGTATTTTTTTAACCTGTTTTTATATACTGCTGTGCTGCAGCAAACAATTTCACTTGGTATGTGGTTAAATAAGTGTCTCGCACAACGATCACTAATCCTGATTAAAGCGATATCTATTTAAAATGAAAATAATGAATAAATGAAAATAAAGAATGAATAATGAATGCAAAGAAACAAATGACTAAAATGCAATGACATTTTAAATGAAATTAAACTTATCTTTGACTCGAAATTATACTACGTTTTGGATACTAAAACACACATTAATGTTCGAAAAATCACACATAGAAAATAAAACCAAACTGCAGACTGACGCTTAACTTTCCCGCCAAGAAGTCTCTATGTAACTTCATCCAGTTAATAAAAAACAATTTCAGTTTGTTTTATTGTGTAGGCCAGTGTAGAAATTTATTTATTGAAAACACATTATAACATGAAATAATATTTTGATAATATCTACATAAAAATATTGTTATAGCTATTCCAGAATAGCAAATTCTATATCAATAAATTATTACAATAAAATTTAGATATTTGAAATTATTATTATTTTTGATAAAATCTCGTCAATTTCACATAGTTATATTATCTAATAAAAATCTTGTACTATGGGGTAGCAGACAACGAACAGACATACATAATATATACAAAGAAAATATCCAAAGTAACAAAAACATTCATGTTCATGCACACAAAGGTTTGTTCTGTGTGGGAATCGAACTCACAATCTCCAGAGATAAGATCGGGTCAAAGGGTCATATAGGCCGCTAATTATTATAACTTTACACTCACAGATTCATTTCGGTTCCATTTTGAAAGCTTGAAATTAGAAGATAAATATAAACACATAATATACAATGCAAGACTATTTACATAACTATTTTATAGTTTGGGCTGAAATTTATTTAATTTATCAATCAATCAATCATTAAACATCAATCAATCATCAATCAATCCTCAATCAAATAATTTTAATTGCGTAATATGGGTTACACAGAGGTTTGTTTACATAAATTTAGTAGTTTCACCATTTACTGCCTGTTACATATGGCATGAAAAAAAAACACTTTTTGACTGGAAGAGATTTCTTTTAGAAATATGGTGGGCTTGTATTTGTCATCATCATCTCAGCCCATTAACGTCCCACAACTAAGCACGAGCCTCCTCTCACATATCGAGGTGTGAGGGTATTGGGTCTTACTCACTACGCTGCCATCAGCCTCCGCAGCTTCATTCTATAGTTAAACCAGCCGTCAGGATGTTCGATGGCACTGACTTCCTAATGCTTGATCATCTTGATATTTATTGATTGGTTGATTGAGTAGTGTTAGTAATTCCTCCAAGAGAGCTCCACTCTTCCAATAGGTACTACCCAAATACGTCTACAGCTTTACAGGTTAAGTCGACCTGTCCACAACGACAAATTTATTCATTTTATGTAAAATATTGGTTATTGAGGTCTCGAAGCATCTTATTTTCCATGTAAAAAACAAACAATTATAACAATAAGACTTACACATTTGAAAATATCTTAGCTGATAGCCGGAAATCGGGTATTTTTTATAAAAAGCAGTTAAATTAAAATATCTCGAAAACGGTGACAACAAGTTGAGATTTAGGATAGGGTGTTTCATAGACAAATCAGTCAAAAGCGATGTAAACTACACGCCCTTAACGGGAATAGGTCGACTTAACCTGTAACCCTGTATATATACTTATCTCTCATTACCATAGCAATGTTAGTCGTAAATAATTCTGTAAGTTCAGACCTTTGAGGGTTCAGCTGTGTTTACACAAAAGGACTTCTCTTTTACCTGGATAATGCTAGGATATGACTCCATCATCATGGTAGTCATATTCTAGCATTGGGGCAGACCAAGTATAGCTGATTTCTGTAATTACATGGAGCGACTGCCGTCTGGCAACTTCTTCTGGCGTCTTCGCAACTCGAGGGAAACATTCTATGGGTACAGCTTTAAGGATATTAGAAGGCACCAACTTCCTGCGACTGCCATGGATTCCCACGTCTGAAAGACCTTACCATCAGCAGTGTTAGTAGTAAAGAACCCTGTAAGTTCAAACCTGAACCTTTGTGTGTTGAGCCACTGTTTGCAGGAGGCCTTCACAAATCGACAGCCCAGGCCTCTTCCCCAGCTCAGTGGTGTCGCCAGCGAGTATTCAGCTCGGTACCAGCCGGTGTCTTCCATCAGGGCGAAGGTGATTCGGCTGAATACTGAGTTTTGGGTGTGGGTGCCGGTCATGGCTTCATTCTGGAACAAGTTGAAATGGTCTTCTTTGAATTCAAATTATAAGTAAACAAATTGCAATATAAAAAAAACTTTTTTGCAAGACCAAAATAAATGACGACCGATATGGCGTGGAGGTCAGTATATCTGCACTTCACTCCAGATGTCGTGGGTTCGATTCCCACACAGGCCAAATCTTTGTGTGCATGAACATGAATATTTGTTCTGGTCTGGGTGTTTTCCTATATATATTAAGTTTTTTAACGTTGTTTATCCGTTGGTTAGTATCCATAACACAAGTTCTTAATGATACTAAATAATTGGTGTAATTGTCAGAAAATATTTATTTATTTAATATACGCCTACAATTTGCCACTTATATAGTTGGTCCCACGGAATAGGTGGCAAGCCAAATGCCGTTTACCAAGCACTGTTATGTTCACCAGAGCCTCGTCCCATGATCGGCAGGTGCACAACTTGCAGGTGAGGTTGGTATCCTACCAGGACCTTATAGTACTGTAGTAGTACGCGTTATTTATAATTGCTTCAGATTTTTTTCTCTTTGTTATTTATTAGCTAATTTGAAATGTTTAATGTGTATAACGACAAATTTGCTTATAGATCTATAAAACATTAGACATCTATTAGTAAAATCAAAACAGCTGTTTCTGAGCTTTGCGCTTTAAAGTTCTTTTTCTGGCCTTAAAAACAACCATTTAAAGTTAATTCATTTGTCATCATGATATCCTCGCTGCCTATAATCACTGGTCTAGTTTTGACTGAATTTTAGTTATTACGTGGAGCCACTGCCGTCTGACCTCCGCAACCTAGAGGGAAACATCATTCTATGGTTAAACCAGCTGTTAGGATATTAGAAGGCACTGACATTCTTATAACGACTGCCATAGATGTTCATAAAATCTATGTCATAGGCTTGTCCACTCCCTTTGTTATCGTCATTACTAATTAATACTACTTCTTGTGTACCCCGCCGTGCTGTGGATTGTACCTACCCATTTACTTACTAAATTTTAATTTTTAAATTAAAAAAAATAGTAATTATTAATATATATTAATGTACATACCTTAATGAAAAATACCTATTTTTAACAAACCAATAAATTCTATTCTATTCTAATCTTTCATATAAAATTGTTATTTAACATAAACATAAGTAAAACTTTTTGTCTAACACTAATATAAAATTGTTGCTCAAACCAAAACTTAGATTATGTGTTATCGAAGAGCGGTGTCTCCTGACACAGGCTTATTCAAGCTTCAAAGGAGGCACCAGCTACTAGATATTCTAATGTACCAGGTTGATTATGAAATAAAAAAAAATATTAATATTATTATTGTTTTCTTTATTTTACATTCTCAAAAAAATTCTTTTTTTTAATATTAGATGTAAACCACGGGCTTAAGCCAAGTGGAGTTCATTAGGGTGAATAATAGTGGCACTATCATTCACCCTAATGAATAGTGGCACTATCATTCACCCTAATGAATAGTGGCACTATCATTCACCCTAATGAATAGTGGCACTATCATTCACCCTAATGAATAGTGGCACTATCATTCATCACTTCGTCCTGCAAATACTTACATACGATCCGCGGCATATGTTTAATATAGCGGCATTTTGCATGGTGATGTAAATGTGGGGTAACTCAAATTGTCGTAAATAGTGAAGGCGATGTTTAGGTATGACGCCAGTTCTAGAGAGCACCAGTGGTACAATGTATACTCTACTCATTTTCCAAATTCTCTTCACTTCTTTTTTCAATTCTGTATATTTATGTATTTTTTCAATTATTGTTTTTTCTAAATTATGTGTGTTAGGTATTGCTATATTATTATTATTCACATATATTTATAAAATTAACACATAATTTATATTTTTCACAATATTATTTCACAATAATATTATTATATTACAATACTGTAAAAAACATAAAAAACGGAGACCGCCGGCCGCGAGGTAACACCCAAACGACTGGCGGCTAGGGCTGCAGAGAGAGAAACCTGACAATGCGCGCCGTATCGAGAAGCATTGCCTTTTGTATCTGTCCCTTAACCCAGCTACCTAGCTTGAGCTCCATAAGATATTGGTCGGACCTCTTCGCTATCACACCGTTTTATTATTATTATTAATATGACAGCGGAGACCGAGGTGCGACCAGCAGAGTTTGAACTCGGAACACTCTGAATAAGAAGTATATGGATCTCGCCATTAGCCAATCGCCACTATCCTTAAGACTTACCTCAAAAACTCTTTTCTCCCAATGAGTTAGATGCGTACCATCGCCCCCCTGATCTTCCAACTCAGCCCCCTCCAGATCTGAGCAGTTGAAGTGCTCCCTGACCTGTAAATAAAATAACATAGTAATGTCTTTATCATGACCTAATATAGAGGATACAGAACTGTAAGGAGAATTACACACTTATAACAAAAAATATGAGACGAAAATTTTAACTTTTGCCTGACTGTGAATCAAACCTACGACCTATGGATAATCGTTTCACAGTGTTTAATCGCAATTTAATAATATCCCAATGGTATTTATCGCATAAATCGATCAAGAAAAGTATTTTAAATGCGTTAGTAGACCAGCCATGATTGAACACGTCTAAATACTTGTTTTGAAAAATATATTGATATTCGTATTAGAAAAACATTAAAAGTGAGTCTTTTTTATTTTTTAAAATTTGTGATGTTTCAAACATAAATGTGTAGTAACGGTGGATTATTAACCGTTAAGTGTTTGTGAACGTGCATGAGTGTTGGTAAATAAAACAAAACAGGGCAACATTATTTTCAAATTCTCTCAAGAAGTTCATGTGAGATCTCAGTATAGCCCCACATCTTTACTGAGGCCTCAAGGGGTTTTTGGCAAACGCATCTCATTTAGATGTCATTCATTATCTTTATCGCCACTCATTCTATGATTTGTATATTAATAATATATCTCTTATTTGAGACTGGCTTAATGAAAAAAAATATAGCCTTTGTTTCCTTGTCAATTTTCCATTTGTTTTTTTTTACGAATTACACAGTTTTGTTTTATTAGATTATAAATTTTATCATAGGCATTATAATGTTATTACTTTTGCTGGCAACACTGGCTAATTTGCTGTAATCGTGTTTTAGTACCAATGGAAATGTATTACTAGTTTTTGTTTTGCTCCTAAATAAATATTAAGAAATCTTACTCAGTTGTATTGTTTATTATAACCTGATCTCAATACTTTTGTAAATAATTGTATTCTATAGATACATATCAGAAATTCCCTAGATTTCATACCTCTTTAACGACTCGTGGTGTGACGATCATGTTGAAGGTCCTCTCCATGTACCCTCCCCGTATCATCCAGTCCTTCCTGGTCACGTTTCGAACTACGCGATCCGACCATTTGTGAATTTGTAGTCTGTGGATGACAAATATAAGACAAGCTATTTAAGCAATGTAATGACACTTGGCGGGAAAGTGAAGCGATGACGCTGCAGTTTTATTTTATTTTCTGAAATTTGTGATATTTTGAACATTAATGTGTAATAACGGTGGATTATTAAGTCCATGAGTGTTGGTAAATGAAACAAAATAGTGCAAAATCACTTTTCAAATTCTCTCAAGAAGTCCATGTGAGATCTCAGTATAGACCAACATCTTTATTGAGGACTCAAGGGGAGGGCATCTCATCTACCATTTATCATCATTATCACCACTCGATCTAATATCCTATGATTAATATATCAATAATATATCTTTTACTTGAAACTGGCTAAGAGTGCTAAACGCACGAAGACATTATTTAAAACAATTTTTTTTTTTATCTAATCTAATCCTCTAAAAATGTCATGTTGATCAAGAATACTGATTGAGCATCAAAAATGGGATTAGGCGTCTGAGTTTGTGTTTCTTATGTTCAACTTTGATGACCGTTAAACCAAAATTATATCATAAAATGTTTTCTAGTCTACTCCTGTACATAGTACCTGTACCTGTACTGTACATTTTCCAAAAATAACACAGTCTTCTAAAGAACACATCCAGTACCAGTCTCAAGTTGTGAAATAAAATCGAGAAGCCAGAGTCTCGTCTGTTGACAGGAGATACACCACTTGCAGGTGATGTTCGTATTTTGTCACATTCAAGTAAAGTCTGTCATAGTCAAGTCAAGTGAAAGTCGTATCCCAGTAAAGTACTGGAGACTTTACTAGAGGCGTCTCTGGAGGTTTTGAGTCAACTCGGAAAAGTCACAATTCACTGTAATATTCAGTGTTTTAAATATAAATATAGGATGCATCTATTGAGCCTGCAAAAGTCTGCTATAGTTAAGTAAATTAGATTTTATATAATGATGCTATAAGTTAAAATGAAAGTGAAGTAAAACAATATCTTTTTATTTTTAGTTTGTATATGTGGAGTCATTACCCCATCTTACCGGCATTCGCAGAACACCAGCGTCGTGACAATCTTTGTTGCGACATTATGCTGAGCGGAAGCCTTTTTGTTACCTTTTTTAGATTTAAGATGCTCTTAGCTTTAAGATTTTTCTTATTTTAATTTGTAATGTACCAAATAAACGTATTTATTGTATAATTATTATTATTATGCCACTTTCCTACACTTGTGTAACGATGCCGAAGATGTTATGTGTAAAAATCTACTATATTTACTCATTAAAACTTGAATTTATTAGTTTTAGAAAATAAAATAATGACGCGATGTATCTTTTTTCGTGTTGGAGCCAAATGTCTTATATGAGATTATGGCTATGTATGGAACTACTCAATTTTCTTGATCTACTGGTACTTACTCTTCATCTAATGGTGGATTTCCAGTGTCGGGTCGTCGCTCAGTAAGGGGTTCACCATTATCGTCTCTGGAATATCATAAACCATTATTTGCTTTGAGTTTAAAGGCATTGAGATTTATTGTTAACTCCTTATTAGGGCAGTGGTAAATATTGTTCCCCCCCGACGACCATCTTGTCGTGGTGGGGGGGCTGAGTACCTCCCGGAGGCCGGGAAAAGGTAACACCCAGAGACCGACGACTCTGGGTGCCCTTAGTACTGACTACCGGGGGAGAAACTAAGAGGGACCTGTGGAGGGCGCAGCGGGCGGGGCAGGAGGGCCCGTCAAGCAGCGCTAAAAGGGTCTTAGACAGTAGGGGCAGGGGGCCCCTGCTAACCATGGACCCTCCGAGAAGTCGGCCACACACGCTATGGTCGCACAAGGAGGTAGGAGGGGCGCGTCCACTGCGTCTCTCTGAGGAGGTCCTCCCGGTTTTGGTTCGGGGGACGTTGGCCGCGGGCGGGGTGTCAGAGCTGCAACCCAGATACTGGCCCCCCGCCTCTTTCTCAACAAGCGGCGGGCGTCGTCGGAAGGTTTTTAGTGGGTATTACTGCTGGCGGTCGTGTCTGCCGGTGGTGAGTCCCACACACCTCTCTCGGTCCCCCTTCGCCGGGAGACAGTGCGTAAAAGCATTTTGTTACCGATGTAAATGAAAAAAAAAAAAAGTGGTAAATACCATAAAATGAGCCGTAAGTTGCGATTATCATTACATGTCAGTTAAGTTGAAAGGAGATTAATTGATACATGTTTATTGTTAACTCACATGACATGATTAGATTTGACACAGGTCAGCCCTTAAAAGGGTGATTTTAAAATTGTAAATTTTTAGTCATGCTGTTTTCTATTTGTTAGGATGGTGGAAAAAGAGTTCATTGCTGTCTCCTGCTGTGGGTTCAGCGAAAGGATGTGTTAGACTTTACTGATTAAAAATCATCCATGTTTCTTCTTTAGCTTATCACGTTCCGCAGAAACCCTTTCTAATAATTCCGCAACGAAGGCAATACTGTGTACACTAATTGTGGATTATTGTCAAGCCTAATTTCTGTGTTTGTCCATGTTGTTTAAATGTCTTCGATGATAATCTGTGCGTCATCATCATCATCATTTCAGCCATTTCACTGCTGAACATAGGCCTCCCCAATTGCTTTCCACGTAGATCGATTCTTTGCCGCCTGCATCCAGCGGCTCTCCGCCGCCCTGACCAGATCATCGGTCCATCGCGTTGGGGGCCGCCCAATAATAATCTGTACGTGTGCCAATAATACATGAAAGGGGATACCGCGGTGCTTGGACATAGCATAGCTGGCTCGAAATTGAACATGGATGCATCATAGTAAACTATGTCTTTATATCTAAGTTAAAACTCTTCCTAATACAAAAAAGCTACTACACTTTAAAAGAATACATGGAAGAAAAATTTAATAATTTTGTGGGTAAATAGTGTAACGTAAATAAATAATTCAATATATGAAAATAATAATATATGAAAACAATACTTTGACATTTGGCTAAATATCTTATTCTCAATACTAATACTGACTAATAATAATACCTACTGACATAGACTATTCACATTATTTTATTTTATTTATTAACATATTAACTCTTTTACATGTAACTGTAATAATATATAATGTGACATTGTTGCTACATTTTAATTTAATGTTTTTACCTATACTAACTGTTATAATATTGTTTAAATCTACTGACATCATTTGATACATACTCAATAAATAAATAATAATTTAATAACAATAATTTAATAACGGTAATTTAATAATAATAATAAGAATTATACGGCGCCCTTCCTCCTCTCTCCTACACTATGCTGTGCCCGACAGGGTCCACAAATGTACGAAATTGTAATATTCACCACCTTATGAAACCATTGTGGAACGCAATAAAGTATTGAGTATAGTCAGTAAAAGTTTGACACGCCATTCCGCTCGATAACGGTAGAGTAGTTGATGATTTTTCATTTAAAATAAAAAAGTGCCTGTAATGCACAATACTATAAATAGTTTACCTGTAAAATGCGAACAGAGATACGCTGAACCCCAAAGCGTGCAACATTTCATGCTTGACCGTGGAGAGCACCGATGGTAGATCCCGGTACTTCGTAGATAGCTCGCCTGGACAGAAGTTAGCGTGACCTGCCACTGGCCTGCAAGAGAAAATATAAAATGAAAACTTAAACCTCTTTAATACTTTTTAAAAACATTTAGATCTAAATCATTTCTTTAAGCTAAGCTTTCGGAAGCACTAGTCATGATCTATCCTATCTATATCCCTGTTGCCCTAGACTTAAGCTTAGGGCCCACTGTTCTGCTCTGCCCGGCCCCCACTATAACCAGATTTGGCTGAAATTCAGTTATTACGTGAAGCGACTACCGTCTGACCTCCACAACCCAAAGGGAAACATCATTCTATGGTTAAACCAGCTGTCAGGATGTTAGAAGGCACTAACTTCCTAATAACGACTGCCACAGATGTTCATGACAGCCGGGACCAACAGCGTATCGTGCGTTCCGAGGCACAGAACAAGCGATAATGACGCATATAACACAAGATTATGAACCCGTTATCCTCTAATTTTGAAAGTTATGTGACTCGCCACTGGGCGCTTTGCTTTTGGAGCTCTAGTAACCTTTAGTAACCCTAAGGCTTTCTGTTTGTAACAGAAAAAAAAGTGCATTCAATTTAAATATAATGTGCAATGACCTTCTATACACATGGACTAATCACGTCATACAATGACAAAGCAATAATAAGGCACAAGTCTCTAATTTCACCATATGATGCTTTGACTGATCTTTTCATACATTGCGCTAAATGAGCAGCAATAAGCTACATAAGGTGAATTTAGAAGCGGATTCGAACAAAAATAGCAGTGGAGTGGCGTTGGCTGTTAATTTTTGTTTTTTATTTACGAGAGATAGATTTTTATACTTTTGCGAATATTGTAATTTCAGCCCGAAATAGTCCACAGGAAGAATAGGAGTGGCCATACTGTGTTCCGATACCACACGGTTTCCGAATGTGCCTATTATTATTATAAACTACCGAATTATAGATTTTTTTTTATACAACAAGGAAGGCAAACGAGCAAGTGGGTCACTTGAGGGCAAGTGAGCACTATTGCCCATAGACACCTGACACCACCATAGGAAGTGCCGATGCGTTACCAACCTAGAGGGTTAAGATAGAATGCCTCTTATGCCAGTTTTTTCCTAGTAATAAATATTATGAAGATAGCTAATGTAGGATCACTTGTAATTAGTAAAAAATATTTTAGGGGGATATTTTAAGGGGTATTGGCATCACCCATAAATATGAACAAATTTTTATTACTAGTAAAATCGCAAAAATATCAGCTATTAACGTTGTTATCTATACATTCAAAAACTACTGTTCGCTGAATACATATAAGCTTTGTGTATGTAAGAAAAACCAACACTTTAAAAAAAATATGGACTTTAAAGTAGTAATAGTAATCGGTAAAACTGGTATCAAAAATCGAAAATAATCAAACATGTTTTGGAGCTTTAAACATCGATTCGTATTTTATACATATTTTTATATTAATTTATTTTATATGAATTTTTTACGCGTAAATCGTTTAGGGGTGTAATATAAATCAGATTCAAGACAATGATTTGAGTAAATGACGCTTGATTTATGTGGTTCGTAAAATTCTTCGGACCTTTCTCTTGCTACTATCTTGCGCCATTTCTCCCTCAAAATCTCGTGTACAGGAAAGCTAAAAAAAAGCATCAGCAAGCAACAGGAAATATGTTGGTATGTATTAACAGATAAATACAGGATTTATATGTATTAACAGATGGAAGCAATGTGGCAAAAAATAAAGGTCTATAGCGATTCTATTGCTTTCTTTTCTGACTCTGTTCTTGTGGCGTCCTTACACCTATCTCTTTCTGACGCGAAAGAGTGAAAAGAATGGAAATACCTGTCAATAATTTATGATAATTATTGAAAATTAAATGGTTTTACAACATTATTTACACATTTTCGTGTGTTATCTTTCAGAAATAAAATCAACTTACCGGTGGTAGGTTACACCATCTTTTTTTTGAATCGTTAACGTATTATTTGGGCACTTTTTTATGACTTACTTCGGCATCCTTCTGACTTAGCTGTCAAAACACGACTAAAGAAAAAGTGTGCTTATATCGCGTTTAAGCACACTTTTGCCGTGCCGTTGACGGCGCGCTGATGCGATGTCCATGTGTATAGAAGGTCATTGATAATGTGATTTAGTTAACTAGTTGGTAACATGAAGTAACTAAACAAATGTTCTCTTATAATCACACTAGTCATTTAGTTTCAAGATAAGTATCATTAAGAACTTGTGTTATGGATACTAAATAACGTATACAAGAATACTTTTTTTTTCGTAAATATTAGGTCGGGGAAAAAGTCTTTTCGCATAACGTAGGTATAAACTTATTATATTATATATTGTATTATATATTATATATATTATATTACATTTTTTTTGACTGTACTATTTGTGTCTGGCTGGTTTTGGTAACATTAAAAAGGTTCCATTATAAAGAAAAGAAAAAAATAAAAAAAAGTTGTTTCTCGCTATTTTTCATTTGTTTTTCTCTCCGTAAAAATGAGTGAATCTAATGAAGAAATTCGATACATTTTAAAATTTTATTATAAAAAAGGCAAAAATGCAACTCAAGCAGTGAAAAATATTTGTGATGTTTATGGACCTGATGCAGTGTCAGTAAGAGTAGCACAAATTTGGTTCAAACGTTTTCAGTCCGGAAATTTTGATGTTAAAGATGCACCTCGCTCTGGTCGCCCTGTTACGAATAAAATGGACGCCATTTTTGAAAGAGTGGAGCAAGATCGGCATATTAGTAGTTACGATGTAGCTGAAGAACTGGGAATTGACCACAAAACAGTTTTGACCCATTTGAAGAAAGCTGGTTATACAAAAAAG
Source organism: Musotima nitidalis (assembly GCA_949126915.1). Lineage (NCBI taxonomy): Eukaryota > Metazoa > Arthropoda > Insecta > Lepidoptera > Crambidae > Musotima > Musotima nitidalis. The sequence continues at coordinate 6,099,411 of OX421440.1, forward strand.
CTCGATATTTGGGTGCCACACGAGCTCACTCAAAGAAACTTAATGAACCGTGTACTCATTTGCGATTCATTATTGAGACGTAATGAAACCGAGCCGTTTTTGAAGAGATTGATAACTGGCGATGAAAAGTGGATCACGTACGACAAGAACGTGCGAAAAAGGTCGTGGTCGAAAGTTGGCCAGGCTTCACAGACTGTGGCCAAACCTTTTTTTTTTTTTTTTTTTATTATCGTCTGTAAAAAAATGCTGCTTACGCACTGTCTCCCGGCCAAGAGGGGGAGACCGGGAGGGGGTGTGGGGCTCACTGCGGCCGACACGACCACCGCAGTCCTACCCACTAAAAAACTTCAGACGACGCCCACCGCTGTTGAAAAGGGGCGAGGCACCAGTGCCCGGGTTTGTAGCTTCTGGAACCCCGCCCGCGGCCAACGTCCCCCGGATCAGAACCGGGGAGACCTCCTCAGGAAGGCGCAATTTGCAGCGCCCCCCCTACCTCCTTGTGCGGCCATGGCGTAACTGGCCGACTTCGGGGGGGGTCTAAGGCGAGACGGAAGGGGCCCCCTGCCCCCGCCGCCTAAGACCCCCCGGGCGCTGCCTGACGGGCCCTCCTGGCCCGCCCGCTGCGCCAACGGCGTAGCCGGAGAGAGAGCGGATCCCGCTCCCTCTCCCGCTCCGCAGCCTCCTTCTGCGACATCACCACTTCGCAGAAGGAGGCCATCGCCTCCCACGCCGTCTCGCTGTCGACCATCTTTTGCATGATGGTCGGCAGCGAGAGAGCCACTCCACCCAGGGCCGCGGCTAACGTCGACCGCGGCCCAGCCCACGCAGGGCATGCCACCAAAGTGTGCTGCGCATCATCCATCGCGCAGTCACAGTGGTGGCAACACCGGGTCGACTCCCCCCCGGCGACGTCGCACAGATACTTCCCAAAGCACCCGTGCCCGGAAAGTACCTGTGTGAGCCGGAAAGTCATCGACCCCCACCGACGGCCGACCCATCGCTCCAATATGGGCCCGACCGCCTCGAGGATACGGCGCCTCGATCCTTCGGCACGTAGTTCGGCGCTCCTGTGTAGCTGCCGCCGCCATGCGCCCAGAGCCTGTGTCTGAGCGTCTCGACGCCACCGCACCACAGTGTCCGGTGTGGGGCGGAGACCCTGGCTCCGGGATTGCGCGCCACGCCAGTAGACCGCCGAGAGAACCTCGGCGTCGAGGTCCCACGGCAGGGACCCGGCGAGCGCGCATGCCACCTCATGGGAGATGGTGCGATACCCCCTAACGACACGGGTCGCCATGACCCTCTGCGACTGCTGCAGGATCTGTCGATGGCGACCCGATATGGAGCTCGCCCAAATTGGGGCTCCATACAGGGCTATGGACCGCACCACTCCCGTGTTGACTGTGGCCAAACCTGGCCTAACACGAAATAAGGTGATGCTGTGTGTATGGTGGGATTGGAAGGGCATTGTTTATTATGAGCTTTTACCGCCCGGCAAAACCATCGATTCTGATCTTTACTGCCAGCAACTGATGAGATTAAAGGAAGCAGTCGAGAGAAAACGGCCGGAATTGATCAACAGGAAGGGTGTGGTCTTTCATCACGATAACGCTAGACCACACACATCTTTAGCCACTCAGCAAAAATTAAGAGAGTTCGACTGGGAGGTCCTAGTGCATCCACCATATAGCCCTGACCTTGCGCCTTCAGTTTTTCACCTGTTTCGGTCTCTGCAGAATTCTTTAGGTTCTGTAAGGTTGACCTCAAGAGAGGACTGCCAAAACTATTTGTCCCGTTTTTTTGATCAGAAGTCCCAAAGTTTCTACAGTAACGGGATAATGTCTCTGCCCACAAAATGGCAGAAAGTTATTCAACAAAACGGTACATATATATTGTAAATAAATGTAAATAAACTTTGAAAAAAATGTCTTGACTTTTCATACAAAAATACGAAAAGACTTTTTCCCCAACCTATTACATACTTAATATGTATAAGTACATAGAAAAATACCCAGACCAGAACAAATATTCATGTTTATACACACAAAGATTTGTCCTGTGTGGGAATCGAACCCACGACCTCTGGAGTGAAATTCAGGTAAACTGACCTCCACGCCATATCGGTCAAAGAAATGGGCAGAAAGCCGACAAGGTTCTATCTCCCACCGACCTATTTAGAAAACAAGGTTGGAAAGTTCTCTTAGAATCCGTAACCACTGAAGTAGCTCTAATGGCCGCCATAGACGTTTAGGTAATTTTATAAAACAGTTAGATCAAACTGGCATGAATGTCTGGTATAATCCTACTAATATTATAAACGTGTAAGTTTGTATGTGTGGATGGATGTTTGTTACTCTTTCACGCAAAAACTACTGGAGCGATTGTGATGAAACTTTGTACGTGTATAGCTGCAGTCCTGGACTAACATATAGGACACATTTATCCCGATATTTCCACGGGAACGCGGACCACGGGAACGCGGACCACGCGGGTAAAACCGCAGGGCGCTGCTAGTGTTTAATAAAGAAATATGAATTTTCGTATTTTTATTTGATCAATCAGTTTGAACCAGCCTGTTTGATCAAATTACCTTGAACGTCTATGGCGGCCATAAGGAACCTTCCATGTGATATGGAACTGATAACCTGGTAAAAGCCAGAACTTTATCAGAATACATAGTAATGTTTCAAGATAAGAGATAAACAAACTATATAATATACAACATTAAAATAAACGACTATCAATCAATCAGCTGGCGCTGAAACGCTTTTAATTCCAATTAAGTAAACACATTCAACAAATTGCACTATAATAATAATCATTTACTGCACAAAATAATTATAAGTATGACAGGAGGTAAATAAAGTAACATGTTTCAGTAAAAGTGCACTTTTTCATTTTAAAATAAAAACATGTACCTATTTTATGACAGAGTTGTGATATTTTTATTGAATTGTAAAGAAGACAATGACATGTTCGGATTAAGTATGAAATAAAATATCCGTTCAATGACCCCCACGGCTCCGATGACAGGCCATTACTCTTTTCATGAAATTCCCTATGACTTTTGCACAGAGATGTGGCTCCAATCTACACAACTGTCTACAAAATTAATTAAACTCAATAAGTTATAAAAAAAGTCTGTTTTTTGTCTCTCCTGAAAACTTCCTACAATCTTAATTTCTTACGTATAAGCCACGATTTGCAAGTCTCTGCTATGCTGTCCTAATATAAGTCATTATTCTCTACTTCTGCCATGACTGACTTGGCAGAAGTAGAAATTAAGGCGTAAAGTCCAAATTCTGAAGATCCAAATCTAAATTATCCAAGCAATATTCCACTAACTTGGCTAAAGCGTAGACCACAGTAAGAACGTTTGCATCCCTAAATCTCAACTGCGCTGTAATAAACAAGACCTTATCGCCTACCTCTACTAGTTCTCGATATTTGGCAACGTATTAATATACAAACCTGTCTAAAGCAGATTCCTGCTGACAATGCGAAGCGTACGCGACGGTGAGTCCACGTTTGCACCTCTCAGTTTCTACAGCACTGACGTATAGCACAAAGTCAGTGTCTTCAACTCCTGTCGATTCCAGGTCTTCATCTTCGACAGTGTCTAATGGACGCCGATCAATTGCTGGAATGTTAATTATAAATACATTATATTAAACATTAGAGCTTGTATTGTGGGTATTTTGTGACGGTAATACAATTTTTTTTTGTATAGGTGAGGTGCACAGAAACTAGTATTATATAATATAATGGCCTCGTCAATAATATAATACAAAAGCTAAAGTGAGGTTGTTTGCTTACAAAACAATGGAAATACATCAGTCCTTATAATATATAGGACATTACACGGACCAAGACAAATATTCGTATGTCTATCTTAGGAGCGGAATTAAGGTTCACTAAACTCTTTGCGATATTGGTCGTCTAACCTAACCCTTTGCCACCATATATTATCCCTAAATTAGCTCTTCAAAAACCCTTACCAGTTCCATCAACACCTTCGGCGAGTGAATTGACACTGACATCAGGCCTGTCTTCAACAGGAGGCGGAGGAAGTGCTCTGCAGTTGTGTCCTGTACTGTTGCACACGAAGCACGGCTGTTGGCAGAAAAATAACTGTAATGCATCATCACCCCTACTCCCTAGAGTCTGATTTTGGTGCATCCTGCAATAAATTTTTCGCTATTGTAATGAGTTTGTATTCGCAAATTTTATGATGCACCAATAAATTATTGTTATTATTGATTACTGGTCTACCCAATTTTTGCTGAAATTCAGTTATTTTACGGAGCGACTACACAGAGGGAAACACCTATTGTTAAACCAGCTTACAGGAAATTAGAAAGCTCTAACTTCCCAGTAACGACTGCCATAGATGTTCATGACAGCCAGGACCAACGGTTTAACGCTTGACGAGGCACGTAGCAACTGATAATCACGCACATAACTTCGAAAAGCCATTCAGGTGACAAGGATTTCAACTTGAGACCCTCTGCGTTGCAGTCTATTGTCCTCAACCACTGGAATAGCGCTGCTAAACTGTGTTCGGCATCATCTCAACCTTTAAGTACCAACTGCAGTTCTCTACCCAATTTTTGAAATAGAAAAACCAGAGGTATTGAAACTTCATTTCACATTATTTGCACGAACAATGGCAATGAAAATGTAATCTTAACACGATATATTTTATTGCATATAATAAAAATATTTGATTTACAATGCTAACTTCAATACTGGCCGTATCGAATGATGACATTTTTTAACAAAATGACAATATTTGGTAAGTTTTTCAAGTTATATAAAGGAATAATAAATAGTATTCGTAATTTTCTCTAATTATCTACACACACAGTGGTGGAATAAAAAAAAAAACTTTATTGTCTTTAAGATCAATAGAACCATTTAGATACGTAAATTTTGTGCAATCAAATTGAAATTCGATAAGTTTTTTTAACAACAATGTAAGAGATATGAGCGGTACCATAATCAAGTAATAAAAGCAAACGGATTCTTTGTCAGTATTTGAATGGAACCTGAGCTTCTCTAAACTTAGCACCTAGAAGTAGTAAGGCCTGATCCCCATAGAATCAGATAGTATGACGATAATTCACTCGAGTGATGATTCATGGAAATCATGGATATCGTGATGACGCTGATGATTAGCTGCTGGATTAGCATTCAATCTAATAAAGCTCTTATATTTTCAGGATTGCATTTGATTGTACTCATAAACCTTGTACAGTCTTTCGTATTACTCACAGCCAATATGGACGATGTGAAGAAATTGGCAAAGAAATTCGTATCCGAATCACTTGCCGATCAAATAGCAGAGTTCATAGCAAAAGTGAGCAAGAGCAATATCGACGTATCAATAGAGAATGAAAAAAATGAACATTACACTGAATCTGTTGAAAATATAAACAATAAAAAACTCAAATCTGACTTTAAAGAAAAATCACGGAAAATGCCAAAGAAATATCAACATGAAAAATTTGAGAAGTTTATATATAATAAACCCAGTAATCACTTAGTGGAGCCAATTGTCAATCGCGCTAACGATTTAGATGACAAAGATTTTGATACAGCGTTCTCTAGTACAACAGAGAAGCATGTTAAAGCTAATCTCTATCCTGTAGCTACAGTAGACTCAAGCATATCAGAAATGAATTATGGGGGCAATGAAAGTCAAAACATATCACACGATTCATTGAATTCGAACGAAAGTAATGAAATAAATCATGGAAGCGATGATAGAAGTAACAATACAGTTTTCACTCTCAAGTCCGAAGGTTTCGACTTTAAAGTTAAAGCTTTGAATGTAAAATCTACAACGGAAAAAGATAGCAAAATTGATATTGACGAGTTTCCAAACGCTTATAATTCTAAGCCTTTAAAGAAAAATGGTATGCCTAATAAGTTTGAGTGGTGAAATTGAATGCCTCATGAGTTTTTAAGTTCAACAACGGAGTTACAAGCAAGAATTCCAGTTAAATAATTGTTTATAAGTTATATAATATTATACTTATACGATTTTATTTTGGTCATCATCATCATTTCAGCCCATTAACGTCCCACTACTGCGCACGAGCCTCCTCTCACAAATCAAGGTGTGAGGGTATTGGGTCATACTCCACCACGCTGACCCAGTGCGGATGGGCGGAGGCAGGTGTATGGCGTCCTGCTGTTAGAATTTTTCAAGCCGCCCATGAGGCCTCTAACATGGCTTAACGACTACCACATTTGACATGACATGATAACCGGGACCAACGGCTTAACGTGCCTTCCGAAGCACGGAAGCGCTCGATATCAAATGCCACACAAACGGTCACCCATCCAAAGACTGACCTTTGTAAACTCTGCTGTACTTCGGTGATCGATTCCGATCACCGAGTTTCGCAGAGCTACGAGCTACGAAATTATTTTGGTCAATCTTATTTTATTAACTGTAGCTTTCGCGTTAGATATTTTGTACTGGTCTTCGTATTTGGAATCCAAATTTACACTTAACCTTAACATCAATTATTTAACTTCACATTAATGAATTTCGATGTTACCGAATGGGGTAAGAGATGTATTGTATGTGTGATGTTTCACTCTGCAAGAACACCAGCGCTGCTGTATTAGCAGATGCAGCAGCATTACGTTGGTTGCCCTTTTGACCAGTAAAATGTTCTGTTCATTTGTAATTTTACTTTTTTTTAAGTTCATTGTTTTTAATTGTTTGTGTGTAATGTTTTCAAATGTTGTTTATTTTACTGTGTTACTTAGTCAGTAAAAGAGTTTTTATTTCGAATACGTCCTTACTATTATTCTTACTAATATTATAAATGCGAAAGTAACTCTGTCTGTCTGTCTGTCTGTCTGTTACTCTTTCACGCCAAAACTACAGAACAGATTTTTATGAAATTTGGTATACAGATGGTCTAGACCCTTAAAAAAGACATAGGCTACTTTTTATTGCGAAAAGGGGGTTGTAAAGGGTTAAAAAGGGGGGTGAAAAGTTGATTGGGATTTCTTAATTTTAAAATATAAAAATGCTACCCAAAGATACTATACCACGCGGACGAAGTCGCGGGTAACAGCTAGTAATTTATAATCTCAATATCTGATATGATTGAGACGGGAGTGAATGAGTCGCTGACGAATGACCGAGATAGGGAGAACACATGCTGAATACAGATAAACTAGTAACAGGGCACTCAAGCATACGGCCTACTAATGAGAAGCGGTTACTGTAGCTTTTTGACGCAATACAGGGGTCATTGCAGTTTAAACGCCCCATGCTATAATCTTTTTTTGGAAAACTTATCTAGGAGAACTTTTACCACAATCCAGCGATCCACATTATGATGATATTGTACAGAATGAAGAATCTGGCACATACATATCTATAAATTCATCGTCTTATGATATTGATAAAGATTTTAAATACGATGAAGGTGATGACAAATTTTAGACTTACATTTAAGTGATGTTCGGGCACCCTGACTTCCCCACACATGGTCTCCACGTTGCACGAGTCGATACAGTGAGATCTGCCCCCACGCACGAACACTTGTCTGGTTGGACATTTTCTGCAACAAAAAAAGGCTTAAAGGACCCCTACCGCTTAATCTTGGACAATTCTCATGACTGACGGATGGCTAGTTTTAGCTGTTGTACCTAGGTACTCCATAACACAATTTTTTATGGGATTGCAAAAGCCATCTAGTGGCAATTTTAAGCAACGCCGTTTAGTATGACTGCCCTCCTAACCCTGTAACGGACAGAACACGTTGAAATTTTTCTCTGGTTTTGCACCTCAACTTAAATCCATATGTTGGTAAATTTATGGTAGTCATATATTGACCACAGCCCGGTAAGGGGATTAAAGTTAAATTCTGTTTCAACTAAATAGTTGCAAATTCCAAAGCTTATACAAAATTTCAATGCGTAGTCAGAATTAGCTTTTGGTCAAGTGGCACTTTATTCTTTTGTATATAATTCGATAATTACAGACAATTTAGAAACTTGACAAGGATCATAAGGTAGGTACGTCATTCACATGAAGAGGTCAATCTTTAAGGTCAAGAGGTCAGTAATGGGACCAGAAATGGGCTAAGATTTGATGATCATGTCCAGCAGTGGTCTTCTAGTGGCTGTGATGTTTATGATTATACATACATACGTACATACATACACTCACGCCTGTGTCCCCGAAGGGGTAGGCAGTGGCATATTATACGACCACATTTTGCCAATTATATAGTTGGTCCCATGTAATAGGTGGAGAGCCTATTGCCGATTATCGGGCACTGTTATGTTCGCCATAGCCTCGTCCGTTAATCGGCAGGTGCACCACTTGCAGGTGAGGTTAGCTTGGGCTCCTTAGGTCTTGATAGGATCCCTATACAATCAAAAAATTCAAAAGATAAAGAGAACACGTATTCATAAAAATCTATGCATATTTTAGATTACTGGCCTTATCATAGAATTACAGTGTTAAAGATAAACACCACAAGGTCTTTAATTCTGTGGCCGATATGAAGTTCAAGCTCAAATACCAGTTGGTGTTCAAACTTTGCTCATATTCTACAGGCGTGAACAATAAAACATTGAAAATTTTTTTTTAATTTTCCGCTATATGGTGCCCCCAATGCCCTCCAATGCATTCTGCTACTCTACGTTTCACGCCCTTTTTAAGAGCCCCCTGTAATCTCTGCACTTGTAACTTAAGCATAATTTAATATTTATATTATATATATAATATTATATATATATAATATTTAATTTTTATTTATAAAGCAATATACCGTACGTAGGTACCGGCCTAAAATAGACCTCTCATCTCACGGGGAGTCGTAACGTAAGAGTTAACGAAGAGAAATCCTACCGGAAGATGAGCAGCAGCGTCATCCTGCGTACTGGCTGGAACTGCGATCACCAACCCGCCTGCCCAGGGTGCTGATTATGGACAAATACCCCCAATAGAATGTTATCTAATAGGGGCCAAAGTTCAGCAATGGAATTTATAAGTCTGTTTTGCAATGTATCAAAGCTAATCATTGAATTTAAACAATACCTTTCTATCATTTATCGTAAAGTAGATTATATTATTCGGATAACAAATATAGTTATCTGTCACACAGTCAGTTATCTAATCTATTGTTAGACGTAAAGTATTCATATCTGCGCACATAGGAAATTAGGGAAAAGAATACAGTTATCCGAGCGAGAAAGTTATTAAAAAAGTGTGATTCTGCATAATTATCAATGTTTTTTTATGTATTGTTGTGATTTCATGTGTAATTTTTCTGTTAATTGGTTATCAAAATGAGTTATTCAAGTTTTGGTACTAAATATTAATAAAAATGGAGCTGTTTTAGGTAAAAAGTGACACATTTAAGGTAATTAATGATGTATTTTAAACGATTACGAGTGTTTTTCCCAAATTTAAATGCTTTAATTTACTTGTAAACAAAATTTGGTGATACGATTAGAATTAAAGTGATAAGAGCAGATGCTGGTGTAAAAGAAGGAGGAGCGATGATCCATCCCAGTAGCGAGACCCATAAACTTCTAATTCAGAGGGTCTCGGGTTCAAACCCGAGACCATGACTTTTCGAAGTTATTTGCGTAATTATCACTTGATCTGTGCCTCGTTGCCGTTGCCGTTGCCGTTGGTCCCGGCTGTCATGAACATCTATGGCAGTCGTTATTAGGAAGTCAGTGCCTTCTAACAGACTGACAGCTGGTTTAACTATAGAATGATGTTTCCCTCTGGGTTGTGGAGGTCAGATAGCAGTCGCTCCATGTAATAACTGAAGTTCAGCTAAATCTGGTTTGATCAGTGAGCAGACCCTGGGCTTTAGGCTATATTCTGGGGCAACGGGGATAATGGTGTAATAGAAGATGTGTAGTCACATAGATTGAGAAAGGTATCCTTAGATGGTTTCGTCATGTTGAGAGGATTAAAAAAAGTAGATTTACGAAAGTGATTTATGATGGAAGAGTGAAAGGAAGTGTTGGGAGGGGAAGACCACGTAAAACCTTCCATGACCAAATCCAAAATAAATTTACATATTTTAAAAATATAATTTTTCTGATAATTACTTCAATAGTTTTGTTTCAAGATAAGTATCATCAAGAACTTGTATTATGGATACTACATAACGGATAAACATACATAAACACTTTTTTTTTGTAAATACATTCTGAATATACATGGGAAAACACCCAGACCAGAACAAATATTCATGTTTCTGCTCACAAAGTTTTGTCCTGTGTGGGAATGGATCCCACGACCGCAGGAGCGTAATGCGTTACTCGCCTCCTCGTCATATCGGTCGTTAAAGGTTCTGGAAAACCGGTTCAGTTCAGAAGGTTTCAGAGAAAAGTACCTTAGACCGACGGGCGTGTAGGAAAAGGTTAATCACTTGTAGGTAAGGTTGGCTTGGGCTTTTTGGGTCTTGGTAGATTACACCTATACATTCTATCATAAACAGAATGATAACTTCGACAAATAACCTGTTCGAATTAATATTGCCCAGATACATTACACTTGTGTTTTGAGATAATACATTTTCCCAAAACCTTGACCCTTTTCAGATTCTGCAATCCATATTCAAACCTGCCCAAAATTTACTTCAAAATCATCTGGTTATCGAATAATCCGGCAAAAAGATGTACAACTATGGTGATGGAAGTTATAAAGACGGGAGATACCAAGGGTATCCTTATGTCAGCTCGATTATCACCGATGTACCCTCAGTGGATGCTGCAACTGCTGCAAGGTACAACCACCTTCCTAGGAGACAGGATGTCACTAAAAGAGACGACACTGAGGAGATTCCTGTGGTCTACATTGATATACCAAGTGGAAGTGGAATGCAGTCCTCAGTTTTGCAGGTAATCATAATTAAATTCATTTACAGATATGTACGTAAGACCTTCCATGACCAAATTCAGAAAATTTTGGAGAATGGGCTGATCAAAAGTACCCTAAGCCGACGGGCGTGTATGAGGAGGTTAATGAGTGTAAATGAAGCTATGAGTGTGTGCCAAGATCGTAGCAAGTGGAAGGATGTGATCTCTGCCTACCCCTACGGGAAAGAGACGTGAAATTATGTATGTATGTACGTATTTATTGCTTGGTGCTCATGAACATCTATGGCAGTCATCAAAAGGAAGCCAATGTCTTCTAATGTCCTTCAGCCTGTTTAACCATATAATGATGTTTCCCTCTGGTTTGCGGTGAGACGGCAGTAGCTCTGGGTAATAACTGAAGTTCTACAAAATTCTGGTTTGACAGACCCTAGGTCCTTAGAGTAAGGGTGCGTTTTCACCAGAGACGAGCGAGGATGCGTTGAGAGGAATGTGTTTGTTTAAAACCAATAGAATCACTGCGCTGCAAGGTTAATGGAGCGATTCTATTGGTTCTCAACAAACACATTCCTCGCAACAACCTGGTGGAAACGCACCCTAATTCTGGGACACAACTGTAGTAAATGTTAAAAAGATTTCTTAATTTATATTTATAGTTTCATTTGAACATCAAAAACGAATGTATGTAATATAGATTATTCATAGACTATATGAGGTTTCAAAAGCGAATTTCAGATTTAAGTTATTAATAGTGTTCCTAACGCTTTTAATGAAGACATTTACAATAGGCAAGGTGTGGGCGTATAATATGCCTCTGCTTACCCCTTCGGGGAAACAGGCGTGAATGTATGTATATGTGTATGTATTTACAATAAAGTTGTCCGACACATGAACCCGGAACGAGCACCAAATAATAGCAATAAAACATTGATTTTGTATTATTTAGTTAAAAAAACTCTTAAGGAAGTAGTATATAAGTATGTATATAGGGTTTGCTTAAATTGACGGCTGGACAGGGTAAGCATAATTTGGGGTGATAAACTATGACTTTTCATTGTATACATGTTCCTTTTTTGTTACTTAAACAAACCTTTACAACAACTCAGCAACTATTGAACTGTTAACGCAAATATACATGCACCGCTTTTAAACAAAGCCAGCAATAATCACTAAAATATGAATGACAGCCATGGTGAGAAATAAGTTACATGTCTGATTGAAATGAATAATCCTTTACAGCCAAATACAAGTACAGCCAGCAGTTTGGAAACTTCACCACAGAAGGACGAGATTAAAGAGACTCCGGTCGTATACATCGATTTCCCTACAAGCAGTGGCAGCAACGTCTCTGAAAGACGTCCTCAAGAGATTGAAGATAACTTCGTGCAGGTGAGAACAAAACACGGAGCAACAATTTTGAGAAGGTGCTTTACAACCGCTGTATAAATTTTATTATCTAGGGTGTATGGGGATCCTTTTATTTTCTTTATAGTGGTAAATGCCTTTAAGCATTTACAAAATTTTGTCCTGTGTGGGAATGAAACCCACGACCTCAGGAGCGAAATGCGGGTATACTCGCCTCCATGTCATATCTGTCGTTAAAGGTTCTGGAGAACATGTTTAGTTCATAAGGTTCTGACCGACGACGGGCGTGTATGGGAAGGTTAATGAGTGTGAATGAAGCTAAAAGTGTGTGCCAATTTTGTAGCAAGTGGAAGGATGTGATCTCTGCCTACCCCTACGGGAAAAAAACGTGACATTATGTCTATATGTTATTGATTTGATGTATTATGTATGTAATTGGTGTATGGGGATCCTACCAAGACCTTAAGAACCCAAGTCAACCTCACCTGCAAGTGGTGCATCTGCCAATCAACGGACGAGGCTTTGACGAACATAACTGGGGGCCTACCGCCGAGTTCGATGGCAATCGATTATAAGGCAAAATGGATTTCGAATTGATTCTGTCGTACCGCCGAACTCATGGAAATCGAAACAAAATGGCGTTCTCCATTTACCTATTGGTCTGTCACGAACTGAAGGTCATGAATGAGAGGTGGCTGTCGGCAGAATCCCCGGTACGGATTAATAAACGCAAAACAAAGTTTGATCTAGATGGATTACCGGTAATCCATCGAATTCGGCGGTAGGCCCCCTGTTCCGTTTTGTGTTAAATGTTAAGCGTCAATAGGCTCGCCATTTATTACGTGGGACCAATAATATAATGGCTAAATGGGGGCGTATAATATGCCTCTGTGTATACTGCGACTTTGCGAAGCAAGGAGTAGGAAAAATCCGGTCCACTTCTAATTAGTTGTAATGTATAAAGTAGTATAAAAGAGACTGTGACCCACAGACAAACCAGTCAAACGGTTTTGTGGGATATGTTTTTATATAACTTGTACTATTTAAACGAATATATTATTTTGAAGTATAGCCAGTTGACGCTAGCTGGCACGATACTAAGACAATTGGACTCATCTAACTAAGCCACAATCGATTATACGTACATATTGTCAAGTCTTCCCGCAGTGGTAGGCAGAGATCACACCCCTCCACTTACTTCCATCCTGGCACACGCTCTTATCTTCAATGTAATCTCTATATATCACTACGAAAATAAAGCTGGACAGAATGTGTAACAGTATAGTCACATAGCACATTTTATTTTTGACGTTCTGGTGCAATGACGGACGTGCCAAACCGGCTGGTAGGAGATGGATGGAAGCAGCTAAACATCGATTGACGTGGAACATTTGTTCAGCAGTAGACTTCACATGTCTGAGATAATGATGTAAGGGATCTACAATTTACTAGTACAATCTCAAGTGTAAATATTTTATGTTTCAGGATACAATATTCTACGACCCATTTACAGACAGTCGGATAGAGAGATCAGAATCTGAAGACAGCAGTTCAGGACCTAGTAGGCCTCGTAGGCCTGCTACTTTGGACGTGCGGCCTCAATATTCAGGTTAGTGTTCAGCATTGCAATTAAGTTTAAGACAATACAAAATTAATAATATGGTAGTAGCAAAAAAATTGAACTAGAGCGATAAGTTTTTTTACAAACATACACGCCTGTTCACTGAAAGGGTTTCCCGCCGCGGTCGCCCCCAGTTCTCCGGGGCAGCAAGAGCGGCGTGAGGAAGTTCCGCCGGCTTCTTATCCGGCTGGCAGAGGGCTGCGGGTGAGTGACGAGGGGGCTGTCCTCACCTGCCTTTTCGCACAGCCTTCTGGATGGGGGATGAGTTCAGACTCTGCCATCGGTGCTCGTCTAGCCCAACTGGTCCCCATTTTTTATAGATGGAAGAAAGCCATAATCATTTCAGCCATTAAAAGTAGGCTGCTGAATATAGGCCTCTCCAATCACGGGGAAAACTCCAAGCCATATCAATCGTCATGTAAAGTCGAGTCAGTCAGTCAATATTTGCAAATCATTTTCAGATCAGCTCTCACCAAGCTTGGCGCAGGAAAGGTTTGCCACCTCCGGCAGGGAAACCACAGTATATGGGTCTATGGCCACCGATTCTCCCATGGCTCATCGTGAACCACCACCAGCGTATTCTGAACGGGAGAACAGTATTCGGAATACCACGGAACCTGAAGTCGTGGTGGTAGAACTGCCCCGGACAATTGTCATGACACCAGGCAAGTAGAACTAAGTTTTTCAAGCCATCGATTTAGCTCATTAACGTGCTGCTACTGAGCACGGGTCTTCTCTCATCAACCATGGTGACATTCAGGTCATACTCCACCACGCGGACTTAGTGGGGAATAGCGGAGGCGGGTGTCTGCCCGCGGGCGGGGTGCCAGAAGCTACAAACCCAGGCACTGGTGCCTCGCCCCTTTTCAACAGCGGTGGGCGTCGTCGGAATTTTTTTAGTTGGTAGTACTGCGGTGGTCGCGTCTGCCGCAGTCAAACAGGCAAACAAAAAAAAAGAGGCAGGTGTGTGCCCCCAGCGTACTACGAGAGACCAGTAGCCGCAATGCCACGGAGCTTGAAGCAGAGGTCGAGGCGCTGCCCCATACAATTGTAATGACAGTTTTTATCGGTTACCTAACTACGCACATGATGACATGTTCATAACTAGGTAACCGATAAAAACTGTCCGCCCGTTAGGGCCCAAAGACCACGAACCTCTTAAGAACCAAGGTGGAAGCGCTTCAGGTCATATTCCATCACGCGGACTTAGTAAAGAAATGATCAGGGCACCAGCTGCCAAGCGTGGTCTGAACGAGAGACCAGTAGCCGAAATACCATGGAACCTAAAGGTGGAGAAACTGCACCGTTCAATAGCAATAGATAGCAAAGTAAGAGATATATTAATAACATATAAATAACAGTAAATAAGAATGAGTGGTGATAAAGATGAAAATTGGTAAATAAGATGCCCTCCCCCTAAATCCCTTAAGTCCTCAGGAAAGATGTAAAAAAGTAAAAGTAAAAAAATATTTATTTCATAAACTATTATACATAGTACTTGAAAACGTCATGATTATAAATGAAAAAAAAAACAATCGAAATATTATTACACTAAATCACGAAGCTTAGATTCACTTACAAGCAACAAAACAATTTAAAAACAAAAAATAATTAAGTGTAGTGAATCTAAGTGCCAGTTCCGAGCCACCGCTCTGTAAGAAGATGTGGGACTATACTGAGATCTCACATGGACTTCTTGAGAGAATTTAATAAGTGATGTTGCACTGTTTTGATTCATTTGCCAACACTCATGCACGTTTACAAACACTTAACGGTTAATAATTCACCGTTATTACACATTAACGTTACAAATCTCACAAATTTTAGAAAATAAAACAAAACTGTAGATATGACGCTTCACTTTTCCGCCAAGAAGTCCCATTAACTATGTTGTTGTTATTTCTTTCAATATTTTTGTTTTGTTTTTTTGGACGTTTTTTTTTAACTGTTTGATCTTATTGTTTATGTAATTTTATTTTGTCAATAAAAAATATACGTATCCTTATATTAAATTAATTCATTTACAGATATCAGTACGGGACACAAGCAGATTATTTGCATGTACTGTGGCTCCAAAGACCAGACGCTGATCATCAAAGAGGCTGGATTCGTCACACATTTATTTGCTCTTTTTTTCACACTGATGTTGTAAGTGTTTTAACTATCTAGTTAATTTATAAGATAGAAAGAAAATAAATTTATTCAGTACAATTAAACATAGTAAGGACACAGAATAAGAAACGATTAACTTTATGCAACAACATTAAAACATGTACTAAAACGGTGTCCACTCAGCACACTGTCGGACACCACAGGATGTCACGACGCTGATCTTCCGTGGACACCTAGGCATGAAGTGTTACTACGCGCAGCATTTGTGAAATGCATCTATTTAAATAATGAAAAATAAATTTTAAATAAGGATATAAAGTAATTTGTGTAAAGAATGGAATAATATAATATGCATATTAAAAGTTTGAATAAAAGTATTGAGTATATATATATTAATAGAATGAGAAAGAAGAACGAATATTAGTGAAGTGCAGATAATATCCTGACATAATCCGAGTAGCCCTAGACTTAATTTATTTATAAACAATACCGTTTTACATGTCCGCTTACAGAGCAGTGAATCCAACACACCAGCCATGCTAGTCATTAAAATTTATTAACAATTATGTAAATTAATAAAAATGACAGTACATATCTTATGACATGTTAAATTTTAAAAATAGAATAACGTTCTTATTTTAATGAGAATAAAAAACCCAATAAGCACAGTAAACTAATGCCATGTCAAAATACAAATAAAAATAAAATTATGTCCGAAAATTAGAAATATAAGATAAGCTTTTTATCTTCTTATATGTACTGACCTATAATAGAGGGTACTGTAATAAATAATTGAATAACAAAGGTACCGTGTCCCTAAGCTTTTCAACCCAATTAAAATTAAATTTTATGATTTAAAATTTCTGACTATTTATAAAAAAAAATTGTTTCATATTTTTTTTCCTAGTAAAAAATTTCATCTTTTAACCAAAATTATAGAATTGTACATGCAGAACAATTCGATTCGTAAGAAATTTTATAACTATTTACAAACTTTTCTTTGTAATTCCCTTTCAGATTGTTGCCGATCACAGTATTGGTATACTGCACGAGTTATTTCAAATACAATAACCACTACTGCAAGCTGTGTAACAAAAAGATTGCATACGAAATACCTATTATTGGCCGGGAGTTAACCTACGCGTCTATGGCAGTGCCGTGACAAAAGAAACTACAAAATATTTGCTTCAAAGAATAAAAAAAGACTATTTCGTTTATTACATTGACGACATAATTATACGTAGACTGACTTTCGATGTACATCACGTTAAATTTTAATTGTATTTTGAACTTACTTCTTACTTTATAAATATATGGACGAATAGAAGACTTCAGAATCCCAGAGCAGCTTTTCTGGCAAAAGATTTTGCTGGTCAATAATTTATCATTACTTTTAAATCACAAGTAAAAGAGTTTTTGTCCTGTAGTTGGTTTAGATTATTTGCCAGGGTCAAATAACATAATTAATCAAGTTATTGGCATTAATGCAGCATTTTCGTCATTCATACATACATTCACGCCTGTTTCCCCGAAGGGGTAGGCAGAGGCATATTACACGGCCACACTTCGCCAATTATATAGTTGGTCCTAGGTAAAAGATGGTGAGCCTATTGCCGCTTACCGGGCACTGATATTTTCGCCAGAGCCTCGTTCGTTGATCGACAGGTGCACCACTTGCAGGTGAGGTTGGCTTGGGCTCCTTGAGTCTTGGTAGGATCCCTATACACCTCGTCATTCGGTACAGTCAAAGTTAAGTAAAGTCCGATAAAAAGGCTTAAGTCGGTTTATTACGCCAGTAAAATAGTAGAGTTTACTAGAGGCTTTCAAGGAATTTGAAATCAACAAAGAAAATCACAATTCACTGCAATTTGTCACTTTCCTACATTTTTGTACATTACCAAAGAAGTTATGTTTAAAAAACCACTAATTATATTCTAAAAGTCCAATTTACACTAGTTTGCGAAAATAGAAATGAAATATTGCCGCGATGTGTCCTTTCCCACGTTGGCGCCAAAACTCTGAATCTTCTCACATTCATAATAACAAAAAGGACTAAACTACAGCAGTGTGAAAAATATTACCAAACTTAAGTGACTGTGACAAGACAAGTGATTGGAAGTGTTGGGAGGGGAAGACCACGGAAGACCTTCTATGACCAAATACAAAAAATTTTAGAGAAAGGGCAGGTCAAAAGTACCCTAAACCGACGGGCGTGTATGAGGAGGTTAATGAGTGTGAATGAAGCTAAAAGTGTGTGCCAAGATCGTGGTAAGTGGAAGGATGTGATCTCTGCCTACCCCTACAGGAAAGAGGCGTGACATTATGTATGTATATATGTTAAGTGACTGTAAGTTTTAATTTTAATTAGTAGTTTAAGATGTAACTTATTTATTTCAAAATATTTAAATCGCCTGTATTTTTATGTTTTAATTAAAATGTATAATAACTGTTGCCTATATGTTTTAAAAAAATGAACAAAGACTATGATATAGAATAAGTTAAAGTTATGTAACAAATAACCAAATACAACATATATAAGTTACTAGTTAAGTTAAGATATAAAAATAAATTATCAACTTTTCACTACTACATGATAGTTTTAATGTCCTACCCCCGTTGTAAAGCTTTTATTTAATCTTAAATATGTACTCACTCGTTTAGAGTATTTGTCAGTGTCAAGTAATTTGACAAATCAAGTCATTTGACAAATCAAGTCAGTTGACAAATCAAGTCATTTGACAAATTAAGTCATTTGCATAAAATCAAGTCAGGGTCATATCCCAGTCTTTTTTTCCTGACATTCACACCAATTATTTAGTTCCAAGGTAAGTATCATTAATAATAACTTGTGTTATAAATACTAAATAACGGATAAGCATAATAATATATATATATATATATATATATATATTTATGTAAATATATACTTCATTTACATAGGATCAGCCAGAAAAAGTATTCATGTTTATGCACACGAAGATTTGTCCTGCGTGGAACTCAAACCCATGACCTCAGGAGCAAAGTGCTGGTATACTCGCCTCCACGCCATCAAGTGGAGACTTTACGAGAGGCTTCTAGAGAGTTCAGAAATCAAACACAGAAAATTACTATTTACTGCAACATTTAACTTTCGTACATTTGTGTACATTGAGAAAGAAGTTATTTCTAAAACTCAACGAGCTGAATAAATATTTTTCTCTCTTTCTTTTCTTTACAACATAATGTAGGTTTTTTATTAACGTTTTCTGACATAATGACTCCATCCTGCCTGATGGAAAGCAGTCCATGCAGCCAAAAAAATTTAAGCGCTTCATACCGTGAAATAACGGTACAAAGCGAATCCACTCATGACGGTCAGCTAAAACGACGTTTCACCCCCCCGCTTAAAAGACCCGGGATCATAGGAAATAGGAAACACATGAGCCGGCAGCGAATTCCAGAGCTTAGTGGTCTTGCTCAGAAACGACTTCCCAAATTTCTTGGTTCAAGTGCTGATAGTCTGCACAGTATGAGGATGGTTTCTAAGACCAGCACGTGTTGTTCGGGAGAGGAAAGGAGAAGGCGGGATGAGATCGAAAAGCTCCTTAGAACACTCGCTATGGCTACTATACTATGGTAGTTCTGGTAGAAGACACTGAGAGATGCAATGTCTCTACGCAGCTGTAGATCCTCGAGTAAATACTAACGTCGTTATAAACTAACCTGTTTAATTTTATTGGACCTCCAGTTTTTCTCACTTTTAAAGCTTGTTCCCAGTACTTTACAGCCTCTGGTAGAATTGTGTTCTGGAACATGAAACGATAACATTACGCAAATTACATTAAGTTATTACTAGAAAAATTAAACACGACTGTGGTGAGCCGAGTGGACATCGACGCTACGACCTTTGGAAAACCGCTCCACTGCTTATTCCAAGGTCATAAGTTATAATCCTAACCGTACCGCGGCGGAAAAGAGAAAAAGGAAAAAAGGAGAGAAAACTCTTTGAAAATGCAAAAAAAAAGTAGGTTTTATTTTATAGCAGCGATAGCCCAGTGTCAAGACCCTGACACTGCAATTCAGAGGGTCTCGGATCCAGAGCCTGGTTACAAACTTACCACATTTCCAAGTTATGTGAATAATATCGCTTGCATCGGAAAGTACTTTAACGTACCGTGGATCCTGGCGTCATGAATATCTATGGCAGTCGTTATTAGGAAGTCAGTGCCTTCTAACACCCTGACAGCTGGTTTAACCATAGAATGATGATTCCCTCTGGGTTCAGTCAAATCTGGTTGAACCAGTGAGCAGACCCTGGGCCTTAAGCTTTAGTCTAGGGCAACCGGGATAATGCTAGGATATGATATGAATCATGCCTATATCCCCGAAGGGGTAGGCAGAGGCAAGTTCTACGCCCTCACTTCGCCAATTATATAGTTGGTACCACGTAATAGGTGGCGAGCCTTTTTCCGCTTACCAGGCACTGTTATGTTCGCCAGAGCCTCGTCCGTTGGTCGGCAGGTGCACCACCTGCAGGTAAGGTTGGCTTGGGCTGCTTAGGTCTTGGTAGGATCCCTACATTTAACCTGTCTAATAGGACCTCTGACTTCTGACTGAATTCAGACAAATCTGGTTAGACCAGTTAGCAGACCCTGGACCCTAAGCGCAAGTTTAGGGCGAGGGTTCTGGGAGATGATGAACAGGGTATCTAGCTTAGTTTAACGACTACAGTACTGTATGCAATGCTAGTCTGAAAATACGAGGGCTGCACTAAAAGAATCGGGAATGGAATATTTCCACTGTTCCTGTCGTATTAAAATCTTTTTAATTGAAAACTACTTGGTTTTAAATATTGAATACCATTTATTTATTTTAAAAACATCTTGTCAAATTTTTTTAGTTGTTGAGAAAATGCAATCGACTCCAGAAAATTCAAGAGCAATGATTTATTATGACTTTCGAAGTGGTTTAACACAAAAACAGTGTATTGACCAGATGATTTCGGTTCCATCGTGTGGAAAACTGTGTCAAATTTCACGGAGAAAACGAATCGAAAAGCAATAAATACATTTTTAAACAGCAATGTTGTTTCACTTGCTGGCTGTGTGAAATTTTCAGTGCCGCCCTCGTATCCCCGGCACCAGTCATGGTAATATTTTTAAAAAAATTGTAAGCGATTAAAAAAACAGCGAACTTACATTAATTAAGTCGAATTTCTCTTCTTCTAACCTGAAATTGAAAATATTATTTATAAGTTAGTTAATGTGTTTAATAAACTACATTCTATTCCATAAAATGACAAAGAGGTTGACATGTTGAGAGAAGTTGAGAGAAGAAGATGTTACGCATATGTAACTAATTGAAAAAAACAAAAACGATCTTACAAAATTGTATATTCGTGATTTCAGTATAATTTTATTTTTTTTGGTTTTTTATAAATTTTGACTTTTTCAAGTACTATGTAATAGTTTATGTAATAAAAGTTTTGGAAGTTTGAAGTATTGCCTGTGGACGGGGTGTATCAATGTGGACGAAGCCACCTTTCACGATTTGACACGTTTTATCCATAAATTACATCACACCAACTTCGTAACCTTTTGACCCCCCTCCCCCTCCGTCCTTGTCATAGCTGGTCACAATTGTGAGATTCCCTCCTAAGTGTGATGTCATATATTTTGCAATTGTACAGCAAGAAATGATTGGCTGTATTAAAAAAGCAGTTCCAAAATGTTTATAGGACCTGGATTTTGAAATGTGGCGTCACGAAATTTAGGATCCCACCCATCCGCTGTCACACTTCGTAAACCCCCTCCCACCTCATTAATGTGTGACCTAATTTATATATAGCCCCTTAGAGAACTCTGTGATAGACTTTTAGACTACTGATTTCCCACTTAAAGTCTTAGGATCCCTCCCATTCCCTCGTCACACCATGTCACACTTCGTCAACCCCCTCCCACCTCATTAATGTGTGACCTAATTTATACATAGCCCCCTAGAGAACTCTGTGATAGACATTTAGGCTACTGATTTCCCACGTAAAGTCTAAAAAATTATCCTAAACAGAATTCGTAGCTCGAGAGTCTCGGCTTTCACCAAAGACTTCTACCATCGTCTACACTACAACTATGTACATATTTAAAAAAGTTTACATACCTATAAACAGAATGGTCATAAAATATACTAATTCTTAAAGCCTGGTCTATACTCCGTTTCTTTACTAAATGTGCTGGTTCTATATGGACCCCTCTAACTACCTGTAACAAAGAAAAATACATCGTTAAATACTTTTAAGAATAAGAAGTGCACAAGACTTCTTGGCGGGAAAGTGAAGCGTCATGTCTGCAGTTTTGTTTTATTTTCTAAAATTTGTGATATTTTGAACAAAGATTCTGTTAAGAAGAAATACCTTGACCTTATAAGTGGGAGCAGGGCAGAAGTATAATAACTGTGTTAATAGTAATATTATTGTTATATTGTACTTCCAGTCACAATGGGATGCCAAGGGCATTCTTGATAGAACTGCATCGTTGGGGGCACGACCTTTTAAGTACTGCGTGTGTCGAGGCTTATTGCAATATTGCTATAACAAATAATTGTTTATTTGCTGACAGTCCACTCGCAGAATGTCCTCTGTATAAAAACATACATACATAATGTCACGCCTCTTTCCCGTAGGGGTAGGCGGAGATCACATCCTTCCACTTGCTACGATCTTGGCACACACTTTTAGCTACATTCACACTCATTTACCTCCTCATACACGCTAAGAAAAACCGTCTACTTAGTAAATTTTATAAATAAACATTTTGTATTCGTGTTAGTGTCATAATTAGCTGCTGAACAATAGATTACATTCTATTGAGGGTATTTGCCTATAATCCCCACGCTGGGCAGGCGGGCTGGTGATCGCAGTTCCAGCCAGTACGCAGGATGACGCTACTGCCCATCATCCGGTAGGATTTCTCTTCGTCGACTCTTCAGACTCCCCGTGAGATGAGAGGAAGTGGCACTATTCTAGGCCGGCACTACACAGCTATAGTGTCGGCCTATACTTGACTTTTTATTTATTTAGTCAGTATACCTGCACTTCACTCCAGAGGTCGTGGGTTCGATTCCCACTCAGGGCAATCTTTGTGTGCGTGAACATGAATATTTGTTCTGGTCTGGGTGTTTTCCTATGTATATTAAGTATGTATTTAAATAAATAATAGGTATTTACATATGTTTATCCGTTCTTTAGTATCCATAACACAAGTTCTTAGTGATACTTATCTTGGTACTAAATAACTGGTGTGATTGTAAAAGAATATTTATTTATTTATATCATAGTACATTTATGTAATTTAAAATGTTAATGTTAAAACGCTGCACATTGTTGCCAATAACTTGAAACATCAGATTACTTGAAAAATTTTAATGTAAAGTTATGTATGAGCGCCTTCCGCTGTGGGTGGAGCGGAAGTCGGTGTCAGACTTTTACTGACTGAAAACCATCCATGTAACCATCCTTCTAGAGCATGCGATGTTCCGAGACCCGGTCTTCATATCCTAGCATTATCCCGTTGGCCCTAGACTTAAGCTTAGGGCCCAGGGTCTGCTCACTGGTTCAACCAGATCTGACTGAACCCAGAGGGAAACATCACTCTATTGTTAAACCAGCTGTCAGGATGTTAGAAGGCACTGACTTCCTAATAACGTCTGCCATAAATGTTCCTGACAGCCGGGACCAACGGCTTAACGTGCTTTCCGAGGCATGGAGCAAGCGATAATTACGCTCATAACTTCGAAAAGTCATAGGTGCATCATGGTTTGAACCCGACAGCGCTGTCTCCTGGCGCTGCTGGACGCGCTCTTCGGGCCCGGCCTCTGCGCCCCTTACAGATCCTTTTAGTCCCCCCCCCCGGTAGTCAGTACTAACGGCATCCAGAATCGCCAATCTCTGGGTGTTACTTTTTCCCGGCCTCCAGGAGGTACTCAGCCCCCCACTACGCCAAGACTTGTTCTGGGGGGGCCCTAAGCTTAAGTCTTTTTTTTTATTTACCTCGGTAACAAAATGCCTTGCCAAATCGCATTGCCTTCCGGCCAAAGGGGAGTGTGGGGCTCACTGCGGCAGACGCGACCGACAGCAGGGCTATCCACTAAAAAGCCCTAAGCTTTAATCTAGGGCAACCGGGATAATGATAGGATATGATAGGGCTCTTCTACACTCTTCACTTGTCATGTCC
Organism: Musotima nitidalis; assembly: GCA_949126915.1. Taxonomy (NCBI): domain Eukaryota; kingdom Metazoa; phylum Arthropoda; class Insecta; order Lepidoptera; family Crambidae; genus Musotima; species Musotima nitidalis. Next base: position 6,123,591 of record OX421440.1, read on the forward strand.
AATACGTAACTGATTTATTATAAACAAAAATTTCTAAGGCCATAAGGGTCTAGCCATTGAGCTATCGCTGCTCTGTTCCGCGGTAACCCTGTCGAACAGTCCCGTAACAAATTCCTTGACACTGGCAAAAACTGCAATAAAGTGAGTACATACTAAAAAAAAAAAAATGAGACGAAGCTAGCAAAAACAAAAAGTTTTCTCTCACAAATCAAAAAGCCAAAAGCCATGAGTACAAGTAACATTAACATTAAAAATATCAATTTATACAAGTGTACATTTTACGAGGCTCTTAAATAAAATAAAATAAAATTTATTGCTTCCGCGAAATGGTCTTACTTTGTTACTACATTATTCTTATACTACCTGTCTGTAAGTTGTTTTATTATATACAATAAATATTTAGAATTTATTACACGTTACATAGACACATTACATATTCTTAATTATAATGACTTAATAATAACACTTTTTTACAATTTTATTAAAAAAATAAATACATAAAATCATAAGAGGTATATTATGCCCAACTTTTGCCAATTATATTGCTAGTCCACGTAATAGGTGGCAAGCCTTCTGTAGCTTATCTAATATATAAACGTAAAATATACGAAGAATCAGACCCCGCAGTTAAACCGTACTCACGGTTTTGTGGGACTATGTTATAGATAAGTTGTTATAACCTGCACTTACTGAATAAATAATAAATATCGGGAACGAGTATGTTCGCCAGAGCCTCGTCTGTTGATCAGCAGGAGCACCACTTGCAGGTACCAACTGTCAGTCTGTTAGAAGGCACTGACTTCCTAATAACGACTGCCATAGATGTTCATGATAGCCGGGACCAACGGCTTAACGTGTTTTCCGAAGCACGAAGCAAGCTATAATTACGCACGTAACTTCGAAAAGTCATAGGTGCATCATAGTTTGCTGCCTAAGACCCTCCTGGCGCTGCTTGCTTGGAGGTGAGGATGGCTTGGGGTCCAAAGTCTTGGGAGGATCCCGGTACTATAATTTTGTTATTGAAATATTTTGTTTATTCCTGGTTTACTTTATTATTATCAGACTAATGATCATAATGATAATAATAACAGTACCACGTGATGCATTCACAAAATATTATGGAAAAATAATGTAAGATAGTTTTTAAAATAGTTACTTAAAAATAAAATAAAAATAAAATAAAAACTATTTTATTGTTTTCTTCATATTAAAATTTAAACCTAAGCAAATGAAAAAAACAATTTAAACATGAAAAAAAAATAACAAAGGAAATAAAAATTAAAGGATAAGACACTTAATAGACTTAAACCTAAGAACAAAAGAAATCAAAAGGTAGTGGCTCAGCCTGTGCTACCCGACGTATGTTACGCCGAGCAACGCTGGTTTTCAGCCGCCCCCGTTCTACACATTATTAAACAAAATTTGTCAGGGCCCACGCCCATAAAATAAAGAAGAACTTTCGATCTAAATTATTTTTATTGTGTAATTTCAGATAAATCACAAGCAACAGCTAACGAAAATGAAGATTTAGCTACAAGAAAACATCAATTGAACGAGATAGAAACGTACACACCACAAATTTTAAGAGTATTCACCCAAGCTAAACTTAAAGACGCAATTATGGTCAAAACATCACTAGACAACTTCAAAATGGACAGAAGGAAAACACATTTTGAACTTCCAAACGAAATAAACAGCATAGACAGCAAAAGAATAAGAAATCCACAAAGACAATCCATTTTCAACAAAAACAAACAAATACATAAAAAAGCAAAACAAAAAACTGACGACATCAAAACTCCTAATATGTTTACAAAAAAGGTTTTACACAAACCACTGAACTTAACAGCTGGCAATAAAGATGCAAATGAAACTAAACAGCTAGAAGATTATCAAGACACAAATGTTTTCAAACATGAAGCAATAGAAGTATTAGATAAACAAGCTGAATTGTTAGAAAAACTATTGACTGTTATTGAAAAAGAGAAATATATTGAGAGAAATGGCGTTGAATATTTCGATTTGATATTCGATAGACTTAATCTTACTAGAATTAAAGAGAACTTTACTGCAACAGAAGGTGAACGTATCACTACAGCTTCTACTAAACCAACGACCACAGTATCTACTCAACTACCAACAGTAACAGCTTTGATAGACCAAACTGAGATTAAAATTGCATTGAAACAAGATCCGCTGGTGAAGAGACTGCTGTCTATTGCCAATAAGAAAAGGCTGAAGTATTTGCAACAAATGCAGAGCTTCAACGATTTTTAAGGTTTTGTGCTATATGAGAGGGTTAATAAGACTAAAAGTGTATTTATTTGTGCAAGAAGCAGACGCGGATCAAGTCTTCAAAAAAGATTATCCAACAACCAAAAACCACAACTATCCAAAAACCATTGTTTTTTTATATTTGAAGGCATTACATACATACATAATGTCACGCCTGTTTCCCCGAAGAGGTAGGCAGAGGCATATTATAGCTTGGGTCTTGGTAGGATCCCTATACTCCCAATTTAAGGCATTAGATATGATATCAATTTAATTGCAATATTCTCGCCATCTACTACGAAGGACCAACAATATATTTGGCAAAATATAAGTAAAAAAAGTAAAGTAAAAAATATATATTTATTCCATAAACTATTAACATAGTACTTGAAAACGTCATAATTAAAATATATAAAAAAAATAATCGAAATATTATTACACTAAATCACGAAGCTTAGATTCACTTACATGCAACAAAACAATTTAAAAACAAAAAATAATTAAGTGTAAGTGAATCTAAGTGCCAGTTCCGAGCCACCGCTCTGTAAGAAGAACTGGCAACAAACTCACAGGCTATGCTCTTTTAAATATATCCATTGGTAATACTTGAATTACAATTTTCATTTGTCTGTGAAGCTATACAATGCAATTTAATATAACATTAACAATATTCATGTTTTAAGTCATTCATATTAGAATAGCCTGAATGAAACGGCAGTTTAATCCCAATATAGGGGTATCATATGCCCTCCCTACCCCTTCGGGGAAATAGGTGTGTTATTATATATATAAGTATGTATATAATAACGTAATCTCCTTACTCCCAATGGATCGTGAATATCTGACGTCAGTGGTCGATTAGGGTAGCAGACATGTCCCCCGTGTCCACAATGGTGGAACCACGCTTGACAAGTAACAGGCCCTCACTTGGCTTCTGTTGCCAGTGTCGTAACTAGCCTTTTTTTTTCTAACAATTACACCAATTATTTAATTCCAAGATAAGTGTCATTAAGAACTTGTGTTATGGATACTAAATAACGGATAAACATACTTAAATACTTTTTTTTGTAAATACATACTTAATATACATAGGAAACACCCAGACCAGAACAAATATTCACATTCATGCACACAAAGATTTGTCCTGCGTGGGAATCGAACCCACGACCTCAGCGGAGTGCAGGTATACTGACCTCCACGCTATATCGGTCGTCAGCCTTTTATGCACCCGGTGCGAGCTTTCAAAACTGCGCTCTTGAAAAATGGTCTGACCAGGCTCTGAAAATACAAGCCAGGTACAATAGAGCGCGTCTACACCATTTTCGCAATTCAAATTCATATTCATTTATTCAAGTTTGGCTCAAAAGAGCTCTTATGAACGTCAAAACTTAAAAACTAGCGCGCCCATTCACTGCGGGCGGGAGCTTAATCGTAAAAAAAACGGGCAAGAAAATCGTCAAAGTTAGTTTTTTCTCCCGCCATTACAAGAATATGTACAATAAAACAAAAAGTACTTATTAGCTACCATGCAAGAGATAAAACTAAATACTAGTCTGGTCATTTCTGCGCCCTTCCAGAGTCTGCGCCCTGTGCCTGGGCACTGCTGGCACCTAGTTACGGTACTTTCTGTTGCTATTTTATTAAACAATTTACACCTTTGGTTAGTAAGTTTAATTGACGACCGATTTGGCGTGGAGGTCAGTATACCTGCACTTCACTCCAGAGGTCGTGGGTTCGATTCCCACACAGGACAAATCTTTGTGTGCATGAACATGAATATTTGTTCTGGTCTGGGTGTTATCCTATGTATATTAAGTATGCATTTACAAAAAAAAAAGTATTTAAGTATGTTTATCCGTTCTTTAGTATCCATAACACAAGTTCTTAGTGATACTTATCTTGGAACTAAAGAATTGGTGTGATTGTAAGAGAATATTTATTTATTTATTTATCTATTTAAGTTAAGCTCGCTGGGATCCCTAATTAATCTTACAATGATAAAGTAAACCAGGAATAAACATAATATTTCAACAACAAAATTACAGTACCGGAATCCTCCCAAGACTTTGGACCCCAAGCCAACCTCACCTCCAAGCAGCTCCGTAGATCCAGAGATAGCTCCAGAGAACATGGCTCGATAAACGTAGTGTAGTATGCAAAACGGATAGGTGGTGCGACGATGTACGCAAAACGGCTGGCAGTGTTGGAGACGAGAGCTGAAGATCGAGCTCAGTGGCATGCCATTAGAGAGGCTGTCCTCCAGCAGTTTACAAATATAGGCTGATAGTGACGTATAATATAGCCGTGTGGCTTAGGCCTAGAATAGCCACCCCCATCTCACGGGGAGTCGTAAGAGTCGACGAAGAGAAATCCTACCGGATGATGGGCAGCAGCGTCATCCTGCATACTGGCTGGAACTGCGATCACCTACCCGCCTGCCCAGCTTGCTGATTATGGGCAGATATCCCTAATAGAATGTAATCTATTGGGGGTGTCTGTATACAAATAATGTAGTTTTCTATTTTTTTTTCTTTTCAATAATGGCTTCGTGCGTCCAGCACATCTAGCCAGTGTTAAGTAAGTGATATATTAATAATATATAATTCATAGTAAATGAAAATGAGTGATGATAAAGATGATAAATGGTAAATGAGATACCCTCGCCTAAGCCCCTTGAGTCCTCAGTAAAGATGTGGGACTGTACTGAGATCACACATTGACTTTGAGACTTGGACTCCTTGAGAGAATATGAAAAGTGATGTTGCACTGCTTTGTTTGATTTACCAACACTCATGTATATTCACAAACACTTAACGGTTAATAATCCACCGTTATTACACATTAATGTTAGAAATATCACAAATTTTAGAAAATAAAACAAAACTGCAGACATGACGCTTCACTTTCCCGCCAAGAAGTCGTAGTTTTCTATTAGTGAAATAATCGTTTCAGCATCGAAACCTATTCAATGCAAACACACAATGAAGTCTTACATACAATCACACCTGATTCCCTTAAGGGGAAGGCATAGGCATAATATAACGCCCACATTTCGCAAATTATATGTCTGGTTCCATGTCATAGATGGCGAGCCTATTGCTGCTTACCGGGAACTGTTATGTTCGCCAGAGCCTTGTCCGTTTATCGGCAGGTGCACCACTTGCAGGTGAGGTTGGCTAGGGCTCTCAAGCCCAATGTCCTTTACACAAATGTTTTTACAAACATATTATCTTTTCTATCAATTATTTTATTAGTATGATGAACGTATTTGTAATATTATACAACTAATCGGTATCAGAATCAGAATCAGTTTTATTGCCAAATGTGGGTACAATATCAGATGGTACAGTCAAAATGTTATAAAAGTTCCATTCACATTTTTATCCCTTTGGGATATGCAACTATTGTAACAATTAGAGAAATACATTGCATAATAAATTATTTTTGTGATTTTAAATACAATATGAATTTTTAATAGATTTCATCAGCTAATAAGTAAAATGTCTAATTAAAAAAAAAAAATATGTATGTCAATGTAAGAAAAAATATTATGTCAATGTAGCAAATAGTAATTCAAAAACTTCTGTCTTTTAAATAAATAATTCTCGGACAGACACACCAATTATTTAGTTCCAAGATAAATATCATTAGAAACTTGTCATCTGGATACTACATAACTTCGAAACATAAATGCATAAATACTTTTTTTATGTCAACATAAATTTACATAGAAAAAACCTAAGCACCAGAACAAATATTCATATTCACTTACATAAATGATAATTATTTATGTAAGTGAATATGATGATGAATATTTAATTATTGTCCTGTATGGGAATCGAACACAGGCCCTCAGAAGCGGAAAGCTGAAATACTGACCATAATATTAATCAGAACAAAAGGCATTTGATATACTTACTGTACCTACTCTATTTTTGCTCAACCCACTCAAACAGTTCAGAAAATAGTCGAATAAAATTGTGAATACCTAAGGGCGTATATACACACACACAAATAAGCCGGACCACAATTTTTTTTCTTAAATATGGACTCACTTGTTTATAATATTTGCAAGTGTCAAATAATAAAATTATTAAAGTTATTTTGACGACAGATATGGCGTGGTGGCGAGAATACCCGCTCTCCGCTCCTAAGGTAGTGGGTTCGATTCCCACGCAGGACAAATCTTTGTGTGCAAAAACATGAATATTTGTTCTGGTCTGGGCGTTTCCTATGTATATTAAGTATGTATTAAACAAACAAAAACAGGATTTTTGAATGTTTATCCGTTATTTAGTATTCATAACAGAAGTTCTTAATGATACTTATTTTGGAACTAAATAATTGGTGTAAGTGTCAGATATATTTATTTGCATAAATGCATAATTTTCGTTATTTTGTACAGTAAAGTCCAGAAAGAGGATTGGCCGACATAGCGAGGTGAGTTTGCAAGCTGAAGTGGCAGTGGGTGGGGCACATAGCTCGAAGAACCGACGACCGATAATGTCAGACGCTGCAACACAGGTACTGGCCCCCGCCTCTTTCTCAACAAGCGGCGGGCGTCGTCAGAAGATTTTAGTGGGTTTTACTGCTGGCCGTCGCGTCTCCCGATGGTGAGTACCAAACCCCTTTTGGCCGGAAGGCAAGAGAAAAAACATGTATTATATAATAATGTAGGTAACTAGAGTTCCTAGTTAAATAGATAGATATATAGATAAAGCGTTTATTTCCTTTAAATAATACAAGTTATATAAAAACATATTCCACAAAACCGTTTGACTGGTTTGTCTGTGGGTCACAGTCTCTTTTATACTATTTTATACATTACAACTAATTTTATAAATAAATAAGTAAATTACAATTTTTCACTTACACCAATATAGTGTTTTTTTTAATTTGTTTTGTACTTATTTTTGTTAAGTGAAGTCAAGTTTGGCTCAATAGACCTCTTATGAAAGTCAAAATTAAAAACTTAATAACTAGCGCGCCCATTCACTGCAGGCGGGTGCTTGATCGTAAAATAACCCGGCTGAAAAATCGTCAAGGTTAGTTTTTTCAAGAAAAATTTACCTAATAGTTAAACGATTTGTCAAGTCTACAAAAACCTATGTTCTGCAGTCACAAGATTTAAAATAACATAAAAAAATTTTTAGAGCTCTATTTTCATCTAGCATTTTTATTATTTCATTTATTGATACCAATGCACATGTCTGATCATGCCCTTACCATGTGCACGGTAAAGTTCACCTAATGCCAAAGGTCAGGCTAACCACGCCGCCACTACAGCACTGTTCAGTATCGTTGATATGCTAAAGAGTAGTTTGGTCTATAATAAATCGTCGCTGAAGAGCAAATACTCACTAAGTCGACTTTTAAATAAAGTTGAGTTGGAATAGGCTATTTGACAGGTTTTTAAAATTAAGTAGTAGAGTCTAAGGAACCCAGTAGAAGTTGTTTTTTTTTAATTCTGATATATATTATATTAGCTGAAAAAAATCAAATTAAAAATTCAATATTTAAATAGTGCGTGAAAATGCTACTTTGCGCTGATGAGGTCGGTGACGTCACTTGCCTGTATTCTGATCTGTGACAGCTGGCACTTAGACTTGATTTGACAAGAAGGCAAACGAAGTTTACAAGCAGGTGACGTCATGATAAACTCGACCAATCACGAGCGTTTTGTGTCACGTGACAAACATTTAAAAAAAAAAATTTTAATTTACGGATTTTTAAATAAATTGATCATATTTTAAATAATGGCTTAGTGCATTTGACTAGTGTCAAGTAAGAGATATATTATTATTTTAAATAATGGCTTTGTGCGTGTAGATAGTGTCAAGTAAGAGATATATGAGTAATAAGAATGAGTGGTGATACAGGTGATAAATGAGATGTCCTCCCCCTAAAACCGAGTTCTCCCGATGAAACTTGAGTCTTCAGTAAAGATGTGGGACTAAACTGAGATCTCACATGGACTTCTTGAAAGATTTTGAAAAGTTATGTTGCACTGTTTTGTTCCGTTTACCAACACTCATGTGCTTTCACAAACACTTAACGGTCAATAATCCACCGTTATTAAACGCCAAGAAGTATCCGCTGATTAGTCTCGATTCTGCATTAGTCTCGATGAATTAGCTTGGATTTTCCGTCACTGAATGTCTGTAGTGACGTCACATTAGGAGTTAAGAGTCGGAACGCTTGATTTCAATACAAATCGTAATAAGTACTTGCCTTATCTGTGGTCCGGGCTGTCATTAACATCTATGGCAGTCGTTATGAGGAAGTCAATGCCTCCTAGACTAATATTCTGACAGCGGGTTTGAACATAGAAGATGTTTTCCTCTGGGTTGCGGAGGTCAGACGGCAGTTGCTCCAGGTAATAACTGAAATTCAGGAGGGTGTTAGACGGTGGGGGCAGGGGACACCTGCTGTCCCTCCGGGAAGTCGGCCACACACGCTATGGTCGCATAAGGAAGTAAGATGCGTCCAATGCGCCTCTCTGAGGAGGTCCGAGGGACGTTGGCCGCAGGCGGGGTGTCAGACGCTGCAACCCAGGTACTGGCCCCCGCCTTTTTTTAAACAAGTGGCGGGCTTCGTCGTAAGATTCTTAGTGGGTATTACTGCTGGCAGTCGCGTCTGCAGATGGCGAGTCCCACACCCCCTTTCGGTCCCCCTTTGGACAGAAGGCAGTGCGTTAACGCATTTTAAATCAGCGTAAGACAATGAAAAAAAGTAATAATTGAATCTCAGCCCAATCAGGCACTCTGGTAAGCAGACTCTGGGAGCCCTAAGTGTTAGTCTAGGGTACAACTGGTTTAAATACGGTTCCCTAAGTGTTAGTTTAGGGTACAACTGGCTTAAATACTGTTATATTATCTGTCATTAAGTATTCTTATATATACTTATCCTAAAACTAAATAATTGGTGTGATTTAAAATAAATTATTCATTGATTTTTGTAGGTCGTGCGGACGAAGCCATAGACAGTAGCGAGTATGTTAATAAAATCAACATAACCTATTAATAATTACATAATACCTGTTATGTTATGTTACGTGTTTTTGAATCGTCCATGTCAAAGTTCAAATAGATCGCACATTCATTTAGTGATAAATCACTTTCTCTGCCTTAAGAGTGAAGTGGCCGCCATTTTTGTTTATAATACTGTATGTCGCAGGCAGGTTGTGAAATGCGGCGTTTTACTATATAACTAGGGAAATTGTGAAAACATTTTTTTTTTTTTAGAAAGATTGATATTTTGGAAGGGGTAGACCATGTAAGACCTTCCATGACCAAATTCAGAAGATTTTGGAGAAAGGCCAGGTCAAAAGTACCTTAAACCGACACGCCCTCGATTTTAAAAGGTTAATAAGTGTAAGTGAAGTCAATAGTGTGAGCCAGGATCGTAGCAAGTGGAAGGATGTGATCTATGCCTACACCTACGGGAAAGAGGCGTGACATTATGTATGTATTTAATATATCTGCAATTATTTATTTTCATTTATTCATCATAGTTTTACATGACAGCTTACAGAGCAGTGCATCATACAACACCGGCATGCCAGTGACTACAAGTAAACCGACTAGTTTAATAAAAACCTAATTATATATCACGTCAAATATGAAACAAAGAAATGAAACATAAATTAAACTAATGCAATGTCAAATAAAAATTACAATGTTTTGTAAATTATAAAATTTATGAAACTTCAAAAGATTTTTTATAAAAAGGGGTTACTTATGGTACTTGCCGGTATCTCAGGAGTCAAGCCAACCTCACCTGCAAGTGGTGCACCTGACGATTAACGGATAAACGTTCCCGATAAGCGGCAATAGGCTCGCCACCTTTTACGCGGGAATATAATATGCCTCTGACTACCCCTTCGGGGAAAAAAGGCGTAAATGTATGTATGTAATGTAAAATAAAGAAAATTAGGTATATTAATGTACAGAAGAGAAACGTGTAGGTAAATGCCACCATAGATCTCAGTCCATCGAAAAATATATCGGTTTTCTTTAATTTTACTAAAAAAAATCATGGCGGGAAAGTGAAGAGTCACGTTTGCATTATATGTGTCATAACAGTGGATTATTACCCGTTTAGTGTTTGTGAACGTACAAGAGTGTTGGTAAATAAAATTAAACAGTGCAACATCATTTTCCAAACTCTCTTAAGTAGACCAAGTGAGATCTCAGTATGGTCCCACATCTGTCCTGAGTACTCAAGGTGTTTAAGAGAGGGCATCTCATTTACCATTTATAATTCTCACCACACCACCACAACATTCTCATTTTCTATAAAATGAAATGACATATTACTAATACATCTTTTACTTGACATTTATTTTGTTAAATGTGCTAAACGCATTACTTTAAAGTAAAAAAAATGCCTCGTTTTGCATAACGCCGCATTTAACAAACTGTCTGCGACATGTATATTACATAATGATAGTTATGAATTTTAAAACCGGTCAGGTGTTTTATGAATGAGGATATATAATGGGTCCCCTAGCCAATTAAGTGCACTTGACAATTTCACGTCATTATCGTCATTCTAGCACTATCCCGGTTGCCCTAGACTTAAGCTTAGGGCCCTGGGTCTGCTCACTGGTTCAACCAGATTTGACTGAATTTCAGTTATTACGTGGAGCGACTGCCGTCTGACCTCCGAAACCTAGAGGAAAACATTCCAAGGTCAAACCAGCTGTCAGTCTGTTAGAAGGCACTGACTTCCTAATAACGACTGCCATAGATGTTCATGACAGCCGGAACGAACGGCTGAACGTGCTTTCCGAAACATCGAGCAAGCGATAATTACGCACATATCTATGAACAATAGTACTGTAAAGGTATCCACCAACATCTTAGGAGCCCAAGCCAACCTCACCTGCATGTGGTGCAACTGCCGATTAACCGACAAGGCACTGAGGCTCGCTACCCATTACGTGGGACCGTGGGAATATAATTGGCGAAGTGTGGGCGTATAATATGCCTCTACCTACCCCATCAGGGAAACAGGCGTGCAAGTTTGTTTTTCTTTTTAATAAAATTTTATTTAAATGTGAAATGTCATTATGACTACATCCTGCCTGATGGTAAGCAGTCGATGCAGTCCAAAAAAAATAAAAGCGCTTCATATCGTGAAATCAGCACGGTACAAAGCGCCTCACTCATGACGACCTGCTAAAATGCCGTTTCACGCCCCGCTTAAAAGACCCGGCATCATAGGAAACAGGAAACACATTAGCCGGCAGCGAATTCCAGAGCTTAGTGGTCTTACTTAGAATCTGTTATTGACTTAAATTCGTGTGAGCAATGTAGTTGGCGTATGTCGTTTTTATCACAATAAATAAATAACCTATTACGTGGAATCAATAACGTGGATGTCAGTATATCTGCACTTCACTCCAGAGGTCGTGGGTTCGATTCCCACACAGGTTAAATCTCTGTGGGCATGAACATGAATATTTGTTCTGGTCTGGGTATTTTTCTATGTATATTAAGTATGTATTTACAAAAAAAAAGTATTTAATTATGTTTATCCGTTCTTTAGTATCCATAACACAAGTTCTTAATGATACTTATCTTGGAACTAAATAATTGGTGTGATTGTAAGAGAATATGTATTATATATAGGTATGTATGTAATTGTATTTTATGTAATACCCTTACCGGCTTTACTAAAGCTGGATGAATGGGACAAATCTACGAATAACGATGTGTCTTGTCATTTCAAAAGGCTATATAATAGAGTAGAGGAGCTACCGGCTATAATTGGTTACCGAACGAGTTTAACGAATAATGGAAGAGTTAGGGGTGACATTACATAAATAACTGGACTTCTTGGCGGGAAAATGAAGCGTCATGTCTGCAGTTTTGTCTTATTTTCTAAAATTTGTGATATTTCTACCATTAATGTGTAATAACGGTGGATTATTAACCGTTAAGTGTTTGTGAATATACATGGGTGTTGGTAAATCAAACAAAACAGTGCAACATCACTTTTCAAATTCTCTCAAAAAGTCCATGTGAGATCTCAGTATAGTCCCACATATTTACTGCGGACTCAAGGCTTAGGGGAGGGTATCTCATTTACCATTTATCATCTTTGTCATCCATCACTCATTCGCAGTTACTATGAATTAAATACTATTAATATATCACTTACTTGACACTGGCTAGATGTGATAGACGCACGAAGCCATTATTAAAAAAAAAACTATTTCTTTTAAAATCACGCCAATTAGTTCCAAGATAAATATAATTCGGAACTTGTGTCATACATGCATATATAAATACACGCCTGTTTCCCCGAAGGGGTAGGCAGAGGCATATTATACACCCACACTTCGTCAATTATATAGTTGGTCCCACGTAATAGCTGTCGAGCCTATTGCCGCTTACCGGGTACTGTTATGTTCGCGAGAGCCTCGTCTGTTCATCGGCAGGTGCACCACTTGCAGGTGAGGTTGGCTGGATACTAAATAACGAATAAACATAAATACATACATTTTTTTTGTAAATACATACTTATTATTGGTGCCATGTGGGCCGGCCAAAATAGTCCCACCCCTTCTCATCTCACGGGAAGTCGTAAAAGTTGACGAAGAAAATTCCTACCGGATGAGGGGGAATTTGCCCATAATCACCACTCTGGGCAGGCGGTTGGTAATCGCAGTTCCAGCCAGTACGCAGGATGACGCTGCTGCCCATCATCCGGTAGGGTTTTTCTTCATCGACTGATGCGACTCCCCGTGCGATGAGAGGATGTAGCACTATTCTAGTTCTAGGCCGGTGCCACACGGCCGATAGAAGCCTATCTTGGTTTTAATATTGCCTATAGTTTCAATCCAAGGAAAGGACGCTTTGCTTGAAAAAATCTTTTATCTATCGAAGATACTTAGCCAATTTTTTGAATTTGACGACCGATTTGGCGTGGAGGTCAGTATACCTGCACTTCACTCCAGAGGTCACACAGGACAAATCTTTGTGTGCATCAACATGAGTATTTGTTCTGGTCTGGGTGTTTTCCTATGTATATTAAGTATGTATTTACAAAAAAAAAGTATTTAAGTATGTTTATCCGTTCTTTAGTATCCATAACACAAGTTCTTAGTGATACTTATCTTGGAACTGAAGAATTGGTGTGATTGTAAGAGAATATTTATTTATTTTTAGATCGAAATTGGTCAATCTGTTTAATTGTTAGATGCTTGTTCTTTTAGCAAGAAATGATATTTTTGCCGTTATCCCATCTTCAATCCCGAGGGTTCCATTACAATTATCTCCCTAGGTGGGTTTAAATATAACTTATTTATCAGAGACTATTCAGATTCGAGGAAAATTAAATTATTTACTTTGAGCTTGTGGATTGCATTTAACTTCGTTTGAGAGTCCCTTTTTATTCTGAACTATGTGTATGTGTGTATGTGTTTATGTGTATGTGTGTGTGTATGTGTGTATGTATGTGTGGTTGTGTATGTGTGCGCGCGCGCGTGTGTTTTGTGTCAAGTTGTGTGTATATGTCTGTTTGGATTTTTGTTTGTTCGTACAAAAAAATAAAAATAAAGTCGCAGGCAGACACTAGTGATACACAATTAACGTGTTATCTAACATTATATAATTTTACAAACATCATTGACATTTGACATCAGATTCTGTCATTCCAAAGTGATTATTAATAAGAGCCCGTCAGCAAGAAGGTTATGCAATAATTATAATAACATTAAGAATGGCAGCTGTGTTATGCCGTGTTTTAAGTGATACGACAGAAAGCTATGCCGTAAAAATATAATGATAATATTTAAAATTAGTTATTCGCATAAATAATTTTCAGTAAAAAGTATAATATAAATATAATTATCTTACAATCACACCAATTATTAAGTTCCAAGATAAGTATCATTAAGAACTTGTGTTCTTGTATACTAAAGAACGGATTAACATACTCGTATTTGAGTATTTTTAAATTGGTAGTTACAGCTATCATGAATAGATATTATATATTATTACTGCCATAGATATGGCAGTCGTTTTTAGGAAGACAGTGCCTTCAAACAGACTGACAGCTGGTTTAACCATAGAATAATATTTCCCTCTGGGTTGCGGAGGACTGACGGCAGTACCTCCGTGTAATAATAAAAAATCAGCCCAATCTGGTTAAACCAGTAAGCAGACCTTGGGCCCTAAGCTTAAGTCTAGGACTACCGGGATACTGCTAGGATGATGATGATGACCAGATAAAGCGACGTGTCACATCAAAAAAAAGAGATAGGTTCCAGTAACTTTAATGACACAGAGCCTCACTGCCCTAATGTCCTTTCCTCTGGACGTTGCACAATCGCAGTTATCAAGGCAAAGTGACAGTATCTGCAGAAATCACTTTATAATCGCGCTTCGCTCACATCAAGTTTCCGGTGTTTTCGTAACAAAATATATACATTTGTTTGTTTCTAGAGAACTTTTATTTCATACCTAGCGGCCGCCGCTCTGTAGATGTTGATATCATCATGTCAGCCCGTTAATGTCCCACTACAGATCACGAGCCTCCTCTCACATATCAAGGTGCGAGGGTCATCATCACAGCCCATTAACGTCCCACTACTGAGCACGAGCCTCCTCTCACATATCAAGGTGCGAGGGTCATCATCACAGCCCATTAACGTCCCACTACTGAGCACGAGCCTCCTCTCACATATCAAGGTGTGAGGGTATTGGGTCATACTCCACCACGCTGACCCAGTACGGATTGGTGGAGGCAGGTGTGTGGCGTCCTGCTGTTAGAATTTTTCAAGCCGTCCATTAGGCCTCTAACATGGCCTAACGACTACCACATTTAGTGATAACCGGGACCAACGGATTAACGTGCCTTCCGTAGCACGGAAGCGCTCGATATCAAATGCCACACAAACGGTCACCTATCCAAGGACTGACCTCTGTAAACTCTGCTGTACTTGCGCGATCGTTTCCGACCACCGAGCACCGCAGAGCTACGAGCGCTTCCAGCGGTTCGAGGGTATTTCCCCGTTGAGGTTGGCCGTGGTATCGTAAAAGCAAATCACCTACTCTGCATGCATAAATGCTGTTCCACGCCCCGCTTGAAACACCCAGGACTACAGGCGCTGCAAATTATGCGCCGGCAGAGAATTCCACAACCAAATGATCTTACAAAGAAACGACTCACCAAATTTTTTGGTTAGAGTGATGATAGTCTGACCAGTATGAACATGGTTTCTAAGACCAGCATGTATTCTTCGAGAGGTGAAGGGAGAAAGCGGGAGGAAGTCAAAAAGTTCTTCAGAACTCACCACAGAAGATCCAATAGAAGACACTGAGAGAGGCAATGTCTCTACGCAGCTGGAGATCCTCAAGAGTGGCTATTTATCCTCAATTTGCAGTCTTTCATCATATCAGCCTTATGATTTCACTGCTGATGATGAACGGATGGATGGTAGATAACATTATATTGAGGGTATTTTCCGATGGAGTGTATAGGGATCCTACCAAGACCTAAGGAGCCCAAGCAATCCTCACCTGCATGTGGTGCAACTGCCGATCAACGGACAAGGCTCTGGCGAAAACAACAGTGCCCGGAAAGCGGCAATAGACTCGCCACCAACTATATAATTGGCTAAGTGTGGGCTTATAATATGCCTCTGCCTATCCCTTCGGGGAAACCGGCGTGAATGTATGGATGTATGTTTTTGCTGATAATCACCACGCTGGGCAAGCGGGTTGGTGATTGCAGTTCCACCCAGTACGCTGGTCACATTTGCAGTCTATCAAGTGCGTCGAGGAGGTATTTACGCAGGTAAAACCGCATTGCTAGTTTATTCATAAACAGAAAAGCTTTACGTTCCCGGCCCATTGACTCCGGGCAGAATCAATTTGCCACAGATTTGACACTCATTTTGCCGTGTCTCTCCATTACAAATCGGGCAACAGAATCATAGTAAACACAAACCAGTAGAACGTCAATATAACTCACTAGTAGCATGCCCAGCAAACGTCGTTTTGGCTTATAAATTTACTAAAATGGCTATTAAAAAATAAGGGTTTATCGTAGAAGGGTGAAAATTTTGTATTGTAGTTATTTTTGTATGTTGTATCCTTAAAAAATAAAAACTAAAAATTTTGTCTAAAATATAAATTTTTTTTAAAGGGGATAAAAAATAGATTCTCAGACCTACTCAATACGCTCACAAAATTTCATGATAATCGGTCAAGCCGTTTCGGAGGAGTATGGGAACGAAAACTGTGACACGAGAATTTTATATATAAGATTTTACACTGTGGGTTAAATAGTTGGAGTTTCCGTAAGGAACCTTTTTTTTTTTTTTTTTTATTTTTAATAAATCACTCAATTACTTAGTTCCAAAATAAGTATGATTAATAAGGGTGTACAGGTGTCCTACCAAGAGCTTAAGACCCCAAGCCAACCTCACTTGCAAGTAGTGCAACTGCCGATCAACGGACGAGGCTCTGGCGAACATACAAGTTCACGATAAGCGGCAATAGGCTCGACACCTATTACGTTGAACCAGCAATATCATTGGCGAAATGTGGGCATATATTATGCCTCTGCCTACCCCTTCGGGGAAATAGGCGTGATTTTATGTATATATGTATCATTAATAACTTGTATCATGGATACTAAATAACGAATAAACATACATAAAAATACATATTCTTTTCTTCTTTATAATATTAAAACAAATAAATAATACAGGGTGTGAAAAAACCCTGATCAAAGACGAGAGGTTCTGCCTAGCATAAGGATTTTTTTTTCTTTTATACTATACTTGAGCAATCAATAACCTTAATGTTATTGGAGGTAGAAGACAGAAAAAGTTCCCAAAATTTTTGATGAAACGAATTTGAAACTTTACTTCATCAGTAGTTTTTTTTTAAAATCGCGTCAGAGCTCGGGGCTTTTTTATATAATCATAGATTAAATTATAATTATTGAGAACTAACCTAGTATCTAGATAAACCTTGTATAGAATTAAAGATACTATTGAACAATTTGTATCATATTTATAAACAATAAAGAAATTACAAAAATTACTATTAGCACGTAATAGACCGCTTCTTTAGAAGTAAAAGGAAATTACGACATTAATATTAGAATTTAGAATTAACCTCTTTGCTTATTACATATGTTATGAATAAAAAAATGTTTAATTTTAGATCAGATTAGTGAAAATTTAGGAGAATGCTGTGTACGCTTCTTAAGGCCAACATATCGCACCTCTAGATGAAAACGTCACTAACTCAAAAAATAACTTATTCTGAAATAGTAACATTTTTGGATTGCCGGATGTGCCGAGAATCCAAAAATGCCACTAATTCCGAATAAGTTATTTTTTGAGTTAGTGACGTTTTCGTATAGGGGTGCGATATATGTAATTTTGTGGTTGTGTTGTGATTTTGTATATGTTGTACACAGAAATTAAAGAATCACTACCTGTTGCTTTTAGAACAGAGCTAACACTTATTTAGAATGTATTTATTTGTTGATATATTATATGTTATTTGTATATGTTTTCATTATAATTGTATGTATATGTTTTTGTTTAGTTTAGTTGTTATTATTATTATTTTTTTCCCCCAATATTTATATATATTCATTTATTATTTCTTATTGTGATCCCACACACTAATCTCCGACACTTCTGCTAGGGTTAGCTGGAAGAGATTTCTTATAGAAATAAGCTCACCTTTGTGCATGTTTATTTGTTACTGAGTTTTTTTAGAAATGTTTATGTGCAATATATGTTTATATATGTTTGTTGTTTAGCTTTTAGCGTACCTATATATAAATGAATAAATAAAAGTTTGCCTACTGCTATCAGTGAACTATGCTACAAGTAGTAAAAGCATAATTTCAAAGCCAAGAGCGTGAAATGTAACCTCAAGTTCAACACGTCTAACTGTTTTCACTCGTAAGGCTGTTGACGTTCGGTCAATAAACCAGAAGACACCGAGTTCAAAACTCGTCACGTATAATTTATTTTTAATTTTTTTATTTTATTTTAATAACAATATTAAAATAAGTACTGACATGTATAGTTGAATAGGAAAAAAATATACAGTATGTCCAAAAAATCTACCTGTAGCCTACTTTTATTCATTTTAAACTAATTATCGTTGTAAATCAACACAAATTTTCTATACGACTTTAGTTTTTGAGTGTACGCAGGTATTTGGCAGTATTTAAAATAAGGTGTATTTTATCTAAATAATATGTTATCAAAATTTTTTTTAACGCAGGTATTTGACAGTATTTAAAATACGGTGTATATTATCTAAATATTATGTTACAATTTAAAAGTAATTAACTAGGTATAAGCCATATGACTTTCACAATCTAAGACTAATTTTCCACTAAAACAAAATCAACAGGCCTGCAAACGCCCGACCTATAATACTTAGCTCTCTTGTCCTACTCGGGCGTACAGCATCATAATTATCAGCCTTATAAAGACCTAAAGGGTTTGGTGATCGCAGTTCCAGCCAGTACGTAGGATGACGCTGCTGCCCATCATCAGGTAGGTTATGTGTTATTGAAATGCGTTAATTCTATATTAATTTATGGAACTTGAGACATATTCTAATCGCAATTTTAAACTAACAGTCAAATTTTGAACTTTTTGGAGTTACGCAGTTTGTAAATTGGACTGATTGGTATAGCATTGTTAATCCAAAAACAATATTTTAAAAATATGTATCCCACAAAAAGTTAAAAAATTTACATAATTAAAATTATTTTCGTTAAAATTTAAAGAAGATAGCATTATCCCGGTTGCCCCAGACTTAAGCCCAAGGCCCAGGGTGTGCTCACTGGTTTAACCAAATTTGGCTGAACTTCAGTTATTACATGGAGCGACTGCCATCTGACCTTCACAACCCAAAGGCAAACATCATTCTATGGTTAAACCAGTTGTCAGAATATTAGAAGGCACTGACTGCCTAATAACGACTGCCATAGATGTTCATGACAGCCGGGGCCTATGGCTTAACGTGCTTTCCGAGGCACGAAGCAAGCGATAATTACGCACATAACTTCGAAAAGTCATAGGTCATATCACCAGGGTCTGAACCCTAGATCCTCTGAATTAGAAGTCTTTGGGTTTGGCCACTGGGCTATCGCCACGACAATAAAACAATTGATATGTCTGTAAAAAGTAATCAGTGTCACAATATTTTGTTTGAACTTCTAAATCTATATTATTTCCATAAAGAAATCGTTGAGAAAGTGTATCGACTTATTAATGGGATTGCGACTGTTGCTCTCTCTAATACTAACAGATCTCTCTGAAATCAATTAAATATTTAAATAGAAAACCAATTACAAGTAATCTTATCTCAGTCTAAGCTTGATGTATTTTTCTTTATTGTAATTTTTATGTTC
Source organism: Musotima nitidalis (assembly GCA_949126915.1). Lineage (NCBI taxonomy): Eukaryota > Metazoa > Arthropoda > Insecta > Lepidoptera > Crambidae > Musotima > Musotima nitidalis. The sequence goes on from OX421440.1 coordinate 6,143,277, forward strand.
TAAATATACAAAGGGTTTAGGAGAGAAGGCGCGTACTCAGTAGTGGGACGTTAATGGGCTAGATAATAATATAAGAACCCTACCAAGACCTAAGGAGCCCTAGCCAACCTCACCTGCAAGTGGTGCACCTGCTGATCAAAGGACGACGCTTTGGCGAACATAACAGTTGCCACCAATCACATGGGATCAAAATATAGTTGGGGAAATGTGGGCGTATGACAGACCTCTGCCTACCACTTCAGGGAAACAGGCGTGAATGTATGTATAATAATGATGATGATTTTCTAAATGTGTTTCACTTTTGTACAAAAGCGGAAAGCGAAGATTTTCTACAATAAGTATTTATTTACTTAAAAGAAATCCTCTATCACAATTTAGTAATGAAAAAAACATACGGTCATACTTTCACGCCTGTTTCCCCGAAGGAGTAGACAGGCATATTATACGCCCACACTTCGCCAATTATATTAAGGTCCCACGTAATTGATGGCGAGCCTATTGTCGCTTACAGCGAACTGTATGTATGCCAGAGCCTCGTCCGTTGAATTTAATAATAATTAAAATATTTATTGGTGCTCCATACAATTAAAAATTAAAACAAAAAACAATTTACAAATGTTTATTGGTGCACCAAAATGACCCAACTCAGCATATGCTAGTCCAGTGTTCTTAGCGCTGGTTTTCAGCTGGGCCATTTTGGGTGCAGTGCGGAACGTATATCTTATACATTATTTACAAAATATTTCTAAAACTTAAATTATAAGGATCAATAAATAATAACTAAATATGCCGTACTAATAATAATAAACAAAAAGACAAACAACATCATACTGAAAACTGTAAAATATTAGTAATAAATTAAAATAGAAAATTTATATTTATAGTCTAATTACTATGGACTTGATTAAAGAGTAGAATATTTTTATATTTAAATTTAAAGCTTGTAATACTGCATGAATTCCTTAAAAGTGGCGGTAAATCGTTCCAGCATTTTAAGGCAGCATTACGGTTTACTGAATAAAGAATTTATGACTATTCGTACCTTTTCCTATAATATTAATCACATAACGTGTGTTTCAATCGGCATTACCACATAACCATATGTGTTCTGCCTACAATTACTAATTTGCATTAGACGCAGTCTGATTAGCGCAGATAAGTACTAAACGGCTGATTGATTTCAAGTAATTTCCCTGCTTTTACTGCTTATTTCTTTATTTAAAATAGATACCAACAGTGGACATACTAAAGATTAAAATTAAGAAATTACAATGGAACAGGTTCTGGTATACACCAATGACTTTATGAAGTAATGACATTTTGTTTTATTTTAATTTTCATAATTATTGACCGTTTATTTTTTTTTATTGCATTTATATTTCTTGTTGAATAACAGTTGAACTGTTATTGACATTTTTTATTTCGACATTATTAATTCCTCATGATATTGTAATTTAATTTAATTTTAATAATTATTCCTGCCACTAGGCATCAAAAATAAACAAATCTTTTAAAGGTCAAAGGTGTGCGATTCTATAATAAAATCCCGAGCAATATACAGCAATTAAGCATAAATAAATTTAAATTAACAATAAAACGCAAGCTGTCTTTAAAGGGATACTATTCTATCAAAGACTATAATATGGCTGATAAAAATGCTTGGGATTAAACTGCCGTTTTATACATAATTAGGCTATTCTAATATGAATGACTTGTAAACATAAATATTGTTAAGGTTATTTTATATTGCATTGTATAGCTTCACAGACAAATGAAGATTGTAACTAACCAATTGATAATTTAAAAGAGCATAGCCTGTGAGTTTCTTGCCAGTTCTTCTTACAGAGCGGTGGCTCGGAACTGGCACTTAGATTCACTTACACTTAAATATTGTAATTTTGTTTTTGTTGTTTTATATGTCTATGTTGTTTTGTATGTTTGTCTTTCGTTGAAATAAATATTTTTATCTATTTATCTAAATGAAGATTAAAGTACCTAACCAATTGATAATTTAAAAGAGTATAGCCTGTGAGTTTCTTGCCAGTTCTTCTTACAGAGCGGTGGCTCGGAACTGGCACTTAGATTCACTTGCACTTAAATATTGTAATTTTGTTTTTGTTGTTTTATATGTCTATGTTGTTTTGTATGTTTGTCTTTCGTTGAAATAAATATTTTTATCTATTTATCTAAATGAAGATTAAAGTACCTAACCAATTGATAATTTAAAAGAGCATAGCCTGTGAGTTTCTTGCCAGTTCTTCTTACAGAGCGGTGGCTCGGAACTGGCACTTAGATTCACTTACACTTAAATATTGTAATTTTATTTTTGTTGTTTTATATGTCTATGTTGTTTTGTATGTTTGTCTTTCGTTGAAATAAATATTTTTATCTATTTATCTAAATGAAGATTAAAGTACCTAACCAATTGATAACTCAAAAGAGCATAGCCTGTGAGTTTCTTGCCAGTTCTTCTTATAGAGCGGTGGCTCGGAACTGGCACTTAAATTCACTTACACCTAAATATTGTTTGTTTCTTAATTGTTTTGTTGCATGTAAGTGAATCCAAGCTTAGTGATTTCAGTGTAATCATAATTCGATTGTTTTTTTCTATGTATTTCTGGCGTTTTTAAGTACTATGTAATAATTTATGGCATACTATGTTATAAGTCATGTCAAGCGAGGTTCGTCCCAGTCAAGTAAAAGACCTGCCCCAGTAAAGTGGTGAGACTTTACAAGAGGTTATTATGGAGTTTTAGATCCCGTGGTGATCACATATATGGGTGTATAGGGATCCTACCAAGACCTAAGGAGCCCAAGCCAACCTCACCTGCAAGTGGTGCACCTGCCGATCGGACGACGCTCTTGTGAATATAACAGTGCCCGATAAGCGGCAATAGGCTCGCCACCTATTACGTAGGACCAACTATGTAATTGGCGAAGTGTATAATATGCCTCTGCCAAGCCCTTCGGCAAAACAGGCGTACTTTCCTATACTTGTATACATTGCTGAAGTAGTTATGTCTAAAAAACCACAACATTTACACAATAAAACTTGACATTACACTAATTTTAAAAAATAAATCATTGCCGCGATTTTTCTTTTTTCGCGTTGGCGCCAATTACTCATTCTTTCTTTTAAATAATGGCTTTGTGCGTTTAGCACATTTAGCCAGTGTCAAGTAAGTGATATAATAATTATATATAAATCAAAGTACCTCCTACATGAGAATGAGTGGTGATAAAGATGATAAATGGGTAATGAGATGCCCTCCCCTAAACCCCTTGAGTCCTCAGTAAAGATGTGGGGCTATACTGAGATCTCACATGGACTTCTTGAGAGAATTTGAAAAGTGATGTTGCACTGTTTTGTTTGATTTACCAACACTCATGTACGTATACAAACACTTAATGGTTAATAATCCACAGTTATTACACATTAATGTTCGAAATTTCACAATTTTTTGAAAAAAAAACAAAACTGCAGGCATGACGCTTTACTTTTCCGCCAAGAAGCCAGTAGTACATATTGCTATGACATTAAATGACAAGTAATTCTGTCAAACCGTTCGACAATTCGTTTATGACATCATTTCAAATTACTCTGACAGCTGACATAAGTATTTAGCATTAGAAAAGAACAAAAAATTGTCATTAACTTTAATTAGTAACCAATATTTTAAAAGAGTTCTCTTGGCACTTTTGTAATATGGATACTTAAGAGTAATTATACTAATTAAGCACGCGGTTTCGTTCGTGTGAACTCATTTCTTTAATATGCATTTCAACACAGCTTTTATAAATGACATATAGTATATATTTGTATTTTAATGACAAACGTTAGGGCGTGGGGGCGAGTATACCCGCACTCCGCACCTGAGGTCGTGGGTTCGTATCCATAACACAGGTTCTTAATGATACTTATCTTGGAACTAAATAATTGATGTAATTGTCAGAAATTTTAAATTTTTATTTATCATGATGATTAGCCCATAAACTCTTACTACTAAGCACGAGCTTCCTCTCACATACCAAGGTGTAGGGTATTGAGTCATACTCCACCACGCTGACCCAGTGCGGATTGGCGGAGGCAGGTGTATGGCGTACTGCAGTTAGAATTTTTCAGGCCGCCCAATTAGGCCTCTAACATGGCTTAAAGACTGCTAGATTTTTTGTGATAACCGTCTTAACGTGCCTTCCGAAGCACGATAATAAAGTGAATTTCAGTAATTACAAGGAGCGACTGAAGTCTGACCTCCGTAACCCAGTGGGAAATATCATTTTATGGTTATGACAACATATTACGTTTAATAATCCGTCTCGCAGGAATATAGAACATGTTTTCATAACATTATTCGTAGCCGTATCCATTTACTAAATTCCCACAGTGACAGGGGTATGTTTACCGTGACGTGTTGAACTTAGTTAATTAATATTCTAATAGCACATACTAAACCTACACCCGAATACGTTTTAAGAAAATTTTGTTTAGTATATTCATTAAAATTGGGTGTATAGGGATCCTACCAAGACCTAAAGAGCCCAAGCCAACCTCACCCGCAAGTGGTGCACCTGCCGATCAACAGACGAGGCTCTGGCGAACTTATCAGATCCTAGCAAGCGACAATTGGCTCGCCAGTTATTACGTGGGACCAACAATTGGCGTAGTGGCCTACCCCTTCGGGAAAGAGGCGTGAATGGGTGTATGTAGAAATCAAATTAAGGATTGTATTTATGCTTTTGTAACAGTCTTCAAAAAGAGGAGGAAGCTCTCAATTTGTCAACATATATTTTATTATGTATTGTACCGATTACTCGAATAGAGCGGCGATAGCCCAGTGGCTACAACCCTTGCCTTTAAATTCAGAGGATATCGGGTTCAAACCCTGGTGGTGCCCCAATTACTTTTCGAAGTTATGTGCGTAATTATCGCTTGCTCCGTGCCTCGGAAAGCACGTCAAGCCGTTGGTCCCGGCTGTCATGAACATCTATGGCAATGTTAGGTAGTCAGTGCCTTCTAAAACCCCGACAACTTGTTTAACCATATAATGTTTTCCTCTGGGTTGCTAAGGTCAGACGGCAGTCGTTTCGTGTAATAACTGAAATTCAGCCATTTTGGTAAGACCAGTGACCAGACCCTGGACCCTAAGCGTAAGTCAAGATCATGAGTGTAAATTAAGCTATGAACAAACAAACTAACACATTCGTAATATTAGTAGCTTTTTCGCACAAGTTACTAATATAACCAAATTAATAGTGATACACGGCTAAATGTAATTTCGTAACGGCATTGTCTGTTATGTCGTGCCTCATTTCACGCACGCCATTTTAGAATCAGCCATTCTGCTCGAATAGGCGAATAGGGATGAGTCGTGCTTGCAAGGTCGAGTACCAGGGCTTACAAGTATGTACGTGTGTTAAAATATGTACATACATACATGCATCATACATACATTCACGCCTTTTTCCCCCGAAGGGGTAGGAAGAGGATTTTATAATTGGTCCCACGTAATTGGTGGCGAGCCTATTGCCGCTTTCCGGGCACTGTTATATACTGAAAAATACTAGGGTAAATAATACGCTCAAGTATTTTTTGTTTATAGGGATATTATTGGTTTTTTCCCTGTTTTTTAAGCTGCATGTAAGGCGCCTACACTCCGTCATATTAGAAAAAGGGATGTCCTTGAGCTGATTATGATTCTCCTTCTTTCGTGTCGACAATAGGTAAATTTAAATTGGTCTATATTTTGTAAGCCCAATTTTTAACGGTCTCATCATATCAGCCTTATAAAGTCCTCTACTGAACATTATTTATCTATTCGCCCATAATCAGCACGCTGGGCAGGCGGGTTGGTGATCGCAGTTCCAGCCAGTACGCAGGATGACGCTGCTGCCCATTATCCGGTAGGATTTCTCTTCGTCGACTCTTACGACTCCCCGTGAGATGAGAGGTGGTGGCACTGTTCTAGGCCGGTACTACATAGCACAATGGTCTACATACAATATTTACAGCCGGGAACTATATGTACATGTCTTGCGAGTATTTCTACATATCATACTCGGCGTACTTCCACCAAATACCTGGTATATAAATGGCATTACCAACACGAAACATGTTATAATACTTATTAGCATAACAATTAAACTCAATTTTACACTGCGTGACGTGTTTTGCATGTTGTTTTGTATTTTACGTTTGAATTTCGAATGAAACAGGACTAGACTAGGTTACAGGGATTTAGGGAACAGTTGCTCAAATCTGAATAATACAGTGAAAACAATATGGCTGCCCATTTATGCGACAATTTTTGTTTCTTAAATATGAACTCATTCGTTTAGAGTAATTTGATAAATCAAGTTATTTGCTGAAAACTAAAAAGTTTGCAGCGTTTTTGTCATTTAGTCCCAGTTAAAGTTGAGTAAAGTCCTCTCAGCCGAGTCAAGTAAAGTAAAGTGGAGATTTTACTAATGGTTCTATAGCGTTTTAGAATTAACAAATTCCGGTAGTATGCCACTTTTCTACATTTTTGTATTTTGCAGAAGACGTTATGTTTTACCACACATGTTTTTATTTATTTATTTATTTAATCTTTATTGCACACAAAAAAAGAAAGTACAAAGGCAAACTTAATGCCTTCGGCATTATCTACCAGTTAACTATAAGGTTAGGAGAGTATAAGGAAATTAAACAAAGAGTTTCTAATTGTTAAATAAAATCACTAATTGGTGACTTGTCCTCACATAAATACTCTCAAACACAATATCTTTAGTCAGTGGTATTATTTTTTATTGCTCTTTTTGAATATCGCGTAGCGTCGGCGCCAATCACTCTGTCAAAACTCTTTTTTTTTTAGACTGACAGGTTGGTGATTTGTTCTTACATAAATACCTACTCTTTTTTCTTTATTTTAAATAATGGCTTCGTGCGTCTAGCACCTTTAGCCAATGTCAAGTAAGTGATATATTAATTATATATAATTTATAGTAAATAAGAATGAGTGGTGATAAAAATGATAAACGGTAAATGAGATACCCTCCCCTAAGCCCCTTGAGTCCTCAGTAAAGATGTGGGACTATACTGAGATCTCACATGGACTCCTTGAGAGAAAATTTGAAAAGTGATGTTGCACTGTTTTGTTTGATTTACCAACACTCATGTATATTCACAAACACTTGACGGTTAATAATCCACCGTTACTAAACATTAATGTAAGAGATATCACAAATTTTAGAAAATTAAACAAAACTGCAGACATGACGCTTCACTTTCCCGCCAAGAAGTCCAAATACCTACTCATTACAATTCTTTTAATCAACATAACTATTTTTCGTAGACTTCTTGGCGGAAAAGTGAAGCGTTTTGTTTTATTTTCTAATTTTTGTGATCTTTCGAACATAAATGTGTAATAACGGTGGATTATTAACCGTTAAGTGTTTGTGAACGCACATGAGTGTTGGTAAAAAAACAATACAGTACAACATAACCTTTCAAATTCTCTCAAGAAGTCCATGTGAGATCTCAGTGTAGTCCCACATCTTTACTAACGACGGAAGAGGTTTAGGGGGAGGGCATCTCATTTACCATTTATCATCTTTATCACCATTCATTCTCATTTACTATGATTTATATATTTTTAATATATCTCTTACTTGACACTGGCTTAATGTGCTAAACGCATAAAACTATTATTTAAAAGAAAAAAAACTATTTATCACTGCCCTTTTTTATTACAGTCTACAATATATTCTTTGATGAAGTAAACGGTGAGTAAGAACAATGAATATTAAAAAGGCAGATTTTATTGCTCTGCTCGTTTGTATGTTTTTTATAGTTATGTGTTTTATGTTGTTGTAATGATAATTTTAACTTTAAAGACGTTACATATGTCTGAAATGTCACTATATTTACACATAAAAACTAGAAATTATTTATAAGGTCTAATAATAACTTCCACTTTTAAGATGTTATGTCTCAAATTCTGCTATGTTTATACATTTAGCATAGATTTCGATGTGTCACTAACTCAAGGAATGTGAAGTAAACCGACATAAAGGTGAATTGTAATTTTCCATATTGATTTGAAACTTCATAGAGAGGCTTCTAAAATAATTAAAAATTCGTAAAATCTCCACTACTTTACTAGAGAAAGACTTTAACTGTGAGTGAGATGGACTGAATTTGACTTGAACTGTGAGTAAAGGACAGAATCGGTGCATAATGTTGAATTCATAAGCAAATAACTTAAGTTATCAGATTACTTAACACTGGCATATATTATACTCTAAACGAGTGAGTTCCAAAGACAAAAATCGCTCCTATACAAACTTTTCGAGCTTGCCTCCAAAGCTTACGAGAGGTCAACGACAAGTCATTACACTTACTTTACTCTAGATTTATTTGAAATTTCGTAATTCGAACGAATTCGCAATGACATATTAAATTGTCCATGACCTTATGACAAAGACTAAATAATAGCGAACTTACAACTGAAATGTGTCTCAGTTATTATTATGACATAAATAATATAAGTAAATTTAAGGCGAGCGTAACTTAGCTGCACGTTAGTTTAATAATAAATTTTATAAATATGAAGCAAGTATTCTTGGTATCCTTCGTTTTTGAAAAAGTTATAAGTTATATCCAGTTGTCAATTCAAAATGGGGCCTAGTTGAAAATCAGCGTGCACAGAAAAATCAGCATCAGAAAAATGACACATGCTAAACAATATCCCTTTTTGGTGATGCTGGGAAACCTTAGCTTTTTCTTTAATTTATAGTTTTGATGAGACACATAAAGCAAAAATAATCTTTTTTATTCTTCATTCTTTACTCCGGTGTTATTTGGTCGCCATGACAACCGGGGTCAAGAACCTTTTAAAAAATCCGACTGTCGCTGAAAACCAGTGCAACGGGACTTATAACTGCTTATTCTGGAGACCTTTTATTATATATCTTACGTGATAATGGCTAAATGTACAAAACGTACGAGGCTATTTTTTAAAAGAAAAGAATACAAGTTAGTTGCTGTTAGAAGTTATGTCCGGGACTTCTTGGCGGGAAGGTGAAGAGTCATGTCGAATTTGTGATTATATCTATCATAATATCTTTAGTCAATGGTATTATTTGGTGATTTGTTCTTACATAAATACTCATTACAATTCTTTTAATTAATATAACAATTTTTGGAAGACGTCTTGGCGGGAAGGTGAAGTGTTTTGTTTTATTTTCTAAAATTTGTGATATTTCGAACTTAAAAGTAACTGTGTAAGTAGTAATTAGGTACGGGAAATCTACTCATGTTTATGCAGAGTTTACTTGTTTTTTTTAAATTTAATTATTTCTTCCGGAACAGGAAAGGTCAGGTACTGCCTAATATTTGTTTTTTTAAACACATCTTTTTTGATCGTGGAATTGCAAGGCCAGGTGCTCGGAAGTGATCACCATAGTTAAGGTCAAAGGTCAAAGCCACTTTAATATTGGGTGACCATAACAACAGCCTTGTAAAGTCCACTGCTGAACATTAGCCTCCTCAATAGATTACATTCTATTGGGGGGATTTGCTCATAATCAGCACGCTGGGCAGGCGGGTTGGTAATCCCAGTTCCAGCCAGTACGCAGGATGACGCTGCTGCCCATCATCCGGTAGGATTTTTCTTCGTCGACTCTTACGGCTCACCGTGATATGAGAGGGGGTGACACTATTCTAGGTACCACACGACACCATGGGCATAATGGGTAACCGTTTGAAAATCGTCCAGCCATTCCCGAGTTTCGGCGAGAGGAACGATTAGCAATTAAAAACAAAATAAATTTTACTTTTTTGTGATTAAGAGCAACAGGATCATTAATTCGATTCGTCCAATTTTGTTAACAACAATGAAAGAGATATGAGCGGTACCATAATCAAGAAATAAAAGCAAATGGAATCTTTGCCAGAATTTGTCAAGATTTGTCAGTTTATCTGTCTGTTATGGTTTTCTCTCAAGATTTGTCAGTCTGTCGGTGACTCTTATCAGGGGAATCTGTCAGTCAAGCCTGTCGTGATTCTAACGGGGGATGGGATTGTCCGTCAGTTAGTCAGTCTGTCGGTGACTCAAACGAGGCTTCCAAAAGGCAACGATATTAAGAATAATGCCTCAAGAAACTCATCTCAGCTTTTTTCAAATTATGTCTTAAAATTAATAGGTATGCGTCATACTCGTGAACGAGTGCCGCCAGTGGGGACTGGTCTGCTCATGTCTACTATGTTTATTCATAATCATGCTCGTATAACTTAAAAAAAGAGTTATTTACTTCTTTTATTTTAAATCTTATGAATGCAGAACACAGGATTTTGACATTTTCTTGTAACTGGCGGGAGAAACAACTTACCTTGACGATTTTCTTGCTAACTCTTTTATGATCAAGCTCCCGCCCGCAGTGAATGGGCGCGCTAGTTTTTAAGTTTGACCTTCATAAGATCTCTTTTGAGCCAAACTTGAATAAATGATTTTGATTTTGACTTTAATGTAATACTTAATAATATATTTTTATACTCATGCAAACAATAACTATATAAAACGTCTAATTTAAACACGCTATTATTCATCATCATCATCTCAGCCCATTAACGTCCCACTACTGAGCACGAGCCTCCTCTCACATATCAAGGTGTGAGGGTATTTGGTCATACTCCACCACGCTGTCCCAGTGCGGATTGGCGGAGGCAGGTGTATGGCAGCGCTATTATTAGCTACCGTTAAATTAATTTTCTAGATTGCAGCCTTAGCGAAGAATATTCATCATATCATGTAGCTACATATCATGCTTTTCATCTAGTACAGTCATCGTCAAATTGTTAGCACCGAATCAGCCATATCGCATCTCCGGTGCGAAACAGTCACTTCTGCAAATAATGTAATTTTTCAGGAGAAGCGTTTCAAAATTAAATATCTTGGTATATTATATAGCTCTTCTTAATTTAAGAAATTAACTAGTTATATTTAAGCCTCTTTTTCAGACTTCACTTCATAGTAAAACGAAACATCTTACAATTTGGTACATTAGCATTTTTTCTCATAATCACATCAATTTCGACAAAATTGCATTAGTGACGTTGTAGCACCATAGGTGCGATATATATCGGAACATTCGAAATACGCCTTAACGCTGTTGACAATAGAGTCGTGGCTCGATCTTAATAACGCTATGTTGCCAGCTACACTCGCGAGCAATATTGTTAAGTTTCTGCTTTTTGTTGCGGGACTGTTCGAAAGGGTTACCGCGGCCTCGGTACGTAGCAGGCTCAAGAAGGAACATGGATGGTTTTTAGTCAGTAGAAGTCTGACACATCCTCCGCTACATCCACAGCGGGGGAAGGTCAATTATTGATGATTTTCAATCCAAAAAAAAAAGTTTCTGCCTTTTGTGTGACTGTTGCACACGAAAGTTATTAGGTCTCCATGGAAGACCAGCGCTGTTGTGGTCCTCCAGTGCAGCACATGCTGAGTGGAGTCCTTTTTAGGCATATCATATTTAAACTTATTAGTAAAAATTGTCTACTGTTATGATTTCTGTTCTTTGTTTACATGTATTTATGTCTAAATAAGATTTTATTTTAATTCATTTCAATAGTTTAGAATCAGAGGGTCTACTATAATGCAACGAAAACGAAACTTCGTTACACCTATCTCTTTCACTCTCTGGGTATATAAATATCGTGTAAAAGGGATGGGTATAACGAAGTTTTGTTTTCGTTGAATTAGAGTAGGCCCTTCGTTACTTGTAATTGGTTAAACGCGGTGCGAGAGCGAAGATAGCGATAGATAATTTAAAGGGGCTAGGGTTCAAACCCGGTCCTGCCGGGGTTGCGGGACTGTTCGAAAGGATTATCGCGGCCTTGGCGTTACAGGCTCAAGCAGTAACATGGATGGTTTTTAGTCAGTAGAAGTCTGACACCCCCTTCTAAGCCCTTGGTCCCGGCTGTTGAACCTCTATGGCAGTCGTTATTAGGAAGTCAGTACCTTTTAATATTCTTACAACTAGCTGAACCATAGAATGATTTGAATAGGCAGGGGCATATTATACGCCCACACTTCGCCAATAACATGGTTCGTCCCACGTAATAGGTGGCGAGCCTTTTGCCGCTTAACGGGATCTGTTACGTTCTAGAGCGGCGATTGCTCAGAGGCGAGACCCCTTGCCCTAAATTCAGAGGGTCTCGGGTGGAAATCCTGGTGGCGCACCTATGACTTTTCAAAATGATGTGCGTTATTATCGCTTGCTCCGTGCCTCGGAAAGCACGTTAAGCCGCTGGTCCCGGCTGTCATAAACATCTACGGCAGTCGTTATTAGAAAGTCAGTGCCTTCTAACAGACAGACAACTGGTTTAACCATAGAATGATGTTTCCCTCTGGGTTGCGTAGGTCAGACGGCAGTCGCTCCACGTAATAACTGAAATTCAGTCAAATCTGGTTGAACCAGTGAGAAGACCCTTTGGCGCAGAGGGCGGGCCAGGAGGGCCCGTCAGGCAGCGCCCGGGGGGTCTTAGGCGGCGGGGGCAGGGGGCCCCTTCCGTCTCGCCATAGACCCCCCCCCCCGAAGTCGGCCAGTTACGCCATGGCCGCACATAAAGGTAGGGGGGGCGCTGCAAATTGCGCCTTCCTGAGGAGGTCTCCCCGGTTCTGATCCGGGGGACGTTGGCCGCGGGCGGGGTACCAGAAGCTACAAACCCGGGCACTGGTGCCTCGCCCCGTTTCAACAGCGGTGGGCGTCGTCTGAACTTTTTTAGTGGGTAGGACTGGGGTGGTCGCGTCGGCCGCAGTGAGCCCCACACCCCCTCCCGATCTCTCCCTTTTGGCCGGGAGACAGTGCGTAAGCAGCATTTTTTTACAGACGATAATAAAAGAAATAAAAAAAGTGAGAAGACCCTGGGCCCTAAGCTTAAGCCTAGGGCAACCGGGAAAATGCTAGGATATTATGATGATGATGATGATGAACGGGATCTGTTATGAGGGCCTAGTCTGTTAATCAGCAGGTGCACTACTAGCAGGTGAGGTTGGCTTGGACTACTTGGATGGCGGTAGAATCCCTATACACCTATAAGTAACCATTAAGTAACCCTAAGAAAGTAAACCTAAGAGTTCAAATTAAAAATATTAAAAAACAAAAGTGATTCCAAATATTTGATCGCGAGTGTACTTACATGAAGCTTACTGTACCGGCTTTGCTGAGCGTGACAGAGAGATGTTAATGAAATATCTGATAGGTAGCCGAGCGTTAAAAGACGCCATTTTAAATCCAACACGCGCTATTTCTTTCTTTTTTTAGGGTTCTGTACTCAAAATTGTTAAAAGATAATCCCTTATAAATATCTAATGTTTTTTCCTTTTAAATAACGGCTTCGTGCGTTTTGCACATTTCGTTAGTGTAAGAGATATGTTAATAACATATAAATCATAGTAAATGAGAATGAGTGGTGATAAAGATGATAAATGGTAAATGAGATGCCCTCCCCTAAACCCCTTGAGTCCTCAGTAAAGATGTGGGACTATACTATGATCTCACATGAACTTCTTGAGAGAATTTTAAAAGTGATAGTGCACTGTTTTGTTTCATTTACCAACACTCATATACGTTATCAAACACTTAACGGTTAATAGTCCACCGTTATTACACATTAATGTTAGAAATATCACAAATTTTCGAAAATGAAACATAACTGCAGACATGACGCTTCACGTTCCCGCCAAGAAGCTCCATCTTATATCTTATGTTGACACTTGCACGTAAAGACACCTTTTTAAAGGCAAAGGCGTGCCATTTTGACGACTGAACACTCCACACCCGAGGTCGTGGCTTCGATTCCCACACAGGACAAATCTTTGTGTATGTATATTAAGTATGTATTTGCAAAAAGTGAACTTTTACATGTTTTTTAAAAGAAGCAACGCTGGGGCACTTCTTTAATTTTATTTCTGTCCTGCTCTAATTTATAAGTTTTTTACAGTCGCTCAGAACAGCTCCATCATACAATTAGTATATCACACGCAAAGAGGATAAATCTTCCCTTAGACGCACAGTTTATGTAATATGTATGGCTTAGTGAGAGATCCATACCCTTTAAGCCTTAGAGATTCGATAATTCATGCTCGTCTCCGCTTGTTTACCTACTTTGCGTGCTAAAAGGCTGGTAAGCAAAATACATATGCTGGTTTTTTCACATCCGCGGATGCGAATACGGATGCGGAGTTTTGAAGGCTCACATTGATATACGATATATCGGTATAAGATATTATGTAAATAAAATCTATTAATGAAGAATTAAAACAGTGATAACTTAATTATTAATATTTTTATTGTACTCAAACGTAAATACTTATTTTTGTAACGTGTCGAATCTTGTCAATAATTTCTTTGCTCCCATTGAACATTGTCACGTGCGACCGGCACGCGCCCGTATTGCCAGGCCCTGCCCAATTCCTTTTTGCCGCTACTTGCATGATATTCGCATCCGCATGAACATCCGCACTGATTAATGCGGATGCGGATGCAGATTTCCAAATTAGGACATCTCATTTACCAATTATCATCTTTATCACCACTCATTCTCATTTACTATGAATTATATATTATTAATATATCACTTACTTGACACTGGCTGAATGTGCTAGACGCACGAAGCCATAATTTAAAAGAAAAGAAAAAGACTGCCATGACTTCTTGGCGGGAAAGTGAAGCGTCATGTCTGCACTTTTTCTTTATTTTCTAAAATTTGTGATATTTCTAACATTAATGTGTAATAATAACGGTGGATTATTAACCGTTAAGTGTTTGTGAACATACATGAGTGTTGGTAAATCAAACAAAACAAAACAGTGCAACATCACATTTCTCTCAAAGAGTCCATGTGAGATTTCAGTATAGTCCCACATCTTTACTGAGGACTCAAGGGACTTAGGGGAGAGTATCTCATTTACCATTTATCTTCTTTACCATTACTCATTTTCATTTACTACTATGAATTATATATTATTAATATATCACTTACTTGACACTGGCTAGATGTGCTAGACGCACGAAGCCATAATTTAAAAGAAAAGAAAAAGACTGCCATGACTTCTTGGCGGGAAAGTGAAGCGTCATGTCTGCAGTTTTGCTTTATTTTCTAAAATTTGTGATATTTCTAACATTAATGTGTAATAACGGTGGATTATTAACCGTTAAGTGTTTGTGAACATATATAAGCGTTGGTAAACAAAAAAAAACAAAACAAAACATTGCA
The DNA here is from genome assembly GCA_949126915.1 of Musotima nitidalis. Lineage (NCBI taxonomy): Eukaryota > Metazoa > Arthropoda > Insecta > Lepidoptera > Crambidae > Musotima > Musotima nitidalis. The sequence continues at coordinate 6,158,536 of OX421440.1, forward strand.
ACATCATTCAAATTTTCTCTCAAGGAGTCCATGTAAGATCTCAGTATAGTCCCACATCTTTACTGAGGACTCAAGGGGCTTAGGGGAGGGTATCTTATTTACCATTTATCATCTTAATCACCACTCATTCTCATTTACTATGAATTAATATATAATTAATATATCACTTACTTGACACTGGCTAAATGTGCTAGACGCACGAAGCCATTATTTAAAATAAAGAAAAGAAAGACTGCCATAGATAATTCACTGATTTATAAGACTTCTCTGATTTGTGAAAATTAACTTATATTTTGTATGCACGGAACCCTAGGTGGGAGACCCATTCGCGCTTGCCGTTTTTTTACAATAAAGCAGGCAAAGAGACAATGGTCCGTTTCGTGTAGTCGGCCATCATTGATTTTGATTTAGCTATAGGTTATTATATTTTACAATATTGACATGATATTGATTAGTTTTTTCAAATATGCATTTATTTTCTCATGTCATTGTTTAAATATGCATTTATTTTCTAGGGGAACGCTATTACTTATAATACTGAAAAAATAGCGAAATGTGTAATTTATTGCAAAGAAAAAAAATATACAACTTTTATGGAGTCTGTTAAGAACGGTCATTAAAAACTTTGTAAAACAAAACTTATTGCAAGTTATTTAACTAAAAAAAGAAGTTGCAAGAAAAAAAAACACATTATTTAAATTCAATGTTTTTATTTTATGTCAATTTAAGCTCTTCCTTGTTTAGGCGATATCAATTATAGTTATTACACCAAAATTAATAGTTATTAATTGCAAGAGTGCTTATTGCAAATAAAAATGCTAATTCAAATAACAAATTTTTTTTTCTAAACTATCCTTTTCCTTAAGCGCTCGTAGCTTTGCGGTGCTCGGTGGTCGGAAACGATCACCGAAGTACAGCAGAGTTTACAGAGGTCAGTCCTTGGATGGGTGACCGTTTGTGTGGCATTTGATATCAAGCGCTTCCGTGCTTCGGAAGGCACGTTAAGCCGTTGGTCCCGGTTATCACTAAATGTGGTAGTCGTTAAGCCATGTTAGAGGCCTAATGGGCGGCTTGATAAATTCTAACAGCAGGACGCCATACACCTGCCTCCGCCAATCCGCACTGGATCCGCGTGGTGGAGTATGCAGCGCCCTGCGGTTTTACCCGCGTGGTCCCCGTTCCCGTGGAAGTATCGGGATAAAGAGTGTCCTATATGTTAGTCCAGGACTGCAGCTATACACGTACAAAGTTTCATCACAATCGCTCCAGTAGTTTTTGCGTGAAAGAGTAACAAACATCCATCCACACATACAAACTTTCACGTTAATAGTATAATATTAGTAGGATTTCCAAAACTGGTGTAAATAAACTTAAGCCAAAAAGCATAACAAAAAAAAATGCAATGCACTTTTTTTTCTTTTAAATAATGGCTTCGTGCGTTTAGCATCTTTGACCAATGACAAATAATATATAAATCATAGTAAATGAGAATGAGTGGTGATAAAGATGATAAATGGTAAATGAGATGTCCTCCCTTTTAACTCCTTGAGTCCTCAGTAAAGATTATGGGACTATACTGAGATCTCACATGGACTTCTTAAGAGAATTTGAAAAAGGTATGTTTCACTGGTTTGTTTCATTTACAAACACTCATGTACATTTACAAACACTTAACGGATATTACAGCCGTTATTATTATACATTAATGTTCGAAATAACATAAATTTCAAAAAATACTTTTGCCAAGAAGTGTACAATGCACTTATTGCTATGTTAAATAAATATTGTAATAATGTTAATAACAAATATAGAACTACACTTACAAACTTTTCACTTATGTTACTTTAATAAAAAAATCTAGTTACGCGTGTAAAGTTGCCGCGTACAATACTTAGAATTGTTTAAGTAAAATGGTTTTGTTATCTAATTATTTACGCTTCTAGTTTCTATTCAACGAGTAAAAGTTATAAAGCATGATCACACTTATTCATAACCTGTTTAACAGGAAACACGCGGGAAAATAAATGTCGCTCAGTTTCATAACTATAGACAAGATAAGAGCGCGATGTCACTGACTTGCAGGGAAATTTAGATGGCCGATTAGGATCTAACAACACTTCTTCAGCTTTTGTCAAACTGGTTTAACTATTGAATGATGTTTTTCTCTTGGTTGCTGAGGTTAGACTTAGTTTTTCCATTAAAACTTCGTTTTTTTGTAAATCATACTTAATACATAGAAAAACCTTTAGACCAGAACCAATCTTTTGAAATGCTTCAACTAGAGATCTCTGTGCCAAAAGTGAACTGTGATACAACATTGTTTTTTTTAATATGGGCTTTCACTAGCTTTATAACATATCCGAGCATCATCCCGGTCGACCTAGACTTAAGCTTAGGACCCAGGGTCTGCTTACTAGTCTAACCAGTTTTGCCTGAATTTCAGTTATTACATGGAGCGACTGCCGCCTGACCTCCGCATCCCAGAGGGAAACATCATTGTATGGTAAAACCAGCTGTCAGGATGTTAGAAGGCACTGGCTTCGTAATAACGTACATACATACACATACATTACATTCACGCCTGTTTCCTTTCCTTTTACGGCATTTTATTCGCCTACTACACTTCGCCAATTATATAGTTAGTCCCACGTAATAGGTGGTAAGCCTATTGCCGCTTACCGGGCACAGTTATGTTCGCCAGAGCTTCGTCCGTTGATCAGCAGTTGCACCACTTGCAGGTGAGGTTGGCTTGGGCTCCTTAGGTCTTTGTAGGATCCCTGTACACCCTTATAACGTCTGCCATAGATGTTCATGACAGTCCTAACGTGCTGCCCGAGGCACGGAGCAAACGATAATTACGCACATAACTTTGAAAAGTCATAGTTAAGCCACCAGGGTTTCAACCCACGACCTTCTGAATTTTAGGCAATGGGTCACGCCACTGGTATATTGGCGCTCATATATTTACAAACATTTAACCCTTATTAGGATAATGGTTAATATATTGTCACCGTAAAATGAACCTTATGCTGTTAACATAAGGTGGAAAACTAATGTATGATTCAAACTCCTCTGTCCGTTTAAGAGTTAACCTATATTTAGTATCCGTAGTAAAATATTAGCAAATTGAACGGAATTTAACTTATTATAAAATGAAGAAGCTCGTAGCTCGTAGCTCTGCGGTGCTAGGTGGTCCAAAACGATCACCGAAGTACAGCAGAGTTTACGGAGGTTAGTCCTTGGATGGGTGACCGTTTGTGTGGTATTTGATATCAAGCGCTTCCGTGCTTCGGAAGGCACGCTAAGCCGTCGGTCCCGGTTATCACTAAATGTGGTAGTCGTTAAGCCATGTTAGAGGCCTAATCGGCGGCTTAATAAATTCTAACAGCAGGACGCCATACACCTGCCTCCGCCAATCCGCACTGGGTCAGCGTGGTGGAGTATAACCCAATACCCTCACACCTTAATATGTGAGAGGGGGCCCGTGCTCAGTAGTGGGACGTTAATGGGCTGAGATGATGGTAAACTTATTATAAAATATCACAACACATTTAAAATCTGTATCAATTTCACAGCAATAATCCTATTTTAATCAGTGTAAAAAATCTTTTGCTTCATTTAACTACTAAATGACCTTGTAAAAAATATTTCAGAATCACGAATTTGTTATGGGTGTTCGAACCCATTGTATTTCAAGCTAGCAATTTCTAGTTTGAGCAACACGACCTTCGCATCTCTTTAATAATCAAATGAAGGGAAAAACTCGACAGCCCGGCTGACACCTTATTAATGAAATCACAGGCTGTGTGCGTTTTTTCCTTTGCCAACGAGCCACTCAAACAATAGCTAAAAAAAGCGGTTCCCGCGCCAACATTTTGAATTTGTTATTTAGGGTTCTATTTTAATTGTATAACGGAATTCTTGGAATTGAATAATGTACTTTTTACTGATTTAATTAAAAGCAAAACTCTTTTGAAAAACGAAAGCATTCAGCTTCCGTATTGTTTCTTGCAATTTAATGTAAAATACTTTTTGTGTAAACAAAGTGGCGGGCGACGGGTATACAAGAAAATTCTAAAGAAGAAATATCTGTTTGTTTGTTTGCATTAAAAATGCTCCGAAACTACTAAATCGATTAAAAAAATCTTCAGTACTTAAAACAAAGCTAAATTCTTTATAAATAACATAGGCGATAATTATTTAGAATATAAATTAGGGATCCTCACAAAAACTTTAATATTCAACTTAAAATCATTTATTTTATAAACTTGCATGCAGTTTACATGCAGGAACTTGAAAACGTCAAAATTAATTATAAATAAAAATAACGATAATATGATTACACTAAAATCACGCAGCTAAGATTCACGTACATGCAACAAAACAATGAATAAACAAAAAATATTCAAGTTTTAACAAAGATTTACTTAAAATCTAAGTGCCAGTTCCGAGCCACTGCTCTGTAAGAGCTGGCAAGATAATGACAAATATTGTACCCAAAGCAGTGTAGATACAGAAACGAAGACTCCTCAAGAGCACCCCGACGTGTCAAGTCTTAAGTAACATTGATCTCCGATATAAAGTAGTCGAAAGTAGGTTTGCTTGTACACTTACATGTATGTATAAACAAGTATTAATGTAATTCAACAAATCTGATGTAAATGTGATGATTTGCACACTTTTTACGATATACAGCAGCCACTTGCTACTTTTGCTGAGGGCATACGGTTTCAGGACACAGTATATTCACTAGCAAGCAATAAACCATTTGAATTTGAATATTGTAGATACAGAAGCGAGGAGGGGACTTGTCAAGTCGTAATATTGATCTCTGATGTAAAGCAGTGGAAAGTACTCTTATATAAAATCTATATAAGTGTTAAATTCAGCAAATCTATGTAATGTTTCGCATATTATTAATAAATAGCAGTCATTTGCAACTTTTGGGGACACCATCTCAGTACATAGTATATGTATTAGTGTTGTTTTTGCATGTGTAAAATAAAACGTTTCTTTTTTGCTATGTACTTACTATGGTTACCAAGATGCTGACTCTGTATATAAATATTATTAAATACACGACCTCGCTTCGTTTAAAAGTCAAAACCATTTATTCAAGTTAGGCTCAATAGCGCACTTGTGTATGTCAAAACTAAAAACTAACGCGCCCATTCACTGCGGGCGGGAAACTTGATCGTAAAAGAACGGGCAAGAAAATCGTGAAAGTTGGGTTTTTCTCCCGCTATTTACAAGAAAAAGTACTTCATATTAAAACAATTTAAGAAGTCTACAAAAACTTGTGTTCTGCAGTCACAAGATTTAGAAGAACAAAACTCTTTTTAGCAAGATTAACATAGTTTAGGAACGTGTTGGACGACCCGACGCATGACGACATCACTGCAGAAAAATTGAAGTGAGCATGACATTCTCAAGCTAAAGAATAAAAGAATTTTCACAAAATAACATTAATATTCAAAATACTGAAAAGTGCTGCAAGCCACAATAATTTTTACTGCAAAGTAATACATATAATGGTATCAGCTATGCTTTACAGCAATCAGCAACTCTATGCTTCGTTAGCTGTTTTACATCTTTGGTTACACGTTTGGTGTGGTTCACAATTTTATCTAATAAAACATTAGTTTCATAAAATGAAATTGATGCGTTACATGGAAAAAGAACAACTTTTTTTTAAAGTTTTTTTTCTATTTATTCAATCAAAGTATCAGCACCTTTGCCAATTTATAGGGATTATTATGATTTTTTTCCTAACAGAACTGCGGGAGTGAGAATAAATTAAGTCATTCAAGGCGTTTTGGACTGCCTAATCTGAATTGTTTTTTTTTTCCAACTAAGAAATTATGCAAATTCCGAAAATTGTGATATACTGTTGGAGCAAGGTCCAGGGAGTACGGTGAGTGACAGAGACAATACAATCCTAGCTCCTCTAGTTTTGCCACCGTCTGTTGTGCAGTATGTGGTCTAGCGTTGTCCCGAAGCAGCAGTGGAATGGAGCAGTTGACCAATCTATGTTGATTAACGGCTAGCTTTTCCACCATGGTTTCCAGTTGTTGGCAATACAGATCTGCCGAAATCGTCTGCCCAGATCCTAGGAAGCTGTAGTGATAAGGTAGCTTTCAAATGGTGAACGAATTATCGAAATACGTTCAGTAGTAGCAAGCTAGGCTCAATAGCGCTCTTGCGTATGTCAAACTTAAAATCTAACGCGTCACTGCGGGCGAGAGCTTGATCGTAAAAGAACGGGCAAGAAAAGAATGTAATCTATTGGGGAGGCTAATGTTCAGCAATATGATGTAGATGATGATTATAGATTTAGCATGAAAGAGCAAGAAATACATTAAGTTAGAATTCCAATAAATATAGTGTAAACTAAAAACAAGTAAATAATTTTCATTTGGCAATCAGTGAAGTTTCTAATGTCAAAAATTATATTTTAACATATGACATTTGACATCGAGCGTTTTCTTACTTCGGAAGGTGGGTTATGTCACAATATAGTTTCTTTCAGTCTCCATATGCGACGAGTTTTGGCGCCAACGTGAAAAAAGACACATCTCGACATTTTATTAATTTTATAACTAGTGTAAAATGGAGTTGAGTGTAAATATAGTGGATGATTAGATATAACTTCTTCGATATCGTACACCAGTGTAGGGAAGTGGCATATTATAGTGAGTTGTAATTTTCCGTGTTGAAAACTCCATAGCACATTTAAAGTCTAAACTACTTTACTGGGGTATAACTTTGACTTGACTGTGAAGGATGACAAGCTTTACTTGATTGACTGAGGAAAACGATTAATTATAACTTCATCATCATCATCATCTCAGCTCATTTATGTCCCACTACTGAGCACGAGCCTCCTCTCACATACCAAGGTAATATTCCACCACGCTGACCCAGTGCGTATTGGCGGAGGCCGCCCAATTAGGCCTCTAACATAACTGGCTGAACGACTACCACATTTAGTGATAACCGGGAATAACGGCTTTACGTGCCTTGCGAAGCACGGAAGCTATCGATATCAAATGACGCACAAACGGTCCACCATCAAAGGACTGACCTCTGTAAACTCTGCTTTACTTCGGCTATCGGTTCCGATCACCCAGCACCGCGAAGCTACAAGCGCTTCATTTATCAATTATAACTTGATTTATCAAATTGATCTGAGAAGAAAAAATGGAAGCGATGACGATGAATTAAATTCTTTCTCAGCGGACATAACGACATTTTGGCGTTTATAATATGACTTATAAAATTTGAGCCAAACCCATAAAGCTGTATGTCAAGATCAAAGTAAGTCCGATAATCATTTCAAGTTTTCAATTTTATTAAATATTCTACAAAAAAGAGTTTTTATCTTTTGTATCGACTTAGATGTGTAAAATTTCAAGTAATTTGTTATTACAGGTTATTATTAACAATATGCATTGGTTTCGTTATGTAGTAGTGGAGAGTTTACTAAAAGATTTCTTTGGGTTTTTCCATCCACATGGATTATCTCAATTTACGGTAACATACCATTTTCTTACGCTATAATATCTTGTCGAAAACGTTATTATGTCTAAAAATCCACCTTATTTACACATACAATCTTGATACCCATATTTTAAAATTTTAATTTTATCGGCAGTACAAAAATAGTTCTTTGAAATTTAAAAACAAACCTCACTCGAGGTCGCAGTTCCAAATGCAAATTTGAACTTCGATCGCACGTATCAACACTAACGTATGGCCAATAAAAACGATATCTCACGGGATGATTGCGCAACAGTTGGCCAACGTAATATCGCTAACTTGAACCGCGGTGAAAGTTCCGTTCATTGCCTCTTTTTACAGGCTAGTGCAACCTCTATAGACGAATTGACATTGAGTAAAAGTAAAACTGATCAATAAAATGTTCTTTTGTGCTAAACATTTGTTTTAAAGATGGCGCCTCTTAAAATGGCGACTCTACAAATCTTGAGATATGGGTTTTTGATAATTTTAGTAAAATAAAGCTAGTGCAACCTTTTTGGACGAATTGACATTGATTAAAACGTAAGATCTGATCAATAAACTGTTATTTTGTGCTTAAAATATGTTTTAAAGATGGTGCCTTAAAAAATAGCGACTCTACAAAATTTTAAAGATGGTTTTTTAATAATTTTAGTAAAATGAAGCTAGTGCAAAATCTCTGGACGAATTGACATAAAAGTAAAAGTAAAACTGATCAATGAAATGTTATTTTGTGCTTAAAATTTGTTTTAAAGATGGCGCCTTAAAAAAATGGCTACTTTACCAAACTTGAGAGTTATATTTTTAATTACTTTTAGTAATTTTAGTTAAAAATAAAGCTAGTGCAATCTTTATGGACGAATTGACATTGAGTAAAAGTAAAACCAACAATTTTAATATTATTTCATGCTGAAAATAAAATGTATCAGACACCAGTTTCTTTATATCCTACTAGCGACCGGCCGCGTCTTTGTCCGAGTGACCTACAAATAAATCTTCTTCATGAGTCACTATACCTGCTAAAAAAAACGCACCAAAATCCTTTGCATAGTTTAAAAGATCTAAGTCTACAGAGGGAACTTACCTAAGGACACACAGACAGCGGAAAGCGACCTTGTTTTATACTTTTATAGAGATTTTAGACACAAAAGTCCACCTTCTACCGTTTCACCTAGAGATAACAGTGAACTGTGCTAAAACTATAGACATAGATACACCAGTTTCCCTGAAGGGGTAGGCAGAGGCATATTAAACGCCTTCATTTCGGCTATAATATTTTTGTATCAAGCCTATTGCTGCGTGCCGGGAACTTTTATTTTCGCCAATGCCTCGTTTCATAGGCAGGTGCACCACTTGCAGGGGAGGTTGGCATTCCCCCCGACTGGTCCTTGCCGTGGTGGGGGAGCTGAGTACCTCCCGGAGGCCGGGAAAAGGTAACACCCAGAGATTGGCGACTCTGGGTGCCCTTAGTACTGACTACCGGGGGGGAAACTAAGAGGGACCTGTGGAGGGCGCAGCGAGCGGGCCAAGAGGGCCTGTCAAGCAGCGCCAGGAGGGTCTTAGGCAGTTGGGGTCCTTGCTGTCTAACCATACACCCTCCGAGAAGTCGGCCACACACGCTATGGTCACAAGGAGGTAGGAGGGGCGCGTCCACTGCGCCTCTTTAAAGAGGTCCTCCCGGTTTTGGTCCGGGGCACGTTGGCCGCAGACGAGTTGTCAGACGCTGCAACCCAGGTACTGGCCCCCGCCTTTTTTAATGTGTACTAAAATTTTAGTGGGTCTGCCGGTGGTGAGTCCCACAACCTTTTTGGGTCCCCCTTTGGCTGGAAGGCAGCGCGTAAATGCATTTTGATACTGACGTAAAACAATAAAAAAAATGATGAGGTTGGCATGGGCTCCTGAGATGTTCGTAGGATCCCACCAGCGCCGCGGGGCCATAGTGACCCCTCGGCATATGCTGAGTATAAGCCTTTTCGGTGCCACATGTGTTTATTAATTTTTATTTTTGTATTTTTGTAAACCAATGTATCATGTTTCACAGGATAAATTATTTTCCTTCTTTCTTTTTTCTTTTGAACAGTTTTAGCAAGGGTTCTGTGCACCCCAAATGGGATATATAGGGGTGAGATTATGTATGTAAGTATTTTAATCAATTAGACAACTTCGCGAGAGTACACTAGTCATATGATGAAGGCTAGAATAAAACTGATGAACCTACAATTAACCTAGTGTGTAAATTATTTGTTGATGAACCTCCTTACGTAAATAGAATATAAAAACCTTAAAGTATGCCAGTATGAAATTAGTAGTGACGTGCTTTTAATGCACATAGAACAGATAAATAAATAATTACATGATTTCTGACAATTACACCCATACCAGAACAAATATTCATTTTTATGCACACAAAGATTGGTGTATAGAGGTCCTTTTTATTTTTTTTATTTACGTCGGTAACAAAATGCCCTTGCGCACTGCCTCCCGGCCAAAGGGGGACCGTGAGGGGAGTGTGGGGCTCACTGCGGCAGACGCGACCACCGCAGTCCTACCCACATAAAATCTTCCGACGACGCCCACCGCTGTTGAAAAGGGGCGAGGCACCAGTGCCTGGTGTATAGGGGTCCTACCAAGACCTAAGGAGCCCAAGCCAACTTACCTGCAAGTGGTGCACCTGCTGAGCAACGGACGAGGCTCTGACGAACATAACAGTGTCCGGTTACGGCAATAGGTTCGCCACCCATTACGTGGGACCAACTATATAACTGGCGAAGTGTGGGCGTATAATATGCCTCTGCCTACCCCTTCGGGGAAACAGACGTTAATGTATGTATGTATGTAAAAGTTTGTTCTGTGTGGAAATCGAACTCACGACCATAGGAACGAAGGGTTGTATGATAGCCAATTTATAATATTAAAATTATATAATTGAGAAATAAACTGAGGTAATTTCGCATTTCAAAATAACTTTAGTAGTGGTATTTCATTACATTCATTTCTTCTTCTTTTAAATAATGGCTTCGTGCAGTTTGTACATTTAGCCAGTGTCAAGTAAGAGATATGTTAATCCTTACTAATATTATAAATGCGAAAGTAACTGTCTGTCTGTCTGTCTGTCTGTCTGTTACTCTTTCACGCAAAAACTACTGAACGGATTTGAATGAAATTTGGTATACAGATGGTCTAGACCCTGAGAAAGAACATAGGCTACTTTTTATTTCGAAAAGGGGGTTGTAAAGGGTAAAAAAGGGGAGGGAGTGAAAAGTTGTATTGTCTTAATTTTAAAAGATAAAACCATGAAACTTAATATTTAAGCACTTGATAAGAAATAATTAAACATTTGTTCTAGCTATTTGTTAGAGATGAAATAGGGGTTGAAAGTTTGTATGACGTTCGTCATTTTTGAAAATAAAAATATAACATTTTGTATTTAGGCACTAAATAATAAACAAAAAATCGTTTGTTCTAGCATTTTGAAATTTTTACCAGTATGGGGGTGAAATAGGGTTTGAATGTTTTTATGGGTGTTCTTCATTTTTTAAGATAAAACCATGAAACTTGGTACGTAGGTCTCTTAGGATGTGCAGAGTTTTTCTACAAACGGAATTCTTGAAATTCGAACGGAACGGAACGAATTCGGCACGGGAACTACGACGCCAAACTATTCTAATAACATGATATTTAAAAATTTTGGGTGTATCAAGTTTAAAAAATATTTTGGCTTTTGAAGTTAAAGTTCCTTTTAACGAATTCTCTGCATCGCCGCCGCTGATATCTACTATACCTACTAATGATTCTTATTAAATAATAAAAATGCTACCCAAAGATACTATTCCACGCGGACGAAGTCGCGGGTAACAGCTAGTAACATATAAATTATAGTAAATGAGAATGAGTGCTGATAAAGATGATAAATGGTAAATGATGTTGCACTGTTTTATTTTATTTACCAACATTCATGTACGTTCACAAACACTTAACGGTTAATAATCCACTGTTATTACACATTAATGTTAGAAATATCACAAATATTAGAAAATAAAACAAAACTACAGACAAGCCGCTTCACATTCCCGCCAAGAAGTCTCTTTCATTACATTAAAATGTGAAAATTGCATGTAGGTACAGTCAGCGACATTAGTTGTTAACTTTCAAAGCGTCTTAAAGATCGATACACGTCTCTATTGCAAAGAGCATAAGGGCGATTTTCGATATAATTGGCGCTTAGAGTGCTACGAATTAATTGTCACTAACTGTACCTAACATACAGCCACCTTATATAATTAAAAATACTTGAATGAGTAATATACTTAGGTACAAACTTTCGCATTTCAATATAACTTTCGTAATAGTAAAGTTTCATTGTATTGAAATCTGAAATTTGCTCGTAGGTACAGTCAGAGACATTAGTTGTTAACTTCCAAAGTGCCTTAAAGATCGAAACACGTCTCTATTGCAAAGAGAATAAAGGCGATTTTCGATATATATCAAGCTTTGGGTGCTACGAATTATCTGTCACTGACTGTACTTAACATACAGCCACCTTATCATATTAAAAATATGTACTTAATTGAGAATACTTAATTAGGGCGTGATTCGAAATATATGGCGCCAACTAATTGTCACTGACTGTACCTAACATGTAGAAATTCTGTTAGATTTTTATTACCCATTAATAGTCGTATCTACGTAGCTTTTCAGTTGAATATGTTGTCTATTCTACAAGTTTAACAGTCACTTACTACTTTCTACAGTAAAATAGCTTGTAAATTTAAGCTAGCAATTGCGAACGCGAACCGGTAAACGTAGTAGAGGACAGCCGCCCAACCGAATGGACCGATGTGGAGGCGGCGGGAAGCCGATGGATGCAGGCGACTTAAGAAGCAACAACGTGGAAGACTATTGGGGATGCCTATGATTAGCAGTTGATCTTAAAAGCTGAAATTATGACAATAAAAGTTAGGTTGTCTTTGAAAGTTTACTCAATAAATAGTATTTTCATTTAATATTTTTATTTTTACGCTTTATTTCCGCGATAAAGGTACACTGTATTATGACATATTGTAATTATATTATTAGTTGTTATATTTGCGTGTTTTATTATTTCATCATCATTATCATCATCGTCTCAGCCCATTAACGTCCCACTACTGAGCACGAGCCTCCTCTCACATACCAAGGTGTCAAGGTATTGGGTCAAACTCCACCACGCTGACCCAGTGCGAATTGGCGGAGGCAGGTGTATGGCGTCCTGCTGTTAGAATTTTTCAAGCCGCCCAATTAGGCCTCTAACATGGCTTAACGACTACCACACTTGGTGAAGCTCGATATCAAATGCCACACAACCAGGTACAAAGCTATCCAAATACTTCGTGTATATAACAAATTTTCATATATAGGTAAGTAAATAGAAATCATTTAATGTAAACTTTCTGCAACAAGCTCGTTTTTCTTTGCAAAAAATCTTTCAAACAAAACAAAAATATTAAAATCGTTAAAAACTGCAAACATCTATTATTTGCCAATTTACACTTGCCTGTTATGGTCCATTGTTTCGTATTTTGAGACGCCTAACAAAAATAAAAGCGAATGACCCTGAAACTTCATGCAATACTTGCCAAATGTCAAGCTAACTAAACGCGCGCGAAATGTACAAAAAAGATTTTGACGCATGGATAATGGTTATACAGCCTTTATTCTACTTTTGTCTGACACGTATAGCGGATGCCAGACGATATCGACACACTAATTAAAATATGAATGACATCCTTAACTCATATTATAATTAGGATTTGTTTTTGAAAACTATTTTAGTTTAGTTCAAAATAAATACTGCGAGTTGTAATTTTTTTACATTTCATTTTCCATTTACAATCCTATAATTATGTAGTTAATAGAAGTTCTTACTACCCTTCCGCGAACGCCTGAATGGAATTCGAACCCACGACCAATGAATACCAGTGCTGTCGTATTTATAGTTTTAGTTTTGTTATATTTTGAAATAAAACAAAACAGTGAAACATCACTTAGCAGATTCTCTCAAGGAGTCCATGTGAGATCTCAGTGTAGTCCTACATCTCTACTGAGGACTCAAGGGTTTAATTAAGGGGAGGGGAGCTTATTTTGCATAATATCCTTTACTTGACAGTTTAAGTGCGATAACTGCGCGAAGCCATAATTTAGAAAAAAAAATGTACGACCACAGGTAATATAATACAATAAGAAGACTTCTTGGGGGGAAAGTGAAGCGTCATGTCTGCAGTTTTGTTTTATTTTCTACAATTTGTGATATTTCTAACATTAATGTGTAATAACGGTGGATTATTAACCGTTAAGTGTTTGTGAATATACATGAGTGTTGGTAAATCAAAAAAAAAGCAGTGCAACATTACTTTTCATATTCTCTCAAGGAGTCCATGAGATCTCAGTATAGTCCCACATCTTTACTGAGGACTCAAGGGGTTTAGGGGAGGGCATCTCATTTACCATTTATCATCACTCATTCTCATTTACTAAAATTTAATATATGGCTCATATTTAATGTGTCATCAAAATTAATAAATTACCAACCTAACCTAACCTTTTTGTACATCAAAAAATTCTGATGGAGCACCTAATCCCCTATTAGATGCTAGATCAGTATTTTTGATGATCAAAAAAGTATTTTTTAGAGGTTCAGTTTATTATATTCCTTAATATATCTCTTACTTGACATTGGCTAAATGTGCAAACCGCACGAAGCCATTATTAAAAAATAAAAATAAAACAAAAAATACAATAATAAGCTAGGTGTGACCTTACGGCAAGCCAGTAAATTCTTTATTTTTAATACTCATTTCTGTATGTGCATCAAACCCCGTTTTTGTGGTAGTCCTGTTATTAAATAGCTCGAGTAAGTTATGATCACTTAAATGACTCTGCGATGGTAGCGTCATGTGACGGGTCGTTACGTTCGTTAAAATATGACTGAGCGAAACGATGGTTCATGCGTCATACTCGTGAACCGGTGCTGCCAAAGGAATCTAGATTGTTCCAGTCTATTGAGATGTTTTGTAAATAATATTTTATATGTAATAAAAACGGCGTAATTAGATTTGTTTTTAATGTTTTAAACTATAACACAGCACTTGAAAACGTCGAAATAAAATAAATAAATCTTAGATTGACTTACATGCAGAAAAAATAAGTAAATCTCAATGCCAAGCAACCGCTCTGAGAGAAAAACTGACAAGAAACCCATATATATATTCTCTTTTTTTCGGAATAAAAATGTAAAAAGTTTATTTATGTTTTTTATATGATCTCATTATCATCATAACAATCCTATCTTAGTTCACAGCTGGACACAGGCCTCTCCAACGGCACGTCACTGAGCTCGTTCTTCAGCTCTTCGTCTCCAACTGTTCCACCTAGCAGAGGGGAGTCCTACACTACGCTTACTGAGCCGTGGTCACCACTTTAGGTCTACCCCAGCGTATAGATGCCATAAAAAGAAGCGACGTAATAAAAAGTGTTTTTAATATATATTCAGTATGCATTTAAAACCAGCAAACGTAGCAGAGAACGGCCCCCAACGCGATGGACCGTTGATCTGGTCAGGGCGGCGGGAAGCCGGTGGATGCAGGCGGCAAAGGATCTATCTACGTGGAAAGCAATTGGGGAGGCCTCTGTTCAGCAGTGGACTTCGAATGGCTGAAATGATGATGTATTTAAAAAATAAGTAAGTTTATTCGTCATTTTGTATCCCTATCAGAAATTAAGAATAAGAATATTTTTTACCGACGAAAGTAACTAACATTGAACAAACAAAAAATCTAAAATCACACAAACAAAAACCAAACAAAAAATATTAAAAAAATCAAATAACTTTACAAAATAAGTAATGATACACTTCTAGACACTGGCTAAATGTGCGAAACGCCATTTCAAAGCCAAAACGCCAAAGTCATTATTTAAAAGAAAAAAAAAGTAAAGGTAACATTACTAATTGCCAAAATAATTGCTTTTCTATTAGTAATATTTTAAATCAATCGATCCAGTTTCATACCCCATTTAATGCAAACAAACAAAATAGTATGATATCATGATTTATATAACTTATTTAACGATACGTTACATCGTGATTCAGATATACTTGTAGTTAGTAGAACTATTCCAAGTATACCTACGTAATAAATACCTTCATACCGTTTAAGGAAAACGGCAGCTTCCTATTTCCTTGATAAAGTTTATGGGAAAATGTGTATTATTTTTAAGCACATAAGGAGCATTTGGGTATAAAAGTTATTTGAAAATTGTTGTTTACGAAAAGTTATTTGACTTCCGGACTTCAGCAGGGCAATGTAATCATTATCTTTCCCTTTTGTCTATGGTTAGCTATACGTTTTACTTTCTTCACAAATTAGCGACTAAATAATGGCGTCGTTTATTTCGGTTTTATTCACTCACTTCTTTCCCCTCCCTCCTTCTTAGTTTCCCCCCGGTAGTCAGTACTAAGGGCACTCAAAGTCGCCAATCTCTGGGTGGTACTTTTTCCCGGCCTTCGGGAGATACTCAGCCCCCCCACTACGCCAAGAGACCTGTTCGGAGGGGAGAGTCTGCTCACTGGTTTATTATTAACCAAGTTTTGTCTGAATTTTAGTCAATCAGCAGGCAATTCAAGTGGTGCTCCTAGATTACGTGAAGTTTACAAGTGCTTCGAAATGAAGCCAAACTTGTATAAGCGATTTTGAATTTAAAATCACACGGAGCGACTGCCGTCAGACCTCCGCAAGCCAGAGGATACATCGCCCTCAATTGACAGGTACTGTCACCTCAACTGTCATCTAAGTCAAGCGACGATCGTTATGTAATTTATCATCTAACGTGAACAAAGACAGCGTTCCCACGATCTATCAAGATTCTCCTCATTGTTTAACTTAACTTTGAATACTGGTTGTATTATGAAACTTTTTCACTTCTTTTGAACGCGAATTCCGCCTGATTTTGTTTTCGTTTCTTTGATAGCAGCAATAGCCCAGTGGTTAAACCTATGGACTGCAATTTAAAGGACATTGAGTTCAATTCTTTCTGAATTTATGTGAGTAATTATCGCCTGCTCCGTATTTCGAAAAGCACGCTGGTCCCGGTTCTCATGAACATCTATGGCAGTCGTTATTAAGAAGTCAGTGCCTTGTAATATCCTGACAGCTGAATTAACCATAGAATGATGTTTCTCTTTGGGTTGCGGAGGATAGACGGCAGTCGCTCCAAGTAATAACTAAAATTCAGTCAAATCTAGTTAGACCCGGGGCCCTACCGCCTAATTCGCTAAATTTCAACTATTTCATCTAGATCAATATTATCTGAGGTTCATCAATCCGTACCGGGGAATCTGCCGAAAGCCATAGATTATTCATGACCTTTAATCCGTGACACACCAATAAGCAGACTAGTGAAGCGACTAACTGAATACATGATTATGTTTTGCGTTTCGATGATACAATTATACGTAAATATAAGTAAATAATTTGTAGTACAATTAAAAAACGCGGATAGAGACTGTCAAAAATCACTTCAAACCTTCAAAATTTGTGTTTAAATGAAAAACGCCATCTTGTATTGAGTTCCATGTGTTCGGCGGTACGACAGAATCAATTCGAAATTAATTTTGCCTAATAATCGATTACCAGTAAGTTAGGCGGTACAGCCTCTGTAAGCAAACCCTGAGTCCTTAGAGTACGTCTAAAGCGTATCCGGGATAAATGCTCGAATATTATTATTCTTTCGTTTCTTTGAGACTTGCTACTTATTTTATCGACTTTCAACCTATATGATGAGATGTTATAAGGTTTAGGCGGTGTTTTCATGCTTAAGGAAGCGTAAAATTAATGTTAAGATCTCACTTGGACTTCTTGAGATAATTTTAAACTGTTATATATTTATGTTGAACTGTTTCGTTTTATTTACCAACACTCATGTACGTTCACAAACACTTAACGGTTAATAATCTACCGTTATTACACGTTAATGTTCGAAATATTTGTTCGAAATTTTTTGAATATAAATATAACTGCAGACGTGACGCTTCACTTTTTTATACCATCATAGACAAAGAATGTTCTACATATGACATATAGGTATTATTAATCAAAGATTTAAGCATAATATAACGCGCGATTTTTGCTTGAAAAAACATAATCGTACACGCAATGCAAAACATTTTAATACGAGCTAGATGCTAAATTTTTGGTAATCACGCCAAATCTCCAGGTCTTATTATATTAACAATAATAATTAATACTAATAAAATAATTGGGTGTACGGGGATCCTACTATCATCTTTGGAGCTCAAGCCAACCTCACCTGCAAGTGGTCCACCTGCTGATTTTAACAGACGAGGCTCTGGCGAACATAGAAGTGCCCGGTAAGTGGCAATAGGCTTGCCGCCTATTACATGGGACCAACAACATGATTGGCGAAGTGTGGGCGTATATGATGCCTCTGCCTACCCCTTCGGGGAAACAGGCGTGATTTGTATGTAATAAAATAATTAATGTGATACAGAAACACTAACAATATTTTAGTATTTATTGTAAGTGTGGAACGCGACCCAGAAAACGTACTAAAGGACGATTACCAACCAGATGGATCTGTTGATCTGTCAAGGCGGTGGGATGCCGAAGGATGCGGCAAAAGACCGTCCAACGTGTAAAACTATTGGGGAGGCCTATGTTCCGCTGCATGCATGCTTTTATATACCTAGCTTCTAAAATGATGATAATTGTTGTCATTTTGATCTGTCGATCATTTGTAGAAAGCGGAACGTGCCCCTGCCAAAGGGAAGATCTTTCACGGGGCGAATGGCCACGGCCCAAACAAAGATGGTTCGGTCTTGTCTCAGTAAGTGTGCACTTTTTCATTTTGAAATAAGAACAAGTATTTTATGACAGAGTTGTGATATTCTTATTGTGTTGTAAAGAAGACGTGTGCCGATTAAGGATGGAATAAAATATCCGTCAAAAATATCTTTCAACGTCAGTGAGATACAGGCACATCTCTGTCAAAAAAAAAAAAAATTAAAAAGTGCTCTCTTTGTGAGACACTCTTTATACATAGCTACCAGCTTAAGTTACTTCGTTTGCGCGATTCAGGATTTCATTCACCGCTTGTCGGTGGCGCCAGTCTTTAAGTTGTTTCTTTTAAGGCGTAGATTATTTAAACGTTGATCATATGGATGTTGACATTGGTCATAAAATCAATACTTACGTACATAACTTCTAAATGTCATCGGTTCGCGACCAGGGTTTGAACCCGAGACTCTATGAATTGCAGTCTATTGGTCTCGACACTGGGCTATCACTACTCCGTATATTAAGAATATTTAAGAATAGTGAAACATGTAGTATTCTAGTGGAAAATAAACAATATTTTACTTTGCTTGTTTTAACTAAGTGTTTGGTTTGGTCTACCAATACCGTCTGCAGAAATGACAGCTTGTCTAGATGGAAAAATATGGCGGCAGCGATCCGACCTCAGCTGTCATAGTGACGGCATAATAACTGATTGCAAAATCCATTCCTTATTATATATTTTCACTCGATAGCTGCAATCTTCATATATAATTCTACTGTACGTGTGTATGTCACAAAACCCCTAATAAACGGCTGGACCAAATGGTTTTTTTTATGCATGAGTCAATGAATTATATACAAAGTAAGTCTTAAAGAACAGGGAAGGACTATGGCTGACTGACAGATACAGACTTGACAAATCTTGAGAAAACCACAACAGACAGATAAACTAACAAATTCTGACAAAGAACCCATTTGCATTTACTCCTTTATTATGTTACCGCTCATATTTCTTTCATTGCTGTTAAAAAAAAATATGGAATTTCCATTTCGTGTAAATGTTTGACGAATCTAAATGACCATGTTGATCTTAAAGACAATAAAGTATATATTTTTTTTTTATGTTCAGAAGTGGACCACATACTGCTGTAAATTATGATGATTATAATGATGTGCCGTCGAATATACCTAGACAGTGACACAGTTTGTCTTTGAACAAATCAATTGTCATCTTTTAAGCGGGGCGTGAAACGGCATTTTAGCAGGCCGCCATGAATGGATGCGCTTTGTACTGTGTTTATTCCACGGTATGAATGAATGAACACTTTATTTTACACCAAAATAAAGAGAAATACATCAATGGAAAAATTATATTAAATTTAATTGTACTTTTGGCCTTATTGGGTGGCATTATTGCTCACAGCAACTTCTTCCAGTCAACCTTGGGATGGACAGGACATAATAAGAAGTTTACACGTAAGGTAGCGCAATAGAGTGCTCTAATTAACGTATCATAATATGTATTATTAATTATTAGGTATAAAGCGCATTCATTTTTATTGGACTGCACCGACTGCTTACCATCAGGCAAGATGATTATGACGTGTCACATAAAAAAACATTAGCCTATTTGGGTGGCTTCAAAAATTCTAACAGCAGCAGGATACCAGATACATGCCTCCGCCAATCCGCACTAGGACCAAACACCCACCTTAGCACGTGAGAGGAGGTCCGTGTCCAGAAGTGGGATAAAGACGATATTCTTCGTCTTCAAAATAATGGCTTCGTGTGTCTAGCACATCTAGCCAGTGTCAAGTAAGTGATATATTAATAATATATAATTCATAGTAAATGAGAATGATGGTGATAAAGATGATAAATGGTAAATGAGATCCTTTCTCTAAGCCCCTTGAGTCCTCAGTAATGATGTGGGACTATACTGAGATCTCACATGGACTCCTTGAGAGAATTTGAAAAGTTATGTTGCACTGCTTTGTTTGATTTACCAACACTCATATATATTCACAAACACTTAACGGTTAATAATCCACCGTAATTACTTATTACACATTAATGTTAGCAATATCAAACAAATCAAACAAATTTAAGAAAATAAAACAAAACTGCAGACATGACGCTTCACCTTCCCGCCAAGAAGTCGATAAAGACGATAATTTATTATCTCGTTTCTTTCTTTTGTATACCACTAGTGTCATTCAAGCATGCATCCTACCTGATGAAATGTGGTCACCGCAACCTATTGACGCTCTCGGGGTTGCGGGACTGTTCGAAAGGGTTTCCGCGGCCTTGGTGTTACAGGCTCAAGAAGGAATATGGATGGTTTTTAGCCAGTAAAAGTCTGACACACCATTCCGCTTCAACCACAGCGGGAGAGGTTCATTTAATAATTTTCCATGCGAAAAAAAGTCTACGGACGCTTAGCCGACGCCGACCTTGTTTAAACTGCCACGCCCTTTTTAAAAAGCGCCATGCTGTAATATCTAGTAAAAACCTAGCCAGGAAGCTCATTCCACAACGCAAGGGGACGCAGTATCGGTAAATTTTTTGTATACCGAAGACGATTAATCACGTACGTTTATACTAAATCAATGGAATAAAGTACATCAATGTGTGCGATTCTAAAGCAGAATCCCGAACAATATACAGCAATTAAGCCTAAGTGTGGGGGCACACGGGCCACCGACCACAACCACAAAACGACGCCACCGGTATATTTCCTGCAGTTTTCATACATTTCGATTTGCAGTGTGCGGCGGCCACCGGCTTCAACCGTGTGCGGCGAGTCCATATAAAATGTATGAAAAGTGCAGGACATATGCCGGTGGCCCGTGTGCAGGAACCCTAAAAGAAACTGTCTTTTAAGGGATACTATTCTATCAAAGATTATATGGAAATCAGTGGTATAAATTAAAACAATGAGTGCGATTCTGAAACAGAATCCCAAGCAATATAAAACAATTAAGCCTAAAAGGAAGCAGTTTTTAAAGGGATAATATTCTATCAAAGATTATATAGCAGATAAAAATGCTTGAGGTTAAACTGCCGTTTCTTGCAGGGTATTTTAATATGAATGACATAAAACATGAATATTGTTAATGTTATATTCTATTACACTGTATAGCTTCACAGAGAAATGAAGATTGTAATATGAGTAAAAAACCAATTGTTATCAAAAGAGCATAGCCTGTGAGTTTCTTGCCAGTTCTTCTTACAGAGCGTTGGCTCGGAACTGGTTTTTAGATTCACTTACACTTAAATATTTTTATCTGTTGTTTGTGATTTTAGTGTAATCATATGTTGATTGTTTGTGTATATTTAATTATAAGGTTTTCAAGTACCTACTATATAAAATTTGAAGTATCTACAAATATTCGCATGGCGAACTAGTTTCCCTCCTATCGTGCAAAGAAGACGTATCTCGGTTATTAACCCGTCAATTAACTGAGAAACACGCAACAGTCGAACTTTATGGGTAATTAAACATTTTGTTCTCCTTACAGAACTGCGCAGCTATCAAACCGGTGTATCATGGAAAGAATCTGCTCAGTTTTTTAAGAAAATACCCGTTAAAATGAAGAAAAAATTAATAATCTTACAATCACACCAATTATTTAGTTCCAAGATAAGTATCACTAAGAACTTGTGTTATGGATACTAAATAACTATACTTTTTTTTTTTGTAAATACCTACATACTGCTACTTACATACATACTACTAGGATGCACTCCAAGATTTGGGCTGATTTGCACTTATAAGAATATAATAACTTGATACAAGTCGTCGTTCCTGTTCTCGTATCGTTTCTGTCCTTTTATTCTAATTTACTGTATAGTTTCCTACTTTCGTGGAATAAATAACTTGCTAAAAACATTTTTAACTTCTATACTTTAGTTTTTTTTAAAGTGTATTTTGGACAAATTTTGTGTTCACATTATCATCATCATATAAATTGTTCGTCATCTTTCATCGTTCCTATTTTATATGTGGTTAGCACCTTCAGCCGTGTGGTCCCCTTCATCTCACGGGGAGTCGTAAGAGTTGACGAAAAGAAACCACGGATGATGGGCAGCAAGCGTCATCCTGCGTACTGGCTTGAACTGCGATCACCAACCCACCTGCCCAGCGTGCTGATTATGAACAAATATAATGTAAACCTCCAATAGAATGTAATCTATTAGGAAGGCTAATGTTCTGCAGTGAACTTTATATAGATATTATATAGGCACCTTCGGCCTAGATGCATTGGATAAATGCAATTCAAACAGACTACAATAGAAATTGTAGGACTTCTTGGTGGAAAAGTGAAGTTTTGTTTACATACATTCACCAGCAGCACGCCTGCCTACCCCTTCGGGGAAGCAGGCGTGCTGCCGTGGCAAGGCAAAACACTGTATACTAGAATACAGTGTTTCTCCTTAACAACGCTTATTCGCCGTATTTTAAGGTCTACTTTAAGTGAATTTTGTGTTGGAGTATACAGTGTTTTGCCTTGACACGTCAGCGTGGCTCAAGGGGTTTAGGGGGAAGGCATCTCATTTACCATTTATCATCTATATCACCACTCATTCTCATTTACTATGATTTAAATGTTGTTAATATTAGGTCGGGGAAAAAGTCTTTTCGCATAACGTAGGTATAAACTTATTATAACATTTTTTTGACTGTACTATTAGTGTCTGGCTGGTTTTGGTAACAATAAAAAGGTTCCATTATAAAGAAAAGAAAAAAATAAAAAAAAGTTGTTTCCCGCTATTTTTCATTTGTTTTTCTCTCCGTAAAAATGAGTGAATCTAATGAAGAAATTCGATACATTTTAAAATTTTATTATAAAAAAGGCAAAAATGCAACTCAAGCAGTGAAAAAAATTTGTGATGTTTATGGACCTGATGCAGTGTCAGTAAGAGTAGCACAAATTTGGTTCAAACGTTTTCAGTCCGGAAATTTTGATGTTAAAGATGCACCTCGCTCTGGTCGCCCTGTTACGAATAAAATAGACGCCATTTTTGAAAGAGTGGAGCAAGATCGGCATATTAGTAGTTACGATGTAGCTGAAGAACTGGGAATTGACCACAAAACAGTTTTGACCCATTTGAAGAAAGCTGGTTATACAAAAAAGCTCGATAATTGGGTGCCACACGAGCTCACTCAAAGAAACTTAATGAACCGTGTACTCATTTGCGATTCATTATTGAGACGTAATGAAACCGAGCCGTTTTTGAAGAGATTGATAACTGGCGATGAAAAGTGGATCACGTACGACAAGAACGTGCGAAAAAGGTCGTGGTCGAAAGTTGGCCAGGTTTCACAGACTGTGGCCAAACCTGGCCTAACACGAAATAAGGTGATGCTGTGTGTATGGTGGGATTGGAAGGGCATTGTTTATTATGAGCTTTTACCGCCCGGCAAAACCATCGATTCTGATCTTTACTGCCAGCAACTGATGAGATTAAAGGAAGCAGTCGAGAGAAAACGGCCGGAATTGATCAACAGGAAGGGTGTGGTCTTTCATCACGATAACGCTAGACCACACACATCTTTAGCCACTCAGCAAAAATTAAGAGAGTTCGACTGGGAGGTCCTAGTGCATCCACCATATAGCCCTGACCTTGCGCCTTCAGATTTTCACCTGTTTCGGTTGTAAATAAATGTAAATAAACTTTGAAAAAAATGTCTTGACTTTTCATACAAAAATACGAAAAGACTTTTTCCCCAACCTATTATATCTCTTACTTGACACTGGCTAAAAGTGCTAAACGCACGAAGCCACTATTTAAAAGAAAAAAACTAGATTTTTACACTACCTGTCATAGCGACAGCATTCCCCGAAAAAGCAGAGTACAGAATTCATTATTTCAAATATATTTATTTCATAGCACTTGAATACGTTAAAATTGCATATGAAAACAATTAAAATATGATTACGAAGCTTAGATTCACTAACACGCAACGAAACAAATGAAAATCCCCTCTCCCCCTTAAGGATCACGACAGGCTGACTGACAGATCCCCCTATAAGAGTCACCGACAGACTGACAAATCTTGAGAAAAAACCACAACAGACAGATAAACTGACAAACCTTGACAAATGCTAACAAAGAATCCATTTGCTTTTATTTCTTAATTATTGCACCGCTCATATCTTTTTGAATGTTGTAAAGAAAAGAAATTATGGAATTTCCATTTCGTGTATAAAGATTTGACGAATCTAAAGGATCCTGTTGATTTTAAAGACAATAAAGTATATTTTGTTATTTTATTATTTTTTAAAAGACAAGTGTAACTTAAATTGTAAGTAAAACTCCTTCAGAGTTCCGAGCCACCGCTCTGTAAGAAAACTGGCAAGAAACTCAAAGAAAAAAATCAGATAAAGATTGAAAATGGTGAAATTAATATCAACTCGCATAGATAGAAACTATTAATAATATTGGAATAAAGAGAGAACGAAAAATGTAAGCATATTTAAACACAAAGATTGTATTGTACGTACTTAAAACCACTCAGAAAATGGCAGACAACAAAATAATATCACGATTCGAAAAGGATAAAAATAATAAAGTAAAACACAGCACTTCAGAATTCATTACTTGTTTTATTTTTTCAGTCGACAATATCTCGTACAGACAAGCGCCATTATTAAAAGAAGATAGGATGAAAATAATATAAAATACTGCACATAGTTATTTTATTAAATGTCAGTGTGTGGCGTGCATTGATCTTTTTTCTTTTTCTGTATGGACTCAGTACTCACGTGTCTTGAGTATTTGTGTCAAGTATTTTTTTTTTCCTTTAAATAATGGCTTCGTGCTGTTTGTACATTGATCTGGTCAAGGCGGCGGGAAGCCGATGGATGCAGGCGACTCAGGATCGCTCAATGTGGAAATCTATTGGGGAGGCATATGTTCAGCAGTGGACGTCAGATGGCTGAGATGATGAAATTACACCAGGTTTGGAAATCAAAACACTGTCTCGATGTCTCTTCCAGCGTTGGCGCCAGAACTTTTTTTAAATTTTTAATATGAATCCATGACAATATCATGGATCAATTCTCAAAAGATTTTTTTTTTCACACGGGTTTTATACCAAGTTTTATCCAGTACCTGCTATTTAATTTACAACTGCTAGGGTGGCTGTAATCCATCTCTTCTAGAGATTATAGATAAGTTCACCTTTGTTCTTTTAAATTTAATTACTTTTTGTAACTGGATTGTTTTTTAACATATATATAAATCACGCCTGTTTACCCGAAGGGGTAAGCAAAGGTATATTACACGCCAACATTACGACAATTATATTTTTTTTGCGTATTGGCGCTTACCGGGAACTTATATGTTAGCCAGAGCTTCGTCCGTTGTTCAGCAGGTGCACAACTTGCCGGAGAGGTTGGCTTGAGCTCCTCTAATCTTGGTAAGGTATACGACTTGACTATGATGGAATTTACTTGACAGTGAATAACGAAAATGCTGCATTATATAGAATTAATATGCAAATAACTCGTAACGTAACGATTAATATTTGTGGAGATTTGTAAAGGGCAATAGGATTAAGTATATATTGTATACCAAATGGAAATTAGACTGTAAATCTTCCTAAGAGAAAATAAATAAATAAAATAAAAATAAATAAATAACACGTAACAGATCGATAAGCAGCAATAGGCTCGCCACCTATTACGTGGGATCAACCAATTTTTTTGACGAAACGTTGGCGTATAATATGCCTTTGCCTACCCCCACGGGTCAACAGGCGTGAAGTTATGTATGTATGTGAAAGTTTCTGCCTTTTGTGTGGCTGTTGCACACGAAAGTTATAAGGTCTCCACGGAAGACCAGCGCTGTTGTGGCCCTCCACTGCAGCACATGCTGAGTGGAGTCCTTTTTAGGCATACTATATGTAAACTCATGTGTAAAAATTGTTTACTGATTTGAATACTGTTTATTGTTTATGTGTATTTATGTCTAAATAAATTTTATTTCATTTTCATTTCAAATTCAATATTTGTCTTCAATTTGACAAACGTGACTTGTGCCTCTATTATTGCAAAATTAACTACGATTACCATTATCGTTTGAGATTACGATTAATTGTTAAATTGTTCACGAAATAGGCTCGACCAAGGCTTAGGGGTTATAGGTGGAAGGATTATGATAAAACGTGAAAGTCCGAAGTGCTGTATTCATCATTATCTTCCTGACCAGTTATCCAGGGTTGCCGCAGCATACATTTTACATAAGAGCTCTATTAAGCAAAACTTTAATAAGTGATTTTGACTTTGACACATCGACCCTTCCAGAGTAATATCATTATTTACACTCAACACATCTCCTCTCGTGGTGCTGTTGTTCATAATCTTCCTCCTGTCCTTCTCCCAGTTAATCTTGGGTGGCCGCAGCATTTATTTTCCATTCCTATCATTGGTTTCTTATTGACTCATCTACCCCCTTCTCGATAATATCGTTCCTAGCGTATTCTAGATATTCTCATGTCGTGGTGTTATTTTTGTTCTGCAATTAGTCCTAAGTTTAAAACTAGTGCTGTTACAATTTTTTTTTTTTTAGAATAGAATAGATCTTTATTGCTAAGACTGTGTACATTTTGATGGTGTTCATGCATTACATTAGTAACAACAGTGTACCCGTTGCGGGCGTGCAATTTATACAACTTACAACTAGTTACTTAATATTATTCGTAAAAAGTATTTTTCTTAAAATTAAGACAGAGACAGCAATAGTTTAACTTCAGATCTTGTTTTGTAATGAGCCCCATTGTTTTTAGGCAATCATAAAGTTACGAGTACTAGGTAATGAGACTATATTAGTCGTATAGTACGTGTGTACTTTTTCGCAATTTATGTTTATTTCTGTTAATATATTTAAATATTCATCCGATTAATTTTATTTTATGATTGCTGACTTATTCTGTTTTGTTTGCGAGTGCTGAAATTAAACAGTTTTTAAAAGTTGATCTTTAATTATCGTAATTGGTTCTGTATATCGTTTAAATACTTTTAATTTAAATAAAAAACATTCCACAGTAGGACTTCAGCTTCTTTAAAGCCTCTGGGCGCGATCTACAGTAAATCCGATCCGATTTTTGCCTCTCCTTTCAAGTCCAACAATACATTAGTATTTTACGATAGCAAACTTATTACTATTGTAATACAAGAAAATTACAGCAATTTTTTTAGTAGATTATTTACAATTTCAGAGACAAATTTAAAAATTATACTGTCATTCTCTTATTGTGCACTATACTAAAAACTCTTGCGATACAAGTAATTTTAAATATGAAATAAATTTGCTAGGATTTGAACTCGGAACCAACTAGTTCTTTGCCAGAACGCCCCACCGATAAGTTACGACCACCTCAAGTTAAGCTTTGTTTGACTTTATTTGACTTGTATAAACTTGCTACACAACTAAATGTTCGATAGTTGCAGTTATCAAAATAGACTTTACATTATTTAGTAAATGCTAAATTGATCGTTTATTATGTAGATACAACATATACTTACGACTGATATTGTTAAACAAGATTTAACAAAATAATAACACGAAAAGCTCAAAATGTTTATTTCAGTAAAAACTAACTAGTTACATTTAAAAACAATGAACACTTTTCAACGAGAATACAATAAAATAACACAAAATGAAAACGTAATTGATTGGAACTAACCTAAAAGTCAATTAACAAACATAAAACGATCAAATAACGTTATTTACAAAGCAAAAGAGGTTGTATATTTAATATTTAGTACTCACTTGATCTTCATTAGGGTGTTCATGTGTACAGTGTGTAGTCAAATGTTCACTTATAAACGAATTTGTCAAAACAAATTGTATATTCACAATAAACAGCACACAAACACTCAATTGTACATATTCCGACATTGTCGCACACATTTTGATGAGATTACTTTTTAATAAAGCTACGTATTTCACACGGAAAATATAAAAAAATCGTTTGTTTACATCTTAAATGCCAACAATACACTGTCGATCGTAACACGCGTCCACTTTCATACGATTTCTTGACGTGACTGAGTGGCGAACGAATGAAATAGAGATTATAATCAATGAGTACGGTTCGGTGTGAAGTGAGCAAATTGTCATTAAACAAATATGAAGTTAGGTGTAGAAGGTACTATTTGCTTGCGATGTAATAATCAGCTGATCAAGCAAAACGAGATAGCAGGCAACGCCTTTTAGATTTCGAGTTCTATTTACGCATAACCTCAAATTAAATTTGACATTACGTGTAAGGCGGGGTTTTTAAAACATTTTCTGTGTACATGCGGTAATCAACTTTGTCGCACATTAGTGTATTTTTTGTCACTATTATTGTGGTTTGCTTATTAAAAGTTATAACTTATCGCTTAATTGTTTATTTTTTGGCACATTTGTAATTACTTAGTTTAAATATTTTTATTATTATTCTGGTAAAACAATATTTTAGAAGCCCAAGCCAACATCACCTGCAATTAGTGAACCTGATAATTAACGAACGAAGCTATGGCGAACATAAAAGTGCCCGGAAAGCGGCAATAGGCTCGCCATCTATTACGTGGGACCAACAATATAAATGGCGAAATATGGGCGTAATATACCTCTGCCTACCCCTTCTGGGAAACAGGTGTGATAATATGTATGTAATTATATTTTTGTGACATTGAATTTATCATTTTCTTTTCTTTTTAAATATCAACACTATAATGTGGATGTTTAAAGGTTTCTTTGCTTATTATTGATTACTAGCTTAGGCCCGTGGTTCTGCTCGCGTGACTTATATTTTAGACTGACACGACGATATCATCTCAGTCAATTAACGTCGCACTTCTTAAGACGGGGCTCTTCGAAAAAAGGTAAGGAAAGTAAGTGATGGATTTAAAATATCTTTGTAAAACGAGCTGAAACGAGAGTTGGTCGTGAAGACATTGTTGTTCTGAGGCTTCTATCTTACCTGAAGATGCCCTGTGTAAGGGCGAAACACGTGTCGTGTTAAATAGTTTCTCGATTTTTCGGGAAATTATACTTAGTAGCGCGGGAATTGTTGCAAAGATATTTGTAATCCATCACTTGCTTAGAATGGATTTCCGCAAAGTAACGCCTGAATCAATATTTTTTTATTTCCAGCAAGTCATCAAAAGTTCTCGAGACTCTAGTTTAGTCTTTCAGTTTAGTCATGGTGCGTTTAACAAACAGTGATAACTTAGCTGTAACTTACTCCTTTAACTTAATTGCTTTTTGTGTTGTTAAATATTTTATTTTATTATTGTAAAACCTTTGTGTGCCTGTTGCACACTAACATTATTAGGTCTCCGCGAAAGACCAGCGGCGTGGTGGTCCTCCACTGCAGCACATGCTGAGTGGAGTCCTTTTTAGGCATACTATTACTATTATATATACTATTTGAGAAAATTGTTTACTGTAATGTTTTCTGTTCATTTGTATTTAAGTCTAAATAAGTTTTTATTTCATTTTCATGACAGGGACCAGAATCTTGACGTGCCTTCTAAAGCAGGAAGCGTTCGTCATGAAATGCCTTACCAACTGGTACTCATCCAAGAAGTTCCTGAATCTCTTACCTTGGATCGTGAGAGGCGGTTTGCTCAATAGAGGAGCGTTAATGAAACGGGAAAATAATGATAATAAATAAACATCAAGTAACTTGAAAACTTCTTGGCGGGAAAGTAAAACGTCATGTCAGTAGTTTTGTTTTATTTTCTAAAATTTGTGATATTTCGAATATTGATGTAATAACGGTGGATTATTAACCGTTTAGTGTTTGTGAACGTAGGTACATAAGTGTTAGTAAATGAAAAAAAACTTTTCCAATTCTCTCAAGAAGTCCATGTGAGATCTCAGTATAGTCCTACATCTTTACTAAGAATTCAAGGGGTTTAGGGGAGGGCATCTCACTCATTCTCATTTACTACGAATTAAATATTATAAATAATAATATATCTATAACTTAACACTGGGTAAATGTGCTAAATGTGAAAAAAAGGAAATATTTGTAACCAATCTTAAAATTTCTAAACAGCAACTACCTACTAACTTCACGATAAAATTTCTGTAATTTAACTGTCACAACATCATGGTAAATAATTCTTAAGCTAGCCGTGTTGTCTATTATTCCATTT
Organism: Musotima nitidalis; assembly: GCA_949126915.1. Taxonomy (NCBI): domain Eukaryota; kingdom Metazoa; phylum Arthropoda; class Insecta; order Lepidoptera; family Crambidae; genus Musotima; species Musotima nitidalis. The sequence goes on from OX421440.1 coordinate 6,189,044, forward strand.
TTATTATTATTTAGGTCGCGTACGGCACACTGACCAAGAGTACGTAAGACTACGTGATCAGGTTATTATTTTGATACCTCGACGTGTGAAAGTAATGTTTTATAGGTATACACAACAGGACAAAGTGTGGTGATACAGTACAAGAGATGAATGAAACGTAAACTTGAATGATATCCTGAATCGCGCAAATAGCATTTCTTAGTCTCGTCGCTATATACAGGGTTGAATTTTGTAATGCCATATGAAGGGGAAGTACCTACTCTTAATACTGTAGATAGAAAATTTTACTCAAAGAAAACATTCCTTTATTTTTGAAAAGAAAGAAATCTGCATTCAAAGATTTTGAAAAATACGCTTGCCGCACCCGGTAATCGAATCGAATAAAATCTGTAATAGTTGTATCCTGTACTTTTATTGCATCGATTATTAGGGTCAATTATAAGGATAAAATCTCTCTATCAAACTTAATAAAGTGCGGCTAGCGAATTTTTCAAAATCTTTGAATGCAGTTTTCTTTCTTTTCAAAAATAAAGGAATGTTTTTTTTGAGTAAAATTTTCTATCTACAGTATTAAAAATAGGTACTTCCCCTTCATGTGGCATAACAAAATTCCAGCCAGTATACAACACCCAACCATTATTGGTTGCGCAACCAATAATGGTTCACGGTGAGTCTTCCATTTCGCACGCTCACGCTCCGTTCCTTAGAGAAAAAATATGGATGGTTTTTCAGTAAGTTTTAGTCAGTAAAAGTCTGACACACCCTTCTTCCTGTAGTTAGGTAGGTAGGCAGACTGTGCGAAAAGGGTTACCATGGCTCTGAAGAATTACAGGTTCAAGAAGGAACATGGATGGTTTTTAGTCAGTAAAAGTCTGACACACCCTTTTTCCTGAAGTTAGGTGGACTGTGCGAAAAGGTTACCCTGGCTCTGAAGAATTACAGGCTCAAGAAGGAACTTTGATGGTTTTTAGTCAGTAAAAGTCTGACACACCTTTCTTCCTGAAGTTAGGTGGACTGTGCGAAAAGGTTACCCTGGCTCTGAAGAATTACAGGTTCAAGAAGGAACATGGATGGTTTTTAGTCAGTAAAAGTCTGACACACCCTTTTTCCTGAAGTTAGGTGGACTGTGCGAAAAGGTTACCCTGGCTCTGAAGAATTACAGGCACAAGAAGGAACATGGATGGTTTTTAGTCAGTAAAAGTCTGACACACCCCTCCGCTTCACCCACAGCGGAAGACAGTCATTCAATAATTTTGCATCAGCGAAAAAACCTACTTATAAATAACAGTTATCTAATAGTAGAGTCCACCCAGGTACCACTACAATGCCACATGTTTACATATGTATCCTCTACTCAGCCCTGTAATCTATCGATTCTGCTTCTCCATTCCTTGAAGGGCACATATATAACTCCTTTTCTTAACAAAGGAAATCTTCTGAATATGGAGTCCAGGCGTGCACTTCATTTTGCATGCTTATTATTTGGAGTCATAAAGAGGAAATCGCCGCTTACTTTTTCCCTGCGAAGGGCGAGGTCTGCTTCTCGCTTAATGCATGTTAGGCACTACACGACGGCGTTTCGAGGCAGCTTCGGCTATTCTGCCACTAAATGCTGGAACAACATACTGCCTCCTATTAGAAACTGTCTCACTGTTGGATCTTTCCGTTGCAATTATAGGAAATATTTATTGAACCAGCAGAAATGTCTACGACATTGTATGTGATCGTCATCGGTTGTGCTGTCCTCTCACTTTTGCTACTTAGGTTCCCTACAAGCTTATGTGTTATTTGTATGCTACTGTAACTGTATGTATGTATCGTGTTTTACAATGTAAGGAATGAATGTGTCATAGCAGTGCTCTCACAAACGGTATCTACGGAAGACCAGTGTCGAGGCGTTTTCGTGACACCTCGGCTTTATGCTGAGTGGATACCTTTTCTGTGACACTCTTTAAGTAGTTACTTAAATATAATGTACCTATCTGTTTTCTTTTGGCGTTGTCGCAGAACAATTTTTTTTTTCTTTCTAATCTGCGTACTTCTGATAACCTTTGCCTGGCCCCGCGCAAGTGTCCAAAAAATATCATTAGTCCTTTTACCCTTAAGGCTATCCGTCTCTGGAATTCCTTACCTGTTTCCATTAGACAGACTCATCAAACTCTTTTAAGGAGCGGGTGAAGTCTTACTTCTTGAATATATCTGATTAGTTGTTTGTATCAGTTTTTTTTAATATTATATGTACCTATATATATTTTATATCTTTGTGTATTTTATTCATATTTATTAACAAATAGTTTTAGTGTTTATTCTGTTTAAAGTTTGTGTGCTCTGCTTGCTGCTTTCCTGTTCTCTCCTTTGCGTCGGGTTGTCTGGAAGAGATTGCTTTTAGCAATGAGACCACCTAGATAGACTTTAAATTTTTTTTTTTAATATTGTAATCTGTTGTTTTTAAGTTTCTTGGTAAATAAAGAGTATATCTATCTATTTATGTTTTCCCGGCAAATGGCGCTTTTAAGGGTGATCAAAACGATCACTATTGTTAAGCAAAGTTAAATGAGGACTGTCCTTGGATTCCCGGTTCTGATCCGGGGGTCGCTGGCCGCGGGCAGGGTGTCAGAAGCTTTTTGGCACTGGGCCCCTGCCCCTTTTTCAACAGCGGTGAGCATCGTCAGATTTTTAGTGGGTAGAACTGCTGGTGGTTGCTTCTGCCGCAGTGAGCCCCACACTCCCCTCTCGGTCCCCCATTGGCCGGGAGGCATTGCGTAAAGGCATGGTAACCCTTACTTTTTTTATTTACGTTACCAACGTAAATAAAAAAAAGGAACTTCTTTGGATGGGTGACTATTTGTAGTTTCGGGTGTGTATGGGATTTGATAATGAGCGCTTCCCTGCTTCAGATGACACGTTATGCTGTTTGTCCCAGTTATCATGTGGTAGGTAGTCGATAAGTCATGTTAGCTTGATACATTCTATCAGCAGGGCGACACACATCTGCCTCCTGGGTCCTCCTGGGCCCGTGCAGTAGGAGACTTTAAAGTGAGTTAGATTTTTTGTAGAAAATATGAACGCGACCGATTCGTCGAGTAATTTATGTGACACGATCGCATCCATAATTGTAGATGTAATAAAACTCGAAGTCATTGTACGTGCCTTTTTTAATTTAGCAATCCCTCGATAATTATCACCCAATCAAACTAATTCCACTAGTTTTCAGTTTTCAACTTTGACATTCATAAGAGCTCTAAGTATAGAGTACAACCAGGATGATAATAAATAAATTAACAAAACTCAAATACATAATATATTATTTACTCTTAATTTTAACTTAAAAATAATAACAACCATTAAAATAATATAATCGAAGAAATTATTTCATTATATTATATACATAACAAAAGGATTTTTAAGACATTGCCCTGATTACATTCAGATCTTTTGAGTTGCACAATTTTGCGAAAAAATCTTTTGAAGCTTTGCACCTTGCGCTGACACAGTGTGGACACCTAAAAATAAAAAATAAATTTTTTTATCAAACTTTTTATGACAAAAATATATATTTTAACTAATTAACACAGTAACCTTCAATTTATTTTAAAAAATATATTTTTTCGTTAATAAATTAAGAAATAATATACACCTACATGTTAAAATTATAATTAATTAAAATTATTATTGTATTTTATTGTAATTTGCTTTTACTGTTATCTATCATATTGCTTGTAATTTGAGATTGTAAGTGATTTTTATAATTATTTAGTATTGAATATAATTTCAATTGTTATGTAGAATTTCGACATAATATTTGTAAATATCTAGTAATATTCTTGCAATACCCTTTCAGGGTTCATGTATCAGAACCATTATTTATACCGCAAAGGGGTCATCCATAAATAACGTCACACGAATTATGTGAACTTTTGACCCCCCCTCCGTCCTTGTCACAGCTGGTCACACTTGTGAGACTCCCTCCTCCTTAGTGTGATGTCACATATTTTGCAATTGTACAGTAAGAAATGATTACATTAAAACAGCAGTTCCAAAATGCTTATATGATCAGGATTTTGACATGTGGCGTCACGAAATTTTGGATCCCTCCCATCCCCATGTCACACCATGTCACACTTCGTCAACCCCCTCCCACCCCGTTAATCATCATCATCATCATCATCTCAGCCCATAAACGTCCCACTACTGAGCACGAGCCTCCTCTCACATACTATACGTGCGAGGGTATTGGGTCATACTCCACCACGCCGACCCAGTGCGGATTGGCCGAGGCAGGTGTATGGCGTCCTGCTGTTAGAATTTATTAAGCCGCCCATTAGGCCTCTAACATGACTTAACGACTACCACATTTAGTGATAACCGGGACCAACGGCTTAACGTGCCTTCCGAAGCACGGAAGCGCTCGATATCAAATGCCACACAAACGGTCACCCATCCAAGGACTGACCTCTGTAAACTCTACTGTACTTCGGTGATCGTTTCCGACCACCGAGCACCGCAGAGCTACGAGCGCTTCGTGTGTTAATGTGTGACGTAATTTATGAATAGCCCCAAAGACAAAAGTCTTTAATGAGTGCGTTCTACCAGTCATGACTTACGGTGCCGAGAAGTGGCCACTGGAGTACTACCAGTTTAAAATCGCGTTCAATGGAGAAGCAGATGGAAAGAGTTATGCTCGGAGTGTACCAACGTGATCGAATAAGAAATGAGGAAATCCGGAGTGACCGACATAGCGAGGTGAGTTTGCAAGCTGAAGTGGCAGTGGGCGGGGCACATGGCTCGAAGAACCGACGATCGATGGGGAGTTAAGGTTCTTCAATAGCGACCGCGAACTGACCAATGTAGTAGATGAGGGCCTGATCTGGGAAGTATCGCCGAGTTCGAAGAATTTTGTTTCGAACCAATAAATTTGGGAGGTCGTTTCTGAGCAAGAACACTAAGCTCTGGAATTCGCTGCCGGCTCATGTGTTTCATATTTTCTATGATCCTGGGTCTTTTAAGCGGGGCGTGAAACGGCATTTTAGCAGGCCATCATGAGTGGGTGCGCTTTGTACCGTGCTTATTTCGCGATATGAAGCGCTTTCATTTTTTTTTTTGGACTGCGTCAACTGCTTACCATCAGGCAGGATGTAGTCATTATGACGTGTCACATTAAAAAAAAATGCAGCTATTTCATCTAGATCTAAATTATCTAAGGTTCATCAATCCGTACCGGGAATCTGTCAAAAGCCATCTATTCATGACCTTGGCAGACTACTGAAGCGACTAATTAATTAAATGATTTTTATTTGCGTTTCGATGACACAATTTTACCTAAATATCAAAAATTTGTAATATAATTTAAAAAAAACACAGACTGCCAAATATTATCTACATTAATCCTTTAAAATTTGTGTCTAAATGGAGAACGCCATCTTGTGTCGAGTTCCAGGTGTTCGGCGGTACGATAGAATCAATTCGAAATCGATTTTGCCTAATAATCGATTACCAGCAAGTTCGGCGTTAGGCCCCCTGGCCAAAGCGGGAAGCCGATTGATGCAGGCGACTAATGATAGCTCAATGTGGAAATCTATTTAGGAGGCCTGTGGGCATCATATGGCTGAGATGATGATGAACAATCGATAAAAACATAACATCTTTTATAATTGCTTCATATACATACATAGATATTATGAATTTCTAGTTTATATTTCATTGAATATAATTTTTGACATGGTATAGACATTATTATATATTGTTTGTATGTATATATAAAACCCGCTTAAAATACAGAAGATTATTAGGAGTTGGGAATCACATGCACTGGCAGAGAATTCCAGAATTTATTCAAATTCAATTCAATTTGTTTATTTCTAAGAATATGGTATTCATTATGTGTTAAAATATAATATAATGTATAATTCTTTTTTTTTTGTCACGTCACTGGATTTGCGGATGTCGATGCGAATAATTCTCATTTGTGAATGCAAATACTCCACATTTATGGATGCGAATATTACACATTTGTGGATGCAATAGTCCACATTTGTGGATGCAATAGTCCACATTTGTGGATGCGAATACTCTGCATTTATGGATGCGAATTTTATATATCTGTGTTTGCAATACTACACATTTGTGGATGCGAATACTCCGCATTTATGGATGCGAATATTTCGTATTTGTAGATGCGACTATTTCGTATTTGTAGATGCGACTATTCGACATTTGTAGATGCGATAATTCAGCACTTGTGGATGCGAATAATCGTAATACCCCTGCTTTTACATACCTGGTAAGAAATTGCCTGTTGATAGCTGGACCGCTCTTTAAATGCTTCGATACCACATCAGCGAGCGCTGCTATGAACGTGGGATGATCGTTGGGTGCTGCCGCCCTCTCAATCTGAGTTATTCCTGCCTGGGAAAACAATAACAAACTTAAAAAAATAACTAAAATATACATAAAAAGCTAAAGAGGTACTAAATAATCCTACCAACATCTAAGGAGCCCAAGCCAACCTCACCTGCAAGTGGTGCACCTGCCGATTAACGGACGAGGCTCTGGCGAACATAAAAGTACCCGACAAGCGGTAATAGGCTCGCCATCTATTACGTGGGACCAACTATATAATATGCGAAATGTAGACGTGTAATATGCCTCTGCCTACCCCTTCAGGTAGGCGGAGGCATATTATACGCTTACACTTCACCAATTAAATTGTCGGTCTCACGTAATAGGTGGCGAGCCTATTTCCGCTTAAAGGAACTGTTATCGGCAGGTGCACCACTTGCAGGTGAGGTTGGCTTGGATTCCTTAGATTTTAGTAGGATCCCTGTAGGGTGTATAAAAACCTTTAACTACGGAACCCTATTCCTTACCTCTTTAGCCACTTCGTCGCAGTATTCGATGTCCAATTCGTGCAAGGTCTCAATGTGTTCGTTCACGAATGCTATCGGTACCAAAATAAGATGCTTTCTTCCTTGCTTAGCGTATGCCTGTAAATAATTTTTAAAAAAATTGTGAACATTGTATCTTCAGAATTAATTATTATTATTTATTTCAGACTAAGTGAGGTCCATTTACAATTTTATAAAATTTTATTATAAAATAACAATACAAAAATATGTAAAATAAAAATTAAAAAGGATGATATATACAATAATAAATATTAGGTCGGGGAAAAAGTCTTTTCGCATAACGTAGGTATAAACTTATTATAAAATTGTTTTGACTGTACTATTTGTGTCTGGCTGGTTTTGGTAACATTAAAAAGGTTCCATTATAAAGAAAAGAAAAAAATAAAAAAAAGTTGTTTCCCGCTATTTTTCATTTGTTTTTCTCTCCGTAAAAATGAGTGAATCTAATGAAGAAATTCGATACATTTTAAAATTTTATTATAAAAAAGGCAAAAATGCAACTCAAGCAGTGAAAAAAATTTGTGATGTTTATGGATAATAATAATAATAATAACTTTATTCGTCACCACAGGTTAATTAAGTTGGTACAGGTTTATACAATGTGTCTCCATGATGTATCTTATAAGACAGACGAAAAGTGGTTTATAGAAGAACAAGACTGTGTCAAGACTACTTACATTATTAATAGACTTCAGTAATTATACAATAAATTTTGGAATCTCAATATTTCAATGAACAATAATATAAAAATTTATCTTTTGAAGCAATGTCAATATAAATTAAATTAATGTCAATATATAATAAATTAATGTCAATTTTCTCTAGTCATGTTGGTAATTAAATAAATTAAGCAGTATTAACAATAATTAATTTTCAAAAAGCAATAATAACAATTAAATCTCAATAAACAAAGTCAGTATACACTAAACGATTAGATATTTGGGTCCATAAGGTATTCTTGAATATTATAATAGCACTTATCCAATAGAAGTGCAGTCAAAATAGTCTTAAATTTTTTTAAAGTACAGCTAGATATTGTTTCGGGTAATTTATTAAACAGTTTTGGTGCCATCTCAATCACACTTTTTTTCATAAGTGCAGTCTTACACAAATTAGAAATGATTTTCGGTTTCCTCGGGCGAAGATTTCTATCAGGCATACTTTTAGTTCAAATAAATCTGGATTACACTTTACAAAAACACAACATTCCAGTATGTAAAGACAGGGCAGTGATAACAGTCTTAAAGTTCTGAAGTAAGGCTGGCAGCTGTCTGTCGGCTTAAGGCCACAAACAGCTCTTAAACATTGTTTTTGTGCGCGGAATAACGTTTCTCTATATGTAGAATTTCCCCAAAATATTATACCATAGCGTAAAGTAGATGACACAAATCCGTGATATGCAGTTATAACTGTATTACGGTTTGCTACTTTAGCAAGTTTGTACAGTGCATATGAAAACTTGTATAATTTTTTGCATACATCTTGGGAATGGGTCTTCCAGGACATGTTACTATCCACCTGGATACCTAAAAATTTTGTAACAGTTGTCTCACATATTTTATTATTTTTATAATTTACTGATACAATTGGAATGTTTTTTCTTTGATTAAATTGCATTAGGAGGGTTTTTTCTAAATTCACTTTTAAATTATTTGATGTCAACCATTTTATTATATTATGAAGCGTTAAATTAATGTCATTTTCATAGTTTTTCATATCTTCAGATTTTATAAAAACAGTACTATCATCAGCGAAAAGTATCATGGGATGTAAGCTAGATTGAATAATGTCATTAATGTAAATAATAAATAATAATGGGCCTAAAACACTACCTTGTGGTACCCCAAACTGAATAATTCTATGGTCCGATACATATTTTTTTTCGAACCTCGTGGACATACAAATTTGAGATAGTTCGATGCGTTGCTCTCTATTATGAAGGTAAGATCTAATTAGGCTGTGGGCGTTACCACGAATGCCATAACTGTCCAACTTCACTAATAATAAGTCATGATCTACATGATCGAATGCTTTTTTCATGTCCATGAATATGGCACATGATGGTATTCCTCTATCCAGACTAAGAATCACCTTTTTTACCAGGTCATAGATTGCTACATTTATTGACGTGTTTTTGCGAAAACCCTTTTGTTCTTTATTTAGTATTTTGTTTTTTTCGAAAAAATCATAGAGATTCTTTTGAATTATTTTTTCAAAGATTTTAGAGAAAACCGGCAGCAAGGCTATAGGTCTATAGTTTTTGATGTCCTCCTTATCGCCTTTTTTAAATAAAGGTTTCACAATAGCAACTTTCAATTTGTCTGGATATATGCCTGTCGTAAAACTTAAGTTAATAATGTGACTAAGCGGGAAGGCGATAGCCCTACCGACATATTTTATTACACGTGTACATATATCATCACAACCAACACTATCGGTGTTTCGCAAAGACCTTACCGTATTTAATATATCATCGGGTGTTGTGGGACCTAAGAAAATTGATTTTAAGCTACACTCCACTTTTGACCTATCATAACATGCTTTTATAGATTCTCCAGCACTGTCAATAAAAAAGTTATTAAAAGAGTTGGCAATGTCTCTAGGTTCGGTTATGCATCCATTGTTGGTTTTTATTTTAAGTATGGATTGCCTTGGCATTTCACATTTCACATTATTTATTACCGACCATGTCGCTTTTGTCTTATTCTTTGATGTATTAATGTATTTAGCATTTTGTGATCGTTGAGCAAGTTTAATAATTCTTTTAAGTCTTACAGAGTATCTCTTAAACATTACTTTACTTTCTTCATTCTTTTTTAATCTGCTGAACCAAAGAAACTCTCTTTTCTTTTTACAGCATACCCTCAGCCCATTTGACATCCATTTTTGTTTTTTGATTAGCACGTGTTTTTTAATGATCCTATAGGGAAAACACTGTTCATATAAACATTTAAAGATATCTATAAAGGAGTCGTATGCTATGTTTGGGTTATCAGAAATCAAAGTGTCATGAAAAGTCAAACTTTCAATGTATCGTTTAAATTTCTCTAAGTTCTCTTCGCTAAAATTTCTACGTTTAATGTACCATGACTTCAAATTACATGTCTTTTTAACCGGACATGTTAAGATTTGTGCCGTGTGATCTGATAGTCCAGTCTCAACCACTTCGCCCTTAGAGCCCTTAATGTTATGTGCAAAGTTGTCAAGGCAAGTTCCGCTCGCTTTTCTTGTTGGCTGTTTAATTTCTAGCTTTAAATTATGGCTTAATAAATGATAGCAAAAGTCATTACTTTTTGGTGTATCCTTGAGAATATCGATGTTGAAATCACCACAAATAACAACCTTCTTATTTTTCATTTTACACACTAAATTCATAACGCTTTCAAGAGTACGATGGAAAATGTCTAAACTTAATTTATCAGTGTTTGGGGTTCTATATATACATACAACAAACATGTCATGGTCACACAGTTCAATACCACAACATTCAGTCACACATTCGACAGTACATTCTTTAATATTACCTAATATCTTTGATTTAAGACCTTTTCTTACTAAGATGCATGCTCCGCCCCTTTTTTTATTCCTTGAAAAACTAGTTGCTAATGTAAAGTTTGTTAAAGTTAAGTAATCTTCAATCTCAGATGTCATATTATGTTCGGTTATACAAATAATATCAATTGATTTCTTTTGTCTCTTAAATTCATCCAAATGTATCGCCAGTTCATCACTCTTACTTATCAGTCCTGAGATGTTTTGATGTAGTATATTTAAATAATTGTAACTAAAGAAAAAACTGATCCTCCTGTGAGGTGTTCGTCATTTGTCTAGGGTTTTCATGTTGTATAGCATTATTCTGTTTATTTTGTATTATCGTCACTAACCCCGCAACACTTTGCAATACAGTTTTAACTCCATTGTTTGTTATCTTTCCTGAGAGCGAAGAAAACATATCAAATGTTAAGTTTCGATTGGAATCGATTATATTGCCATATTTATTAGTCATCATATCCTCGTTAAGTAGCTTATTAAAAACCTCCACTCTGTAGTTATATAACGGCCTACCACATATGTATGTAGGGACAATAACTATAATGTTTGTATTTGTAATTTCTCGCAATTTCATATTAATGGCAGTTACTATCCTTGTGTAGTCCTGTGATACATTAAAGTCCGTTTCACCAATAATGACAATACAAAAATCTTCCTTAGAGTAATCCTTCAATTTGACATCCACATCCCTTAACAGAGTCTCAATGCCGACGTTCGCAGTGATGTAATGACAGAGCTGATAGTCATTGAGAGTAGCAATATTTTTAATATTTTGGAGAATTTTATATCGTCTACTACTTGATATAATACATAACTTTCCTGTTCTTTTTGTTTTAGTAGGTTCATTTTCATTGTGTTCTTTTTTTGATTTTTGTGTCCTTTGTTTAGTGTTGGATAATAATTCGGTTTCTATGGAGTTTTTGCAGGATGGGGTTTCCAAATTACTAATGTCCAGTTTACGTGTTAGTACACAAATTTCTTCATTCAAGATTACTATTTCCTCGCACGCTCTTGCATAATCTTCCTCTAAATTAGTTATTATATTCTGTAAGTAGGTTAGTTTAGGTATTTTTCCTTCTGTATTAGCTGTATACAAGTTTCCAATATGGTTGGGAGTCTGTGCTAGGGGTGTAGTACACAGATCGTACGCTGTTATGGCCGATCGTCTTTGTTTGAGTTTTCTCGAAGGTGGTTTATGACAGATAACTTCCAAAAGTTGAATTTTGTTTGTAAGTTTCGTTATTTCTTTTTGGAAGATCATATTTTCTAAAATAGTATTTTCTAATTCTTTTTGAGTGCTAGCAAGCATAGACGTAAGGTCATTGATTTTAAGTTTCAATTGCTGTGTTTCCTGTGCATTGTTACAAGTCATTTCGGCACTTCTAGAGAGCATGTCATAGTTTGATTCGTTACTGTGACCCTCATCGTCCGATGCTATCGGTGTGTACAATGTTAATTCTTCAGGAGAAGCAGATGATTCCTTAGATGTGGTAGCCCGGTCTGGATTTGAAAATTCTTCAATTAGGGCGGATGTATGATTCGACGATGCGTTATTTCTAGATTTAAATGAAATTATGGAATTAGTTTTCTTTCGTAACGTGATCTTAGAAGGTGAATTTAACTGTTTTGGCTTCCGAATACATGATTTACATCTCCATTTTTGCTTTGCTTCGGGTTTCATTAATTGATATAATTTTTCTGAGAAACCGGCACAGTCGAATTCATAAACATTATCACATCCAGTACATTTTAGTGTGTCTTTGATGCCAATTATATTCTTACATTTATAACATGAAACTTTGTTTAGGCCCTCTGGTGTTGAAGTTTTGTGTCCATTCCTTTTACTGGAAATACTATTTTTTGTCATCGTAACAACTTGTTTTTATATTCTAACCAAGTCTGTTGATGTCTGAAATACTTCGATTAATCACAAAAAGTATTCAATAAATCGCGAGGTTTGAACTCACAACACTCGCCTCTATGCCTCAGTACTTATCCACTACACCAAAGCTCGATAAGTTGAGCGGGCGAAATATATTGTTAGGTGTTACGGATGCAATATGCGTTAAGGTCACGTAAAGTGTGTACGGTAATTTGAAATCTAACTAATCACAGTCACCAGCACTTTATGTTTTTATCAACGTAACTTTTTGTTTTTGCTATTACCTATATACCTTATTTGCTATTATGGACCTGATGCAGTGTCAGTAAGAGTAGCACAAATTTGGTTCAAACGTTTTCAGTCCGGAAATTTCGATGTTAAAGATGCACCTCGCTCTGGTCGCCCTGTTACGAATAAAATGGACGCCATTTTTGAAAGAGTGGAGCAAGATCGGCATATTAGTAGTTACGATGTAGCTGAAGAACTGGGAATTGACCACAAAACAGTTTTGACCCATTTGAAGAAAGCTGGTTATACAAAAAAGCTCGATATTTGGGTGCCACACGAGCTCACTCAAAGAAACTTAATGAACCGTGTACTCATTTGCGATTCATTATTGAGACGTAATGAAACCGAGCCGTTTTTAAAGAGATTGATAACTGGCGATGAAAAGTGGATCACGTACGACAAGAACGTGCGAAAAAGGTCGTGGTCGAAAGTTGGCCAGGCTTCACAGACTGTGGCCAAACCTGGCCTAACACGAAATAAGGTGATGCTGTGTGTATGGTGGGATTGGAAGGGCATTGTTTATTATGAGCTTTTACCGCCCGGCAAAACCATCGATTCTGATCTTTACTGCCAGCAACTGATGAGATTAAAGGAAGCAGTCGAGAGAAAACGGCCGGAATTGATCAACAGGAAGGGTGTGGTCTTTCATCACGATAACGCTAGACCACACACATCTTTAGCCACTCAGCAAAAATTAAGAGAGTTCGACTGGGAGGTCCTAGTGCATCCACCATATAGCCCTGACCTTGCGCCTTCAGATTTTCACCTGTTTCGGTCTCTGCAGAATTCTTTAGGTTCTGTAAGGTTGACCTCAAGAGAGGACTGCCAAAACTATTTGTCCCGTTTTTTTGATCAGAAGTCCCAAAGTTTCTACAGTAACGGGATAATGTCTCTGCCCACAAAATGGCAGAAAGTTATTCAACAAAACGGTACATATATATTGTAAATAAATGTAAATAAACTTTGAAAACAATGTCTTGACTTTTCATACAAAAATACGAAAAGACTTTTTCCCCAACCTATTATTTCTGACACTTACACCAATTATTTAGTTCCAAGATAAGTATCATTAAGAACTTGTGTTATGGATACTAAATAACGGATAAACATACATAAATACTTTTTATGTAAATACATACTTAATATACATAGGAAAAAAAACCCAGACCTGAACAAATTCGTATACATGCACACAAAGATTTGTCCTGTGTGGGAATCGAACCCACGACCTTGGAGCGGAGAGCGGGTATACTCGCCACCACGCTATATCGGTCGTCAAAACACACAGGTTTACAGAGCAACAACAAGTTTTTTCTTTAATTAAGTTATGATCTTATGAAGCGACATTAATGTCTACATATTTCTTTTACAATAGTTTGAATTAAGTTTTATTTTCACTTTTTGGCACCATTACGTTCTAAGATGACTCAACCCTCAATGCTTGGGATTAAACTGCCATTTCATACAGGCTATTCTAATACGAATGACTTAAAACATGAATATTGTTAATGTTATATTATATTGCATTGTATAGCGTCACAGACAAATGAAGATTGTAACTAACCAATCGATAATTTAAAAGAGCATAGCCTGTGAGTTTGTTGCCAGTTCTTCTTACAGAGCGGTGGCTCGGAACTGGCACTTAGATTCACTTACACTTAAACATTTTTTGTTTTTTTAATTGTTTGGTTGCAAGTGAATCTAAGCTTCGTGATTTTAGTATATTTTGACGTTTTCAAGTACTATGTAATAGTTTATAAAATAAAGTTTTTAATTTTTAAGTTGAAGTTGCTCAAAATAATGACATTTCGTACATAGACTACTAAATTAAGAAATAATAACTTATATATATAAGTACCTTTATCGCATCATCGGTGTACGGTTGAAGCCAAGGTAACGGACCAACTTTGGACTGCCACACCAGGCGGTGCGGGTTCGGTGCTCGCACTAGGTTCATTGTAGCCGCCACAGAAGCTGCCACCTCATGAGGATAAGTATCTCCGCGAGAAACAGCCTGTTAAACAAAAATATTTATGTAATTTCTTAATGATACTTATCTTGGGACTAAATAAATAAATATTTAAATAAATAAATATTTCAGACACTCACACCAATTATTTAGTTCCAAGATAAGTATCATTAAGAACTTGTGTTATGGATACTAAATAACGGATAAACATATATAAATACTTTTTTTTTTTTTTTGTAAATACATACTTAATATACATAGAAAAACACCCAGACCAGAACAAATATTCATATTTATACACACAAATATTTGTCCTGTGTGGGAATCGAACCCACGACCTCAGGAGTGGAATGCGGGTATACTCGCCACCACGCCATAGCGGTCGTCAAATAATAATAATAATAAATATTTCTGACACTTACACCAATTATTTAGTTCCAAGATAAGTATCATTAAGAACTTGTGTTGTGGATACTAAATAACGGATAAACATACATGTATACTTTTTTTTTTTTTTGTAAATACATACTTAATATACATTGAAAAACACCCAGACCAGAACAAATGTTTATATTTATACACACAAATATTGTCCTGTGTGGGAATCGAACCCACGACCTCAGGAGTGGAATGCGGGTATACTCGCCACCACGCCATAGCGGTCGTCAAATAATAATAATAATAAATATTTCTGACACTTACACCAATTATTTAGTTCCAAGATAAGTATCATTAAGAACTTGTGTTATGGATACTAAATAACGGATAAACATACATGTATACTTTTTTTTTTTTTTGTAAAAACATACTTAATATACATAGAAAAACACCCAGACCAGAACAAATGTTTATATTTATACACACAAATATTGTCCTGTGTGGGAATCGAACCCACGACCTCAGGAGTGGAATGCGGGTATACTCGCCACCACGCCATATCGGTAATTTGTGTAATTGTAAGAGAATATTTATTTATTATTATTTATTTAATGACGCTGTATCCGCAGACACTCAACAGTACTGAGGGCCTACTCTAATTCAACGAAAACGAAACATCGTATATATCCATTCCTTTCACTCGATAATGATATACCCAAGGAGTGACAGAGATAGATGCAACGAAGTTTCGTTTTCGTTGAATTAGAGTAGACCCTCTGGTGTTCCTGTAGCGCTTTCTTGAGGCAAATAATGAAAATAAAATTATCTTACCTTCAAAGGTAGACTGTGAGCTGTGAATAATATCAGTACATCATTCCTGACTTTCTCATCAAATGCTTGTAATTTTTCTTCTATTCTTTGAGCAAATACTTTTGCTAGCAATTGATTGGTAGCCCAACGTTCTATCATACTGAATTGTATATTACTCGGGACCTCTCTAAAAAAATTAAAAAAATCTATTAAAAAAAAATGTTGGTCACATTGAGAGGATGAATGTAAGTAGACTAAAAGTGATTTATGATGGTCCAGTAAACTGGAAGTGTTGGGGGAAGACCATGTAAGACCTTCCATGACCAAATCCAGAAGATTTTTGAGAAAGGGCAGTTCGAAAGTACCCTAAACCGACGGGCTTGTATGAGGAGGTTAATGAGTGTGAATGAAGCTAAAAGTGTGTGCCAAGATCGTAGCAAGTAGAAGGATGTGATCTCTGCCTACCCCTACGGGGTAGAGGAGTGACATTTTGTGTGTATAGAAAACATACGGGGTGTTAAAGGACCCTGGTTTAAGCCGAGAGTTCCGTATTCTGCTCAGCATCAGGATAATGTTCTTCCTTAAGACTATACCTGGGAAATTAATTGCCTTGCCTTATTGACGACCGATATGGCGTGGTAGCGAGTATACCCGCACGCCACTCCTGAGGTCGTAGGTTCGATTCCCACACACGACAAATATTTGTGTGTATAAATATGAATATTTGTTCTGGTCTGGGTGTTTTCCTATGTATATTAAGTATTTATTTACAAAAAAAAAGTATTTGTGTATGTTTATCCGTTATTTAGTATCCATAACACAAGTTCTTAATGATACTTATCTTGGAACTAAATAATTGGTGTAATTGTCAAAAAATATTTAAAATTTTAAATATTTTACAGTACTACAAAGAGATCGCATCACAACCAAGTATAAATCCGCCGTATTAGTAATATATGAGACCTCATTTAAGCACACGCGGTCGTAGCCCCGCGGTGCTCGGTGGTCGGAAACGATCACCGAAGTAAAGCAGAGTTTACAGAGGTTAGTCCTCGGATGGGTGACCGTTTGTGTGGTATTTGATATCGAGCGCTTCCGTGCTTCGGAAGGCACGTTAAGCCGTTGGTCCCGGTTATCACTAAATATGGTAGTCGTTAAGCCATGTTAGAGGCCTAAGGGGCTATCCATAAATTACGTCACACATTAATGGGGTGGGAGGGGGTTGACGAAGTGTGACATGGTGTGACAAAGGGTGGAGGGGATCCTGAATTTCGTGACGCCACACTTCAAAATCCAGGTCCTATAAACATTTTGGAACTGCTGTTTTAATGTAATCACTTCTTGTGACAAGGACGGAGGGGGTGGTCAAAAGTTCACAAAATTCGTGTGACGTAATTTATGGATGACCCCTGATTGGGCGACTTGATAAATTCTAACAGCAGGACGCTATACACCTGCCTCCGTCAATCCGCACTGGGTCCGTGTCTTTGTCTTTTGTCTCTCAGACAAAAATTACTGAACATGACATGACAACATGACCATACCTTTTGCTATAGAAGTCAGCGATGGCATTGAGGCTCGAACCAGTAGTGGCACAGCTATATTGTGGATATTGAGAGAAAATTACTGCCCTCTCTACTCCGTCCCTGAAATTAAAAAAAAAATTACTTTCTGTCAAATGTCATTTTTTTAATCGATATATAGTGAAAAATACACTATATCTACACTCCGCTTTTAAGATTAAGGGTTCGATTCCGACAAAGCACTTTTTGATTATTATCAAAATATAAAATAGGTGTATGGGGATACTATCACGCCTGTTTTCCTGAAGGAGTAGGCAGGGGCATATTATAAGCCGATATTTCGCCAATCGTTAGTCCCACGTAATAGGTGGCGAGCCTATTGCCGCTTACCGGGCACTGTTATGTTGCCAGAGCCTCGTTCGTTGTTCGGCAGGTACACCACTTGCAGGTGAGGTTGGCTAGGGCTTCTAAGATCTTGGTAGTTTCATATTTATTGAAAAAAACATGGAGAATAGGAAAATAAATTAGGAAACCATCATCCATATCCTAGCATTATCCCGGTTGCCCTAGACTTAAGCTTAGGGCCCAGGGTCTGCTCACTGGTTCAACCAGATTTGACTGAATTTCAGTTATTACGTGGAGCGACGGCCGTCTGACGTCTGCAACCCAGAGGGAAACACTATTCTATGGTTAAGCCAGCTGTCAGTCAGTTAAAAGGCAATGACTTCCTAATAACGACTGCCATAGATGTTCATGACAGCCGGGACCAACGGCTTAACGTGCTTACCGAGGCATGGAGCAAGAGATAATTCAACCTGGAGCAAGTTTGAACCCGAGACCCTCTGAATTTAAAGGCAAGGGGTCTGGCCAATGGGCTATCACCGCTCTGGTCTGGGCCAGGGTAACCCTTTCGAAAAGTCCCATAACAAATTACTTGACACTGGCAATAAAGTGAGTCGAGTACATACAAATAGAAAAATAAAATAAAAATGAAAAAAATTAAGAAACCATCTTACGTTTCAATTTGTTGAAATGTTTCTTCTGTGAATGGCGCCACATATCTAAACGCCACGTAATGTTTGTGAGGTGCTGATTCAGGGAGCATTTGATCCAAGGCTTTTGTTAATAGTTCACCTGTAAGGCAAAGAACATTGGTTTATCAATAAACTAGCTGGTGCCCGTTTTTTTATTCATATATATTTTCTGATCTTTTATAATAAATTTTTTAAAATATTTTTGGTAATATTTATTTATTTAATCAGAACGGAATACACCAATTACACTAATTATCAAAAACAGTAAAAGTTAATAATAATATTAAAATCTCACACATAAAAACTTCTTTTATCCCATCATCTCAGCCCGTAAACGTCCCACTACTGAGCACGAGCCTCCTCTCACATACCAAGGTGCGAGGGTATTGGGTCATACTCCACCACGCGGACCCAGTGCGGATTGGCGGAGGCAGGTGTATGGCGTCCTGCTGTTAGAATTTATCAAGCCGCCCATTAGGCCTCTAACATGGCTTAACGACTCATTTTAGTGATAACCGGGACCAACGGCTTAACGTGCCTTCCGAAGCACGGAAGCGCTAGATATCAAATCTTTTATCCCATTCTCTCACAATACCTCAGACACATGTTGTTAATATAATATATTTATTAATAATTTACACAATATAACTTGTTATGATGTGTAATTGATAAAGAGCCGTTCAAATATTACGTAAGCAAATTTTTATAATTATTTATTTTTATATTTATTTATAATAATTAATTTCTCTCAGTTTTTCATTTTATGTTGTGTTTATATTTTATTTTATTTGTAAATTTGTAGCTGGTTTTTTGTTTGTATTTTTTTAGTAGTAGTTTTTTTTTATCCTCTTGTTAGTCGAATTTATTATTTGTTTTGTGTTTATTTATTATGTTTTCAATTATTATTGTACATCACGATGTACCTTTCTGTGTTCTTAACTTTTATGTCCATTTAAGGTTGCCTGGAAGAAATTGCTTTAAGCGATAAGGCCGCCCATTGTATATGCCTACCTGTTTAATTTTCTTTGTTTTTATGTGTAATCCTTGTTATGGTGTACAATAAAGAGTAAATTATTATTATTATCCCCGGCCCCCCTTGTCAGCAAAAGTAAGCAAAGCTCTTACTACCTCCCATGCTTACGTAAACATTTTTCAATTGTACATGTATTTTTTAATGGGTGTTATTTAACGTGTCTTCAAAATTAATAAATTGCCAACCTAACCTAACCTTTTTGTGCATCAAAAATACTGATTGAGCACCTAATCACCTCATTAGATGCTCACTCAGTATTTTTGATGATCAAAAAAGTATTTTTTAGAGGTTCAGTTTATTATATTCCTTTTTTAATATTATAATTATAATGTTGGCATTAGATTTTACTGATACTGTATTCAATACAGAGTAAATGACAAAAATATTATAATATAAAGATTCATCCATTCATGTCATCCAAAATAAGCAAAACAAAGAGCCCCCCATAGTGTTTACGTAATATTTGAATGGCCACAAAGGTCTTTTTACATACTGTATTTATATGCGGTTGAAAATCTCCGACACATTTGCTAAAGTTGGCTGGAAAAGATTTCTTAAAGCTCTAAGGTGAGCTTTTTTGTTACTACAAACATACATGCATTCAAGCCTTTTTCCCCGCAGGGGTAGGCAGAGACATATTACTTATTATATGGCTGATAAAAATGCTTGGGATTAAACTGCCGTTTCATACAGGCTATTCTAATATGATTGACTTAAAATTTTAATATTGTTAATGTTATATTATATTGCATTGTATAGCGTCACAGACAAATGAAGATTGTAACTAAACAATCGATAATTTAAAAGAGCATAGCCTGTGAGTTTCTTGCCAGTTCTTCTTACAGAGCGGTGGCTCGACACTGGCATTTAGATTCACTTACATTTAAATATTTTTTGTTTTTTTAAATTGTTTGGTTGCCAGTGAATTTAAGCTTCGTGATTCTAGTATAATTATATTTTATTTGTTTTTCTTATTTTTTTATAATTTTGACGTTTTCAAGTACTATGTAATAGTTTATGAAATAAAAAGTATTTGATTTGATTTGATATACGCCCACGATATAGTTAGCCAATTATATAGTTGTTCCACGTAATAGATGGCGAGCCTATTGCCGCTTACCAGGCACTGTTATAATTACCTTGTATATTTGTCCATTTAAGTATAGGTGACCCACCCCCTATTTCCATATACTTTTTCTTCACCTCCTCAGTCCTTCTAGACGCAATCCAAGGCCCCAGTTTGCTTTGTACAGGCAACTGTATCATGTCTCTGTCTGTCATTATCCTGTGTAGATAATCGCCTACCTAGAAAACAGAATAAATAAATATTTTCTGTCAATTAATACTTTTTCTTTTTTTGTACATACATACTTAAACACCCAGACCAGAAAAAATATTCATGTTCATGCACATTTTGTCCTGTGTGGGAATCGAACCCACGACCTTAGGAGCGGAGAGCGGGTATTCTCGCCACCACGCCATATCGGTCGTCAAAGAATAATGATAGATATTTTATAACATACGAAAAATCTAAAAACAGGTCTATGCTCAGTTATCATCATCATACCAATCGATATATAATACATTATATATATCAGGGGTATTTGCCCATAATCACAACGCTGGGCAGGCGTTTCAGTGATCGCAGTTCCAGCCAGTACGCAGGATGAAGCTGCTGCCCATCATACGGTAGGGTTTCTCCTCGTCGACTCTTACGACTCCTCTTGAGATGAGTAGGACTGTTCTAGGCAGACAACACGCGGCAGAAACTAGGATAGTAATTACCTGATCTGTGGTTTGCGGTCCACCCATATTGAGCATTATGATGGCAGTTTTAGGTTTCACATGCTTCGAGGCAGTGCTCAAGCCCGCTGACATTCTTTGTGACAATGCTGAATTTAGACGAGCTGGAATATTCAAGAATATGAACACACGCACGCACGCACATACACACACATCTAAATTATGATATTGTTGTTTGCTAAGAAAAGTGAAATTTGTTATTATTATTACTTTTTGATACTATTTTGTGGTCTGTTTTTGTTTGCGGTTTAATTTTTGATTGTTTACTGTTTCGTTTTTGCTACAGTGTTAATTTTCTTTCAAAATTTTGTAATTTCTGTTTTTTTTTTTACGTAGTCGCTACTATGTTGCGAACCCAATGAAATGGGGTAGCTAAAAACCAGTGCTGCGCAGAGTAGTCTACTCTGTGCAGCATAAGCTGAGCTCACTCTAGTTGCTTTTAAGATTATAACTATATTTAATCTAGTATTTTGTCATGTTTATTTTTCAAAGGCAATAAATGATTTTTTATTTTATTATGTTTTAGTTGTTTCTTATGGAACCTTGTTCCACCTCCATGGTTAGTAGTTGTCGGTTCCTAACAGACAAGCTATTAGAAAAATGGTAGTGGTACGGACATATTCAAAGAGACCACAGGGTAAAAATTGCCTTAGACAAACAAATGATTATGCGTAACACGCTCACACTTATTAACCTTTCCATACGCTCCAGTCGGCATGGTGTACTATTGACCAACCCTTAATCGATACCTGGATTATTTCATGGAAAATTTTACATAATCTTCTTCTCTAAACTTTTCCATTAACTAGTTTATCATAATTTATAAATAAACAATAATCTCAAATGTGCATATCACACACAGCGTTAAAATACATTCCTTACAGTTCTAAATAATATAGACATATAGCTAGGTTCAAAACTGATAAAGAATTGTGAAGATAATTTTTTTATTCATTCTTGAATTACAAGATAAACCTGTATCATGATAAATGCACATGATCATATTATGTACAGAATTTCAACTTATATTACCTAATATTATTAACAGGGATGTATAGGGATCCTCCCAAGATCTAAGTGGCCCAAGCCAACCTCACCTGCAAGTGGAGCACCTGCTGATCAACAGACGAGACTGAATGTATGTATGTATGTAATATTATTAGCATAAATAAAATACTGAATTTGATTTGATTGATTGTTTTGTTGCATGTAAGTGAATCTAAACTTCGTGATTTAGTGTAATAATATTTCGATTGTTTTTTTTTTTCATTTTTAATCATGACGTTTTCAAGCACTATGTATAATAGTTTATGAAATAAATATTTTTTACTTAAATAAATATCCTCATACAATCACACCAATTATATAGCTCCAAGATAAGAATCATTAACAATATGTGTGATGGATACTAAATAAGGGATAAATATACTTATATAATTTCTTTTGTAAATGCATACTTAATATACATAGGAAACACCTAGACACGAACAAATGTTCATGTTCAAGCACACAAACATTTGTTCTGTGTGGGATTCGAAGCCACAACCTCAGGAGAGGTGCACATATACTCAACACTCTACATTGGTTCTTATTATATGTCTCAAGAAATATTTTAACTTGTTTTCATATCCGCTTATAGCTCCATGATGCTAGGGGGTTGGATACAATCACTTGCGTGAAGCAAAATTTACAGGGGCAGTCCTTGGATCGGTGACTGTTTGTGTGGCATTTGACAAGTTGGTGGACTCTACTACTATATGGATTGTTACTGCTTTGTCACCACTTTATTGAATATATTGCCTATAGAAAAAATATGTGAAGTATCATCCAATACCCTTTTACCTTGGTATAATCAGGATGTTAATGGGCTTGTTCATTACAGAAAAGAAGCCGCGGCTACCCGCATTTAAAATTAACTCCTAAACTTTGGTTTCATATTGAATAATGATAATTTGTTATAATATTGAATAATGTATTGTTAGCCGACATGAATACAAAGCAACTAAAAAAAAAAAACATTTATTCAAGTTTGGCTCAATTGAGTTCTTATGAATGTCATACTTATAAACTAACGCGCCCATTCACTGCGGGCGGGAGCTTGATCGTAAAAGAACGGGCAAGAAAATCGTCAAGTCACTAGTAGAAATACCGCGAAAATTTACTAACTTAATTAATTTATCATATTGCAGAATTTAAATTTATTCTCCATGGTCAATTTTCTATGACCAGTTAAGTGATGCCACTCGAAAGGGCTTAGAAAAATAACTTTAAGAATTATTTCTCCTTCATGCTAGGTACAGTTTTAATTCAAATAGCAAATACTTACTTAACGAGATCATTATTGAATAATTAATGAATTCTGTGGTGAAATCAACGTAGTCCTTGATTTATAAATTGGGTTATACTAGAATGTTTGGATTTTGAAATATAAACCTGAAAAATAATTACTTTGAAACACTTAAAATTGTAGTAATTTATTAAATACGTATATGAAAAGTTGTTTTAATAACAATAGGATTTAATTCGCCAAATAAAAATTATAAATAAATAAAAACAAACCGGTTAAAGCAGCAGAGAAATCACTAATTATTTATCACGTCAAGTCAAGTCAGTGCCTATTATCAGTCAAACCTGTCAAAGTGCTGTTTTTTTAACTTGCCCTAAATAAATAGGTATGCGAAAACTTATGTTGCCTTATTTTTATTTCTATAAATAAAAAAATATATATTTTTTAATAAAAACAACAATTATTTAATTCAAAGATAAGTGTCATTAAGACCTTTTGTTATAGATACTAATTATTTTTTATGTAAGAAACACTCAATCTATATTAAAGTAAGACATAAAAAATGTTTACACCTCACATTTCTCAATAATAATATTTTTGTCTACTCATGTAAATAATTAATTCTTTATTTCTAAAGTAAATTTTGTGACATATAATATAAATCTACATCCCACAAAACTGTTTAAGTATCGAAAATTCAAAATCATTTAATCAAGTTTGGCTCAAAAAAGCTCTTATGAAGGTCAAAACTTAAAAACTAGCATGAATTAGGAACTACATGATATGTAGAAGATAGGCAACAACTAACATATTCATAATCATATCCCTAGTAATCCCTCGGAAGATGGGTATCAGCGTCATCCTGCGTGTTTTCTGGAACTGCGATTGCCAATCCGCCTGCCATGCATGGTTGTTTAAGACGAATACCCTCAATATATTGAAATCTAATAGGGAAGCCAATGTTCAGCAGTGAATTTTATAAGGCTGACATGATGATGATCCCTCGTAAGCACTTCACCTAAAGAGGTAAAAGTAGGGGCTTATTAATACAACGTACTTATTTTGATTAACGATTTAGTTAATATCATAAAATTAAATTTGATCTTTACCCAAATCTTAGACAAACTGCCCACATGAAAATTATTTTAAAGCTAACTAACGAACTGAGTTTTTACAAGCTATCTGTAAGTACGGGCCTTGGTTCGTCTGCAGATTAGATAACTGAATAATTATGCTGATGTGCCCACATAGTAATAAGTAAACAGTTAATTAAAATAGGACTTTCAGAATTTAAATGTAATTATTGTGCATATTAATATTTTTTATGTGGGCGTTGTCTGCTAAGTGAACTATCTCGATTCCCACTGAATAATTTGTATAAATAGTTCTCATTATGAAAAATCACCGAAATAATAAATTTCAATCAATGTGTCAATATTAAAAAAAATTGTTTATACTATATATATAAAAACAATATATTTTTTTTAATAATGACACTTTGTTTTAAATTTATTAATTTCTTGAAAAAATAATGTCAGTACATAAAACAGTATAATTCAAGTGACTTCAATCATAGGAGTGTGTTCACATTATTATTTTTCGTCCAAAACATTTGCATAGTTAAAACAATCTTATATAATAGTTAACACATCTTATGTGAGCGGGAAAATCGCGTAGTTAAAAAAGGTATAAAATCTTTTAATTTATTTATTGTAATGAGTATCTAGTCAATAATAATTTATAAGAAAATTAAAACAATACTGTTTTATTATGGTAATTCTTGTAACTTCACCGTGGGGTTGCAATATTTTGGGGTCCACTTTATATAATAATAGCACATACAATAATGTTTACGCATATACGTTACTCCGGTAAAGTTAAAACACTTGCGAGTCCTACCAAATTTTAAAAAAAAGGCTAGTCTATATCTATAGTCTACTCTACATATCTTGTCTACTTCTACGTCTGTCAGTCTATGTTTTTAAATGTCATAGTGAATACTTTGGTGATTTTGTAAATATAACTAACATTTTAATTTTTTTATCTTAGTTGGCATAACTTGTTATAAATAAAACTATCAAATCTTGTTAGAATGGCCTGTCGCCAAGCATCTCACGCTGGTAGCTGGTACACTGAAAATGGTAAGTAGTTCAACTAATTTCTTTATTGTGTAAAATATTTACGTGAATTTCATTCCTTTTCTCTTCCCATGTGTATTTTAAACTTAAAGAATTTCAGTGTTGTGCATTATTTATGTGAAAATCACGACGGTAGGATTAAATAAAATGTAAAAAAAACTTTTATAAGACAATGTGTCTAAAGGTTCATGACCTTTCATTATAGATATGAGGACTGTGAAGACATTTCTCTGGGTTTGTTTTCGTAAAATTTTTATATGAAGGATTAGTAATTAGATGTTTTATATCGGTTAACCATCTTTATAAAGCTTAAAAAATATCTAATAAAATATATTTTCATTTATCACCTGTGTCAATGACACATTATTTCTTTGTTGTGTAAAGTTTCGTCCAGAAATAGATTCTTTGTGGCAAAGGCTTGTTCTGGCACCGGGCCCATTTAGAGTAATTATTAGTTTTGTTTGTTTTTAGTTACTTTCAATTTAGTGTTTTAATTGGTTTAACAATTAAGGTGTCTTATTTCGAATTCATAAAATATACACACGAAAGCTAGAAATATTAGCGACGTTTTAGATCGATTTATGAACGTGTCTGATGAAGCCGTTGCCATGACACTGTTTTGAACTTTTCGTTTGACCGTTTGACACTGTCACTTTGACAACAAACAAGGGATAAACGAAAAATTTGATCAATTTTTGTGAATTAATTTAATAATCATGTCTGATAAAAACAAAGCTTTTGCTGCCCCGAAAGCTTTAAAAACAAAAAGACCGTCGACTGTTAGCGTAGCGTCTTCAACCTCGACTTTGCGCGGGAAAATTCCAATGACTGCAGTAAAAGAGAAAAAAGTTTCTAAACCTCTTCGATCAGTAAACACTACCGTTCTCGGTGATGCAGACCTAACTATTTGCAAACAAGAAGGTTCTTTACCCGATTCAGATGTTGAAAGACAAATGGCGTATTCGAAATTTCTACGCGGAATGTTAGAAGAGTGTCTCGTTGATGAAAAAATTGAAAGAGAGCAGACGAGAGTAGACCTTCAGATGGCTCAGCTCGCTGATAGATTCCAAAAAACCATGGATCAGCTAGATAAGACCAACAGGCGGCTGAAAGACATCAATTTTATTGTGGAACAAAAAAGGTTTGTATCTTTGAAAATTTTATGTTATTTTTATTTCCGTTCTAACTACAGTGTGGTTGAGGTCATTTGAGTTTTTCATACCCTTTTATGGTACATACCCAGAAAAAATGGCATCTTACAGGGACACCAGCCTTTCTAAGGTGTCTGATACTGTGTTTCACTGCTGTTATTATTTTAAATTATGAACATATGCTATAGTCTTGTCTTTAATTCTCTGTATGAATCTCTTTAGCACAAATGTCTATTTATTAGTATAGTATCTTTTATTTATTTATATTTTTGTGCTATTCAAATTCATCATAATATTAATGTTTACTTAGAGTACACACAAGCTCACTAGTACTATAACCGCAAAAAATACATCGCTTGTCTGATATATTGTAGAAATAAAGAAAATTATTTACCTGCACAAGTTTTTATACTGTTCTAGCTTCATTCATACATTTATATTTACATATTTTTTTTAAACTTAGGCACAATTTAAAAATTATAACAATTATGAATCTTAAGTACCTACTTACTTACAAATTAAAAATTAACTTTATATTATTGTTTGCTTAATTTCAGATTACTGGACCTAAGAAGAACAGATTCGGCAGAATTTTATGCAACAACAGATAAATCTAACGCCCCAGACCTCTTACAAAAGCTGAAAAACACAGAAGAAACCTATTTAGACAGATTGGAAACTAAAAATGTTGATTTTGGATTTAACAAAGAAAGCGGCCATCAGCAGCTTTTAGACGCGGTTAACGAAGCAATTGAAGGACTAAATGAGATCAAAAAACATTCCAATTTAGACACGGAAAAGTTTAACGAATACGAAAAGTCTCATAAGAATATTGAAACGATACAGGCAAACCGGTTAGACTTTGAGACATTGAAAGCTGATTTTGAAGAGAAGTTTCCCAAATTCAATGAGAAGCTTATAAAAGAAGCATCTGAGAAGATTTCCAAAATGCTGGATGATTATAATGAAGACGACGATGATGATGATGATTAAATTATTTATTTTACTGTTAGTGCTATTTATTCTTTTGTTTACAACATTATCTTTTAGAATATATGGAAACCAAAATATATATCTTTAATTTTAAAGATTCATAATTAAAATTACTGTCATCATTACTTTTTCATGGTATATAACATTATTTTTGGAACAAATAGAAACCGCAACTTGGCTCAAATAATTTCATTGAAACAATTGTTATGAAAATAAATGAAATTACTTACATAAATATATCACAATGTCATGCCTCTTTCCCATAGGGGTAGGCAGAGATCACATCCTTCCACTTGCTACGATCTTGGCTAACACTTTTAGCTTCATTCACACTCATACACGCCTGGCAGTTCAGTGTACTATTGACCTGCCCTTTCTCCAAAATTTTCTGAATTTAGTAATGAAAAAAATTGTAATTGAAATTCCATCTGGAAAACTCAATGTTATAACCTTGAATCCTGTGCCACTAGACAAGTGATGGGCAGGAAATATTGTAAACATTTATGTGTATGCATAACTATTAATAGTGTTGTAAATGCAAAAAAATACAAATTATACCCATATTATTATGTAACACTTTTTTAGTTTTAATACATACTAAAAATTAAGTTGTTTGTTACGTTGTGTATTAGTGAAATGCTTAGTGGCTATATTAGAAGTCTCTCCTTTGTTCAAAGAGTATTAAAAATATAAATAAACAATATATATTTTTATTAATGACTTTTTACTTTTTATCCTTCAATATCTTTAAATTTTCAATGGGTGTGTTCGGTATTGTTATATTTAATTGATAATTTAAAAGAGCATAGCTTGTGAGTTTCTTGTCAGTTCTTCTCACAATGCAGTGGCTCAGAAATGGCACTTAGATTCACTTACCTACACTAAATTGTTTTATTTTTTTGCAAATAAGTGAATCTAGCGTATGCTTTGTGATTTCAGTGTTGTAATATTTTGTTTGTTTATATATATTTTATTTTGACGTTTTCAAGTGCTATGTAACAGTTAATGAAATTAAGAACTTTTTACATACGTAAGTACATAATGTCACTCCTCTTTCCTGTAGGGGTAGGCAGAGATCACATCCTTCCACTTGCCACGATCCCTGCACCCACTCCTAGCTTCATCCACGCTTATCAACCCTCTCATACATGTCCGTCGGTTTAGGGTACTTTTGACTTGCCGACTTGACTTTTTCAGAACCCAGACGATGTAAACAATGCGATCTCAAAGGTGGTGCACTGGTTTGACGTTAACAATTTATTATTAAATGGGGCTAAAACGAAATGCATTAAATTCGTGACGCCTAACGTCAGACAAGTAAACACCACTATTAAAATAAAGGAAAATGAGTTGACCCTTGTGGATACGTGTGCGTGTGGACTGAGTGATCTTTTCAAAAAACTCATCCAACCACAACCAAATTATAAGAGGATTTAGGAAATAATTGTGAAAACTTCATAGTAAGATAAAAAAATTGTGAAACCTAAACAAAGAAAGTTAGAACTAATTAACTGGATCACTCAATCTGGACACCTGAAGAATAAGCCATAACGCATATCCAAGAATATACAATCTATGTGTTTATGATTTGCATTTGAAATAATTGTGAAAAATTTGTGAAAGCTGCTTAGCAAATTTTCGATTCGTTTCAATGCCACGTTTTCGATTTAGAACGGATTTTAAGGATCACTCAGAATGCACTATGTTCAGTTGAGTGATCTTTTAAAACACCACTTTATACTGCAAAATTATGAAACAATGTCATGTTTATTATAAATTAAGCTTCTGGGAAAATTTGTGAAACAGAGATCGTGACTGACATCTTACTGATTTAAGAGAAAATGAAAATCTTATTTTTTTCGATCGTCCGAACTGAGTGATCCTTATCTTGAACTTTATTTAATAAACCGAAACTTATAGATAGAAGGTAGTGACATCAGAAATTGTGAAAAATGTTGCTCTAAAATCTAACGAACTGATCGTCCCTGTAAGTGATATATTTTAAAAGATATCTAATTTTTTACAATTCTTAAGGAAAACGTTTAGTTTAGGTCACCCGACCATATCGGTTTATTTGAGTACCGATAGTTTTCGGATTTTTTTTTTAAACACGTTTTTAGAGTGTATTTACTACATCATTTCGACATATACTTACATTTTTTAAGTGACAAGTTTGAGCAAAGTAAGGTATGTATTGTCACACTGTATTAGGTTTATCATACTAAAGAATTCCATACACAATAAAAAATCAGAATTTTTTAAGTTATCAAAGAAAGTAACTTTTTATTATGTTAACTTCTAACAACCTTTATAGTTACATATAACACACAGGATGTAACCTAATCGATAAATCCGTAGGACAAAGTATGTACAATAACTGATTCTTCTTCTTTGCTGCTATACATTTTTCCCACCAAATCATCTAAACAGACTATTTCGTCGTTCTTATGGACACCATGTCCTCTGTAGTGTCCAATATTATCGGGACTTAATGAAGGAACAAATTCTACACCGCCTAATAATTTGTAGCGTCTGTTTCTTACATAAATCGTATTTGGTACATCATTCAAGTTAATTTTATCACATCTGTTCAAATCAAAGGATATCAAATTAAAAAATTCATAACTAATAAATTTGATCATCACATAAATCACATGTCTTAGTTTCATTACTAAAAATTACTTAATAATGCCAAACATAGAAAATTTATCTATATTGATTGGCAGCAATGCAATCTGCCTTGATTTGGTAGAATAACATGATTCGTTGGAGCACTGTTTCTTAAAAACAGCATTTCAAATGTAATCAGGTAGCAAATGTTCAAATATGTAACATTGCAGGCGCAATTAATATTTTTAATACCATGTTGCTCTTTTCTTTTATTTTATTAGACAAAGGATAATACTAAAAAAACTTTACAGCCTCTGCCGCCTTATTTTTACAAATTCTTATGTTCAAAAAACGTAGTCTCGTTCTTATTTAAAACCATATTTAAAAAATAATTTTAATGTGACGACAAAAATCTACTAATGATGGTTTGAATATTGAATAACATACTTATATTGCACAATTATTCGCTATCATTGAAGGGAAACACTGACAATGTTGTTATTATTTATAAATTTTATACCACAGCAATATTTAAAAAAAAACTAGCATTAAATTCACTGCACAACGCCGTCAGCTTCCCAAATTTGATAAAAATGAAATGATTACCCATCGAGAAATAATCCGACAACATAAAAAAGTACCAGTACCCTACTCAACGTTTTCCTTCAGAATTGTAAAAAATTAGATATCTTTTTAAAATATATCACTTACAGGGACGATCAGTTCGTTAGATTTTAGAGCAACATTTTTCACAATTTCTGATGTCACTACCTTCTATCTATAAGTTTCGGTTTATTAAATAAAGTTCAAGATAAGGATCACTCAGTTCGGACGATCGAAAAAAATAATATTTTCATTTTCTCTTAAATCAGTAAGATGTCAGTCACGATCTCTGTTTCACAAATTTTCCCAGAAGCTTAATTTATAATAAACATGACATTGTTTCATAATTTTGCAGTATAAAGTGGTGTTTTAAAAGATCACTCAACTGAACATAGTGCATTCTGAGTGATCCTTAAAATCCGTTCTAAATCGAAAACGTGGCATTGAAACGAATCGAAAATTTGCTAAGCAGCTTTCACAAATTTTTCACAATTATTTCAAATGCAAATCATAAACACATAGATTGTATATTCTTGGATATGCGTTATGGCTTATTCTTCAGGTGTCCAGATTGAGTGATCCAGTTAATTAGTTCTAACTTTCTTTGTTTAGGTTTCACAATTTTTTTATCTTACTATGAAGTTTTCGCAATTATTTCCTAAATCCTCTTATAATTTGGTTGTGGTTGGATGAGTTTTTTGAAAAGATCACTCAGTCCACACGCACACTGTGGATACCACCAAATTTTTGGGTGTTATATTAGATTCTAAGCTGCAGTGGGCCCACATATTGGTGAATTGTCGAATAGACTCAGCTCTGCAGCATACGCGGTAAAGAAAATTCGCCAATTAACAGACGTTAACAGCTAGGCTTGTTTATCATTGCTATTGACATAGTGTTATGTCGTATGGTATTCTTCTGTGGGGTTGTGCCGCAGATATTCAAAATATTTTTGTACTGCAGAAGAGGGCCATACGAGCAATTTATAATCTACCATGTAGACATTCACTAAGGGATAAATTTAAAGAAATTGGTATTTTGACAGTGGCGGGTCAGTTTGTTTATGAAAACCTAGTATATGTACATAAAAATATTGATAAATTGAGTAAAAAAAGCTATATACATAACCTAAACACAAGAAATAAGCATAGACTAATTGTACCTGCCACTAGGCTCCAAAAATTTTGCGATTCTATAATAAAATCCCAAGCAATATACAGCAATTAAGCCTAAATAAATTTAAATTAACAATAAAACGCAAGCTGTCTTTAAAGGGATACTATTCTATCAAAGACTATATGGCTGATAAAAATGCTTGGGATTAAACTGCCGTTTCATACAGGCTATTCTAATATGAATTACTTAAAACATGAATATTGTTAATGTTGTATGTTGCATTGTATAGCGTCACAGACAAATGAAGATTGTAACTAACCAATCGATAATTTAAAAGAGCATAGCCTGTGAGTTTCTTGCCAGTTCTTCTTACAGAGCGGTGGCTCGGAACTGGCACTTAGATTCACTTACACTTAAATATTTTTTGTTTTTTAAATTGTTTGGTTGCAATTGAATCTAAGCTTCGTGATTTTAGTATAATTATATTTTATTTGTTTTTGTTATTTTTTTATAATTTTGACGTTTTCAAGTACTATGTAATAGTTTATGCAATAAAAGTATTTTTGACTTTTGACTTTGACTTTTTGCCCTTTCTCCAAAATTTTCTGGACTTGGTCATGGAAAGTCTTACGTGGTCTTCCCCTACTAACACTTTCATTCACTTCGCCAAATATATTGTTGGTCCAACTTTTCGCTTTCCGGGAACTTTTATGTTCGCCAGAGCCTCGTCAATTGATCGTCAGGTGCACCGCTTGCAGGTGAGGTTGGCTTGGGCTCCTCAGGTCTTGTTAGGAGCCCTATACCTTATTAACATAAAAAAATCCTACTTAAAAAAATCCTAAAATTGTAACAAATCATTATCTATTTTTTTGTTTTTAATTTTTGTTTGTTTTCATGTATAAGTCTTATAAACAATTAAAGGACTCATTATAAACCAGTGATTGGTTTTCGAAGTGCTTTTTTAATCTATTTCTTTTTTTTTAACTGATATTAATAATAATAATTTTGCTATATGACTAGCTCAGTCCATGCTCAGTCGTGGGAAGTCAATGGGCTGAGATTATCAACATATCCTAGCATTATCCCGGTTACCCTAGACTTAAGCTTAGGGCCCAGGGTCTGCTCACTGGTTTCAGTTATTACGTGAAGCGACTGCCGTCTGACCTTCGCAACCTAGAGGGAAATATCATTCTATGGTTAAACCAGTTGTCAGTCTGTAAGGAGGCACTAACTTCCTAATAACGACTGCCATAGAAGTTCATGACAGCCGGAAGCCAGGTGCTTTCCGAGGCACGGAGCAAGCGATAATTACGCACATAACTTTGAAAAGTCATATGTGCGCCACCAGGGTTTGAACCCGAGACCCTCTGAATTTAAAGGCACAAGGAAGGGGTCTCACCACTTGGCTATAGCCGCTGCAATTGGCTGAGATTATGATGATGGATAATGTTAAGCTTACTTATTATTTACAGGGTCGGAGCTATCGAGACAGCTGGATTTATGGCTGTCCAAGGCAGATCTCACCCACGGGCCGGCCAGAGCGATCATTGCTCCGTAAGTAACAACATTAAGGTGGGGTGTTCTGTAAGCTTAGGCTTTTTCAATTTTTTTCTTGTACGAAAATAAAAACTGGACATAAATCTATATCATAGATATAACACATGAGATTGTGTGGTTAAAAATAAAGTAACCCGTTTATTTGTGTTATTAGCCTTATTAACTTTACAGCAACATTCAACTATGTGCTAGTAAAAATATGGACCTAATGTCTACATAAATCAAGTATGAAAGATTCAATACTTTAAAGTAAAGTAAAAAGTTCTTTATTTCATAAACTATTACATAGCACTTGAAAACGACAAAACAAAATATACTTACAAGAAAATAAAAATTAATATCAACCCTGAAATCACTAAGCTTAGATTCACTTACATGCAAATAAATAAAAATTAGGTGTAAGTAAATCTAAGTGCCAGTTCCGAGCCCCCACTCTGTGAGAAGAACTGACAAGAAACTCACAGGCTATGCTCTTTTAAATTATTTTTATTACAAAACACACACAGTGTAAATTTGATGATACTGAAAGGGTCCCCCGAAGCTGTAACCAATAAAGTAGCACTAAGGGAACCTTCCATCACTTATCTATAAAGTATAAAAACAAGGTCGCTTTCCTGTCTGTCCTTATGTATACTTAACATACATAACATACGACCGTTATGGCGTGGTGGCGAATATACCCGCACTCCACTCCTGAGGTCGTGGGTTCGATTTCCACACAGGACAAATATTTGTGTGTATAAATATTTGTTTTGGTCTGGGTGTTAGGTATATATTTACAAAAAAAAAGTATGTATGTTTATCCGTTATTTAGTATCCATAACACAAGGTCCTTATGATACTTATCTTGAAACTAAATAATTGGTGTAAGTGTCAGAAATATTTATTTTATTTATTTATGTTCTCAATATTTATGAGAGCAATATGTATTACAAATGTAAAGTTGCGTCTCGTCTATTTTTTCGGCCATTTTAATTCTAAGCTCTCTGTTAATCGCAAGTATTTTTTTAATGACTCCAGTGTATTAAATACCGAAGAGACCGTTTGGTTGTTTTTGCCAAATACTTCATTTATTATTTTTGATAAATTTTTCCATCTAATTCGATTCATCTGGAATCCCCTTTGCCGCGGGCGCGAAGACGCCTTGCTAGGCTTCTGAAAGGTATATCCGATATCCAACATCCCCTTAAGGAGGAATTAAGGTTTAACTACTATCTGTATCTGTTTATATACCTACTGTGTATAATGTTTCCCTCTGGGTTACGATGGTCAGACGGTAGTCGCCTCTTGTCTTCTTCCTTGACCTTATTCCATTTAGCGTCGGCCTTCCCAGTCCTTTCCCTCTAGGTTATGATGGTCAGACGGTAGTCGCCTCTTGTCTTCTTCCTTGACCTTACTTAGTGTCGGCCTTTCCAGTCCTTTTCTTCCAATCTGCACGATTAAGTGCTTGGCTTGCGTCCAATCCCGCCTCTTATTTATTTAAATAAGTACACCAACAAGTTCACATGTATACCTTAACATTTAGTAAAGGTATAGGTTCCGGACTCACATGAGAACCGATAACAGGCGTACACAACATTGTCGATACAGAACACACATTAATTTACACAAAATAGAAATAACAGAATCAATTAAAATAAATGAGATGTGACAAAAATTATACACAATTAAATTCAACGGAATTGATTACAAATTATGCCATCTCAGCTCATCTCAGCTCATCTCAGCTCATCTCAGCTCATCTCAGCTCATCTCAGCCATCTTGACGTCCACTGCTGAACATAGGCCTCCCCAATAGATTTCCACAAAGAGCGATCCTGAGTCGCCTGCATCCATCGGCTTCCCGCCGCCTTCACCAAATCATCGGTCCATCGCGTGGGAGGCCGTCCTCTACTAAGTTTGCCGGTTTCGCGGTCGCTTTATAAATTATACAAAAAATAAAATATAAAAAAGGTCTTAAGTTTTGCTAACCGTCGTCAAACAAGTGGCGGGGTAGTCGCCTTTTGTAATTACTGAAATTCAGCTAAATCTAATTAGATCAATAAGCAGACCTTTTTTTTCGGATGGAAAATCATGAATGACTTTCTCCCATTGTAGGTGGAACCCTTCCGTAAAAACCATCCATGGTGTTAGACGTTAACTGACTAAAAACCATCCATGTTCCTTCTTAAGCCTGTCATGTCCCCAGGCCGCGGTAACCCTTTTTTGCAAAATCTTTTCATATTAAGGCTGCATAGTTATGGAACGCTCTGCCTATTGATTTTGCACACTCTGCCTATTCTGCCCTACTAAGCGCAAAAGCGGTATCTCAAAAAAATCCGTAAATTTGATTTTTATGGCATCGGATAACTCAGAAAAATACGCTTCTATTGAACTAAGTCTTATAGCGGTATGTTATTTATAAGGTATAAAAAAACGTTAAGAAAGTTTTCTCTATCTCAGTTTTACCTTAAATTACTAAGGAGATTAGAGGTATATCAATTTAACGTAGGCAACCAGCCGTATAGTTGAATACCGCCAAATATACCTAATAATATATATAAATTACGTTTAATAAAAAAAAATACCAATCTGTAAATTAAAGAAAAAACTAATTTTACATAATGTCAATTATCTCGAAACTAGCTTTCACTGAGATACCGCTTTTGTGCTTAGTAGGGCAGTATTAGACTTGCACAGAGTAATATCTTTAAAACTATGTTGCATAATTGATATTCATAATAAATATTTTCGCGGAATCGCTCGTAGCTCTACGGTGCTCGGTGGTGGAAACGAACACCGAAGTACAGCAGAGTTTACAGAGGTCAGTCCTTGGATGGGTGACCGTTTGTGTGGCATTTGATATCGAACGCTTCCGTGCTACGGAAGGCACGTTAAACCGTTGGTCCCGGTTATCACTAAATGTGGTAGTCGTTACGCCTTGTTAGAGGCCTAATGAGCGGCTTGAAAAATTCTAACAGCAGGACGCCATACACCTGCCTCCGCAAATCCGCACTGGGTCAGCGTGGTGGAGTATGACTCATTACCCTCACACCTTGATATGTGAGCGGAGGCTCGTGTTTAGTAGTGGGACGTTAAATGGGTTGAGATGATGATGATGATGATGATGAATAAATATTATCTAACAATTACATCAATTATTTAGTTCCAAAATAAGTATCATTAGGAACTTGTGTTAGCGATACTAAATAACGGATAAACATATATAAATACTTTTTTTTTTGTAAATACATACGTAATATACATAGAGAAACACCGAGACTAAAACAAACATTCTTGTTCATGCACACAAATATTTGTCCTGTGTGGGAATCGAACCCACGACCTTGTAGCGGAGAGCGGATATACTCGCTACCACGCCATATCGGTCGTCAAAGTGAGACCTCGTCGGTTTAAGTCTCCCTACTATCATCTTGCCTGTATTATGTTTATTTATGTATATGTAGTGTACTTTATTAGTGTTTTCTTAAGTGTGTTGATTTATGTAAGTTTATTAATATATTTTTTTTCTTAGTAGCACCGCCTTCAACTCTTTAGTATTGATTGTATTACTTAGATACCTACCTACTTGTTTACTTGATGCAATAAAGATTTATGATTATGATTATGATTATGAACACGGAAAATCACAATTCATTTCAATATACAACTTCCCTACAAATGTAAAACACAAATGTGTTGTGCCGAAGAAGTTCTATCGAACGAAAAACTCGAATTATCACTAGTTTTGAATAATAAATTACTTTTATAAAACTAGTCAAAAAAAAACAAAAAATATTTATTTCATAAACTATTACATAGTACTTGAAAACGGCAAATTTTAATATAAATATAAAAAAAACAATTGATAGACTGAAATCACGAAGCTTAGATTCACTTACCTATATGCAACGACACAATTTAAAAACAAAAATATTTTTAAAGTGAATCTAAGTGCCAGTTCCGAGCCACCGCTCTGTAAGAAGAACTGGCAAGAAACTCACAGGCTATGCTCTGTTAATTTTATCCATTGGCTTGGTACTTGAATAACAATCTTCAATTGTCTATGAAGCTATACAATGTAATATAATATAACATTAACAATATTATATTACAGATTTTTTTACGTCGGCGCCTCTCTATTATTTAAATGTTATTAACGTTCCTTTTTCAAATATTTTAGCCACGCAGGATACTCCTACTGCGGCGCCTGCGCAGCATTTGCATATCGGCAAATCAGTCCTGTTGTCGTGTAAGTATTCTTTTTAAATCTAAAACTTTGTGCCAACTGCGAAAAGTGATCAGCATTTTAGCCCAGTAACGTCTTACTACTGAGCACCCAAAATAGGCCTTCTTACACAAACTAAGGGGACAGGAATTCTGGTCATATCCTCCACAAGGACCCAGTGAGGATCGGCAGGGGCGGATGTGTGACATCCTTTTTTTACGGATGAATGTCATCAATACGGGTGTATATGGATCCTACCATCATCTTTGGAGCCCAAGCCAACCTCACCTGCAAGTGGTACACCTGCCGATTAACGGACGAGGCTCTGGCAAACATAGAAGTGCCCGGTAAGCGGTAACATTGACTTTTTAATTCCACTTATTTTATATCGACATTCACACGCCCTGCGTTTGGCAAAATAGATGTTCTATTATATACGAGAACAACCACATGTTACTCTATTTTATGTGAATAAATTTATTTCATTTCATTATAAGTAATAAAAAGCAAGCAAACAATCAGTTCGACGCATAGTTTTCTCCGACATGTAATTTATCTAACACTTATCCATAGAAGAAACTCTGCTCAGTTTGGGGCTAAGTGGCGATGTGTGAAATGCTTATAATCAAAATCAAAATTATTTTAAGTAAACATATACCTGTGCTAGGGAAACCCGCTCTTCCTGGACATATGTTTGTAACATTTTATCTATTATGAGCCATGCTTAAATTATTAAATATAATGTGTGTTCGTGTGTAAGTGTGTGCGCGTGTGTGAGTGTGTGCGCGTGTGTGTGTGTATGTGCCTGAGTGAGTATTTTGTAGCTATGTTGCATTGTAGTGCTAAATAAATAAGTATAATAATTTTATATAATACACTGTAAATTATATATTTTCTAGCATCTAATTATTATATAATAGGCACCAGTAACCCTTCTGTTTCCTCATATGTCTACAATTTTAGACAATTCATAAATAATATAATTTATTTTTAATAGCTTATTTAAGAATATTAAGAATATTTATATATTTTTCAGGAAACGCATTTTCATCCTTGGCCCGTCCCATCATGTCAGATTGGGTGGATGCGCTCTATCGTCTATGGACAAATACCAAACTCCGCTGTATGACCTGACCATAGACAAACAGAGTAAATAATTTTTTATCGTAATTATTATCATTAATTATAAATATTTTTGTTCGTTTAATGTTTTGCATTTACATATAGTTATGTCAACTTGTTCCTGGTCGACGAGTCGGAATAGAATCCATGACCTTTTAATAACAAGTCCACTGCTGTAACTACTGAGCTACTGGAGACTTCGACGTACACATACTTTGTGATGTGCGATCCAAGCTCGTTCCTCTGTGAATTTAAGATTACCCTCAAAGTCGAAGGAATTACTTTTGAAAACATTTAACAATTAATAAAGATGTAAATTTAATGTACTTTATTGTTTTAATATTTACTCAAGCAACCAATGACAAGTTGACATTTAAAAAAAAAACCATTAACAGTGTTAAGTATGTCATTCGTTGACTTCTTGGCGGGAAAGTGAAGCGTCATGTCTGCAGTTTTGTTTTTTTTTCTAAAATTTTTATGATATTTTTAACATTAATGTGTAATAACGGTTGATTATTAACCGTTAAGTGTTTGTGAATATACATAAGTGTTGGTAAATCAAACAAAGCAGTGCAACGTCACTTTTCATATTCTCTCAAGGAGTCCATGTGAGATCTCAGTATAGTCCCACATCTTTACTGAGGACTCAAGGGGCTTGGGGGTGGGTATCTCATTTACTATTTATCATCTTTATCATCACTCATTTTCATTTACTATGAATTATATATTATTAATATATCACTTACTTGACACTGGCTAGATGTGCTGGACGCACGAAGCTATTATTTTAAAGAAAAAAAAAGTCATTCGTTACTAACAAAATGTAGACCATGATCTGAAATAAATTATATTTTCATTCATTCATTGTTATTTTACGGCAGTATTTCTAGCGCCATAGTCTGGGTATATAATCAGCCTACACACCAGCCACCTCGGGTTCAAACCCAGGTGGCACGCGCACCTATTACTTTTCGAAGTTATATGCGTCATTATCGCTTGCTCCATGCCTCGGAAAGCACGTTAAGCCGTTGGTCCCGGCTTTCATAAACATCTATGGCAGTCGTAATTAGGAAGTCAGTGCCTTCTAACATACTGACAGCTGGTTTAACCATGGAATGATGTTTCATTCTATTTTGCGGAGGTCAGATGGCAGTCGCTCCACGTAATAACTGAAATTCAGTCAAATCTGGTTGAATCAGTGAGCAGACCCTCAGCCCTCAGCCCATTAACGTCCCACTACTGAGCACTAGCCTCTTCTCAAATACCAAGGTGCGAGGGTTTTGTGTCATATTCCACCACGCTGACCCAGTGCGGATTAGCGGAGGCAGGGTGTGGCGTCCTGCTGTTATAATTTTTCAAGCCGCGCCATTAGGCCTCTTTACATACCTACATACCCTACATACCAACCTACATCCTACATGGCTTAACGACTACCATATTTAGTGACAACCGGGACCAACGGCTTAAAGTGCCTACCGAAGCACGGAAGCGCTCGATATCAAATGCAACACGAATGGTCACCCATCCAAGGACTAACCTCTGTAAACTCTGCTTTACTTCGGTGATAGTTTCCGACCATCGAGCACCGCGGAGCTACGAGCGCTTTAAGTATAGTCTTAAAGAAAAATATGATCCTAATGCTGGTCAGAATCAGTAGAACTCTGCTTTAATAGGCGCCGCGGGGCCATAGTGACCCCTCGGCATATGCTGAGTATAAGCCTTTTTGGTGCCACATGTGTATATTAATTTTTATTTTTGTTAACCAATGTATCATATGTCACAGAATAAATTATTTTCTTTCTTTCTTTCTTTTTTCTTTATTTTTTCTTTCTTTCTTCTTTCTTTCTTTCTTTTTTCTTTCTTTCTTCTTTCTTTCTTTCTTTACACCATATATACAGGATGCCTTTTTTGTACAGTTTACGCAGAGCTAGAAGCGACTAGACAGTTTACCTGGATGGACACGCAGACGGATGAAGATGAGCATTCTATTGAAATGCATCTCCCTTACATAGCTAAAGTTATGGAGGAGTGAGTATTGTAAATTTTTAATTATAACTTTCTCTAATAATGTGCCTGATGGTAATCAGTCGATGCAAAATTTAACGCTCCATATCCAATGGTAAGACATGTAGTGCCGGCCTAGAATCGACGAAGAGAAATCCTACCGGATGATGGGCAGCAGCGTCATCCTGCGTACTGGCTGGAACTGCTGGGGCTTAGGGGAGGGTATCTCATTTGCCATTTATCATCTTTATCACCACTCATTCTCATTTACTATGAATTATATATTAGTAATATGTCACTTACTTGACACTGGCTAAATGTGTTAGACACACGAAGCCATTATTTAAAAAAAAAAAGAAAAAAAAAGGGAAAGTCAGTTTTTTTTTAAAGTATGGCTGAATAAAGCTAGTATAGTATAGGGATCCTATCAACATCTAAGGAGTCCAAGCCAACCTCACCTGCGAGTGGTGCACCTGCTCAACAGACGAGGCTCTGGCGAACGTAACATATCCCGGTAGGCGACAATAGCCTCGCCACCTATTACGTGGGACCAACTTTATAATTGGCGAAGTGTCGGCGTATAATATACCTCTGCCTACCCCTTTGGGGGATTAAGCCGTTAATGTATGTATGTATAAAGCTCTTATGTAAGTCAACCTAAAAACTAAAACTTTCGTAAGGACGCGATATCAAAAGAATCATACAGAAAAACAAACAAAATGTAGTTAATATTAAACACCGTAAGAATTTAGAATTTTCACTTGACACCTCAACTCTTGGATCGTGAGAGGTGAGTGTCATGTAAATGATATGTTAATAATATGTAATTCCTAGTAAATAAGAATGAGTGATAAAAATGATAAATGAGATGCTCACCCCTTAACGCCTTAAGTCCTCAGTAAAGATGTGGGGCTATACTGAGATCTCACATGGACTTCTTGAGAGAATGTGAAAAGTGATGTTGCACCGCTTTGTTTGATTTACCAACACTCTTGTATGTTCACAAACACTTAACGGTTAATAATCCGCCGTTATTACACATTCATGTTCAAACTATCACTAATTTAAGAAAATAAAACAAAACTACAGACATGACGCTTTACTTTTTAAGAAGTATATGGGCTGAGTTGTAAAATTTAATGAGAAATGTTTTTTTTTTAGATACAAGACTGGCTTTACTATAATTCCAATTTTAGTGGGATCACTCACACCGGAAAAGGAAGCCAAGTGAGTAAATGAAACAGAGAGACAGACAGAAGACATTTTCTTTTCTATTCTATTAGATACTGAAGATTTTCCATTTTACATACATATTCAATATTTTTTGTGTTTTAAGTACATATTCATATATATTGGCGCTGAGGTCAGCATACTCGTCCTTCGCTCTAAAGGTCGTGGGTTCAATTCCCACACAGAAAAAATATTTAACTATAGCAACGCACCGTCGTACTCACTTTTATTTTTATTTTATTCATCCAGATATACCGTAGATAACGCAATTTGTATTGAATTCAAGCGTTCCGGATTTTAACCTACTATGACGTCACTGCTGATAGCTAGTGACGGAAAACCCTAGCCATTTTTGTTCAACTTACGTGTCGGGCAGTGTATTTCTGCTTAGTTTTGTAGTATTACAAGTCAAAGTCAAGTCAAAAATACTTTATTTCATAAACTATTACATAGTACTTGAAAACGTCAAAATTATAAAAAAATAACAAAAACAAATAAAATATAACTATACTAAAATCACGAAGCTTAGATTCACTTGCAACCAAATAATTTAAAAAAACAAAAAACATTTAAGTGCAAGCGAATCTAAGTGCCAGTTCCGAGCCACCGCTCTGTAAGAAGAACTGGCAAGAAACTCACAGGCTATGCTCTTTT
Organism: Musotima nitidalis; assembly: GCA_949126915.1. NCBI lineage: Eukaryota > Metazoa > Arthropoda > Insecta > Lepidoptera > Crambidae > Musotima > Musotima nitidalis. The sequence goes on from OX421440.1 coordinate 6,231,893, forward strand.
AAATTATCGATTGGTTAGTAACAATCTTCATTTGTCTGTGACGCTATACAATGCAACATAATATAACAATATTCATGCTTTAAGTCATTCATATTAGAATAGCCTGTATGAAACGGCGGTTTAATCCCAAGCATTTTTATCAGCCATATAGTCTTTAATAGAATAATATCCCTTTGAAGACAGCTTGCGTTTTATTGTTAATTTAAATTTATTTAGGCTTAATTGCTGTATATTGCTTGGGATTTTATTATAGAATCGCACACATTGACCTTTAAAAGATTTGTTAATTTTTTGGAGCCTAGTGGCAGGTACAACTAGTTTATGCTTATTTCTTGTGTTTAGGTTATGTATATCACTTTTCTTACTCAATTTATCAAATTTTTTGTGTACATATACTAGGTTTTCATAAACAAACTGACCCGCCACTGTCAAAATACCAATTTCTTTAAATTTATCCCTTAGTGAATGTCTACATGGTAGATTATAAATTGCTCGTATGGCCCTCTTCTGCAGTACAAAAATATTTTGAATATCTGCGGCACAACCCCACAGAAGAATACCATACGACATAACACTATGAAAATAGCAATGATAAACAAGCCTAGCTGTTTCAACGTCTGTTAATTGGCGAACATTCTTTACCGCGTATGCAGCAGAGCTGAGTCTATTCGACAATTCACCAATATGTGGGCCCCACTGTAACTTAGAATCTAATATAACACCCAAAAATTTGGTGGTATCCACAAGGGTCAACTCATCTTCCTTTATTTTAATAGTGGTGTTTACTTGTCTGACGTTAGGCGTCACGAATTAATGCATTTCGTTTTAGCCCCATTTAATAATAAATTGTTAACGTCAAACCAGTGCACCACCTTTGAGATCGCATTGTTTACATCGTCTGGGTTCTGATATCGCTTTATTTTAAATAATAATGATGTATCATCAGCAAACAATACTATCTCGTGATTTTCCTTTACCAAATGTGGCAAATCATTAATATAAATTAAAAACAAAAACGGGCCGAGAATCGAGCCCTGCGGTACCCCCATTTTTACTACAGAACCCTGAGATCGCTTTCCATTAACTTCAACCCTTTGAATCCTATTACTTAAGTAAGAAGTAAGAAGATCCAATGCGGAGCCTCTTATTCCATAATAATCTAATTTTTTTATCAATGTTTCATGAGGAACACAATCAAAAGCTTTGGACAGATCGCAAAAAATACCTAAAGCGTCCAAAGAATCTTCCCAAGCATCAAAAATATGTTTCAAAAGCTCAACACCTGCATCGGTTGTGGAGCGACCCTTAGTGAATCCAAATTGTTTTGAATGCATTAAGCCATTTTTATTAAAAAATCTTAACATTTGGTTGTAAATAAGTTTTTCAAAAATTTTACTAAAAGTAGGCAGCACTGAAATAGGTCTAAAATTAGTTGGGTCTGCTGTACTGCCCGATTTAAATAGTGGAATGATTTTACTATTTTTCATTAAATCTGGAAACGTGCCGCAATCTATACATTTATTAAATATTATAGCTAAACTGTGCGCCACCGAAACAATGATAGGCTTGGTAACTACGATGGAATTGCCCCAGAGGTCTGCAGTCTTTTTAACATTAAGAGTATTAAATGTCTTAATTATATCTATGGGTGTTACATGATTAAACATAAACTCTTCTGTACAAATGTTTACATTATCTCTTAAAATAGCCTCCGCTAAAGTAGGCGAGGAATTTAAAGTTTTTGTAGTAGACACTGGAATATTAATTAGTAAAGAAGTCTTCAAAAGCATTGGCAATATCTAAGTCAGATGTAAGCGTCTTGCTATCAATGTTGAGTTTAAACTTATTATTATAATTCTTATTTCTTCCCGTTTCACTATTAATAATATTCCATGTCATTTTAATCTTATCATCACTATTTTTAATTTTATAGCTCAAATAACAAGACTTTGCCGTATGACATGCTTTTCTAAATATTTTAGAATATTTCCTTGCATAATTATGAAATTGTTCACTATTGTTAACATTTCTTTCGTCATACAGTTCATACAGTCTCTTTCTACTTTTATGTAGCCCAGGAGTAGCCCATTCACTAAAGGCAGCATTATCATTTACCTTAATCGTTTTGGGAGTAAATGTTGATTGAAAACTACTACAAAAGTCGCTAAAAAACATATTATATAAAATATTAGGGTCATTGCTTTTATCTACCATGGGTAAACTAAATGATAATAATTTATTGGTTTACCTCTCAAAACGATTATTGGTTTTTGGTATAAATGTTATTGTTCTTTTAGCCACAGTTTTATTTCTACAAAGCAAAGATATTTGTTGACCACAATGATCTAAATCTAATTGATTAATAATTTTTTTACTGTCATCACTCAGTATAATATCTGTAAATATGTTATCCAAGCAAGTGGCAGTAGTGGCTGTAATTCTTGTTGGCTCTAGAAACACATTTATCAAATTATATGATTTAAAAAGTGCTTTTATTCTTGTACATGCACTCGAACACTCTAGCAAATTAACATTAATTTACAAACTGTGCTCTGCTAAGTACTCAATGTCTTTATTGCACTCCATATGTTACAAAGATGTTATTTGTAATATCACAGATACAATATGGACCCTATAGGGAGTATAGGGTATGACAACTTAGACGAGAGGAGGATGCTAGCTTCTATTATTTAGATTAGTTTAAATTTAGATTTTTGCATTCGGTTTATTATACAGTAATATATATATGAAAAATTATAAATAAATATTTTCTAACAATCACACCAATCATTTAGTTCCGAAATAAGTATCATAAGAACTTGTGTTATGGATACTAAATAACGGACAAACATACATAAATACTATTTTTTTTTTGTAAATAAATACTTAATATACACCCAGACCAGAACATATATTTATGTTCATGCACACAAATATTTGTCCTGTGTGGGAATCGAACCCACGACCTTGGAGCGGAGAGCCCTATACTCGCCACCACGCCATATCGGTCGTCAATATAGAAAATTAAATTTATTCTAGTATATAATTTAGTATGTAGCTAGATGAAGATATGTGATGTTCAAGCATACTTATTATGTCGTTAAAATTTTACATTTATTTATTATCAATTTGCCAGATATGGAGCCATCCTAGCGCCATATTTGGCTGACCCGCAAAATCTGATGGTAATCTCTTCAGACTTCTGCCATTGGGGCCAGAGGTTCCGCTACACGTGGAAAGACAGCTCCCGTGGACATATTCACAACAGCATTGAATGGCTGGACAAGCAGGTCAGAGACAATACATTTATAAAACTTTTATTTGTAAACACTATACCCTATGCGTAGCTCTGCGGTGCTCGGTGGTCGAAAACGATCACCGAAGTACAGCAGAGTTTACAGACGTCAGTCCTTGGATGGGTGACCGTTTGTGTGGCATTTGATATCGAGCGCTTCCGTGCTTCGGAAGGCACGTTAAGCCGTTGGTCCCGGTTATCACTAAATGTGGTAGTCGTTAAGCCATGTTAGAGGCCTAATGGGCGGCTTAATAAATTCTAACAGCAGGACGCCATACACCTGCCTCCGCTAATCCGCACTGGGTCCGCGTGGTGGAGTATGACCCAATGCCCTCTCACCTTGGTGTGTGAGAGGAAGCTCGTGCTCAGTAGTGGGACGTTTATGGGCTGAGATGATGATGATGATGATGATGATGATACCCTATTCACGTAGGCTTGAGACAAAGGGTAAACAAAGAAAGCTCACAGTTGACAGATAGTGAAAATGGCGGATATAACTCGACATATAATAAAATTATACATTTCGCTGTAAAGCTTTTGTACTAGCCGCACTTTTCATTTAATGGTATTATAAGAAGTTCCAACTTTGGGAATCGCTACATTTAAGGTTCTTTTATATATCAATGTTTAAATTAATTTATTTTATTTTTATAAAAATAAATATAGAAATGTTGCACATTTAAATTCAATATTTTAATAAATAAATTCTGACTTTCGATTCCAAACAATAAAACCTATATTGTTTAAAAATTTGGCTACTTCGTTTATAATTTTGGCTAATTTTATAATTTACAGTTAAAAGTGACACATTAAAAAACCTTTTTTTGTTATTTGTTTACATTTTGTCTCAAGGCGAAGTGAATCAAGTATAGTTTTATAAACTTTATATCTTGTTTTGTAATAAGAACCAATATGTTCCGTTGTAGTTTATCGTACAGCACAGTCTCATAGATTATTTTGCTTACTGGGTCCTTTCCTATACAATCGAGTAAATTTCTCATTAACCCTTTACAGGGCAGTGGTTAATATTTGACCACCATAAATTGAACCATATGGAGTTGAGTTAAGGTGCCAATTCAATGAATGTTCTATCCGTTAACCCTTTGCAAGGCCGTGGTAAATATCTTCCCACCAAGCCAACCTTCAATTCCCAACAAGTCAATTCAACCTTATAAAGTTGATTTAAGGTAGAAAATCAACGAAAAATTTCAACATGTTCTGCCCGTTAAAGGGTTAAGAAACTATTCAATTAACAAATACGCTTGTAAAAATAGTGTCACTGTTTGGTTAAATACCATTAAATATAACCCAATTTATGTATTGAGGCTTTAATTATACAGAAATAAATTATAATAATAATATTTAATTAATTATTAATATTTTTATTTTGATACTCTATAAATACCTACATACGTTATTAAAATATATAATGTTGTATTGTTTCACAGGGTATGGATATAATAGAGAAAATGGAACCCCGCATGTTTACGGAATACCTTAATAAATATGGCAACACTATCTGCGGAAGACACCCCATTGGAGTCCTTTTACAAGTAAGTTTTAAAAAAAAAATGTTTATACATACATACATATCCTACGTATATTAAGTATTTATGTACAAAAAAATGTATTTAAGTATGTTTATCCGTTGTTTAGTATCCATAACACAAGTTCGTCATGATACTTATCTTGGAACTAAATAATTGGTGTGATTGTAAGAGAATATTTATTATTTATACATACATTCACGCCTGTTTCCCGAAGGGATTGGCAGAGACATATTATCCGCCCACTCTTCGCCAATGATGTAGTTGGTCCCACGTAATAGGTGGCGAGCCTATTGCCGCTTACCGGGCACTGTTATGATCGCCAGAGCCTCGTCCGTTGATCGGCAGGTATCATATATAGTATATTGGGATAGGGTGTGTATAGGGATCCTACCAAGACCTAAGAGGAGCCCAATCGAACCTCACCTGCAGGTGGTGAGGCTCTGGCGAATATAATAAGCTCGCCACCTATTACGTGGGATCAACTATATTATTGGCCAAGAGTGGGTGTATAATAAGCCTGTGCCTGCTATTTATATATTTGTGGGATTTTAAACCCTATAATCACATTTAAGCCTGACTGAGAATTATCTTACACCATACGTATGCTTAGCGGCATTTACGACTTATATGGCGTTGAGGTTTTACTCTTTTCGCTTGTAAGGTCGTGAGTTCAATTCCCCGTACAGGACATATATTTGCGAGCATGAGTAGGATTTTCTCATTATTTTTAGTACTTACGTACTTCACTAAAAATAAAAATGATGTCTTGGAGTGTAAAAGCGCTGTGCGCGTCCAAGATAACTATGAAATTAATACTTAAATAATATTTCGACCGATATGGCGAGTATACCCGCATTCCACTCCTGAGGTCGTGGGTTCGATTCTCACACAGGACAAATATTTGTGTGTATAAATATGAATATTTGTTCTGGTCTGGGTGTTTTTCTATGTATATTAAGTATGTATTTACAAAAAAAAAAGTATTTATATATGTTTATCCGTTATTTAGTATCCATAACACAAGTTCTTAATGATACTTATCTTGGAACTAAACAAATTGGTGTTAGTGTCAGAAATATTTATTTATTAAAATATTTATTTATTCATATTATTATGAAGAATAGACCCCTTCGGGGAAACAGGCGTTAATGTATGTATGTAGTATGTATAATTCTATACAATACTAAATATCCTAAATAATAGGTGTGATCGTATAATTACTTTTTTTTAATTGAATTAATTTAATTGTATTTTTTCCTTACAGGCCATAGCAAAGTTACAATCTCAACAAAATGCACCAAAAATGACGATGAAATTCCTGAAATATGCCCAGTCTTCTCAGTGTATGACTATGCAGGACTCTTCTGTGTCCTATGCTAGTTCCTCCTTAGTGTTTGAATAGAGACTTAGATCTAGTGCTCATTTCTAGGTAATGCAATCTCGCAGATTTGTGTTAATTATCCGCATATAAGTACTCTTTATCACTACTCATTCTCATTTACTATGATTTATATATTATTAATATAATATATCTCTTACTTGACACTGGCTAAATTATCTATACGCACAATGCCTAGCTTAAAAAAAAACTTTAAGACTATTGATTTCCCAGGTATGGTCTCAAAGCAATAAATAATCCTGATGCTGGGCAGAATACGTAGCCTCAGCTTTGGTCATGTTTTTTTTTACACCCTGTATAAACTCTTTGAAAGCATGTATTGGTATGTTTGTTACACTTTCACGCAGAAACTACTGAATGGATTTTAATGAAACTTTACAATGCTGTATAGCTTAAACAACAAAGTAATAGTATAATAATAAGGCTATAGTTTGTAAAAATCTATTGTGAAGTAATCCTGCGCAGACGAAATAGCGGGCATCAGCTAGTATAGTTATAAATTAAGATTACTAATTATTTTTTCGTTTTAATTTATAAATTTGCGAGATTGCAATCCCTATAATCACATTTAAGCCTAAAGTACAGTCTGACTGAGAATTATCTTACACCATACGTATGCTTAGCAATAAACAATTTAAAAAAAAATTGTTATTTTAAATTGCCACTTTAAAAAAAAAGTGTAAGTAGTAGATTATGTTTATGTAAAGAGAGCCGCAAAATCACAACTTATTACAATTTAAATGTTACTACCAAGCGTTTCTGTCATTAAAATAATAATTAACAGTGTAGAAACCCTTTTTTGTAGAAGCGTGTAAAAGCGCTGTGCGCGTCTAAGATTACTATGCAATTAATACTTAAATAATATTCATAAATAGAATAGACCAATCGTCGGGGTTTGCCGCCGCAGTAGTTTTAAATACTGTCATATGATCGATGTCACATATGAAATATTTATCATCAGCGACATTAGTGTCAGTAACTCAGATCAGATTTTTCCTTCACTAAATATCGGTAGAGACGTATACGTATGTTTAAAATCACACTGTCCTATCTGAGAAACAAACCCACGACCGTTTTAAAACAAAAAGTGGATTTACCAAAAGGTCTTGATTTTTTCAATAACTTTTTAAAAAATTGTATTCGAATTATGTTTATTCTTTGTTTAGTGCATATTATTAGTTTGGGACTAAAGACTAAATGTGATATATACGAGACTAATTGTAATTTTATTAATTTTAATTTTTTTGGTATTTCCACTTATTTTTGCTTCAGACTGTACTTTCAAGGTAGATGCTAAAAATTATAAATATATATGATAAAAGCGAAAAATTATCTCCATGACTGTTTGAGTATACCTTTTATATGTAAATTAATATTAAGTCACAAATATAATAATATTTAATAAAATATCGCAATAAATACTTACTGTAAACCTCACGTCGTAAAGTACCAATTATCATCATAATATCAGACTTATAAAGTCCACTGCTGAACATTGTCCTCCCCAATAGATTACATTCTATTGGGGGTATTTGCCCATAATCCCCAAGCTGGGCAGGCGGGCTGGTGATCGCAGTTCAAGCCAGTACGCAGGATGACGCTGCTGCCCATCAACCGGTAGGATTTCTCTTCGTCGACTCTTACGACTCCCCGAGATTAGAGGGGGTAGCACTATTCTAGGCCGGTACCAAACGGCATTCAAATTATTTCCGATAGATCCTTAGGTCGTGGGTTCGATTATTATTATGAAATTATGTAAGTATATTTACCCGTTGTTTAGTATCCACGACACAAGTTCTTAATTATACTTATCTTGGAACTAAAGAATTGGTATAATTGTCTAAAAAAATATAAAATTAAAAAATATCATTGCCGATATTCTTATAAAAAAATGAATGGAGAAACAATTGATCAATGTCTAAATTACGGGATTATTACAAAACGCTGTGTCAAAAGAACCTTTCCGAAGTACTTGTTAACTTCACTTAAAACAAATAGCGCCATTAAAAATCTTTAATCTGGTGTTCAATCTTACATCCTAAATAAATATTTAATTAAGTATATGAAACAACAATGTTGTACATTTAAAAATCCTTACTAATATGATAATTGCGAAAGAAACTGTCTTTCTCGCTTTCACTCGAAAACTACTGATCCAATTTAAATGACATTTGGTACACAGATAGTCAAGAGCTTAAGAATGGACATAAGCTTCTGTTTTAATTGGAATTTACCTATACCTGTAGGACATGCAGACAAAGTCACTAGCGGTTGTTAGTTATAAATAAAGTTAAATTGAACAATATAACTCTAGCTTAATAGAATATATACCAGTTGGTTATAACATTTGACTTAAGTAAATTATTTATTACGATATTAATTAAATATTAAATTTATTTCATATATAAGATTAAACTGCAGTAATATACAGCTTGTATTTATTTAAAACCTTTCGAATGACTTTAAAATACTTCAACAATAATTTAAATAACAGGGTTTTAATGTTTAAAAAGTTCTTATATTAATTATGTTATCATCAGGCTCGTAGGACCATGCCATTTTGAACCGATTAAGTGTATAATAAATATTATTACTGATTTATCTAAAGTGAATTAAATGTTTATTTACTTAAAATAAAGGTAGGCACATATTAATAGCTGTACCTATGTATAAAATTAAGCTTAGTATATATAAGTAATCATATTGAGACAAAAACTGCCCCTATTAGGAAACAATATTGTTAAAAATAAATTATCCACTATATATTGGTAAAATTTTTCTATCTAATTCAGAAAAATAAGAATCTGTATTGTTTTATTAGAAATTGTGATATTTAAACAGCAAACAAAGTTAATCATAGTATTTTTAAATTATTGTACTATTTCACATTTTGGCTCAAAAATATATGTAGCTTAATATATTTTTGAGCCAAAACTGTTATGAAAGTGCTAATGTTGACAAATTAAAAGTACATTTGTTTTAAATCATGTTACGGCGTACTGAGGACTCAAGGGGCTTAGGGGAGGGTATCTCATTTACCATTTATCATCTTTATCACCACTCATTCTCATTTACTATGAATTATAAATATATTACTAATAATTATATCACTTACTTGACACTGGCTAAATGTGCTAGACGCACGAAGCCATTATTTAAAAGAAAGAAGAAGTTACGACGTAAAACGGATTTTAAAGGATTGGCGACGCAAGGAGGGGGGGGGGGGGTTCGCTTCTCATTACATACCATGACTAACAGTTTCTTATCATTGAGTGCTACCTTTTAAAATAACAACATCCATGTTTTTAGTAGTGTAAATAAATTTTCCTTAGCTTTTTTTTGTTATTAAATAATCGTCCTATCACGGTCGCCATAAATGTTTTAGTCTTGATGAAGAAGGTGTTTTTTATATAAACAATATTTAATGCGAAGAGATGTACCTATTATATATTTTCACGATTTCTTTTATTCTACAGTTCGATGGGTTGGGTGGTCCTCTTTCTTGGTCATCAGTTCTGTTTTTAACCCTTGAACAAGCAGAATGTGTAGCAGATTTTTATTGATTTTCTACTTTAACTCAACTACGTAAGGTTCAATGTATGGTGGAAATATGTTTACCCCTGCCTCAAAAGATTAAAGCACGATAAAAGGTTGCAAGGTCATACCCCCCTGTGTAGTGGCTGTATTATTATCTTGACCAGGTGCTTGTAGAAAGCTTCAATGTAAGTTTCAGTTCTTTTTCCAGCAAAGACTTGCTTCTTAGCAATCTGGAAAGAGCTCTCAGTTAGCAAACCAGTCATGTTGGCCTGTGCCATCTTGGCATAATAGACCTGTTCTGGCAATTTGAAAGGAACTACAACTTTGCCATTAGCCCTGAACTTGTCTGCTACCTGAGCTGCAACCAGTTGGTGGCAATGTTTATTATCCCAGAGGTTCCCAAATCCTCGTTATGGGCCCGAATATACTGTTGTAGACTGTACGGGCAAACCCACAGGATAAGCTACTGTATATACTTTTGCTTACGCAGTGACCTACATTTAGGCGCACGCGCACACTTACTTACTTACTTTATATCTTATACAATTTAGTACGTCGATAACTGTCCTAACAGTCACTACTCAAGAGAAGACTTGTTAACTTAACTACTTGTAATTTACGTTTATTATACTTTTATAAACTTCGGTAATCTTTCTCTTTGACGTGCTCATCCTACTACTTCAACTATCTACTCAACAACTATCGTTCTGTACGGTGTTACGTGGTCAACTAAGCTGCATACCGTACATTGTGGTCCTTCGAGCCGGATTTGGCCCGCTGCAACGTCGTCCATTGTGGTTTCAATTGACCACCGCACACATGGGTGTGCGGATTCCTTGGGAGGGCGGGAGGACCTCCTCAGAGAAACGCATTGAACGCGCCCCTCCTACCTCCCTGCGCGACCATAGCGTGTGTGGCTGACTTCTCGGAGGGTCCATGGTTAGACAGCAGAGGTCCCTGCCCCCGCTGCCTAAGACCCTCCTGGCGCTGCTTGACGGGCCCCCTTGGCCCGCCCGCTGCGCCCTCCACAGGTCCCTCTTAGTTTCCCCCCCGGTAGTCAGTACTAAGTCACCCAGAGTCGCCAATCTCTGGGTGTTACCTTTTCCCTAGCGCCTCCTGCGCCCTACCGGGAGGTACTCAGCCCCCCCACCACGACTAGGTGGAGACCAGTCGGGGGGTTATACGTAAAACCTTCCAGCAACACATGGTGAGCCGGAGACAGGCCATATTGAGATATATGTACGTAATCAGTAATGTCTTCCCTCTTGGCCACGAAATCCTTGACGGATTTCGTCGTATCTCATTTTGAATGCTGACATAATGTTATCTTGCCGATTCAATGCACTGTATACCACTCCAAACTTCGCGGATTCTACACGCATTAAGTCAGCTACCTTCGTGTACGTTATGTTGTGCACGCTCCCTGTGGTTGAGACTGGCTGACAATGCCTGGGTGGGTGACTACTGTACCTCATGTTAGCCACCTTCCTTAACAAATTGTGTTCACCTTGGACGATGCTTATTATTTGATGACTCAGGCTCAGCTCGCGAAATACGGCTATGGTGCTGGATATATTACATAGCGAAGCATGTTCTCCTCCTGTCTATTATCAATGTTGACCCTTGACTAACGGTTTCTTATCATTCCAAGCAAGGTTCCCAAATCCTATGGCTGACAATGCCTGGGTGGGTGTGGGTGACTACTTTGCCTAATGTTAGCCATCTTCCTTAACTGCTGTTTCATACCGTTTCATACAGGCTATTCTAATATGAATGACTTCATCATCATTTGAAGTCCACTGCTGAACATAGGCCTCCCCAATTGCTTTCCACGTAGATCGATTCTTTGCCGCCTGCATCCACCGGCTCCCCGCCGCCCTGACCAGATCATCGGTCCATCGCGTTGGGGGCCGCCCTCTACTACGTTTGCTGAGTCGTGGTCGCCATTCAAGAACCTTAACGCCCCATCAGTCGTCGGTTCTTCGAGCTATGTGCCCCGCCCACTGCCACTTCAGCTTGCAAACGCGCTTCGCTATGTCGGTCACTCTAGTTCTCCTATGGATTTCCTCATTTCTGATTCTATCACGTAGGGCAACTCCGAGCATAGCTCTCTCCATTGCATGCTGAGCGACTTTGAGGTTCCTTATGAGGCCCAAAGTCATGCATGACTTAAAACATGAATATTGTTTTATTATATTGCATTGTATAGCTTTACAAACAACTGAAGATTGTAATTCAAGTACCAAATCAATGGATAAATTTAAAAGAGCATAAATAAGCTTGTGAGTTTCTTGCTAGTTCTTCTTACAGAGCGGTGGCTCGGAACTGGCACTTAGATTCACTTACACTAAATTATTTTTTGTTTATAAATTGTTTTGTTGCATATAAGTGAATCTAAGCTTCGTGATTTCAGTGTAATAATATTTCGATTGTTTTCTTTATATTTAATTTTGAAGTTTTCAAGTACTACGTATAATTGTTTTATTTCCTTTAAATAATGGCTTCGTGCGGTTTGCACATTAAGCCAGTGTCAAGTAAGAGATTTATTAATAACATATAAATTATAGTAAATGAGATGCCCTCCCCTAAACCCTTTAAGTCCTCAGTAAAGATGTGGGACTATACTGAGATCTCACATGGACTTCTTGAGAGAATTTGAAAAGTGATGTTGCACGGTTTTGTTTCATTTATCCAACTCAACACTCATGTACGTTCACAAACACTTAACGGTTAATAATCCACCGTTATTTTACATTAACGTTCGAAATATCACAAATTTTAGAAAATAAAACAAAATTGCATACATGACGCTTCACTTTCCCGCCAAGAAGTCCGTATATTCGTTTATGATTTTTTTTTTTTTTAACAAATTGTGGCCACCTTGGACGATGCTTATATGGCCACACTTCGCTTGTAATGTTGGTCTCACGTAATTGATGGCGAGCCCATTGCCGCTTACCGGGCGCTGTTATGTTCGCCAGAGCCTCGTCCGTTGATCGGCAGGTGCACCACTTGCAGGTGAGGCTGGCTTGGGCTCCGTAGGTCTTCGTAGGATATATATTACCTTCCCTATACATCCACTATGGTTAATAAAACAGACAAAGGTTTTATTAATATAAGTATAGTATGTATGTTAAGTTTTAAGCTTAATTAAATTAACTAACAACAGAAAAATATGTATTTCTTAAGGCGCAAGGAATGTTCGGTCTCAAAGTAGCATTTATGTTGTGTTCATGTAATTCTCTCAATAAATTTATTTTATTTGCTATAAATAGTTGTTTTTATTATGATGTTACCTTCTGAGGGGTCAGATGGCAATCGCTCCATGAAATAACTGGAATTCAACCAAATCTGGTTAGATCGGTGAGCAGACCCTGGTCTCTTAGTGTATGTGTGTACATACATAATTTGAAAAAAGCCGAGATGAGTTTCTTGAGGCATTCTTCTCAATCTCGTTGCTTTTGGAAGCCTCGTTAGAGTCACCGACAGACTGACTGACTGACGGACAATCCCCTTCCTCCTTTAGAATCACAACAGGCTGACTGACAGATACCCCCGATAAGAGACACCGACAGACTGACAAATCTTTAGACAAGCCACATCAAACAGATAAACTGACAAGTTCTGACAAAGAACCCATTTCTTTATTATGGTACCGCTCATATCTCTTTCACTGTTGTTAAAAAAATATATCGAATTTCCATTTTGTGTGTGAATGTTTGACGAATCTAAATGATCATGTTGATCTTAAAGACAATAACGTATATTTTATTTTGTACATACGGGTTAATAATTTATTATCTTATAGCTCAAAGAAGACGGCTGAAGGGTAAGGTTCATCAATGGCGACCGCGAACCGGCATACATAAAGGACAGCCTTCCATCGAATGATCTGGTCTAGGCGGCAGGAAGCCGGTGGATGCAGGCGGCACGAGGACTATCGATGTGGAAAACGATTGGGGAGCCCTATGTTTGACAGTGGAATTCTAATGGCTGAAGTAATGATTTTATAATTTATAAGTCTTCTGAACACACGCCTAAATGGGAATCGAACCCATGATTTTTGGACCGGTCCTCTGCTCTAACCGCTGAGTTACCAGGAGACACCACCGCTGCCGCGGACGGGTATTAAGGTACAAAAAAGAATTACTCAGAATTATGTTTAATTCCTTGCTAGTATATTGGTATCCTTAGTGTTATTAGTTAAAACATCATCTCAGCCCATTAACGTCCTACTACTGAGCACGAGCCTCCTCTCACATACCAAGGTGCGAGGGTATTGGGTCCTACTCCACCACGCTGACCCAGTGCGGATTGGCGGAGGCAGGTGTATGGCGTCCTGTTTTTAGAACTTTTTAGCTGCCCAATAAGGCATATAACTGGATTCAATAGCTTCACATGCCTTCGGAAGCATGAACTTGACGTTAAGTGCCACACAAACGGTCACCCATCCAAGGTTAAATCTCTGCGAATCTGCTTTACTTTCGTGATCGTTTCTGACGATCTAGTACTGGATAGGGTATGACTATATGAGCGCTCTAAGAGATCATACTAATCCATTTACGTAAGGCCTATTTATTTCTCGGCGAAAGATAAAACCTAGCTGAGTTTGTTGCTAACTTTCCTACGCGTTATTCCTTGTGGAATGAGCGAGGTTTTCCCAAGATATTAGAGCATGGCACTCTTAAAAAAGGGCGTGCAACTGTTATTACAGATAGGCTCGACAATAACCTAAAGCTGATGCCATTGAACAAAATTAAAGTTCATTTAAAAAAATGGCTTTTTGATGAGTGTTTTTACTCACTGAGTGAATATTATGAAGAGTAAATTTACGATTGTGATATTAGAATCCTCTGATTATATTTTTGCCTACCAGTTACTGGTGAAATATGCGGACTGTATTAAATTTCAAAGACCACTTATGTACTATATTTCATGTGAAAAAAAAGTCTTTGTTAATGCGCTGAATGGCCCAGGTATTGCAAGCTGTTACCACTTTTCAATCAGGTAGGCTGCATGCTTGAATGCCTCTTGCCTAGTGTTATAAAAAAAAGCTCACAGTAAGCTCCCGCTCTAGTATAATGGCGCTTTTAGATAAATGACGTTTACAAAAGCCACGGAAAGAAAGCCAAGCTAAAATCTATTTTTTTAAATGGTATAATCTGTCATAGTTCGTAAAATAGAACACTGGACACTATTACATATTACTACATTACAAGTATTTAAGATTCTAGATTGCAAATACAGTTAAATATATATTTTTTCATTTGGCAATTTAAACAAGGATAAAATTGTTAAATTTTAACGTGTTATTAATCCTTTATTGCACATATAAATATAATTACATTACAAAAATAGTATTTAAAAACAAAAGTACAAAGGTGGACTTATCTCTAGGAGAGATGTCTACCAGCCAACCCTCGCAGTTGTAAATTAGGTTAAGTACGGGGTTAAATTTAGTTACAGATCTAAGTAAAAGAAAAGAAACTACAAATGGTTCCCTATTAGCTCCAATATGTCTGGGTCTATTTCATGCAGGCCGCCATTTGTGGATGCACTTGTTAGCGTGCTGTTCTATCGTACGAAGCGCCCTCATTATGTCAAATTGCCTGCTTACGCATCTGGTGTACCAGATATGTGAAACTCCTGTCTAAAACATAGAATCTTGCTGGGATTACGGCAGGCATCATCATCATCATCTCAGCCATCTGACGTCCACTGCTGAACATAGGCCTCCCCAATAGATTTCCACATTGAGCGATCCTGAGTCGCCCGCATCCACCGGCTTCCCGCCGCCTTGAACAGATCATCGGTCCATCGCGTGGGAGGCCGTCCTCTACTACGTTTGCCGGTTCGCGGTCGCCATTGCAGAACCTTAACGCCCTATCGGTCGTCGGTTCTTCGAGCTATGTGCCCAACCCACTGCCACTTCAGTCTGCAAACTCGCCTCGCTATGTCGGTTACTCCAGTCCTCCTACGGATTTCTCATTTTTGATTTGATCATGTAGGAACACTCCGAGCATAGCTCTCTCCATTGCACGCTGAGCAACTTTGAGCTTTTAATGAGGCCCATAGTCCGGCACCAAGTCTCAGTACCGTACGTCATCACTGGCAACACACACGGCAGGCATACCTCCTAAAAAACCAGACGAGATCAAGTCCTGGCCAGCGGTCAATACTTCTCACCTAACCCAAAGCAGGCAAACGGGTCTAAGACTGATGTCGAGGAAAATGTTTTCGTGAGAGTGTAGATATTAGCTATTAATAGACATTAGACTGAAAACTTCCAACTCACAATAAATTTCTCCCATACCTTCAAATTTGGGCCGGTGAAGTAATCTTAAATATAAGTAGATACACTTGTTAATAAAAAATAAAAAAAACAATAAGCTTTAGGTTTTAAATAATTTATTAGGTATACAAGTTAACAATATAAGTACTTTATAAAATTTATAAATGATATCGTTCGATTTCTTTCAAATAACTCTTAAACAGAACAGGCACGAGCCCTGATCAAACTATCAATAATTTACTACACTGCATTGATACATAAATGTAAAGTAGGCACAACATCAATTTTCTGTAAAGATTTATTAGAATAATGCTTTTTTCCTCCCCAATTGGCAATTTATAATTTGCCAGCGTCAAGTGTCAAAAAAAAAAACATAAGTTGGACAATTAACGTATTTAATCAAACGTTACTTTCCCAGCAGAACTTTAACTATCTGCAAAAAAATAAACAGATTTATGTTTAAATGCTCAGTTGTTAAAGAAAACCCAATTGGTACAACACACTGACAAACCAGATTTTTGTATGTTATGATTTTTGTATGGCATACGTTGCAATTTGATGTTTATTGGACAACTTCGTTTCATTTGGGACTGGCATTTATTATTTTTATTCAAGACTTTACATAAATAATGTAAAAGGTATGGAATCAAACTAAATCAAAATTTACGTTTTGGCCAGAATTCCTTGGATTTCAATAGTGAAATAGGCCAGGAATATGCACTGAAAGCTGATACCACAAACAGCATAATTACTCCTAAGTGTATAGCAATTTTCGCGGCAAAATTATGCATTTTCGATGTGGATTTCTTCGGCTGTATGTCATGATCATTTGCCTCATCTTCCTGATTTATTAAAACGAAGCAGCTTGATAGTTTCGCGGGCTTATTTACGGTTTTAATTTGATTGTCTTCATGTTTCGTAATAAATGATCCATCAATGTCGATTTTATACCATGATTTATGTTTGTCGAAATCTTTACACGTCGTCCAAACTACTTCGTTTCTGTCTGCATTTTTAATGTTTTTTATCGATGGCCTTCCATCCATTTGTTATTTTACGAATAATTCATTCACATTTATCAATTGCTTGTTGAAAATATATATAAAGAATTTGGTTGCACATTAAAACACAATGCAAAATAGAGAAATAACGACAATTGTTTGACGTAACTTTTTTATTCTTAAGCGAGAAAGAAGTTTGTAATTTTTTTTTTACGCAGACGGAGTAGTAACATATAGGAATAATATAGTAAGTAATAGAGGAAAGAAATACATTTATTCAGCACTTCCAAAAATACTAAACGATCGAATAATAGAATAACAGTTGCAAGAGTAAGAGTGAATGTTATTTGTACGTGGTATAGTTTTTTTTGTCAACCAATGTTTTTTTAATACTTTATTGGTTAAAGGCAAAAGTTTATGGTGCAATATAGCATATAATTTTATAAAAATACACCGTCTACAGATGTTACCTACGAGTACATGACATATTTTCTGATTAATTTCTACCAAAATTACTACAGATATAATATTTTAACCAAATCCCGCTCTCTAAATTCCTGTCTCGAACTATACGAACATTAAGTCGCTTCACCAATTCTTCGCAATAATTATACGAAGCTACGAAGCGAGTGCCGTCTGACCTTCGCAACACAGAGAGAAACATCATTCTATCCCTTAACTTATCTTTCAACTAACGACTGCCGTAGATGTGCACGACAGCAGGGACCAAAGGTTTTACGTGCTGTCCGAGGCACGGAGCAAGCGATAATTCTGCACACTTCACCATTTTATGGATTACGTACAATAATTTTAATGCAGACCACGCGACCTTATTCGGCGCGCGGCAGTAATGACTTTTATTTGATTCATAAGTTCCTAACATACCTCCAACTCATAGGCGACTCAGGATCGCTCTATTTGGAAATCTATTGGGGAGGCCTATGTTCAGCAGTGGACGTCTGATGGCTGAGATGATGATGATACCTCCAACCTGTAAACAACTTATAATAAACTTAACTATACAGTGACAGTGGTTTCAACTATACTATCATCACGGTCCAGTCAACTATATCATATCAAAGACTCAAACATCTTTAGTGGTCCTTCGAGCCGGATTCCGGAACTATCATAGATAGTCATAGGTGGCGCAACCAGAATTTAAACCAGAGACCCTCTGATTTAGAAATCTATGGGTCTCACCACTGGGATGTCGTTGCTTTTACCGTGCTTGTTCCTGCGCGTGATTTAAACATTATATATAATTGTTGAATAGGGATCTTACCATAATCTTAACAGCCCGAGCCAACCTCACCTGCACGTCCTGCTCCTGCCGATCACCGAACGAGGGCTCTGAAGAACTGGTATAATATGCCTCTGCCTACCCCTTCGGGAAAACAGGCGTGATTATATGTATGTTTTGTATTATCATCAAGGATCGGAGTAGGGAGAGCTATCAGCAGTAATTTGACTGTACAAAGCTACCTTTGCTACTGTCCAGGCTTGGACTCTGTGCAGGGTGGTTTGTGTGTCCAATTAAAAAAGATTATATCCAAAATTACTCAAGACGTTTATTACTGGTTATATATTTATTTATTATATTATGATGTTCCTCGAACGAAAGAAGGCCGTGTGCGCGCGTGCGCATCCTTTTATATGACGATACGCTGCGGGTGCGGGGAAGGGTGGCGTGTAGTAGTGTGGCGGGGACGCCCGCCTCTGTATCCCGTACATTTGAATTCTGAGCCTTAACATCCTCCCCCCGTCGAAGGTGTCTCCTTTGACTCATCCTCAGGTTCCAGCAGCGGGCACAATCGGTTGACGGCTCGACGGATGGTACCACCAGCTGTCCTTATATCTGCGACGCGGGACACGCCATCGCTCCCAGTATACAATTGCTCGACTCGTCCGATCCTCCATTTTAATGGCGGCAAATTATTTTCCTTTATTATTACCATTTCTCCGACCTTGAGCGTTATACCGGCTCCTTGCCACTTGTTGCGCTGCTGAAGTTCACTGATATACTCGTGCTGCCATCTCGACCAGAAATGCTGCCTCATTTTTTCCAATTGTTCATATCTGCTACTTCGGTGCCGACCGCCGAGCCGTGCATACGCGTCCTCGGTGCTCCGCGCACAATTTAATCCACATATATTTATTCGATCTTTTTGCCTATTTTCTTGTACCTAATTGTTTATTTTATTTGAAAGTTATACGTAATTGTAATTGCAGTGCTTTTTTGGTGTTTTTAAAGTGTCTGTGGTTGCTGTACGAAAATTATATCTTGGAGCACGTGGTTACCGCGTGCTCTGGGGTGTGCTCCCAGGGTGTGGACCGTACGAGGGTGGCAAGTGACTGTTTGAGAAGTTATTTTATTATTGTTAAACACTTATGTGAATATATTTTTGTGAAAAAAGACACTTTTTTGGTAATTTTAAGAGCTTTTTGTGTTTGCAACACGTGGTTTATAAAGGAAGATATTTATTGGATAGTGTTTATAGTATAGTATTGGACGTTTTATATGCCATTACAAAGTTATTTCGCCAAAATTAATTGATTTGGACGATATTTTAGTGATAATTAGTTTTTATTTTTCCGCATGTGGGTATGCGTTAGAATAATATGTACCACGGAGAAATAGACTCTTGAATGGTGTGATAATTGAATACGTGCATGGACACATTTAATTTAATATATATATGTTATTGCTTATTGAAGAAAGAACTTATTTTTATTGTAAAAGTGTTATAGAATTTATTCTATATAAATTAAACATTTCGTGTGGCATTTGTGTTAGCCGTCAAGTGACGTGGAGCAGCTGTCAAAAGTCACCTGTCAGCCGTCAGCTGTCACCTGTCTGCGGGAACCTGCCAGCGCACATTTACGTTTCAGTCGATGCAAGAGTTGTGCTCGACGATTCGTAATTTTTTATTTTTATTTGTGTAAGACAAGAACCTTTCCGGTTTCTTGTCTTTTTCTTTTTAAATATTTAAGGACAAGAACCTTTCTTTTTTGTTTCTTTCTTTTTCTTTGTCAAAGTATTGAGACAAGAACCTTTCCAGGGGACTTGGAAAATTTTTCTCTGCTTTGATATTGACCTATACGCAACATTAATTTGTTGCGTTTTTTTACGAAAAAATATTTCTTGATATTTTGGCTGAGAGGGGGTTGAGGAGTAAGATTTGGAGAGTGGAGGCTCGAAAATGAGCAGCCTGGACGAGGGTGAGGCCTCGTCGCAGGATGGCGGAGGCGGATTCCGGCCGTCCATGGGAGGGGCTCTAAAGCGGACGCCGCCTCGCAAGGCGTGTAGGCCGGCGAGAGACACTGAGACGGCATCCTCAGAGTCCGAAGGGGTGGTGGTCCCGATGGAGATAGCGACGGCAGCGTTTCAAGCGGCGCTTAAATCTCTTTCGCCCAGGACGTCGACGCCTGAACCAACGGGAGACAACACGGGTGCTAAGGCTTCAAAAAGGTTGATGTCCCCTGACGCCACCCAGGCCACAGGGAAGACCAAGAAGCGGACGACGACAGGGAGCAGGACGTACCAGAAGGAGACTACGTCTGCATATGGGACTCCCATCGAGTCAGAAGAGGAAGACCAGACTGCGGCAGAGGAGACGCTCACAGAGCACGACCTTTCAAGGGCGAGTAGTCGTCAATTGTTGTCAAGGGCCAATGCAGCCCGGGCAAAAATAATAAGAGTTGCGGGATGTGTTGCATCCAGATTAAATAAGGCGGACCTAGCGGCCATTAATGACCAGCTAGGAATTATAATGGAGATAGTGGGCCACCTGGGCTTGGTAGCCGAGGAGGAGAAGGCCAAGTCCAGGGCGGTTAAATCGGAGGTCGCGCACGTTCATACGGCCCGCGAGCAAGAGAAGGTGAGGGCGGAGAGGGCAGAGGCCCTGGTTGCCAAGACGAGGAAAGAGGCGTCGGCAATTGCTGCTGCGGTATCGGCCACAACCTCGGGGGAGGGTACATATGCGGCTGCAATAAAGACGGGGAGACCCCAAGTTCCGCGCGGCCCTCTAGTGGCCCTATACCCATCAGAGGGCACGAAGAGCGTTTCGTCGGAGGAAACAACAAAAATACTAAAGACCTCTGTAGCCCCCGCTGCCCTTAACATAAGAATCGACAGAGTGAGGAGGGTAGGGAACGCTGGTGTTTTAGTGCAGACACGAACACCTGAGGACCTCACCAAACTTAAGGCGGCCCTGCCCTCGTCGCTAAGGGCAAACGATATAAGAGGACGTACCCCGCTAGTAGTGCTTAGGGATCTCGAAGGGCACGAACCCAAATTGGACGACGTACTCCAGGCGGTATTCGAACAGAACCTACAAGGGACGGAATGGACCCTGTCCAAAATCAAGGAACAATGCCGCCTGGCGTTTAGGAAAAGCCGCCAGGGCTCAAACTACTCAGCCATGGTAATAGACTGCTCACCAGGCTTGAGGAAGGCACTACTAGCAAAAGGCCGACTGTATATTGGTTGGAATGTATGCAGGATCGAAGATTTTACTACGGCCATCTGCTGCACTAAATGCTGCACTTACGGCCACAACGAGAAGAGGTGTCGGCAAGAAGGCAGTACTTGCGGCAAGTGTGGCGTCCTCGGACATAAGAAAGAGGACTGTAAGGAGCCACACCAGCGATGTGCCACCTGCCACAGATTCGGACAGAAGGGCGCAGATGGCCATGAAACTGGTGCCAGGGACTGCCCAGCCCGCGTACACGCGGAGAGGCGTATGGCAGAGTGTAATGCCTACTAATGGCTCCCCATTTATATTTTACAGTCGGCCAAATAAATTTAGCGGGGGCTCAACTAGCCACAGCGGAGCTACCCATAGTTGCGGAGGACCTGGGCCTGGACGTCGTTCTGACTCAAGAGCATTACCCCAGCACCCAGGTGGGCTTCACTGATAGAATGCTGCAGTGCAGCGACCAAGCCAAGGCGGGTGTGTATGTTCGACGTACGGACCTCCCATGTGCCCTCCTACACCATCTGTCGACCGCATACTGTACAGTATGCCACGTACTTAACGACGAGGAAGGGACTTACATGGTGTCCGCGTACTTTAAGTATAGCGACGACATAGACACCCACCTCGAACATCTGGGCAAGGTCTTGAACTCCCTGAGAGGGAAGAAGGTGATAGTCGGGGTAGACTCCAACGCACACTCTCCGATGTGGTATTGTGAACCGCGGCAATACACTGGACGTGGGCCAGACGTCACGCACCGCCGTGAGTCCATGGAGGCGTTTATCCTGGCCCGAGACTTACGGTTGGAGAACAGAGAGGGAGAGCCACCGACATTCGCCACTGCGAACGGATCGTCCAACATCGACCTCACTTTGACAACAAGAGGCGCCCTGGTGACAGGGTGGAGAGTGCGTGAAGACAACATAGAGAGCGACCATCGGCTCATTACGTATATAGTGGCTAGTAAGCCCACTCCCGGCAAAGTACGGCTTGAAGAGCCAAAGAAACTGCGTGATCGTGGTGTAAACTGGGCTCTATACGAGCGTCGGATCCATGGGAGGGTGGGGAACCTGAGATGGGATCGCTCCGCCTCAGAAGTCTGTGCTCAGTTCACCAGTATGGTAGGGAGCACCGCAAAGCAGACACTGGGGTTCGTGAAAACGAATCGCTCGGGTGGTCACGAGTGGTGGACCGCGGAGCTTAACAAGCTCCGCCTTGAAAACAATAGATTGCGTAGAGCCTGGCAGGCCACCAGGGGGAGGGAAGGCCTCGTTCAGTCCGACGCGTTGGAGCGATTCCATCTTCATCGTAGTAGGTACAGAGCAGCCATGGAGGAGGCTCAACTTTTGCATTACCGAAACATAGCCAATTCCGGTAACCTGGACCCTTGGGGACAGGCTTACCGTGTCGCGAGCGGGAGGTCTAGGCCTCCTAGCAATGTAATAAATGGCACAAAGTATGCCGAAGGATATGCTGGGGGTGTAAAGGAGGCCATGCACAGTCTAATGCATGCGCTGTGTCCGGATGACAATGCATCTAGTGACACGGCGTATCACAGGCAAGTGCGTCTTCTGGCCTCTTTTACACCACCAGGAGAAGATGCGCCGCCTCCACCAGACAGTGTTGTTGAAAGGGTAGTCAGGGACCTTCCCAGCACAGCTCCGGGCATCGACGGGATAAGCGCTCGTATAATCAAACACACATGGGCAGCCGCGTCGGTAGAGTTTTCAGAAGTATTTAGGCGATGTGTCCAAGAAGTGTGTGGAAGGACGGCAGGCTGATTGTTATCCCGAAAGGGAATGACAAGCAGCTTTCCGACCCGAAAGCATATCGCCCCGTCACCCTACTTCCGATCTTTGGTAAGATACTTGAACGCATTTTACTACAGTGTGCCCCGCAGATAGCCAGAGGCTTGTCGGACTGCCAGCACGGATTCACTCGGGGACGGTCGACAGTATCTGCGCTAAACTCAGTGTTTGGCGTGGCTCGGGGGTCCTCGTCGAAATATGTTCAGGTAATATTATTAGATATCTCTGGAGCCTTCGATAACGCATGGTGGCCAATGATATTACTCAAGGCCAAGCGCGGGGGATGCCCGCCTAACATCTTCACGATGTTGGCGAGCTACTTCGTGAACAGGCGCGTGGGTATGTTCGTTGGTAACTCTGTGGTATGGAAGGCATCAACTATGGGTTGTCCGCAGGGATCGGTGTTGGGACCTACGCTCTGGAACGTGCTGATGGACGACCTGCTTCGACTGCCCCTCCCTGGAGGGGTTAGTATCGTGGCTTACGCCGACGATGTGACTGTTCTGGTTGAGGCCGACTCCCGGGCAAGCATAGAGGCGAAAGCCTCTACGACTTTAGGGCTTGTCGGTGATTGGGGCGTCCGTAATAGACTGGAGTTTTCGCCTGCCAAGTCTGCAACTATGACGATCAGAGGGAAACTCCAGAGACCCCCAATCATCAGGTTCGGCGGGGCCTCGATCAGGTCAGTCGCGTCGACCACGGTGCTGGGAGTGGTGGTCGACTCAAGTTTATCGTTCTCGCCGCATGCGGCGTCGATAGGGGAGAGGGCGGCAAATTGCTTCGGCAAAATGTCGAGAGTGTCGGCGACCTCTTGGGGAATACGGTACACGGCCTTACGGTTTCTGTACCGAGGCACTTACATCGCCACGGTGACGTATGCGGCGGCATGTTGGTATGAGCGTGCGTCCCTTCACGTTGTGCGGAGTGCGCTTCTGCGCACCCAGAGACCCGCCTTGATCCTTCTGACCAAGGCGTACCGTTCGACGAGTACCTCCGCCCTACCGGTGTTGGCCGGTGTGCTGCCGGCCGACCTCGAGGTAATTCGGGCTGGCGGACTAGGCGCGGCGCGCGAGGCCGGGCTTGCCAAGGAAGAGTTGAAGGGTGCCAAACTCAGAGCATCTGAGTCCGCCCTTGCCACCTGGCAAGAGCGTTGGGACACATCGGACAAGGGGAGGGAACTTTATCGATTCTTTCCGGACGTGTCGGCTCGTCTCAAGGCAACTTGGGTAGAGCCTGACTATGAAACCTCACAGCTACTGTCTGGACACGGCTGCTTTAGGGCTAGGCTTCACCGTATGAAGCTAGCGGACGTGGGGTCCTGCTACTGTGGAGCGGAAGTAGAGGACGTACACCACGCGCTGTGGGAGTGTGAGCTCTACGGCGAGGCCCGGAAGGACCTATTGGACGGGGTGAAGACGCTTGAGTTGGGCCCAGTTTACTATCACGACCTCGTAGGATCGGAGGCAAACTTCAAGCTGCTACAGACCTACGCCCGAAGATGGCATAAGATTCGGAGTGGGCTTGAAAGAGGCGAAGAATAAGAAGACTAAGGGAGCCAGCGGTACCGCCAAGGAGCGGCGCACGGAACGACCGGAAGGCACCGAAGGCGTACGTGTGGTTGTCCGCCCCAGAAGGGGGAGAAGGACAGGTAGGGACATAGTTGAGAATTGTTAAAAAACTTGTAGGGAGTCAAGAAGTACGCGCGGTAGAGTGCTCACACCATCGTTGTGTACGCAGGTTCCGCGCGTATCTCCCGCGTTTCGGCCTGTATAACCTAAGGGTTGAGTCGGGCCATGGGAAGGTTGGTGGGAATGTTCATATCTGTGTAGTCGGCTGCATTCTATATTCGTCAACACTGGAGATGGAAGAGCTATCAGGGGTTTACCGACCAGAAAATGCCCAGGAGTCAGAGGACGGAGATCATTAGGATCGGACGACATAGGAAATAAAGGCCGGGAGTTTAAAATGGCTTCTATTTGGTAAAATAAAGTGGATAATTGATTAAATCATATGTTAAATGCCTATCACCCAATATCCTTTTAATGTGAAATTTTGCAGATTTTACCCCGGCTTCCCATAGTCCTCCAAAATTTGGGGCATAGGGTGGTATAAAGGAAAACTTCATACCTTCGTCAGAACAAAACTTTGTTATATCATCTTTATTTGTAACAAAAAATTTACTAAGCTCATTACTGGCCCCTAAGAAATTTGTCGCGTTATCACAACATATTAAACTAGGTTTAGAACGTCGAGAAATAAATCTTCTAAGTGATAAGATAAATGTCTCGGTACTTAAATCGCTCACTACTTCTAAATGTATAGCCTTAGTTGTAAAACACACAAACACACATATAACATTTTGTTATTTTACAACCACGGCCCTTCCTATCAGTTATTAGATAAGGTCCAGCTAGATCAACTCCTGCAGTCTCAAAGGGTGTCCCTGCGCTGAGACGCTGTTTAGGTAAGTTAGCCATGATAGGAACTATAGTTTTAAGTCGAAAACGTTTACATAATATGCAATGATTAGGTACACTTCTTGCTAACCTTCTACCGTTAACTATCCAATAGTCCTCTCTCACCGCCGACAACAAAAGCTGCGGACCCGCATGTAATAATCGTATGTGAGCATCTTCAAAAATAAGTTTAGAGAGCGGGTGTTTCGAATCTAGTAATAAAGGATGTTTTCTTTCATACGAACTAGGCGAATTTTGGATTCGACCTCCTACTCTTATGACCTTGGAGAAGGGTGTGAGAGATAAAATTTTAGATTTATTACTTATCGACTTATTAACTAATAGTCTATCGTATTCGTCTATAAACGAATCTTGCTCAGATAACCTTACCAAGTGAATAATACTCTCGTTTAATTCATCAGCTGTTAAGTATTTACAAGTGCTTCTGCCTTCTTTGTCTTTTAATCTACAATTGTTTACGAATCGTAGAACATATGCCAAAGTACGTTGTACCCTATTCAGCTTAGAATAACGCTTAAAATCGATTAACTTTATTTCTATATTTAATTTAGTTACAATAGTACAGGGGACGACCTCCGGTAAAAATAAGTTATTCAATGTAATATTATCAAACGTAGGCCAGTCGGACTCGGTACGTAACAAGAACTCAGGTCCATTCCACCACATAAGGTGCACCTTATTGTTCAACTGACCTACTCCTCTAGAAATAAGGTCAGCCGGGTTATGTCCGGTAGGCACGTATCTCCACTCACTATTTTCAGTTAATTTGTTTATTTTATTAACTCGATTTGCGACAAATACATTTAACTGCTTATTACAGTTATTGCGTAGCCATCCGAGCACAACCATCGAGTCCGTCCAATACACATAACGAGATACAGTGCATCGGAGCGCTTGACTCACCTTCACACCTAACTCGGCCGATAACAGTGCGCCGCATAATTCAAGTTTAGGTATGGTCAACATCTTCAATGGCGAGACCCTTGACTTTGCACACAGTAAATTAACATAAACTTGTCCACTTCCGTCTACTGAACGCACATAGGCGCATGTACCATAAGCCCCCATAGACGCGTCTGAGAACATATGAATCTCAATATTTTTTACACCTTTACATAGACGTGTCTGGGGAATTCTATACACGTTAAACTATTCATACTCTTTACAAATGTGTGCCACATAGTCTGAATGTTACTATCTACTGGGTCGTCCCATTCTAATTTACTTAACCACAATTTCTGCATAATTAGCTTAGCTTTGATAACAAATATACTTAAAAGGCCCAGCGGGTCAAATATCTTCGCGATACAAGACAATAAGTTTCGTTTAGTGATCGGTTTACGTTGTTCGACATCGATAGAAAATTTAAATTTATCACAATCGGGCGACCATGTTAATCCTAACGTACTGGTTGTATGTTTAAGGTCGGAAATAGCTTGAACTTCATGTAATCTATTTTCTACAAGTAAATGAGTCGCATTTGATCTGAACTTTCGTAAGTTAAAACAAGCCGAATCGAAAATTTTTGTTACGGTTCTACAAATACGGTCTAAACCTGCCTCTGTTTCATGTCCTGTCGCGATATCGTCTACGTACATATCATGTTTAATTATCTCTCGCACTTCCGGATCACTACATTCATCGGCTAATTGAAAAAGACAGCGCGTGCTCAAGAACGGCGCTGACGCGGTTCCGTACGTAAGAGTATTTAATTTTAAATAATTTATCGGTTCGTTCTCGTTGTCCCTCCACATTATCATTTGCAAATGTCTTTGATTATTATTAATTAACAAATTCCGAAACATTTTTTCTATATCAGCAGTCATTACATAATTATGCTGTCTGAATCTAAGTAATATACAAAATAATTCGTCTTGAATCACTGGTCCCACCATTTGAATATCATTTAGCGAGAACCCGGTACTTGTCTTCTCCGAAGCATTAAACACTACCCGAAGTTTAGTTGTTTCGCTTTTTTCTTTAAAAACCGGGTGATGCGGTAAATAATATCCAAAATCAGGCATGTTGACTGCTGATAGGTGATTCAAGCTTTCATATTCCTTTATAAATTCGACATAAGGTTTTTTCAAACTGGCTTGTTTTTTAAATCTTTTTTCTAAATTTATTAAACGTGATTTTGCTTTATGTAATGAGTCGCCTAACACCCCAGGTGATGTGTGGAAGGGAATTGTAACACAAAATCTACCTTCAGCTGTTCTATACGTATTTTTTATAAAATGATTTTCACAAAATTCTTCTTCATTACTATACGTTAAATCATTATTTATGATTTCCTCAACCTTCCAGAACTTCTCAATTTGATCACTAATACTTCTGGTAAAATTACACTTTACTACACTATTATCTTTACAAAGGGCAATAGGACCGGTAACAAGCCAACCCAACTTAGAATATTGCAGTGTGGGCTTACCCTTACCCAATTTTATTTGTTGACCAGTCACCAGCTCCCAAAATAAGTCTGCTCCTATTAATATATCCACTTCGGAGGGCTCATAAAATCTACAATCCGCTAAATCACTAAGTATGTCATCCGGAATATTCAACTCATCTACATTTACCTTTACGTTAGGTAACATAGTTGTGATTTGCGGCACTACCATACTGTCTACTACAGTCGAGAAGTCACTCCGAAGGGAACTAACAATAACAACTCACAAACTTTACCTAATTGCAACTTACTATTCGCTATACCTAGAACTGTCATAGGCTTATTCGTACGCTTACATACTAACCCTAGCTTCTTACAAAAATCTTCAGTAATTAATGAAATTTGACTACCGGAATCTAATAATACGCGTGCGATCTGATAATTATTATCTACTTTATTATATACGTTTACGAGCGCGGTAGATAAAAGAATGTGTTGAGCGGCGATCGATGATAGCGAAACCTGTTCCGTCGCACACTCCGGCGCATGGCACGTAGGCACAGTGGCCGCAGATACAGTCGGGCTGCATGACGCTAACGGGTTCGAATCACGAGAATGTACTTCGACCGAATTTATATCATTACACATAGGCTGAGGTTTATTTCTATGTAGCAACGAGTTATGTTTGAACTTACAAAGTTTACAGCCGCTTAATTTACAATTGTATGCACGATGACCCGGTTTTAAACAGTTAATACAAAGTTTATTTTTCCACACAATTTCGTTTCTTTCTTCTAAGCTTATAGAATTAAACCTCGAACAGTCAACCAGACGATGGGTTTGTTTACAAAGGACACAATTATAAGAATGATTACCACCAGTTTGCGTGGATGTGACAAAACTAGACACTTTATCAGGTTTACTATAATTTACACTAGATTTATTCGGCCTTGCTGTTTCTAGAACGTCCGCTCGGTCGCGCAGGAATTTATAAAATTCATCGAGGGTAGGAACGTCGCCTAGGGTTCCCTTGTGTTCCTCCCATTTTCGACTTGTGACATTATCTAACCTTATTACGGCTAAATGAATAATCATAGTATCCCAATGCTCAACCGGCTGTTTTAATGCCTTTAACCCTCTTAAATGCTTAGTAATCGTGTCAATCAAATAACGCAATGATTTATCGGACTCTTTTGTTATACTTTCTATGCCAAATAATGATTTCATATGATTACTTATTAACAACCGCTTATTATTATACCTTTGACATAACAAATCCCACGCTGTATCGTAGTTATCGGAGCAAAAAGATAACGACTGGATAATTAGTGCCGCACTACCCACTAGTGAAGATCGTAAATAATGAAATTTATTTATTCTTTCAATGGATTCATTTACGTGTATTAACGATTCAAATGTATCTCTGTACTCTAACCATTGACTATAGTTCCTATCAAACGTTGGTAACTTAATAGTAGGTAATTTTATGGACCGACTGAATGAATTTCCACCCTCATAATTAAAACTTTCTGAACCCTGCTTAATTAAACTCCTTTTTCTAGCATTTAAATCTTCAATTCGTGTTAAAACACACTGGCCTTGTGAAATTAAATAATAAAATTGACCTTCCACCTCGGAACGGATTTTCATTTGTTCGTCCGGGTCTTCAGCATCAATTTCAATTTCTGCCTGTAGACCATCAAATGTGGAAAAACATTCCTCTAATTTAGACAACCTTAGCCTTAACTCGGAGGTTTGTTGTTCGGTTAAGCTTTCTAGGGGTTTAATGTTCTCTAAGAAATTTTTAAAAATAGTGAGTCGACCTTTTAAATAACTACGTTTTTTAACTGGATCCGCGGCTTTCATAGTGTTAACCGACATTGCTTAATAATACGACAAATTAAACGTTGTGAACTAAATACTACTAATACCCAGGATTTAATATACACTATATACTAAGGAACGCACACACAAATTACCAAATAGTTGCACAAGGAAAGAAGTAGGTAGTTAGGAAAAAAGGAGGGCCCACCTGGTGAACTGATACTCTCTCTTCTACATATACTAGCAGGTTCTTCTAGATTGGCTTCCAGATTCCTTATTTCTCAGCATTACATATACGACTTCCTTCTTCTTCCCAAATCCTGGTCACGGCACCAAAATGTCCAGGCTTGGACTGTGTGCAGGGTGGTTTGTGTGTCCAATTAAAAAAGATTATATCCAAAATTACTCAAGACGTTTATTACTGGTTATATATTTATTTATTATATTATGATGTTCCTCGAACGAAAGAAGGCCGTGTGCGCGCGTGCGCATCCTTTTATATGACGATACGCTGCGGGTGCGGGGAAGGGTGGCGTGTAGTAGTGTGGCGGGGACGCCCGCCTCTGTATCCCGTACATTTGAATTCTGAGCCTTAACAGCTACCATAATCATTAGTCTTTTAATTGGAGACTTGTATGAAAGATTGAGTATTTAGGATACATAACGAATGAATTAAACAAAAATTTATAAGCTGAAATAAATCATTACAAATAAAATATGAAAATTGCATTAAATACCGGTTCTTCAGTCAGGATACTGGGGAACTTATTTATTAACATAATCGTTTGCTGACAGGTCTTTGGTTTTACACTTATTTTAGTTATCGGGGACTTCTTGGCGGGAAAGTGAAGCGTCATGTCTGCAGTTTTGTTTTATTTTTTAAAACTTGTGATATTTTCAACTTTAATGTGTAACGACGGTGGATTGTTTGTGTACGTACATGAGTGTTGTTAATTGAAACCAAACAATAAAAGTTAATTGAAACATTCTAATTCTCTCAAGAAGTCCATGTGAGATCTCAGTATAGTCCCACATCTGTACTGAGAACTCAAAGGGTTTAGAAGGCATCTCATTTACCTTATACCATCTTTATCACAACTCATTCAATTTATTTTGTTTTATATATTATTAATATATCTTTTACTTGACGCCCACTTCTACTGTGCCATCGCTGTTTGTGACGCAGGCAGATTATAAAAGTGTCGCATTTTACCAAAAGACAAGGGAGATATTTAAGAGTGGTGAACGCAATAACACAAAAAAGTTAGCTGTCATACTATGTTGCATTTTATGTTATATAAATAAAAAAGGAAGCGCTCGTAGCTCTGCGGAACTCAGTGATCGGAAACGATCACAGGAGTACAGCAGAGTTTACAGAGGTCAGTCCTTGGATGGATGACCGTTTGTGTGGCATTTAATATCGAGCGCTTCCGTGCTTCAGACGGCACGTTAAGCCGTTGGTCCCGGTTATCACTAAATGTGGTAGTCGTTAAGCCATGTTAGAGGCCCAATGGGCGGCTTGATAAATTCTAACAGCAGGATGCCATACACCTGCCTCCGCCAATCCGCACTTGGTATGTGAGAGGAGGCTCGTGCTCAGTAGTGGGACGTTAATGGGCTGAGATGATGAAATATAAAAGGTTTTCCATACATTCACAATTTGTGCTTTGTCGTTTTGTAAAATGATGCATTAGGTACTTCAATCTACCTTTGACATGTCCTCGTTGCAACATCTCGCTGCACGCGGAGTCATAGAACATGTTTTGTGCAGTGCCGTGCTTGGGTCGAGCACGCGCTATAGATAGAACTAAAGA
Organism: Musotima nitidalis; assembly: GCA_949126915.1. Lineage (NCBI taxonomy): Eukaryota > Metazoa > Arthropoda > Insecta > Lepidoptera > Crambidae > Musotima > Musotima nitidalis. The sequence continues at coordinate 6,263,757 of OX421440.1, forward strand.
ATGATAAGTAAAGTACGCGCTTTCATAAAATTAGAAAACGATCACTTTATTTATATGTTAAATACGCGGATCGTATAATAAATATTTATTTATTGTTTTATTTTATTGTGACATAAAAATTTGGGTATAAATTGTACAATTATACTTTTTCGACACTTGATTGGGTGGAGGGTTAATAGCCTAAGCTTTTAACCCTCCACACTGTGTTCTTTAATTACACTGTGCCAATATAAGATACCATTCTAAGATGTAAACTATTTCTAACTACCTACATTGTTTGCTTGTCAAATGTATTTTTTTTCATTTGTTATTATATTTGTAGATTATTTTATTTTAACGATACATTGTAAAACTATGGTGGGAATAAACATTTTTTATTATTATTATTATTCTAATTTTGTAAGCATTTACTGATAACATACGCGCGTTTTTCTTCACTGCGTGTTGCTATAAGACCCTTATGTGGGAGTGGGCGAGCGATATAGTTCACTGCACTCGCACGTTTTATGGTCCGTGCAGCAAAATATTACGACAAGTATAATTATTTATTCATTAATATAAAATATTTTTTCATTCGCCTTCTTACCAATAGGATTTTTAATTAAACTATAAAATAAAACAGAATTGGCATCGAAAATAGTTTTTATTACATATTTTGCAACAATCAATGCTATGCATAAATAATGTACCCAAATATTAATTATTGCAAAATGTTCAATTTTTTTATTAGTTTTTCTTTGCAAAAATATTGTGGAATTTATCTAGAAAGTATCTTTAATTTCATTTGAATTATTCTAAATATGGTAAAATTAAACAATCAGCTATACCTTGAAATATCGAAATAAATGAAAAAATGACGTAGTTATTTAAATAATTTAACATCTTTTCTCGTTTAATAATTTGAAACTGACAAAAATAATTAATTACTTTAGTATACCTAGATCTTATAAGCCCAAGCCAACCCTGCAAGTGGTGCACCTGCCGATCAACGAAGCTTTGGCAAACAACAGTTTCCGTAGGCGGCAATAGGCTCGCCACCTATCAACAATATAGCTGGCGAAATGTGGACTACCTTTCGTGGAAACAGGCAGATTATATGTATGTATGCTCAAGTGTTTTAAAGAGCTTAAACGAGCAATTAAAAAAAATAATTGGCTTTATTTTCCAAAAACAGCCTAAAAGCTTATAATATCAACAAAAATATTAAGTTTCATAAAATTGATACGTATCAGTGATTTTTTTTATCATAATAATAATATAGAGCACCATAATTATTTCATACAACCAAAATCTAAATTTAGCCCTTACGATGAAAATTTAAGCTGAAACAATTTGAAAAATAATTACTAAATAATTTAAACTCTGCCATTAATTTAAATACATAACGAAAATCATATGAAAATAGCAATCGACGAAATAAGACAAGTTTTTTATATAAAAATATTTTCCATTTTTTTTTAAAACATTCGAGAGTATTTTACCAAGGCACCTAAATTAAATATTATAAATTGATTTTTATATAAAAAAATAATTTTTTTTTCATATACTTCGTTTTTATTTTCATTTTATTTAAAGAAACATCTTAAGGGAGTGATTTTTTCAACAAATAATTAGTTATATAATTTAAAACATTTTTTTAAAAAAAATCGTGATAATTCTAAAGTACATGCATAACTGACATATTTTTTAAGTATTTAAGTTTAACTATGTTTACAGATGAATTATTTTTATGCTATTTTTTTAAATTTATTATTAATTTATTTAAATATGTCATCACGTTCCATCTCGACTTGTTGAAGGGTATTCTGCAAAAAAAAAAGAGAAAAAAAATTGTATGAACGGTAATAAACGAAAAATATGTTACAGAAAAGTACCTTATAACAATAATCTAATTTAATGTTGAGAAAAAATATATTTTGAGCACAGAGTAACTAAAGAAATAAAATAAATAAGTAACGTCAGCAAAAAAATAACTGTTTTTAAAACAATCAAACCGGGTGTAAAGGGATCCTACCAAGACCAAAGGAGCCTGCAAGTGGTGCACCTGCCGATCAAGCGAAGTGTAGGCGTATAACATACCTCTGCCTACCCCTTCGGGGATACAGGCGTAAATGTTAGATCTTATTAAATATTCCTTATCAAGAGATAACAACAGATAACAGTGACGACTTTGATATGGGTCGGAATGAAAACTTTTATTTTATACTTACTTATAATACATAGTTACCCAGACCATACCAAAAACTCATGTTCATGCACACAAATATTGTCCTGTGTGGGAATCGAACCCACGACCTGAGGACTATGTCGGAAAAAAGCTATCGGAAATCGTTCAAATGCCGTGTTGTATAGGCCTAGAATAGTGCTACCCCCTCTAATCTCGGGGAGTCGTACGAGTCGACGAAGAAAAATCCTACCGGATGATGGGCAGCAGCGTCATCCTGCGTACTGGATGGAACTGCGATCACCAACCCGTCTGCCCAGCGTGCTGATTACGGGCAAATACCCCCAATAGAATGTAATCTATCGGGGAGGCTAATGTTCAGCAGTGGACTTTAAAAGGCTGATAAGACGATGATCTAAATAGACAATACTATGCCTTAAGATCTAGATCGAATTTCCCTATTACTATTTTAAAAACTAACTAGATTGTTAAAAAAAAAAAAATTCAAAATAAATTACCTGAGGTATTGTATACGATGGTTTCATTCTGAAACAAGAAAATATAAAGTTAATTTTAAAATTTGTAACCAGACACAGAAAATATTATGGAATATAATAAACTGAACCTCTAAAAAATACTTTTTTGATCATCAAAAATACTGATCTAGCATCTAATAGGGGATTAGGTGCTCCATCAGAATTTTTTGATGTACAAAAAGGTTAGGTTAGGTTGGTAATTTATTAATTTTGATGACACATTAAATATGAGCCAAATATTATTAATAAAGAGAACAAAGCTCACTTGCAAATGGTGAACCTGCCGATCAACAGACGAGGCTCTGGCGAACATAACAATTGCCGGTAAGCGGCAATAGGCTCGCCACCTATTACGTGGGACCAATACTGGCGAAGTGTGGGCGTATAATATGCCTCTGCCTACCACTTCAGGAAAACAGGCGTGAATGTATGTATAAACGTATGTAAGAGAACAAAAATGGCTGAATTTCAGCTATCACGTAAAGTGACTGCCGTCTGACCTCCGCAACCCAGAGGGAAACATCATTCTACGGTTAAGCCAGCTGGGAGGATGTTAGAAGGCACTGACTTCCTAATAACGACTGCCATAGATGTTCATGACAGCCGGGACCAACGGCTTAACGTGCTTTCCGAGGCACGGAGCAAGCAATAATTTCGCACAGAACTTCGGAAAAGTCATAGGTGCGACCGGGGTTATAACTCCGGACCATCTGAATTGGTGCTGGAATATTGAAATTATGATTGATTATTTATATGTTATTATTATGACGAAGCGCTAGTAGCTCTGCGGTGCTCGGTGGTCGGAAACGATTACCGAAGTACAGCAGAGTTTACAGAGGTCAGTCCTTGAATGGGTGACCGTTTGTGTGGCATTTGATATCGAGGGCTTCCGTGCTTCGGCAGGCACGTTAAGCCGTTGGTCCCGGTTATCACTAAATGTGGTAGTCGTTAAGCCATGTTAGAGGCCTAATGGGCGGCTTGATAAATTCTAACAGCAACTTTAATTACTTTTTAGGGTTCTTTTCGCAGTGGTCAGTCCTTGAATGGGTGACCGTTTATGTAGCATTTAATATCGTGCGCTTCCGGGCTTTGAAAGGTTACATGCCTTCGCGGTAATCACATAGGAGCTTGAAAAGTACTAACAGCAGGACGCCATACACCTGCCTCCGCCAATCCGCACTGGGTCAGCGTGGTGGAGTATGACCCAATACCCTCACACTTTGATATGTGAGAGGAGGCTCGTGCTCAGTAGTGGGACGTTAATGGGCTGAGATGATTATTACGAAATAACTTACAGGCATAGCTTGTCGCTGCCGCTGCACCGTCATGGTCTGCTGAGGGATTGTGGAGTCAGGCTGCACTCCTAACGAATCGTATATCTCACGGAGGATCAGCAGCATCGTGTCTTCAGATTCCCTGAAAGATATTTTACAATCATTATCATGTAGTACGAATCTGGGTTGCGGAGGTCAGACGGCAGTCGCTCCATGTATCCATAACTTTCAAAATTCAAAAATTATTTATTTCATAAACTATTACATAGTACTTGAAAACGTCAAAATTAAATATAAATATAAAAAAAAACAATCGAAATATTATAACACTGAAATCACTAATAATAATAATAAATAAATTAATATATAATAAAAAAATTCTGACAATTACACCAATTATTTAGTTCCAAGATAAATATCATTAAGAACTTGTGTAATGGATACTAAACAAAGGATAAACATACTCAAATACTTATTTTTTGTAAATACATACTTAATATAATAGGTTGGGGAAAAAGTCTTTTCGTATTTTTGTATGAAAAGTCAAGACATTTTTTTCAAAGTTTATTTACATTTATTTACAATATATATGTACCGTTTTGTTGAATAACTTTCTGCCATTTTGTGGGCAGAGACATTATCCCGTTACTGTAGAAACTTTGGGACTTCTGATCAAAAAAACGGGACAAATAGTTTTGGCAGTTCTCTCTTGAGGTCAACCTTACAGAACCTAAAGAATTCTGCAGAGACCGAAACAGGTGAAAATCTGAAGGCGCAAGGTCAGGGCTATATGGTGGATGCACTAGGACCTCCCAGTCGAACTCTCTTAATTTTTGCTGAGTGGCTAAAGATGTGTGTGGTCTAGCGTTATTGTGATGAAAGACCACACCCTTCCTTTCTTTTTCTTTCTTTTTTCGCTAGAGGGCGCTTTTACAAACAATACTGCTTTCGTTCACAGTGTGATAAATTAATAAAATAAAAATAGTTGCAGTGATTTGTAGCACTCAAGAGTTGTGTATTTTGTGTATTGTTTTGCGACTCGCCTGCACAAGTGTTATCTAAAGTTTACCGGTTAAGTGTGAGGAGATAAACCGTAAGTTTGTTGTAAAAATTTTTGATTTGAAGATCGTTAACATTGAGTCATGCATAGCTAAATTGTAAAAAGCACAACAGTGTGAAGTACTTCCTCTCACCAATAGAGGGCGGTACTAACTAGCGCCATCTACAGTAACACAATCGAAAACGTGAATATAGTACTCCTACCCATCAATAGGTAGCGCTACCTGATCGAACAGCAATAAACAAACAAAGATGCAGTGCGAAGTCTGTAACAAACAATTGCGCCCTAAGGGGGATTCTTCGAAGGACTCAACGGTGAGTTGCACAGGTTGCAGCTTCAAATACCATGCTTCGTGCCTTACACTATCAAGAGACGATTTGCGGTCTATAAGAATTACTGGAAGTATGACAGCATGCCCTTCTTGTCAGCTAATAAAGCGCAGTCTAAACTCCGATTCGACTCCGGTGAGAGCGGCTGCAGCTGGACCTTCCGATAAGGGCATTAAATCAAGTACGGAGCTGATGAGTGCCCCATCAGAACTCGCACCGTCAGCAATTCCCGCCTCATTTGAAAAAGTGGTTAAAGATATTGAGGGTGCTTTCTCGAACATGAAAGCAAAAATGGAGGACTTTACGGTGTCCTTAAATTCGACCACCGAGGATATTTTTGATTTCCGCAGGGAAATTAATGAGTTAAAAAATCAAGTTAAAGAACTGGATGCCTATAAAAAAGAAGTAAACTCTCTCCGCCTTGAAGTTAACGAGTTACGTCAGGAGATCGCCACTCATCAGCAGCGTCAGTTCCTTAGAGACATTGAAATTACTGGTCTTACTGAACACAAACAAGAGAATCTAACCCATATGGTATCGGTGCTTTCGGCTAAGCTGGGCGTTAATCTGGACCCCAGAGATATCGACGATGTCAGGCGTGTGGGCTCTCGCGATGGAACAGTGGAGCAGGAGGCGTCACGGCGTCCCAGGCCTGTCATAGTTACTCTGGTGCGTCGGGCCCCGCGAGACCAGCTGCTCCGTGCGGCACGAGTGAGGAGGGACATCACCACTGACAAAATCGAAGTACCTGGGAACCCTCGAAAGATTTTCATTAATGAACATCTCACCAAAAACAACAGGGTGCTTTTTAGTAAGGCCAGATCGACAGGCAGGGAGCTGAATTTTAAGTACACCTGGACATCAAACGGAAATATTTTCATGCGGAGAACGGATACTAGTTCCGTATTGCGAGTAACCACCGAGGCAATACTCGATAAACTGATGGGGGATTCGAAGAACCCCGCTCCCACCTCTATACAACGGTGCTCCTAACAGTCAAGTAGCGATGTCACAAGGTATATCGAACCCAGATGTTTTGCTCGCGAACTTCATTAAAATTAGTCAATTGACTTTTTTGTGTATCGTAGCGACTTTTTTAAATTTTAATTGTTTTCTGAATATTGTTTCTTTAGAAAGTCGACTAGAAGATGTTCATATCATTGTTATTTGGTTTGTTAAGAGTCACCTACTTTGTATCAGGACTCATAAAGGAATAGGCTTATGTATTGATGCTACTGTTTCTCACTTTCTTTTGCTTGTACTAAAATACTACTCTACTTACACTCAGAAACTCGAACTAAACTGTCACACAACACACTCACTAAGCGTGCTCCGCTACCTCTCTCTATTTCTGTATGGCAATCAGTGCAATATGACCTTTATAGTTTATAATGCTTAATACACAACTATTAAACTATAATATATCAGACGCTCTGGACCTGACATGCGAATTGAGGTTTCCCGACTCCTGCAATACAGTAATTACCAATGCTTATAACTTTAGGTTGATAACATTCAACATTAGAAGTATATCAAAGAACTTTGATGCTTTCACAACTCTTCTTCATAGAATTAACTTAAATTTTGATATTATAATTCTCACAGAGTGTAGACTGACGAACGAGGCAATAATTGGGGAAATCCCTGGTTATAATTATTTTTACACGCGTAATAATATTAATCAGAACGGAGGGGTGGTGGCATATGTTAGGACTGGCTGGAGAGTAACTGTGACAGAACCTATATTCGCTGAAGCATGCGGACTGGTTATTGATATTCCTAATTTGGTGACAGTTCTTGGAGTCTACCGTTCCCCATCTTTTAATTATAACAATACGTTTATCGATGCCGTAGATGACATACTAGTTAACCTGTCACATAGTCCTTGCAAAATTTTAGCAGGTGACATTAATATAGATATTTCCTCCTCAGACCCTAGTAAACACGATCCCTCTAACTATCTGACCCTACTTAGTCACCATGGTTTTAGGCCTGCTATTACTTTACCAACCAGGAAAGAGGCGTGCCTAGACCATATTTTCATAAAGTCAAAGTTCCAGGCCATAGGAGTTGTATGCCAGACAGATGTCACTGACCACTACCCATCTATTATTGGTTTCTCATGCACAATTAAACGAGACAAACAGAGCAGATTTAAAACAGTTGTAAATTATGATAGGGTCAGTGCGGCACTGGAGCAGGTAGATTGGTCTGTTGTCACTGATAAATGCGATGTTGATGACGCGGTTAAGGTCTTTGTTGATATTATATCTTCTACTGTTGAAATTAACTCACGAAGGATCCGAGTCAGTCGATCAAAGCATACCCTATGTCCCTGGGCAACACCTGGACTATTACGTTGTATCCGCCATCGGGATAAGTTGCATTCTTTGGCCAATCGCTTTCCTAACGATAAAATACTTCAAGTCTCTTACAGAAGGTACCGAAATTTTTGCAATGAAATCCTTAGGAAGGTAAAAGCCGAACATAACAGTGCCGAACTAGAACAGGCTAATGGAGACCCAAAGAAATTATGGAACAGCATTAAAACCATATGCCATTTTACACAAAAAAATAAAAGCCCTATCGAACTTCTCAATATCAAAGCTGACCCTGTGGCGTCACTGGCCTTGTGCAATACTTATTTTTCAACTGTGGGTCAGGTGCTTGCAGAGGATACAAATATGAAAAAATCTAAAAATGATCTGGCTCTGAACATCAACGAAGTGAGCAGCCCGCCAAACTCACTCTTTCTATCGCCTACTGATCAAAACGAAGTGGAGTCTAATCATGCTACTCCCGAACAAGTGCTCGACTGGACCTGATGGAATATCAAATTGTTTAATAAAGGCTATTGGAAAACCAACTGTATACCCTTTGACACATATATTTAATTTAAGTCTATCGTCTGGCAGGTTTCCGGCCTCATGGAAGACGGCCTCTATCACGCCAATACATAAGGATGGACCTACTGATATTCCCAGCAATTACAGGCCTATATCGCTCCTCAACGTCTTCTCTAAATTGCTGGAAAAAGTGGTAAACAGGCGGTTGGTAGGGTTTTTAGAGTCGCACAATCTTTTATCGGATAGGCAGTTCGGGTTTAGACGCAAGAGATCTACTGAGGATGCGATTAAGTTACTCACCGATCTTGCATCTTCGTACCTTGATGAAGGGTCTCACTGTGTGGCAGTGTTCCTGGACCTAGCCAAGGCCTTCGACACAGTCTCAATCCCGATACTTATTAAAAAGCTAGAGAAAATGGGCATCCGTGGAGCCGCCTTGGACTGGTTTCGGAGTTACCTCTCGGACAGGGGACAGGTTGTGAGAGTAGAGGGATTCGAGAGTGATCGTCTCCCAATCAACTTCGGCGTTCCTCAAGGAAGTATCCTCGGCCCCACCCTCTTCATTATTTACATGAATGATATACATAGGCTTAACATCCCCGACGCTGAATTAATATGCTATGCTGATGACACAGCTGTCCTGTTCAGAGGTACGGACTGGAGTGCTGCTCAGTCTAATGCTGAAAAGGGCATGGAGGCGATCTCAGAGTGGTTAAGGCAAAACCTGCTTACCTTGAACACGAAAAAAACCCAATACATGTGTTTACATAAATCCGCTGCGTCTAACCCGACAAACCTTAAGATACAAATGCATAACTGCGCGGGAGACACAGGAGCCTGCAATTGTGACTTTCTACAGCGAAAAGATAGCCTCAGATATTTAGGAATAATGCTGGATGAAAACTTAACTTTTCACTCACACATTCATATGCTGGCAAAAAGAGTGAGGAAAGTCATGGGTGTAATGCGTATACTAAGAAATGCGGCAAATATCAATTGCTTGAAAACCGTTTACTTCTCTGTCTGCCAATCGATTTTAGCATACGGTATAGGGGTATGGGGTGGTTCTGCAAAAACCCTAATGATAGAGCTTGAGAGGGCACAGCGAGCAGTACTTAAGGTGATGCTAAGAAAGCCTTACAGATACCCCACCAATGACTTATACAAGGAGCTGAATGTGCTGCGCGTTAGACAGTTGTTTATTGTCAATGCATGTCTGTCCATCCATCGATCTGGTGCAAGGCCGATTCTTTCAAGGGGTGGAAGAAGAATCTGCAAATTACTGGTGCCTCTTGTTAAGACTAGCTTTGCCAAAAGATTCCCCCGTTATTGTCACGTCTCGGTTTACAATGCGGTCACAAAAAGTTGCTGTCTTAGTGATATCTCGGTTAGAGAAGCAAAACTAAAAGTAGTACAAATGCTATCTTCACTCGACTATGATCAAACGGAGGCTCTTATCCCACACCGATAAACACAGCATAATATACACACACAGAGACTCACATTATGCTCACTTAATTTTATTTAATTTTTTGTTTCTTTATAAATGTACAATCAATTTTAAAATTATAGTTAATTTAGCTCTTAAATATATAAAAAAAATTTCATCCTATTTTTAATCTAAACTCTGTAATCCAATGAAAATTGGTAACCCAAGATACAAGCTTTTGCTTAGTTTGGGAACCCCTGGAAATATTGTGATGTGATTTTATATTTCTACATTTGTAACCTTATAATCCTAGTTTGTAATAATACTTGAGTTACAATAAATACATTTTCATTTTCATTTTTCATTTTTCCTGTTGATCAATTCCGGCCGTTTTCTCTCGACTGCTTCCTTTAATCTCATCAGTTGCTGGCAGTAAAGATCAGAATCGATGGTTTTGCCGGGCGGTAAAAGCTCATAATAAACAATGCCCTTCCAATCCCACCATACACACAGCATCACCTTATTTCGTGTTAGGCCAGGTTTGGCCACAGTCTGTGAAGCCTGGCCAACTTTCGACCACGACCTTTTTCGCACGTTCTTGTCGTACGTGATCCACTTTTCATCGCCAGTTATCAATCTCTTCAAAAACGGCTCGGTTTCATTACGTCTCAATAATGAATCGCAAATGAGTACACGGTTCATTAAGTTTCTTTGAGTGAGCTCGTGTGGCACCCAAATATCGAGCTTTTTTGTATAACCAGCTTTCTTCAAATGGGTCAAAACTGTTTTGTGGTCAATTCCCAGTTCTTCAGCTACATCGTAACTACTAATATGCCGATCTTGCTCCACTCTTTCAAAAATGGCGTCCATTTTATTCGTAACAGGGCGACCAGAGCGAGGTGCATCTTTAACATCAAAATTTCCGGACTGAAAACGTTTGAACCAAATTTGTGCTACTCTTACTGACACTGCATCAGGTCCATAAACATCACAAATTTTTTTCACTGCTTGAGTTGCATTTTTGCCTTTTTTATAATAAAATTTTAAAATGTATCGAATTTCTTCATTAGATTCACTCATTTTTACGGAGAGAAAAACAAATGAAAAATAGCGGGAAACAACTTTTTTTTATTTTTTTATTTTCTTTATAATGGAACCTTTTTAATGTTACCAAAACCAGCCAGACACAAATAGTACAGACAAAAAAATTTTATAATAAGTTTATACCTACGTTATGCGAAAAGACTTTTTCCCCGACCTAATACATAGAGAAACACCCAGACCAGAACAATTATTCATGTTCATGAACACAAAGATTTGTCCTGTGTGGGAATCAAACCCACGACCCCTGGAGTAAAGTGTAGGTATGCTGACCTCCACGCCATATCGGTCGTCAAAGCAAATTGCATATTAAAACAATTTGAAAACAAAAAATAATTCAGTGTAAGTGAATCTAAGAATATTTATGAAATTCATCATATCTGGGTTAGACCAGTAAGAGCCCCACTCCAGGCTTGAAGATTCCGAGTGACATTAAACTTTTAGAGCTCAGTTGGGTGCGCGATAGCCGAGAATTGGTTTCTTTTTATGGCAATTTAAACTTTGTTGACTAGTCCACAACGTACAAATTCTTAGCAGTGACAAAACCGCGCGGCAACCAAGCGGCAGCTGCGCGGCAACCAAGCGGCAGCTGCGCGGCATCGTTTGTCGCCCGCGCGACGTTGCAGCTCTTTTTATTTATTTATTTATTTATTTATTTAATATAGTTATACAAGTCGGCTTACAGAGCAATGCATCCAACACACCGGCATGCTAGTTCTTACAATAAAATAACAATTATGAAAATTAATTAATATTACAATGTCAGATCATACAATAAAACACTAAAAACATACATCAATTCTATGAAATGTTAATTGCAATTGATAAAAATAACATAGGGATTTTAATTACATAAAAATGAAAAAGCCATTAATCACAATAAACTAACGCAATATTAAATTACAAACAAAATAAAATAAAATAATGTCCGAAAATTATAAAAACAAGGTTATGTCAAATTTAAAAAAAATTGTCTATGTTAATTACAAAAGAGAAACTTATAGGTAATTGCCATCATATTTCTCAGTCCATCAAAAAATAAATCGGTTTCGTTGTATTGTGCGAGCATGTCCCCGATCAGGCGTATAGCGCGCACTGTAGGTGCCTGCGCGGCGTACACGGTGCGAGTGGTCGGCCATTGCAACAGGCGCGGGTTCCGTCGCGGGGCCACTAACCCGCCTCTGTCCCAAGAAATGCGATTTGGCACGCAGAGGCAAACACGCTCCAGTATTTTTGGACAGTCTATCGCGTGGTAGATGATGGATATGTAGTGTACCATGAGTAAAAATTTCCTCCTTGAGGCGAGTGTATCGAGACCTACCATGCCGTACACAAACATTGAGGGGTAGAGGTAGGGATAATACCCGTAATTTCGTTTGAATATCCAACGAGCAAACTTTCTCTGGAGTCTTTCAATTTTAATACTGTATTTAGTTTCATGGGGGTCCCAGATGATCGCCCCATATTCTAATTTACACCGTACGTACGCATTATACAGTACCGTAGCTACTAAGGAACTATTTAATTCTGAGGAGGTCCTAATTATAAATCCTAATAATTTACTTGCTGATCTACATATATTTAACACATGTGTTTGGAAGTCAAGCTTAGCATCTAATAATAATCCTAGGTCCCTAATATCGTCAACTCTTTCCAAAGGAGCGTCAAGTAATCTGTAATTAGTCATTATATTAACTCTTTTCTTAGAAAAAGTAATCGTTTTACATTTAGTTTTGTTAAATTCTAATCTATTAACGTTGCTCCACGCATCCACTGCGTCAATGTCACTCTGCAATAGGTGCGCGTCATCTATGTTGCCTATCCCTAAAAATAATTTGAGGTCATCTGCAAAGAGAAGACATTGAGCGGATCTTATCACATCAGGTAGGTCATTTATCATGATAAGAAACAAAGTAGGGCCTAAGGTACTACCTTGACTGACTCCTGACCTAGTGTAAAAAATTGAAGATTCATGACCATTCAACTTTACGAACTGACACCTATTTTTCAGATAACTTGCAAAAAACTGTAACAACTTAGGTGTAAAACCCATTATAGAAAGCTTATGCAGTAGTATGTCGTTATCTACCAAATCAAAAGCCTTTTTGCAATCGAAGTAGACTGCGTCAACCTGCCTACCAGCATCCATCTCAGCAGAGACGTAATCCACTAACGATGTCAGATTCGTAGTTGTTGACCGCCCTCTTCGAAAGCCGTGCTGACTATTATGCAAACGAGAACTAATCTGTCTGCTTATTTGGCTGTTAAGTATTATTTCGAAGAGTTTGGCAAAAACAGACAGCACAGCAATTGGTCTGTATGCCTTTATATCAGGCACGGGATCACCCTTAGGTATTGGTGTAACTCTGGACAGTTTCCATTTATCCGGATAAATGGCACTATTTAGAGAAAGATTGAATAAGTGTAGCAGTGGGGCTTCCAGTACCGAAACACAGTCTCTTACTAAAAACACCGGAACCCCATCCGGGCCCATTGACGATTTAGATTTGAGTTTTTTGGCGGCACTTTTCAGATCTATACCTTCTATACAATCTACTGAGATGGTGATTGTATCAGCTATAGCGTGAACCTCTCGCGCAGCCTCGATGGGATCCAATCGTGGCACTTCTTTCAAAAAAACAGAACCAAAGTACTGTGCGAATGCGCTCGCAGCATCCTGGCCAGTTAGCAACTCGTTATTAATTTTAAATGAATCAATACGTCGCCTGTCTTTCCTCTTATCCTTGATATACTCCCAAAATTTTACGGGTTCGTCAATAATATTACTTTGAATAGTTCGTATGTGCTGCCGATACGCATTGTCAATTAGCCTTTTTGCGTGCCATCTATAGTACCTAAACATCTCTCTGTCATAATCATTGGCAAGTAGCTTAAATTGTTTTAAATGTAAATATTTTGATTTTATACTGTTGATTATTTCTTGGGTGTACCACTTCGGGTAGCAATACCGATTTGTGATGTTTATACAAATAAGATGTCATTACAATTTTCTTTTTGGTCAGATAACTCATGATGCGTATATATGTCACCGTAAAATTGTAAATAACGTTAAATTATAATCTATCCCGCGATATTGTAATCTGTCGAAAAATTGTGATCCGTAACAAACTGCTCACAATTTAACGCATTATTTTTCGATAGATTATAATCTATCGAAGACAAACCGTCAGATTGTAAAATGGCATGCGACAGAACGCACCTCGCGCTCTGATTGGTTGAACTTCATGTTCCCCGCTCAGCCGCCCGTGGTCGCCATCTTCGGTGGTTATTAGTCAAATTCATTTGTTGTGAAATGTAAACAAACAGTGTTTTGGTGATTTAAAACAGATTTCGTGTTAATAATAATAACGCATTGTATTATAATAAGTTGTAGGGAGTGTTAAGGGGCCTGTGATAACCTAAAGAAGTGCAGTTAAATAATGAATAAGAGTTAGTCACCGAACATAACCTAATTTATATTTTCAGTGTTTTAATATTTTTTATGCGTTTGAACTCATTTGATATCTTATTTGATAATATTTACAATGTCGGATATTGAGTCTGTCTGTCAACAAAACTACGCAGAATTCAGAGTTTTGTTGAGTCGGCTGAGCGGGGAACATGATGTTCAACCAATCAGAGCGCGAGGTGCGTTCTGTCGCATGCCATTTTACAATCTGACGGTTTGTCTTCGATAGATTATAATCTATCGAAAAATAATGCGTTAAATTGTGAGCAGTTTGTTACGGATCACAATTTTTCGACAGATTACAATATCGCGGGATAGATTATAATTTAACGTTATTTACAATTTTACGGTGACATATATATTACTCAATTTCAAGAAAGATTGAAAGCGACTGATCCTCGGCTGCGTGGTCCACGGATACCCTTCCTGGTGGATCGCACTGTAGTCGCGTTGTGTCGCCGCGAAATATTTCCATGTCATATAAACGAACCCTAACTTTTACTTCACTTTATTTATTAACACACACTTTGAAAGAACACACCAGTAAACAAATACCTCACTGTCTTATAGTAAAATAATATAGAAACGATTGCGCGATTCTAAGTACAACTAGCGACTTCTCTTGGTGGCTTTGAAGAAACAACTATTAATATGACATCATTTTTGTTGACAATAAAATTAAAAAAATTGTTTATTATTTAAACACCTAAGTAAATTAGACATGCATACTTTATTTGAAATGACAGAGATCAGATTGTAATGTCAACTATTCTACCACTATCTATACAGTTAAAATTAATTCTTTATATTAATTATCCAAATTCAACTTAAATGATTTTGGGAATTTTGTATGTTTTAAATAAAATACCGCGGCAGCGGCCGGCCAAGCGCCAGAATTGATTTTTATATCTTAAACAATATAATTATTATAAAAGTTCTTACCTGTAAATTATTTGTCATTGTTGTCAAAAGTTACCGTGATATTATTTGCTAAACAACAAATTGCTAAAAATAGTTTTGCTAACTGTAAACTTGCGAAAATATGGTTTTGCTAAATGTTTTTTAGCCAAATGAAAATTTGGGAAACATACTTTGGCAATTTTCTCTAGATGGACAACTTATTAGTCATCTGCACTTTAAAATACCAACGCGATCTATGCGCACACCACAACTGTTTGTCACACCCATTATTAATAACTATGTTTCGTACAATAACCCAATAATCCGTATGTGTCGTCAATACAATTCCATTTGCTCTAAGGTTGACATATTTAAAGACAGCTTAAATATTTTTAAAAATTCTTTGCACAAGAATAATTTATATGTACCTACCCCATGAGTTTTAAATTGAAGTATTATTATGTCATCTTTATAATATATTATTTGTCTCTATTTACTCCTTGTACAGGAGCTTGTGTAATAGTGCCTAAAATTTTATTTGAATAGTGTTGTGTATGGTTATAATTGGATATCAGATTTGTAAAATTATGTACCTATACAAAAATGTTGTGTAATTCTTAATCTGTTATCTGTTACTGTACCTATTTAATAAATAAATAAATTGTCATTTTGGGAAACGTTTCTTGCCAAACGTCAGTAAACCTGATGATAATAATGATAAACTCACCAGTAACAGACATGGCTGCTCATAGCGAACAGGTATTCGTTGATCATTTCGAAAGGCGCCTCTTGCAGCACGTAATCTACGCGTCTACCCGCATTCAATTTACCCAGCTTTTCAGGCGATGCCTAAACAAAAGTAAGATATTTAATTCTATGATATTGATAACATAACATTGTTTTAGTACGCGCTAGTTTTTAAGTTTTGACCTTCATAAGAGCTTTTTTGAGCCAAACTTGAATAAATGATGTTGAATTTTTTATTACACTAATATGTGTATTTCTAAAGCGCTCGTAGTTTTGCGGTGCTCGGTGGTCGGAAACGATCACCAAAGTAAAGCAGAGTTTACAGAGGTCAGTCCTTGGATGGGTGACTTAATATTATTATTATTAATTAACAGGCAGGCAGTTTGAAAACTGATTGCGCCTGTATCCAATTCATCTGCATCTAGTTCCTCTTAACCGGTTGCATGTGTTTGTCCAGCTTGTTCTTGAATCAATTGACAGTGGGAGCTGACACTACATCTGCCGGCAGCTCGTTCCACTGTCTCACTACACGGTTGCCTAAGAAGTGCTTATGTGGGTTGTTGGTAGATAAGCTAGCGCAAAGTTTGAGGTCCCCCCCGACTGGTCTCCACCTTGTCGTGGTGGGGGGGCTGAGTACCTCCCGGTAGGGCGCAGGAGGCGCTAGGGAAAAGGTAACACCCAGAGACCGACGACTCTGGGTGCCCTTAGTACTGACTACCGGGGGGGAAACTAAGAGGGACCTATGGAGGGCGCTGCGGGTAGGCCAGGAGGCCCGCTCAGCAGCGCCAGGAGGGTCTAGGCAGCGGGGGCAGGGGGCCCCTGCTGTCTAACCATGGACCCTCCGGGAAGTCGGCCACACACGCTATGGTCGCACAAGGAGGTAGGAGGGGCGCGTCCACTGCGCCTCTCTGAGGAGGTCCTCCCGGTTTTGGTCCGGGGGACGTTGGCCGCAGGCGGGGTGTCAGAAGCTGCAACCCAGGTACTGGCCCCCGCCTCTTTCTTAACAAGCGGCGGGCGTCGTCGGAAGATTTTTAGTGGGTATTGCTGCCGGCGGTCGTGTCTGCCGGTGGTGAGTCCCACACCCCCTTTCGGTCCCCCTTTGGCCGGAAGGCAGTGCGTAAATGCATTTTGTTACCGACGTAAAACAAAAAAAAAAAAAGTGTAAAGTTTGAGGTGATGGCCTCTAAGGTGGGTATATATACATATGAAAAAAAACAGACCAGAACAAAAACTCATGATATTGCACACACAGATTATTCCTTTGTGGGAATCGAACCGACAACCTCAGGAGCGGAGTGCGGGTATACTCACCACCACGCCATATAGGTCTTAAGTGTATTATTTGTTTTAAACTCTTACCAGATCACTGTTTATTGGCATTTCCTCTCCCGCGTGCTCTTTCTCCAAATCTTCGACGACCTGATAAGGAAATGCTTTTTAATTTCAAATATTAATTACATCATTGAAGCGAATTGATTCCGTGGTGCTCGGAAACAATCACCGAAGTAAAGCAGAGTTTACATAGGTCAGTCCTTGGATGGCTGACTGTTTGTGTGGCATTTGATATCGAGAGCAAGTCTCCTCTCACACCAAGGTGCGAGGGTATTGGGTCATTCTCCACCACGCTGACCCAGTGCGGATTGGTGGAGACCGGTGTATGCCGTCCTGCTGTTAGTACTTTTCAAGCCCCTACGCGAAGGCATGTAACCTTTCAAAGCCCGGAAGCGCACGAAACTAAATGCCACATAAACGGTCACCCATTCAAGGACTGACCACTGCGAAAAGAACCCTAAAAGTAATAAAAAAATTAGAAATTTAACTTAATTATTTTTATATCATAAAAATATGCCAGGTTAGGGTATAGTTTGCCAATATTTTTTAGAATTATATTATTTAAATAATAATAATTATACTTCCATCTTTTGGTCTGCTGGAAGAAATTTCTTTTGGACATAAGCAGAACCATTGTACGTTGTTAGTCTGTAACTATCTGAGTCATGTAATTGTATGTGTGTACATAAATCGTTGAATAAATAAATAAACATAATTTCAGCTGTAAACCCGTCAGAATCAAGACACGCTGACCGGCAAATCCCCCAGATAAGAGTCACCGACAGACTGACAAATCTTGAGAAAAAACAATCATCACAACAATCAGAACAAAAAATACATTTTGCTTTTATTAATTATTATGGTACAGCTCATATCTCTTTCATTGTTGTTAAAAAAAAAAACAATTTTACCATACATAATGTCACGCCTCTTTCCCGTAGGGGTAGACAGCGATCTCATCCTTCCACTTGCTACGATCTTAGCACACACTTTTAGCTTCATTCACACTCATGAACCTCCTCATACACGCTCGTCGGTTTAGGGTACTTTTGACCTGCCCTTTCTCTAAAATTTTCTGAATTTGGTCATGAAAGGTCTTCTTCCCCTCCCTTCCATTCACCTGTTCATCATAAATCACTTTCGTTAGTCTACTTTCATTCATCCTCTCAACATGACCAGAACATCTAAGCATACCTTTCTCAATTCTTGTCACTATATCTTCTTTTACACCAGCTTCGACCCTTATCACTTCATTCCTTTGACGAATCTAAATGATACTGTTGGTCTTAAAGACAATAAAGTATATTTAATTTTAATTTTTTCACCTTATTCTCTGCACATAGTTGTTCTTTTTCAATTTCTTCCTCCACCACCTGTAAAATACATTAAACATTAATTAAGCCGAACGCTGAACTTGCTGGTAGGCCCCCTGGTTCAGTCAGATATATGTTTGTAAAAGTCTCAGATCAAACCAAGATCTACTCATTAAGAACATCTACGTTTTTAGAAGTCCTTCAACAGAAAGTGCAATAGATGTTAGGTAAAACAACTGTGCCGTGTGGCCTAGAACAGTGCCACCCCCTCTCATCTCACGGGGAGTCATAAGAGTCGACGAAGAGAAATCCTACCGGATAATGGGCAGCAGCGTCATCCTGCGTACTGGCTGGAACTGCGATCACCAACCCGCCTGCCCAGCGTGGGGATTATGGGCAGATACCCCCAATAGAATGTCATCTATTTGAGACTGTTCAGCAGTGGACTTTATAAGGCTGCAAATGACGATGACAAAAACCACTCTTATTACTAAGTCACCTTCTCAAGCTGCGAGTCAGTGGGTGGAGGCTGCGGCCTCCACATGCTGGTCCAGGTAGCCTTCAGCGATTCCAGAAGCTTCTGCTTTAGATCTGCCCCCACCCGTGCCATGGTGTCTTTTAATTCTGTTGAGAGAGATTACATTTTGAAATATATTTATTTGCATGTAAGTGAATCTAAGCTTCGTGATTTCAGTGTAGTAATATTTAGTTTTTTTTAAATTTATATTTTGTTTTGACGTTTTCAAGTGCTATGTAATAGTTTATGAAATAAGGAACTTTTTACTTTACTTTAATTCTTAAAATGAAAAAGGACACAACATAAATTACACCTGATATGTACGACAATTACGGTGTACATAACATTAACTATAAATTTGCGGAAAGGTTACACAAAAGAAATTCAAAGAAAAAAGTATGTAAAAAAAAAATTGGTTAACTGTAAAGTCGGTATACGGGCGAAAGTTTTACGTGACAACGACTTTGAGTGGTAAAATAATTTTAATGTGAATATTCATTCGTATAGTAGGAAGAAGGATGAAATAATAGTAACAATTTAAAACATTTATTTATACAAAGAATTATATTTTTATACTATATATATATATATATATATTTATACAAAGCCTTTCACTTTTTATGTCTGTCTCTCTCGCTCTTAGGCGGGCTAACCATGCCCGAGTGGAAGGGACGCGTGCCTCTCACTCGCTCTCATTGTGACCGCGTAACGTGAGCGGAGCGTAACGCAGTTTCTTGAAGTGTCACCCGGCAAACCAATTTATGAGACGTTGTCACGTCAATAAAAGTACTTACCTAAATGCATTCTTTTTCTGCCCTTGTGGTGCGGTATCAGGAAGGGCTTAGCTGTTCCAAGTTGCGGGCATATAAGCGGCTCGATTCTGTCACACAAAAGTTTTTTTTTTTTTAATTATTCAAGATTTTTATGTACAACAATTTTTAAGCTGAAGTTAGTTTTTCCTAAACTCGCGTCAGCGCGTTTTGGAGTCCTATAAAAGTCGCGGTCTGTTGCGCGCGTTTGCATTGCATGCTATTTGCAGTTACTAGTTATTATCTACACTAATATTATAAAGAGGAAAGATTTGTATTTTTGAATATTTGTATGTAACGAATAAACTCAAAAAGTACTAAACCGATTTTAATAATTCTTTTTTCATTAGAAAGCTACATTATCCCTGAGTAACATAGGCTAAATTTTAATTTGAAAAAAAATAGGGTTCCGTAAAATATTTGGGTTTTTCGGACACAATGTGTAAAAAATCAGCCAGAACAGTTACTCATTTTGCGTACGCTGCCTTAACTATAAGAGATAGAACCACAAAATGTGCAAATTAATTGTAGATCTTATAATTATCTACTAAAAAGTCCGCGACACACTATACCTATCAATGTCGAGTGAGGCACAACAACCATTTTTTTATTTAAAAGTCTTGAAATTTCTGCTGCACGGCGCCCTATCACGGGTCGGGGCTCCCGACCATCAGTTTATTTTGTTACTTGAAAATAATTTAACGTCAAATGTTGTTTTATAGAAAAGCTATACAATAATCGGTTTAGTAATATATCCCAAAACAACGGGTTACATTCCGGGACTGTTGGTAGGAGTGGAAACTTAGTATTAATTATATTTAAACATTTTCATCATTAAAAACTTTAACATCCACATAAAGACCTTCTATGCAGCCTATGGATAATGAGTGCGTCGTCGATGTTAGTGTCGGTGTCTGTGAATTAACCTGGGGATCATTTAGCTGATCGTGTCTTTCCTGGGTAGGCATTTTGCAGCGGTAACCGCCATCCACGCGGGCGGAGCCGCGGGGGACCGCTAGTTATAAATATAAACGAAAAAAACCCTGCCTGCCCCTTCGGGGAGACCGGCGTGATATTAGGTAGGTAGGTAGGTAGGTATGTAATAATATTTGTCAGTCACCAATAGCACAAGCCGGTTCATATCTTTATAACATAAATATCATCATATCAGCCTATAAAGTCCACTGTCCTCCCCAATAGATTACATTCTATTGAGGGTATCTGCCCATAATCAGCACACTTGGCAGGCGGGTTGGTGATCGCAGTTCCAGCCAGTACGCAGAATGACGCTACTGCCCATCATCCGGTAGGGATTCTCTTCGTCGACTCTTAAGACTACCCGTGAGATGAGAGGGGCACTGTTCTAGGCCCCGTTAACATTCATCATCCTTAGGAGACACTCATCCACTGCAGGAAAGAGGCCTCTACAATTGCACGCCACTGAGCTCGTTCTTCAGCTCTTCGTCTCCAACCACTCCCAGACGTTTTGCGTATGTCTTCGCTCCACCTAGTTGAAGGCATCCTTCACTTCTCTTATCAATACACAGTCTTCTTTATAGGACCCGTCTACCCCATCGGTTATTGGTCCTTCGTCAGATATCACCGGAGCACTGCTTCTTCAGCTTACAAATCCTTTGGGCTATGTCGGTGACTTTTGTTTTTTTGGGTCACCTCATTTCTGATCCGATCCTTTAGTCAAATTGTTTTACTACTGAGTACATTTTCTTGTAGCCGGCGGGAGAAAAAACTAACCTTGACGATTTTCTTGCCCGTTCTTTTACGATCAAGCTCCGGCCCGCAGTGAATGGGCGCGCTAATTTTTATGTTTTGACCTTCATGAGAGCCCTTTTGAGCCAAACTTAAATAAATGATTTTGAATTTTTAGAGAAATACCAAATATAGCCCTCTTCATAGCTCGCTAAGTGGCTTAAATTGGTGCACCAATCGTACTGTCAGTGTTTATGTCTCGACACCGTATGTCAAGACTAATAAAATAAATAAATTATTTAGTTCCAAGATAAGGATCATTAAGAAGTTGTGTTATGGATACTAAACAATTTTTATATAATACTATAACATATAAATATATTTTTTTTGTAAATACATACTCAATATACATAAATACTTTTTTTTGTAAAACATACCTAATATATATAGGAAAACACCCAGACCAGAATAAATATTCATATTTATACACACAAATATTTGTCCTGTGTTTGAAACGCACCCACGACCTCAGGAGTGGAGTGCGGGTATACTCGCCACCACGCCATATCGGTCGTCAAAACTGGTAGAACGCACTCATTAAAGACTTTTTTTTAATTAGTTTGTATGTAGAAACATACCTGTATGCTATGGGGTCGTACGGATGGAAGATGTTGAAGAAATTATTACAGGTGGGCAGAGAGAAGTCTTTCCCCAGCGTTTTGACACCTCGAATACATTCGAACATTGCTGGAAAACAAATAATAAATAAATAAATAAAAAATATTTTCTGACAATTACACCAATTATTTAGTTCCATGATAAGTATCATTAAGAACTTGTGTTATGGATACTAAACAACGGATAAACATACTTAAATACTTTTTATTTTGTAAATACATACTTAATATACATAGGAAAACACCCAGACCAGAACAAATATTCATGTTCATGCACACAAAGATTTGTCCTGTGTGGGAATCGAACCCACGACTTCTGGAGTGAAGTGCAGGTATACTGACCTCCACGCCATATCGGTCGTCCTATACATACATTCATTATAATCCCACAATACTAATCTGGGTGTAACAAAAGAAACCTTTCTAAAGGTGTATAGGGTTCCTACCAACATCTAAGGAGGCCAAGCCAACCTCACCTGCAAGTGGTGCACCGATCAACGGACGAGGCTCTGGCGAACGTAAAAGTACCCAGCAAGCGGCAATAGGCTCGCCACCTATTACGTGGGACAAACTATATAATTGGCGAAACACTAGTCATAGGTGCGCATGACTTTTCGAAGTTATATGCGTAATCGCTTGCTTCGTGCTTCGGTAAGCACGTTAATCCGTTGGCCGTCTGTCATGAACATCTATGGCAGTCGTTATTAGGAAGTCAGTGCCTTGTAACAGACTGACAGCTGGTTTAACCATAGAATGATGTTTCCCTCTGGGTTGTGGAGGTCAGACGGGTTGGATTGTGTTCCACAGATGATGGCAGGGACCTTTAAACCCACACACACTTTTTAATATATAATGAATACATTTCTAAACTTACCAATAGGGCTGCCCAAAGCGAAAAGGGCGGCAGGTCTGAACTCCAGTGAAGGATACCTTACTACCGTTTGACCAGCTCCTGAAGCACCCATCACGTAACTCTTCTCTGTATTTACGGTCTGTAAAAACAAACAAAATTGTTTTAATTATTATTATAACTTTGGACTTGGCCCACGAGATTTCTGCCATGTGGGATGTGGACTCAGCGACGATTGTTCCGATAGTGTACGGTCAACGGGTTGATAGCAAAGAGCTTCGACCAATATCTTAAGAAGCTCACGCACATCATGGGACCGTATGTGTATGTGTACGTATGTTTGCAAATAAATGATTTGATTGATTGACAATATATTGCCTCGGGCCGTGTTGGCGGCTCCTAGCCTGCCCGCCTTTAAAAGGAGGTTAAGAAAATATCTTCTTGAGCAAACGTTCTATGACATTAATGACTTTATGAAGTAATGACATTTTGTTTTATTTTAATTTTCATAATTATTGACCGTTTTATTTTTATTAATTGCATTTATATTTCTTGAGCGCTCATAGCTCTGCGGTGTTCGGTGGTCGGAAACGATCACCAAAGTACAGCAGAGTTTACAGAGGTCAGTCCTTGGATGGGTGACCGTTTGTGTGGCATTTGATATCGAGCGCTTCCGTGCTTCGGAAGGCACGTTAAGCCGTTGGTCCCGGTTATCACTGAATGTGGTAGTCGTTAAGCCATGTTAGAGGCCTCATGGGCGGCTTGAAAAATTCTAACAGCAGGACGCCATACACCTGCCTCCGCCAATCCGCACTGGGTCAGCGTGGTGGAGTATGACCCAATACCCTCACACCTTGATATGTGTGAGGAGGCTTGTGCTCAGTAGTGGGACGTTAATGGGCTGTGATGATGATATTTCTTGATTCATTTGTTATTGACATTTTTTATATTGACATTATTAATTCCTCATGATATTGTAATTTAATTTGATTTTACTATTTCTAATAATTATGTAATGTTAAGTATTACCAATAAATGAGTATTTAAGTATTTGAGTATTCAAGCTAGGTAGCTGGGTTAAGGGTCAGATACAAAGGCAGTGCTTCTCGATACGGCGCGCATTGTCAGGTTTCTCTCTCTGCAGCCCTAGCCGCCAGTCGTTTGGGTTTTACCTCGCGGCCGGCGGTCTACGTTTTTTATATTTCTTACAGTATTGTATTTTTTTTGTTATATAATAATTGTGAAAATATAAATTATGTGTAAATGAAATAAATATATGTAAATAATAATAATAAAAATGTTTACTGGTGCACCATACAATTAAAAATTAAAACTAAAAAAAAATGGTTGCCTGTAAAGTCGTTTTTACGGGCGAAGATTTTACGTGACAACGTCTTTTTCTCGGTAGAATATTTATTGATATGAATATAATTAAATTGCACAATAGGAACAAGGAATTGAATGAAAATAAGAATTGCACAAATTTTAACTATAGAAATATATTTTGTTTACTAAAACATTGTACACTAGTGCTGCGCGCGCGGCAGACCGATCATAGTTGAGTGGGAGAGAGACGCAAGGCATTCGCCGGGCCTCTCTCTCGTTCGGTGACTCATCGTAACGTTACCGAGCGTTACACTTTTTCATAAGTGACTCCCAGCCGCAACCTAATTTAAGACGTTGTCACGTCAAAACCATTTACAAATGTTTATTGGTGCACCAAAATGACCCAACTCAGCATATGCTAGTGCAATGTTCTAGCGCTGGTTTTCAGCTGGGCCATTTTGGGTGCAGTGCGGAACGTACATCTTATACATTATAATTATTTACAAAATGTTGCTAAAACTAATAAATAAATACTTTTTTGACAATTACAACAATTATTTAGTTCCAAGGTATCATTAAGAACTTGTGTTATGGATACTAAACAACGGATAAACATACTTAAATACTTTTTTTTTGTAAATACATACTTAATATACATAGTAAAACACCCAGACCAGAACAAATATTCATGTTCATGCACACAAAAATTTGTCCTATGTGGGAATCGAACCCACGACCTCTGAAGTTAAGTGTAGGTATACTGCCACGCCATATCGGTCGTCAAACTAAACTTATAAGGAGTAAAAAATAAAATCTAAATATCCGGTACAATCATAAACAAAAAGACAAACAACACATTTAATACAATACCACCATTACTATGATCGTTCCTCTGTAAAACCATTCAGCTCTGAAATTCTCTGCCGGCTCATGTGTTTCCTAGTTCCTATAATCCCGGATCTTTTAAGCGGGGCGTGAAACGGCATTTTAGCAGGCCGTCATGAGTGGGTGCGCTTTGTAGCGTGCCTATTTCACGGTATAAAGCTCTTTCATGTTTTTGGATTGCATTGATTGCTTACCATCAGGCAGAGTGTAGCAATGATGACATGTTACTTTAAAAAAAAATTACGACCAATAATCAAACCCACGACCTTAGGAGCAAAGCGCAGTTATATTGATCTCCACACCATATGTGTTGTTAAATATTATTATACAGGATGTCTCAGAAACGAGTGTTAAGCGAATCGTAACCATGTATTTTAGTTTTTTTTTAGTTTTAAGGTGCTCCCTCACCAGAAGCATTCGCTTGTATTGACACATTTCAGATTCGATTGCGAACATTACATTACAACACTGTCTTCCGGACTGAAGAGCATTCGCGTGTAAAATAACATTTCAGTTTCTATTTTGAGCATTTTTATTTAAGTAGCTCTCTGGCGAACATAACAGTGCCCGGTAAGCGGCAATAGGCTCACCACCTATTTATTACGTGGGACCAACTATATTGGCGAAGTGTGGGCGTATATTATGCCTCTGTCTATCCCTTCGGGGAAACAGGCGTGAATGTATGTATGTATGTGTATGTATATTATTTAAGTAGATTCCTCGCATTGATATAACATGTTGTATCAAAATATTACAGGTTGTATCATTACAAGTTAACACGTTAACTGCCGGCCATACATTGGGTGAAATTTACATTTTTTTTTGTGTGTTCTTTAATGTAGTTTAGTACGATATGGATTTATATGTATCTTAGGCTGCAATCGCATGTATGGTTTTTGAAATAATCTCAAAAAACCACGTGAGGTCACCGGTGACCTACGTGGCGCTGGGATGTCAAAAATTGAATTTTCGTTACTTTGGCGCCATCCCGGCCACCCCTCCGGTCACCCGCTCCGCAGTCGGCTGCTTGCGTCCGCGCTAGACGCACGTCTTTCTGATTTTTGTTTTTCGCGTGTTCGTTCGTTCTCACTATGGATTCAGACGGTTTCGATATCGACTTAGTGTTAGGTTTTCAAAAGTAATTAAATTAATTTATAATAATTTTGTGATTTTTGTTGCTCTTATTGTTTTAAACTGTAGTTTGCACATTTTCATTAATGTACGTTTCTAAACGAATGCTTCCAGACCAACGTTACCGGTAGTGACGTAGTTACGAAAAGTCTTATAAAAAGAGCAAGCCTTTTTGGGACAGGCTGATTTTTGTACCAGAGCTTATCGGACGTACAGTTGTTAATTTTGTATTTGTGAATCTAAGTATAAGTTTTCGGAAATATAAAGTGAAGCTGAAAGCATCGGAGTTATTATTTCTGCTACCCATGTGTTTCTAAAGAGTAGAGGAGTTCTTACATCTCAGAAGAGGGATTTCACCACTTAGTGTAAGTAAACGCCCTCATTATTATTAAAAATTAGTATAGTGTACTATAAATAAATTGGCAATTAACAAATTTACGAAATTAAATGTGTTTTACTGACATAACGTAGGCCATTTTAAATTTTTAAATTAAATACCTATAAATTATAGACGGAACGAAAGCCATCTTTTATTTTCAATTAAACATGAGGTTCTGACAAAACGCTAGCCATATTTAAGATATTTTTTTGCATGTCATCCTTGTTGAGGGAATAGAAAATTGTTAGATTAGTCAGAGATTAAACGCCGTTTTATAATTTGGGTATTCCGATGCTTGTACAATTTTATTATTGCATATTTCACAGTTCCTTTTATTACAATTGTGTCCAATATTAAACTAGTAATTATATACTTAAGATAAGTTATGAATCATGGACATATTGATGTATAATTTGTACCCATACTACCTCTTTCATATTAAACGTGCATAATACAGATAAATGCCAATGCATTTATTACACGATTTAGTTTAAACTCATCTGTAGCACTCTTGCATAGAACTTAATAATTTTATAGACTGTGGTAGATAAATTTATCACACATTAAGGTGTCGCGTGCTTGTATTTACCACGTTTATTAGAAATATATTAATGCATAAAATATAAAATACTTTTTTTTGTGTTCCTGAGGTCTGAAATGGATAGAGAACATGATGAAAGAGGCGACGACGGACGGCGACTAACCACACCGTGTCGCAGTCGTAGCCGTCTCCGAGGTGATACCCATCGAAGCGAGCGCAGTTTAATCCGTAGTCTTCGGGATCGAGAGAAAGAATTACGACGTGAGCAAGAGCGACTCCGGATTCTTGAAGACCAAGTAAGAACGGAACGTGAAAGTCGTGAGAGGCTGAGATCGACGGGCAGCCAGCCGCGGCGGCGTGCATCTCGCAGTGCAGCACGTGTCACGGCGCGACGCAGCCGAAGCCGCAGCCGCAGCCATCGCAAGGTACAGGAGCGACAGCATCAGCGTTCACATATACCAAGGTCACGTAGTCCAACTTTTACTTCTAAAGATGTCATGGATATAATTAAGTCTATAAAGGGTGGGCCATCGGCTCAGCCAACAGACCAAGGCGCATATAAAAATAAAATTGATCATCAAAACATTCTGCCAAATTTTGATCCAACTACTAAAAATCAAAGAGTAGACATTTGGTTGAATAAAGTAAATGAGTGCGCCTCGGTTTATGGCTGGGACGGCAGGACCACTACTCATTTTGCAATGCAGAAACTACAAGGACTGGCCAAAACATGGTATGAAAGTTTAAATTCTATATTGTTTACCTGGGACGAATGGCAGGAAAAATTAATTAACGCTTTCCCATGCGAACAAAACTATGGCCAGTCGTTGGAGGAAATGCTAAAACGGAAGAGTAAATTTAACGAGCCAATTGAAAATTATTACTATGAAAAACTAGCTCTTTTAAATCAATGTGACATTGTTGGCAAACGTGCCGCTGACTGCATAATACATGGAATTAGTGATAGGACAACGAAATCCAGTGCGTTGGCTTTGCGTTGTACTCACCCAGAACAGCTATTACAGTTCTTAATGAGTAATAAAGATTCAGCTTATACTGTTGACCGCTCGAATTTTAGAACTCAAACTGCTGCATCTAAAGTATCTGGCAAAACCACAGTACCTCAGATGGTCTATTGTTTCAATTGCAAAGAAAAGGGACACCCTTATCTTCGCTGCCCACAGCCTTTGCTAAAGTGCAGTAAATGTAATAAAATAGGTCATAAGACCGATGACTGTTATAGTACATCTGTCATTAAGGGGTTTGTTAAAAAGGACGCTCCAAAAAGTACAATGTGCATTTCAAGTTCCAACACAAATTCAAAATTTATAAAAGCTGTTAGAGTCAACGGAGCACCAACGCCTGTCGATGCATTTATTGATTTTGGAAGTGAAGTAACATTGATTAAAAAGTCTGGGGCCGTTTCTTTAGGCTTATGTCATGACTGTGTACCGACCACTTTGCGTGGTTTTGGAAATAGCGTGGTAAAGTCGCTAGGCACAGTTTTAGTCGATTTGAGTATTGATGGTGTGGAAGCGCGAGTACCGTGTAAAGTTGTTTCCGATGATTTGTTAGATAGAACTATACTAGTAGGTCAGTCGTTTTCTGAACAACCACATGTCGTCGTACATAAGGACGCAGCGGCACTACAGTTTATTGATGTTGGAAATGAAATACCTTATACAAAGCTAGCAATTGAAAATTTTAATCCCTCGAAGCTTTATATTTTAGACTCTGTCGAACTTTACGGCGCCACGACCGTTAAAGCACGCGCCGACTTTTTAACTGGTTGTGTTTTGTTGCCCGGTAGAATTTCAGGAAATCCGTATAACCAGTTTATCAT
Source organism: Musotima nitidalis (assembly GCA_949126915.1). Taxonomy (NCBI): domain Eukaryota; kingdom Metazoa; phylum Arthropoda; class Insecta; order Lepidoptera; family Crambidae; genus Musotima; species Musotima nitidalis. Next base: position 6,292,922 of record OX421440.1, read on the forward strand.
ATGTGGTGGTATACAAAGGGTTCAAAATGGGTTTTTATATATAACTATCTATCCCTGTTCTCTCCCGTGTGTTATAGGAAAGGACAGCATTTTGTGTCGTGCTCAAAAGGTTGACACAGTTAATAGTATCGTAGGTAATCTTGTAATAGGTCCCTCTACAAATATGGAAATTAGTAAGGTTCGCTTTGGGGAGACAGTTACGGATAATGATAAGGATAGACTCTTGGCAGTTTTAGATAGGTACAGTCATTGCTTTGCATCTAGTCTCAAAGAATTAGGGGGTACTAATACCACTGAAATGAAAATAGAACTTACGAGTCAGCGTCCTGTTGTTTACCGTCCGTATCGCTTGTCACACCACGAGAGAGAAAAGGTTCGTGGAATGGTGGACGAGATGTTAGAGGCAGGCATAATTAGGGAATCTGTTTCGGAATATGCTAGTCCGATAATTCTTGTTCGTAAAAAGGATGGTCAGATGAGGATGTGCATAGACTATAGGCTACTGAATTCAGTGACGGTTAAGGAAAGATATCCTATGCCAATAATAGACGATGAGATATCTCGGCTAGCAGGGCAGGCATGGTTTATAACCTTAGATTTAGCTTCAGGATATTACCAGGTGCCTATCGCCGAACAAAGCAAACACTTAACTGCATTTGTTACGCCGGATGGGCAATTTGAATTTAACCGCATGCCCTTTGGCTTAGCAAATGCGCCAGCGGTATTTCAGCGCAAGATAAACAGAATTCTTGGTTCAGCGCGGTTCAGCAAGGCTACTGCCTACATTGATGATTTGCTTATTTTTGGTAAGGATGTCACGGAGTGTATTGTTAGATTAGAGGAAGTTTTAAAGCTATTAGAGAAAGCTAACCTAAAATTGAATTTATCCAAATGTAATTTTCTCAAGAATAAGATAGATTACTTGGGTTATGAGATAAGCATTGCGGGCGTTAGACCAGGGGAGCGGAAAATACAAAGTGTCCTTGATTTTCCAAAACCCAAAAACGTACACTGCGTGCGCCAATTTTTAGGCTTGGTTGGCTACTTTCGCAAGTTTATTAAAGGGTTCGCTACATTAGCACATCCACTTAGTACGTTATTAAAAAATGATACTATTTGGAAATGGACAGACAGTCAAGAGCAGGCATTTACGGATCTAAAATCAAGGCTAGTTGGCAGACCCGTGTTAGCGATTTATGACTTTAACGCGGAGACAGAATTGCACACAGACGCAAGTAAAATTGGTCTGGGCGGTATACTTATGCAACGCGTGAGTGAAAATGATCTTTTTCGACCGGTTGCATTCTATAGTAGACAGACATCTCCGGAAGAAAAGAATTTTCACTCGTACGAATTAGAAACATTAGCTGTAGTATGTTCTTTGAAGAAGTTTAGGGTATTTTTATTGGGCAAGGAGTTTAAAATCGTTACGGATTGTAGTGCACTTAGATCCACTTTTTTAAAACGAGATATAATTCCGAGGATAGCGCGGTGGTGGTTAGCTCTGCAGGAGTTTAACTGTTGTATCGAATATAGAGGCGGGAAAAATATGTCTCATGTTGATGCACTGTCGCGAAATCCCGTTGAATCGTGTGAACCATACGTAGACTGTGGAGTATTCTCCGTGATGAATATAACTAATGAAGACTGGCTTCAAACATTACAACTTGGTGACTCAGAATTGTGCAGAATTAAGGATATACTCAGTAATAATATAGATTTAAAAGGATTACAATATATAAAGGATAATTATATAATAAAGGACAATAAATTGTACAAGTGCTTGGGCAATAAGGATCATATTCGCTGGGTAGTACCGAAGGGTGCGCGGTGGCAGATATGTCGGATGAATCACGATGAGATTGGGCATTTTGGCTACGAAAAAACGCTAGAAAGGATTAAAAAGAACTATTGGTTTCCAAAAATGAACAGATTTATCAAAAAGTATGTTAGTGCATGTTTAGATTGTGCCTTTGCTAAAAAAGTTTCAAATAGAAATGAAGGTTTATTACACCCGATACCTAAAGTAGGAAAACCTTTTCACACCCTTCATATCGACCACCTCGGACCATTCGTGAAGTCTAAAAGAGGAAACTCTTACCTGGTGGTAATAGTAGATGCCTTCACCAAGTTTATATTTTTAAAACCAGTACGAAATACTAGAACACAAAACGTTATAAAAGCTTTGGAAGAGATATTTTACACGTTTAGAGCGCCCGAACGACTGATAAGTGATCGCGGTAGTTGTTTTACCTCTCATATGTTTCAGAAATTCTGTACGTTTAAGCATATTAAGCACATTCTCAACGCCGTAGCAAGCCCCAAGTCTAACGGTCAAGTAGAACGCTACAACCGTACTATTTTGAGCTCCTTGACTGCACAAAATCTAAAAAGCAATGAGAAGGATTGGGACAATCAACTAGGCAAAATTCAGTGGGGTCTGAATAACACTATTCAGAAGACCACAGGACGATCTCCTACAGAAATCATGTTTGGCACCAGCATGATCAGTGAAATCAGTCCCAGCCTAAACGAAGTGATTGACGAGGTGCGTGAAAACGTAGATGTAACATCTATACGGGATGAAGTAATAGACAGGATTGACACGGAACAAATAAAACAAAAGGAATATTATGATAGGGGAAGACGACCAGCAAAGACGTACGCTGTAGGAGACTTAGTAAAGATAACAAAAACGTCATTCAAAAATGATGGCCAGAGCAAAAAACTTCTCCCGTCGTACATAGGGCCATACAGAGTGAAAAACGTTTTAGGTAACGATCGTTATAGGATAGTCTCTGTGCCAGGTATTACAAGTATGCAGAATAAACGTAAAACCACAGTCGCTGCAGATCGTATGCAGCCGTGGGTACATGTAGCTGCATTAGGGGTTAATGACGCAGAATCTAGTGACGATAATAATGATTACCTAATTGAACATGAGGAAACCGAATAACAGTAAATCGGGACTTACTTTCTAACTAAACAATGTAATTCCTAGAGATGATTTGACTTATTTATTATAAATTCGTTAAGGAAAAAAATAATTTACATTAATAATTTACTTATTGGTTTGTTTCAGATTATGTTTATTAGTCCGAAATATGATAAAGGCTGATATAGTTAAATTATATGCGAGAATTGATTGGTTCGCATTTTAAGAAAAGTATTTACTTAGGTAGTATGCGAGAATTGATTGGTTCGCATTTTAAGAAAAGTATTTAGTTAGGTAGTATGCGAGAAATAATTGGTTCGCAACTTAGTATGGTGGTTGTATTCATAAATAACGTTTCACATTACAGTAGTGTATAAAAGGGATTATGCTTAGAAGAATTGTTTCTGATTGAGATCTTACGATTATGTTAGAATTTTAATAGTCAATATATCTTGTACATAGATATATATTAGACTTTTGTAAGCATATTATGTAGTTAAGAGATATATATTTAGAAAGTTATGTATAAACAAAAAAAAAGTACACTGGGTTTCACATATTAAGGATATATATTTTGTGGAACAATAAGTACTATAAATTCACTTATAATTGTTATTTAGAATAGGATTTTATAAACAATTTATATTAATATACTTGTTCTTTATAATTTTGTTATGTGTTAATTAAAGATAACCTTTTAAAAATAAAATTGTATAAAATCACTTGTATGGATACATAAATTGGTCTGTTCAGAAATGGTCAAGTGTTAGGTGTTATACTTAATTCATGTATGAGGACATACATGTTGTCAGAATGGACGAGTGTTAGGTTTTCAAAAGTAATTAAATTAATTTATAATAATTTTGTGATTTTTGTTGCTCTTATTGTTTTAAACTGTAGTTTGCACATTTTCATTAATGTACGTTTCTAAACGAATGCTTCCAGACCAACGTTACCGGTAGTGACGTAGTTACGAAAAGTCTTATAAAAAGAGCAAGCCTTTTTGGGACAGGCTGATTTTTGTACCAGAGCTTATCGGACGTACAGTTGTTAATTTTGTATTTGTGAATCTAAGTATAAGTTTTCGGAAATATAAAGTGAAGCTGAAAGCATCGGAGTTATTATTTCTGCTACCCATGTGTTTCTAAAGAGTAGAGGAGTTCTTACATTAGGCCTTACTCAAGCAGATTTGAAACGCATTGACTTGCTGGAAGCCAGTATTTACGAAGAGATCGAAAGACACTGGCAATGTGATTAAATAAAAAAGAGGGTACAGTGAGGAGTACGCGACGTTATTGTAACAATTGTTACTCCAATAATGTCAAATTATTTGGTTCAGCATTGGCCAGAAATAAAACAAAAAAAGTTTCTACTTTTTGTGATTCCTGCGAAAATAAACCGCATTTATATTTGAAATGTTTTAATAACATCCACAAATATTGACGTATTGTATACGAATTTGTAATCTTCTGTCTTTGATTTATTTTTCTAATTCTTTAATAAATATTTTAATATTCATAATGCAGTTATTTTATTATACATTTTACATACCTACTAATTTGTGAAATATTTTTTAGGTTTTTCAATATTTTGTCAAAAATATGTACCTACACAAAATAAATACTTTTTTTATACTGAAAAGGCCATAAAAGTAGTAGTATAATAAGCTATGTCAAGTAATAAAATCGATAAGTTTTGCTACACATAGAATCTAAGCATTCACACCCACGAACAAATTGACGGTAAACTGCAAATTTTTCTATGTAAATCTAATATTTTACAAGGTAAACGAAAACCACTGTGCACAAGTATATTACAGCGCCACATCGGTCACATGCATACAGAATATCAATGGAATCTGTATCCTATGGCCCACAATACAAGTGTGAAAGCAGGTCGTCGTTGAGGTCACCGGTGTCCTACGTGGCTCCAAGATGTAAGTTAGGGTCCGGCCACCGGTGACCTACGTGGCAGTTAACGTGTTAATAAGTAATATCTAAAATTAAAACCATTTAGGTCACTGTGTATAGTTATCCTTTTTTATTTTTTATTTAATTAGATCGATAAGTTGTAAAATTGAAAAAGTAAATCATCTTAAGTTATGTCACATTTTTATTAAGCCAACAAACTGTTGTACAGTTTGGTAGACGTAGAATATTATGTAATTATTGTTAAAAAAAACTAGCTACATACTTTTTAATTTTTTTTTAAAGTTCGCATTGTAATGCTCGGTTCTCCTCCCTCACTGATGTGATGCTTGAACCTGCAACGTTACATTACAGGAGAATGCTTCCGGTGAAGGAGCACCTTTAAATCGTTTCCGACCACCGATCACCGCAGAGCTACGAGCGCTTCAGGTACTATCATAATTAAAATCCTTTTCGGTGCTACTAAATTATTTTCTTTCTTTCTAAAATATTTTAGACATTAAAAAACTTACTTGTGGAGATTGATGTCCTAATAAGTCGTAAAGAATGACGCTTCCTAACGAATGTCCCCCCAAGGAGACTTTACCAGAAAAAGTAGGGTTTCTGGTTAGAAACAGATTGTAGATACGATTCAACTCTGCGCATACGGTGTCGATTATTGTCTGCAAAAAAGAAATAACATTTAAATATACCGTTAAGTGTCATCTGGCCTTCTTGGCGGGAAAGTGAAGCGTCATGTATGCAGTTCGCATGTGTTTTTTTTTCTAAAATTTGTGATATTTCGAACATTAATGTGTAATAACGGTGGATTATTAACCGTTAAGTGTTTGTATACATAAGTGTTGGTAAATCAAACAAAGCAGTGCAACATCACTTTTCATTTTCTCTCAAGGAGTCCATGTGAGATCTCAGTATAGTCCCACATCTTTACTGAGGACTCAAAGGGCTTAGGGGAGGGTATCTCATTTACAATGTATCATCTTTATCACCACTCATTCTCATTTACTATGAATTATATATTATTAATATAACACTTACTTGACACTGGCTAAATGTGCTAAACGCACGAAGTCATTATTTAAAAGAAAAAAAAATGTCATCTGGCCTTCTTGGCGGGGAAACTGAAGAGGCACGTCTGTATTTGGTTTTGTTATCTTAAATTTGTGATGTTTAGAACGGTGTAAAAACTGTGGATTATTATTGGTTTGCCGTGCCCAACAGGGTCCATAATTGTAACTTGTGTAGATGCAATCCATAATGTTTTACATAAAGTCTTACCTTATGGAGTGCAATAAACATTGAATTGAATTAACCGTTAAGTGTTTGTGAACGTACATGAGTGTTGGTAAATGAAACAAAACAGTGCAACATCACTAATTAAAATTCTTTAAAAGTCTTAAGTGATCTCAGTGTACCTGGGCGGTGTTTTTATTTTTATTATATCACAAATTATTTATATTTACTTAAAGAGTCTCATCTCATAATGCCAACTTCGCAAAATGACAACCGGTTGTAAGTATATATATTTTTTTAATAGGTTAAGGTTTTTTTTTTATAATCAAGTAAAAGAAATGCAGTTTACATAGATTACCGATTTTGTCGTATTTCAGCGTTTAAATGAACGTTTTATGGGCAATGACAACCGGTTGTAAGTATATATATTTTTTTAATAGGTTAAGGTTTTTTTTTTATAATCAAGTAAAAGAAATGCAGTTTACATAGATTACCGATTTTGTCGTATTTCAGCGTTTAAATGAACGTTTTATGGGCAATGACAACCGGTTGTAAGTATATATATTTTTTTAATAGGTTAAGGTTTTTTTTTTATAATCAAGTAAAAGAAATGCAGTTTACATAGATTACCGATTTTGTCGTATTTCAGCGTTTAAATGAACGTTTTATGGGCGGTTGTCATTTTGCGAAGTTGGCATTATGAGATGAGACGACTTAAAGATGTGTGAATGAAACGCTAAATATAATCATTTATTCTATTAGTCGCTTCACTAGTCTGCCTATTGGTGTGTCACGGATTGAAAGTCATAAATAATCGGCAGATTCCCCGGTACGGATTGATGAACCTCAGAAAATTTAAAATTTAGATGAAATTGCTGAAATTCATCGAATTAGGCGGAAGGGCCCCTGACCACCTGACCTGATTATTTTGATGACACACAAACGGTCACCCATCCCATCTGTGATCGTTGCTTGACTCCAGTGATAGTTACCTGACAAAACACCGGACTGGTATAGAACAGCACATCGAGCACCGTGTCGTTAGTAAAGTTCCTCAACTTCGGTATACTGTCCAGGGTGATAGCTGCTAATCTTCGGTCTACTCCCGTCTCGCCTGAATGGAGAGTTGCGTGCCATGATATTGGTAATACCTGGAACAAAACAGACATTAATGGTACGCTGAGGTTACAGTTTCTCTCGAGTATCTACAGCTACGTAGGGACATTGCGTCTCTCCAGGGCCGTCTTTAAACTATTTGAGGCCCTGGGCACCTTAGGATCATGATGCCTCTATGACCTTGAGAAAGCTCACTCACTCCCATCTGTCAAGAAGTTCAAGCTATGTTGTACACGGTGTAGCTATGCGCATGCAGCAAGCTAAAGCTAATAAGCAAGTAGGGATTGGAGTAAGTCATTATCATCAGATTTTTCAAAATTAATGTTTTTCGGTAATATCTAAATACCGGTTATCATTTGGTAATCTGGCAGGAACTAGGGGGCCCCATTAGATCGCGGGGCCCTGGGCACGTGCCCAAAGTGCCCAGTGGGGAAGAGGGGCCTGCGTCTCTCAGTGTCTTCTACCGGAACTACTATGGTGAGTAGATTCACTTACACTTAATTATTTTTGTTTTTAAATTGTTTTGTTGCATGTAAGTGAATCTAAGCTTCGTGATTTAGTGTAATAATATTTCGATTGTTTTTTTTTTATTTTTAATTATGACGTTTTCAAGTACTATGCATGAAATAAATAAATTTTTACTTTACTTTACTAAGTGTTCTGAGGAGCTTTTCGATCTCATCCCGCCCTCTCCTTTCCTCTCCCGAACGACACGGGGTGGTCTTAGGAACCATTTACATACCGTGCATCTTTCTAGGTCATATGGCATTATTTCACAGTATAAAGGGCCTTCATTTATTGAACCGCATCGATATTCGACAACTTCGTCTCATAGATACATATTTACTAAATGATTATTGTATGATGCCGTGTGGCGCCGGCCTAGAATAGCGTCACCCCCTCTCATCTCATGGGGAGTCGTAAGAGTAGACGAAGAGAAATAGGACCGGATGATGGGCAGCAGCACCATCCTGCGTACTGGCTGGAACTGCGATCACCAACCCGCCTGCCCAGCGTGGGGATTATGGGCAAATACCCCCAAAGAATGGAGAGGCCAATGTGGACTTATAAGGCTGATATGATATCCTTACTAATATTATAAATGCGAAAGTAACTCTGTCTGTCTGTCTGTCTGTTACTCTTTCACGCCAAAACTACTGAACGGATTTAAATAAAATGAAATTTGGTATACAGATAGTCTAGACCCTGAGAAAGGATATAGGCTACTTTTTATTGCGAAAAGGGGGTTGTAAATGCTACCCAAAAAAACTATTCCACGCGGACGAAGTCGCGGGTAACAGCTAGTATACCATATAAATCGAAATTATAAGACGTTAGAAATGGTATGAGCCGCGCAAAACTATCGGAGCAGATGTCGCCAATTTGAAAATGCAATACATATGCATAAAACCAACGATGGCTGTTCGAAATAACGCTTGAAAATTAATTGCTTGAACACTGGCTTGCTTATCACAAGTCTTATTTTAGCTGAAAGATTGTTTGAAAGTTAAGCAGCCCTTATGTGAAAAGAATTGGACCCAGAGTGATGCTGAACGACGGGGAGAAGAAGGTTCTGAGAAGAACGAGATGTGTTTTTGTATTTAAGCAGCCCTTTTGTGAAAAGAATTGGACAGGTACCCAGAGTGATGCTGAACGACGGGGAGAAGAAGGTTCTGAGAAGAACATGATGTGTTTTTATATTTACCTCTATCCTATTGACAACTCCCTTGTCATACGAGCTTCTGTAGTGACTTTGAAGCAATTGCAGACTGGTTGAACGAAAGTCGTCAACTAAAACAAAAAACAATAATACATTTAGATATTTTTGAAAGAAATTTCATTATTATCATTTCTATCATCAGAAGTTTACTGCTGAACACACATACATACACTCACGCCTATTTCAGTAGGCAGTATACGCCCACACTTCGCCAATTACATTGTCGGTCCCACGTAATAAGTGGCGAGCCTATTGCCGTTTACCGGGAACTGTTATGTTCGCCAGAGCCTCGTCCGTTGATCGGCACACACTTCGCCAAATATAACTAAGTAATTGGCGAAGTGTGGGCGTATAACATTCCTCTACCTAACCCTTCGGCGAAACAGGCGTCTATATATGTATTTTTTTGTATTGTAATTTTATCTTTTTATTGTATTGTATAAGTGTGTGCAAATAAAAAAATAAGCTATCAATTTCTCATCTAAGACCATTTTTTTTGTTTTAATAATGGCTTCGTGCAAACTACATCGTACAGAATACAGTAATACACCGCTTTACACGAGGGATACGTTCCGGCAAAAATCGCGTTAACTGAAATTTGCGTATATTGAAACTTATGATGATTAAACATGGTCAAAGTTGAATTCAAAAAATATGAATAATTTTAATCAACCAATTTAATTCTAAGAATACTTTATGCAATATATACTAAATGATTTTACGACCGATATGGCGAGTATACCCGCTCTTTATAATAATATTTGTGTGCATGAACGTGAATATTTGTTGTGGTCTGGGTGTTTTCCTATGTATATTAAGTATTTATTTAAAAAAAAAAGTATTTATGTATGTTTATCCGTCATTTAGTATCCATAACACAAGTTCTTAATGATACTTATCTTGGAACTAAATGATTGGTGTAATTGTTAGAAAAATATTCATTTATTTATTTTAATGGAAAAATACATTTATTGTATTTTGGGAAGCGTTTTTTTAAGTTCTTGTAAAATACATTCATAACACCCAATACTGTTTTTAATCGAATGACACCTCAGATTAAGTAAAAAAAGGTAGATACCTTACGACTAATAACAAAGTGAAGCCATATTTTTAACTATGTGTGAGTTACTGAAGTGTTGCCACTTTTTGAAAATCTCCCCAGATATTACAAGTATAATTAATTAATAATAAATAAATAAATATAAGTGATTTACGTTAGTATTTTTACAAGAATCAATTTACCCGGTGATATACCAAATTCAAATTTTCTAACGATTTTTGCAAATTTCAGCTCTTTACGAAGTAGAATTTTAATTCAATTAAAACACTTATTGTAAATATTATTACAATACTTATAGTATAATTTAACATAATGACAAACAGACGAAAGGCAATAAGAAAATTAGTATTTTGCGATATATCAGGCATATTTTAATTATTTTTTTAAACTTTATAGTAATGTGTAAAAAAACAGACAGCTTTTGTAAAGTATTTTTATTACACAAAGTAATATATTTGAGAGGGGCAAAATAAACTAAACAATAATCTGAAACCCGTTATGCTGTATAAGTTTATTAAAATTTTTGGGGCTTAGAGCTCAGTGTCATCGTCAGTGTATTTATTTTAGAAATATGATGCAGTCTTATGTCGAAATATTTTTTATTATCAATCGGATTAAATTAACTTTATGCCCATGACCAGCACTGTAATGGTCATTTTCTAAGTTATTAAAAGTTTTATTATTACCTGTAATAGAACCTAAAATTTGAGTGACCATATATGAGCGCTGGTTAATTGTCTCTTTCATCATTGCATCTCTCAGTGATTTCTACCGGAACTACTATGGCGAGTGTTCTGAGGAGCTTTTCGATCTCATCCCGCCCTCTCCTTTCCCCTCCCGAACAACACGTGCTGGTCTTAGAAACCATCTTCATACTGTGCAGACTATCAGCACTCGAACTAAGAATTTTGGGAGGTCATTTCTGAGCAAGACCACTAAGCTCTGGAATTCACTGCCGGCTCATGTGTTTCCTATTTCCTATAATCCCGGATCTTGTAAGCGGGGCTTGAATCGGCATTTTAGCAGGCCGTCATGAGTGGATGCGCTTTGTACCATGCTTACTTCACGGTATGAAGCGCTTTCATTTTTTATTGGACTGCATCGACTGCTTACCATCATGCAAGATGTAGTCATTATGACGTTTATATTATTACTTGGATGCGGCAGACAAGTATTAAAAGTTTGCCTCACGTATTCATATGCCTTTGGTGAATAATAGTTAAGTGTTAGATAAAATCTCTTTAATACTGGAGTCTACCTACATAAAAAAAATTTACGCCTTTTTTCTGTTCTTGTTATTAAATAAATTTATATTTGTAATATTTTCACTCAATGAATTAAATAAATCTGGGTCTATTAAATTTAGTTTTTTTATATTAGTAAAAATATCTTTCCTCCGGACCTTCGGACAATAACAAACAAAATTCAAAATGATTATGACGAATTTATTTATGCCTGCCAAAGCACCCCATTTTAGTACCCACATTTTTGTTGAGTATAAGAAATACCAACTACTGGCAACACTGTCTGGTTACGTCAACTCGGGTTATTTTGTCAATATTTTTTCCGAATAACCTACAAATTATTTTGAAACATAAAAAAATATAGTTTTGTGTTAACTTATGTGTGAAACGATATTTCTTTAGACTTTTTGTTCGCTTTAGTGTTGTTTTAGCACCATTCAATCACACAGGACGGCATTTTATTGACAAAGTTACTACTCGGTGTCTCGGGAGATACTAACGTAAAATGAGCGTAGTTTTACGCATGTGTGTGCGTGAGCGCGTGTATTTACACAAATGAGCTGAGTTTTGTGACTTCAGTGCTATCAATGGCCATGCGCTATCTACCTTTTTTTACTTGATCTGAGAATGACACACGGTAAATAGTCGGTCATTATTATTAATGTATTGCATATTTTAGACATTTGAGCGCGATATTTGAAGTTCGCGTTATAGTGAAACCGCGCATAACGGGGTATCACTGTATACAACTCACCAACTTCTTCAACGGGCCTAAATCTCATGTCACAAGCGGAGCCCACTCCATGACACAGCAGCAGCAGATGGTCTATACTCGATGGCTCCATATCCTCGATTTCTGTCTCGTCACAACCTCTTCGCACTACGTGGGGGCGCACCGTTGACTGCTGAAAGGTATATTGTTTTCATATCATCATTTGTTTAATGCAGAAAGAACTTTTTTATGCCGTACTAATTAAATAAATACTTATTGACTTTCAAAAAATTCGAACTACACGTCAACTACCTAAAATTTTATTTTGTTTTTCTGTTACAACCTGTATATAGCATTGTAAATGAAAAAAAAAATATAAAGAAATTACATATCTTTACAATATAAGTATGATATAACTTGACTAACAATATTTCTCCTCTCAATTTGCGCGCGACCTTCACCAGCACCATGGACCAATAGAAGAAGATGGTCGACCTTCGGCGGAAGCCCAGGCCTTTTCCACGTGGGGCCCATACTGCAAGAGCCTCGGTACACGCGTTTTCCGAACGAGAACAGCTGGGGGAGAGGATAGGGTGAGGAAAGGTGGACAGGTTAGTTAGGATAGGAGGGTATATGAGCTAGGATAGGTAGGATCTAGAATGGAACAGATATGCAAAGAACAGATGAGCCAGTACTGGATGGATCTTGAATAGTATATGGGGTGAGCACGGGTATACGCGCAAGGATGGGATGGATCATACATGATGCGGGTACATGAGCAAGGATAGGAGGATATATGAGCAAGGATAGGAGGGTATATGAGCAAGGATAGGAGGATATATGAGCAAGGAAAGGAGGGTACATGAGCAAGGATAGAAGGATATATGAGCAAGGATAGGAGGGTAGATAAGCAAGGATAAATGAGCAAAGATAGGAGGATATATGAGCAAGGATAGAAAGATATATGTGCAAGGATAGAAGGATATATGAGCAAGGATAGGAAGATATAATAACAAGAATAGAAGGATATATGAGCAAGGATAGTAAGATATATGAGCAAGGATAGAAGGATATATGAGCAAGGATAGAAGGATATATGAGCAAGGATAGAAGGATATATGAGCAAGGATGGGAAGATAGAAGAACTTTTTCGAAACATGTAAAAGTTACGTTATTTAGTAACCATACCACACAAATGTTTAATGATACTAATCTTGGAACTAAATAACTGGTGTGATTGTAAAACGAATTATTATTATTATTAAAAGGCGTAGGCATATTCTTATTTATAAAGACAACAATGTACTGACCGGCGGAGATCCGAAGCTATCGATGGCATGGGGAAAATGAACCATCACCGAGGGTCCATGCATGACGACCAGCTCCGAATCTGGCAGCACCAGGCGGCGGTGCCACTTGCCTGTCGTTACACCGTGCCGGTATTCTTCCTGAAGGCAAATGTATCATCATCACACATACATAAATAATCTCACGCACACATATCCTGTAAAGAACCTCATAACACTATTAAGGTATATATATATACACTGGACAGCAAATAAACCGGGCCACCCGCTACCTTGGAATTTTGATTCGATTTTCTCAAAAAGTATAAACCTCACAACTATCAAAGTTACACCCACAAAAAGTGCGTTTCATGTTGTTTGAGAAATGACCACAAATTTATCCAAAGTACCCTCAATTCACATTGTAATCAAGCAACAAACACAATACCAACGATTTGCTCTGTTTTGACTAGAGTTTGCGATTAGCGTTCTTTTTTTCTAAATGAGGATAGTCGGATTTTTCTTATAATTTCTTTGGTTGCCATCCATTATTTGCTCCAGACGCGTGTATTTCTGCTATTTTCTTCGGTCAATAATGGATACGACGCCTCAAGAAGCAGCTTAAGCTGTAGCACTACTTCAAGCAGGCTTTTCGCCACGTGAAGTCGCTCGGAGACTTCGAATCAGCAGATCTTCGGTACAACGGGCTTACAGACGATACTTAGAGACTAGAGCATTCGATCGCCGTCTAGGTACGGGCAGACCTAGGGCTACATCAGCAGCAGATGATCGTTATATCCAACTTACTGTTTTGCGAAATCGCCGCCTCAACGCAGTTGAAGTCCAACGAAGTCTGCGTGACGAACGCCAAGTGGTCATAAGTTCAGATACCGCTAGAAGGAGACTTGCTAAACGAAATCTGGCTCCAAAGAGAGCTGCTACAGGCCCAAAATTAACCGTACCCTACCGTAGAGCACAACCCGAATTTGCCCGAGAGCATAGGGATTGGACGTTAGAGCAGTGGGGCAATGTACTCTTTACTGATGAGACCAGGGTGAGTCTACAAGGAAGTGATCGACGTCAGAGAGTATTATACGCACTTTTTGTAGGTGTAAGTTTGATAGTTGTGAGGTTTATACTTTTTGAGAAAATCGAATCAGAGTTCCAAGGTAGCGGGTGGCCCGGTTTATTTGCTGTCCAGTGTATATGGTTGGTTATATTTTATCATTTCGATGCCTCTTTACGTATCATATGTTAACTATTTTGACGACCGATATGGCGTGGTGGCGAGTATACCCGCATTCCACTCCTGAGGTCGTGGGTTCGATTCCCACACAGGACAAATATTTGTGTGTATAAATATGAATATTTCTCCTGGTCTGGGTGTTTTCTGTGTATATTAAGTATGTATTTACAAAAATAAGTATTTATGTATGTTTATCCGTTATTTAGTGTCCATAACACAAGTTCTTAATGATACTTATCTTGGAAACTAAATGATTGGTGTCTCTGAAATAATAATAATAATTATTATATATTATCGGATTATGAAAAAGAGGTATTTATATGGAAAAAGCAAAAATTCCATTTTCGTAGTTAACATATTATACGTAGGGGGTATCGATTTGTTAAGGAACAGCAAACAGCAGGAAGCAAATAAATAAAATTGGAAGTTGTTGCAATGTTCACTTTTAATAATCTATTGCATTGTATAGCGTCACAGACAAATGAAGATTGTAATTTGAGTACCAAACCAATTGATTATTTAAATGAGCATAGCCTGTGAGTTTCTTGCCAGTTCTTCTTATAGAGCGGTGGCTCGGAACTGGCACTTAGATTCACTTACACTTAATTATTTTTGTTTTTAAATTATTTTGTTGTCACAGACAAATGAAGATTGTAATTTGAGTACCAAACCAATTGATTATTTAAAAGAGCATAGCCTGTGAGTTTCTTGCCAGTTCTTCTTACAGACCGGTGGCTCGGAACTGGCACTTAGATTCACTTACACTTAATTATTTTTTGTTTTTAAATTATTTTGTTGCATGTAAGTGAATCTAAGCTTCGTGATTTTAGTTTAATCATATTTAATTGCTTTTAATTTTTAATTTTGACGTTTCAAAGTGCTATGTAATAGTTTATAGGGTTTATAGGGATCCTACCAAGACCTAAGGAGCCAAAGCCAACCTCACCTGCAAGTGGTGCACCTGCCGATCAAGAGACGAGGCTCTGGCGAACATAACAGTGCCCGGTAAGCGGCAATAGGCTCGCCACCTATTACGTGGGACCAACTATATAATTGGCGAAGTGTGGTAATATGCCTCTGCCTACATAAGTTTAAATGGCTAGCTAGCCCATCGTACACATTGACAAGATTAGATTCCATTGGGGGGTATCTGCCCATAATAAGCACGCTGGGCAGACGAGTTGGTGATCGCAGTTCCAGCCAGAACGCAGGATGACGCTGCTGCCCATCATTCGGTAGTTCCCTTCGTCGACCTTACGACTCCGCGTGAGATGACTGGTGGTGGCAGTATTTAAGGTCGGTACCACACGGCACATTATTGACATTAAAGTTATTGCTATTAAACAAATATCCGTAGGAGAACTAGAGTAACCGACATAGCGAAGCGCGTTTGCAAGCTAAAGTGGCAGTGGGCGGGGCACATAGCTCGAAGAACCGACGACCGATGAGGTGTTAAGGTTCTTGAATGGCGACCACGAATCAGCAAACGCAGTCGAGGGCGGCCTTCCACGCGATGGACTGATGATCTGGGCAGGGCGGCGGGGAGCCGATAGATGCAGGCGGCACAGGATTGATCAACGTGGAAAGCAATTGGGTAGACCTATGTTTAGCAGTGGACTTCAAATGGCCAAAATGATAATGATGATGATGAAACAAATATTTACCTCCAATTTTGCAGCAATTTCTTCACTGTAAGGCACATATCTCGCATCCATATTACCCTTGTAAAACCAGCTACATCTGTAATTAACATTAGGATTCATTAGGTGAAGGCTTTAGGTGAAGTCTGATCTTGCTTAAGAGTAATATTTTCCATTCTATTTTCGCCTATAAGGCTGTGTTTCCACCAAACATGCTTAGATGCGTTGCGAGATAAGCGTTTGTTTCTTTTGGGACGCAAACAAAAGATTTAGATGGTATTATCGCTGCGTGGAGTAAAGATGGGTAAATTAATCGATTCTATTGGTTCTTTGGGTTATTGGTGGTATTGGTTGGATCAACGTTGAAAGCAAGTGTGCCCTATTTATTGAACTCACTGCCTGCTAAGTTAAAAGCCAGATAAATGAAAAAATCTTAAACCTATATTAAAGGTGTACTTTACTGGTTTGTAATTCTCATTTAACACATGGATAACAACAGTGTAGTTGTATAGAGTATAGTAATATCAAATTGATATTTACATACATACATACATACATAATGTCACGCCTCTTTCCCGTAGGGGTAGGCAGAGATCACATCCTTCCACTTGCTACGATCTAGGCACACACTTTTAGCTTCATTCGCACTCATTAACCTCCTCATACACGCCCGTCGGTTTAGGGTACTTTTGACCTGCCCTTTCACATTGATATTTACTTTGTGTAATTATTGTTATTTTTTTTATTAATTGTGTAATGTATGTTAAAGCTATGATATCATGTTAATAAATATCCGATGAACTGTAAAAAACTTATTGTTTCATTTGTACATCGTAATTATTGTATTTGAGTAATGTATGTGTTTAAACATAAATACATAAATAAAGAAAGAGGCCTTTGTTCAGCAGTGGATTCAAATGGCTGAAAAGATGATGATGATTGGTTAACATCCCCTTGCAACACGTTCTTGCACATTTCTGGTGGAAACGCAGCCATATGACGGAGGTCTTAAAAAATAAGACATACCTCAACACGTTAACAGGTGGTTCAGACCAGTAAACAGCTATCCTCAGTCTCCCAACTATGTTCACGTCAAACCTTCCGCCATCTGTGGGCACTAGGGTGTTCTCGTTCAGATTTGCTGGAATAGAGCGAGACACACAATATGAAATAATTTATTTTGGCTGTGAGTTATATCCGCAGTTTAATGAAATTTCTATTGCGTCTGATTTATCAAATCAAGTAAAATATCTTTATTGTGAAACATGGGTTATGCTCGGATGAACCCATGCTCATCCACTCCATAATGGTTGAATTATTTTAAGGGGCACTGCCGTTTGGTGCGGCCAAAGGGCAGTGTTTTTGAAATCAAAGCAAATCTTTATTTGCATATTTTCACAATTTTACTAGGTTCTTAAGACTTACCTACCTTTACAGATAGTATTGTAATTTAAGTCTACGTACGTCGTCAATGTCACTTACGGCTAAGAAAGGCATCTTCCAAAGCCTTATTGTCTGTTGTGGAGAACCCACGCCAGATGAACTTCCCCTCCACGTCGACACGATAGAACCAATGGTGCTTCACCGGCGTATACTCCGCTGTGATGCGATTCTGAAATTACCGGTACAAACTCTGCTTAGTTTCGGGTTAGATGGCGTTATGAAAAGTCTACTCGGCTATGAAACTGTCATCATCATATCGGCTGGCCACTGGCCTTCCCATTAGATTACATTATGTTGAAGGTCATCATCATCATCTCAGCCCATTAACGTCCCTCTACTGAGCACGAGCCTCCTCTCACATACCAAGGTGCAAAGGTATTGGGTCATACTACACCACGCTGACCCAGTGCGGATTGGCGAAGGCTGGTGTATGGCGTCCTGCTGTTAGAATTTTTCAAGCCGCCCATTTACGCCTCTAACATGGCTTAACGACTACCACATATAGTGATAACCGGGACCAACGGCTTAACGTGCCTTCCGAAGCACGGAAGCGCTCGATATCAAATGCCACAAACGGTCACCCATCCAAGGGCTGACCTCTATAAACTCTGCTTTACTTCGGTGATCGTTTCCGACCACCGAGCAGCGCGGAGCTACGAGCGCTTCTTGTGTTGAACGTATTTGCCCATAATCACCACGCTGGGTGGCTTGGTGATAGCAGTTCAAGCCGGTACGCAGGATGACGCTGCTGCCCCAAGTGAGATTAGAGGAGGTGGCACTATTTTAGGCCGGCACCAGATAGAACTGTCATTACTCTATGGTAAAACCAGCTATTAGAATGCACTGGCTTTCTAATATAGTGCCAACCCGTAAGAAAAGTATAAAAAAAATATTTCCTCATAACCACTAAAGGAGCAAGGAATTACAATTTATGCTGACCGGTCTGGCTGATTCTTCTGCACGGATAAACATGGACTAGGCCAAAGTAATGTTCAACGAACACATAGGTTCGGAACCGATGGCATTAAATGGTGTTCCTATCGAATTTGTTTATGAATACGTCTACTTAGAACAAAGTTTGCAAGGTATAAAACAACTTCGAGAGAGAGATTCGTTGAAGAATCCAGCTAGGCTGGGTAGCATTTAGGAAACTTCGTCAAGTCTTTTCGTCGCCAATACCGCAAAGCAAAGCCGCAAAGTCTTTAATGACTGCATTGTACCTGTCATGTTTTGCGGAGACGTGAACAATAACTCTATATTCTTCAACAACTTTATAACTTCAACTCTATCACCAATATTCACTTATTTATAGTCGCTCAGCGAGCTATCGAGAGAGCTACGCTTGGTATTTCTTTGAAGGGCTGATTAGAAATGAGGTGATACGACAATGAACAAATGTAACGGCACCGCCTAAAGATTAGTAAGCTGAAGTGGCAGTAAGCTGGTCATATCTGCCGTAGGACTAATAACAGGTAGGAAAGATATATTGGACGTTATATGCATCTGCCCACACCTTCGGGGAAACAGTCGTGTGTGTAAAAAAAATATTAAAGAATGTAATAAACTTATATACCTCAGTTCCAATGGCCACTGCTTCACCGTCATCATTTTGCGTATCATCGAAAGTGATTGCAACTTGCTTCCTCTTATCACAACTTTTCTGATCCATTTCACTACATCCATCAGTTTTATTACCTCTATCAGCACTCTCGGTATTCATCGCTTGTTTAACTTTAAAATCCGTATCTATTTCTAATTTATTAACTGTTACTACGCGTCTATAATCATTGTTACAACAATATTTACAATTCGTCACAACCTTCGATAAGTCTATTCCGTTATCTAATTCTAAATTATCACTTTCGAAATTATCTGTCGCATCATCTGTACTTTTATTTAGATTCTTAAAATCCTTTCTATTTATGCCACATTTTACATCTATATCGCTATCGTATTCTACAGTGAAATAATTAACGGTTCTGAGTATTTGCTCTTTAGGATTAACTTCAAAATTTCTAGTGGACGTCAAATCATTCATTAATTGCAAATTTTGTATATAAACGTTTGTTGGAATGTTTTGAATTAAATTGTCACTTTGTTTAGATTTTACAATGGTTTTGTCAATATCGGTTACGTTCTTCTGGAGGCTTTTATTTATAGTCGAATTCACGTGTCTGTAATGGTTTTGACTCTGGCTTAACTCAAAAAAAGGTTTGGCGTGGTCGTTTTTCGCTGGTGCAGCAAAGTAGCTTGCTAATCTATTAAAACTGCCACCTGTCTCTTCTTTTTCTGGCTTAATTTTTTCTTGCGACGAAAAGAAACTGATTGGGTCAGATAACGCTTGAGGAGGTGATACAATAGATTGTTCTTTATGTATATCTATAGGAGAAGTGACGATATGTTCCTTCTCTATCAAAGTATCCCCGGATTCAAGTTTTCGATCAAATATTGAATTTTCTTTTATGTACATTGGCGTGTTATCGAAGTCAAGCGTAGGCATCTCTTTCAGTGTTTTCTTTACAGGCACTGCTTTTGATAACACTGTAGCAGTTTCACTGTTATTAGTTACGTTGCTAAACGTTGTAGTATCAACAGGACGAGTTTGTGTGGAAGTTTCAGGTATTTGTGGAGGTTTCTCAGGTTCTTCTACTTTAACATCACTACTATCTTGCAAAGCCATAACACTTAGCTTTTTTTTGTACTCGTCTTCAAACCCAGGTGGAATGCGGAACGCTCTGCCTGGAGAACCATCTTGAAACGTTGAGGATGGGGATGTTATTGAATTTTTGTAGTGTGTCTCAGCAGCATAGTTGCCCGTATCGAAATACGACGCTATAGTTATGGCAGGACTGGTAGAAGTAGGTACATCAAACAGCACATTTAATTGTGATACTTCTACATTATCGCTATGTTCTTCCATCTGTTTAAAACGCTCTACTCTATTCGTAAACGTATCTACTTCTTCAGGCTCTTCCGAGGTCCTCTCTCTTTCCTTATATTCAATTTTATCATCATCAGTTTCAGAAGGTTCTATTATAAATTCTTCGTAAACAGGAAAATCTTTATTTGCATCTTGTTCAATTAAGTGGACATCTAAACCTGTTTCGTCTGATTTGTCGTCATCTTCTTCCACTGGCGGTGCACTCGGAACACTCATTTGCCTGGGCAAAGCAACTGGAGAATCTTCGTGTGAATGTTTATATTCTGCCTTTATTTCATCGCTAGCATTATTAGGAATATTTTCAAAGAACATAGCATTATCACCATAAAATCCCAATGCGGTTGAATCTATTTCAAATGAATAAGTGCGATCTGGTAAAACATCTGGGGGCAAATATGCAGTTTGATTTGTTGTCCAGCCGTAATTAGTTTCATTACTATTTATTAGTTCGTCAACGTCATCTAAGAGCTCGTTTGCTGACTGCACTTGAATCGTTTCCATAGTTTCTTCAGTTATATGGGATATTTCAGCGCATTGTTTAGAATCAAAGCTAGGTCTACCGTCAACACTGCCTTCAGTCAAAGGAGCTAAAACAGGATTAGAAAGCTGTATAGGTGAAGTAATATTTTCGATCAAATGTGTTGTAAAATCGTCTGAATCTTTATCTTCTGGCTTATTAACTTCTCTACAGGTTTCACAAATATTGAAATCTGAAGAACTTTCGTTATTGTCTGTGCTTTCAGGAATTTCTTTATTTCCAAACTTACTAACAGCATTTGTAGCTTCTATGGAACTTTCCGAGTCTTGAGCAAATTCACTAACTTTATTTATTACGCTATCTAACACAGATGTAACGTTTCGATCTTTATCACTATTTTCCGACAAATTCAATAGTTGATTAGTAAAAGCAGCTTTCATCTGTGGTTCGATGTCTGCATTACTCATAAAATCAAGAGAATAATTTTCCATATTACTATTGAGATTTTTTAAGTCAGTTTCTCTAACACTTTGGGCCAAAATAGCTCTAGAATTTTCATTTTTTATAGAGGTGAGATTATTAAAGAAATCTACGTCATTTCCAGGCTCAGTTATCAGCTGTGCAGTTATTTGAGAGAAGACAGCACAATTTGTATTTTCTGGTTCCGGTTTGCACATTTGACTTTCTTGACCTAAATGAAGACTATTTAGCTTTTGATTTAGGACACTATCATGCAATGGTTGTGATATATTGAATTGATCACTGTCAAAGAAGATTGCGGCTGAAATACTCTTCACTTCTGAAGAATTGCTATTGTCAACCTTTTCCAGATTTGAAGCAAGTGATTTGTTATCTCTAGTATCTTGTGTTTCACAATTTTTATCGACTAAAGAAACTGTGTCAGGATATTTTGTCTCTGTCTGATTTGGCAACGAGCATTCAATTACGTTTTGAAGCATCTGTGGAATCTTTTCTTCAGGAAGAGCAGCTTCAGATGGATGTACAGTTTCTTTGTTTGTATTATATGGTAGTGGGTTTTGTGTCCCCTGTATTCGCATATCGAAATATTGATGCGTAGACAAATTTGGAACCATCTGATTGGAATGTATATTACTAGTTGGTTCATTGCTTGAAGAATATACAGGGATTTCAGAACTTGATGCCCCATAAAATTGTTGTGTTTGTGGAGTTTGTACAATATTTTTTGTTATATCAACTGCTGGCACTTCCACCTGATTCCCATAAGGTTGGTTTTGATAATGTTGATTTGCCAATTCGTAA
The DNA here is from genome assembly GCA_949126915.1 of Musotima nitidalis. Lineage (NCBI taxonomy): Eukaryota > Metazoa > Arthropoda > Insecta > Lepidoptera > Crambidae > Musotima > Musotima nitidalis. Next base: position 6,315,185 of record OX421440.1, read on the forward strand.
TTGTAAGGATTAGTTTGATTATCATAATGCCCATATGTTTGGTTGTCAGGAACAGCAATTTGAGCCTGACTAGGCACAAATACTTCTATATTGCTTTCAAGATTTTGGGTAAATGCTCCTTGATTATAAGACAAGTCCTGCCTACTTGTTTCAGCTTTAGTATCATTGTATGCTGGGTCGAAAAAGGTTGTCACAGTATTCTGAATTTTATTAATGTCTATTGAACTGAGTTTAGACTTTAGAGATCCAATTATACCAAAACCTTTCTGCTCTACTTTAGGTGGTTCATAGTTATCTGAAGTTTGCCTGCTCATGTCAAAAGCGGTATTATAATCCGAGCTCGGGTATGTCTGGGTTGGAGGTGCAGTTATGTTAAAATTGCTATACGGCTCCAACGGTACTGAATGTTGAGCCATATCTAATAGTGGCGGATTTATATTATGTGTTTGTTCAACACTTTGCGTTACCTCTGGAGAAAACACTGACCCTTGAAACGCTATCGGTGCTGGTGTTGGAACAGTTGGTTTAACATTGTTGCTGATCAACCCTACACCTTCAATGGGGCCGGAATAATACTGTGGTCTCTTTTTAGTCATTCTGTAATTTACATTTCCACTTAACTTTGGAGGTTCAGGTACAGGTTTCGGTGGTTCAGGTGCATAGCCCAGATTAGGAATGGGTAAATCAGTGGGTAAAGAAATCTGTTGCAATGGTTGTAGGAATGTTTGTTGGAATAATTGAGAATTTGCATCTTGCGATGGTAAACTTGTTGGTAATCCAAACTGCTTGGACTGTGGCTGAGCGGGTAAATCAGGTATAGTCTGTAAAGAAATCTGTTGCAATGGTTGTATGCTTGGTGGTCGTTGTACTTGAAAATGTATATCTTGCGATGATAAATCTTGTGGTACTGCAGGTGACGCTTCAGGTAAAGATGTTGGAAGTCCAGCTAAATTGTTGGGATCAAAAATCATTGGCTGCTTTGCTGTGTCCATTTGCGATATACTTGACGGTGTAAATAAAGAAGGCCCTGAAATCGCATCAGGTTGCGAAATATTAGATAATATCTGATCTGATGGTTGCTTCGCATTATATCCAGGAGCAGAGCTATTTATCATTGGCACTGATGTATTAAATTGGACGAAAGCTGATTCAGAACTAACAGACACTGATTTTGGTTCAGCTTTCGTATTTAATTGAGCCGACGAGTCTATTAGAAAAGTATTTGATGAAAATTGTTCTGGACTTTGTAGTTCTTCTGTTGTTAAAGGTGCTGGTACGAATATATTGTTTGGAGAAACTTTAGCCATAGGTGGTATAGAATGCGGTTTGATAATTGGATGATTTGAGCCTATTCTTCGTGCAAGCGATGGAGGTAAAACTGATTTTGCATTACTCTGGCTATCTCTTCTTGGTAAGTTCGAGAACATCGGTGGGGGAGGTATAATAGGAGCATTTGTATTATTTTCCGCAGAAATTTTCTCTTGACTTTCTATAGTTGTAAATAAATTGGTCTGTTTTTCTCGAACTGATTCCTTAGCAATTTGTCTTTCTGTTTCAAATAATTGTATGTTATGCGCTTCAGTTGTTATATTGCTGATTTGTCTTTCAGGATCAAATATCTGTACATTGCTATAATCTGAGATTTTATTTTGAATAGTATCATTAATAGGTAATGGATTAAATAAATTATTTGATAAGTTCTGTGGTGCTGTTTCTGCTTGATAATTTTGATTTGGATCTATATTAATTTGTTGTGCTTGTGGTATACTACCAGTATTGTAATTAACATTATTACTCGGTTCCGGTGGATTGATTTGTTTAGAGTTGAATACGCTAGTATTATAATTAGGTATATTGGTTAAATATGGTTCAAAGGGAGCTTGATTTGTCGTATTAGTGTTGAAACTAATAGGGTTTGGATTGAGCTGAGGGTTTTGTGCGTTGTTATGTATTGAATTTAGGCCAGGTATTTGTGCATATGCTTTTTTCTTCGTCGTTATTCTGTAGTTTGCTGTACCTGTAACAATATGAAAACAGACTGTTAGTTATGGACGGACATTACTCGTTCGTTTCCGACCACCTAGCTCCGGGTTTTATTTTATATGCCTATATTTTTATACTAAAATTGACAGTATCAATATGATTGCTAAGTTTGTTAGCTTCACCGTGGATATAGTCGACCAGTGATACTTTTTCAATAAATTTTGTTTCTAACATTGTGGTTCAAGACGCCGCCTCCATCTCTATCCATGTGTCTCACGAAGCCATGGCCCCCTCAACCCGCCACTAGTAATCGTCGTATTTCCCTACCATTTGGCACTGGGTGGTGGAAAATGACCTGAATCCCTCTTGGGAGGCCCGTGCCCGTGTAATTTGGACGGTTTATGGGCTGACATGATTATAACGATGGCGTAGAGATCTAAGCTACTGGCTAACGTAACACAGGATAAATATTCCTATTTGTAAATATGAATCTTACCATATCCTAGCATTATCCCGGTTGCCCTAGACTTAAGCCTAAGACTTAGGGTCTGTTCACTGGTCTAACCAGACTTGGCTTAACTTCAGTTATTACATGAAGGGACTGCCACCTGACCTCCACATCATTCTATGGTTAAACCAGTTGTCAGGAAGCACTGACTTCCTAATAATTACTGCCATAGATATTCATGACAGGCTTTACGTGCTTTTCGAGCCACAGAGCATGCAACAATTACGCAACGATTCCTGATCGCAAATCGGAAATCCAACGCGTCATCGGTGAGATACAGCCACATCTCTGTGCAAATGTCATGGAAAATTTCATGAAAAGAGGAGGTTATGGCCTGCCATCGGAGCCGTGGGTTTATTTGACGGATATTTTATTACATACTTAATTATGTCTTCTTTACAATACAATAAAAATATCACAACTCTGTCATTTCTGTCTGCCGAGATTTCGGAAAACCATCATTGACTCCTATAATAATATAATATGAGGTCAATCGGTCATATCATACGAGTATAGCTTTGTTGTTTTTGACGTGACAACGTCTTATAAATTGGTTTGCCGGGTGACACTTAGGGGTCGCAATACCGAATCATTTAAGCAAAACCGGTATTTTCGGTATTGGCTCCAGACCAATACCGATAATCCGGTATTTTCGATATTTCCGGGATTACGCTAAAGTTAGCAAATTTATTATAATAAAGTTAGTTAAAAGTTAGTTAGAGGAATAGTAAGTAGGTGCCTAACCTAAATGAATTTATCTTCTAAATAAAAACAAAGTTCTTTAGCAATAATTTATTAATACAAAACGCCCGTTTATTCCTTTATTATAATAACTTGGGATAACTAATTTAAATACTTTAATTAAAGTAGTGTTTGTCTGAGAAGTAGGAATCAGTTCTAAAAATAAAATGTTTATCAAACTTAAACATCTCACAACAACATAAATTACATAAACAAAACAACGTAAACAAAATGAACTAAAAAAACTTCTAATTCAATCTCATAAAACATAAAGTTAATTAATTCCCATAAAACAAAATTAACTCTTAGTATGGTTTACTAATCATCAAAAAATAATCTTATTCACAAAATAACAAAAATGCTTAAATTAAATTTAGTCCAAATCAAATTGAGTTATAAAGAAAGAGGTAATCAAAATTATTCTAATCATCAAATAATAATCTAATTAATAAAATAACAAAAATGCTTAAATTAAATTCAGTCCAAATCAAATTGAGTTATAAATAGGTAATCAAAATTATTATTAAATCTCCATTAAATTTTTGGTTGAGTCTTGTAATGAGATCGTAGAAACAGCAAAGTATCTAAACTTTTATCACTCAATCTTGATCGCAAATGATTACACAAGTAACCCGATGAAGAGAAAGCTCTCTCTGACTCTACACTAGTTGGTGGAATACTTAATAAATTGTTGAAAGCTATACTCAAATATTTTCCTTTAGACCCTCCGTTTTCGTAAAGAGCCATTTCTATTTTGATTAAAGTGTCAATGTCGTAGTCTGGTGCAGTTTCTATTGATTTGCTGTCCTGATTTAGCATTTGCTTTATCACTGCCATTTCTAGCTGTTTCTTTAGCGGCATTGAAGCTGAAGGGAGATCATTATATGCAGAAACATTAACATCATGTGTAGATTCTTTTTCTATTCGTATTTTTTTTAAATTAATTTACTAAAACCGAAAATACCGAATATCCCGGTTTTTGTGAAATGAATACCGGTATTAATTAGACTTAAATTTGGCCCGGTATTCCGGTATTTTCGAAATTCGGTATCCCGGTTTGCGACCCCTAGTGACACTTCAAGAAACTGCGTTACGCTCCGCTCACGTTTTGCGCTCACAATGAGAGCGAGTGAGAGGCACGCGTCCCTTCCACTCGGGCATGGTTAGCCCGCCTAAGAGCGAGAGAGACAGACATAAATATAATTCTTTGTATAAATAAATGTTTTAAATTGTTACTATTATTTCATCCTTCTTCCTACTATACGAATGAATATTCACATTAAAATTATTTTACCACTCAAAGTCGTTGTCACGTAAAACTTTCGCCCGTATACCGACTTTACAGGCAACCAATTTTTTATTTGTGTTTTTATAAGTAAAATTGTTTGTATGTATCTTCTTATTTTTTTGTCAATGCATGCCGTGGTGACTTGTAAGTAAAACAGCACTTAGCTTTTAAGTATTAACTGTATTTGTTATGTTCATTTTTGGTGTATGTTTTGTTAGTCGCCCTGAATGTAATAAATAAATAAATAAATTACATACTTGATTTTATGTTAAAATGATAACGTGCACTCTTACTGAGAAACGCTTTAGGACGAAGGCTGCGAGAAATGTATAAGATTGTATATTTCTAAATCTATACTATAGTCACGCCATAAGCTCATATACAAACGCTAGCAAAACACGTTAATGATTAGTTCAAGGCAGTTTAGCTTTACCCTTTAAAACATAATATCTGCTTAATTATGCGACGACATATCAGTTGGTTGATTCTACTAATTTATGTAATATATGTGTCGCATGTAAATTTGTTTAAACGATTGGGCCACGGCATAATATAGTAAATTTCCCGAAGGCAGATTGAAGTAATGCAGTATTTTACAAAACGACAAGGCAAATTGTGAATTATGGTGCAAATTATTTGAAAACAAGTGGCTCCCGTAGTAAATTATGGGTTTGTTAGGTTATCTTGTTTTTCAGACATATCATACGAATTAACGATCGGGCAACGACATATCCAAGGGTGTATAGGGACTACCAAGACCTAAGTAGCCCAAGCCAACCTCATCTGCAAGTGGTGCACCTGCCGATTAACGGACGAGGCTCTGGCGAACATAACAGTGCCTGATAAGCGGCAATGGGATCGCCACCTGTTACGTGGGACCAACAATGCAGCTGGCGAAGTTTGGGCATATCTTATGCCTCTGCCTACCCTTTCGGGAAAACAGGCGTGAATGTATGTATGTAAAATTAGTCTCCGCCAACCCCAGTACGGGTTGGCGGAGACCAATTTTTTGATGAAGCATGACCTGAATCGCTCTCACCTTGGATTTCGAGAGGAAGCCCGTGCTCAGTAGTGGAACGTCAATGGGCTGAGACATGAAAGTTTGTTACAAAACGATGTCTAAAGTTAGACCAGGTTTAAAACTAGTGCCCTTCGCGGGGCCATTAGCCGGTCCAAAGCCGCAGCGTGGGACGAGCTGCTGGAGACCGTTAAGGCGGATCCATGGGGCAGGCCGTACAAAATAGTACGGCAAAAGCTCGAGCGTGGACCCCTCCCGTCTCCAGCAGTCTCGAACCAGGGGTTCTCAGTAGGGTGGTTGAGGCCCTGTTCCCAGACAGGGGAACCGACTTCGTGCCTCCCACTATGGCGGCGCCAGATGTCACCCATGACTCGGGCACTGAGGATGTGCCCGAGCTCACCGAGGAGGAGGTAGGAAGGGCCGTGCTACACCTGAGGGGCAAGAGCACGGCCCCAGGTCCCGACGGCATTCCGACGAGGGCGTGGGACCTGGTTTTGAGCGGGGAGGAAGCGCCTTTTCTTTCCTGCGTGACCTCCCTCTTTGCTAGGTGTCTGCGGGATGGGGTTTTTCCGCGGCGCTGGAAGGAGGGCCGCTTGGTACTCCTTCCCAAAGAGGGACGTCCGGCCGATGACCCTTCTGGTTATCGGCCCATCGTGCTGCTCGACGAGGCGGGCAAGCTCCTGGAGCGTGTCATCGCCAACCGCCTCGTCGAGCACCTGGAGGAGGTCGGACCAGATTTGTCCGACCACCAGTTCGGGTTCCGCCGCGGCCGATCGACGATTGACGCGATCGGCCGCTTGCAGGACCTGTCGGAGAGGGCAGTTTCCCGGGGTGGGGTGTTGATTGCGGTGTCGCTCGATATCGCGAACGCCTTCAACACCCTGCCCTGGTCAACGATTATGGAGGCGCTCCGATATCACAAGGTGCCTCCATATCTGCGGCGGTTGTTGGGGAGCTACCTGTCGGAGAGGGCGGTAGTCTTCCCAACGATGGGCGGAGGAGGCTGTCGTCGGCGTATGGTGTGCGGTGTTCCACAGGGGTCTGTCCTGGGACCACTCCTGTGGAACATCGGATATGATTACGTTCTGCGCTGTGTGAACTTGCACGGCGTGGACGTGATCTGTTACGCCGACGACACCCTCGTAACATCCCGGGGTTCTGACCCTCGGGATGCGAGAGTGTTGGCCACTGTCGGCGTCGCGGCGGTGGTCGAGAGGATACGGCGGCTGGGGCTCGAGGTGGCACTGCATGAATCCGGGGCCATTATTTTCCATGGTCCCCGTAGGCGGCCGCCTCCAGGCCCTAGTATCGTGGTAGGAGGAACTCCCATCCCTGTCGAGAACACGCTGAAGTATCTCGGCGTCCTTCTCGACAGCAGATGGGACTTCGAAGCGCACCTTCGGCACCTAGGCCCGAGGTTGGTGAGCACGGCGGGAGCTCTATCTCGCCTGCTCCCCAATCTCGGAGGGAGTGGCGGCAGTTGCCGCCGCCTTTACACGGGAGTGGTGCGGTCCATAGCCCTGTATGGAGCCCCAATTTGGGCGAGCTCCATATCGGGTCGCCATCGACAGATCCTGCAGCAGTCGCAGAGGGTCATGGCGACCCGTGTCGTTAGGGGGTATCGCACCATCTCCCGTGAGGTGGCATGTGCGCTCGCCGGGTCCCTGCCGTGGGACCTCGACGCCGAGGTTCTCTCGGCGGTCTACTGGCGTGGCGCGCAATTCCGGAGCCAGGGTCTCCGCCCCACACCGGACACTGCGGTGCGGTGGCGTAGAGACGCTCAGACACAGGCTCTGGGCGCATGGCGGCGGCAGCTACACAGGAGCGCCGAACTACGTGCCGAAGGATCGAGGCGCCGTATCCTCGAGGCGGTCGGGCCCATCTTAGAGCGATGGGTCGGCCGTCGGTGGGGGTCGATGACTTTCAGGCTCACACAGGTACTTTCCGGGCACGGGTGCTTTGGGAAGTATCTGTGTGACGTCGCCGGGGGGGAGTCGACCCGGTGTTGCCACCACTGTGACTGCGCGATAGATGATGCGCAGCACACTCTGGTGGCGTGCCCTGCGTGGGCGGGGTCGCGGTCGACGTTAGCCGCGGCCCTGGGTGGAGTGGCTCTCTCGCTGCCGACCATCATGCAAAAGATGGTCGACAGCGAGACGGCGTGGGAGGCGATGGCCTCCTTCTGCGAAGTGGTGACGTCGCAGAAGGAGGCCGCGGAGCGGGAGAGGGAGCGGGATCCGCTCTCTCTCCGGCTACGCCGTTGGCGCAGCGGGCGGGCCAGGAGGGCCCGTCAGGCAGCGCCCGGGGGGTCTTAGGCGGCGGGGGCAGGGGGCCCCTTCCGTCTCGCCATAGACCCCCCCCGAAGTCGGCCAGTTACGCCATGGCCGCACATAGAGGTAGGGGGGGCGCTGCAAATTGCGCCTTCCTGAGGAGGTCTCCCCGGTTCTGATCCGGGGGACGTTGGCCGCGGGCGGGGTTCCAGAAGCTACAAACCCGGGCATTGGTGCCTCGCCCCTTTTCAACAGCGGTGGGCGTCGTCTGAAGTTTTTTAGTGGGTAGGACTGCGGTAGCCGCGTCGGCCGCAGTGAGCCCCACACCCCCTCCCGGTCTCCCCCTTTTGGCCGGGAGACAGTGCGTAAGCAGCATTTTTTTACAGACGATAATAAAAAAAAAAAATGGTTTAAAACTAGTGCTGTCACTTTCATTCGATAAGATGAAGACAGTGACAGCGCTTGTTTTAGACCTGGTCTAACGTTAGACATCGTTTTGGAATAAGCCCCAATATTTTTTTAATTCGTTTATCCTTCGTAGTAACTATAAGCGTTTCAGTAAATGTGTATTCACGTCTATAATATAACTTGATATTTAATATTGCTATAAAAGAAACAAATAACCGATACCCTTGCCGGAGACCAACCAGCACGACCTCCTTACATATCTGGCTTTAGTAGAATTGAGCACCTGCAGACCTTTATGGGTGTTTAGATGGCCTTATGACACCGATTACACTAAGTAACTTCCATTTGCACTTCTTGGCGGGAAAGTGAAGCGTAATGTCTGCAGTTTTGTTCTATTTTTTAAAACTTGTAATATTTTGAACATTAATGTGTAACAACGGTGGATTATTAACCGTTAAGTGTTTGCGAACGTCTATGAGTGTTGGTAGTTGAAACAAAAGAGGGCAACATTACTTTTCAAATTATCTCAAGAAGCCCATGTGAGATCTCAGTATAGTCCCACATCTTTACTGAGGACTCAAGGGGTTTAAGGGAAGGGCATCTCATTTACAATTTATCATCTTTATCACCACTCATTCTCATTTACTACAATTTACATGTTATTAATATATCTCTTACTTGACACTGGCTAAATGTGCTAAGCGCACGAAGCCATTATTTAAAACAAAACAATAACTTCCATTTGAGCTGTAGACAAAGAATCTGACCTATTATCACTACATCATCATCATCATTACGACCGATATGGCGTGGTGGGGAGTATACTCGCTCTCCGCTCCAAGGTCGTGGGTTCGATTCCCACACAGGACAAATATTTGTGTGCATGAACATGAATATTTGTTCTGGTCTGGGTGTTTCCCTATGTATATTAAGTATTTATTTACAAAAAAAATAAATATATTTATGTATGTTTATCCGTTATTTAGTATCCATAACACAAGTTCTTAATGATACTTATCTTGGACCTAAACAATTGGTGTAATTGTTGGAAAATATTTATTTATTTATTATTTATTATTATTATCATTGATCCACGTTGATCGATCTTCTGCCACCTGCATCCACAGGCTTCACGCCGCCTTGACCGTGGGAGGCCGCCCTCTACTACGTTTGCTGCTTCGTGGTCGCCATTGAAGAACTTTAACGCCCTGCCCGCTTTCTATTTATCGAACCACTACCACTTTACAGATCGCTTTTCCTCTTTCAGCAGCCCGCACGTGCTAGAGTTGGGAACCACCCTTAAGGTGAGTATAGATTACAACATTTACTTGTAACAGAACAACGAGCCGCTCTTTGATATGTTCTAGTGTATCATCCTTTTACGAACTAAACGTCGAGCACGCTCGCCTCTTTGTTATAAACCAACGAGCATATTGGTGTAACATTTCGTCGAGCCACGAGTGCGGGCAATGCGCGGTTGCGGGGTGACGCGGTAGGAGAGGGACGAAAGACGCACACGGTCCGCATTTACCCGTAACAAAACGCCGAGCGTTCGCAGGAATGCTACATTACACAGAAATGCTCCAGAAAAAGTTGTAGTCTATACCCACCTTAAGGGTGGTTCCCAACTCTAGCACGTGCGGGCTGCTGTAAGAGGAAAAGCGATCTTATATAACGTATTCTAAGCAGGTGGATCCGCGGGCGAAACCTAGTCATGTTTCGGATCTTCAAAAGATGGGAAATACGTGCACCGTGAGAATTCAGAAGCTGAATAGTGTTACAAAGGAATGAGTTACCAATTTTTTAGGTTCGAATGCTGTGAGCGTGCACGGTATAAAGAGTGGTTCCTCATACCAGCACGTGCAGTATATAATAATAATAAATATTTCTGACACTTACACCAACTACTAATTTCCAACAATTACCCAATTATTTAGTTCCAAGATAAATATCATTAAGAACTTGTGTTATGGATATTAAATAATGGATAAACATACATAAAGACTTTATTCGTTAGAAATTATTTATTTATTCTAAACAGGCGGAGCCGCGGGCGGAAGCTAGCCAAGTATTATATATTAGCTAGTAGTAGTAGTGTATTATGGATGATTTAAAAGAGCATAGCCTGTGAGTTTCTTGCCAGATCTTCTTACAGAGCGGTGACTCAGAACTCGCACTTAGATTCTTCTTCTTCCATTTTCTTCTTCTATTTAAATAATGGCTTCGTGCGTCTAGCACATCTAGCCAGTGTCAAGTAAGTGATATATTAATAATATTGAATTCATAGTAAATGAGAACGAGGTGATAAAGATGATAAATGGTAAATGAGATACCCTACCCTAAGCCCCTTCAGTCCTCAGTAAAGATGTGGGACTATACTGAGATCTCAGATGGACTCCTTGAAAGAAAATTTGAAAAGTGATGTTGCACTGTTTTGTTTGATTTACCAACACTCATGTATGTCCACAAACACTTAACGGTTAATAATCCACCGTTATTACACATTAATGTTAGAAATATCACAAATTTTATAAAGTAAAACAAAACTGCAGACATGACGCTTCACTTTTCCGCCAAGAAGTCCACTTAGATTCACTAACAATTAAATGCTTTTGTTTTTTAATTATTTTGTTGCATGTGAGTGAATGTAAGCTTCATGATTTTAGTGTAATCATAATTCGATTGTTTGTTATATTTAATCAGAACGTTTTCAAGTACTATGTAATGAAGTATAAAATTTCAAAAAAATATGTATGTTAGAAATGCTATATTTTTTTAAATTATCACTTTGCTATGTGTTAAATATTAGTATATACCCATAGCACGGAGTATGTCGTGACTACATCTATGGAGTAGCAATTCTCGTATATGATATAACATTTTAAAAATAACATACATACATACACTCATGCCTGTTTCCACAAAGGGGTAGGCAGAGGCATATTATACGCCCACACTTCGCCAATTATATTGTTGGTCCCACGTAATAGGTGGCGAGCCTATTGCCGCTTACCGGGAACGTTTATGTTCGCCAGAGCCTCGTCCGTTGATTGGTAGGTGCACCACTTGGTGAGGGTGGGTTTAGAGTCGTCATTTTTTTACAAACAAAATAAATATTTCTGACACTTACACCAATTATTTAGTTCCAAGATAAGTATCATTAAGAACTTGTGTTATGGATACTAAATAACGGATAAACATACATAAATACTTTTTTTTTTGTAAATACATACTTAATATACATAGAAAAACACCCAGACCAGAACAAATATTTATATTTATACACACAAATATTTGTCCTGTGTGGGAATCGAACCCACGACCTCAAGAGTGGAATGCGGGTATACTCGCCACCACGCCATATTGGTCGCCAAATCATCATTCATGAAATATAGGTTACATAATTGGATGTTGTTAACAGATAAAATTAGAGTATCACTGTATTTCTACCTTTTACAAAGTACACAAATGTCATAATGGAGAGTTAAGTTAGTAATTATTCATCCATCATGGATCAAGTCAAAAATAAAAATAGAAAATCTTATTAGGCACTAATGGTGCAACGGAGTCTGGAAAAACAATGGAATTAAAATATTGATTCTTATATATTAGGACTAACGATAAATAAATTTGTCAAATTATTATATATCTACTTAAATTACAAAAAAATATATATAATAACATGTAAATAATTAAAAAAAAATTGATTAGGGAATTGTTTAATAACATGTCCAACCGAAACAATTTGTTATTTTTCTTTATTAAAGAAAAAGCACTAAGCTCTGGAATTCGCTGCCGGCTAATGTGTTTCCAGTTTCCTATGATCCCGGGTCTTTTAGGCGGGGCGTGAAACGGCATTTTAGCAGGCCGTCATGAGTGGGTGCGCTTTGTACCGTGCTTATTTCACGTCATAAAGCGCATTCATTTTTTTTTATTGGACTGCATCGACTGCCATCAGGCAGGATGTAGTCATTATGACGTGTCACATTAAAAAAAATCATAAAAGTATTCGAAAACAGTTTAGTAGGGGTGTCCACCCCTAAAATATTAGATTAGATTAAAAATGGTCAAAGTTGAATTTAAAAAATATGAATAATTTTAATCAACCACTTTAATTCTAAGAATACTTTATGCAATATATACTATCAATAATTTTATCAATCAATACATCTATGCGGTATTACCGTACTGACAATAAAAATATTTATATATTTTTATCGGTTTTTTTTGACGACCGACATGACGTGATGGCGAGTATATGCGCACTCCGCTCCTGAGGTCGTGGGTTCGATTCCCACAAAGAACTAATCATCGTGTGCATAAACATAATTATTTGTTCTGGTCTAGGTGTTCCTATGTATATTATGCATTTTTTCACAAAAAAAGTATGTATATATGTCTATCGGTTATTTACTATTCAAAAAAAAGTTTTTAATAATACTTATCTTGGAACTAAATAATTGGTGTAATTGTTATAAAATACGTCTTCTTAGTATCTTCAATAATAAATCTTCATTTTAATCTATCTATCAATGTTTTTTTTATCACGAATTGGAGGTACTATTCAAGGTACTTTTAGTAGTACCTACAGCGCGTACTAAACCAAATATAAATAGCGTGCCCTTCAAATGGATTAAAGATCGTGAGAACTATGATGTTCATGATGAATCTTAATAACTGCTGTCTGATTCTCGTATACTATGGCCCCCAGAATCTATAATAAGATCCCCGATTACTATAAAACCCTTCCTATAAGACATTTAAAAAAAAATCTACTGACATTCCTTATTGACAAAGCATACTTCTTCTTCTTTCTTTTAAATAATAGCTTCGTGCGGCTAGCACATTTAGCCAGTGTCAAGTAAGTGATATATTAATTATATATAATTTATAGTAAATGACAATGAGTGGTGATTAAGATGATAAATCGAAGATGAAATACCCTCCCCTAAATCCCTCAAGTCCTCAGTAAAGATGTGGGACTATACTGAGATCTCACATGGACTCCTTGAGAGAAAATTTGAAAAGTGATGTTGCACTGTTTTGTTTGATTTACCAACACTCATGTATGTTCACAAACACTTAACGGTTAATAATCCACCGTTATTACACATTAATGTTAGAAATATCACAAATTTTAGAAAATAAAACAAAACTGCAGACATGACTCTTCACTTTCCCGCCAAGAAGTCCAACAGAAATGTTACATCTTCTCTTCTTCTCCTTTTAAATAATGGCTTCGTGCGGTTTGCACATTTAGCCAGTGTCAAGTTAGAGATATATTAATATCATATATTGTCCTCAGTAAAGATGTGGGACTATACTGAGATCGCACATGAACTTCTTGAGAGAATTTGAAAAGTTATGTTGCACAGTTTTATTTCATTTACCAACACTCATGTATATTCACAAACACTTAACGGTTAATAATCCACCGTTATTACACATTAATGTTCGAAATATCACAAATTTCAAAAAATAAAACAAAACTGCAGACATGTTGCTTCACTTTCCCGCCAAGAAGTCCATCTAACATCTAATTTTTTAATTAATATATTTTTTTAAATTTCTGTTTGTTATGGCTTGCTCGTCTTTTGCTTAGATGAACCTAATGTGTTTGTCATTATTATATTTAAAAAAAAAAAAATTTCATTTTAATGTTAGTTTTTTTATTTTATTGTTTTATTACTTTTTCTTCTACGCCACTCTACCTCAAGGGCGGTACAGGAACACCAGCGCTGCTGTATTATTAGATGCAGCAGCATTATGTTGATGTATCGCCCTTTTGACAGGTAAAATTACCTATGTTGTTGTTATTATGATTGTTATTTTTTTTAAATATTTTTGTTTTGTTTTTTGTGTAAGTTTTTTTGTAAATAATTGATCTAATTGTTTATGTTGTGTTATTTTGTCAATAAAAATATTCGTATTCTTATTCTAAACCAAACGCAACATTTAGTAGTAATAAAATGCCAAGTCAAACTGACAGCTGACATAGATATATGTTGTCTCTCTCATATCGGCGCCTCACGATCTCGTCTTGTTCAAAAATAAAATTATCAACTTATTACTCTGCAATCCTCGTTTCTTTTTTCCCATAACCCATCAGATAGATAGAAAATTCTTTATTGTACACCAAATTAAAAAGAAAACAAGAAAACAATTGCAAAAGAAAAGCGATACAAATGGCGGCCTTATCGATTCCTTCCTTAGGATGGAGAGTGATTAAAATTAAATAAAAACCCTTCGGAGCGCTTTATGAGACCTTTATAAAGATACTAACGAGGAAAACGCTCAATGTCTAGTTCAATGACAATGTTACAGCATTGGACCATCAATCTCTAAAACGTGACTTTGCAACAATAATTTCCGGTTATAGTCTTAATCAGTCAATCAATCAATCATCTCAGCTAAATGACGTACAATTACTGGGATAGATCTTCTCACAGTCCAAGGTAAGAGAGATTCAGGTAATATTATATTCATCATTTAATTTATACGAAGTCCACTGCTAAAATTAGGCCTCCCTAATAGTATTCATTATATTTGGGGTATTTGCACATAATCAGCACGCTGGGTTAGTGTTCACAGTTCAAACCAGTACGGAGGATGACGCTGCTGCCCATCATCCGGTAGGATTTTAATTCGTCGACTCTTCCGACTCCCCACGAGATGAAAAGAGGTGTTACTATTCTAGAATGGTTTTAAAAGGCAGAGGCTGGAGCCATTCTCCTTTACGTCAATTTATTTATTTCTTGGGACGAAACACAAGATTAATACTGGTACAACAAAAATGCACAAACATAAACTGAAAACTAAGCGACATCTTTAACTAAAGATTGACACGGTATGCAATATGGACTGTCATCACCATTTCAGCTGAAGTCTACTGCTGAATAGATTCTCAATAGTATTTCTTGTTGTTCGATTTTTTGCAAACTGTATTCACCAACTTCCCGCCGCCTTGATCAAATCATCAGTTCGTCGGGAGGCTGTCCTCTACTATGTATATTTATTTATTATGTTGACTACTATACCATTCGAAATATTTAAACATTATGATTCAGTGTAGTTAAATCCTACAAAAAAGAATAAAAATAACTTACCAATTCCACCAACAGGCGGTTCTCTAGGAGGTGGCGCGATCTCTTTCGGAACGCTTGGCTCCTCGACCCCCATCAAATTAGCACCAAACTCTTCACGCCTTTGAAACTGTACATCTTGGTAACCAGTTTCTTTTGGTATCCGCTCATCAGGAGTTTGCTCTCGACTCTTCATACTGAGCATATTGGAGAATGAACTAAATACAGCGCTTGCAACTTGCGGCAAAACCGTAGGCAGCTGTGAGAAATTTTGAGCAATATCTGCCGTTAGACTTTGCTGCACATCTGGACTTTGCGCTTTATCGGGTTCATTAAGATTGATTTCTTCTAAATTCTCCTCTGTAGCCTCTAAGTTAGTGTTCTGATCTGCCAGAAGACTATTCAGAGGCGCGCTCACATATCGAGTTCCTTGTAATCGAGCAAAATACTCATTGACGTCGAAATCATCATCTGATTTCGCAGAAGCTTTTGATACGGTAGATGTTACGTTTTGGTCATGTTGCTGTATGTTATGTTGGCTATCTACGGGGTTTATGCTAAATATTGGAGGGCTTGTGTGTATGATGTTGGATTTGGCGTCTCCTTGGTCATATTTAATTTCAGCGTGCGCCAGGGTAGTGCTATGGGACCCAAGTGTATGATCTGAAACAAACAAGAGAAACTATTAAAATTTAAGTTCTTAGAAGAAACTTATTATTAGATACTATTTTACGATGACAACAATCTATATTATGTATTGATGTATGTATGTATGCAATAAAGGATACTATTATGAAAAATGGGTATGTCATCGTATCCTAAACTAACATAATGTAATGTCTAGTAAAATATAACCTAAATTTCTGGTAACATACACAACGATTAGCTATCACGAAGATAATATAAGTAGTTACTTTCATTACATTGCTAGAAACTTTATAACTGATGTTCAGCCAAATCTGCTCAGACCAGTGAGCAGACCCTGGACCCTGGGTTTAAGTCTTGGGCAACCAGGATAATGCTAGGCTAAGACATGATGGCTAGGAAACTATTGCTAAAGAAGACTATAAGAAATTTCTTATAGAATGTTTTATGTTTACTTTTAGACACTTCAAACAGCGCCGTCTAGTTCCTAACAAAGCAGAGCTTGTACAATAAATACTAGACAACGGGTAAATATCATCATATCAGCCGTAAAAAGTCCACTGCTGAACATTGGCCTCCCAAATAGATTCTATTGGGGGTATTTGCCCATAATCAGCACGCTGGGCAAGCGGGTTGGTGATCGCAGTTCCAGCCAGTACGCAGGATGACGCTGCTGCCCATCATCCGATAGGTATACTCTTTGTCGACTTTTACGACTCCCCGTGAGATGAGAGGAGTTGACACTATTCTAGGCCGGTACCACACTGCAACGGCTAAATATACAATACATATAAAACACAAGACTTTTGTATGTTTGTGTTAGGTGCAACAAAGAATATTTATAATATTTTGGTATTTGTTACTTGAAATTATTGTATTTATACCATTATGTTATAAAGCTGGCGAGTTTATTTGTTTGTTAATAGATAGTCCTTTCATTGACAAAATTTAGACTACGTAACATTATTCACAAAGCAAGAAAAAATATTTCGTTGCGTATAAGGTAAATTGTTGTTTTAGTAGAAAAAACCTTAAAATAAGCGAATGAAACCGCAAGCACAAGTCGTATGTAATACAGCCAATAAAATTAAGGATTGGCTGACCAAACACTAAAAATGGGTCTTCAAATCTCACTGCAAACATTACAAAAACATCTATCAGGCGAAGTATTGACTATTGACATAGTTAAGTATACGGGTGAGTTGTGTAAGATACAGGTATGCTAGGACGGGTGAGGCTTTGCGCGGGCGCGGCAAATTCTAAGGGCGCGTCCACATATGGCGAATATGCGACTCACGAACCGCTAGCGAACTGCCCGCGCGCGTGTATTTTATGATCGTGCGCCGCTTATGCGCCCCCCGTATTCGCATGAGTTGCGCTAAAATAATTAAATATTCTCTTACAATCACACCAATTATTTAGTTCCAAGATAAGTATCATTAAGAACTTGTGCTATGGATACTAAAGAACGGATAAACATACTTAAATACTTTTTTTTTGTAAATACATACTTAATAAACATAGGAAACACCCAGACCAGAACAAATATTCATATTCATGCACACAAAGATTTGTCCTGTGTGGGAATCGAACCCACGACCTCTGGAGTGAAGTGCAAGTATACTGACCTCCACGCCATATCGGTCGTAAAATAGTCGCACTAAACCACTGCAACAACTGCATGCGACTAGAGCGCGCGCTACTCGCGAGCCGAATGCGAGCTGCGCATTCGCGAGATGTGGACGCACCCTTAGAGCTAAAGTGGACTCCCGGTAATCCGACAAACGTTTTGCAGGCCAGTGTTAGAGTATGAAATTTTTAGATTAGATTATACAGCTGCTTAAGACTTCTCTACACTTCAGTTTTTTTAAAGTTATTTATTCCAGTTTGGCTCAATAGAGCTCTTAAAGCCAGATAAATGAAAAAAATCTTAAACCTAAATTAAAAGTGTAGTTTACTGGTTTGTAATTCTCATTGAACACATGGATAACAATAGTGTAGTTGCGAAAGTATAGTTATGTCAAATTGATGTTTACTTTGTGTAATTATTGTTATTATTATGTTTTAATTAATGGTGTAATGTATGTTATAGCTGTGATATCATGAGTATCCGATGTACTGTACAAAACTTACTGTTTTTTTTTTACATTGTACATATTGTATTTGTGTAATGTATGTGTATTTATGTTTATAAATAAATATGAAAGTCAAAATTAAAAACTAACGCGCCCGTTGTATCTATCGCTCGTGTCGTAAGCTTGATCGTAAAAGAACGGTCAAAAAAATCGTCGAGGTTAGCTTTTTCTCCCGCTAGTTACAGAAAAATGACAAATCTACAAAAACTTGTGATCTGCAGTAACAAGATTCAAAATAAAATAAGAAAAAAAGACTTCCTTGCAATCCGAAAAAATGCATCGGAATTCTCGAAGAACCGACGACCGATGGGGCGTTAAGGTTCTTGAATGGCGACCACGAATCAGCAAACGTAGTAGAGGGCGGCCTCCCACGCGATGGACCGATGATCTGGTCTGGGCGGCGGGGAGCCGGTGGATACAGGCGGCAAAGGATCGATCTACGTGGAAAGCAATTGGGGGAGGCCTATGTTCAGCATTGGACTTCAGATGGCGGATAAGTTTATCCGTTCTTTAGTATTCATAGCAAATGTTCTAAGTGATACTTATCTCGGTACTAAATAACTGGTGTGGTTGTAAGAGAATATATTATTATTAATTACCCAGTGGCGCAGCGTAATATAGAGCGTAGATCACAGCCAACCCGTCAAATAAAACCGTCAAAACTAAGTTATGAATGAGAGCTGTCAAGACATTTCCAAATTGTACCAGTTTGTATTTTCGAATGTCCACTTAATACAGTTTTACTGGAGATTGAAAAATCGGACCTAAGAATGGTGCGTCAGTGTGTCTGTGTATCAGAAAACAGGGCACGCGATTCATCAGCTGATTGCTTAATGCATGACATTAGAAAGCAGCGCCGCCAATCAAGCAAGGAGCCGATTCTACTAGAGCTGGCCAATTGAGTTCCTAAAGCTGATGTCCTCGGATTACTGAAGTTAAGCAGAATTTGCAGAGGTCAGTCCTTGGATGGGTGACCGTTTGTGTGGCATTTGATATCGAGCGCTTCCGTGCTTAAAAAGGCATGTAAAGCCGTTGGTCCCGGTTATCATTAACTATGGTAGTCGTTAACACATGTTAAAGGCCTAATGGGACGGCTAAAAAAAATCTAACAGCAGGACGCCATAATCCCACCTCCGCTAATCCGCACTGGGTCCGCGTGGTGGAGTATGGCCAAATACTCTCGCACCTTGGTATGTGAGAGGAAGCTCGTGCTCAGTAGTGGGACGTTAATGGGTTGAGATCATAATTTAAGGGAAGTTTAAAGCGACGATGACACAGTGGCGAGGCCCACAGATTTCTAATTCAGCGGGTATCAAACTCTGGTGGCGCATTTATGACTTTTCGAAGTTTTGTGCATAATTATCACTTGCTTCGTGCTTCGGGAAGTACGTTAAGCCCGAACATCTATGGATGTCGTTATTAGGAAGTCAGTGCCTTTTAATATCCTGACAATTGGTTTAATCATATAATGATGTTTCCCTTT
Source organism: Musotima nitidalis (assembly GCA_949126915.1). NCBI lineage: Eukaryota > Metazoa > Arthropoda > Insecta > Lepidoptera > Crambidae > Musotima > Musotima nitidalis. The sequence goes on from OX421440.1 coordinate 6,334,746, forward strand.
GGGTTGTGGAGGTCTGATGGCAGTCGCTCCATGTAATACTTAGAGTTCAGACAAATATGGTTAGACCAGTGAGTAGACCCTGGGCTTAAGTCTGGGGCAACCGGGATAATGCCAGGATATTTAAGTCATTACTTTCCAAGTGTTCTCAATAATTCTCACTGTATTGCTGTTTTCTTGTAACTGGCGGGAAAAAAACGAACCTTGACAATTTTCTTGCCCGTTCTTTTACGATCAAGCTCCCGCCCGCAGTGAATGGGCGCGTTAGTTTATAAGTTTGACATTCATAAGAGCACTATTGAGCCAAACTTGCATAAACTATTTTGAACTTTGAACAAAAAAGGGTTATTAGAATAGAGGCCCAGATACAAGGTGTGCGATAAGCCCTTTATCCCTACTAATGAACTGTGTCTAATTACCCTAACTAGGTTTGAGCTGAGGCGTGGAATATTAATGATAAGTCAGATAAACATGCTTGGACTTGATATATTTCTACATAAAAAAATAAAAATACAATAATTATTTATTTCATATACTATTTATTATACATAGTACTTGAAAACGACATGTGAAAAAACAATCGAATTTTATTACACTGAAATCACGAAGCTTAGATTCACTTACATGCAACAAAACAATTTAAAAACAAACAATAATTAAGTACGTAAGTGAATCTAAGTGCCAGTTCCGAGCCACCGCTCTGTAAGAAGAACTGGCAAGAAACCAGCATCTCTGGAGCCCAGACCAACCTCACCTGCAAGTGGTGCATTTGCCGATTAACGGACGCGGCTCTGGCGAACATAACAGTGCCCGGTAAGCGGCAATTGGCTCGCCACCTATTGCGTGGAACCAACAACACAATTGGCGAAGTGTGGGCGTATATTATGCCTCTGCCTACCCCTTCGGGGAAACAGGCGTTATTGTATGTTTATATGTATAAATATTTGACTAGTGTGGAAAACGATCTTGATGATTGATCTTGGGACAAGACAAAGACAACATCAAGATCTGGATGGAAAACTAAGTTTAGCAGTGGACATCAAATAGCTGAAAGGATAATGATGATCGTGGAAATCGAGCAGCGATGGCTCAGTGGCGTTACTTCAAGTTCAGGACTGTCATGAACATCTATGGCAGTCGTTATTAAACATCTAGGGGCTATTCATAAATTACGCCACACGTTGAGAGGGTGGGAGGGAGTTGACAAAGTGTGACATGGTGTGACAAAGTGTGCCATGGTGTGACAAGGGGGATGGGAAGGATTCAAAATTTTGTTACGTCACATTTCAAAATCCAGGTCCTAATAAAAATTAAAGAACTGCTGTTTAAATGTAATTATTTCTTGTTGTATAATTGCAAAATATGTGCCATCACACTATGGTGGAGGGAGTCTCACTAGTGTGACCAGCTGTGACAAGGACGGAGGGGGGGTCAGAACATCACGAAATTCGTGTGACGTAATTTATGGATGACTCCCTAGACAGCTGTTTCAACCATAGAATGATGTTTTCCTTTCAGTTGCAGCGGTCAGACGGCAGTCGCTCCATGTAATAAGTGGAATCCAGCCAAAATCTGGTTAGACCAGTAAGCAGACCCTAAGCCCTAAGCTTAAGCAACCGGGATAATGCTAGGACAATGATGATGGGGGGAACAGAACCTAAGTCCTTAGGAGCCGAGGGCAGATTCCTACACCTCAACGCCATATCTTAACTAATATAGACCGATAACTGGACGAAGCACTAAAAGAGCACTCAGTAAAATCAAGCTTATGAAGTAATCTCATCAGAGGGAGTGCTCTTATCACTTAAGTAATGTTTGAACTTAATGATTTGCCGGAAGAAGGTGAGGCTTAAACAAGTACAACCCTCCCACATTGGTATCTTGGTATTGGTATCAGTTTAAAAGCTAATGAAGTAGTAAGTAACTAATCCCACCAAAAACATTAAATGTAAAAAAATGCCAAGTCTCTCGATGCAGACTTTCCATCGTAAAAAGTTTTGAGATCTCCTAGAAGATCATTTTGGGGGTCGTCATTGCTCGCATCCTCAGGTGTGTACCCTTCGAAACCCTACATGCGACCCCTGGGTGGTGCTAATTGAGCAATCGGTGGTAGAGTTCTGCTCGCCCGGTTATCGACCACCGTGCGGTTGTGTACGCCCGCCAAGTGATCTGTGCTTGTCGCAGGTCGCGTTCCGGGAACAGCGCCGCACTACCGGAGCCAGGGGAGCGGCTATTGATGCAAGGAGTGGACCAGAGAGAGAATTGTATCAATAGTTTTCTTTATATTATAATTAAAGTGACGAACTTAAGCTTGTTCTAATGCCTACTATTATTCTAGCTTTAACTCCTAGCTTTGTCCACGTCGAAGTTAAAAGGGGGGGCGAAACAGCCGCGAATCGCTTCGAAAAAAGATAGTACGGCCGTGCCCGTTTTGTAAAGTAAAGTAAAGTAAAAAAATTATTTATTTCATAAACTATTATACATAGTACTTGAAAACGTCATGATTACAAATGAAAAAAAAATACAATCGAAATAATATTACACTAAATCACGAAGCTTAGATTCACTTACATGCAAAAAAAAACAATTTAAAAACAAAAAATAATTAAGTGTAAGTGAATCTAAGTGCCAGTTCCGAGCCACCGCTCTGTAAGAAGAACTGGCAAGAAACTCACAGGCTATGCTCTTTTAAATATGTCCATTAGTTTGGTACTAGAATTACAATCTTCATTTGTCTGTGAAGCTATACAATGCAATATAACATAACCTTAACAATATTTATTTTTTCAAGTCATTCATATTAGAATTGCCTGTATGAAACGGCAGCTTAATCCCAAGCATTTTTATCTGCCATATAGTCTTTAATAGAATAGTATCCCTTTGAAGACAGCTTGTTTTTTATGGTTAATTTAAATTTATTTAGGCTCAATTGCTGTATGTTGCTTGGGATTTTATTGTAGAAACGTACACATTGACCTTTAAAAGATTTGTTTATCTTTTGGAGCCTAGTGGCAGGTACAACTAATTTATGCTTATTCCTTGTGTTTAGGTTATGTATACAGCTTTTCTTACTAAATTGATCAGTATTCTTATGTACATAAACCAGGTTATCATAAATGAATTGACCGGCCACTGTCAAAATACCAATTTCTTTAAACTTTTCCCTTAGTGAATGTCCACACGGGAGATTATAAATTGCTCGAATAGCCCTCTTCTGCAGCACAAAGATAGTTTGAATGTCTGCGGCACAACCCCACAGAAGAATACCATAGGACATAACACTATGGAAATAGCTATGATAAACTAGCCTAGCTGTTACAACGTCTGTTAATTGGCGAATTTTCTTTACCGCGAATGCTGCAGAGCTAAGTCTACTCGACAATTCACCAATATGTGGGCCCCACTGTAGCTTAGAGTCTAAAGTTATCCCTAAAAACTTGGTAGTATCCACAAGGGTCAACTCATCCTCCTTTACCATAATAGTAGAGTTTGCCTGTCTGACGTTAGGCATCACGAATTTAATACATTTCGTTTTAGCCCCATTTAATAGCAAATTGTTAACGTCAAACCAGTGCACAACCTTCGAGATCGCACTGTTTACTTCGTCTAAATTCTGATTTCGTTTTAACTTAAACAATAATGATGTATCATCAGCAAACAAAACTATCTCGTGGCTTTCTTTAACAAAATATGGCAAATCATTAATATAAATCAAAAACAAAAACGGACCGAGAATCGAGCCCTGCGGTACCCCCATTTTTGCTCGAGACTTGGCTAGGGAACTGCCGTGCCCCCAGATAGTATAGTCATTATACTAACATGGCGCGACCGACATTTCGTGGTGGAAAGTATACCCGCAATCCGCAACATGAGGTCCTGGTTTCGATTCCCGCTCAGAACAAATCTTTATGTGCATGAACATGAATATTTAATCTGGTTTGGGTGTTTTCTATGTATTTTAAGTATGCATTTACAAAAAAATAATAAATTATTTACTTATGTTTAGCCGTTATTTAGTATTCATTGAACATGAATAATTAATCTGGTCTGGGTGTTTTCTATGTATATTAAGTATGCATTTACGAAAAAAAAATAAAGTGTTTAATTATGTTTATCCGTTATTTAGTATTCATAACACAAGTTCATAATTATTCTTATCTTGGGACTAAATAGTTGGTGTAATTGTTAGAAATTATTTATTTATTAACATATATAGGAACGCTAACAGCGAAACATACAAGCATATATAAAATCATCAAACAACCACAAAATTACATATATGTTGGCCTTTAGGAACGTTCACAGCATTTTCCTAAATTTAATTTACACACGTGTACGTGAGTACACACACTCACACACGCGCACACACTTACACCCGAACACACATTATATTTGTAGAAATAGTAAACGTCAGTCAATTCACTTATGTCACTGTTGTTAAAGATAGTTGTAAGTTTTATGAATGAATAAATAAATAAATAAAATAAATAATAAATAAATGTTTCTAAACGTAATTTTTAGTTCCATATTAAACGTGTGGCGCTTGTGTGCTCTGTCATTACTGTTCTGTAAAGTATTTACTGTGCATTAAACGTTGTTAACTTTTAACTCTTTTCTTAATTTTTTCCAACAATAATTAATAATTTAAGCATGTATCATTATAGATAAAATGTTACAAACATATGTCCAGGAAGAGCGGGTTCCCCTAACACAGGTATATGTTTACTTAAAAGGGGTCCCCAAACACTGTTAACCTAAATGTAATATTGTTACTGAATAATAGATAAAGAGTTTTAATTTATGATTTTTTTTTTAAATTTAATCTAAAATTAAACAATTTTTTTTTGCCGCCTAACGAAAACTTTGATGTTTGCCAGAGCCGTTGACCGGCAGGTGCAGCACCTGCAGGTGATATTAGATAGGGCTCCAACGGTGATGATAGGATCCCTATACACCCTGTTTATTGAATATTCGTTGACTATTTGCTTGATATTACAATAGCTACAGTAAAACATCCTTAAAAGAAATATTGCACATCTAATTCTTAAAAAAAGACATTTTATCAATTTTTCAGTAGAACGGTTTAAAGACGTATTTTTTTCATAACTACGATAACATACTCGGTATGGTGTTTGGCGCCCTCTATCGGAAACTTTTCGAATTACAAAAAAGATCTGCAAATACTCAATGCATCTAAAAAAAAAACCAAACCAATTGATTAATTTAAAAGAGCATAGCCTGTGAGTTTCTTGCCAGTTCTTACAGAGCGGTGGAGCCACCGGAAACTGGCATTTAGATTCACTTACACTTAAATAATTTTTTGTTTTTTAATAGTTTTGTTGCTTGTAAGTGAATCTAAGCTTCGTGATTTCAGTGCAATCATATTACGATTGTTTTTTTTAAATATTTGTAAATAAAGTTCATCGCTCTTTATTAAATAACTCTATTTTCAGAGCAACGCAGTTGAGTTTGATTTCGCAATTGAACCAAAGGTTATAAAACATATTATAAAACAACATTTAAAGCTACTAATTCGCAATCATTAATTTTACATAATATACTTTTATATTCGACGGTGTATTTTAATCTTTTACACAGATTGTCATGTCACTTATTATTTCACCGTTCAATACTACTATTTTACCGTCACTTCATAAATAGTAGTATTGAACGGTGAAATAATATAATATATTTATATTTAATTTTGACGTTTTCAAGTTTATAAATGATTTTCGATTTTGATTTTTTGTGGCATCATTATCATCAGCCTATATTCGTCCACAGCTGGACATAGTTTTGCGTATGTCGTCGCTTCATCTAGCTGAAGGCATCCTTCACTGCTCTTATCAAGACACGGTCTCCACTAAAGGACTCGTCTACCCCCGCGGTTATCGTTCCTACGTCAGATATCACCGGACCACTGTTGCTTCAGCTTACTAATCCTTTAGGCTATGTCGGTGACTTTTGTTCTTTGTCGGATTCCTGATCAGATCCTTCATATAAATAACATGCATAGCCCTCTCTATAACTGATTTGTGGCATAATTAACTCAATTTTGGATTTGTTTACATTTACGGCATAGGCCTCTCTATAACTGACTTGTGGCATAGTTATCCCAATTTCGGATTTATTTACATGTTTTAAGAACTAGATGAGCGATGTGAGGCAGTTAAAACGGCACACGTTGCGACCATGAATCCATCGCCTGCGCAGGCGCACGCCACACATCAAACACAAGAAGGTTGGCAATCACTTATCGATCACACACATAGCCCCTTAAAAGGTTGGAAGATTGCAAGTTCAAATGTTTCATTGTATAAATTCAGCTTTACTACTTATAGCCATGTATCTGTCGCTGGCAGATTTTAAAATGCGTCGTTTTACAAAACGACTAAGCGAATCAACTACGCAAAACAAAAATAATTTATATTAAAGAAATGATGTTTATAGCAAGCAGCTATAGCCCAATGGCAACACCCCCTACACTTCTAATTCAGATGGCCTCGGGTTCAAACCTTCGTCACCTAATGTGCGTAATTATCGCTTGCTTGAAAGTACGTTAAGCCAGTGAGTGATCCCGTCTGCTATGAACATCTATGGCAGTCGTTATAACAAGACAATGCCTTCTAAGAGAACTGATGCTGCAACAGTCGCTCTATGTAATAACTGAAGTTCAGCAAACGCCTAGATGGATCAGTGAGAAGACCCTGGGCCCTATGCTTAAGTCTAGGGAAAATCCAAAGTAGTTTTGGTTTATGAGGTTACCTAGCACAATATCTTAAAGTTAAATCTCATAATACGTTACATTCATTAGCATCATCATCAACATCAGGCAGCCTTTTAAAGTCTACTGCTGAACATTGGCCTCTCCTCTCCATTCTATTGGGGGTATTTGCCCATAATCAGCACGCTGGGCAGACGGGTCAGAGATCGCAGTTCCAGCCAGTACGCAGGATGACGCTGCTGCCCATCATCCGGAAGGATTACTCTTCGTCAACTCTTACGACTCCCTGAGAGATGAGAGGGGGTGGCACTATTCTCGGCCGGCTCCTTAGGTCTTGGTAGGATCCCTATACACCCTACAACATAAACTATTACATAGTACTTGAAAACGTCAAAATTAAATATAAATATAAACACAAACGACATATTATTGCACTGAAATCACGAAGCTAAGATTCACTTATATGCAACAAAACAATTTAAAAACAATACTTAAATATTGTGACGACTAAAATGGCGCGGTGGCGAGTATACCCGCATTCCACTCCTGAGGTCGTGGGTTCGATTCCCACACTGTACAAATATTTGTGTGTTTAAATATAATATGAATATTTATTCTGGTCTGGGTGTTTTTCTATATATATTAAGTATGTATTTACAAAAAAAAAAATTATGTATGTTTATCCGTTATTTAGTATCCATAACACAAGTTCTTAATGATACTTCTCTTGGAACTTAATAATTGGTGTAAGTGTTTGAAATATTTATTTATTTATATTGAAGTGAAAGAAATCTCCAAGCCAACGCTATGTAAGAAAAAATGGAAATAAACTCACAGGCTATGCTCTTTTAAATGTATCCATTGGTTTGGCACTTGAATTATAATCTTCATTTGTCTGTGACGCTATGCAATGCAATAAAATACAACATTAACAATATTCATGTTTTAAGTCATTGATATTAGATTAGCCTGTATGAAACGGCAGCTTAATCCCTAGCATGACCCTGTAATAAATATTTCACGCCCTTTTTAAATAGCCCTATGCTGTAATAAATAAAATAAATAAATAAATATTTTCTAACAATTACACCAATTAATTAGTTCCAAGATAAGCATCATTAAGAACTTGTGTTATGGATACTAAATAACGGATAAACATACATAAATACTATTTTTTTGTAAATAAATACTTAATATACATAGGGAAACACCCAGACCAGAACAAATATTCATGATCATGCACACAAATATTTGTCCTGTGTGGGAATCGAACCCACGACCTTGGAGCGGAGAGCGGGTATACTCGCCACCACGCCATATCGGTCGTCAATCAATAATCTCTATTGTATATAATTCGTAAAAAGACGGGCTCACTTCTAAGTATAATGAGATGTAGTCCCAACAGAATCCTGAACATGTAAGTACAGGTCGCGTCATGTAAAAAGAACGCTGGAAGAAAGTGGAGGGGGTGTGTTTGCGCATGGGTCGTCTGACGAACCAATCGCGCGCCGTCTAGCATGCGGCGCGTGACCCGCCCGCCCCGCGCCGCACCTCATACCACCAAATAGACCGATAAATCGCCTAATGCCCAGCTTGACCGCCAGCGTTCTTTTTACATGACGCGACCTATAAATAAGTTTGATGCAACAATAATTTTGTTAGATTTTAGTGTTAATTTTTATATTATTGTATTTACTAACACTAGTCTTTATGTTGTGTTAATTACTAACAATTAGACATTTGTTGTCAAATAAATGAAATTAATTATATAAACAAAATTATTATTATTAAAAAAAAAAAAAAACTATTATTGCTCTATTGTTATATATAAACAAAAACGTTTCCCATTCATTCATTAACTATTGCCTAGTGTACAGGGCTCCTACCAAAAGCTTTGGACCCCAAGCCAATCTCACCTGCAAGTGGTGCACCTGCCGAACAACGAACGAGGCACTGGCGAACATAAAAGTTTCCGTAGCTCCGCCACCTATTACGTGGGACCAGCGATGTGGTTGGCGAAATGTGGGCATATAATATGCCTACCCCTTCGAGGAAACAGGCGTGATTTTATTTTTTATGTATGTACGTACGTAGTCGTTTTGTAAAACGTAGCATTTTACAACATGCCTGCGACAAACACGGCTTAATGTTCAATGGGAACCTAGTTTCCTATTGCCCAATTAAGGGTTCAAGATGAATTCCTCGCATATTTAATGTAAAGGTTTGCACAGACGCGCTTGACGCCATTTAAGGCAATCAGGTTTTATTGAATACTAACTTCTGTACGCGGTTTTGCCTGCTTATTTGTGATATTTCATCATTTTTAGACTTTTCACTTCACATTACAGGGTATGGGCCTTTCTCATTAAAAAGGTGAGAGTTATTTAGGTTATACTATACCACGCGAACCTAGTGCGGATTGGCAGGGGCAGGTGTGTGGCATTGGCCTCCTTCTGCGAAGTGATGATGACGCAGAAGAAGACCGCGGAGAGGAAGCAGGATCCGCTCTCTCCGGCTACGCTATTGGCGCAGCGGGCGGGGCAGAAGAGCCCGTTACGCAGCACCTGAGGGGTCTTAGGCGGCGGAGGCGGGGGCAGGGCCTACCGTCTAATTATACTATGACTATAACTATAGACCCCCCGCGAAGGCCACATGCGTCGGCCGGTGGTCGCACAAGGAGGTAGGGGAGCACGACACACTGCGCCTCTCTGAGGAGGTCCTCTCGGTTCTGATACGGGGGACGGGTTGTTAAAAGCTTTATTACAATGGTTTTATAAGGTGGTGAATATTACAACATTTGTGGACCCTGACGGGTACAGCATAGTGTAGGAGAGAGGAGGAAGGGCGCCGTATAATTCAATGAAAAAGAAAATATTTCTTCAAGGAGTAATCTCTTAATGAAGTGTCAAGCTTGTATCTACATGTATATGTGTAGTAAAGTACCTATGGTTATATCGTACGGCTGGGAGTGGTCATAATTATTCCGTTCATTCGCTTTATTTATTGTTAATATATTATCACCATACAATTACTTTATACTTTGGCACTGGCCCCCCGGCCCCTTTTTCAACAGCGTTGGACGCCGTCGGAACATTTTTAGTGGGTACAACTGCTAGCAGTCGCGTCTGCCGGCTTTGAGTCTTACAACCCCTTTCGGTCCCCCTTTGGCCGGAAGGCGGTGCGTAATTGCATTTCGTTACCGACGTAAAACGAAAAAAAAAAAAAAAGGATCCCTTTGCATTCTATAATATAATAGACTAGTTAAAAAAGGGGTCAGAGCCGAGCGAACCTTCTCAGAGAGGCAGGTTAGAGGTAGCAAAGTTAACACTCATATCGATCGTAAAAGTACTTTTAAAATAGATAATTAAACAAAAGTGAACCACGTGCCAAATATTGCGTTGTTTGATCACAATAAGCAATCAATTTCGATACTACGCGAAAGGTCTTATGCAATAATGAGGCAAGAAAAAAATATCTTATAAATATTAATAAATTCAAACTTCTGTGCAAGATGCTAGTTTGTTTTACGCAATGTTATTTAAATAAGTATATTTTTTATGACCTAATGGTACCGTTGTCATGTTTCTTTGTATATTGTTTAAAAGAAATTTGAAGCGACGCTAGCACAGTAGCGAGACCTATTTCAATTCAGAGTCTCGGGTTCAAACCACGGCGTAATTTTCGCTTGTTCCGTTTCTCGAAAAGCACGTTAACACTTTGGTCCCGGCTGTCATGTACATATATGGCAGTCGTTGTTAGGAAGTCAGTGCGTTCTAATATGCTGACAGCTGGTTTACCTAACTATAAATATTCTCTTACAATCACACCAATTATTTAGTTTCAAGATAAGTATCATGAAGAACTTGTGTTATGGATACTAAAGAACGGATAAACATACTTAAACACCTTTTTTTTGTAAATATATACTTAATATACATAGGAAAACACCCAGACCAGAACAAATATTCATGTTCATGCACACAAAGATTTGTCCTGTGTGGGAATCGAACCCACGACCTCTGGAATGAAATGCAGGTATACTGACCTCCACGCCATATCGGTCGTCGTAACTATGGAATGATGTTCCCCTCTGGGTTGCGGAGGTCAGACTATAACTGAAATTTAGCCCATTCTGGTTAGACCAGTGGGCAGACCCTGAGGCCTAAGAATGGGTGTAGGGCAACCGGGATAATGCCAGGATATGATGATGATTAAAGAGTAGTTTCACAGACCCGGGGACCGGTTATTTAAAGGTCGATTCTCATCTGGGACGCCGCGGACATAGATTGTTTCCAGTAAAATGAATGAATGAATGTTTCCTGTAAACATTGTTGTTGTCTGGGTGTTTTCCTATGTATATTAAGTAGGTATTAACACAACAAAAAAGGAATAGGAATACAGAAACTATCAAATTTTATGTATATCAGAAAATCAGTGTTTTTCTCTCTCAGAGCGAAAAAACCCTCAATGGGCCGTAGCCATTCTGCAGCGCTGCGACACTGCACACTATGCGAATGCTTTACTTTTAGTTTTTTTTTGATGTTATATTTTTTTAATTATTGTAATTATGTTTTTATTGTTTTATATGTATGTGTGTCTTTCGTTGCTATAAATAGTTCAACGAAAACAATAATAACTGCAGGATAAGAAGAACAATTTTATTTGCTTTTTTTTTATCTATTGAGGAGTGTGTCTACCTTCCCAAAAGATTCTGCCAGAAAACCAGTGCTACTGTAGCTTGATGCTGCATCAGTCATAACTGAGGCAGAGACCTATTCGACTGCACTGAATTATGTTATTTGTTTTATATTTATACAATAAAACCGTACAAGAAAATAAGAAATTAATCACTATCTATTTAACTACATTAAATTATGAAGATACAGAAAATTTCTTAATAAGCTCTAAATTGAAGACAATTCACAAAAACACACACACACACACACACACACACACACACACACACACACACACACACACACACACACGCACACACACGCACGCACGCACATATACAGACACATCCACACACACAATTTCATACTGTGTATTTTTTATGATTAAACTTAGCCTAAGAAGAATATATTATATTAGCTTAATATTATTTATTTATTATTTATTTATTTATTTAGTACACACACAGAAATATATATACAGAAATACTAAAAACTAAGAAACATTGGGTACAGGGCACAGCTTATTCCAAATAGAAATATCTTCCAGCTGACCCGCGATAGGAAAAACTTAAGATAAAACAGGCTAGTCTGTGCGTTGTAATATACTAAACACAGAGAACAAAAAAAAAAAATACAAAATACATATACTAACGAAGACAGATACAAATAAAATAACAACAACAATAGTAATACAAAGTGTAAACAAAGAACAAAAACCTAACAACATGACAAAAAGTGAACTTTTAAATGTTTTTTAAAAGAAGCAACGCTGGGGCAATTCTGAACGTGCAAGGGCAGATCATTCCATAACCTGACTGCATGCACTGAGAAGGAATATGAAAAGAAATTAGACTTGTGAGGAGGGAATTTAAGGAGGTAACGAAGATGAGGTCTACAAGGAGCATCGCGAGTATGGAGAAAAGAGAACCGCTCACGCAGATATGAAGGGTAGGTAGGATTAAAGAGAACATTATAGAGGAGGCAAAGGATCCGAGTATTCCTGCGTAACCTGATTGGGAGCCAACACAATCGCTTACGGAAGACCGACACATGGTCATACTTCCGAAGACCGAAGATAAATCGAATGCAGTTGTTTTGCAGGCGTTCGAGCTTGTCCAAAAGTTCCTCAGTAAGGTCCAAATAACAGGTGTCTGCATAGTCGAGGATAGGAAGGAGAAGGGATTGAGCTAAGGACACTTTTGTAGCTAATGGAAGAAAACCCTGGAGGCATTTGAGAGAGTGGATGGAGAAATACATTTTACGACTGACATTGACTACATGCGCATGCCATGACAGATTAGCATCAAATAACACACCTAGATTTTTCACAGTATCACTATACCCAATAGGAACGCCATCGAAGACCACAGGTGGCACGAGGGAAAAGTCCAACCTGCTACGCAAATGTCTACCACCAATAAGGATAGCTTGGGACTTACTAGGGTTCACAAGAAGCCCAAACGATTGAGCCCAGGACATAATACGGCCCAAATCACAATTCAACTCAGCAATAGTACAATCCATATCCGCTAGCCTAAAGTGCCTATAGATCTGTAAATCGTCTGCATAGAGATGTAATTTTGAAGAAATGTTAAGTGTTACGGAATTAATAAAAATTGAGAAAAGCAAAGGAGAAAGCACACTACCCTGAGGTACACCCGCGTCCAGACAACACCAATCAGAGTAGGACTCTTCATGGCGGACCCGCTGCGAGCGACCACTCAGGTAAGAGCAGAACCATGAGAGAGAAGAGGAAGCAACATTAATAGAACGAAGAATACCAAGAAGAAGATCAAAGTCTACCGAATTAAAGGCACTACTGAAATCAAGCAATACTAAAACAGTGAATAATCCATCCTCCATGGCAAGCCGAATGTCGTCAGAGACATTTACAAGAGCAGTAACCGTACTATGCCCTGGTCGGAAGCCAGATTGGAAAGGACTCAGAAGGCGGTTGGCAAGGAGATAAAGAGAAAGCTGTTTGTGCACAATGTGTTCAAGAACCTTGGAAAGGAAAGGAAGAATTGAAATAGGACGGAAATGGGTTGGCGCAGTTGGATTAGAAACTTTAGGCAATGGTATTACGTGAGCTTTCTTCCAGCTATCAGGGAAGCAGGATGTGGAGAGAGAATGATTAAAAATATGAGTGAGAATAGAGATAATGTGAGGAAGGAGGATAACAATCATTCTAGAACAAACATTATCATCGCCAGTTGATGATGATGTAATTGCTAAAATAGACTTTTTTACATCTTCTTCTGATACAACAACAAGAGAAAAAGAAGGATAATCGGGACGATGAATGCCAGAAATATTAAGCAAAGTGGAATTTTTAAGGGAGATATTTAAAGGGACATTAATATGTGAAAAATGGGAATTAAGAACGTTTAGATCTAAATCAAGAGAATCTGGAGCAGACGATCTACCAACACCCACTGACCTGAGAAAACGCCAAGAGTCAGAAGGATTACAGTTAGAGAGAGAATCGTGAAAGAATTGCCTCTTGGCATCACGACACAAACGATTGCAGCGGTTACGTAACAGCTTGTAAGTAACGAGGTTAATATCAGACGGAAAACGCCGTAGTCGTTGTTTGGCTCTGTTCCTTTTCACCATTGCACGTTTTATATCTTCATTAAGCCATGGTGAAGGATTGTGCTTTACTCTGAAGCGCTTCACTGGTGCATAAGAGTCAAACAGGTTAAGAACTACCGCAGTGAAGTAGGACACTTTAGCATTAATGTCCTCGTTTTTTAAGACAGGAGTCCAGTCAATTTTCTCTACATCACGACTCAAATCCTCCAGATTAATACATCCATAGCTACGGCGGAGGATAAAACGAGACTTGCGTTTGGGGACTTTTAAACGATAGGAAAGGTATACAAGATCATGATAGGAAAAGCAAGCTGTCAGCTGCCCATGAACATCAACCTTGCTAGGGGACGAGACAATCATGAGATCTAGTAAGGAGGGAACACTGTTAGGAAAATGATGAGTGGCAGAAAGCGGGAGAATATGAAGGTTATACGATGCAACAAGAGAAAGAAGTCTAGAGGAGCGGAAATTGTTCTTAAGCAGGCACGTATTAAAGTCACCCAACAGTAGCAAGTGATCATAAGCTGCAACATTCTCACTAAGAAGGTTATCCAATGAGTTAAAGTAATCGATATTTAAATTAGGACTATAGAAGACGGCCAACAAACACCTGGTATTATTGAAGATAATTTCAAGAAAGAGGTGCTCAGCTGTACCAGAATACTGGCTGGGGGACGCATTAATGAATTTGTACTTAATTTCAGCCCGCAAATATATGGCAACACCACCCCCACCTTTACCTGTTCTATCATTACGAATCAGAGTAAACCCGGGAAGTGAAAATTGAGTGGAAGGTAGGGACGGCTTTAGAAAAGACTCTGAGATGAGAAAAGCATCCAAATGACAACTGTTGATGGAAGCAACCAGGTCAGAGTAATGAGCGGGAATACTCTGCACATTTACATGTGCTAAATTGAAATTTTTAGGATAATCGGAAAATACAGAGGAAATCTGATCATGCAAAGTCAGTGAACTGAATGAATCATTGTCCGCACTAAAATAGCTGCTAGCAGAGGAAGAACAAGAGAAATAACTGTCATTGAAGTTGTCCACACCATCGTCCATTGTATATATATAAATAGTCTAATAACAATTTCTAAAAATATATATATTACAGATTTAAAAAAAAAAACTGGAATAAATTAACTTTGGCAATAAAAATAGTTGCATATAAAAATTTAAAAAAAAAAGAACAAACAAAACAAACACAAAAAAAAAAAAGAACTATATCTATCAAAAAATAAACGCACAAACTCACCAACATTGCCAGACATTGTAAGAGAAACTAAAATTAAAAACTAATCACGACAAATATACATTAAACATAAAAAATTAAAAAGCGAAAGTATTAATTGAATTTGAATTCATTCACAACAAGTGTTAACATTAATGCGTAACATGGAACGGTGCAGGTCATATATAACGAGTAACGAAACGGAAAAAAAAAATAAAAAATAAAATTAAAGGAGCTATCTGTCAAATGTCAATGTCAGTTAAATGTGACAATTGTGATATTTTAATAACCTGAGTTTTTTGTTTGGATACCTGCTATTGACAGATTTAATTATAAAAATAAAGAAGGTGAATTCAAGCAATCTAGTTATAAATAGATTTTACATAAAATAACCCAGACTAATCACTTTTTGGACACAAACAATAACTCATATAAAAATCACTACACAACCGCTCACAGTTCACGCTACAGCACATACACAGGATTAAGGACGCCGCTTCGAGCGACCCGCAGGACCCACTCGCACATTTGTAGCAGCACTAACAGCCACTGCTGCTCCCTGGCGAGCCACTGGCTGCGGATTCACCTCAACAGGCGCACTTAACGGGTGCAGAGCAATAAGGGCCTCCAACTCCGGCATGGACTCTACGCGACGACGGGTTTTGTCAGGGAGACAAATAGAGATTTTTCCATCCACTGTCCAGCATTGTGTCATCCCGAAGTGTCTGCGCGCTGACATGAATACTTTATGCCTATCTCTAGTAAGAAACTCAGAGATAGTAATTGCAGAGCCCTTCAGTGCAGTCTTTTTCTCCCAGACTATTGAGCGATGTTCAAAGGTCCGAAAACGAACCACCACTGGTCGACACTTAGTTTTATTTGAGCCAAGACGATGACAAACCTGGATTTTATCTTTATCGATATCTGTTAGCTTCAGTTTCGTAGATATAATTTTGTGGCACTCATCAAGCGGTGAATCTGGTTGACTTTCGGGCACACCGTGAAACAGAAGCACCTTACGTCTTAAAATCATCTCATGTCTGTCTTGAACAATGGCAAAAACTTCCAGCTGACTCTTGAAGGAATTGAAAGCTCCCATAACAAATTTCTTGAAGTCGACCAAGGATTGAGTTAAAGCGGCAACCTCAGGATTGGAGACACCAACACTTGCAGCAACTCTCTCTAGTCTGGCATCAAAGTCCCTTAAGCCAGATTGCAGAAGGATCCCAAGATCTTTTATGCCTTCTTCAAATTTGTGCTCCATGATAGGATGAAAAATAACTTATTGAAGTGAGGTGATGTTAAATTGTAGTGATTAAGAAAAATTTTATTTAAGGCAAATGGAGGTGAGTCAGATGTTTTAAAAAATCATAAAATTATATTACACAATGATGATAATATATTAAAATTAAATTAAACTTATCAGAGCCAAAAATATATGACTATCACTTATGACTACCCTCGATGCAAAAAAAAAAAAAAAACAAAAAAAAAAAAAAAAAAAAAAAAAAAAAAAAAAAAAAAAAAAAAAAAAAAAAAAAAAAAAAGCATTTTTAAATTGGAAACATTATTCCATATTTGATGACACCACCTATGGAAGAGCCCAGTCACCAGATACAGGCATTTTTTGCTTACAAGGTGACTTTGAGCATACACTATTATGTAAAAATTGGATAAAGAAATAAAGATATTATATTATATTTCTTATTTTGTTGTGCTGTATTAATAAATACATTATTTCTTTCTTTGTTATTTAGTGTGAATGTAAATGTTAAAAGGGATAACGGCGAAAGTAAGATGGATTAAGTGTGTGCAGATCTGCTCTTCATATGCTCAACCATGACCAACGGCTTCTTTAAATTTGTATAACAAGTGTTATTTCTATGATAACTTTATTCATAGTGTATATGGATCCTACCAAGACCTAAGGAGCTCAATCTAACCTCACCTGCAAGTGGTTCACCTCCCGATCAACGGAAGAGTCTCTGGCAAACATAACAGTTGCCGGTAAGCTGCAATAGGCTCGACACTATCAATTATGTAATTGGCGAAATGTGTATAATATGCCTCTGCCTACCCATTCAGGGAATTAGGCGTATGTATTTATATGTTATATGTATTTATGACATCAATGTTCATTATGATGTATACGTAACCGGCCAAACCCGATTTCAGGACAAACTAGTATGGCCAAATTAATTTAGGTGGGCTGCAACTATTGATTTTTTCTTACCATTAAAAACATTTTATGCAGCCCACCTAAATTAGTTTGGACTAGGCTATACTAGTTTGTCCTACAATCGGGTGTGGCTGGTAACATATATATACATTATTTTGATCTTTCAAAATGTCGATTTCCTTATCTCCATATATCGAGATTACTTTTATGCAACTTATAACAATACGTGCTCGGTAACTGAATGGTTGCTACATACATTTTACTCAACTAATTTTTACTAAGCGATTGTCGCTTTGCGGTATTAGATCAAAACGATCACCGAAGTTGTGCAAAGTTTGCAGAGGTCCCTATTACAGCATACATCAGACTGGGGCATAAAACAGCGTGGTGATTATATCCTTTTGACTTGGTGTGTGGCCCTGAGAATTCTAGATATAGGGCTCATGTGAGAATGAATCCATAATCGTTTATTTCAATTCAGCCTGGGTGTTGTCACTTTGACAAGGCACATTAGAAATGCAGGAAAAAGAGGTCCCTATTACAGCATCACAGCATACACCAGACTGGGACATAAGACAGCGTGATGATTATGTCCTGAAAACCCATTTCACTTGGTTTGTGGCCCTGAGACTTCTTATAGGGCTCATGTGAGAATGAATCCATAATCGTTTATTTGACTTCAGCCGGTGTGTTGTCATTGTGACAAGGCACATTAGAAATGCAGGAAAATCTTGGGCAACTTATTTTATACAGTGGATTTCATGGACATATTTAAAAGAGCATAGCCTGTGAGTTTCTTGCCAGTTCTTCTTACAGAGCGGTGGCTCGGAACTGGCACTTAGATTCACTTACACTTAATTATTTTTTGTTTTTAAATTGTTTTGTTGCATGTAAGTGAATCTAAGCTTCGTGATTTAGTGTGATATTATTTCGATTGTTTTTTTTTTCATTTGTAATCATGACGTTTTCAAGTACTATGTATAATAGTTTATGAAATAAATAATTTTATACTTTTTTTTTTTATGTGGCTGAGATGACGATGAGGATGAGGTGAGATTTACTGAGACCTCTATATTTTTTCTAATAGCACCAACACCTAATGCTGGACATTCTTGGAGCTAAAACTGAGGTATAGAAGTGTAGTAGTATTTTTACACTCAAGGATTTGAGTTTGCCCTACCTTGTTTGGAAATTCTTAAGGTACTTAGCACCTTTACTGACGTTCCCATAAGCACCTAATAGCCTATAGCCAAATTGCAACACTACAACTGATATGATAAAAAAAAATTACGGTCAAACAATGCCCACTAACATTAACGTTTAGCTAAGCAGACCTCTGTACACAGGAAACAATGATAAGACAGGCGACAGGTGTGTAGGTGTGTCACATACTACCGAGGACAAATAAACTTGTTATAAGTTATGAACTGAAGGCGTTTTTACCAAACTAGACTGATGATGGAGCCGCTATTATATTTTTATTATCTCAGCTATAGGGTGTATAGGGATCCTACCAAGACCTAAGGAGCCCAAGCTAATCTCACCTGCAAGTGGTGCACCTGCCGATAAACGGACTAGGCTCTGGTGAACATAACAGTGCCCGGTAAGCGGCAATAGGCTCGCCACCTATTACGTGGGACCAACTACATAATTGGCGAAATGTGGGCGTGTCATATGCCCCTGCCTACCCCTTCGGGGAAACAGGCGTGAATGTATGTATGTATGTATGTATTATCTCAGCGCATTAATTTCTCACTACTGAGCATGTAGCACTCGTAGCTCAGCGGTGCTAGGTGGTCGGAAACGATCACCGAAGTACAGAAGAGTTTACAGAGGTCAGTCCTTGGATGGGTGACCGTTTGTGTGGCAATTGATATCGAGCGCTTCCGTGCTTCGGAAGGCATGTTAAGCCGTTGGTCCCGGTTATCACTAAATGTGGTAGTCGTTTAGCCATGTTAAAGGCCTAATGGGCGGCTTGATAAATTCTAACAGCAGGACGCCATACACCTGCCTTCGCCATTTCGCACTGGGTCAGCGTGGTCGAGTATGCCCCAATACCCTCACACCTTGATATGTGAGAGGAGGCTCGTGCTCAGTAGTGAGACGTTAATGGGCTGAGATGATGATGATGGCTGAGCAAGTACCTTCTTTTACACCATTGTGAGAAGAAGCCAGGAAGCGGACCCTGTGCGGATTAGCATATACAGGAGCGTGGCGTCACGCTTTTAGAATTTATGAAGTATCTAACTTGCCTTATTTATTAACTATAAATCATAAATTTTTATTGCCTCGAGTAAACAAGTAGGTACCTAAGTAATACAATGAACACTGATACCCCGTAGGGGCACTGCAAATTGAGAGGGAACCTTAACATATTACAAAACCACGTACTTAATTATTCTATAAACTAATAAACTCTCACTAATACATATTAGGTCGGGGAAAAAGTCTTTTCGCATAACGTAGGTATAAACTTATTATAAAATTTTTTTGACTGTACTATTTGTGTCTGGCTGGTTTTGGTAACATTAAAAAGGTTCCATTATAAAGAAAAGAAAAAAATAAAAAAAAGTTGTTTCCCGCTATTTTTCATTTGTTTTTCTCTCCGTAAAAATGAGTGAATCTAATGAAGAAATTCGATACATTTTAAAATTTTATTATAAAAAAGGCAAAAATGCAACTCAAGCAGTGAAAAAAATTTGTGATGTTTATGGACCTGATGCAGTGTCAGTAAGAGTAGCACAAATTTGGTTCAAACGTTTTCAGTCCGGAAATTTTGATGTTAAAGATGCACCTCGCTCTGGTCGCCCTGTTACGAATAAAATGGACGCCATTTTTGAAAGAGTGGAGCAAGATCGGCATATTAGTAGTTACGATGTAGCTGAAGAACTGGGAATTGACCACAAAACAGTTTTGACCCATTTGAAGAAAGCTGGTTATACAAAAAAGCTCGATATTTGGGTGCCACACGAGCTCACTCAAAGAAACTTAATGAACCGTGTACTCATTTGCGATTCATTATTGAGACGTAATGAAACCGAGCCGTTTTTGAAGAGATTAATAACTGGCGATGAAAAGTGGATCACGTACGACAAGAACGTGCGAAAAAGGTCGTGGTCGAAAGTTGGCCAGGCTTCACAGACTGTGGCCAAACCTGGCCTAACACGAAATAAGGTGATGCTGTGTGTATGGTGGGATTGGAAGGGCATTGTTTATTATGAGCTTTTACCGCCCGGCAAAACCATCGATTCTGATCTTTACTGCCAGCAACTGATGAGATTAAAGGAAGCAGTCGAGAGAAAACGGCCGGAATTGATCAACAGGAAGGGTGTGGTCTTTCATCACGATAACGCTAGACCACACACATCTTTAGCCACTCAGCAAAAATTAAGAGAGTTCGACTGGGAGGTCCTAGTGCATCCACCATATAGCCCTGACCTTGCGCCTTCAGATTTTCACCTGTTTCGGTCTCTGCAGAATTCTTTAGATAAGATAAGATAAGATAAGATAATACTTTATTGTCAAACTGTGTACAATAGGTGTTACAAGGGTAAGGTAAGAAACAACAGTTGCCCATTTCGGACGTACAATATTGATGAATTAATCACTAACACGGTCAAAATATTCATTTAAGTTATAAAAACACTTATCCAATAGCCATTCCTTTAGTCGATTTTTAAAATTATAATTAGACAAATTCTTTAAGTATTGCGGTAATTTATTAAAAATTTTAATTCCAGCAATCAAAGTGCTCTTGTCAAAAATATAACTAGAAGCTAAAACAGGCCTTATGTCATTTTCATATTGTGAACGTATATTAACCTTGTTGGAACTCTTTTTACAAAAACATTCATTATGATTTTTTACAAACACACATATTACGAGAATATATATACATGTCAATGTGAGATATTTATACTGTCTAAAGATAGGTCTTACAGATTCCATGTGGTCAATTTTATAAATAATTCGTAAACACTTTTTTTGCAATATAAATGTAGAAGTAACGTTAACAGAATTTCCCCAAAATATTACGCCATATGTCAAAAGGGGATATACATAACCATAATATGCATTTTTTGTAACTTCAGTAGAGGTCACATTTGACAGAACTGACAACAGATAACATTTACTTGAAATGCTTTTATTAATTTTATCAATATGTGCCTTCCAGTTTAAATGGGGGTCTATAATAATGCCTAAAAAGTTTGTTTCAGTAACTTGTTGAATCCTCTTGTCATTCATTACGATTTCTAAATCTTGTGCTACTTTCTTATAATTTCTGAATTGCAAAATTTTTGTTTTCTCTAAATTAACATGAAGATTCAAAGATGATAACCATTTTGTAACTAAATTTAAAGTACTCAGAATCAAATTACTAAACTCAGTTTCAGTCAATTTATCCTTAGATATAAATATTGTTGCGTCGTCGGCGAACATGACACATAAATGTTGCACTACTAATGGAAATTCATTGATTCATTTAGGTTCTGTAAGGTTGACCTCAAGAGAGGACTGCCAAAACTATTTGTCCCGTTTTTTTGATCAGAAGTCCCAAAGTTTCTACAGTAACGGGATAATGTCTCTGCCCACAAAATGGCAGAAAGTTATTCAACAAAACGGTACATATATATTGTAAATAAATGTAAATAAACTTTGAAAAAAATGTCTTGACTTTTCATACAAAAATACGAAAAGACTTTTTCCCCAACCTATTATTTATACAATATTATTATTATTTTATATAACATTAACTAATAATTTATATACCCGCACTCCGATCCTGAGGTAGTGGGTTCGATTCCCACACAAGTCTAATATCTTTGTGTGCATTAACATGAATATTTGTTCTAGTCTGTGTGTTTTCTATGTATATTAAGCGTGCATTTATAAAACAAAAAAGTAACTAACCTTAACTACCACATAGTTTTAACCAAGACCAATATCTTATCTATCCTTTCAAAATACGAAAGCTCTACGAAAACTATCACCTTTGGGAACTCTGCTTTCATTCGGTATTCGTTTCCAACTACCCTGTACCGGAGAGCTCGATATAAAAATAAGAAAATACAAACTAAACTGTTTTGCTCACAAAATATTTACCCGCTATTGCTTTAGAATTGCAGTAAGCGTTAAAGACAAAAGCTGCCGCTACACAAACATCGAATACACTTCATAATCACCGTTTTACTGTTTCATTCTCCGAATTATTTCATGATTAATACATTATTCTATTTAGAAAACCACGAAAAAATCATGGATGAGGAAAACCTGAAACTTACCTGTAAGTTTTATTAATTACTAGCGGACGCCCGCGACTTCGCCATTAGACCTATAGTACATAAATAAATAAATATTCTCTTACAATCACACCAATTCTTTAGTTCCAAGATAAGTATCATTAAGAACTTGTGTTATAGATACTAAAGAACGGATAAACATACTTAAATACTTTTTTTTTGTAAATACATACTTAATATACATAGGAAAACACCCAGACCAGAACAAATATTCATGTTCATGCACACAATGATTTGTCCTGTGTGGGAATCGAACCCACGACCTCTGGAGTGAAGTCTCTGCAGGTATACTGACTGGTTGTAAGTTATCATATCATAGATATCATAGGACAGACAATGTTTATTTTATTATAAAATTATTATATATTCTTTTACCATTAAGCTCCCGCCCGTTATGAATGGGCGCGGTAGTGTTAAAGTTTTATAATTTTGACTTTCATAAGAGCTCCATTGAGCCAAACGTGAATAAATGATTTTAACTTTGAATTAAATCTTGCTCTATAATAACTCTCGGTAATAAAATAATTACATTAAAATAATACTGTAAAATAATAAACTTATCATTATAGATATATACGTTAACAGTTTAATGAGAGGTCATATACACAAAGTATTTATCATAAAAAAAGAATTAAAGTGTCTATTTGTAAAGTCAAAATAAGAGCTTTTAATTAATTAATTCGTGCATGAACATGAATATTTGTTCTTGTCTGGGTGTTTTCCTATGTATATTAAGTATGTATTTACAAAAAAATGTATTTAAGTATGTTTATCCGTTGTTTAGTATCCATAACACAAGTTCTTAATGATACTTATCTTGGAACTAAAGAATTGGTGTGATTGTAAGAGAATATTTATTTTTTTACAACCATGCCATCTTATCATCTATATTATCTTGCGCATGCTTCCTTAATATAATTTTCTTTAACGGCCAATTTCAATTGGTGTAAGGGCAAATCCAATATATCCTGCAGCATTTAATTGTAGTATTTCATAGCTTGCCCCATAAATGACATCCGAATTTGTTTAAGTCTTAAAAGCTTATTTGTATTTCTAGTGTTAAAGCTGTGACGTATGAATAGTCAGAAGTAAATCAATTGCTAAAACATGATAAAAAGAAAAAGTATGTTATTATACCTACTAAAAACATGAAATACCTACTTTATATCGAGGGAAAAAACACGACCTTAACTATAATTTTTTTTTTAATACCTTCTAAAGCTAAAATATTCATTAAATTTTCTTTAGGGGCCATTCATAAACTACGTCACACATTAATGGGGAGGGAGGGGGTTGACGAAGTGTGACATGGTGTGACAAGGGGATGGGAGGGGTTCTAATTTTCGTGACGCCACATTTCACAATCCAGGTCCTATAAACATTTTGGAACTTCTATTTTAATGTAATCATTGCAAAATATGTGACATCACACTTAGGAGGAGGGAGTCTCACAATTGTGACCAGCTGTGACATAGACGGAGGGGGGGTCAAAAGTTTCAAATCAAATCAAATCAAATCAAATCATTTATTGCATATCACAGTTCATATAAAGGTGGTACATAGAAAATAAAGTACAATGTGACACCCTGCAAGGGCATAGCAATTTTTGAGAATTATAAATTTAGAATTACATGTATATAAAAAAGAAAACAATTCATAATTAATAACAATTTGCAAGCAATAAACATAGGAAAACACAAAAATTCAATAACAATAAAATAATAATAATGGATGTCAAGACGCGTTATCAAATTTGTCAATAAAAAAATCATTTAGATTATAATAACAGTTTACGAAATTCATGTGACGTACTTTATGGATGATCCCTTAACACACTTAACTTAACTACAAAACGATAACCGAAATGGAACGGAAAACAGATAGCGAAGATTAGTGGAAATCGTTCATACTTTTTCATAAAGCGGTCCGTCGTCATGACAGGTGTCAGGTTGGATTTCATTCAGTAACGTTAGTGACGCTGAAGGGTAAAGACGTTGCTTCAATATATTATTTTAAAGCTATATTTAATACGTGTAGTGATTATACTAAACTTTCATAAAGGTTTTGTAAAGTGTTTGTGAAATTGAAAACCAGTGTTATTTCATGTAAGTTCTTTTTTATTTACCGGTCTTATTTTCAATGGATAAAATTTTCAATGTATTCAACATTAAGCAGCAGTCACAGTTACTGTCTAATAAAAAATAAATTGTTAAAATTGTTATAATAACAATAAATATTTTCTGACAATTACAACAATTATTTAGCTCCAAGATAAGTATCATTAAGAACTTGTGGTATGGAGACTAAAGAACGATTTGTCCTGTGTGGGAATCGAATCTCTGGAGTGAAGTGTAGGTAATATAATGTAATATATGTAATATTTTAATATATATTTAATATATTTAATATTTTATTTACCGTTCTTATTTTCAATGGATAAAATGTTTGAAAATGTAACTTATCATTTATAACATTTACAAAAAACATCATTACTGGAATAAAATTTTATGGAAATCTTCCCTACTTTTGCATAAAGCTATCCATCCTCTTCATAACTGATGTAGCATTGATTTTAGTCAGTACACTGGTTGTGACTTTAATAGTGCTAACGTATGTTTGGCTTTTACTTACCTAGTTTAAAAGCACAAATGATTTTGTAAAGTGCAAGTAAAAATAAAAATAAAACTCGTGTTATATTTACCGTAGGTAAATTAAATTTCTATAATTTTTATTTTACTTACGGTTTTGACGTGACAACGTCTTAAATTAGGTTGCGGCTGGGAGTCACTTATGAAAAAGTGTAACGCTCGGTAACGTTACGATGAGTCACCGAACGAGAGAGAGGCCCGGCGAATGCCTTGCGTCTCTCTCCCACTCAACTATCAATCAATATTCTACCGAGAAAAAGACGTTGTCACGTAAAATCTTCGCCCGTAAAAACGACTTTACAGGCAACCATTTTTTTTTATTTGTTATATTTTATAAAATGTTTTGAGCATTCCAGTTTTAAATAAAAATAATAAAAGACACTTTTAAGCGAATAAAAGGGAAAGATCTCCGGCCCGGTCAAAAAGTACGAGCAATATTACGTGAAGCATTATTCGTTGTAACATAAACTAAAAAAAAATTGGTTGCCTGTAAAGTCGGTATACGGGCGAAAGTTTTACGTGACAACGACTTTGAGTGGTAAAATAATTTTAATGTGAATATTCATTCGTATAGTAGGAAGAAGGATGAAATAATAGTAACAATTTAAAACATTTATTTATACAAAGAATTATATTTATGTCTGTCTCTCTCGCTCTTAGGCGGGCTAACCATGCCCGAGTGGAAGGGACGCGTGCCTCTCACTCGCTCTCATTGTGAGCGCATAACGTGAGCGGAGCGTAACGCAGTTTCTTGAAGTGTCACCCGGCAAACCAATTTATAAGACGTTGTCACGTCAAAAAGCAATCGAATCAGACAAAAAGCTAGTCGTATACAAGTACTATTCAAAAATTATCACAGCACGAATAATAATTTTCACGTAAACAAAACTGAGACCTAAGAATATTATTAAAAAATATATATTGTAATTATTAACTTTCAAAAAATACATATAATAATATAATATACTATTAAAAAGTATAGCAGTGAATGAATGAATCAACCAATATATATACGAAACATAAAACAAACATTTCATTAATATTACCTTGCAGAAGCATATAGATAAAGCTCTTGCATAAAGCTCTCCATTGCCAAAACAGGTGTAAAGTAATGAAACAAACCATTATTTTGGAATATAAAGGACAGGGACAACTTATTGTAATTATCGTAAATAAAGCAAAGTTCTTGCATAATGCTCTTCATAACCAAAACAGGTGCAACCATGAGGCAATGTTTTTTTTTATTACAAATAAAATATCAATTTATATAAATAAACAGCTTATGCTTAAAAAAAAAGCTCTCTCTAACTAAAATATGTTTATATAAGTGACTCTATCAGTAATTTTCACCAAATATACAAAAAAAAAAAATATAATAATATATATATATTAAGGGCTCACAAATATAATAAACAAGAGGCCGCACGCGACTTGCTCGCATTATATACATATAAACCTTCCTCTTAAATCACACTATCTATTAAAAAAAACGGCATCAAAATCCGTTGCGTAGTTTTGCACTGGCATGCCATTATATCTAATAGGTCCCGGTTATCACTAAATGTGGTAGTCGTTAAGCCATGTTAGAGGCCTAAATGGGCGGCTTAAAAAATTCTAACAGCAGGACGCCATACACCTGCCTCCGCCAATCCGCACTGGGTCCGCGTGGTGGAGTATGACCCAATACCCTCACACCTTGATATGTGTGAGGAGGCTCGTGCTCAGTAGTGGGACGTTAATGGGCTGTAATGATGATGATGATGCCTATATATGCGAAGTGACGGCGTATTATATGCCTCTGCCTACCTCTTCGGGGAAACGGGCGTGAATATATGTACGTATGTATATTATATACCCACTTTTCGCAAATTATATGGTGGGTCTCACGTAATAGGTAGCGAGTCTATTTCCGCTTACCAGGCACTGTTATGTTCGCCAGAGCCTAGCCCGTTTATCGGCAGGTGCACCACTTGCAGGTGAGGTTGGTGCGGGCTCCTTAGGTCTTGGTAGGATCACTATACATACACCCTATAGCTGAGATAATAATGATACAATGACGGTTCTTTCATCAGTCTAGTTTGGTATAAACGCCTTCAGTTCATAACTGTTATGTTTGCTCTTTGGCAATCACCTGATGAGGCTGTCCTCTTCCGTTGATGAAGGTGAGGGAAAATCTAGGGGATCCTAAGAGCCCTATACACCTTATTAAAAACGCATTGTTAACATCTTACATAAAGATCTCCTTAACCAACCAGGTGTAAAGAAAACCCAAATCACCCAATAAAATTTAACCCATCAAAAGCCCCAGCTCTTGCATAAAGCACTTTTAAACCATGACCTTACTGGTAGGGCATTGACATTACTTTACAAGACAGTAACTGTGACTGCTGCTTAATGTTGAATACATATTCCACATTTATTTTTAATCAAATTACTCGATACTGGCCAATACTCTAAACAAATCAATGTGAAAATAATTTATTCAAGTTTGGTTTAATAAAGCTCTCATGCCCGTCAACTTAAAACCAAACGCGTGAAGGAGTCGATATTAAAAAAAAGTAAAAACTATCACCATCAGCATATCCTAGCATTATTCCGGTTGCACTAGACTTAAGCTTAAACCCAGAGTCTGCTCACTGGACTAACCAGGGGCCCTACCGCCGAATTCGATGAATTTAAACTATTTCACCTAGATCTAAATTTTCTGAGGTTCATCAATCCGTACCGGGGAATCTGCCGAAAGCCATAGATTATTCATGACCTTGGCAGACTACTAAAGCGACTAATAAATTAAATGATTATAATTTGCGTTTCGATGACACATTTTTACCTAAATATTAATAATGTGTAATATAGTTTTAAAGAAACACAGATAGAGACTGTCAAATATTCCTTCATCGTCAATCCTTTAAAATTTGTGTCTAAATGGAGAACGCCATCTTGAATCGAGTTCCATGTGTTCGGCGGTACGACAGCATCAATTCGAAATCAGCAAGGCCGGCCCCCAGATTATGGATGAATTTCTGTGGGTCCGTAAACTGAAAGGAAAAGTAATTCTATCGTTGAACCATCTGTCAGGATGTAAAAAGGCACCGACTTCAAGGAGCAAGCGATAATTACACACATAACTTCGAAAAGTCATAGGTACCACGCACCTAGGTTTGAACTCGGGAGTTTCTTTGAATTTGAAGGCTGCAATAGTTCTTGCTAAAGGGTTATCGCCCCTTAAAAAAACATTTACCAAAAGCGGAAATTCAAAGCACAGCTCTTGCATAAAGCGCTCCAAACAGGTGTACACAACATCGTAACACGCAAGTTCAACAAAACTATTCCACTCAACGCTTAGTACCGCTCGAGCCTCCGTAGAGAAAGGACGTGTCGCGCAACTCCATACTAAATCGATATATTTACGTAAATCAAAAAAAAATCTAGTGTTAATTTCCAAAAATCGCAACAGTGTTATTTTTGTCACAAAACTTGAACAAACTTTAAATGAGTGAATAGGGTATAAGTGAAAAAGTTAAAGTTAGTGGTGGTTCAAATTAAAAAGGAGATTTTTAATTGAGTTTTCTGTTGTAAGTATTAAGTTGTTATCATTTTTATTTTAGTTAAGTTACTAAGTTAGTGTAGGTAAAGTTAAAAATGAACTTTTAAGCAGTATAAATAACTTTTGATCAGTATAAGTAATAATCACAACAGAACATCACTTTTATTTGAGTAAATTATACTTTTATAATCGTGTTAAAAATAAGTTAATTCACTTAAGTTATCACCATTTTCCAGCGCAATTATTCGTGTAAAGTTAGTGAATGAATGAATTAAATCGTTAATCGAAAAACTGGTGTTAATTTCATCATAACTTCAAAAAGTTCGTAACTGTGTTCTTTAAACTAAGCTCAAAATAATTGAGATGATGAATGAATGAATAAACACTTTGTTGTACATTAAACATTAAAAAAATAATCAAATCACATAAACATAAGTGAGATGGACTTCTTGGCGGGAAAGTGAAGTCTGCAGTATTGTTTTATTTTCTAAAATTTGTGATACTTCTATCATTAATGTGTAATTACGGTGGATTTAACCGTTTATTGAATTTAAGTGATTGTGAATATACATAAGATTTGGTAAATCAAACAAAGCAGTGCAACATTACTTTTTAAATTCTCTCAAGGAGTCCATGTGAGATCTCAATATAGTCCCACATCTTTACTGAGGACTCAAGGGGCTTAGGGGAGGGTATCTCATTTACCATTTATCATCTTTATCACCACTCATTCTCATTTACTATGAATTATAAATTAATTATTAACATATCACTTACTTAACACTGGCTAGATGTGCTATACGCACGAAGCCATTATTTAAAAGAAAAAAAAAGTGAGATGATGAATGAATAAATGAACACTTAATTGTACACCAAATATTAAAAAAATAATTAAATAACATAAACAAATATATGATACAAAGGGGGCCTTATTGCTAACAGCAATTTTTCCCAGGCAACCTTAGAATGGACAAAAAACATTTGAAATAAATAATAATATAGGACAGAGTGTCCTTGCTAGTCATGTCAGCCCATATACGTCCCACTACTGAGCACGAGCCTCCTCTCACATATCAAGGTGTGAGGGTTTTGGGTCATACTCCACCACGCTGACCCAGTGCGGATTGGTGGAGGCAGGTGTATGGCGTCCTGCTGTTAGAATTTATCAAGCCGCCCATTAGGCCTCTAACATGGCTTAACGACTACCAAATTAGTAATAACCGGGACCAACGGCTTAACGTGCCTTCCGAAGCACGGAAGCGCTCGATATCAAATGCCACACAAACGGTTACCCATCCAAGGACTGACCTCTGTAAACTCTGCTTTACTTCGGTGATCGTTTCCGACCACCTAGCATCGCAGAGCTACGAGCGCTTGAGCGAGTCCTTTTAAGTTAATAATAATATATGTTGTAAAATGAGAGAGAGATAAAAGAGTGGTGGTTTAAATTAACAAGAAGTTTTTAAATAGGACTCCTATTGTATTAAGTTATCACTTTCATTTGAGTTCGGTTACTAAGCTAGAATCTGTTACGTTAAAAGAGATTTTTTAACTTAAAATAAATAATAAAATAAATATTTTCAGACAATTACACCAATTATTTAGTTCCAAGATATATTAAGATATTAAGTATCATTAAGAACTTGTGTTATGGATACTAAACAACGGATAAACATACTTTAATACTTTTTTTTTTTTTTGTAAATACATACTTAATATACATAGGAAAACACCCAGACCAGAACAAATATTCATGTTCATGCACACAATAAATTTTTCTGTATGGGAATCGAACCCACGACCTCTGGAGTGAAGTGCAGGTATATCGGTCGTCAACTACCAACTCATATATATTTTAACACATTTAGATAGTGTCAACTAAAAGTTATATTAATAATATTTCATTCATAGTAAATGAGAATGGGTGTATAGGGATCCTACCAAGATCTAAGGAGCCCAAGCCTACCTCACCTGCAAGTGGTGCATCTGCCGATCAACGGACGGTAAGCGGCAATAGGCTCGCCACCTATTACGTGGGATAAACTATACAATTGGCGAAGTGTGGGCGTATAATATGCCTCTGCTTACCCCTTTGGGAAAACAGGCGTGAATGTATGTGTGTATGAGAATGAGTGGTGATAAAGATGGTAAATGAGATGCCCTTGTCCTATACCCTTTGAGTCCTCAGTAAAGATGTGGGACTATACTGAGACCTCACATGAACTTCTAGAGAGAATTTAAAAAGTAATGTCGCACTGTTTCATTTCATTTAGCAACACTCATGTACGTTCAGACATTAAACGGTTAATAATCCACCGTTACTACATATTAATGTTGGAAATATCACAAATTTTAGAAAATAACATAAAACTGCAGACATGACGCTTCCCTTTCCCGCCAAGTACGAGGCGCATGTTTCGCTGTATATAGTTCTGTCCTACGAAATCACATAATCAAACACAGGTTTTATCGGATAACACTCAGACGACTATTTGAAAAGTTATGTCGCACTGTTTTGTTGAGTTTCTTGAGGCCTTCTTCTCAATCTCGTTGCCTTTTGGAAGCCTCGTTAGAGTCACCGACAGACTATCTGACTGACGAACAATCCCCTCCCTCCTTTAGAATCACGACAGGCTGACTGACAGATTCAGACTGTCAAATCTTGAGAAAACCACAACAGACAGATAAACTGACAAATTCTGACAAAGAACGCATTTGCTTTTACTCCTTTATTATGTTACCGCTCATATTTCTTTCATTGTTATTAAAAAAATATATGATATTTCCATTTTGTGTAAATGTTTGACGAATCTAAATGATCATGTTGATCTTAAAGACAATAAAGTAAATTTATTTACTATTTATAATTTTATTTGTCTTGATTTCTGCAAATAAATATGTCATCCGGTTTATTATCTTGGTTTACGACTTGACGCTGCCTGACGAAATGTGTTTCTAGACCATTGAAGGTCATTTACGGTGAAGCAGGTTTTATAAAAGAAGAATTGAAAAATAAAGAAGTTATAGTCCTACTACTGTTGTTGACTGCAAATACCAAAAAACTTGTTGGAAATCTTTATAGATAAATTTAAAAAAAACTTATCATCCGACAGGACGTACAGAGTCGCGGGCCATTTTGTCGCGTTTGGTTTAATCCGCGATTCGTCCATTGGCGATTAAAAGTAACATATTCTGTATTTATTAGTTGAATGAAGTCTTATTGTGAAAAAACTCATGTCGCACTTTCGGTAGGACAAATAATTGTCAAAAATTGTAAAAAATTGTTAGGTATGCAAAAGTGTTTTAAAAATGCCTTATCAACTGGTGGGACAAAGACACCATAATGTATAGTTTACTTAATGTAAAGAAGAATTACTTTAGAGTAATATTAACTAAACAAGATCGCATTAAGCGCAAAAAATCTAAAAATGGCTCTCCTGTATAATTGCAAATACAAACATGTTAGAGAAAGGGCAGGTCAAAAGTACCCTAAACCGACGGGCGTGTATGAGGAGGTTAATGAGTGTGAATGAAGCTAAAAGTGTGTGCCAAGATCGTAGCAAGTGGAAGGATGAGATCGCTGTCTACCCCTACGGGAAAGCGGCGTGACACTATGTATGTATGCATGTATGCAATTATGCCCTTATTTATTTATTTATTCACAAGTACATGTCAACTTACAGATAGTGTCCAAACGTTAACATGCCTTAAGATATAAAAAAAAGTACACAAATATGTCAAAAAATTATAAATGAAATAATAATAACCTTAATGTCCAAAATCGAATAAACTAATTATAGTCCATAAAAAAAAACACAATTTGACCTCAAGTGTCAGAATTAGAAATAAACGTATCATATTAATTATATCATAAAAAATAAAATAAAATAACGTAAAAATCTAAGCCGACAATTGTCTTACCAAAGGTGCGATGTATGTATAGGAATCTTACCAACATCCAAGGAGCCCAAGTCAACGTCTGTTGATCAACAGACGAGGCTCTGACGAACGTAACAGATCCCGGTAAGCGACAATATACTCGCCACCTATAACGTGGGACCAACTATATAATTGGCGAAGTGTGGGCGTGTACTTGTAATACACCTCTGCCTACCCCTTTAAGGAAACAGGCGTGAGTGTATGTATGTATGTAATAGGTTGGGGAAAAAGTCTTTTCGTATTTTTGTATGAAAAGTCAAGACATTTTTTTCAAAGTTTATTTTCATTTATTTACAATATATATGTACCGTTTTGTTGAATAACTTTCTGCCATTTTGTGGGCAGAGACATTATCCCGTTACTGTAGAAACTTTGGGACTTCTGATCAAAAAAACGGGACAAATAGTTTTGGCAGTCCTCTCTTGAGGTCAACCTTACAGAACCTAAAGAATTCTGCAGAGACCGAAACAGGTGAAAATCTGAAGGCGCAAGGTCAGGGCTATATGGTGGATGCACAAGGACCAGTCGAACTCTCTTAATTTTTGCTGAGTGGCTAAAGATGTGTGTGGTCTAGCGTTATCGTGATGAAAGACCACACCCTTCCTGTTGATCAATTCCGGCCGTTTTCTCTCGACTGCTTCCTTTAATCTCATCAGTTGCTGGCAGTAAAGATCAGAATCGATAGTTTTGCCGGGCGGTAAAAGCTCATAATAAACAATGCCCTTCCAATCCCACCATACACACAGAATCACCTTATTTCGTGTTAGGCCAGGAACTTTCGACCACGACCTTTTTCGCACGTTCTTGTCGTACGTGATCCACTTTTCATCGCCAGTTATCAATCTCTTCAAAAACGCCTCGGTTTCATTACGTCTCAATAATGAATCGCAAATGAGTACACGGTTCATTAAGTTTCTTTGAGTGAGCTCGTGTGGCACCCAAATATCGAGCTTTTTTGTATAACCAGCTTTCTTCAAATGGGTCAAAACTGTTTTGTGGTCAATTCCCAGTTCTTCAGCTACATCGTAACTACTAATATGCCGATCTTGCTCCACTCTTTCAAAAATGGCGTTCATTTTATTCGTAACAGGGCGACCAGAGCGAGGTGCATCTTTAACATCAAAATTTCCGGACTGAAAACGTTTGAACCAAATTTGTGCTACTCTTACTGACACTGCATCAGGTCCATAAACATCACAAATTTTTTTCACTGCTTGAGTTGCATTTTTGCCTTTTTTATAATAAAATTTTAAAATGTATCGAATTTCTTCATTAGATTCACTCATTTTTACGGAGAGAAAAACAAATGAAAAATAGCGGGAAACAACTTTTTTTTATTTTTTTCTTTTATTTATAATGGAACCGTTTTAATGTTACCAAAACCAGCCAGACACAAATAGTACAGTCAAAAAAAATTTATAATAAGTTTATACCTACGTTATGCGAAAAGACTTTTTCCCCGACCTAATATGTTAAAAAAACATTAAACTAAAACGTCAATTGAACTAACAACTTTAAATTTTTAATGACCAACTGCAATTTGAACCAAAAGCGACCAAAGCGTCGCAGGCAACGTCAGTTTAAAAAAACACTTTATTAGCTATTTGTCGGTTTAATTTACTTTTTGTGCCAAGGTAAAGCTGACGTGTATTGTTAGATAAATTAGCTTATTATAAAATACTTTAATCATATATTTTGTAATATATAAATTATTAACGACATTCTCGCTTCGGCGCGTGCGCAATTTTACTGTAACCTAATTTTGATCGCGAAAGTCAAACACAGCCAACCAGTGCTACAGTAAATAAAGTTTGTGCTATAAATTACAATATGACTTACATAATATCTTATATTATAATAATAATAATATCTGTATTCAATATAGTTACAACATATTAAGGTAATAGAGATGAGAGCACTTAGAAGTATTACATACATAATGTCACGCCTCTTTCCCATAGGGGTAGGCAGAGACCACATCCTTCCACTTGCTACGATCTTGGCACACACTTTTAGCTTCATTCACACTCATTAACCTCCTCATACACGCCCGTCGGTTTAGGATACTTTTGACCTGCCCTTTCTCCAAAATTTTCTGAATTTATCTGTCATTGTAATATTATTATAAATATATATTCGTATGTTTTTAAGAGTTTTTTTTTACTTTTCGCGATTTATGATCTTCCACATTGACCAGTCATGCTGTTCACACAGTCATGTCAGTGGAGATACAGCCTATTTATACAATTTAGCATGTAACATAGAACGACATTTAGTGATAACTAGGACCAACGGCTTAATGTGCTTTCCAAAGCACGGAAGCACCCGATATCAAATGCCACACAAACGGTCACCCATCCAAGGACTGACCTCTGTAAACTCTGCTTTACTTCGGTGATCGCTTCCGACCGGCATAACTACACTTCAACGATCTCTTCACCAACTCAATTCCGATAACTTATAATAATAATCCTTTATTGCACAAAATAATTTTAAGTATGACATGAGGTATATAAAATAAAATGTACAAAGGTGGGCTTATCTCTAGAAGAGATCTCTACCAGCCAACCCTAGTAGTTGTAAACTAAATAGTTGTACGGGGTAAATGTTGTCCAAGAAAAGTGTAACTAATAAAAATTAAAATAAGAACAAAATATAAAGCAAATCTCTTACATGCTAATATTTTTTTTCTTTTAAATAATGGCTTCGTGCAGTTTGCACTTTTAGCCAGTGTCAAGTAAGAGATATATTAATAACATATAAATTATAGTAAATGAGAATAAGTGGTGATAAAGATGATAAATGGTTAATGAGATGCCCTCCCCTAAACCCCTTAAGTCCTTAGTAAAGATGTGGAACTATACTGAGATCTCACGTGGACTTCTTGAGAGAATATGAAAAGTGATGTTGCACTGCTTTGTTTGATTTACCAACACTTAACGGTTAATAATCCACCGTTATTTATTACACATTAATGTTAGAAATATCACAAATTTTAGAAAATAAAACAAAATTGCAGACATGACCTTCACTTTCCCGCCAAGAAGTCCCATGCTAATAATATAAATACCTACATAAACGCAATTTTTTTTACCTTCAAATTAAAATAAAACCTTACATCGAGTCAACAAAAAGTATCCCAAAGGGAAAGTGTTAATGACCTGTCAGACAAATATGCACCTTATGAACGACGCCAAGTGCCGTTGAATCAATGTTATGTAACTTGAACATTGTATGAAGAGAAACTTCGGCATGTCGGTACAGTACATAAATCTACTCTCCAAATCGATACATACATACATTCACACACAAGGGGTAGGCAGAGGAATAATAAAAAAAAAAAAAAGTTTATTGAACAAAACACATTTTCACAATAAATAAATATTTCCTGACAATTACACCAATTATTTAGTTCCAAGATAAGTATCATTAAGAACTTGTGTTATGGATACTAAAGAACGGATAAACATACTTAAATACTTTTTTTTTGTAAATACATACATAATATACATAGAAAAACACCCAGACCATAACAAATTTTCATGTTCATGCACACAAAGATTTGTCCTGTGTGTGAATCGAACCCACGACCTCTGGAGTGAAGTGTAAGTATGCTGACCTCCACGCCATATCGGTCGTCAAATACATTTGGTACACTTAAATACCTAAACTAGGTCTAACCTGTTCTTATAAGTATCTATGCTCTCTACCCTAAAGGCTGTGTTAAGTTTAATAAATATTAGGCTTAAATAATTACATGAATACCTACAATATACATAAATTGAAATACGAAAATAAATATACTAACATAAATATAATTTACTTTTATGTTAATAATTAGCAGAGGTCGGAATTAGGTAGAGTTATTCATGTACTTACACTGATTTCACACAGCGAAAGAATATAGTGGATATGCCTCAAATCCCGTGATTAATTTTAAAGAATAGAAAAAATCCCGTTACTTTTTAATAAAAAGTTATTTACTTTTACTTTTTTAATTTAGACTACTGCACGCGCGACGTTGCCAAACTTACATCAATGATATTGGATGACCGAAGTTGCAAAATTCCAATACGCACACGCGCGATGTTGCCACGTTTATTGTTCGCACTACATAGCTTGTGAGAACAAAAGAATACAATAGCGAAAATGCGGAGCACTCCCATTTGAAATCCATTTGAAATCCCGGGAAGGTCCACATTAATATCAACATTTCGATGCAAGTACATAAATAACTCTACCTAATTCCGACCTCTGATAATTAGTTATTATAATAAATATATAAATAAATAAATATATCTGACACTTACACCAGTTATTTAGTTCCAAGATAAGTATCATTAAGAACTTGTGTTATGGATACTAAATAACGGATAAATATACATGAATACTTTTTTTTGTAAATACATACTTAATATACATAGAAAAACACCCATACCAGAACAAATATTCATATTTATACACACAAATATTTGTCCTGTGTGGGAATCGAACCCACGACCTCTGGAGTGAAGTGTAAGTATGCTGACCTCCACGCCATGTCGGTCGTCAAATATATCTATACAAATTACATTTTCATGAGGGCTATATAACATAAATATTCTAGGCGTATTCCGATCAATAAGGCGATTAGGATGATATCAACTATTAAACTCTTCCTGTACCTGCTAAAACATCCGCCATTTATATTCACCTAACTGTACTTTGAAACCAATCAGTACCACATTTAACATTGACCTATCACAGCGGCGTAATGACTCAAAAAACTGAGAACAAAAACAATTTGGGTAATCTTAACCAATTGACCAACCTACTGTTGCTGGCCGATACCTTGGACTGAGAAGCGACTACAAAATTACCCAAATTTGGCAACATTAACTTTGGTATAAGCCACAAATTATTTGACGACTTATGAGGTCAGTATACCTGCACACATTACCGTGCCGGTCTAGAATAAAGAAAGAAAGAAAATATTTATTCCATACAAGTTGCAAGAAAAAAAATAACAGAAAATAAGTACAAAATAATAAAAACACAAATCAATAACAATAAGAACAAATGTAAGAAGTACTCAACTTGTATTGAAAAGGTGCCCACTCAGCAAATTGTCGAACATCACAGAGCTGTCGCGACGCTGATCTTCCGTGGGTACCTTTTCAGAATAGTGCCACCCCCTCTCTTCTCACGGGGAGTCGTAAGAGTCGACGAAGAGAAATCCTGCCGGATGATGGGCAGCAGCGTCATCCTGCGTACTGGCTGGAACTGCGATCACCAACCCGACTACGCAGCGTGGTGATTATGGGCAAATACTGGGGGTATAGAATGTAATCTATTGTCTCACGGGGAGTCGTAAGAGTCGACGAAGAGAAATCCTGCCGGATGATGGGCAGCAGCGTCATCCTGCGTACTGGCTGGAACTGCGATCACCAACCCGACTACGCAGCGTGGTGATTATGGGCAAATACTGGGGGTATAGAATGTAATCTATTGTCTCACGGGGAGTCGTAAGAGTCGACGAAGAGAAATCCTGCCGGATGATGGGCAGCAGCGTCATCCTGCGTACTGGCTGGAACTGCGATCACCAACCCGACTACGCAGCGTGGTGATTATGGGCAAATACTGGGGGTATAGAATGTAATCTATTGTCTCACGGGGAGTCGTAAGAGTCGACGAAGAGAAATCCTGCCGGATGATGGGCAGCAGCGTCATCCTGCGTACTGGCTGGAACTGCGATCACCAACCCGACTACGCAGCGTGGTGATTATGGGCAGATACCCCCAATAGAATGTTATCTACTGGGGAGGCCTATGTTCAGCAGTGGACTTGAGATTGATGCCTGCACTCACTACTATGGTAGTAGGTTCGCATCTTTTTTTTTTAATATTCTCTTACAAACACACCAATTATTAAGTTTCAAGATAAGTATTACTAAGAACTTGTGTTATGGATACTAAAGAACGGATAAACATACTTACACACTTTTTTTTTTTGTAAAATATACTTTAATATACGTAGAATAGAATCTAATACAGGAAAATTATTTATATGCATAAATCTTTTTAAGTGTCTACGTGAGTGTTTTCAAGTATGTATTTCATAAAAGTATTTATTCTTTAGAGCACAGCATACACAGATGAGTTCGTCTCCAAAAAAAAAAAGTTAAACTCATTTATTCAAGTTTGGCTTCAAAAGAGCTCTCTTGAAGATCAAAACTTAAAAACTAGCGCGCCCATTCACTGCGGGCGGGAGCTTAATCGTATAAGAATTATAATAAATTTTAATAATAATAGTAATTTAATTTAATATAATTTTTATAATAGTTAATGCTGTGTCTTATGTTGGTAATCTTATAAATAAATGAAAGATTTATCCTGTTATATAGAATTGTCGAGACTTCCCAAACCATATTTAATACGCAACGTAACCAACAACAAGAATAGTTCTGATAACATCATCAGCAAGACATATATATATAACGAGTAACCTACAAACGTTATGTTATTCGTAACACGTAGACATACAGTGGTGGCATACTGATACGTACGTGTAATACATTCTTCAAGGTCATCACAACAAGATAGATAGGGTTTCCGGGATCATCAGACTACATTTATTAATTTATTTATTTATAAAGAAAATTAACAGCTGTTATAAAAAATATATTATAAAACCGTTTTATATTTTGACGATCGATATGGCGTGGAGGTCAGCATACCTACACTTCACTCCAGAGGTCGTGGGTTCGATTCCCACACAGGACAAATCTTTGTGTACATGAACATGAATATTTGTTCTGGTCTGGGTGTTTTCCTATGTATATTAAGTATGTATTTACAAAAAAAAAGGTATTTAAGTATGTTTATCCGTTCTTTAGTATCCATAACACAAGTTCTTAATGATACTTATCTTGGAACTAAATAATTGGTGTAATTGTTAGAAAATATTTATTTATTTATTATAAACAGGCTAATTATAGGTTTACCTTAGTTAACAAATATTACCAACATCAACCTATTTCTATGTTTAAACCCTTTAACAGCAAAGGACGTTAAAAATATTAATGGTTTTTCCACCTTAAGTTAACCGCATAAGGTTCAATTTATGTTGGTCATATATTGAACACTGCTTGGTAAAAGGTTAAAACAGTAAAATATGAAAAAGAATTACAAATAGAATAAAATAGAATACATAACTCAATATATACTTACACTGTATTATATACATTATATACATAACCTATATCGAGGGTTCCGTGCTCAAACTCGATAAGTGACAACATCAGATACATAATTTCTGCCGCTTTTTCTTGTGATATTATCAGATAAGTCGATTTCAGAAAAGACTGAAAACTGAGGACTTCATAATCTAATAAGGAAACCTTTTAAGTTTCATTTTTTTTAATTAACCGATAAATTCTTTTACGTACTGTTTTAAGCCCAAAAACACTTATCGGGTTTGAGCACTGAACCCTCGATATATCTACATTACATACTGACCCTATATATCTACAATACACATTAACACCAAACACATACACTGCATACCTGCGCTATATATCTACACTACATAATATAAACAATATAAAGCTGCATATTTGGTTGACAGCGGATAGTTAAATGGAGACTCAACCTTAACAAATAAACCGCTGCGCGATTTCCGTTAAGGATTTTTAATATTATACCCATTGAATGTTAGTAATTTTTTATTAAGCAATAAAAAAAAAGAAGATATTCAACGCACCTTCATAAGAGCTCTATTGAGCCAAACTTGAGTAAAAGATTTTGAATTGTGACAAACAATTCCATAAACAAAGACCTATAGCATCGTGTACACCTATAGTATATAAAAACCTATAGAAAAACGACGACCGATATGGCATGGAGGTCAGTATACCTACACTACACTCCAGAGGTCGTGAGTTCGATTCCCACACAGGACAAATCTTTGTGTGCATGAATATGAATATTTGTTCTGGTCTGGGTGTTTTCCTATGTATATTAAGTATGTATTTACAAAAAAAAAGTATTTAAGTATGTTTATCCGTTGTTTAGTATCCATAACACAAGTTCTTAATGATACTTATCTTGGAACTAAATAATTGGTGTAATTGTCAGAAAATATTTATTTATTATTTATTAAAAAAAGAGACATTCATACTTCGATCTCTTCCACTCTGCCCAAAATTAATAAACTTGTAAATTCTCAAAAACTATTATAATTTAATTAGATCTTCAATTCTAAAAAATCGCATTGTGCTGAAATCGGAACTCAAATAAATTAATGATTCAGGCGTTACTTTGCGAAAATCTATTGTAAGCGAGTGATGGATTAAAAATATCTTTGTAACAATTCCCCCGCTACTATAATTTCCCGAAAAATCGAGAAACTATTCAACACGACGACGTGCTAGGCCCTTACACAGGGCATCTTCAGGTAAGATAGGAGCCTCAGAACAACGATGTCTTCACGACCAACGCTGAAACGAGAGAACTCAAATTCCAACCAGTTTCATGGAGAATGTAGTCTTCAAATTGACACAGGTAAAACCATGTGCACAGCTAGTCTCAAAATAAAAAGAAAAAGATTACAAAATACCACAGCATCATCGCGTATCGACGCGTGCTCAATTAAATTCGTCGGGGTAATGTAAAAAATGGTCGGAATGGCACTACCGGTCTCTCTCACACATACTGGAGTGGGGAGTGTGCGAGCGAGACGGAGAATGGACGAGATTTGTTACCGGGTGCAAGGGAGTCATGTTTTACCTTTTTTATCTGCACTGAGGAATTTTTCGGGTATGTCGTAGGCATTCGAGCTGGATTCCTCTTGGAATGTGGTCATTAAATTCACACAATCACGCCTGTTTACGCGAATGGGTCGCCAGAGGCATACAATATGCCCACATTTCGCAAACTGTATTTCTTGTCCCACGTAGGAGGTGGCGAGCCTATTGCCGCTTACCGGACACTGTTATTTATTTATTTATTTAATCAGAACGGAATACACCAATTACACTAATTATCAAAAACAGTAAAAGTTAAATATAATATTAAAATCTCACACATAAAAACTTCTTTAATCCATTCTCTCACAATACGTTATGTTCGCCAGAGCCTCATCCGTTGATCGGCAGGTGCACCACTTGCAGGTGAGGTTGGCTTGGGCTCCTCAGGTCTTAGTAGGATCCCTATATTCAGTCGGTTGGTACATAAATATCTTCGTATACAGCGTGACGTAATCGTATCGTAACCGAGACGTTATTCAAATACTATAACATAAACTATAAAGAAACGGAAGCATTAAAAAACTCGACATCTAACATAAACCAAGCAATACTATATTACAAAAAAAAAACCAACATCAGAAAAAAAAAACAAAGATAATTGGCACCTCAAGGTAATCATAATTGGTACTACTAGACTTCTTGGCGGGAAAGTGAAGCGTAATGTCTGCAGTTTAGTTTTATTTTCTAAAATTTGTGATATTTCGAAAATTTATGTGTAAAAACGGTAGATTATTAACCGTTAAGTGTTTGTGAACCTACATGAGTGTTGGTAAATGAAACAAAACAGTGCAACATCACTTTTCAAATTCTCTCAAGAAGTCCATGTGAGATCTCAGTATAGCTCGGAACTGGCACTCAGATTTACTTACACCTAATTTTTATTGTAAGTGAATCTAAGCTTCATGATTTCAGTGTAGTAATATATATTTTTTTAATTTATATATTGTTTTGACGTTTTTATGTGCTATGTAATAGTTTATGAAATAAAGAACTTTTTACTAGTCCCACATCTTTACTGAGGATTCAACGGGTTCAGGGGGAGGGCATCCCATTTATCATCTTTATCACCACTCATTCTCATTTACTATGTATTCAATATTATTAATATATCTATAACTTAATACTGGCTCATTGGAACTGGCTTGTGGAGTTGACCGTAGTGCACATACATACATCCTTCATGAAATTAACCCTGGTTATGTAGGCAGAGGCCTATTTCTAGCCCACACCATTTTTGGTCCTTAGTTTAAGCAAGGAGGTCAAAATGTTTTTGCTTGTTTTAGTAAGATGGTGGCGTTATGTATATCCATATGCCACCTCCTCAATAGGTCTCTGACGCTATATCGCAAATGCTGCAAAGTATGGGGCTTCCCTGAAACATACACACATCGTTTCACGCCCATATACAAATAATGTTTTAGTGAGGGTAGTTTTACATTTGTAACTTTATCTATGGTCCTGTACTCTCAGCCTCCAGGTGACTAGAAATTACTGTAAGTATTCATACATACATTTACGCCTGTTTCCCCGAAGGGTTAGGTAGAGGCATATTATACGCAGGGCAGGGGGCCCCTTCCGTCTAGC
The DNA here is from genome assembly GCA_949126915.1 of Musotima nitidalis. Taxonomy (NCBI): domain Eukaryota; kingdom Metazoa; phylum Arthropoda; class Insecta; order Lepidoptera; family Crambidae; genus Musotima; species Musotima nitidalis. The sequence continues at coordinate 6,377,954 of OX421440.1, forward strand.
TATAGACCCTCCCAGAAGTCGGCCAGTTACGCAATGGCCGCACAAGGAGGTAGGGGGGCGCGACACACTGCGCTTCTCTGAGTAGGTCCTTCCAGTTCTGATCCGGGGGACGTTGGGGGCGGGCGGGGTGCCAGAAGCTAGAAACCCAGGCACTGGCCCCCTGCCCCTTTTTCAACAGCGATGGGCGTCGTCGGACATTTTTTTAGTGGGTAGGACTGCGGTGGTCGTGTCTGAAGCAGTGAGCCCCACACTCCCCTCTCGGTCCCCCCATTGGCCGGCAGACAGTGCCAGTTTTTACCGACGATAAAAAAAAAATGTCAGGTTGGCTTAGATTACATTTCGACATTTAATTAACATACCAACTCTTACAATCATAAAAGAGATATTAATTTATAAAGAGAAGGAAAAAGACTCACTATATCTCTACATAGTATAAAAGAAAGTCGCTTATATCTTTAAAAGTATGCAACAAATTTTGAAGTAGTTTTTTTAATAGATAGAGTGATTCATAATGAAGCCTCAAAGTCGCGGGCGGCCGCTAGTTAATTTATAAAAAGATGGAAAAAGATTCAAAATATTTTTATACAAATTTAGACAGTCACAATAAAAAAAATTTACGGTTCACTATTCTTTTGCTCTTAAGTGTATTTGAGAGCGATAAAAAACAAATAAATGATGGATGATCTCTGTCTGTATGTGTATATATATATATATATATATATATATATATATATGTGTGTGTGTAGTGTGTGTCCATTGTCAAGACGAGGAAAATGACAAGTTGCTAACGAGATAATATTTATATATAAATCAAATGATAGTTTGAATCAATTTTAATAAACGTTGTTGTCACATTACGGGCGCGAACACGTCGGCGACGGGACGGTAGAAGTATTAACTGTATAAGACATACAATTTAACTCATAACACATTAAACGCCTTGACACAATAGAAAATTTAGTGTTGGGCGGTTCTTTGGCCTTTATAGAACTTAGGCAAACTGTGTTACTTATTCTAATTTGTTTTTTGAGGAGTAAAAATAATAATGACCTATTAAAATTAATAGTTTTTTAATTTCTTTAACAATTCGTGCTATAGAAACATATTTTATACACGTTTTCACATACTATGTAAATAGATAGGATCCCAATAGGCTATAGGGATCCTATTAACATCTAAGAAGCCCACGCCAACCTCACCTGCAAGTGGTGCACCTGCTGATCAACAAACGAGGCTCTGGCGAATTTAACAGATCCCGGCAAGCGGCAATAGGCTTGCCAGCTATTACGTGGGACAAAAAATACTGTTGGCGAAATGTGGGCATATAGTATGCCTCTGGCTACTCATTCGGGTAAACAGGCGTGATTGTGTGAATGAATGAATGATGAATTTCACATACTAAAAATAGAGCTGTTTATCGAAATTATGCTCGACATATAGCCCTTTTTGTATTTACGTTAAATAAATCATTAAATGACTGCCTCAAGGGGGCCTACCGCCGAGTTCGATGGCAATCTATTATAAGGCAAAATGGATTTCGAATTGATTCTGTCGTACCGCCGAACTCATGGAAATCAAAACAAAATAGCGTTCTCCATTTACCTATTGGTCTGTCACGGACTGCAGGTCATGAATGAGAGGTGGCTGTCGGCTGATTTCCCGGTACGGATTAATAAACGTAAACAAAGTTTGATCTAGATGGATTACCGGTAATCCATCGAATTCGGCGGTAGCCCCCTGCTGTTGGTGGAGCGAGAGTGTGTAAGACTTATACTGACTTATACCCATGTTCCTTCTTGAGCCCGTAATGTTCTGGGGCCGCGGTTCCCTTTCTTGACTGCTGTCTCGCAGCCCCGGCAGGCTTGGTTTCAATTCAATCAGCTCCTACTGACATTCCTTATTGACAAAGCGTACTATTTCCAAATACTTGAATAACATTTTTTTCATATAAAATTTACATATTGTTTTTGTTGACTTGTTATTGCACAATTCACTAATATTATATCATATGCTAGTAATCACTTACTGACATTGTATTTATTTTTTATTGACAATTAGATATATACTAAATTTACAATAATTATAATTATCTTCAATTCTAATATATAAGTATTAATATTTCATTTGCATTTGTTTATCCAGACTTAGTTGTTGTACCATAAAGTGACTAATATTTTTTCTTTTATTATCCATAAATATGGTAAGTATATTATTTAATCTGATAAAAACATCTAAGAACGTAATCTGTCTGGGTTGGGTGGTCTGGAAAAGATCGCCTAGATTGATAATTGTGGTTCACAATTATTCGTAATCGATCGATCGACTTTTAAGTTCTTTTCTGTCAAAAAAGAGTACATCTTTTTATCTATCTATCTATATTTCAGAAATAAATGAATGAATGAATAAATTAATGAACACTTTATTGTACACTAAAAATAAAAAAGTAATAAAATCACATAAACCAATATATGGTACAATGGGCGGCCTTATTGCTAACAGCAATTTCTTCCAGGCAACCTTAGGATGGACAGGAAACAATGAATAAAAAATAATGAGATAGAGTAGGCACAACAGAGTGCTCTTGCTTACTTATAAGTAAATAATAAATTCACACATACATATTATTACATGAAATATATAATTTAAAGTTATATACATAATATAACATATTTAAAATTACAAAGACAAATAATGCATGAATAAAAAATGCATAAATGAATTCTATTCTTATATATTCCCCGTAGCGTTAATGTTAGCGTCACGCTCGCAGTGTAACTAACGCTAAGAGTCGGTAAGGTAATTTTACCTATTGACAGACGGACATGAAAACACAATTTGCGATACTATTGTGTATGTAAATCTCAACTTAACATGCAAAATGCTTCTGCGTTATTAAATTATTACTTTTAATTTGTTGCAAATATGTCCTTAAAGAACCGGAACCAATGTTAATTCATATATTTAATAACGTGTTCAAGTGGTCGGAAACGATAACCAGAGTTAAGCAGTGTTTACAGTTCAGTACTTGGATGGGTGACCGTTTATATAGCATTTGATATTGAGCTATTTACTATTTTAATATATTTAATAGTAAGTTTAAGTAGTCGAAAACGATAACCAATGTTAAGCAGTGTTTACAGGCTAGTCCTTGGATGGGTGACCGTTAATGAAGCATTTGATATTGAGCTATTTACTATTTTAATTGAATAGTAAGTTTAAATGGTCGGAAACGATTAAAAAATCAAGCAGTGTTTAGAGACCGTGATACTTTGGAAGGGTGACCGTATGTGTCGCATTTGCTATTATTACTTCTGTGGGTATTGTTAAGCAGTTGGTCCCAATTATCACTAAATGTGGTAATTGTTAAGCCATGTTAGATGCCCTATTGTACTTAGATTTAATATAGATTTTAAAATTAAAATTGGTTAGTATGTTCTTGATAATATATCGGAATTTAATTATGTTACCTTAAGCAAGTGATGTATTAAAAATATATTTGAAACAATTCCCGCGCTACTATAATTTCCCGAAAAATCGAGAAACTATTAAACACGACACGTGTTTCGCCCTTACACAGGGCATCTTCAGGTAAGATAGGAGCGGCAGAACAACGATGTCTTTACGACCAAAGCTGAAACGAGAGTGAACTCTCGTAAGATGTATAATTTGTTTATGAAATTGTCGAGAGACAAAAAGACACCTCTCTCCGCCAATCCACACAGGGTTCTTGTGATGGAGTTTGACCTGAACTTCTTTCACGTTGGTTCGTAAGAGGAAGACCGTGCTAGGGCTGATACGATGCTGATGACCACCTTTAATCTACTCCATTGGGCGGCTTCAAAATCTGACAGCAGGACGTTCGCAAGGGTTACCGCGGCCTCGGTACGTAGCAGGCTCAAAAGAAGGAACATGGATGTTTTTTAGTCAGTGAGGTCTGACACACCCACCCGCTCCACCTACAGCGGGAGAAGGTCATTTGATGATTTTCTATCCCAAAAAAAAAAAAAAGGACGACACAGCTGTGTCAGTTCCACTCGCCTTTAGGATGAGACCTGAGCCCAGTAGGATGTTAATAGGCTGAGCGATAGGATGATGTTTCGAGAAATTTGATCTCTATTTCGCCAATTTTACTAGTTATACTTATAAGATTCAAACAAAACAACAAAACAATTTAAAAAGCCAAAAAAGTAAGTGTAAATAAATCTAAGTGTCAGTTCCGAGCCACTGCTCTATAAGAAGAACTAGCAAGAAACTCCCAAGCTGTGCTCTTTTAAATTATCAATTGGTTTGGCACTTTAATTACAATTTTTAGTTGTTTGTAAAATGCAATATAATATCATCATCATTATCATCTCAGCCCATTAACGTCCCACTACCGAGCACGAGCCTCCTCTCACATACCAAGGTGAGAGGGTATTGGGTCATACTCCACCACGCGGACCCAGTGCGGATTGGCGGAGGCAGGTGTATGGCGTCTTGCTGTTAGAATTTATCAAGCCGCTCATTAGGCCTCTAACATGGCTTAACGACTACCACATTTTGTGATAACCGGGACCAACGGCTTAACGTGTCTTAAGTAATATAACATTAACAACATTTATGTTCTAAGTCATTCATATTAGAATAGCCTGTATAAAACGGCAGTTCAATCCTTGATCTAGACTTTGATAGAATAGTATCCCTTTGAATACAGATACCGCTTTAATGTTAATTTTTATATTAATTGCTTGGGATTTTATTGTAGAATCGCTGCTATAATGTACTCAACTATGACGTAGGGACAAACTTCAGGACTAGTGCTTGTAATAGTAAACAAAGATACATTATTCTTAGAAAAAAAACGTTGCGTGTCCACTTACGTTCGTTTACATTCCACTTCTCTCTATTGTTACTAATAATTTTAATTTGTATCGATGGGAAAATAAAAATGAAGAGTTCTACAAGCGATGGATTAAAAATATCTTTGAAACTCGTGTCTTCACGACCAACCCTGAAACGAGAAATCGTGAAGACATCGTTGTTCTGCGGCTCCTATCTAACATGAAGATGCTCTGTGTAATGGCGAAACACGGGTCGTGTTGAATTGTTTCTCGATTTTTCGGGAAATTATAGTTACGCGGGAATTGTTACAAAGATATCAATCACTTGCTTACAGTGGATTTCCGCAAAGTAACGCCTGAATCAATAAATTATAAAAGAGTTTCTTCAATATCAAAATTCGCTTAAAAAGTAACGCCCCTTTTGCTTCACTGCGGGTTTTTTCGTAAGCGGACCCGCGGCCCCGGAACGTATAAAGGGCTTGGAAAGGAACATTGATGTATTTAGTCCGTAAAAGTCTAAGCCACCTTTCCACTCCACCTACATCGTGAGGCAATCATTTTATTCCGTAAAAAAATTAATAATATGCTCTTACACGTAGTAATGCTATAACTAGTAACTATTTCGTCCGCTAATAGTAATTAGTTACAACATTAATCCTACCATGCCTGAGCCCAATTTGAATAAAGCACTTTATGTTTATTGACGTACGATTTTTTATTGCACTGCAAGCAACACTAACCAACCCTTATCTCTTCTTTACAGACCCGCCAAACACAAGAACATGAGTGACTGTTAAAACAACTGCAACAAAATGGCTTTAATCTCAAGACAATTTTTAGTTATAGCAACAGTGTTTTGTTTAATCACCCAAATTTTATGCGACAGTGACGCAATAACAGATCAAGACGAATTGGAGCCTAAAGATGACACAGATCAAGATTCCGATAGCATTTACAACTATACCAATGCTGATCCGCTCAAATCGATGACAGATATCGATAACAATGCTCATGAAGCTGAAATATCCAATGACAATGAAAGATTGACCACTTTTGAAGAATATTCAACAACAGAAACGTATTCAAATGATGATTTGAGAACGGAAGCAGATAGACATGGCATTTCTGTTGATGAAGATGATTTAAAAACCGAAGAAGACAACAGACATAAGAGTATAGGTTTGGATATAGATAGGACAGTGGAAGACGCAACAGCTACTACAGAATCTAGTGTGCCTACATTGTCTGGTCTAGGCAAAGGTGTTTACAAACAGATGGACGTTTCCAGCGAGGATATTTATCTAAACAGAAGCAACAATGACAGGGTAAGTAAGCTGACCTATTGAAATCTATGGGAATTTCTTAGAAACCTGTTTTAGTCTTCATTTATCTATTATAAATAAAAGTGGATAGCTGAAATACATGTACGCTCATAACTTTTAAACGAATGCATCTAATTGAATAATTCTTTTTTTATTAAGTTTGTTATTATCGGGACTTGTTTTTATATAATAGTAAACATAAAGGAAGTTAATTAATAAACTGGAAAATGAAAGAACACTTAACGACCCTACAACATTTACAGTTTGGGTGTATAGGGCTCCTACCAAGATTTGAGGAGCTCTTTTTTTTTTTAATTTACGTCGGTAACAAATTTCTATTTACACACTGTCTCCCGGCCAAAAGACCGCCGCAGTCCTATCCACTAAAACACTTAGAACAACGCCCAACGCTGTTGAAAAATGGGCGGGGGGCCAGTGCCAAAGTATAAAGCTTCTGACACCCCGCCCGCGGCCAACGTCCCCCGGATCAGAACCGGGAGGACCTCCTCAGAGAGGCACAGTGTGTCGCGCTATCAATATCTAGACATATTATTATCTACTAATTAATTAGTGTAATTTTTAGAAATTATTTATTATTTATATTAATCTAAATTTGTGAACAAGAAGATGCATCTATTTGTTCACAAATTTAGATAAATATAAATAAATCATTTCAAACAATTACACCAATTAATTAGTTCCATGATAAGTATAATTAAGAACTTGTGCTATGTTTTTTTTATAAATACATACTTAATATACATACATAGAAAAACACCCAGACCAGAACAAATAGTCATGTTCATGCACACAAAGATTTGTCCTGTGTAGGAATCGAGCTCACTCAGAAGCGGAGTGCGGATATACTCGAGACCACGCCATATCGGTCGTCAAACCGTAAAAAATTATGCTCTAAAGTGTTTAAACCTTCCTTCTATATCAATTTATCTATTTAAAAAAAACCGCATCTAAATCTAAAGATTTGAGTGGTTTTTAAGATAGCCTGTGAGTTTCTTGTCAGTTCTTCTCACAGAGCGGGGGCTCGGAACTGGCACTTACTCGTAGATTCACTTACACCTAATTTTTATTTATTTGCATGTTAGTGAATCTAAGCTTTGTGATTTCAGTGTAGTAATATTTAGTTTATCCTACTTAATATTATAAATGTGAAAGTTTGTATGTGTGGATGGATGTTTGTTACTCTTTCACGCAAAAACTATTGGAGCGACTGTGATGAGACTTTGTACGTGTATAGCTGCAGTCCTGGACTAACATATAGGACACTCCTTATCCCGATATTTTCACGGAAACGGGGACCACGCGGGTAATTTTATATTTTTTGTTTTTACGTTTTCAAGTGCTACGTAATAGTTTATGAAATAAAGAACTTTTTACTTTTTTACTTTTACTTAAGGCACAGACGGACAGGGACAGAGAGACGAGAAGGGGTGGCACTATTCTAGGCCGGTACCACACGGCCACACACCAGTGAGAGAGTATTTAAAATTGATATTATATTATTTCATAGTAATATTTCCACAGACAGATTCCCTCATACCAGCCACCTCCAAGCCAACAGTGATAGCAGAAGCCATCGTTCCAAGGATAGCTGAGCTTGGAGACGAGCAGGAAATTCAGGGTCAAAGGAATCCGAAAACCGAGAGCTGTATGTATCTTCTGTTTATTTCCTCATCATAAATAATTTATTGATTCAGGCGTTACTTTGCGGAAATCCATTGTAAGCAAGTGATGGATTAAAAATATCTTTGTAACAATTCCCGCGCTACTATAATTTTCCGAAAAATCGAGAAACTCTCGTTTCACCGTTGGTCGTGAAGACATCGTTGTTCTGAGGCTCCTATCTTACCTGAAGTGCCCTGTGTAAGGGCGAAACATGTGTCGTGATGAATAGTTTCTCGATTTTTCGGGAAATTATAGTAGCGCGGGAATTGTTACAAAGATATTTTTAATCCATCACTTGCTTCCTCATCATATCTGGTTCATCATTATCATAACAGCCTTATAAAGTCCACTGCTGAACACTAGCCTCTCCAAGAGATTATATTCTAAACTTTTTTTTTACTTCGCGTCGGTAACAAAATGCCTTTACGTACTGCCTCCCGGCCAAAAGGGGAGACCGGGAGGGGGTGTGGGACTCTTTGCGGCAGACGCGATTTGACGCGACCGCCGCAATCCAACCCACTAATAAACTTCCGACGACGCCCACCGCTGTTGAAAAAGGGGCGGGGGGCCAATACCAGGGGGATTAGTATATATGTAGTTTCTGGCACCCTGCCAGCGGCCAACGTCCCCCGGATCAGAACCGGAAGGACCTCCTCAGAGAGGCGCAGTGTGTCGCGCCTCCCCTATCTCCTTGTGCGGCCATGGCGTGACTAGCCGACTTCTGGGGAAGAGGGGGCTTTTTATTTAAACTTTATCGCACAAATTAAAATGTAAAAAAGCTGCAAGGCATTCTCTACCAGTAAACCTTTGGGTTAGCAGAAAAGTATGAGGCAGTACGAATAAGAAAACATATAAACTTACATAGAATTAAATATGTGTTATTAATAAACTACATATACCTATACATAAAATTTATAGTAATTATGATATGTAGACTCCATCAGATGATAACTCCTCTAAAAAGTATTTTTTAAGCAACCCTTTAAAAGTAGGCTTGCTTTCTGCCAACCTAATATCAATAGGGACGGAGTTCCAAACTTGAATAGCTTTTATGCAGAAAGATTTCGACATAAAACCTGAACTGTATTAAGAGTTAAGCAAATGTCCGTGAGATTATGTATGTATAAGAATCGAACTCACGATCTTTTCCAGCGTAGAGCATTTAATTTTAGAGTTTCTTAAATAGTTAAAGGTTATATGTGACGAAAAATTCATGAACTATCTATCATCTGAACCTTTTTATAACACAATGTTCAGTCAGCGTCGTAAAACAACATGTTTTACCAGAAATTGTTACAGCATGTGATGTGACTAAGATTATTTAATTTGCTACCAAATCAAATACAAATGTTGTCAATTATAAATTTTAGGAAGCATGTTTTTAAAATTAATAGGACATCTGTTTTTATGACATTGATGAATTTGTATCGTTTAGTCGCAACGGACATTTTAATAGACAAGCCAATAACTTAAATTTAAATTTACCCTAAGGTGACATAATATTTTGAATTTCACAATTTCTATTTTATATTACAATTATAGAAGCGCTCGTAGCTCTGCGGTGCTCGGTGGTCGGAAACGATCACCGAAGTACAGCAGAGTTTACAGAGGTCAGTCTTTGGATGGGTAACCGTTTGTGTGGCATTTGATTTTGAGCGCTTCCGTGCTTCGGAAGGCACGTTAAGACCAACGTCCCGGTTATCACTAAATGTGGTAATCGTTAAGCCATGTTAGAGGCCTAATGGGCGGCTTGAAAAATTCTAACAGCAGGACGCCATACACCCCCGTGTGGAGTTGCCAGACTCCCATCGGGCGCGTCCCCAGGTGGCGGATAGGGGCATGCCACACATTGTGGTACCGGCATTTAAGTTCGGCGCGGACCAAAACTGGTGGGTTTTGTGGGGCGCACCCCCGGTCGCACTTCGCGGCTGGAAAGCGGCCCAGAAGGAGCTTGGCTGCGTTGCTGGAGTATGTTCGTTGTTTCCCTACCTCCTCTTCAGAAGAGGTGCCGGGAGACAACAGGAGATTCTGCGTTGAAAGCCCTAATCCTAAGCTTGCCGGCGTGGCGATGGGATGAATGGCTGGAGGGTGTCCAGTCTAGAGCGCCGGAACAGGGACCTCACCCTGTCAAAAAGGAACAATTTATGATGGCGAATCTCAAAACAAAGATTCCCCAGGAAGGTACCTGCGACGCAGGAGAATCCTTCGCGTCCTCTTCGGAGGGCGTCAGCCCCATCGTATCTGGGGGGGGCAAAGATCGCATCCTGCCGCATGGCAGTGTCGGGAAGGAGAATCGCTCCGGCGGGAGCCAAACAGTATTGGACAAAGCGCCCTGTCCGCAAATGGGTGGCGCAGTTGTAGTCTTGGAAGAAAGTATGTCCGATACCTCTGCTTCCATGACGGTGGAGCCTAGCGTGGGAAGTAACATGCTTTTCCGCAAGCGGCCCCTATCGAAGGGCGACCAGGGATCGTCCTCTGACCACGAGCGGGCCTCAGTTCGTAAAATCTCTACCAGCTCCCGGGGTGGAGTTCGAGATCGAGGCAAGGGTAGAGGACTCGTTGCCCAGGAGGAGACCACGAATCTCGCTGAAGTGAGTTGCGAGATGGCGCATTCGGGATCCTCGGGCGAGGCGAGTGCAGCTGGGGACTCCGATCGGGAGCGTAAGGCCAAGTTAAGGTTCGAGGAAGTGGTAAAGGGTGCCGTCACCAGTGTAGCAATGAAGAAGCTTAAGTCGTCCAAGTTTAGGGCTATTGGCACGGCCTCAGCTTCCATAATGGCTGCGGCAGAGGTCAACTTCGGGGGGCCTGCGGCAGGCGAAGTTGCAGAACTGCGGGTGGAGGTCGCCCGAATGACGGCCGCAATGAAGCTCCTCCAAGAGGAGAACAGGAGGCTTCAAACGGACCTAGCCGGTCTACGCGACTCAAACCCCCGAGAAACATCTCAGAAGGAGCTGCCACTGATCAACCAGCCGCAGCGCCCAGGCCAGCCTGCACCTGAGGTAAACCAGGTGGTGGCTTTAATTCAGAAGCAGCTGGCTGCAATGGAAAAGCGGTTCGATGGGCGGTTCGCCGCTCTAGAAAAAGCGGCACTGCGCACTACCGCATCGAGTGGACCGCCCCCAGGCTCAAGGACGGCCACATTTGCGGCAGCTGTGACGTCTAACTTTAGACCGGGCCCATCCAGTCAGTCTCCCACCAAGCCTGTGATTTCTAAGAAGGCTAAGCCAAATGTGTCAAATGTTTCGGCCACAGAGGTGCGTCAACCGCTCTTGTCCCCGAAGCCTTCATCAGCCGAAGCCGTATGGGAGATAGTCGGGGATAAGAAAAAGAGTAGAAAGGCGGCAAGGAAGAAGGCGCAGAGGCGGCGTCGCAAGGAACGAGCCGTTGCGGACAGGCTCCGTACCCCTAAGAGTGCAGCTATAGTGCTAACACTACAGCCGGAGGCAGTCAAACGGGGCGTGTCGTACCGCGACGTGATTTCCACGGCGAAGCGGACGGTGGACCTTAAAGAACTTGGCATCACCGAGGGCCTCCGGCTGAGGGTAACGGCCACCGGAGCCCGGATTCTAGAGGTCGCCGGAGCGGCTAGTGGACCTACCGCCGACGCACTAGCTGAAAAGCTCAGGGCGTCTCTTGCGGACGAGGCTCGAGTATCAAGACCCGTCAAGTGCGCGGAACTTCGCATTATGGGCCTCGACGACTCTGTTACCCAGGAAGAGGTGGTGGCTGCCATTGTCAAGACTGGTGGTTGCTATGCTGAGCAGGTGAAGGCAGGAACCATACGTCCTGACGTAACGGGCATGCAAACCATAATAGTGAGCTGCCCCGTCACAGCGGCAAAAGTAATTGCTGAGAGCCGAAGGCTCTTGGTGGGCTGGGTGTCGGCGCAGGTCAAGCTGCTGGACCCTAGGCCTTTGAGGTGCTTCCGATGCCACGTGGGGCAACATGTGGGAGCCCAATGCACCTCGGAGGTGGATCGAAGCGACCTATGTTTCCGCTGTGGTCAACCTGGTCACAAGGCCGCAGTTTGTAGCGCCATGCCGCACTGCGTCGTATGTGCGGCTGCTGGTAAGCCGGCTGACCACCGGGCGGGGAGCAAGGCCTGTGCTCCCCCCAGAGCCAGCGACAAGGGAAGGCGCTCCGCCACCACAGGCCCCAACGTCGCCGCCGCCGCCAGTAATGTCACCGCCGCTGTCACTACCGCTGCCGCCACCGCTGCTGCAGTGAGGCCCTCAGAGGGGGCCCGGGTGGAGGCTGATATGGATTGCTAATAGCGGCCCTGTTACACCTCCTCCAGGCGAATATCAATCACTGCGCTTGCGCTCAGGATCTGTTGCTCCAGAGCATGGCGCAGTGGTCGATTCACATTGCCGTGGTAGCCGAGCCGTATTTTGTCCCGCGCAGGGATGACTGGGTCGAGGACCATAGCGGCTCGGTGGCCATCATTTCGTCAGCCGCCGCCGGTACCCCTTCCATTGAGGGTGTCAGAAAAGGACAGGGGTGCGTTGCAGCACAGTTTGGGGAGATTGTCATAGTGGGCGTGTACTTCTCTCCGAACCGAACTCTCGCCGAGTTCCACAACTCCCTCATGGAGTTAAAAGACGTCGTCGTCGGAAGCAATCCCTTTCCCGTGCTTGTTCTCGGGGACTTCAACGCCAGGAACGTGGCCTGGGGTTCCCGGTACACGAATACACGGGGTAGGATGGTGGAGGACTGGGCCCTAGAGGCAGGTTTGGTCGTCCTAAATCGGGGTTCTGTTCCCACGTGTGTGCGTATGCAGGGCGAGTCCGTAGTGGACATCTCGTTCGCAAGCCCTGCTCTTTCGCCACGTGCCGTTGGCTGGCGTGTTATGGAGGGGGTGGAGACTTTTTCCGACCACCGGTATATCCGGTTTGACGTCTCCGCACAGTCCTCCAGCGCGCCGGTTTTACGGGCCCCGAATGGTCCGCGTTGGGCGCTAAAGCAGCTGGACCGGGAGCTTCTCCTGGAAGCCTCCATCGTCCAGGCCTGGGTGTCATCACCGGATAGGCCTGACGATGTTAATGTTGAGGCGAAGTGGTTTCAGGAGACCATGTCGGAGATGTGCGACGTGGCAATGCCCCGGGCTCAACCAGGAAGCGCCCAACGTCAGGTGTACTGGTGGTCGCAGGAGCTAAAATTTCTTAGGAAAGCTTGCGTTGACGCGCGACATCAGTACACCAGGTATCGCAGGCGCCGCATCCGCCCTCCGGATGCGGCAGCTATTGAGGCGGAGCTGTATGAGGGATATAGAGCAGCGAAGACCACCCTTAAAAAAGGTGTCCAGCGTTCCAAGCGACTGGGCCGCGAAGAGATGCTGGAGTCTCTGAACAGGGACCCGTGGGGACGCCCTTATAAGGCTGTTCGGGATAAGTGCCGTCCCTGGGCTCCCCCGTTGACACAGAGTCTTCGGCCCCAGCTCGTGGAGAGCGTGGTGAGCGCTCTGTTCCCTTCGCGGGAGGAACATTTTCCCCCGCTCATGGCTCCGCCACTGGCGATGCTGGAAGCGGACCACATGGACGACGACGTCATCCCAGAAGTGACTGGGGTAGAACTGAGGGCGGCGGTAGTAAGGATGAAGGCCAGAAATACCGCCCCAGGGCCCGATGGCTTGCCTGGTAAGGCCTGGGTCCTGGCCTTAAAGGCTCTCGGGCCCCGACTAGAGGGGCTCCTAAGCGCGTGTTTGGAGAGGGGCCAGTTCCCAGTACATTGGAAGACTGGGAAGCTGGTTCTCATACGGAAGGTCGGGCGCCCTGCGGACACACCGTCCGCATACCGGCCCATTGTGCTGCTTGACGAGGTGGGCAAACTCTTTGAGAGAGTTATTGCAGACCGCCTCGTCGGGCACTTGGTGGGAATTGGGCCGGATCTTGCGGATAACCAGTTTGGTTTTCGCAAAGGCCGCTCGACCATGGATGCCATCATGCGCGTGAGAGCCCTCACGACGGGGGACGCGGTGTCCCGGGGCAGGGTCGTCTTGGCAGTGTCTCTTGACATCGCCAACGCCTTTAACACCCTGCCCTGGAGTTGCATTAGGGAGGCACTTCGGTATCACCGGATGCCGACCTACCTTCGTCGTATAGTCGGGGCATATCTGACGGATAGGGCCGTTATCTACCCCGGTCGCAGCGGAGAGTGGAACCGGCGAGAAATGTCGTGCGGTGTTCCACAGGGTTCGGTCCTGGGGCCGCTTCTGTGGAACATCGGATACGACTGGGTGCTGCGCGCCGACCTCCCTAGTGGCGTCAGCTTAGTGTGTTATGCTGACGACACGCTTATCCTGGCACAGGGGGGGTCGCACCAGGTGGCGGCTGAATTAATGACACGCGGGGTTGCGATAGTCGTGGAGAGAATCCGGCAACTGGGTCTCGAGGTGGCTTTGCATAAGTCCGAGGCCATGCCTTTTCATGGCCTTCGGAACGCGCCACCGTCGGGCTCCCGCCTCACGGTAGGAGGAGTTCACATCGGCGTCGAGTCGACGATGAAGTACCTGGGGCTTGTCCTCGACAGCCGGTGGAACTTTGTTGAGCATTTCCGAAGTTTGGCTCCTAGGTTGGAAAGGACTGGTGCTGCCCTCAAGCGGCTCCTGCCCAACCTGAGAGGTCCAAACGCCTCCTGCCGGAAGCTCTACGCGGGGATCGTGAGGTCTATGGCTCTTTACGGGGCCCCGGTGTGGGCGTGTTCTTTGCGGCGACGAGCCGCTCACTACTTGAACGCGCCCCAAAGGGTGGTAGCCATTAGGCTGATCCGGGGCTACCGCACGATTTCTGGCGAGGCTGCAAACCTCCTTGCCGGATTGCCGCCATGGGATCTGGAGGCGATAGTTCTCGCGCGCCTCTATGAGTGGCGCGTAGAGATACTACGTCGGAGGGAAACTCTGCTGCCACGGCAGCTAGATGCGCAGCGGACGGAGTTCCGACGCGATCTCATGGCGTCATGGAGGGAACGACTGTCGCAACCCCGTGCAGGGCTCGCCACAATAGGGGCGGTAAGTCCCATCTTTGAGGAGTGGTTGGAGAGGCGTCACGGCGTCCTCACCTTCCGCCTGACGCAGGTTCTAACCGGGCATGGCTGTTTCGGTAGGTTCCTGCACAGAATCAGGCGGGAGGAAACGTCCGGGTGTCACCATTGTGAGGATCGGCCGGAGGACACGGTGGAGCATACCACCGCGGTCTGCCCCGCTTGGGCGGCGCATCGACGTGTCCTCGTAGCGGCTATTGGCGGCGGCGACCTCTCGCGTTCGGCCCTGGTGGAGACCATGGTCCGGAGCGAGAGGGAATGGGATGCTGTTGCCTCCTTTTGCGAAGCAGTTATGCTAGCAAAGGAGGCGGCGGAACGAGAGAGGCAGAGTGCCTCTCGTCACGGATCCAGCCGCCGCGGGGGACGCCCGAGACGTCGGGAGCCGAGAGACGACTCCCGGCCACCGTAGGCGCTGGCTTGTGGGCGGTGGGTAATGGGTAACTCGCCGCCCTTCCGCCAACTATAGGCGACAAGCCGCGTCGACGGCGCGTTCGTGTTCCACGCGCGCCTCAAAGAGATGTCAGCACACTGAGGGGCCCCTGGGGAGGGGGCCAAGTCTGCCGGGGTTGCGGGACTGTTCGAAAGAGTTACCGCGGCCTTGGTGTTACAGGCTCAAGAAGGAACATGGATGGTTTTTAGTCAGTAAAAGTCTGACACACCCTTCCGCTTCACCCACAGCGGAAGACGGTCATTTGATGATTTTCCATCCGAAAAAAAAAAAAAAAAAAAAAAAAAAAAAAAAAAAAAAAAAAAAGGACGCCATACACCTGCCTCCGCCAATCCGCACTGGGTCCGCGGTGGAGTATGACCCAATACCCTCACACCATGATGTGAGAGGAGGCTCGTGCTCAGTAGTGGGACGTTAATGGGCAATTGTTGCATTGAATTACTGGATCATTATACTGACAAACATGTAATTATAATTTTATTATAATTTATTAAATAATGTTATACTTTGCTTTAGATTTTTTTGTCTGAACGTTTAATATGTTTGACGAAAAATTTGCTTATAGATAAAACATGCCTGTGCAATATTTAAGTTTTTAAGACCCAAAATGTACCATGTATTCCCCAAAAAAATATTATTATTATCGATGGGTAACATACAAAGCGCCCTAAATATCGCCACACGACAAGACACTCAAGTCAAGAACGATAGGGCGTGTTCCGATATATACGGCACTTTAGGTGCTACCAACTATTGACTGTCGCTCAATAAACACTTTAGTTCTCTCGACAAAACCTACAACCAATCTTTCTCTTCCAGCCGACCCAATAACAGCCATCCACAAGCCTTTCGACCCCACACCTCTGCCCCCAGCCGTGGTGGACAAGAGCACGACCCTCAGACACTGGCTGGAGGACTCCTGGATACGGGCACCAGCCGGTATCCTAGTGCCGTTGAGGGCGACGGCCTTGGACCGCGCCCTGGCCGTGTGGCGCGACCTGGCGCGGGGCGGCCTCAATGTGTCCGACATCGTGATTGTCGGATATGATTCAAATGGTGAGTGGTTTTATGTACCTGATGAGCTATCTCATTAGGACGCCTAATTTAAAATCAAATTTCCAAAATCCAAATTTAAAAATCAAATTTCCCAAATTCAAATTTAAAATCTTAAATTTTCATAATCCAATTTTGAAGCCAAAATTCAAAAACAAATTTCTAAAATCGAAATTAAAATGTCGGACTTAATTCTAATGGTGAGTGTGTACATTCATCAGCTCATTGAGACATTATGAAATTTAAAATCAAAAATCAAAATTCCAAAATCTCATAATGACTCATAGATAAAACTTTCAAAAGCAAGACTTAAGTCCTATACAAAAGTCATTTTAATTTGGAATCGCCTGAATGTTACTTCAGCTGAAGATTTAAGATCAACGGACGTGACTCTGGCGATCGTAAAAGTTCCCAGTAACTGGCAATAGGCTCGCCACCTATTACGTGGACCAAAAATATAATTGCCGAAATGTGGGCGTATAATGTGCCTCTGCCTACCCCTTCGAGGAAACAGGCGTGACTGTATATATGTATTTATGTTTTAAATTAACTAATTCTCACCATACACGTTCAGCTGTTCAAATATATTTGGAAAATTACCTGTAAAAGAAAGAATTAATTAGTGAATTAATTATTATCAAAACAAATATCAAAATATTTGAGTCCTTTGTTACGTTCGTTCGTTTATGACTCATACTCAGTATTTAGTTCTAAGATAAGTATCATATATATAATGGCTTCGTGCTGATAGCACATTTAGCCAGTATTAAGTAAGAGATATATTAAAAATATATAAATCATAGTAAATGAGAATAAGTGGTGATAAAGTTGATAAATTAGATGCCATCCCCCTAAACCCCTTGAGTCCTCAGTAAAGCTGTGGGACTATACAAAGATCTCACATGGACTTCTTGAGAGAATTTGAAAAGTGATGTTGCACTGTTTGTTTCATTTACCAACACTCATGTACGTTCACAAACACTTAACGCCTAATAATCTACCGTTATTACACATTTATAATTTTTGGGTCCTTCGTTTACGAATCACACTAAGTATTCAGTTCTAAGATAAGTATCATTGTGTTCGAACTATCACAAATTTTAGAAAAAAAAAAGTTAAAACTGCAGATATTGCGTGTCACTTTCCCGCCATAAAATACATGGTCTTAATATATACATAGAAAATAGCCAGACCCGTTCAAACATTTATGCCTGAAAGATTTGCCATGTTTGGGAAAGAAACCATGGCCCCAAGACATTTTTAGAGGATCAACTTATTCCGAAATTACTCGAAGAGTCGAAAAAAATACTAAAGTTCCTAAGGGATCCATTTCAAGCAGCCAAAGCCGCGGCACCCAATATACTAGCACCTTAAATTACAATAGTAACGTGTAGTGGGTTTGACCTTGGCGTAGCAGTGAATGTAAGAGTTATGTAACTGAGCAGTCACGCTCCAGTTCACTATGTGATGCTCGATTCTGCTAAATTAAAAACGGCTTCGACGCAAACACTAACGTTAAGGTGGGGAGTTATGTGATATTGTAAAAATGGGCTTTTTTATTTTAACTGCGCTTTGTCATCTTGTACGGAAATAATATGATAAAACATAATACATAAATTTACATCATATAACAAATGAGAACGTGTGGTCACAAACAAAAGAACCCGTTCAGTTTCTCAATATTACATATTTAAAGATGCGTCTTGTCTTTTTTCTCGGCCAATTTACTTCTAATCTATTAGTCGCAAGTATTGTTCAATGACTCCAGCTTATTTTATTTCTTCGAATTTTTATACGAAATCGATGCACGAAATCCATCTTTACTCCCCTCTGCCGCCATGTTCGACAGTGGGCGCGGGGAAGCCTTGCTGCGCTTCTGAAAGTCAGCGAGATCCACCGTTTCCTCAAGTAAAAATATGGAAGGCAAAAATTCATAATTTGGCATAAACAACATTGTATGCGATTTACAGAAATACTCTGACCCCCACGCAAGTGTCTAGCTAGACTCAGCCTGCCCTATGAGATCACTAAGTGTAAAGTAATAATATGGCAAGCATGATAGCTAGTACAATACTGACACGATAGCGTGAGCTGTTGTTGAGTGACAATTCAATGTTTCGCCACTGCTGTTGCATAGCTTGAGACTAGCAGGTTGCTAGCCTCTGTATTTCCTTTATTAGCTCTTTAGGATGGAGCCGCAATAGTAATAGTGAAACTGAAAGATCCATTAGTACTGCGATATTACATTATTCATTTGGGCATTGAGTCCAAAACGGTGCACATCTCTGAAGCCGAGGATGATCAATGTTGCGTCCTTACCGTTGCAATGGGGCTGCTTATTACCTTACTTTGCTTGTGACCGCTTTAAAACCGTTAAGAGACTATGATGCCGCTCTAAATGGCCTCTATCTTGATATTATTCATTAGACTACTACACCATATTGCTACAGCCAATTGGGCCTCTATCTTGGTAAATGACTACCGAACCTGATTGCCGCCGTTTTAGTAAGCAGAATTAGGGTGCTGAACCGGAAAGTTCGATACAGCAACTCGATATACAAACTGCTTTGGTGGAAGTGCTAAATCCGGTCAAGAATCGCGGTTACTAAGAAAAGCCTTTTTTTTATTTCATTTGGTAACGAATTGCCTACCAACTTTTGGTCAGCTTACTAGTTTAATAATAATAAGATAGTGGCTGAAAATCAGTTATTACGAGGGGCAACTGCCGTCTGACCTCCGCAACCCAGAGGGAAACATCATTCTATGGTTAACTTAGCTGTCGGGATGTTAGAAGGCACTGACTTCCTAGATGCCTAGATTGACATAGAGGTTCCTGACAGCTGGGACCAACGGCTTAACGTGCTTTCCTAAGCGGTCATTACGCACATAACTTCTAAAAGTCATAGGTGCCCTTCTAATATCCTCAATGATAACGATTTCCATTCTTCATGCAGGAGTCAACTGGCGATCCAAGCACAACCTTCAACCATCCAGCTTTAGCAGTGGTGACCGGGCGGTTTCCGATGCTCTCTCCAAGCTTCTACTCAAATATCAGGTACGTGCGACTTGTAACCTAAACTAAAAATTAACATCCCGGTTGCCCTAGACTTAGGGCCCGTGTCTGCTCACTTTCTTTTAAATTTATAACGTCGGTAACAAAGGGGAACCGAGAGAGGTGTGTGGGACTTACCACCGGCAGACACGACCGCCAGCAGTAATACCGACTAAAAATCTTCCGACGACGCTCGCCGCTTGTTGAGAAAGAGGCGGGGGGCCAGTACCTGGGTTGCAGCGTCAACGTCTTCCGGGCCAAAACCGGGAGGACCTCCTCAGAGACCTCCTTATGCGACCACCGGCGTATGTGGCCGTCTTCGCGAGGGGTCTATAGTTAGACGGTAGGGGCCCCCTGCCCCCGCTGCCGAAAAACCTCCTGGCGCTGCTTGGCCCGCCCGTTCCCCCTTTACATTCTCCTTTTGGTTACCCCCCGGTAGTCAATAATAAGGGCACCCAGACCCGCCGGTCTCTGGGTGTTACCTTTTCCTTAACGACTCCTCCGCCCTACCGGGAGGTACTCAGACCCCCACCACGTCAAGGTACCAGATGGGGGGAGACCAGATGGGGAGCCCGTGTCAGCTCACTGGTCTAACCAGTTTTAGCTGAATTTCAGTTATTACACGGATCCTAATAACGATGACCAAAGATGTTCATGACAGCCGGGACCGACGGCTTAACGTGCTTTTCCAAAGCGATAGTTTTACCCACAGAACTTCGAAAACAGTCGGGTTCAAACCCCTTGAATGAGAAGATCTTTTCACTCCCGCCTCGCAACTGGGCTATCGCCGCTCTACATATATCAACCTTTTTTAATATATACTAACACAAATTAGTTTCACGCAAAACAATGTAGATGAACGACATTGTAAAACCTTAGCCAATTTAAAAATATGTACAGCAACACAAAAAATATGTTTTTATCTACTAACAAACATTGAGCCATTAGTTCTGGTGCTTACTCATAAAAAGCGTGCAAAACTACTGGAACCAATAAATTTAAATATATCTTATAATGTCTTAAAATTCGCCCGCGACTTTGTTCGCGTGAAATTTGATTATGTTGCGCATCTTGTTTAACACCCCCGCCGCTAGTTGAGGAAAGGCGGGGGCCACCTGGGTACCTGGGTTGCAGCGTCTGACACCCCCCCTGTCGCCAAAGACCCCCGGACAGAAACCGGGAGGAGATCCTCAGAGAGGCGCAGTGGACGTACCGATCCTACCTTCTTGTGCGACCATAGCGACTGTGGCCGACTTCCCAGAGGGTCCATGGTTAGACAGCAAAGGCCCCCCCTGCCCCCGCTGCCAAAGACCTCCTGGGGCTGCTGGCCCGCCCGCTGCGCTCTCCACAGGTCCCTCTTAGTTTCTCCCCAGGTAGTCAGTACTAAGCGCACCTAGAGGGGCCAACCTCTGGGTGTTACCTTTTCCCGGCCTCCGACCAACTGGGAGGTACTCAGAAGGTGGAGACCTGTACGGAATTTCTACCCCTTATGACCTTTTTTTCGTATTAATAAATAGCCTATGTTCTTTCTTAGACTATCCGTGCATTAAATTCCATTGAAATTGGTTTTGTAGTTTTGGCGTGAAAGCGAGACAGACAGATTTACTTTCGCGTTTATAATAATAGTAAGGATTATCTTTTAACTTCTTCTGCAAACCATGACTAAATAGTGGAAACATATAGCGACTAGGATATTCCGTGCCTTTGCCTGCGTATCTAACGTTCTTTAACGTCCTATAGCTGGGCTTAGGTCAATACAAAAAAAAAAAACGTTTATTTCGGACCAAAATCTATAGTGTTAGTAACAATAAATCTTAAAAGCTATGTTAGTATTACAATACAGTTTAATAATTAAGTACATAACAGGATACCACCATTACACATACCGGTTATATGTAATTGTGGCATCCTTGGTTATGTGAACGCGTGTCCAGTGCTGCATAATAGCACTGTCCACATCAAGCCTATTGGCCACAGTTTTCAGGAGGCTGTTGGAACTGCCACGGACCCGCTGTAACAGCGACGCTATCCTCATTCTGATGATAGCTGAAAAGCTATCAACCCCAGCCGAGGCCAGCATCCAATACAATCTCCTACTAGGATAAAAATCAGTGCTTTTAATAATAATAATAATAATCTTTATTAGCAGAAAAATAAATGTGACAAGGATATTTGTAAACTATGGCTTCTGCACTAGGCTCGCAGACCTGTGTTGCAGCAGTCAAAAAGAGAATAACAATTTAAGGTACATAATGTAGTTATAAGAGCTCCGGTTCGACTAAGGCTATGAAGTAGTTCGAACAATAAACTAATGAATAATAGAAAAGAAAACACTTAAATAACAAAATTTAAAAACAGAATAAAATGTGTCGTGTGTCTGTTTGTTTGTCTGTCTGTTTTATTTGATATGTTAAAAGAAAATGCTGTTATTAGTTTATAATGGAATATAATAAACTAAACCTCTAAAAAAAGCTTTTTTGATCATCAAAAATACTGAGTGAGCATCTAATAGGTGATTAGGTGCTCAATCAGTATTTTTGATGTACAAAAAGGTTAGGTTAGGTTGGCAATTTATTAATTTTGAAGACACGTTAAATAACACCCGTTTATAATTAATATGGCGATAATCGGTCAAGGTGGCGAGCCTGTTGTTGCTTACTGTAAACTGTTGTTCGCCAGAGCCTCGTCCGTTGACCAGCAGATGCACCACTTGCAGGTGAGGTTGGCTTGGGCTTCTAAAATCTTGTTAGTATCACAAGTTGGTATCATAAAAGCTCAACCATTCGAGACGAACGTCTCTAAAAATTGTTTTGCGTACAAATCTTATTTTTTATAAATTTTCAGTCACATTAAACACACAAACTTTTCCATATTTATTATTAATAAATATCTTTCAACAACAATATTTACAATACAATACATTGGTACATACATGCTAATAAGTAAATTCAACCATGCTTGAGATTTACTGTAAAAAGGTGTTTTGAGTATCTCTACCTAAGTAAAACCACCCACGTAATAGGTATAGGAATCCTATCAAGACCTGGGCTCCTTACCCAAGCCAATCTCACCTGCAAGTGGTGCACCTGCCGATTAACAGACGAGGCTGTGGCGAACATAAAAATTTCCGATGAGCGGCAATAGGCTCGCCACCTACTTCGTGGGACCACAATATAGTGTGCAAAATGTGGGCGTATGCCCAAGAATATGCCTCTGCCTACCCCTTGAGGAAACAGGCGTGACTGTACATGCGAGTGTGTGCGTAACAATATTAATTTTTCTTTATTGTCACTAAGTTAAAGATAACAAATTATAACAAAAAAATTCCTATATACAATGGCCAACTTTAAATGAATAGAAAAGTGAAAGGACACAGAAGGGTACATCGTGATTTACAATAACAATAAAAAACCAAATAAATAAACATACATACATACACACATACATTCACGCTGTTTCCCCGAATGGGTGGGCAGAGGCATATTATACGCCCACACTTCGCCCACTATATAGTTGGTCCCACGTAATAGGTGGCGAGCCTATTGCCGCTTACCGGGCACTGTTCTGTTCGCCAGAGCCTCGTCCGTTGATTGGCAGGTGCACCACTTGCATTCTGATACGGGGGACGTTGGCCGCGGGCGGGGTGCCAGAAGCTACAAACCCAGGCACTGGCCCCCTGCCCCTTTTTCAACAGCGGTGGGCGTCGTCGGAAGTTTTTTAGTGGGTAGGACTGCGGTGGTCGTGTCTGCAGCAGTGAGCCCCACACTCCCCTCTCGGTCCCCCCATTGGCCGGGAGACAGTGCGTAAACAGCATTTTTCTACCGACGATTAAAAAAAAAAAAAAAAAGTGGCACCACTAGCATGTGAGGTTGGCTTGGGCTCCTTAGGTATTGATAGGATCCCTATACCTATAACGTGGGACCAACGATATAACTGGCGAGATATGGTCGCATAATATGCCTCTGCTTACCACCTCGGGGAAACAGGCGTGATTTTATGTATGTATCTTAGTATCAATAAATAAAAAATAAACATTATCTTATAATCACACCAATTATTTAGTTCCAGATAAGTATCACTAAAAACTTGTGTTATGGATACTAATAAACGGATAACCATACTTAAACACTTTTTTTTGTAAATACATATTTAATATACTTATGCAAATATTCATGTACATGCACACAAAATTTTGTCCTGAGTGGGAATCGAACCCACGACCTCTGGAGTGAAGTGCAGGTATACTGACCTCCACGCCACATCGGTCGTCAAAAGTATAAAAGTATATCATTCAATTCAATAATCAATAACAAAAATATGTAAATTTTTTGGTACCAAGTTGCTAATTGACCTTGGATGTTTAAGTTTATTAATGACTAGTGTCACGTGTAGATATTTAATAATTTACACCTTCGATAACATTATTTGAGTTTCCGTAGGGATCCGTAATATAAATCGCTTAACAAAGTAAACGAATTGTTTGTCATCATATCTATGTATCTACTTGTTTTCCTATGTATATTAAACATACATACATACATACATACATACATAATGTCACGCCTCTTTCCGGTAGGGGTAGGCAGAGATCACATCCTTCCACTTGCTACGATCTTGGCACACACGTTTAGCTTCATTCACACTCATTAACCTCCTCATACACGCCCGTCGGTTTAGGGTACTTTTGACCTGCCCTTTCTCTAACATACATATCTAACTACATATCGCACCCCCGGTGCTACAACGTCACTTCTGCAAACGAAGCGTTTCTGAATTTAATATCCTGTTATAAAACATAGTTCTTCTTAATTTAAGAAATGAACTATTAATATTTAAACCTTTATTTTAGACTTCATTTCACAGTAAAACGAAACATCTTACAGTTAGGTATATTCGTAATTTTTCTCATAATCAGATTTATTTTGACAAAATTGCATAAGTGACGTTGTAGCACCGGGGGTGCGATATGTATTTACAAAAAAAAAAGTATGTTTATCCGTTGTTTAGTATCCATAACACAAGTTCTTAATGATACTTATCTTGGAACTAAATAATTGGTGTAATTGTCAGAAAATATTTATTTATTTATCTTAGCATTATCCCGGTTGCCCCTAGACTTAAGCTTAGACGCTGGGTGAACTGATGTGCCGTTGCAGGACTTATTTTAACGTGACTTTTTATAATGACTACATACTGCCTGATGGAAAGCATTCGATGTATTCCAACAAAATGTGGGCACTCTATAACGTGGAGTAAGCACGACAACAAGACCCACTCATGACGGCGACGAAATGCCGAATCACGGTTGGCTTAAAAGACTGTAATAATAATAATAATAATAATAATTTATTTCAAAACTTTGGTTTACATTCTCTGAACAGTGACCGAAGTCACTTTTTAAGCAAAAAATGCCTGTGACAGGTGACTCCACTCTTTCATAGCTACTACAGATACATTTTATTTATTTTTCATTTATTAAAAAACTGGTTGCCTGTAAAGTCGGTATACGAGCGAAAGTTTTACGTGACAACGACTTTGAGTGGTAAAATAATTTTAATGTGAATATTCATTCGTATAGTAGGAAGAAGGATGAAATAATAGTAACAATTTAAAACATTTATTTATACAAAGAATTATATTTAAAACGCATCTCGCTCTGTCTCTCTCGCTCTTAGGCGGGCTAACCATGCCGAGTGGAAGGGACGCGTGCCTCTCACTCGCTCTCATTGTGAGCGCATAACGTGAGCGGAGCGTAACGCAGTTTCTTGAAGTGTCACCCGGCAAACCTATTTATAAGACGTTGTCACGTCAAAAATTTATTAAGATAGATAGATATAACGTTTATGGCACTAAATGAACACACATACAAAATATATAATAATAATAATAACAATCTTTATTGAAACCATAACATTATTTTACAAACAATTTCAGCGTTAATGACCGCATCAGTCAAAGACAGTGTCGCAGTCATCAGCGCCCGCCTCCAAGACAGCGGTTTCAGGCTTAAGGATTATTTCGAATAATTTTATCTTAACCATATAACATTAAAATATGAGTATAATTATGTGTGGGTGTGGGTTTGTGTGTGTTATGTGTGTGCGTGTGTGTGCATGTGTGTGTGCATGTGTGTGTATGTGTGTGTTTATTATATAATAATTTAGTTTATAACATTAAAAGCAACAAAAAATAATAATATATGTATTAAATAATTATTTAATTAGGGATTCCACAACATCATAATCAAGATTTAGTAACCATTCAGTTAGAAGAGATTTACATTTAAATATATTCAGGGCATAAATATTTAATTCTTTATTGACCTTATTATACAGAATGGGAGCTATATAATTATAATGATGTCGGACCTGTTCGATTCTACACTTATGAATCTGGCACACTTTATCGCATCTCCTCTTATTTCTGTGTAAGTTTGGATTATAGGGGAGAGTTCTATGTTTGCGCAAAACCGCACTCAGAATAAACAGTTTTCGGACCGAAAGAACTTCCCAAAAACTGTAAATTAAATTAGTTGGGTATCTGATCGGCTTAGATGCCATTACTTTCAGGACAGCTCTTTGTGCTCTTTCCAGGGGTAATATTTTAGTCTTTCCAGAGGAGCCCCAGGCTGTTATACAATAACTTATAATAGACTGTGCCAGGCCAAAGTAGGCAGTTCTGAGGGTGGCCGGATCAGCACCAGTACGCAATCTGCTGAAAACGAATATCAGTTTCCTAATTCGACCTGTTGTAGATCTAATGTGTTCGTTCCAAGATAAGACACTATCTAGTGTTATTCCTAGATACTTTATATTTTGCTCACGTAATATTGCTTCACAGTGACATTGATCCTTGAAGTCTTTCTCACATATATGAGCCTGTACTATAAAGGATGCTTTAGGTTGTAGAAGGAGCCTTGGCGAAAAAGTAATAAATCTGGTTTTGCTTATATTCAGTGTGAGCAGATTGCGAGCAAGCCAGATCATCACAGATTTTAATGCTGACTCTGCACTAAAGCGAGTTTCCTCCCAAGTTTTTCCGTGAGTAATAATTGCAGTGTCATCGGCATATGCTACCATTATACTATTAGGTAGTTCCAATTGGCATAAGTCATTCACATATATAAGGAACAAGGTTGGCCCAAGGACACTTCCTTGGGGAACCCCGTATGTGATCGGTTCGTCCTGACTTATGTGGTTTCCTATTTTGACGCGCTGAGTTCGACCCTGAAGATAGCTCCTAAAGATATCCAGCACACCGCCACGAATACCAAGTTTTTCGAATTTGGTAATGAGAATAGGAATAGACACCGTGTCAAATGCTTTAGTAAGGTCAATAAAAACACCCAGCGAGCATTGATTAGAGTTAGTATTTTCAATTATTGTACCTGTTACTTCCAAAACTGCATCCTCAGTAGACTTTTTGGCTCTGAAACTGGTTGGATGCGAGCAAATTTTTCGACTCCAAATAGTCAGTTAATCGTCTATTAAGGATTTTCTCCAATATTTTTGACAAAACAGTTAGCACAGATATTGGACGGTAATTATTTGCACTGTGTCTATCCCCACTCTTGTAAATTGGGTGGACTAAGGCTCTCTTAAAGTCAGTCGGAAAAATGCCACTTGACAGACATTGATTGAACACTTTTTTTAAAACTGGTATCAGGACATGTCTCCCACTAACAATAAAAGAGGTAGGAATGCCATCCCAGCCTGTGGCACAATCGCGCTTCAACCCCAAAATAACTTCCTCCATTTCAGTTTCGTCTGTACCAAGCAGTGCCATGGACTCCCTCACTGAAACATCTGTTTCCTTATGAGAAGCGTGAGTTGATGTATCATGAGGGCCCGATGTCAGCCTAGTTGCTAAATCCTTTCCGACGTTAGCGAAGAAATTATTTACAGAGTCTACCGAAGCTTGTGGATTAGTACACGTGGAAAGAAGTTCTTCCGATGACGACACTTTTTGTTTTAGATTAGAAAGTTCCTTAATAAGGTTCCACATTTGCTTGGGATTCTTTTTATGTTTTTGAAATTCTGAGCGTTCGTAATCACTTTTCACCTTCTTAAGTAATTTGTTGCAAAAATTTTTATATCTTTTATACGAAACTATAATAACGTCATTATTTGGCTGTTTTTTAGTTTTCCGGTATAATTTGTCCCTATGGCGTATACATCGTAACAGGCCAGGAGTAATCCACGGCTTTAGTATGCGTTTCCTACTCGGAATATTAGCAGTTGTTGTTTTTGTAGTTAATAACTGTGATAATTTTTGTACTAAGGTATGGACCGCATTTTCAGCATTATTGTCATAAATAACGTCCAAGAAATCCATGGTTTCCAATTCCTCCAAGCACTCTTGTAGATTAACACGCTTGGATGTACGGAAATTTGAATTATTACTGATATTAGATGTAGCAGAGCAAAAGATAACAGGAAAGTGGTCCGTGAACAATGAGTCTAACACCATTGTAATAGCTTGTTTGTCTGTTTTTAACATTAAATGATCGAGACAGTTATTATTTCTTGTAGCAAAGAGATGGGCTGGGAGCATAGAATACGACGCTAGTAAATTCAGATACGTATTGGAGTTCTGATCGACATTGTCTGACGATATATTTATGTTTAAGTCACCAATAATTGCTATAGTTTTAAAGGGGCGTAATGTGTGCAGTAAGGTATCTAAAGAGTTTTTAAAATTTTCAATATTTCTGCATGATGGTGAACGATATATAGCTATTATCACTACATCATTAGAGAGCTCTATGGTCAAGCAATTTGCATCATTTAACTTTTGCTCAAGAACCTTGGCTATTAGATTTTCTTTCAAGTAGACCACAACACCATCATTTTGGTTATTGTGTTTTGTGTTATATGATGTATAACCAGATAGATTTGGAAGAAAAGGGCACTTGCTTAACCAACATTCCGATAAAACAATCAAATCAAGGCCAAACTTTATACGGTTTAAAAGAATTTCCAGATTTTCAAAGTTAATAGCGTTACCTATACTTCTTATATTTACATGAAATATCTTAATATATTGATTTGGGTCACTTAGATAACATGATGCCATTTCGGGAGAGCATTTATACGACTCACCCATTGAAATAAGATCAATCTCGGAAGAAACTCTTAAGCGGTCATCCATTTAAATCGTTGGAAAAATTGCCATTTAAATACGAACAGAAGTTTGGTAATAGGTATAGTGATTAGATTAGTAGTAGTATAGTATAATAGTATTAGATGTGAATTATTACTTTGAGTGGTTGTGTATGTAATTATCTGTATTTTTAGTAGCATGATAAATGTGAATACGATGTATGTGAGATTTGTTGGTATTATTCGTAACTGAATGTGTATTATAGTATGTGAGTATGATATTGTGTGTGTGTATCTTACATTTGATTTCATTAAATAATAACAATAAAAAATAATAACAAAATTAAGAGAAAGCAATAGTAGTTTGGCTAATAACATTTGAAGAAAAATTAAATATAGCATGCAAAAGAAACTTATGAGTACTAGTCATTTCAATTTATCTAGCCTCTCCAAATCTGATTCATCATTTATTATATGGTATGAAGATCCTTCCTTTTCTCTTATAAAAATTTTTCCATTTGAGGACCAACAGTATTTATATTCGTTACTATTGGCAAATACTCGCGCAAGATAAAATAAACGCTTCATTCTTGCTGTTAGGTTTTCCGTAATAAAAATTGGTTTGGGTGGTCCGCTTATTTTCATGTGTTCCGTAGTAAGTTTTCCGGGTCCTTTGTTATAATTCTTGAGCGCTTTGAGTATAGTGTCCTTGGTTATGACGCTGACTAAGTCAAGTATTATAGTTTTGTTTTCGGGATCTTTGGTGTTGATTCGGAAGACGTCCTTGACCTCATTCTTCTGTATATTTATGTTTAGTATTTTACCGATTTTAGTGACTGTCTCGATGAGAGCTGCCTTTGTCTCAGGTTTATTAATTGGTATATTTTTTATTTCTAGGCATGTAGAACGCGAGCTTCTCTCAAAGTTGTCCAGTTTTTGCTCAAGTGATTGTATGTATTTACCTTGTTGTAAATTCTCTTCTTTAAGTTCCTTGACTTGATCCATTAGCATGTCATACTTTGTAGATAAGAATTCGATAGACGATCTTATATCCGCGTTCTGGATTTTTATTTCTTCCATAATCGTACATAACTTCTCAACTTTTGTGTCTTGTTCCTTTTTAAAATCGGAAAACATAACTTTAATTTCCGACATCAAGTTTGTAACTTGCAGTTCTGTGGTATTTGTTCTTTTTCTTTTCTGTTGACGTTGAGAAACACGCGAGTATTAACATCAACAAAACTAAAACAATATTTTGAAAAAAGAGAAATAAATAAAACTTACAATAAAAAAATAATTGTACGAGTGCTGTAGTAGTGCGAAAATGTCATAGCTCAACGTAGTGTTGCATAGCGAGCAAAATGTTGATATTCAGCTAAAACGAGAGCCGCGATCACGGTTACCAATTAACTGACTTAAACTAAAAATACAACTTACTTTAGTACTTCATTACCAACTCAATTTACAACTTAAAATATAAACACAGATATAAAGGGTACTTATTAATTTAAACGCAACTTGCAACATAAAAGGCATGTTTTGGCCACCTACGCAAATCGCTTCGGTATTCCTATCTTTTGAAGAGCTTCCCTACTTCCCCTGACTTGCAAACTCGCCCGGCTTCACTCGACAATTCGTGGACAGTTGTCTCCTATAGTATCCCTGGCTTTAAGTCACGCTCACGCACACGCACACCCACACCCACACCGCACACCACACACACACACACACACACACACACACACACATACGCACACACACACACACACACACACACACACACATACGCACACACACACACACATATACAAATTAATATTATGGAAACACTAGACTAGTTAAGGTTTTAATTATTTTCTGTTATTTGTTTTTTCGTAACAATACATATTTTGTCTCTATGTCCCTAAATACGTCAGCTTGATAACCACGATACAGACTGCGTCTAGCGTGGTTGTCACCGAAATGTGTATATATTTACACTTGGTACTAATACTACTTACTTACTAATAAGTGAACTTTGAATAAACTTATTATTATTAAGTAAAACAAAAATAAAAGCACTGGGATTTCAAAAAACGTAAAAGATCCTTTTAAAACAAAACGCCCGAACAGATAAAAAAAACTCGCAGCTGTCAATTAATACAATTCAAAAAAACTGAGCGAGTCAAAAGGTTTTAAACTTTAAAACAGCTGTCTATTGATAAAAGGCGATGAAGGAAGTTTTTGTCAAAACAGTTCAATTGAAGAAAAAAAGCATTACAGAAATCTTTTACGCAAGTTTCTAAAGACTTAAGGAAACTCAATACCCAACAGCATACATACAATACATAATGTCACGCCTCTTTCCCGTAGGGGTAGGCAGAGATCACATCCTTCCACTTGCTACGATCTTGGCACACACTTTTAGCTACATTCACACTCATTAACCTCCTCAAACACGCCCGTCGGTTTAGGGTACTTTTGACTGCCCTTTCTCCAAAATTTTCTGAATTTGGTCATGGAAGGTCTTACGTGGTCTTCCCCTCCCTTCCAATCACTTGTCCTTCATAAATAAATACAAATCTATTGATATTCGTTCAATATTATGTAGATAAATAAAATCCAAATTCGATATATACATACATATTTCACGAACGACATGGTGTGGTGGCGAAAGTACCTGGGTCGTGATCGTGGGTTCGATTTTCACACAGGACAATTCTTGACGGGTCTGGGGGTTCTTTAGTATCTATAACACAAGGTCCCTATGATACTTATCTTGGAACTAAATAATTGGTGTAATTGTCAAAAAATATTTACCAATTTATAATATATCAAGAATAGTTTCTACATATTATTGTCTTAATCTACATGGGTTCGATTCCTAGACAGGACAAATCTTTAGGTGCTTGAACATGCATATTTGTTTTGGCTTGGGTGTTTCCTATGTATATTAAGTATATATTTACATAAAAGAAACTATTTATTTATTACTATTAATCCGTAATTTAGTATCCACAACACAAGTTCTTAAGTATACTTATTTTGGAACTAAATGATTGGTGTGATTGCAAAAAGATTTATCAATGTGAAAATTAAAATATCCATCTTATGTCGCAGGGTGTGAACTCGGATACCGGCGACGGCACAATGAGAGCTCTGGCTTCAGCAGCGAAGCTGGTGCCGTATGACAGTGCGCTGTTCGTGGTGACCGATCAAGGAGCTGCTGATCCTCAGAGACTGCCATTGGCTTTAAGAGCTCTACTGCAAAAAAGGCTTAAGGTACTTTCTTTGTTTTTTTTATGTGACACGTCATAATGACTACATCCTGCCAGTTAGCAGTCGATGCAGTCTAAAAAAAAATGAAAGCGCTTCATACCGTGAAATAAGCACGGTACATGGCGTACCCACTTATGACGGCCTGCTAAAATGCCGTTTCACGCCCCGCTTTAAAGACTCGGGATCATAGGAAATAGAGTCACATGAGCCGGGAGCGAATTCCAGAGCTTAGTGGTCTTGCTCAAAAACGACTTTCCAAATTTCTTGGTTCGAGTGCTGATAGTCTGCACAGTATGAGGATGGTTTCTTATACCAGCACGTGGTAGACAAAGAAGAGGTCGGGCTTGGATCAATTATGTTATCACGAGAACCGGGAACTATCGAAAGAGTTTTCTTGTCGTCAGTAAAGGTGATATGCGTGCCAATGGTTTATCATATTATGCTGTCAAAGATCTTGTGAAGTAGAGACAAAGGAGTAGGAAAGCAGACCCTGGCACGCATGCTTAATGGAATATAGACATAACTCAAAAAGACTAATTTTGGGACATCACAAAAGAAGATCTTCTAAAGAATACTTGTCCTACTTGTAAGCGCATTAAATTGATACTGATTTACTGATTAGTAACTCTGCATGTGTTTTGAACGTTTGGTTCACATTGATTAGATCTCAGTAAAAATAGAAAGACTATATAAGGACGTAACTCAAACCTGACCTATCTAGTAATGGGTCGATGTTCCTTTAAGCATGCGATATACTGTTACAACAGTAATGTGACCTTGGAGGAAATGTTCGCATGATTAGCCTTTAAGCTATACAGTGTAGCAGTTGGGTTATTGAAACCAATTGATCGAGTCTCTTCTACCCGCAGTGAAAAGGAACTGCGGGTAGAAGCTTAAGCAATGAAAACTGGGCAAGAAACTCGTCACGTTTTATTTCAAGAGTTCGGTGGAGCTTCACTGTTCTAAAACGACGATCAATCATTATAATGACCAAACCCTTGTCACCAGGTGTACACAATTTGGACAGACCCCAACCATCCGTCCACGGAGTCAGAGGCGGAACTGCACGAGCTTAGAAACGTCTCCCGGCATACAGAAGGAGATGTTCTGCCGTACTCTTTACAAGTAATGGTGAGTATCATTGATTTTTTTGGAAAATCGTAGAATTAGTTGACATAAAATTAAAACCTTATCTATAAGCTACTGCAGTAAGGGATCATCCATAAATTACGTCACATGAATTTCGTGAACTTTTGACCCCCCCTCCGTCCTTGTGTATTAGTTGTTTAGTGTGACATATATTTTGCAATTGTACAACAAGAAATGATTACATTAAAACAGCAGTTCCAAAATGTTTATAGGACCTGGATTTTGAAATGTGGCGTCACGAAATTTAGAATCCCTCCCATCCCCATGTCACACTTCGTCAACCCCCTCCCACCCCATTAATGTGTGGCGTAATTTATGGATAGCCCCTAAGCGGCAATAGGTTCGCCTCCTATTACGTGGGAACAAAATATAATTGGCAATATGTGGGCGTATAATATGCCACTGCCTAACCTTTCGGGGAAACAGGCGTGATTGTATTTATGTATTGAAAACGAACCCAAGACCTTACGAGTCGAGGGCAGATTCCTCTACGTCCACATTCGCATAGTCCATAATTTATTAGACTAAGACGCAGATTATTAAAACTCAATATACTTTGATCACATACAAAAATATGGAAATACTAAAAAGCATTACAAATTTCAGGACATGGACAACCCCAATTCAGCATCAGAGGCAGACAACGAGCAATGGGCGATGAACTCCATGCAGACCAGACGTGGGAAGGTGAACACGCAGAGAGAGCCAGAGATATTTGAGGTAATTCGCAAAACATATCATTGATCTTTGAGAGTATTAGGAAACAGTTCATCTTGGGAGGTATTTCTCCTGGCAAATCAATAGACTTAAAGATGTCAACCACATGAGTTTGAAGAGAGCTGAAGAAAATAAGGCGTCTGTGATGATGGTATTGAGATGGTCTATCTAAGCCCATTATCGTCCTACTACTGAGCACGGGCCTCCACTCACGACCCAAGGTGGTCAGATTATACTCCACCACGCGCACCTAAAACCTAAATTGGCGGAGGCAGGTGGCTCCTCGCTGTCAGATTTTTTCAAGCCTAGGCCTCTAATGGAGCCTCTAACATGGCTTAAAGCCTACCTACATACAACACAAATAACAATAGTCGGCACGTCGAACAAACAAGACGATGTCCAATTGTAGACAGTACAAAGACAGCGATAGAAAATGGCTGCACGCTTGCTATAGTTACGAACACCCCCCCCCCCCCCCTTGTTTCCGCACTTCGATTGAGACCCGATTGATGTGTTGCGCATCTAAGGTCCATTGTTAAAGTTGCTAGAACTTATTAAAAGGGATCTAAACAATTAGAGCAAATTTCACCTTTAGCACAGAGATCTCCAGATAGAACGTGTCAAATGGTGACAGGTGACTAGCTCTTCGCCCTCATTGACACTCCTCTCCTCTTCCTTGCGTCGTGTTCCTAAATGCTGAGGGTCGTGACCGCCCTTTTTGAAACACCCTTTCTCTAACGATGTTCTTCCATCTTTTCTTGTCATCGGCGGTGTGGAGGGCATAGTGGACTGTAGAACCGAGAGTGGTGCGGATCTGGTCGGACCAACGTAATGGGCTGCGCCCACGAGGCCTTTTCCCCTCTACTTTTCCGGTCACAATTAGTTTTTCGAAGTTGTCACCGTCTTTCCTTGCAATTTGACCGAAATACTCCAGGATTTTACGGAGGCACTCGGATGACAGCCGCGAGGAGATTTTAAGTTCTCGCAATATAGAGACGTTGGTCCGAAATGCTGTCCAAAAAATGCGGAGCATCCTTCTGACACTAGACGAGATCCAATTCCCTTAGTCGCCTTCTTCACCCCCCTTTTTTTTCGGATGGAAAATCATCAAATGACTGACTTCCGCTGTAGATGAAGCGGAAGGGTGTGTCAGAATTTTACTGATTAAAAACCATCCATGTTCCTTCTTGAGCCTGTAACACCAAGGCCGCGGTAACCCTTTCGAACAGTACCGCAACCCTGGCAGGTTCAGGCACCCTCGGGGAAGACATGGGATGGTAGACTATTTTTTAGTTGCGCATACAACAGATGGTGGTAGAAAAATACTTTGACTATATAGTTTTCTTTAAAATTTCTGACACAAATATTACGCCCATAGGTCGTTAGTAAATAATAACGTATACATTTCAGACACTGCTGGTGAGGCGGGGAGGTGGTGAACCCATATCCTTGGGAATACCAGTAGAAAATGGTGTTACAGCGTTGAAAATCCTCATTGAAGGTGTGGTGGAGCACGCTGTTCTGTACCCTCCTAATGACGGTAAGTGAAAATATTATTTAAGCGATAGTAGCCGTTGGTCCCGGTTATCACTAAATGTGGTAGTCGTTAAGCCATGTTAGAGGCCTCATGGGCGGCTTGATAAATTCTAACAGCAGGACGCCATACACCTGCCTCCGCCAATCCGCACTGGGTCAGCGTGGTGGAGTATGACCCAATACCCTCACACCTTGATAAGTGAGAGGAGGCTCGTGCTCAGTAGTGGGACGTTATTGAGCTGAAATGATGATGATGAATGATGATAGTTACGCTCAGTAACTCAAGACGAAGTCTAAAACAAGTCTTTGTCCAGTGTGTGTTGCCAAGGATGACGTATGGTACTGAGACTTGGTGCCTGACTATGAGCCTCATTAGAAAGCTCAAAGTCGCTCAGCGTGCAATGGAGAATGCTATGCTCGGAGTGTCCCTACGTGATCGAATCAGAAGTTAGGAAATCCTTAAGAGACTGGAGTGATCGATAAAGCGAGGCGAGTTTGCAGGCTGAAGTGGCAATGGCGACTGCGAACTGGCATACGTAGTAGAGAACCGATTATTTGGCGGCGGGAAGCCGATGAATGCAGGCGACTCAGGATATCTCAATGTGAAAATCTATTGAGGTGGCCTTATGTTCAGCAGTGGACGTGATATGGCTGAGATGATGAATTACGCACATAACTTTGAAAAGTTACAGGGTTTGAACTCGAGACCTTCTGAATCACAGTTCTATGGATATCGCCAATGGGCTATCGTCTACTAGGGGCTAACGAGGCTAACATGATGACTAACAAAGAAAGAGTACATTAAAAAACTATAGTATCAAAAAGGTAGCGTGCGCATTACAAGCTGACCTTGAATGGCGCGAACAATCACCACACAAAATGGATGACAATAGCTGGAGAATAATTTAACAGTCATATTAAACAAACGGAGCCTTCGAGTTGAACTTGCGTGAAACGGTTCCGTATTACAATACTCAGCACGATCGCGTATGCAACATGTCGACTTCAACTTTTCAAACTAAGCAATCGTCGCGCATTGCCGAAATTGGAGATTTTATAGTTGAAACTAATAGATTACATTCTATTGGGGGTATTTGCCTGGGCAGGCGGGTTGGTCATCGCAGTTCCAGCCAGTACGCAGGATGACGCTGCTGCCCATCATCCGGTAGGATTTCTCTTCGTCGACTCTTACGACTCCCTATGAAATAAGAGGGGGTGGCACTATTCTAGACCCGAAAACATTTTCTATTTCTCAAAGACTTAATTATCTATAGTTATTAATCAAACTTGTGGGGAGAGGATGACGTGCTCCCCACTAAAGGGAGGATATTCCATCGGACAGATGGATGTGCCCGGGGGCCGCGGCCCAACAGATGATGGTTGGGTGTTCTATATATAGTTACGAGCTTGAGAAATTTCGTTTGTGCG
The DNA here is from genome assembly GCA_949126915.1 of Musotima nitidalis. NCBI lineage: Eukaryota > Metazoa > Arthropoda > Insecta > Lepidoptera > Crambidae > Musotima > Musotima nitidalis. The sequence goes on from OX421440.1 coordinate 6,414,559, forward strand.
ATTCAGGATTTTCATTCATCTTTGACGTTTCGTTCATCGCTTGTACGGTGTCGCTACAGACTATTAGGCCCATCCTAAGCCAAGTGAGATAAATATTAATTATGTTATTGTTATTGACTAATTACTATTATCACAACCGTTTTAAAAAAAAAACTTTAGTAGATTTACAGACAACGTTTGTGACGAATCGACAGATATTCGAAAGGGAGCCGATTTTATTTTCAACTCACGGAACCCTAAAAAAATGTTTTCCGCAGTCTGTCGTACTTGGGTGTAATTTTACAATTATCCTGGAAGTGGCGGGAAAAATCGCAAAAGAATTATAATGTCAACTCAATTGTAGTACTTACACAATTATAGCGTTATTTTTAAATATGTAATGTTACTTGTTAGAGTATAGTTAACTTCATTAATATCAGCCGTATATGTCCACTGTTGAACATTGGCGTCCCTAATAGATTTCATTATTTTGGGGGTATTTGCCCATAATCCCCACGCTGGGCAGGCGGGTTTGTGATCCCAGTTCCAGCCAGTACGCAGGATGACGCTGCTGCCCATCATCCGGTAGGATTTCTCCTCGCCGACTCTTACGACTCCCCGTGAGATGAGAGGGGGTGGCACTATTCTAGGTCGGTACCAAGCGTTACAAACAAGTTGTACTGTGTGAAAATAACTACAGATAACCAAAACTTGCTTTTGAAGTCAAGTAAAGTAAAGTAAAAAGTTTTTTATTTCATAAACTATTACATAGCACTTGAAAACGTCAAAACAAAATATACATGAAAAAAAAAATATATCAACCCTGAAATCACGAAGCTTAGATTCACTTAGAAATTGCCTTTAAGCGATAAGACCACCTATTATTTTAACTTGACATTTCATACAGAATATTATAAAACTTTGACTGTTTTTTGCATTAAACAGTCCTCAAAACTGCTGGCCCGATTTTATAAAATCCGTCACTGTTACAATATAATTTATACCATACAATTGGACGTAGTTATGCAAAATGGATCCAACCCACAAAAACGATTTTATGAGATACTATCATAAATGTCTAACTTATTAAAACAATACTAGACAGAGAGTAGATAACAAAACCCAGTATTTAACAGGAATTCGGAAACAAACTACAGTTTTCATATTATGCTATATAAAATTTACTAAAACTCCTGTTTTCTCAAAAGTAAGTTATTGTGGCTGGATCCATTTTGCATAACTACGTCCAATTTTTTCTGAATAAAACGATCTATATTATTAAGCTATTTTAATAACGGAGGAGTCCCGTCAGCGAAACGAACTGCATTAATGTGGCCAAGGGCTTACCCAGCCATGGGCTCAGGGTGGGGCAGTAGTCAAAAATAATTTGTACTATACCCACGGTCTTACCCTGGTAAATTTTTATAGCACTCTGTATCTGTATATATAATTTGAATTATCCAAAATACTTTCTTATTGCTCTCCTACGTACATAATTTATTGATTCAGGCGTTACTTTTCGGAAATCCATTGTAAGCAAGTGATGGATTAAAAATATCTTTGTAACAATTCCCGCGCTACTATAATTTCCCGAAAAATCGAAATGAAACGACTCTCGTTTCAGCGTTGGTCGTGAAGACATCGTTGTTCTGAGGCTCCTATCTTACCTGAAGATGCCCTGTGTGAGGGCGAAACACGTGTCGTGTTGAATAGTTTCTCGATTTTTCGGGAAATTATAGTAGCGCGGGAATTGTTACAAAGATATTTTTAATCCATCACTTGCTCTCCTACGTACAACAACCTCACTCGAGGATCTACTGTTGCGTAGAGACATTGCATCTCTCAGTGTCTTCTACCGGAACTACTATGGCGAGTGTTCTGAGGAGCTTTTCGATCTCATCCTGCCCTCTCCTTTCCTCTCCTGAATAACACGCGCTGGTCTTAGAAAACATCCTCATACTGTGCAGACTATCAGCACTCGAAGCAAGAAATTTGAGAAGTCGTTTTTGAGCAAGACCAGTATGCTCTGGAATTCGCTGCCGGCTCATGTGTTTATTTCCTATGATTTCATGATGAGTCAGAGGGCCGCTGTCTAATTTTAATTTCTAATTTTATTTCGTAGAAGATTTGGAAACGTAAAATCTGATTTAAGCTAGAGCCAGCGCATTGCCCGCGCCCTACAGGGCAGTGCGTAGCGCCTCACTGGAACCAATTATTAATCTATAATAACTGCTTATTTTGCGTCTAAGAATCTCGATTATTATAAATAATAAGGAAAGAACAAAAAATATTAACCCTTGCTTCTCTCTAGATATTCTACATATGCAAATTTGTAAGAAAATATAGTTTTTTCCACCTAAAAGCAAATATCGCAATATTCTCGCAACTACAGCTTGGCAGAGATAAAAAAGCACTACTCTTATACACTTTAAAAATACACATGCAACTCAGGCACATACTTCATTGACATAAGAAAGGAATTCGAAGACTCTTAATTTAATTAAAAATAAATGTTTCAATATCAAAATGTTTTTATAACTTATCTTGACTTTTGGGTATGATCTTAAATTTTCTTTTTATTGAATGTGGACATAATATTGGATAAATAATAACATATGATTACCTTCATAATTAATAATATTCTGGCTAACTTACACGACATATTTATAACCACATAAAACAATGAATTATGAGTTTTATGAATATTTTATTTAGTAAATAATTGACAAGCTGTTCGGATATATCCGGGAAAAATACGAACAGACAGAAAATATAAGAAGCGTGAGCTGTTATAGACTATATATATAAAAACATATACATACTTTATATATATACAAACTGCTAAAAGCAATGAGATTCTGACTGAGCTTCTTTTTGTCTTTAGAAGAATCTATCATAAAAAAATTAACTTAGGAAGCATCAGTAGAAATATAGCAGACTCAAGCACATCCAAGTGATCTAAATCTCTCAGCTTCTAGCAGATAAAATAGTAGCATACCAGCAGATTTTTGGGCACCTTTAGCATATTTCAGCAAAATTTTGCAGATTCTGAGGCAAATAATATTGCGTTACATTGTTGTACAGAGCTTTAAGATCATAAGGACTGTACGTCACTAAACTAAGTATAATTGTTATATGTAAAAGGTAATTTTGATTGTAGGCAATTACAATTGATTTCATTGACGTCATGATTGGATGCGCTTTGTACCGTGCTTATTTCAAGGTATGAAGCGTATTAATTTTTTATTGAACTGCATCGACTGCTTACCATCAGGCAGGATGTAGTCATTATGACGTGTCACATTAAAATAAAAACCACCAAATCTAGGTTTGGTTAGGTTACTTGAAGGTCAGAGCCGGGTTGGGACAAGCGCCCCTTACTCTGTCCCACTGTGGTTGCGCCCATGAATGTGGCACAAGATGTAAAATATTAAGAAAAAGCTATCTACTTGCTTCCATTGCATTTCACAGACATCAATACACAATTGATAAACCCTGACCAATCGTCGAGGTTCGTAAACGCGAAGTGACTGGCATAAATATTAAACAAGTAAATAAATGAATAAATTTACTTCCATAATTTATTGATTCAGGCGTTACTTTGCGGAAATCCATTGTGAGCAAGTGATGGATTAAAAATATCTTTGTAACAATTCCCGCGCTACTATAATTTCCCGAAAAATCGAGAAACTATTCAACACGACACGTGTTTCGCCCTTACACAGGGCATCTTCAGGTAAGATAGGAGCCTCAGAACAACGATGTCTTTGCTGAACAACGCTGAAACGAGAAGACATGAATAGCGATGAACGAGACGAGATGTCGTGAAGACATCGTTGTTCTGAGGCTCCTATCTTACCTGAAGATGCCCTGTGTAAGGGCGAAACACGTGTCGTGTTGAATAGTTTCTCGATTTTTCGGGAAATTATAGAAGCGCGGGAATTGTTACAAAGATATTTTTAATCCATCACTTGCTTAAATTTACTTTCAGTTTCTCATGAACCTACTTTTCCTTCATCAGGTCCACAAATAGACCTATACAACAAGACCTCAGTGGCCGCCTTCTCACCATCATCAAGGACTGAAGGCCTAAACCCCAGAGATGTTCTACTGGTCTTTCCTGGTGCCAAAGAAGATATGGATATGTAAGTACTCCTTTTTCTCATCATCATCAGCTTTTATCATCAACGCTCGTAGCTCCGCGGTGCTCGGTGGTCGGAAACTATCACCAATGTAAAGCAGAGTTTACATAGGTCAGTCCTTGGATGGGTGACCGTTTGTGTGGCATTTGATATCGAGCGCTTCCGTGCTTCGGAAGGCACGTTAAGCCATTGGTCCCGGTTATCACTAAATATGGTAGTCGTTAGGCCATGCTAGAGGCCTAATGGGCGGCTTGAAAAATTCTAACAGCAGGACGCCATACACCTGCCTCCGCCAATCCGCACTGGGTCAGCGCGGTGGAGTATGACCCAATACCCTCGCACCTTTGTATGTGAGAGGAGGCTCGTGCTCAGTAGTAGGACGTTAATGGCTATGATGATGATGATGAATACCAAGCACTGGCCTCCTCTCACAATTGAAGGTGAGAGGGATTCATACTCTATCCACGCGGACCCAGTGAGGAATGTCGGAGGCAGGTGGGTGACAAGTAATAACTGAGGCCCAACGTCTTGACGTGACTTTCAAAAGGGCGATTTGAGAAGCAACACAAACGGTCACCCATCCAAGGACTGATTTTTATTTTCTCCTTCCATTTTTTTGTCACAATTACACCAACAATTTAGTTTCAAGATAAGTATCATTAAGAACTTGTGTTATGGACAATAAAAGAACCATAATTTTTTACATAATATATATATACATATTCAAGCACACAAATATTTCTCCTGTGTGGTAATCTAACCCACGGCCTCAGGAGAGAAGTGCAGGTATTTTTAACTTGTTGCGGGACTGTTCGAAAGGGTTACCGCGGCCTCGGTACGTGCAAGCTTAAAGAATGAACATGGATAGTTTTTAGTCAGTAGAAGTCTGACACAGCCTCCCGCTCCACTAGGCTTTCCAACCCTCCCTGATTGCCCGGGAGACTTCGGTAATCTCCCGACTCACGGTTTTGTAGGACTATGTTATAAATAAGTTGTTATAACCAATACTTACTGAATAAATAAATAAATAATACCACAATTTCTCCGATTTTTCTAAAAACTATACGCATCTTTCGATCGCACTTCACTACATGTCTCTTTGCATGCTTTGCAATCACTCACTCACACAAAACACTACGTGCCGTAGTTACAGCCCCCCCCCCCCCCCCCCCCCTCCCATAACCATCGGTGAAGAGTCTCCGGGGTCCAACAGTTGGCAACCCTACGCTCCACCTACAGCGGGGGAAGGTCATTTGATGATGTTCAATCCAAAAAAAAAATAAAGTATATTGACCTTCACGCTATATCGGTCGTCCACCAGATGTTACCTATGTGTATTGAGTATTTATGTACAGAAGAAAATGTGTTGTTTAGTATTAACACAAGTTCTTAATGATACTTCTCTTGAAACTATATAATTGGTGTAATTGTCAGAGAATGTTATTATTATTATTATACATCCTATATCTTCGCCAACGCGCGGCGATAGCCCAGTGGCGAGACCTGTTTCCTTCAAATTCAGAGGGTCACTGGTTCAAACCCTGGTGGCGTATTTAAGACTTTTCGAAGCTACGAGTATGTGCGTAATTTTCGCTTGCTCCGTGCCTCGAAAAGCACGTTAAGCCGTTGGTCCCGGCTGTCATGAACATCAATAGCAGTCGTTATTAGGAAGTCAGTGCCTTCTAACATCCTCCCAGCTGGTTTAATCACATAATGATGTTTCCCTTTTGGTTGCGGAGGTCAGACGACAGTCGCTCCATGTATTAACTGAATTTCAGCTAAATCTGGTTAAACCAGTGAGCAGACTCTGGGCCCTAAGCTTAAGTCTTTTTTTTTATTTACTTCGGTAACAAAATGCATTTACGCACTGTCTCCTGACCAAAGGGGGAAACCGGTAGGGGGTGTCTTTGCGGCAGACGCGACTGCCGCATTTCTACCCACTAAAAAACTTCCGACGACAACCGATCTTATACTTCGTCAACAACTACTAATTCAGCTATTTCTTTGTCCAGGCTATCCGTAATGCCGGCGGTGCCTCCCCCGGACTCCGGTATGGTGGGTGTGTGGCATCTGAGCATACGATGCGACAGATGCGAATACAGAATATATATCGGAGCGCGGGCACAACTACACTTCAACATTGACAACGAGAAAGCAGGTAATTTAAGCAGATTTAAGGTCTTAGCTCACCTCCTCCCAGCCAGTACATATTATTATCTCTATCCAAGTACAGTGCTGAACATTGGCCTTCCCAATAGATTACATTCTATTGGGGGTACTTGCCCATAATCAGCACGCTGGGCAGGCAGGCTGGTGATCGCAGTTCCAGCCAGTATGCAGGATGACGCTGCTGCCCATCATCCGGTAGGATTTCTCTTCGTCGACTCTTACGACTCCTCGTGAGATGAGAGGGGGTGGCACTATTGCCGGTACCACACGACATGACGACACTCTTTATTACATTAGAGATCTCAGGTAAATTATAAAATAAAATTTCATGCTACGGGAGTAATCTTGTAAAATGAGCAGAGATCGGGCTCTGACCAGACCAAGACAGTATTCCCTTACTGACTACCGGAGGGGAAACTAAGAGGGACCTATGGAGGGCGCAGCGGGTAGGCCAGGAGGGCCCGCTCAGCAGCGCCAGGAGGGTCTAGGCAGCGGGGGCAGGGGGCCCCTGCTGTCTAACCATGGACCCTTCGGGAAGTCGGCCACACACGCTATGGTCGCACGGGGAGGTAGGAGGGGCGCGTTCACTGCGCCTCTCTGAGCAGGTCCTCCCGGTTTTGGTCCGGGTGACGTTGGCCGCAGGCGGGGTGTCAGAAGCTGCAACCCAGGTACTGGCCCCCGCCTTCTCAACAAGCGGCGGGCGTCATCGGAAGATTTTTAGTGGCTATTACTGCTGGCAGTCGTGTCTTTCAGTGGTGAGTCCCACACCCCCTTTCGGTTCCCCTTTGGCCGGAAGGTAGTGCGTAAAGGCATTTTATTACCGACGTAAATCAAAAAAAGGTTTTGGTAGGATCCCTATTTACCCCGCGTGCGTATATGCTTAAGAGTATGTTCTGATATATACGTTGCATTGGTTGCTGTGTATTATGTAATGCTAACTGTAAAAGCTTAATGTTTGAGGCTGGAAACGTTAAGTAAAATATTGAAGTATTTCTTCTATTCGTGTTTAGTTGAAAATAAGTTAAACTTTGCTGGATACAGCAGAGATAATGACATAACAACAAGCGGCCATTCATTAAACAAGTGAACACAAGTTTGAAGAAAAGGGAATAAACATTTTTATTTTTTTTATATTTTTAAAGACAGGTACATTACACCGAAACTCTCATCACATCACCAAGGTCATGAACCCAACGCTAGATACCAACGTTAAAAGAAACAGGACTGTACAACTTTGGACGAAAAAACTACATAGAGTTGATTGACCTTCAGAACACACACACGTAACACATAATTAACTCGTTACTCAACTGTGCAAAAAGTTATGCCATGCCGTTCGGCGTTCCTTTAATAGACTTATTATAATGTGCCAGATTTAAAATATTTATTCATATTCATACATATAATATTGCACTCCATGTCAAGTCAAGTCAAAGTCAAGTCAAAATACTTTTATTTCATAAACTATTACATAGTACTTGAAAACGTCAAAATTATAAAAAAATAACAAAAACAAATAAAATATAATTATACTAAAATCACGAAGCTTAGATTCACTTGCAACCAATTTAAAAAAACAAAAAATATTTAAGTGTAAGTGAATCTAAGTGCCGGTTCCGAGCCACCGCTCTGTAAGAAGAACTGGCAAGAAACTTACAGGCTATGCTCTTTTAAATTATCGATTGGTTAGTTACAATCTTCATTTGTCTGTGACGCTATACAATGCAACATAATAATTATGAGTTATTGAGTTATAAAGATGGTTAATATATAATAGGTGTATAGGATTCCTACCAAGATCTAAAAAGCTCAATCCAACCTCACCTGCAAGTGGTGCACCTGTCGATTAACAGACGGTTTGAACCCGAGACCTTCTGAATTTAAAGGCAAGGGGTCTAGCCACCTGGCTATCGCCGCTCTAAAAGCCTTAAATATTATTCGTTATAAAATTAAAATATTTTTGTGAATTCACCCGACTCTTCGCCTCTCCTACTTGCAGTGCTCACAGGGTCCATAATACTAATATCGAGGGTTCCGTGCTCAAACCCGATAAGTGTTTTTGGGCTAAAAACAGTACTTAAAAGAATTTATCGGTTAATTAAAAAAAATTAAACTTAAAAGGTTTACTTATTGGATTATGAAGTCCTCAGTTTTCAGTCTTCTTTTCTGAAATCGACTTAATTGATAATATCACAAGAAAAAGCGGCAGAAATTATGTATCTGATGTTGTCACTTATCGGGTTTGAGCACGGAACCCTCGATATGTACTTTTTTATAATTTTACATACATATAATATAATATCACGGCTGTTTTCCCGAAGGGGTAGGCAGATGCATGTTATACGCCCACATTATTATATATTCTTTATTGCACAAAAAACAATAACAAAAAAAAAGCCTTATGTGAAAAAGACGATGTACAAAGGTGGACTTATTTCTAAAAGAAATGTCTTCCAGTCAACCTTAACTGAAGTGGGAGAGATAGTTAGCGGACATTAATAACACACTACAATATGATAATATTACACATATACATATACAAAAAAATGATATAAGATACATATCAGATATATAAACCTACTTATACAATTGGTATCGGGTGGTGCACCCGATAGGATTTCCCTTCGTCGACTCTTACGACTTCCCGTGAGAAGATAGGGGGTGGCACTATTCTAGGCCGGTACCACGGGAAAGACATGGGGTGGTACAAAGCCGTCTGCTTGAGCACCACCATGCGGTTTATAAAAGAATACGGTATAGCCGAATCCAAAATGTTCTTGTTTGAAAATTTTGGTTTAGGCAGAGATTAAATCTTTCCATTTGCAACGGCCACACTCTTAGCTTAATTCACATTAACGCTCCCATACCCTCCGGGTTAGGATACTTTTGACCTGCCCTTTCCCAGAACTTTCTAAAGAAGTCAACTAAAAAAACTAACACGCCCATTCTCTACGGGCAGGAGAATAAAAAGAAAAATCAGGCAAGAAAAACTCAAACTTAGTTTCCACGCCAGATTTTGTCATGATTTTGGTATTACGTGGTCTTCTGTAGATTTGTACAAATCAGTAACTAGGCATTATAAATCAAACACATTATTAGCACACAGCATGCGTAACACAACAACAAACAGAAAAAAAACAAATATTAACCTCTCAACGTCACGATGACAGCGCGGGCTTCTTTCCAATATGGCGACGCACTTTTTCTGGGCCAAGGACGCTATTGCGTGTTGATTTTGTATCTAACACCATTCTCGATTGAAATTCACTTCCAAATATTACTATGTATGTATTTTCGGAGGCCCGAGTCGACACGACCGGTTTTTAAAGTTGACAAACGTATGACAAACATTTAGAAATCGCATGAGAAAATCTTAAAGAAACTACTAGTGTATACTAAAAAAGCGGGGTATTTGGTATTATATTGTTGTAACAATGATTTATATCAGCGTTTTTAATATAATGGTGCCTGATCATAAACAACAAAACATAGAAACTACGATTCGAGCAGATACTCTTTGTTCTTATTTCAAATAAATTCTAATAATAAAACCTTTGTAGTCACTTCATTTATTTTTAACCTATGTTTACCTACTAAAAAACGTCAAAATACGCGGGAAATTAACACCAATAAACCTTTTTTTTAATTCGTACGTCTTTATTTTTAGTCACTTTAATTATTTTTAACATCTATTTACCTACTGCATACGTAAAAATCAATACCTATAAAACTTTTTTTATGTTTAATACGTCAAACAAAACGTCAAAACACGGATATTTACACGTCAATCACACACTGGATGTACACTTCGACTTATTTATCATAAGCGATTGTAGGTTACCAGCTATCGCAGTATATTCTAGTTATTTTAACTAAGCACACGATTGCGTTGTTATTGAGGAGGATTATATTTGTTACCTAGTGATATGCTACGCTATGCTAGTGCTTCACTGAAGCTATAATTAATTGTATAGAGTAAGATGGAATCAGCACAAAAAATTATTATTTGAACTACTATATTGGATAACAGGGGAATGTAGTAAAATTACAAAAATCTATACTAATATTATAAATGCCAAAATTAACTCTGTCTGTTTCGCTTTTACGCCAAAACTTCTGTATTTTCAATGCGAAAAATAGTTGTAATGGGTAGAAATAAGCGATTAAAGTGTGTATAAAGTTTAAAGCTAGAATCGTGAAGCTGATATAAATATTAATATTTAAAGTTACATGATAAAATTAAATTTCACGCGGACGAAGTCGCGGAGAATCAATAGTACAAATTACATTTAAAAGAAATTAAAAAAATACTCTTAATAAAAAATAAAAATATTAGAGAATATTTTTGGTCAAGCAAACACATATTTATTACGTGTTTGCTCTGGAACAACAGAAAGAGTCAAATATAAACTTTTAATGCAATGTCACTTTGGCGTAATAGGGTACTTATATGAGCACAGGTTAAATTAGTTTATTGGTTTTCTACCTTACATACGTATAGAAGGTTAATTTTATAATAAAGGACAACCGACTAAGGTCGGTTATATGTAGAGGTCAATAAACTTGTGGGTTCGATTTCCAAACGGGAGAAATATTTAAGTGCTTGAATACGAATATCTGTCTTGGTCTGGGTATTTTCTATGTATTTATAAGCAACCTGGACCCCAAGCTGACCACGATCCTCAGTAATGAGGGACCGACTACAGAGAGAGAGAGAGAGAGAGAGATTTCAAAAAGTATTTTTTACCATTCCATAATCTCCGCTTAGTGTGGACCTGGAAGTGCAGTGCTGTCTAAAATATTTCTTATTACGACATTCTCACACCGACCTTGATATTCACCGTATCATAGCAACGCGAAATTATAGCTTAGACAGTGGCATACGTTCTTTATACCGTCGAGAAATGAAGTCGGCATAATTTATAACAATTATCAATAATGAGCTCACATTTTAAATGTAAGACTTTAATGATGATTTATCATTAATTATAATATTATCAATATGAAAGTTACTTTATCTGTCTGTCTGTTTATATCTAAACCGTTGAAGCTTATCTAAAGTTTAGACAGTTTAGAAATAAAAAATTAAGCAAGTTTTCATTTAATTTTAATAATTGAGTTACTAATATTGTGTTTGTTTATCTTGCCGTCACAAAAACGATTAAAAACACTATTTCATGCAACAAAAGAGGCTTAAAATTAAAGTTCACTTCTATCAAGTACGGAGTAAAATATATTTTAATCAAGATGTAAGTGAATGAAAAATATTTTGAAAAGTCCGGGTTAAAAGCTCCAAAATCCGAGGAACTGACGCTTCCGGTCCTGGGGGGCAGGTTTAGGTAGGAGACGGCAGCCCTAGTCTAAACAGACAAGATTTCGTACAGACATTTGTTTGAAAATCTTTGATAGCAAGTGATGGATTAAATTAGGGGGAATTGTTACAAAGATATTTTTAATGCATCACTTGCTATCAAAGATTGTCAAACTATGTCTGTACGAAATCTTGTTACAATGCTTACAATGGATTTCCGCAAAGTAACGCCTGAATCAATAAATTATTTAATCTTTAATAGTTTATATAGTTTTTTATTTTATTGAATTATGTGTGCCTTTGGCCGACGGGCGTGTATGAGAAGGTAATGAGTGTAAATGAAGCTAAAAGTGTGTGCCAAGATCGTAGCAAGTGGAAAGATGTGATCTCTGCCTACACCTACGGGAAAGAGGCGTGACATTATGTATGTATGTTTTACCCGTGCCTTTGGTTTTACTTGTGTTTATTAAAGGAAAACCGTAGATACTAAAATGATCGCGCAACGGTGCCTCCCGGCCAATGGGGGGACCGACAGGGGATGGCGCGTAAACAGCATTTATTTACAGACGATAAAAAAAGACCTTTAGATCGTCTGGAGAGATAACCGGCGTATATCCACTAAAACCAGACACTTAGCTCACATACACGTGCTTCGTCACATTCTAATATTTATAATCATTATTAATATGACGTAGAATGAAAGAGACCAATGGGTTATCAAAGACAGATAAGAATGCAATAACTATAGCATAACATTAGACACAACATACATAGGGACTTATAATTGATGATCGATATGTCGTGGTGGTGAGTAGGTACACCCGCACTCCGCTCCTAAGGTCGTGGGTTCGATTCCCACACATGACAAATCTTTGTGTGCATAAACATGAATATTTGTTCTGATCTGGGTGTTTTCCTATCTATTATATATTAAGTATGTATTTACAAAAAAAATGTATTGAAGTTTGTTTAGTACCCATAACACAAGTTCTTAATTATACTTATCTTGTATCTTGTGGTAGGCAGAGGCAAATTGTTCGCCCACCTTTCACCAGTTATGTTGTTGGTCCTACGTAATAGGTGGAGAGCCTATTGCCGCTTACCGGGAACTTTAATGTTCGCCAGAGCCTATTGCCGCATAAATAATACCACGATTTATTCCCGTGGGCAAAGATCACATCCTTCCACTTGCTACGATCTTAGCACACTCTTAGCTGCATTAACGCCCATACACACACCTACTTATAAACTCTCGTCGGAGTTTCGTCGGAGTTTAAGGTACTTCTGACCCGCCCTTTACCCATTCATAAACTTAAAATTTTATTTCTTTAATTGTATTAGATTTTAGGACATAATTTGAAAAAGCCGAGATGAGTTTCTTGGGGCATTCTTCTCAATCTCGTTGCCTTTTGGAAGCTTCGTTAGAATCACCGACTGACTGACTTTCTGACGGACAATCCCCTCCCCCCTTTAGAATCACGACAGGCTGACTGACATATCCTCTGATAAGAGTCACCGATAGACTAACAAATCTTGAGAACAAACCACAACAGACAGATAAACTGAAAAACCTTGACAAATTCTGACAAAGAATCCATTTGCTTTTATTTCTTGATTATGGTACCAGTCATATCTGCATATCTCTTTCATTGTTGTTAAAAAAAATTATCGAATTCCCATTATGTGTTTAAATATTTGACGAATCTAAATGATCCTGTTGATCTTAAAGACAATAAAGTATATTAATTTTTTTATTTACCTAACCTAGGACTCAAATACCAAATAAATTTTCTAGATATGCTGAAATTCCGGATAACTGGACCTGTTTCCAGCGTGCGAGGGTCTGCTCTCATTGACGAGTATGGTGCTGATCTTGCTGAGCTGTCTTACAGGTAAAATACGAAATTATTTACAGCTACTGGTAGCGAGACCTCCTGAGAATTCCACCACAGCATTTCTCGCCCCAGGATGTCGTAGACAGGACCAAGTACACATGGTATACTTCCTACAGAAATTAGAATCAGAAGAATGAGAATAAGAATCAGACCCCGCAGTTAAACCGTACTCACGGTCTTATGGGACTATGTTATAAATATCTTGTTATAACCTGTACTTACTGATTAAGCGGTAACGGTAAATTACGGTATATAGGGATCCTACCAAGACCTAAGGAAACCAAACCAACCTCACCTGCAAGTGTCGCACTTGCCAACCAACGGACGAGGCTATAGCAGTGCCCGATAAGCGGCAGTAGGCTCGCCACCTATTACGTGGGACCTACTATGTAATTGGCGAAGTGTGGGCGTATATTATGCCTCTGCCTACCCCTTCGGGAAAACAGGCGTGAATGAATGAATGAATATTATGTAAATATGTTGTGTACCAAATAAAGATTTTTTTTTTAATTTTCCTGATAATTTTTGGTACTTCTAAAGTTGAGACAAAATAGTTTTATTTTAATAGCAACGTTTCTTACACTCCTTGATTGGGATATACGTATAAACGTGTGTTTATTTTTATGTGTGTTTATTTTTATCCAGTTACCCACCAATGGCAAGAGATCCGGATGAGGAGGAAAGCGGTTCCTCCATAGAGCTAGTGGCCGATGTTCAGATACCCAGCGTGAAGGCTTCCAGGGTCTACGTCAAAATCGTTGGCAGGGATCTCAAAGGTAAGATGGAATCAGGATGAATGATTAACGCACAGCACAATAACCTAAATCTAAACTGATCTAAATATTAAAAGCTAGCATCCTCCTCTCTTCTAAGTTGCCATACCCTACAGGGTCCATATTGTATCTGTGATATTATAAATAACATCTTCGTAACATATGGAGTGCAATAAATTCAAATTCCAATTAATTCAAATTCGTATTCATTTATTCAAATTTGGCTCAAAAGAGCTCTTATGAACGTCAAAACTTAAAAACTAGCGCGCCCATTCACTGCGGGCGGGAGCTTGATCGTAAAAGAACGGGCAAGAAAATCGTCAAGGTTAGTTTTTTCTCCCGCCAGTTACAAGAATATGTACTTAGTAGTAAAACAATTTGACAAATCTACAAAAACATGTGTTCTGCAGTCACATGATTTAAAATAAAAGAAGAAAATAACTTAAAGACATTGACACACAACACTACAAGACACACTTAAAGAAATTAAAGACATTGAGTATTGAGCTCGACAGACTTTAAAGTGATTAATGTCAACCTTGAATTTTCTTTAATTCACTGTAATCGCTTGCTCCGTGCCTCGAAAAGCACCCAGCTGTCATGAACATCTATGACAGTCGTTCCTAGTAAGTCAGTGCTTTCTAATATCCTGGTTGGTTGGTTGGTTTAACCATAGAATGATGTTTTCCTCTGGGTTGCGGAGGTCAGACGGTAGTCTCTCCACGTAATAACTGCAATTCAGTCAAAAACAACCAGGTTGTATTTTTTGATGAGCTCCATGTTCTGGTCTGGGTGTTTTCCTATGTATAATAAGTATTTATTTACAAAAAAAGGTATTTAAGTATGTTTATCCGTTGTTTAGTATCCATAACACAAGTTCTTAATGATACTTATCTTGGATCTAAATAAGTAGTATGGTTGTAAAAGAATATTTATATTTATGTTTTAATCTCTTGGGAAAATCTCACCAGAGAGCTCAATTCACAACCCAAGGTTACGAGGTAGACAGTTCCATTCTAAACGCACAGTACGCGCTCCTGTAATATAATTTTGGATAGACATAGAAAAACTAATTCCTATCTTCAGTTTTTGTACAAAAACAAACATAACATTTTTCCTATTTTCATGTGACATGTCATTATGACCACAAGCCACTCAAATTCAACGAAAAACGAAACTTTGTTATACCTATCTCTTTCGCTCTCTAGGTGTATCACTATCGAGTGAAAGTGATGAGTATAGTGAAGTTTCGTTATTCGTTGAATTGTCGGCAGTCGATTTAGTCTGAACTAAAAACCCTGCATGCCGTGGAACAAGCACGTTAATAAGCGCACACTATTATATTCTATTGCATTGTGTAGCTTAACAGACAAATGATTGTAATTTGAGTACCAAACCAATTGATAATTCAAAAGAGCATAGCCTGTGAGTTTCTTTCCAGTTCTTTTTACAGAGCGGTGGCTCGGAACTGGCACACTTAAATATTTTTAAATTGTTTTGTTGCATGTAAGTGAATCTAAGCTAAGATTTCAGTGTAATAATATTTCGATTGATTTTTATATTATTTAATTTTGACGTTTTCAAGTGCTATGTAATAGTTTATAAAATAAATTGATTGATTGATAATGAACGCCGTCTCACGCCACGCTTAAATGACCCGGACTTTAAAGACAAGAGACTTACATATACGACATATATGTATTTCCAATAAATGGCATTCCAGCATAACTTAATAAAAACCCGCTAAACTTTCAGGAGAACCATTCGCAAGGCTAGCAGGACCGTTGACCTACCAATCTGAGAGCAGAATGGGTAGATCAGCATCTATAGTCTTCCCTGACTCCAAGAACGATCTGGAGGCAGCTGAGGAGATCAACTCCAGGATATACAACTCTAATCTCCAATACAACGACAGCACTAATTTGCCAATAACCAGAGCTTTGTCCCAGGTAAACTTTACGTAAAATATAGTATATGTTTAAAGAAAATGTGTTTGTCTTTTATTTTCACTGCTATTTTGGGTTAGGGGACAACTCGTTGCAAATCAAACTCGTCCGTGCAATTGAATTTACTTTTGCTGGTCACATTTCTGACCCAAGACAATGATCATCATTCAAGCAATACTTTAAAGTCATCATCATCATCATATCCTGGCATTATCCCGGTTGCCCCAGACTTAAGCTACCCAGGGTCTGCTCACTGGTCGAAGCAGATTAGTCTTACTTCAGTTATTACACGGTGCGACTGCCGTCTGACCTCCGCAACCCAGTGGAAAAAGAACAGTCTATTGTTAAACCAGGGGGCCTACCGCCAAATTCGATGGATTACCGGTAATCCATCTAGATCAAACTTTGTTTACGTTCATTAATCCGTACCGGGGAATCTGCCGACAGCCACCTCTCATTCATCCGTGACAGACCTATAGGTAAATGGAGAACGCCATTTTGTTTCGATTTCCATGAGTTCGGCGGTACGACAGAATCAATTCGAAATCCATTTTGCCTTACAATCGATTGCCATCGAACTCGGCGGTAGGCCCCCAGCTGTCAGTATATTATAAGGCATTGAATTTCTTTTAACGACTGCAATAGATGTTCATGACAGCCAACCAAACTAAACTAACTTTTTACACAACGACTTCATAGCTGCTGTCTCTTGCATTTGATAACATGAAGACAGAGACAGCACTAGTTTTAAACCTGGTCTAACGTTAGATCTTGTTTTGTAATATGTTCAATGTTATAGTAGTTCAGAAGTAGTTAGGAATCCAGAGGGTTTTGGAGAGCACGTCAAAAGTACCCTGAACCTTCGGGCGTGTATGAGAAGGTTATTGAGCGTGAATGAAGCTAATAGTCTGTGCCAAGATCGTAGGAAGTGGAAGGATGTGATCTCTGCCTACCTCTATGGGAAAGAAGCATGACATTATGTTATAGTAAATTTATATTAATCAAGAATAAAAAGATTGATAGGTTTTAATTTTAATAACATGCAGTGTGGTACCGGCCTAGATTAGTGCCACCCCCTCTCATCTCACGGGGAGTCGTAAGAGTCGACGAAGAGAAATCCTACCGGATGATGGGCAGCAGCGTCATCCTGCGTACTGGCTGGAACTGCGATCGTCAGTCCGCCTGTCCAGGCAAATACCCCCAATGGAATGTAACGAGTTATCCTCTAACCAGCTTTTTGATCACAAAGCACAGCATTACTTCCTTAACCCTTTAACGGGCATGTTTAATTTTTTTATTGGTTTTCTACTTTAATTTAACTACATAAGGTTCAATTTATGGTGGGAATATGTTTACTGTCTTGCAAAGAATTAAAGGTTCTGGACGATATGAGGCTTAAAAGTGTTTTGTACACAATCTAAAGTTAAACCAGATTAAAAACTAAAAGTCACTGTCTTCAGTTTATCAAATAAATGTAACGGCACTAGTTTTAAATCTGGTTTATCCCTTGAACGGGCAGAACGTGTAGCAGATTTATATTGATTTTCTACTTTAACTCAACTACGTAAGGTTCAAATTATGGTGGAAATATGTTTACCGCTGCCTTATAAAGGGTTAACTTTACATTTTGTTTTGTTATAACCTCCGATATGTTTTAGAGATAAGCTCACCTTTTGCACTTGTTGTATGTGTATGTTTTGTGTTGTAATTTTATATGTCAATAGTAGCACGTTCTGATTCCGCTTCAGTTATTTATTGAATGTTTTAGACCTTATAAGATGTTTTTTTACTAGAATAAATAAACTAGTCCGCGGTAAACCGGGTAGGATTAGAAGCTACGACCTTCGGACAACAAGGCCACTCTTCTAACCACTGAGCTAACGGTGACTCCGATGGAGGCGTTAAATTTTCCTAGTGCTTTTCGATTTGCGTTTCAAGCCCGCATTATACAAATATAAATAAACTTTTTTCTGTCAATTACACCAATTATTCAGTTCAAGATAAGTAACATTTAGAACTTGTGTTATGGATACTAAATAACAGAAAATAATACTTTTTTTTGTAAATACATACTTAATATACATAGGAAAACACCCAGACCAGAACAAATATTCATGTTTATGCACACTAAGATTTGTCCTGTGTGGGATTCGAACCCACGACCTCAGAAGCGTACTGCGGGTATACTCGCCATTACGCCATATCGGTCGTTATATATATTATAACTGTATGAATATAGCAGATAAATATAGAGAAAGGTAGTGAAAACTTGATTGAGGTAATTCTGAAATTTAGAGCAGTTATATGATATTAGGGTCACAAAAGATTCAAAGGTTCCAGAAGAACATTAAAGGGGATATCACAAAACATTATCTAAAGTTGGGTTGGGTATGTAGAAATTGGAGCGGGCGGGCCAGAAGGGGCCCGTCCAGCAGCGCCCGGGGGCGGGTCTTAGGCGGCGAGGGCAAGAGGGCCCATCCGTCTAGCCATATAGACACTCCCAGTAGTCGGCCAGTTACGCCATGGCCGCACAAGAAGGTAGGGGAAGTGCTTCATATCGTGCCTCTCTGAGCAGGTGCTCTCGGTTCTGATTCGGGGGACGTTGGCCGCGGGCGGGGTGCCAGAAGCTATAAACCCAAGCACTAGCCTCTCGCCCCTTTTCAAGAGCGGTGGGCGTCGTCGGAAGTTTTGTAGTGGGTAGGACTGCGGTGGTCGCGTCTGCCGCAGTGAGACCCACACTCCCTTCTCGGTCCCCCCATTGAACGGAAGGCAGTTCGTAAACAGCATCTTATTTATTACAGATTAAAAAAAAGGGTGTATGTAGGGATTCTGCCAATATTTTAGGAGCCCAAGTCAACCTCACCTGCAAGTGGTGCACCTGCCGATTAACGGACGAGGCTCTGGCGACCATTAAAGTTCCCGGTAAGCGGCTATAGCCAACATTATAATTGGCGAAATGTGGGCGTGTAATATGCCTCTACCTACCCCTTCAACATGAAGTTCAAGAGTGTGTGCCAAGATGTAAAGAATGAATATGTTAGAGGAACTTGAAAACCAAAGAAAAATGGGCATGCAACAAGATACCAAGAACATCGGAAACGTTAAGAGTAAACAGGAGAGGACCTTTAAAAGAGCATGATATGGAAGAAGAATGCAGGTGAAGAATGAAATGATGATGAACAACGAAGTGATTGCAACTAAAAAAATATTGCGCCGAATCCAAACTAATGTCAGTCAGATGTTCTTTCGTTACGCTCCTATTATGTAATTAACTAGCAACCGCCCGCGATTTCACTCTATTTTAAAAAACCGTTTAAAATACGTACATACATACATAATGCCACGCCTCTTTCCGGTAGGGGTAGGCAGAGATCACATCCTTCCACTTGCCACGATCTTGGCACACACTTTTAGCTTCATTCACACTCATTAACCTCCTCATACAAACCCGTCGGTTAAGGGTACTTTTGATTTGTCCTTTCTCCAAATTTTTGAATTTGGTCATGGAAGGTCTTACTTGGTCTTCCCCTCCCAACACTTCCAATCGATTGTCCATCATAAATCATCTTCTCACACACATTCATTCATCCTCTCAACATGACCAAACCATGTAAGCATACCTTTCTCAATTTTTATCACTATATCTTCTTTTACACCAGCTTCAACCCTTATCACTTCATTCCTAATCCTATCACTCAATTTCACACCTAGAATACTTCTGAGTGCTCTCATCTCTACTGCATTAATATTACTTTCTTGTTTCTTCTGCCAGAACCAGCATTCGCTTCCATACATTAGTGTAGGTACCAACACACCTCTATGAACTGCCAGACGTGTCTTTTCGGACACTTTCTGATGTTATATGATTCTAAAATACAGGTGGTGAACCAAAGTGGGGCCCTAATGACTGGAGTGCAGATTGGACTCAGCACCAGGTTGTACGGTGCTCCAGGAGAAAGTCTTCAGGTAAACACAGAATTATGTCATGTGAATGTCCTGAGTAGTATCGCATCTTCAGTACCAAAAAGACAGAAGTCCCATAATTTCTGAAAATGAGTTATCTATGTTTTTTTAAAAGCTCCTATTCTTATATATATTTAATCGTGTATTTGCAGAACCTTCACAGAATTCTACCACCACGGTATTATAATAATCATATTAATCTATTTATAATATGTAATATTAATCTATTTAGATTTCATTTAAAAAAAAAATTGTCATATCTCATACCTTTCTTTTAAAAAGAAAGTACCCCATATCGACTACAATCTAGACCAAGTAAAGACTATCAAGTAGTCTAGCTTAAACTTCTACATATTTTAAAGAAAGAATTTGTCCAATAACACTATTCTTCTAATCTCTATTAAGGCGAAGACACTTTCATAATGTGTTCTTAGTCACAATATTGCACTTTACTGACACTACACTAAACTAACTTGAAAGGTTTTGTACTTCTGAGTCTTCTCACTAGGTTTTAAATGGTGTTTTAAACAATCCTACCAAATATAGACCTGGGTGCGAATTATTTTAACTTAGATGTCTTGATCAACGAAAATAACAATAAACTGCTCAATTATTTTAACTTAAGATGTCTTGATCAACGAATATAACAATAAACTGCTCAATTATTTTAACTTAAGATGTCTTGATCAACAAAAATAACAATAAACTGCTCAATTATTCTAACTTCAGATGTCTTGATCAACGAAAATAACAATAAACTGCTCAATTATTCTAACTTAAGATGTCTTGATCAACGAAAATAACAATAAACTGCTCAATTATTCAAACTTAAGATGTCTTGATCAACGAAAATAACAATAAACTGCTCAATTATTCTAACTTAAGATGTCTTGATCAACAAAAATAACAATAAACTGCTCAATTATTCTAACTTCAGATGTCTTGATCAACGAAAATAACAATAAACTGCTCAATTATTCTAACTTAAGATGTCTTGATCAACGAAAATAACAATAAACTGCTCAATTATTCTAACTTAAGATGTCTTGATCAACGAAAATAACAATAAACTGCTCAATTATTCTAACTTCAGACTTTCAGATGTTGTCTAAATCGACCAAACTAATATTGAACTGCTTAAATATTCCTCATCTCCATAGCTCCACTTCGAAGTGACCAACTATAGGGATCGCTCTGTATCCTTTCGATTCGGAGCCGTTGGCGAGCAGAGACTACTGACCAGCATATCACCTTCAAAGTAAGTCACATTGTTTATATATTACCGTATACTTTAAAGTATTTAATAGAGCGGCGATAGCCCTTGCCTTTAAATTCAGTCTCGGACTTTTCGCAGTTATGTGAGTAATTATCGATTACTCCGTGCCTCGGAAAGCACGTTAAGCCGTTAGTGTCGGCTGTCATGAACATCAATGGCAGTCGTTATTAGAAAGTCTTAGGAAGCCTTCTAACAAACTGACAGCTGGTTTAACCATAGAATGATGTTTCCCTCTGGGTTGCGGAGGTCAGACGGCAGTCGCTCCACGTAATAACTGTCAAATCTGGTCGAACCAGTGAGCAGACCCTGGGTCCTTAAGTCTAGGGCAACCGGGATAATGCTAGGATATGATAATGACTTTAAAGTATTTAATCAAAATACGTAAAAAACGAAGACAATTCCTACCGGAGGATGGGTAGCAGCGTCACCCTGCGTACTGGCTGGAACAGCGGTCACCAAAACCACGTAAATGCTCAGCGTTGTGAGTATGGGTTAATATCTCCAATGGAATGGTATCTACTGGGGATGTCAATGTTCAGCAGAAGAACAGAAGATGCAGAGGAATTTAAAGCTGATATGACGATCCATTAAAAAACGTTATGTTATTTTACTGTACTTCAACATTGCTATTAATTATTTATAAGGATCATTATATCTAACTTTAATCAAATAAGATAGTTTTATAGAATACCTGTAGTGCACATCAGATAGAATAGGCATCCAGACATATAACATCTTTTTTAGGTATCGATAAGGATTCTAATATAACACTATAACAAGAATTCAGATTCAGAGCAAATGAAACATACGCCTAGATCTGTAGATCGTGTTATGTAACTGTACTACAACATTGCTGTTAAGCATCCTGAAGGGTTATGATGTAAAGTTTTTGAAAGGTATATTTATTAAAATGTTTACCAACATTACATAAAATTATTATTTTAACATTATTCCATAGCCATTATTATTTTATTTGTATAATTATATTAGTATTATAACAGTTTTATTTTAATTACAACATTTGTACACAGTTTTATTGATCTACCAGAATTACCAGGAGTTATTGGCACTATACAGCAACAACAATTTTATTATTTTTCTATGTTTGTTATATTATGGAAACCTAACCAAACCTAAACCTATATGGCGTGGAGGTCAGTATACCTGCACTTCACTCCAGAGGTTGTGGGTTCGATTCCCACACAGGACAAATCTTTGTGTGCATGAACATGAATATTTGTTCTGGTCTGGGTGTTTTTCTATGTATATTAAGTATGTATTTACAAAAAAAAGGTATTTAAGTATGTTTATCCGTTGTTTAGTATCCATAACACAAGTTCTTTGTGATACTTATCTTGGAACTAAATAATTGGTGTGATTGTAAGAGAATATTTATTTATTATTATTTCAAGTGTCTTCCTGTTGCCGCTATCAATATCGAGCCAAAACGAGCGAACAATCACGATTGTTGTATGGAAGCCTCCTTAAATATTTATTCCATTAAGTTTTTTATTATTTATTGTTATAGCGGCGACAGAAATACATCATCTATAAAAATTTCAACGATCTGACTATCACGGTTTATGAGATACTGGACAAACGGACGGTCAAACAGCGAAGTCCTAGTAATAGGGTCCCGTGTTTTACACTTTGGGTACGGAACCCTAAAAACGATGCAACAATAAAAAATATTAATATTGTTATTATTAAAATAAACGTTTTGTTATACACATTATGAAAGGGCAGGTCAAAAGTACCCTAAGCCGACGGGTGTGTATGAGAAGGTAATTGAGTGTAAATGAAGCTCAGAGTGCCAAGATCGTAGCAAGTGGAAGGATGTGATCTCTGCCTTCCCTTACGGAAAAGAGGCGTGACAGTATGCATGTAATTGTACGTATTATGTTTTCAGACGAGTGGTAACCGCCGGCCAAACCGAAAACGTCATTGTAACCGCCACCATCCCCACGTCCATCCAGGCTGGTGCCAGAGACTTCATCACCTTCACGGCATATGGTAACAGACAAAGTTATTACAATTCTTTTTATCCAACCATCCTCTCACCTGGTGTGCTGTACCACCATACCACAGTAGTTAATTTATTTATTTATGTTAATACGGTTTGATAAACCACCTACATTAACACACATTAAAATGCAGATAATTCGGCTAATAAAAATTCATAATAATAGCAATAAACAAACATAACATACACAAACATATAGGAATACTAAACGTGAGACTAAATTTTGATTATAAAGCTTTTGCAGAAGCTAAGACAAAAAGATTTTATATTATCAAACTCATGCGCAAACAAATCACAGCTGAGGTTGGCTTCCACGAGTCTTTTGTCGATGGCCGATGTGGCGTGGTGACGAGTATACCCGCACTCCACTCCTGAGGTCGTGGGTTCAATTCCCACACAGGACAAATCTTTGTGTGCATGAACATGAACATTTGTTCTGGTCTGGGTGTTTTCTTATGTATATTGAGTATGTATTTACAAAAAAAAAGTATTTATGTATGTTTATCCGTTATTTAGTATCCATAACACAAGTTCTTAATGAAACTTTTCTTGGAACTAAATAATTGGTGTAAGTGTCAGAAATATTTATTCATTTATTTATTGAGAGCAGTTAGAACGCGGGGAACCGGCCACGATTCCCGGGCTACTGTACGACAGGTAGGAACAGCTAGGAGACGGTTCCTGCGACTACAAAGATAGTTAAAGCGCTTTCGTGCTTAGGACGGCGTGTTAAGTTACATATTCCATCACGCGGACCCAGTGCGGATTGGCAATGGTAGGTGTGTTGTCATCTCACAGGGGGTTCGTAAGAGTCGACGAAGATAAATCCTACCGGATGGGCAGCAGCGTCATCCTGCGTACTGGCTTGAACTGCTATCACCAACCCGCCTGCCCAGCGTGCTGATTATGGGAAAATACCCTCAATAGAATGTAATCTATTGGAGGCCTATGTTCAGCAGTGGACTTTTAAGGCTAATATGATGATGATGAAGAACGGAAGCACGCGATATTAAAAGCCACACAAACGGTCACCCATCCAAGGACTGACCACAGTGAACTCTGCTTTGCAATGGTGATCTTTTCCGACCACCAAGAACCTCTTCAATAATAAAAATAAATAATATTTTTCTGACAATTACATTAATTATTTTGTTCCAAGATAAGTATCATTAAGAACTTGTTTTATAGATACTAAATAACGGATAAGTATACATACATATTTTGTTTTTCGTAAGTACATACTGAATATACACAGAAAAACATCTAGACCAGAAAAAATATGCATAAAAATTTGTCCTGTGTGGGAATCGAACCCGAGACCTCCGGAGCGGAGTGCGGGTATACTCGCCACCACGCCATATCGGCTGTCGTCGTTGAATATTCTTAGTATAGACGTCAGCTAAAACGGTCGACTTTCCATGATATCAATTAACTCTGCTTTAGATCGAAGATCGTTTTCGACTATCTGGTAACGAAGAGCTATGAGCGCTTCGCAATATTATTTATATTATATTGATATATAAATACCTCCCCTTGCCTTTAAATTCATAAAGCACGTTAAGTCCCGGCTGTCATGAACATCTATGGCAGTCGTCACTAGGAAGTCAGTTCTAACAGACTGACAGCTGTTTTAACCATAGAATGATGTTTCCCTCTGGGTTGCGGAGGTTAGGCGGCAGTCGCTCCACGTAATAACTGAAATTCAGTCAAATCTGGTTGAACCAGAGAGCAGACCCTGGGCCCTAAGCTTAAGTCTAGGGCAACCGGGATAATGCTAGGATTTAATGATGATATATAAATTCCTATCCTCAGGTATCGAACAAGTATCCATATCCACATTCATCTACGTGACGAGCCCAGAGCAAGTAAGGTCAGACACCCGGTCACCCGAAGTGCGCTACAACTTCCAAGGCACCTGTCTCGGAAGAACCGGAGAAAGCTGCGCTGAACACATCTGGTCTGCCACCGTCATAGCCAGGGATGCTACCAGTGGTAAGCTGTTATATATTTCATCTAGTGACCAGGCCTCCACTCAAGGTA
Organism: Musotima nitidalis; assembly: GCA_949126915.1. Taxonomy (NCBI): domain Eukaryota; kingdom Metazoa; phylum Arthropoda; class Insecta; order Lepidoptera; family Crambidae; genus Musotima; species Musotima nitidalis. The sequence goes on from OX421440.1 coordinate 6,440,076, forward strand.
AGATCTGCTTCGAAAGTATCGACGAATACTGCCCTCAACATATCTGATCTGCCACCTTCATAGAAGGGGATGCTACCAATAGTAAGCTGTTATATATCATCTAACGACCAGGGCAGAGAGAGGCTCTATCTCTCTTCAGCCTCATGTCCTCTCATTTCAGCCCATTAATGTCTCAAAGTCAATCAAGGTGAGAATCTCTCGAAATGCTCTATCATTTCCAAGGCAAATGCCTCGGAAGAACCGGACAAAGATGCGCTGAATACATCTGGTCTGGCAACTTCATAGCCAGGGATGATACCAGTAGTAAGCTGTTATAAATGTCATCTAATGACCAGGGAAGAGAGAGGATCTATCTCTTTTCAGCCACATGCACTCTCATCTCACCCCATTACTGTCTCAATATTGAGCACTGTCCTCCACTCAAAAGTTAAGGTGAGTCTCTTGAGATGGGCTACAACTTCCAAGGCATCTGCCTCGAAAGAACCAATGAATACTGAACCTAGGATCCCTAGGCTAGGGATGATACCAGTGGTAAGCTATTATTTATTTCATCCGTGACTAGGGCAGAGAGAGGCTCTATCTCTTTTCAGCCTTATAACCCTCATCTAAGGGACTGCATCTAAGGTATGCAATCCATCGTATGGCACCAGCCTTTAACAGCGTCACCCCCTATCATCTCATGGGTAGTCGTAAGAGTCGATGAAGGGAATTTCTACTGGATGATGAGCAGCAGCGTCATCCTGCGTATTGACCTGATCTTCGATCATCAACCCACCTGCCCATCGTGGTTATTATTGGCAAATACTGCAATAAACTATTACAGAGACCAAAGTTTCGCAGTGGACTTTAATGGCTGATGTGTTAATGATATATATTTCATTATTTGTTCAAGGACTCCTCCGGCTGACATCATCGCCAATAGGCCTGAACTACGACAGCAGCTTCGTCGCTGGCTCTCGCGAGGAGGTGATAGCCACATATCGGTCTACCTGCTGCACTCCAAGGGTGGTGGTCACCGCTGTTGATGCCAATGGAAATGCTGACAGCATAATTATTGATTCGTCTAGTAAGTTGGAGCTTGAAGAGAGGTGTTAAAAGTTGAACGCTTCTGAACGTGTTGACCGATTCATAATCTGAACCCATTAACGTCGCACAACTGAGCACAGTTCGTCTTCTCTCAAACCATGGTGCGAGAGATTCTGGTTAAGCTCCACCACGCGGACCCAGTCTGGGTTGAAACGGCAGGTGTGTGGCGTCCTGCTCCTCCTTTAACCCTTTAACAGGCAGAGCACGTTGAAAATATTCATTGGTTTTCCACTTTAAGTTAACCGCATAAAGTTCAATTTATGGTGGTCAAATATTGACCACTGTTTGGTAAAGGGTTAAAAGGGCAAGGGCTTCTGCGGGCATAAAGACTACCACATATAGTAGTGTACACTGTGTGGCAGCATCTTAAAAGAAGTCTCCGACCTCAAGTCTTGCCCGAGGTCGTCGTAGATGGCAACTGAGGATACCCTCGGAATGAGAACTCGTGTGTTCAAAAGGCTAGCCACCTCTCACCATTTAACACGTTTTATCTAGTGATAAAATTAAACTCTGCTAAGGTATCTGTCCACTCCAAACGGGGTATAAATAAATATTCTCTAACAATCACACCAATTATTTAGTTCCAAGACAAGTGTCATTAAGGACACTAAATAACGGATAAACATACATTATTTTTTTTTGTAAATACATACTTAATTTACATAGAAAACCACCTAACATAATTTAATAAATAAATGAATATTTCTGACACTTACACCAATTATTTAGTGCCAAGATAAGTATCATTAAGAACTTGTGTTATGGATACTAAATAACGGATAAACATACATATATACATTTTTTTTTTGTTAATAAATACTTAATATACATAGGAAAACACCCAGACCAGAACAAATATTCATGTTCATGCACACAAAGATTTGTCCCGTGTGGGAATCGAACTCACGACCTCATCGAATGGAGTGAAAAGTATTTAAGTATGTTTATCCGTTCTTTAGTATCCATAACACAAGTTTAATACTTATCTTGGAACGAAATAATTGGTGAAATTGTAAAAAAAAACATAGATTATTTAAATATTAGAATTACTAATATTTAAATCGGTATTTTCTTCCCTAGGTTATGTAACCGGAGCTGGCATAGCTGCCATAGTCTTGGGAGTGTTCCTAGGTATACTCCTGATCATCTTTATAGCGTTCCTCATCTACTGGTGCGTGAGGAGAAGACGGGAATCCAGGGAACTTCCATCCTATACCACATCCTCTAGAAATATTAGTTAAGTCTTCAAAAGCTGATTTACATGACAAAATAGAAGCAAGGATCTGCTATCCACCACTACACCCTCTAGATATATTAGTTGATGCTCTAACTGGCGATTGATCGATAATTTTGACACAAATTGTGTTTATTTGCTTGTTACCATGGTTGTTTCACGGTATAATTTTTTAAGACTGGATGTGAGCAAAAAAAAAAACATTGTATCTGTGTTTGATGGTGTTCAATGTATTTATTGTAATTGATTCAAAAATAGTGTGTACTTAGCCCAATTATCAAACTGATCATGTCCTTTAAAGCAAACTTTATAGAAGAAACAAAAAACTGTTTATTTTTAATAGAGAAGGCACTAATTGAATACAGGTGTTATTATATAATATATGTGTTCATTGTAATTGATTCAAAAGTAGTGTGTACTATTTCCAGATGTAGTCAGCCAAATTTTCAAATTGCTCATGTTCTTTTGAGTAAAGTTTATAGGAGAAAGCAAATACTGTTTATTTTTTATAGTTAAGGCATTAATTGCATATAGGTGTTATTCCAATTTGTTAATAACTAATTAAATATAAATTTATGGAACTTGAGAGATATTATAATTGATAGATTTTAAAAATTTATCTTTAAATTATTTAGGATCCTCACAATGTTCCTTGTAAGTTTCATGCTTCAGATGGTCTACTCTAATTTAACAAAAACGAAACTTCGTTATACTGATCCCTTTCACTCGATAAAGCTATACCTAGAGAGTGAAAGAGATAGGTATAACAAAGTTTCGTCTTCATTGAATTAGAGTAGGCCCTCTGGATTGTATTAACATTCTTGTATTTACAAATTAAACTCTTTACCAATAAAGTGCCAAATATAAAGGAAATTAGCATAGTTATTAATTATTTATTTTAACTTATTATATTACTTTATTTACATAGCGCTGATTTTATAAGTGATTTACGGGTACATAGTATTTATATGTACTAATAAATGTTTTATATGCAACTAAACTGATTGAACAATTTGCTTTTATTGAAATAAAATATGATTTAATTATTTTGTTATCTTTTTTACTATTCCAATTGATTTTTAATGCTATATTAAGCTTGATAGCAATTTACTTAATTGCTGGTTCATTAGACAAGAAATTGAATACAAATAAATACATATAAACATACCTTCACATTCAACATAAATTCATAGGACAGGCTTAAATTTAGGCCACTTGGTTCTTTTTTATCGTTATGGTAGTATAACAGGCCTATAAAGGCTTACTCACTTCAAAAAGCCTATAGGTTTAAAAAAGCCTTTAGATTAAAAAAAACGCCTATAGGTTTAAAAAGCCCATAGGTTTAAAAAAGCCTATAGGGCTAAATAGCTTATTAGGCATTTTTTGCAACTAAGTCTTTTTAAGGGCTCGAGAACACTAGCTTGAAGACCATACATCTCGACAAACCTAGTTACATACTAAAATCTTACGTATGTTACAAATTTGGTTATACAGGAAAAGTATGGCCATATATATGTAGCCCTAGAAGTACAAATACTTATATTCCTAAATTTATGTGGAATACATACCATACAGTCACATTTGCTCATCATATTTTTTGTCCCACGTAATAGGTGGCGAGCCTATTGCCGCTTACTGGCTTATTTATGGGAAAGGAGTGATTACTAAGTATATTTTGTTATATTGAAGACAATATGAAATACCAACCCCCTTTAAAAAATACAAATACTATATTAAAAAACTATTTAACAAATACTATTTAAATAGTTATAAATCATCATCATCATCTCAGCCATTCGAAGTCCACTGCTGAACATAAGCCTCCCCAATTGCTTTCCACCTTGATCGATGGGGTGGGAGGCAGCCCTTTACCACTGCCATTTCAGCTTTCAAACTCACTTCGCTATGCCAGTTACTCCAGTTCTCCTACGGATTTCCTCATTTCTAATACTATCACACTACAAGCATAGCTCTCTCCATTGCAAGCTGAGCAACTCAAGTTTTCTTAAGAGGCTCATAGTAATAAATATATAAATATATTTTGAACCTATCTCTTAATCTACAATTACAACCTACATTTTCTTGTAACTGACGGGAGAAAAAACTAACCTTGACGATTTTCTTGCCCGTTCTTTTACGATCATGCTCCCGCTCTCAGTGAATGGCGTTAGTTTTTAAGTTTTGACCTTCATAAAAGCTCTTTTGAGCCAAACATGAATAAATGATTTTGAATCTTGGACAATGGATTGTTCCATTTGTTCATAGCCTTTTAAAGATAAAGATAAGATCTTCATAATGAGTTCAAGTGGCATACCAGATCTCGGAAATTTAAAAGACACTGAAGAATTTAAGTTACACGTTGATTGGTGGTTGATGTTTATGAGCATTCTGTGCTAACGTAAAACCAGAAAATAGTGGTAGGTGGCAATCTGGGTCCATTGAGTATATTATGAAAAGAAAAATGAGAATTTGGAAGCCTATTATATAATTCAGCTAAATCTAGTTTAACCAGTGGGCAGACCCTGGGCCCTAAGCTTAAGTAAAGGGCAACCAAGACAATGCTAAGATATGTCTGTAGAAATGACCAAGATTATTATCATACTTATAGGTCTACAGATGTACTGTCTCATCATATAATGTCTACACGCAATGTATGAAATAAAGTAGTGACAAAGCAGAAACAATTGGTACAGCAGTAGTGTCCATCAACATGATAAATAAAAGTATCTAGATGTAATATTGTATGACTTTTGAATTGATTATTTTTGTAACTTTACTTCACTTTTGTTACATTTTGTTTAAAGATGTAAATACTTTTTTAAACTGTATGACTAGGCAGTATTAGAAAAAATTGGCTAATTAAACTTGAACTTGAAATTTAAATAGTAAACTTACTATAAATGAGTAATAGAAGAAGCTCTGAACCTTTTTGTAGTTCAGCTGAGTAGAGAAACAAATCTCTGGCACAAAACCACTGTTAAAAGGCGCATTTTTATACGATTTATATAAGAAAGACGACATTATAAACACAGCACTTTTTGTCTTATTTATAGGATTTATACACTGTACAATTATTTGTATCGAACTTAAAGAGTGTTATTGAGTCTTGACACTACAAAACTGTTCAAATTCACCATAAAATACGGTAAAAATAGTAAAAATATTGACACAACAAACCCGACACGCGAATGTGCAGATTTTTGGCTAGTTTTCGCACCAAGGCCGTCGTATCGTCGATCTACGCATAGTTTAGAGATAAAAATAAAGGTAGCCACTCACCTCGCCCTGTGATCAGCTCTTGGATGGGAGCAACGGGCAGCAAAACAGCGTTATATGTCAAATCTTCTATTGAGAGGCCAGTCACAGCAGTCGCAAGGAGCGGGTTTTTCACAATGTTTCTATTCAAATGTTCACCGAAACTTTTGTCCGACATATTGTCGTGATATAATTAACCGGTGGTGGCACAAATTTTCGCGAATTTACACATCGGGAGGTCACAATTGTTAATTTAATTACATGAAGTTACGTGTCACTTGAATATTTTGACAATTTTTGAATGACATGACATCAATTGTCATGACATTCCATTGCATGACATAGGAGCAAGCACATGACATTTAAGCACACAAAAAAACTTTTTCTTTTTGTTTCCTTATAGCATTATCTTTTGCTATTAATGAAATCAATAAACTGGGCAATAAATATTTAAAGACGTGTTTTTATAAATGAACTATACATAAAAGACAATGTCCCTAAAAGTATAATAACTTGTAAGTATATTAACCTTACGAATTGCGCCAACGGTGAAATGAAACGCAAATGTCAGTAAATAAATTTTAGAAACGTCAACAAACGCTGTCTCGTTGAGCTCAAATAGTTCGTGTCCCCCTGCAATAAGATTTAATTTCAAAAATAAACTTTAAAACACATTCTTTTGACAGTTTCAGCCAGTTGTTATCAAAAATTACCACTGTGCTCACTGTGCTGTGTTTGTTTATTCCGCGATTTAACTGTTTTGTTTACTATTTAATCAATTTCTTTCTTAAACCTAAACAGTGTTAACAATGTCAAAGAGTAAAGAGGAACCGCCGCCCGTAAAGCGTTATAGGCGTAACGATAAGTCGTCGGAATCAGAAGAGGATTTGGATAACTATGAGCCCTATGTGCCTGTAAAAGAACGTGTAAAACTAAAGCTACAAAAGCTTGGAAGATTGGGGCAACTTGCAGCTGAAGCCTCGACAGACCACAAAAGCTCGAGTGATAATGATCCTGATGATGAAAGTAAGTTAATCGTTATAAAAGGTCCCTTAAACTAAACGTTTGCTTGGCAGCCGACAGAGCAAAAGTTTTGCAACTTACTGTTGCTCTTTACTTTACAACCAGGACAGGATGTAAAGCAGTAAATCAAGGTGAAGAAAAGTCCGGATGGCCACATGCCATGCATTTGTGGCGTACTTTTGTGGCATGCATTTGTGGCATATATTTATGACCTGCATTTGTGACATACTACATTTGTTGCATACATTTGTCACATACATTTGTCACATACATTTGTCGCATACATATGTCGCATACATTTGTCGCATACATTTGTCACATACATTCATTGCATACATTTGTCACATATGTTCGTCGCATACAATCGTCGTATACATTTGTTGACTATTAAAACAGTTTTGTGGGATTTATTGGGAGCTTGTTATGTTCTCCCTGATAAGGCTCAATATAGTCCACAGGTAAAGAGTCAATTTGGTGGTGATTGATGCCACTAGCAAATTGATACTTACTTTCATCAAAGATTTGAAACTGCATTTTAGCAGGCCATCATGAGTGGGTGCTCTTTGTACCATTCTTATTACAGGCTATGAAGCGCTTTAATTTTTTTTGGACTGCATCAACTGCTTACCATCAGGCAGGATGTAGTGATTATGACGAGTTACATTAAAAAAAAAACAAGAATATTGTTACCTACTTGTGATTCTGTATTTTAAAATTTGATGTTACACAGCCTCACAAGAAGAATGGGGTCGTCGCTACAATGTATCACTGTTGGACCAGCACAGCGAGCTGAAAAGGCTAGCAGAGGCACGGGCGTTGTCTGCAGCAGAGAGACAGGCTCGTGAAGAGCAGCATATCTTGGAAAGTGTCGCTCAGAGTAAAGCACTTATGGGCGTCGCTGAATTGGCCAAAGGTTAGTTTTTATTTAGAGTTCTGCATGAATATACAACAGCTGATGTATCATAGTTCTCCAATGGCGAGTGTAGTAGAAGAGAGCTTCCCGACTTTAGATGATAGATAATCAGGTCAAGATGGCGGATTTTTGGTGAATGCAGGTGGCTTAAGATAGATAGATGTCTCCACCTATTGAAAAGGCAGACTGCAGAAAACTATTAAAGAAACTGAGGTTAATACAACTTACCTTTATGTACACTGCCTAACTCCTGTTATACTTTCCAGGTATTCAATACGAAGAGCCGATAAAGACCTCATGGCGAGCACCACGATGCATCCTGGCTCTCTCGGAGGAAAGGCATGAGAGAGTAAGAATGGATCTCAGGATTTTAGTGGAAGGACAGAACGTACCGCCACCTATCAAGACCTTTCAGCATATGAAGTTTCCTAAAGGTAACATATTTGTTAATCTGTGAAAATAAAAAAGACGTGTGGCACTCGGAGACTGCCGCGGTATTGCATAGCATTTTTTATCAACTTATGCAATTATAATTATTTATTTTTATATACATTTATATAGATATATGTAATATCATATTTATACTTTTTCTGTTTGGCATTTATTTGTATTCCTATACGTAAAAAAAGATGTGTGGATTGTGGGGCGAAGAAGGAGATTACGCATGCGGAGTAACGCCGATACAACCAATGCCACCTAAAGGCGGGTTGCTGAACTAAAGAGACAAGCGTGAAATTTCAAAAAGTCATTAAAAGTTCTGCTATTTGGCTTGGGCTCCTAAGATGTTGGTAGAATCCTTATACACCCAACACCTGCATCTAAAAATCGAATCAAATCTTTTATTGCAGACCAAGTGTAGATACATAAATATCCTCTTACAATTACACCAATTATTAAGTTCCAAGATAAGTATCATTAAGAACTTGTGTTATAGATACTAAAGAACGGATAAACATACTTACTTATATAACAAAATTTTTCGTAAATACATAATTATTATACATAGAAAATACCCAGACCAGAACAAATATTCATTTTCAAGCACACAACAATTTGTCCTGTGTGGAAATCGAACCAACAACCTCAGGGCCGGAGTGCAGGTATGCTGACCTCCGAGCCATATCGATTGTCAAATAAATACAAAGTTATTAAAGTTGAAATATTAATATTTATATCTAATGGGATAATTCTTTTCCATTGTGTTCGCTATTATCGAGATAAGGATTGTATAGAACAAATTAGAACTAATATTTAGATGGCTGTCCAAAAATTGCCGGGCTTGAAAATTGAATTTACAATACAAAACTAAGTATTACGTTTTAAATAATTTGTTCTTTTATTTATTTATTAATTAAAATAGTACAACCACATCATACATATTAACACAATATTAAATAAAAAAGGACACAACATAAATTACACCTGATACTTGAGTATATCACGCTCACTTATATGTTTCCGCGGTGGTAGCGTCATGCGTTGGGTCGTTACGCACCCTAAAATATAGTTGAGCGTAACGCGTCTGCTCATGTCTACTATGTTTATCCGTAATTATGTTAATATTGCTAAAAAGAGTTTTGTCTTCCTTTCTTTTAAATCTTGTGACTGCAGAACACAATTTTTTTAATATTATGTATTTTAATTGTAACTGGCAGGAGAAAAAACCAACTTTGACGATTTTTTTGCCCGTTCTTTTACGATCAAGCTCCCGCCCGCAGTGAACGGGCGCGTTAGTTTATAAGTATGACATTCATAAGAGCTCTATTGAGCCAAACTTGAATAAATGAAATTTTGATTGATTGATTGATACACCTGTTAAAAAGGTGTATCAGGTGTAAATTATGTTAGAAGTAGTTAGTATAAAAGTTAGGAGAATTAAAACCAAAAACATGTGTAAATGCATATATTATATTACTTTTAAACATAGGCTAATTTAGCCCTAGAAAAAATGTGGGATCCCCTATGAAAACCCAAATAATAAAACCCAATGTGTGCCTAATTTTTCAAGTAGTATTACATATATGACTCCTAACCACGTTTATCATAAACCTAGGTATCCTCCGAGGCCTGGAAGCTAAAGGCATAAAGAGTCCCACGCCAATTCAAGTTCAGGGTATTCCGGCGGTGCTCAGCGGACGGGACATGATCGGTATTGCCTTCACTGGCTCCGGGAAGACCCTGGTGTTTATACTACCGCTGCTTATCTTCTGTTCTGAACAGGAGGTCTATATGCCTTTTATAAGGTCAGTCCAAACAGATATATTAATTTACATCAATATTTCAGTCATAAGCAGCGATAGCCCGCTAGTACACTAATGTATGGAAGCGAATGTTGGTTATGGCAGAAGAAACATGAGAGTAAGATTAATGCAGTAGAGATGAGAGCACTCAGAAATATTCTTGGTGTGAAATGAGTGATAGGATAAGGAATGAAGTGATAAGGGTTAAAGCTGGTGTAAAAGAAGATATAGTGACAAGAATTGAGAAAGGTATGCTTAGATGGTTTGGTCATGTTGAGAGGATGAATGAAAGTAGATTAACGAAAGTGATTTATGATGGACAAGTGGATGGAAGTGTTGGGAGGGGAAGACCACGTAAGACCTTCCATGACCAAATACAAAAAATGTTAGAGAAAGGGCAGGTCAAAAGTACCCTAAACCGACGTGCGTGTATGAGGAGGTTAATGAGTGTGGATGAAGCTAAAAGTGTGTGCCAAGATCGTAGCAAGTGGAAGGATGTGATCTCTGCCTACCCCTACGGGAAAGAGGCGTGACAATATGTATGTATGTATGACACCCATAGACTGCAAATTCAAGGGGTCTCCAGTTCAAATCCTGGACCTTACAACTATAACATTTCGAAGATATGTGCGTTATGACCGCTTGCTCCGTGCCTCGGAAAGCACGTTAAGCCGTTGGTCCCGACTGTCATGAACATCTATGGCAATCATAATTAAGAAGTCAGTGGCTTTTAATATTCTGGCAGCTGTTTTAACCAAGTATAATGTTTTTTACTGAGTGGAGGAGCCATCGGTCCGAGAAACGACCGGGGTTTGAACCCGAGACCCTCGGAATTTGCAGTTTTTGGGTCTCACTATCGCTTGCACTTGACTGTGAATATTTTACAAAAACTCTTCGTATAATATTCAACTTACTACTCTGTCAACAAAGTACCGGGAAAAAATCAATACACAAAATTTTTGTTTTTCATCCAAATTGGTAAGTTTTTTTTTAAAAGACCTTTCTAATAACCAAGTGATGGATTTAAAATATTTTTAATCCATCACTTGCTTACAATGGATTTCCGCAAAGTAACGCCTGAATCAATAAATTACTTTCTAATAACGATGGCCATATATGTTCATGAGAGTCGGGAACGGCTTACGTGCTTTCTGAGGCGAGGAGCAAGCGATCACTCGTTAACTAAAAAATATATTCATTAATTGTTTCAGAAACGAAGGCCCTTACGGTTTGATAATCTGCCCATCGCGCGAGTTGGCTAAGCAGACCTATGACATCATACAGCATTTCGTCAAGCACCTGAAGATGGCTGGAGGTCCGGAGATCAGAACATGTTTGGCTATTGGAGGTGAGATACTCAACTGTGCTATCGGTTTTTATCATTATCTACTTACCCTTATATTGATAAGTCTTCATTCATTCACTCGTTCATTCATTAATTCTTTCATTTATTCCAAAAGTATATGTCCACTTTCAACTGTTTTTCCTGTGTGTTTTTACATAAAAACAAAATCACATAACTTAAATAATTATAAGTGTCTCCTTTTAAGCTTATAAGCCTTTGACAGAAGACACTACTCTTCCTTAACATGGAAAGTATTATTAAAACTTATTCTAATCGCAGACAATATTAGTCATTATAGTTAGATAGCAATAGTGATGTGAGTAAATGTGTGTGTGTGTGTGTGTGTATGTGCATGTTTACATACGCGACATAATAATATAATTGATATCCAGATTTAAATGCTTAATTTATCTAGTACAGCTTCAGTTTCTTTATATGATTTAAGTGCTAGCCATGTAGTGAGTAAATTTTTACAAGCACGGAGTGTCTTGTCGTATAAATATATGTCCCTATTGATTTTATATATCATTGACAGGCGTAGCAGTGTCAGAATGTATGGAAGTAGTCCAACGAGGCGTTCATATCATGGTGGCCACCCCTGGTAGACTTATGGACATGCTGGACAAGAAAATGGTAAGTGCCTTTTTTTCTTTGAAATAATGGCTTCGTGCGTTTAGCACATTTAGCCAATGTCAAGTAGGAAATACATTAATAACCAGAGGTCGGAATTAGGTAGAGTTATTTATGTACTTGCATCGAAATGTTGATATTAATGTGGACCTTCCCGGGATTTCAAATGGACAGTTTTGCAACTTCGGTCATCCAATATCATTGATGTAAGTTTGGCAACGTCGCGCGTGCAGTAGTCTAAATTAAAAAAGTAAAAGTAAATAACTTTTTGTTAAAAAGTAACAGGATTTTTTCTATTCTTTAAAATTAATCCCGGGATTTGAGGCATATCCACTATATTCTTTCGCTGTGTGAAATCAGTGTAAGTACATGAATAACTCTACCTAATTCCGACCTCTGTTAATAACATATAAATTATAATTAATGAGAATTAATCGTGATAAAGATAATAAATGGTAAATGGGATTCCCGCCCCCTAAACCCCCTAAACCATACTGAGATCTCACATGGACTTCTTGAGAGTATTTGAAAAGTAATTTTTCACTGTTTTGTTTAATTTACCAACACTCATGTATGTTCACAAACACTTAACGGTTAATAATCCACCGTTATTACAAATTAATGTTCGAAATATCTCAAAATTTTATAAAATAAAACAAAATTGCAGACATGACGCTTTCCTTTTTTTCCCGTCAAAAAGTTCGGTAAATGCTTTTTATTTTCTTTCTTTTTAAAAAACGGCTTCGTGCGTTTAGCAAATTTAGCCAGTGTCAAGTAAGAGAACATAATAGGTAAAGGCCTAAGAGGCCTTATATATAAATTAATAGCTTATTTTTTTGTGTAATGGTTTTAAGCTATTGCATAACTTCAATCGCGGGCCTTGAGAGTGGAGACCGAATCCAAAAATTCCGTAACGAAAAAACCTAACACCCCCCACTCCGACCGACACAGCGGTGATACTTTTTAGTTTTTCCATCTATCGATAAATAGCAGTACTTTTAATGACTTTTTCTCTTTAATTCAGCAACCCGCCTTTAGGTGGTATCTGCGTTACTGCGCATGCGTAATCCCCTTCTTCGCCCCGCAATCTGGTGACTCATGACTCATGCCTAAAGATGCTATGCAATAGCTTTACCGCGGCAGTCTCCGAGTGCCACAAGTCTTTTTTTTTTATAAAGCGTTTTAAATTTGCATTAATAGGTCCGTCTAAGCGTTTGCCGCTACCTTTGCATGGATGAGGCTGATCGCATGATCGACATGGGTTTCGAGGAGGACGTTAGGACTATATTCTCATACTTCTCCAGTCAGAGGCAGACTCTACTCTTCAGCGCCACCATGCCTAAGAAGATTCAGAACTTTGCCAGGTATTTACTTCTTTTTTTCTTCTTTTAGTAAATTTTTAAATACATACAAAGGGGTAGGCAGAGGCAAATTAGACGCCCACACTTTGCCAGTTAAATAGTTGGTCCCACGTAATAGGTGGCGAGCCTATTGCCGCTTACCGGGCACTGTTATGTTCGCCAGAGCCTCGTCCGTTGATCGGCAGGTGCACCACAGTGCAGTGCAGGTGAGGTTGAGGCTCTTCAGGTCTTGGTACGATCCTTATACACCATTTAGATTACATTCCTAAATATAGGATGTAAAAAAACCCTGATTAGAGCCGAGAACTATGTGTTCTGCCCACTATCGAACGCTTCCGTGCTTCGGAAGGCACGTTAAGCCGTTGGTCCCGGTTATCACTAAATGTGGTAGTCGTTAAGCCATGTTAAAGGCCTATTGGGCGGCTTGATGAATTCTAACAGCAGGACGCCATACGCCTGCCTCCGCCAATCCGCACTGGGTCCGCATGGTCCCAATACCCTCGCACCTTGGTATGTGAGAGGAGGCTCGTGCTCAGTAGTGGGACGTTTATGGGCTGAGATGATAATGATGATGATTGCACATAAATGTTCGAAATATCATAAATATTAGACAGTAAAACGAAACGCTTTATTTTTCCGCCAAGAAGTCCTCTTAAAATTATGAATTTAATTGGTTTTTATCTACTAATTACAACACTTTTCATGTCATTGCATAGCTCAATTTAATTTTAAACAAGATTGGTTGTCAATTTCGTCATAATACAAACATTATTCTGGTTCTGCCTTAGACTTCATAGGACCCAGAATAAACTAACCATGATTTGGCTGAATTTCAGTTATGTTATTACATGGAGCGACTGCTTTCGATGTAAACACCATTCTATGGCTAAACCAGCTGGATAAGTCAGGTCAGGTCTGAAGAGATCAGGATATTCGAAGGCGTTATCTTCTTAATAACGAATGCGATAGATGTCCATGACAGCCGGGATCAACGGCTTAAGATAATAACAATCGATAATAATGCACATAACTTCGAAAATCATAAGTGCACGACCAGGGTTTGAAACCTTTTTTTTTTTTTTTGGGATGGAAAATCATCAAATGACCTTCTCCCGCTGTGGGTGGAGCGGGAGGGTGTGTCAGACTTCTACTGACTAAAAACCATCCGTGTTCCTTCATGAGCCTGTAACACCAAGGCCGCGGTAACCCTTTCGAACAATCCCGCAAAGGGGGGTTTGAACCCTAGACCCTATGAATGTAAAGACTATGGGTCTCGCCTCTGGGCTTTCGCTGCTCCTACGACTAACGCACCCAATAAGTCCTTTAAACTTAAACTATCTTTCTTTCTTTATCTTTATCTCCAACCAGATCAGCCCTGGTCCAACCAGTGACAGTAAACGTGGGCAGAGCGGGAGCAGCGTCATTGCAAGTTCGCCAGGAGTTGGAGCCGGTGAAGGCAGAAGCAAGGACAGTCCATCTGCTTCAATGTCTCCAGAAGACTCCACCACCAGTGCTCGTGTTCGCTGAGAGGAAGCAGGATGTTGATGCTATACATGAATATCTCCTGTTGAAAGGTGAGTTTTATTAGGTAATGATGTTCTGAACATATCCTATGAGTTGGAACCGGTGAAGGCAGAAGCAAGGACAGTCCATCTGCTTCAATGTCTCCAGAAGACTCCACCACCAGTGCTCGTGTTCGCTGAGAGGAAGCAGGATGTTGATGCCATACATGAATATCTCCTGTTGAAAGGTGAGTCTTTTTAGGTGATGATGTTCTGAACATATACTATACGCCTGTTTCCTTGAAACGAGAGGCAGAGGAATAATATATGCCCACACTTCGCCAATTGTGTTGTTAGTTCCACAGAACAGGTGGCGAGTCTATAGCAGTTTATAGGGAACTTTTATGTCCGCCAGAGCCTCGTCCGTTAATCAGCAGGTGCACCACTTGCAGGTAAGGTTGGCTTGGGCTCCTTAGGTCTTGTTAGAATCCCTAAAAAAAAGTTTTTAGTTTTATAAGAGAAACCCCCTTATAATGTGTTACAGGAGTAGAAGCAGTAGCCATCCATGGTGGAAAAGACCAGGAGGAAAGATCTCGAGCCGTAGAAGCCTTTAGGAAGGGAGAGAAGGACGTATTAGTCGCCACCGATGTCGCCAGTAAAGGTTCGTCTTATCCATTTTACTTTGCTATATTAATTATCAAAAATTCAAAAATACTATTACCAATTTTTTAATGCCTGTAGACTATGAGAAAGCGGAGATGTTACACAAAAGTATGAAATAACACACACTCACACACAATCACACACGAACACACCCACCCGCACATACACAGTCTTATCCATTTATCTTTGGTTTTTTAAGAATGTAATTATCATCTAAAATACTATTACCAATTTCATAATGGCTGTAGACTATAAGGAAACGGAGATGTTACACTAATGTATGAAATAACACACTCACACATGAACATACACACACACCCACACCCATACACAGTCTGATCCATTTATCTTTGTTATTTTAAGAATGTAATTATCATCAAAAATACTATGACCAATTTCTTTATGCCTTTAGACTATGAGGAAACTGAGATGTTACACAAACGTATGAAATAACACACACACACACACACACATACACACACACACACATACACACACACACACACACACACACACACACACACACACACACACACACACACAGACAAATACCACCAATAGAGTGAAATCTATTAGGGAGGACAATGTTCAGCAGTGGACTTTATATGATGATGGAGGACCTGAAATGATGATGATGATTTTTTAATATTACAGTTGCGCTGGAATGGTCATTAAATCATTTTAAGCCTTTACTTGAAGTAAGGATTCTGTCAAACCAAAATAAATAAATCTCTTACAATCTTACCAATTATTTAGTTCCAAGATAAGTATCATTAAGAACTTGTGTTATGGATACTAAAGAATGGATAAACATACTTAAATACTTTTTTTTTGTAAATAAATACTTAATATACATAGAAAACACCCAGACTAGAACAAATATTCTGTTCATGCACACAAAGATTTGTCCTATGTGGGAAACGAACCCACGACATCAGAAGCGAAGTGCAGGTATATTTTTCAATTAGATTAAATGTATGTATGTTTGCATCATGTTTGTATGGGTGTACGGGGATCCTACCATCATCTTAGGAGCCCAAGCCAGCCTCACCTGCAAGTGGTGCACCTGCCGATTAACGGACGAAGCTCTAGCGAACAAAGAAGTGCCCGGTAAGCGGCAATAGGCCACCTATTACTGGGAACAACCACACAATAGGCTAATTGTGGGCGAATAATTATTTATGTAATCTTCATTGCACACTTTAAAGTATTACAAAAGGTGAACCTTAGGGTTAGCAGAAATCTTTAAAGGCGGTGCGATAGTTAATAATTATATTATGTATGTATGTTAATAGTTTAATTAGTATACGTATATTATGCCTCTGCCTACCTCTTTGGGGAAACAGGCGTAACTGAATGTATGTTTGCATAATCCCAGGTCTGGACTTCGCGAACATCCAGCACGTAATAAACTACGACATGCCCGAGGATATTGAGAACTACGTGCATCGTATAGGCAGGACGGGACGCGCGGGGGGAGAGGGCGTGGCTACCACCCTACTGGGGCGAGCGGCCGACTGCAGCGTGCTGAGGGATCTGGCGCATCTACTGAGGGAGGCTGGACAAAAGGTGAGCTGGGTTTGATAACCCTTTTATTTACGTCGGTAGCAAAATGCCTTGCCGCACTGCCTCCCGGCCAAACGGGGACTGAGAGGGGAGTGTGGGTCTCACTGCGGCAGACAGCAGCCTTACCCACTAAAATCTTCCGACGACGCCCGCCGCTATTGAAAAATGAGCGAGGGGCCCGTGCCAAAGTATAAAGCTTCTGACACTCCGCCCGAGGCCAACGTCTCCCGGATCAAAACCGGGAGGACCTCTTCAGAGAGGCGCAGTGGACGCGCCCCTCCTACCTCCTTGTGCGACCAAAGCGTGTGTGGCCGACTTCTCGGAGGGTCCATGGTTAGACAGCAGGGGCCCCCTGCCCCCACTGCCTAAGACCCTCCTGGCGCTGCTTGACGGGCCCTCCCGGCCCGCCCGCTGCGCCCTCCACAGGTCCCTCTTAGTTTCCCCCCCGGTAGTCAGTACTAAGGGCACCCAGAGTCGTCGGTCTCTGGGTGTTACCTTTTCCCTAGCGCCTCCTGCGCCCTACCGGGGGGTACCCTGCCCCCCCCCCCCCCCCCCACGACAAGGGGACTAGTTTTAAACCTGGTTTAACTTCTTCTTTTTTTTTGTTCTTTATTTTTTAGTTTTCTTGCATGTAAGTAAATCTAAGCTTAGTGGTTTCAGTGTATTTATAACTAGATTTTTTTATATATTTCATTTTGATCTTTTCAAGTGCTATGTAATAGTTTATGAAATAAATAACTTAGATCGTAGCAAGTGAAAGGATGTGATCTCTGCCTACCCCTACGGGAAAGAGGCGTGACATTATGTATGTATGTATAAATAACTTTTTACTTGTACTTTAAATTAATCCTTACTAATATTATAAATGCGAAAGTAACTCTGTCTGTCTGTTACTCTTTCACGCCAAAACTACTGAACGTATTTAAATGAAATTTGGTATACAGATAGTCTAGACCCTGAGAAAGGATATAGGCTACTTTTTATTGCGAAAAGGGGGTTGTAAATGTTACCCAAAGATACTATTCCACGCGGACGAAGTCGCGGGTAACAGCTAGTAGTTTATAAAATAAACAACTTTTTACTTTAAATAATCACATACCTACCTACCTTTATTTTCCAGGTTCCCCCATTTCTACTGGACATGATTGGAGAACCAGAAGTGCCTCTAGCAGACGGTCATGGCTGCTCTTACTGCGGTGGTCTTGGCCACAGGATCACAGGTATTCAATTAATGTCACTCTTAATTGCTTTTTTCACGCCCGAAATAAATATATCCGCGATTAGAGATGGAAACCGATCTTAGGCGACCGATGTGGCGTGGTGGTGAGTATATCAGCTCTCCACTCCTGAGGTCGTGGGCTCGATTCCCACACAGGACAAATCTTTGTGTGTATAAATATGTATATTTGTTCTGGACTGGGTGTTTTTCTATGTATATTAAGTATGTATGTACAAAAGAAAGTAGTTATGCATTTTTATTATTTAGTATCCATTAGTGGAGATTTGTAATTTGTTTGATCTTTGTGGAGATTTTTAAATGGTAATACATACATACATACATAAAGTCACGCCTCTTTCCCGTAGGGGTAGGCAGAGATCACATCCTTCCACTTGCTACGATCTTGGCACACACTTTTAGCTTCATTCACACTCATTAACCTCCTCATACACGCCCGTCGGTTTAGGGTACTTTTGACCTGCCCTTTCTCTAAATGGTAATAGGATTAAGTATATATTGTAAACCAATTGGAAATTTGACTGTAAATCTTCCTAAGAGAAAATAAATAAATATTTTTTTTATAATATTAAAATATTATTAAAAAATTCGAAATAGGTTTTTTTCTCTTAGACAGTGAATTCTGTATCTTTTGTAGGTTTTTTTAGTCAATGGCCATTTTATTTTTTTATTAATAAATATAATACATTTCTTGCTATAATTTAATTAACTAAATAGTTATGTTTTATTTTTCAGAATGTCCCAAACTGGAAGCAGTTCAAAACAAGCAAGCTTCAAACATTGGGAGGAGAGACTATCTAGCGAACACTGCCGCAGATTATTAACTAACATTATTAATATTTTGTCGACCGATATGGCGTGGAGGTCAGTATACCTGCACTCTGCCTCTAAGGTCGTGGGTTCGATACCCACATAGGATAAATATTTGTTCTGGTCTGGGTGTTCTCTATATATATTAAGGGAATATAATAAACTGAACCTCTAAAAAATACTTTTTTGATCATCAAAAATACTGATCTAGCATCTAATAGGGGATTGGTTAGGTTGGTAATTTATTAATTTTGATGACACATTAAATATGAGCCTATATGAAGTATGTATTTACA
Organism: Musotima nitidalis; assembly: GCA_949126915.1. Lineage (NCBI taxonomy): Eukaryota > Metazoa > Arthropoda > Insecta > Lepidoptera > Crambidae > Musotima > Musotima nitidalis. The sequence goes on from OX421440.1 coordinate 6,459,237, forward strand.
AAAGAAAACAGTTTTTATGTATGTTTATTTATCCGTTATTTAGTATCAATAACACAAGTTCTTAATGATACTTATCTTGGAACTAGATAATTGGTGTAATTGCCGGAAAATATTTATTTATTTTATTATTTACTATTCACTACATACTCTATTCTGGTTTAACTATACGAAAGCGGTGGCCCTCCCGCGGTGAGGTTTAACCATAGCACAATATTGTCGGTCTAGATGTGACAGCTCGCATAAGCAAACTGTCAAACTAAACAGGAGAGACAAAAAATAATTTATTGATTCAGGCGTTACTTTGCGGAAATCCATTGTAAGCAAGTGATGGATTAAAAATATCTTTGTAACAATTCCCGCGCTACCATAATTTCCCAAAAAATCGAGAAACTATTCAACACGACACGTGTTTCGCCCTTACACAGGGCATCTTCAGGTAAGATAGGAGCCTCAAAACAACGTGTGTCTTCACGACCAACGCTGAAACGAGAGTTCTTTTGAAACTAGTACCAGTGCTAATTACAAGGTGTCACTGAAAGCTGCTTTTTTGTCGTCAAAATGTTTTTTTAAAGCTCAAGACACATACATACATTCACGCCTGTTTCCCTTAAGAGGTAGGCAGAGGCCGACGGTCGAGGTAGGCGAGACCGATATGGCGTGGTGGTCAGTATACCTGCATTCCGCTCCTGAGGTCGTGAGTTCGATTCCCTCACAGGACAAATCTTTGTGTGCATGAATGTGAATATTTGTTCTGGTCTGGCTGTTTCCTATGTATATTAAGTATGTATTTACGAAAAAAAAAAAGTATTTAAGTATGTTTATCCGTTGTTTAGTATCCATAACACAAGTTCTCAATGACACTTATTTTGGAACTAAATAATTGGTGTAAGTGTCAGAAATATTTATTGTTATTATTATTATATATTTTACGCCCACACTTCGCCAATTATATAGTTGGTCCCACGTAATAGGTGGCGAGCCTATTGCCGCTTACCGGGCACCGTTATGTTCGCCAGAGCCTCGTCCGTTGATCGGCAGGTGCACCACTTGCAGGTGAGGTTGGCTTGGGCTCCTTAGGTCTTTGTACACCCTTTACATCCATGCTCAAGACATTTGCAAGCTAACACCGGAAATACAAAGTTTTCGGCATTAAAATCTTATTTTACTAAACATTTTTAGTTATCTAACTATCATATCTAGACCGACGCTACGTAGGTTTACACAAGATTAAGTTTAACAATAGCGCGATTCGTTCGGTTCGTGATGGCTCGCCGTTGACGTTCGTAAAAACATTGACAGGACTTCTTGGCGGGAAAGTGAAGCGTCATGTCTGTAGTTTTGTTTTATTTTCTAATATTTGTGATATTTCTAACATTAATGTGTAATAACGGTGGATTATTAACCGTTAAGTGTTTGTGAACGTACATGAGTGTTGGTAAATGAAACAAAACAGTGCAACATCATTTTTCAAATTTTATCTCAAGGAGTCCATGTGAGATCTCAGTATAGTCCCACATCTTTACTGAGGACTCAAGGGGTTTAGGGGAGGGTATTTCATCTTCGATTTATCATCTTGATCACCACTCATTCTCATTTACTATAAATTATATATAACTTATATATCACTTACTTGACACTGGCTTAATGTGCTAGACGCACGAAGCCATTATTTAAATGGGAGAAGAAGTTTAAATATAGCGCGATTCATTCGGTTCGTGATGGCTCGCTGTTGACATTCGTAAAAACATTGACATTCAACATGGCCGACCATCAACATGACGCCAGACTATTAATAATCTGTGTCAAATCTCGTTCCGAAGTAACTTCAAAAATGATGTTTCCCTCTGGGTTGCGGAGGTCAGATGGCAGTCGCACCACGTAATAACTGACACTCACCCAAATCTGGTTGAACCTACAGCAGACCAGACCCTGGGCCCTAAGCTTAAGTCTAGGGCAACCGGGATAATGCAAACTTTTTTCAATGTTTTGTTTTGTCTAAGTTTATAAATAAATTGGAGTAAAAGTTAATTGTGTGTGATATTTCGTGATTTTATGAGAATGTAAAAGTATGTTTAAGCATAAGTAATTGTAAGTGAAGTTTGTAAATATATCTATAATACATGAATGTAAAGGAATAAAATATTTTTTAAGTAATTTCAATATTTATTTTCTTTTAGATAATAACTATTTAAAAGGGCACAAAGATCCGCTTATTCTGTTTATCCACCCTAAGGCGGATTTCGAAACGCGTGCCTTTCTATCCACTCTGAATGGGGTGGATAACCGTAATTCGTATAAAATGTTTCTTCCGATTTTTTACCCCAAGTATTTAGTTTGAATAAAATTATCCCGGTGAGATGTTTGAATTTAATATTTATTTTTAAACGATTAAAAGTAAAAGTAAAAAAAATATTTATTTCATGAACTATTATACATACCTAGTACTTGAAAACGTCATAATTAAAAATAAAAAAAAAACAAACGAAATAATATTACACTAAATCACGAAGCTTAGATTCACTTACATGCGACAAAACAATTTAAAAACAAATAATAATTAAGTGTAAGTGAATCTAAGTGCCAGTTCCGAGCCACCGCTCTGTAAGAAGAACTGGTAAGAAACTCACAGGCTATGCTCTTTTAAATATGTCCATTAGCTTGGTACTAGAATTACAATCTTCATTTGTCTGTGAAGCTATACAATGCAATATAACATAAATAACATAAAATAATCTTAAAATCTAAATTGTAGGTAAGTACCTACATGGTACTTTAAGAGGCGGAATATATTTATAAATTTTGCAATTTGTCCAGAAAATGACCAACACTTATTTCGTTATTGAATAGACGTTGTTGCGTATCCTGGATAAATTCGTCATTATGTATATTTGCAATCGTTTTCTAAATTTTTGTGCTGCAGTAGACGTAATTAGCGAAGAACTGAGCGTTTTTTTCACGCATTTCAAAAACTTGATTGAACTAAATTTGAATGATAGATGAGTAAAGAAAACTATTTTCAGCTCAAACAAGAAGGTAAGTATGTATATCTAAAATATTGACGTGACAACGTCTTATAAATTGGTTTGCCGGGTGACACTTCAAGAAACTGCGTTACGCTCCGCTCACGTTATGCGTTCACAATGAGAGCGAGTGAGAGGCACGCGTCCCTTCCACTCGGGCATGGTTAGCCCGCCTAAGAGCGAGAGAGACAGACATAAATATAATTCTTTGTATAAATAAATGTTTTAAATTGTTACTATTATTTCATTTTTCTTCCTACTATACGAATGAATATTCACATTAACATTATTTTACCACTCAAAGTCGTTGTCACGTAAAACTTTCGCCCGTGTACCGACTTTACAGGCAACCCATTTTTTTAATGTTTACGAAGTTTTTTGGACCGGGTATGTGTATGTTTCTGTAAATGATTGTACGTAGGCAGGGGAGAAAATAGGAAGAAATATATTATAAGAATTACGGTTATCCACCCCGTTCTGGGTGGGCAGTAGAACACGCGTTTCCGAATATCCGCCTTGGGGTGGCTGTTTTAGGGTGGATAAACGGATTAAGCTCAAAGATCTTTATATGACACGTGTCATTTGGTGAGAGGTGGCTAGCTCATCGTCCACATTGAAACTAGACGAGAACCCATTCCTTAGTCGCCTACTACCACACCCTCGATCAACACCTGGTGGGGTAGAATTAACTTCTATTAAAAGGGTATAATTCAAAAAACATGGTTTGTTGAAGGATGTAATCTCTGCCGGATCTGATATGTCGTTTTGAATGCTGTCGTTACGAAAAAAAATCTAGAGGTCCTTACGAAAAGCCGTTGTCTCGAAAATCCGCTAATTTAATGACGGACTAACGAAAACGCTGTCTCAAAATCCTACTAATATTATAAACGTGAAAGTTTGTATGTGTTGACCAACAAACTTAAAAACTACAGATACAGAACAACTACAGGCGATCTTATCGCTAAAAGCGAGCGTAAAACTGATACAAACAACTAATCAGATATATTTAAAAAATAAGACTTCACCCTCTAAGATTTCTCTTCCTCTTTTAAGGAGATTAAAAGAGCTTAATCTATACTTAGTTGGTTAGCTTGTTTTTTAGAATTTTGGGTTAGTTATGTAAATATGAAATTAGTGTGACATTAAACTGCGAAGATATTAGAGTTTGCAAAACACAATTACCTCACGTAATTTTTTTTCTTCTACGTACACATACATACATTCACGCCTGTTGCCCCGAAGGGATAGACAGAGGCATATTATTCGCCCACACTTCGCCAATTATATAGTTAGTCCCACATAATAGGTGGCGAGCCTATTGCCGCTTACCGGGCACTGTTATTTTCGCCAGAGCTTCGTCCGTCGATCGGCAGGTGCACCACTTGCAGGTGAGGTTGTTTTTCTCCTAATTGGAATAAAAAAAGTTCCGCTGGGGCAACGTAGTCACAGCCGAATCAGTTTTTGATAAAAACTTCCCGGTTGGTTCAAATTTTTACTTACCATACACAAGTACACGACGTCATACTCTGAAAATATGATTAACTCAAAAAGTAAAATTCGAACTTTCTCCGCTGAGGCAACGTACTCGTCTAAACGGACTTATTTAATCAACTAGTTTACATATAAATTAACAACTTATTTAATCAACTAGTATTCAAAATTAAGAAGAGACAAATTATATTCGACAAGCAAGAGTTTTGCGGCGGACGGTTGGGTCGTCGTCGAGCGTCGCTGCGCGTCCTCCGTTATATATAAGGTTAGGTTAACCCTAATTTTGACGTTCACGAGTACGACCCGATACCTCTTAGTCTGGTTTCACAGCTATCCGGGATTCCCGTACGGACTATTCATGCGCGGAAAACGGGTATGGGTCACGCCTGCAGTGCTCTGAAACGCGTGTTCAGTAAGTAGGTACGATACGATAGCGCGTGCGCAGGAATCCGCGTCGCTGTAAAACAAAGAGATTTAATATAGTAAGTAATAGTTAAATGTCTTTGCTGTAAAACGATGTTCTAGTGCCTAACACATGCTTCCGCTCCCGCGCCCGTACAGCGGTGAAACCAGCCTTAACTTGGTTCGTAAAAAGGGCCAGTAGAGGTACCCTAACGAGCTGGTGATGAAGATGACTATTGGTCGATGACCAGATCGTATGCTCCTCACCCCGCGCAATGTCACGCATCATTTAATGTCGGAAGTATTCATAAAACAAATCTCTGGAAACTTCTTGGCGGGAAATGAAGCGTCAAGTCTGCAGTTATGTTTAATTTTCTAAAATTTGTGATACTTTGAACATTAATGTGTAATAATAACGGTGGATTATTAATAGTTCAGTGTTGTGAACGTAAATGATACAAAACAGTGAAACATAACTTTTAAAATTGTCTGAAGAAAACTCAGTACTCACATCCTGAGGACTCAAGGGGTTTAGGGGGAGAGTATCTCATTTACCATTTATCACCACTCATTCTCATTTACTATGATTCACATATTTCTAATATAGTACTTGACACTTGGCTAAATGTGATAAACGCACGAAGCCTCTATTCAAAAGAAGTAAAATATCATTGATTTTATTCGTGGTCATTTTTACTAAACATAAAAATTTTCAACAATCTTTAATTTTGCCCTTAAAATATAAATAAAACAACAATTGCTAAGGCATTTCGATTTATTGTAATTATTATAGTATAGGTATAGTCAACACCAAAAAAAATATTTCAAACTTAATTATCCAGAGTGCATGTGTTAATGATCATTATCATCATCATTAATAATTAGACTAAAATGATAAAACTATGTTGGTATTTATATCTGAGTACGACTGTACAACACTCATCCTGAAATACTGTGATGAAACGATTATAATTAATGCTATTTAACAAATTATTCAAGATCAGCAATAAAAACTATTCGTAAATTACAATTTTACGATTGTTTAAACCACTTTCCACCAAACCAACAACACTAAAAGTTCAGGAACGATTACGATTAGTTGTATTTTATTAATTTTATTCAATAAAACAATGAGTCCTCTTTGTAAATCACAAATTAAATGATTTTATCAGCCACAATGGTACGCGTATTTTATAAATAATATGCGGCGCAACAATATATTTTTACTAGATTATTAAAGATTCTTTCAGTTCTACGTAAGTGTGACAGAACATAAGTTATTAAAATAACTATATGTAATCCGTAAAAAGCATATAACTACCAGTACAATCCTTAATCCACGATTATCATAATCATAAAACTTTATAATCATAATCGTTACATCACTAGACATACATGCCCAAACTATTAATAAAAAACAAATTATATCTTTTATATATCTCCTCGCGCGAAATTAATCTAAGAACCAAAGATTCTAGTTAATTAAAAAAACTAAATATACAACTATTTTAAGCACACATTGTTGGAAAGTAACGTTAACTTACATAATATATACCTTTAAATTAATATTATTGTTACAGACGATCTAAAGATGGTTTTAAAATAAAACATACAATATAAACAATGTTTTTAATTTAACAAATATTCACTGCAACAATATTTTGTTTTAATTTTGATGGTAATGTTATTAAAAACTATTTCTTGTATAAAAAAAAAATGTTTTTTTTTAATAAAATTACTTCTAAGATAATAATTCAGCTGTGTTCATGAAAAAATACAATATTATTATCCTGACCCTACATTATGCATTTTTTTTAAATACATAGATACAAAATCATTTCATTTCTTTTTAAAAATATCAAATTGACTGTACATCAAATCTTTCTCGAGTTATATGGAGGTCATTTTACATAAGCTGAATGAGATGCTGAAAAAATTTTTTTTTAATCAAATTTGAATTTTCCAGCATTTTTGTGGGCTAACTGTACAGTTTATAATTTACCTTAAAATCGAACTTACAGTATTTGTTTATATTAGATAATTCATAACTATTTGATATAGTTTAAAAATAATTAATATGTCTTCTTAATTGTAGACAAATTTTAGAAAACAGATTAAATGATTTTGATACTTTATACATACCAAAACTCGGAATAAAAAAAAAAGTGAAACAATTTAGTATTACATAGATTCAAATCTAGGGTGAAATTTTGGTGTCTATGATAATTTCACTATCTCTTCTATTTTTTTTAATTGCTCGTCATAATGACTACATTCTGCCTGCTGGCAAGCAGTTCAAAATAAGGGAGCATTTAATACCGTGGAATTACCACGGTAACCAAAAAATGCCGTTTCACGCCCCTATTAAAATATTAATATTCAATGTTATTTGCGTAAAATTCGTTTTTAACTGTTCATATGTATTAAAGATAGCTCTAAAACGACTGAACATGTAGATAAAAAAACTTTTAAATATTTATTCGATTTTTAAATTGAAAAAATGTAAAGGCTGAAAGAATTAATATATGAACTTGCAGCATATTAAATTCTATATCTTTAAAAATCGCCGACAGATAGTTGAATCAGATTGTGATATGCCTAGGCGTTTCATAAATGCCACTATTTATGAAACAATTTTCAAACTGGATGTTAGAGGTTATTTTTTGTACACTTTTAAGAAACAAGAACTTAATTTGTGATTTAAAATTTTGCATTTACAATTTCTATTGCATTGCATTTACATTAAGAAAAATGTTGTTTAGTAAAAGCGTCCTATATTATAAAAATACTAGATACAAAAAATACTAGTTGATTTTTGGGACTTATGGGGCATATCATACGACCGTTTTAAGGCAAAACTAATATATTAATTCTTTATTCATTCAGAAACTGGACATATCACTATGATTAATAAGTTTTAAAGCAGTTTTACATGACAACACTTATTACACTAGGAGTCGCTCGCGACTTCGTCGATATAGTAAATAGATCGTGTGTTCGAATCCAACACAGAGCAAATATACATGCAGGAAAATGAATACTTATCTTGTTTGGTTTGTAAATATATATAATTACAAAAAAAGCAGATATTGATTTTATTAAAATTTTGTCTAAAAGCACATTATAAAGCACACGTGAAGTCACAATTCAAGTGAATCGAAAACGATCACAGATGTTAAGCAGTGATAAAAGGTCACATCTTGGATGGGTGATCGATTGTGAGACGTTTTATTCATAGCTTATCGTGTCTCATTGTAGTGTACTGTGGCTTCCTCTCTCATCTCACGGTTGCAAGAATCGACAAGAGAAATTCTACCGGATGATGGGCAGCAGCGTCTTCCTGCGAACTGGCTGGAACTGCGCTCACCAACCCGCCTGCCCAGCGTGGGGATTATGGGCAAATATCCCCCAATAGAATCTATTGGGGAGGCCAATGTTCTGCAGTGGACTTTTTATGGCTGATACGAAGACTACCTTGTTTTGGAAGGCATCCTAGCTGCTTAACGTGTTACTGCGCTTTTAAACATACTCTTGTACATTAAATTTGTTCTTATACCACTTTTTCATGAAAGAAATCTTGAAATTAATAAAAATAACTGTAAACCGAATAAAATCAAGCATTAAGCCTTAAAAACTTAACCGTTAACATTACTTCCCAACACAACACGAATAGATTAAGTGACAAAATCATATCCCAAATACTTTTTATTTTTCCGTCTCACTCTTGCTTTTTTGGGGTCATCATAATCTTCATCCGGCTCATAAGTCAGACTGTTATCTACCACCCAATCCTCACCATCACTCCTGATCTGTATTTGCTTCACCTGGTCCCGAACAGCTGTGAATCGTTTCTTCTTCTTCTTACCCGACTCTGTTGTCTCTTTGCGTTTCCTCGGACGTTCCTCGAGCACCAAATGCTCGTACTCTTCAACGATATAGTTCTCTGGCTCGTAGCTGGTGGTGATTTCTACACCGACTGATGGGTCTACATCAGGTAATATGTAGTAATTATCGAAATCACCTTGTAATGTTATTTCATTCATTTCTGCTGTGAAATGCCTCTTCTTTTTGCCCGAGTTGCAATGCTTAATGTAAGCGTACTTGGTTTTTGGTTCTTCGGGTATGATATTGACCATCCATTCCTTGTTCTCTGATGCTGGGATCTCTTTGACTTCCTCCATAGTAATCTCCTGTTCTTGCGCTATCTCATATATGAAATTGTCTGGGATGTTCCCGTCCTCCATTATGTGGAGAACTTCACCTTGCTCGGTTGTCTCTGCCGTTGAAGTTTGGGGTATAATCTGGTGGGAAAAAGATAAATTGTAACTATTTTTTTTTTTTTTTAAATATTTCTGACACTTACACCAATTATTTAGTTCCAAGATAAGTATCATTAAGAACTTGTGTTATGGATACTAAATAACGGATAAACATACATAAATACTTTTTTTTTTTTTTTTACATACATACTTAATACACATAGAAAAACACCCAGACAAGAACAAATATTCATATTTATACACACAAATATTTTATACTTCAGTTTTTTTATAGGATTTTCAAGAGATCAGTACGTAGTGTTATGTTAGGGTGATTTCGCTAGAACGATTAGGAAAGCGCAAAATTATTTTAAATTAATCATTAAATGGGTGCTTATTTGTGTGACATTTCATATCAGCGCTTCCGTGCAGAGCCGTTGGTCCCAGTTATTACTAAATGTGGTAGTCGTTAAGCCACGTTAAAGGCCTAATTGGACGCAGGACGCCATACACCTGCCTCCGCTAATCCGCACTGGGTCCGCGTGGTGGAGTATGACCCAATACCCTCGCACCTTGGTATGTGAGAGGAGGCTCGTGCTCAGTAGTGGGACGTTAATGGGCTGAGATGATGATGCCACTAAGGCATTTTTGGTGTTAAAAAACTGAAAATAGTAGCATACAATAAAATGAACGCGACAGATCGCGTTTCCGTGTGAGCCAAGCGTGCAGACGAAATTAAAAGAAAAACAGCGCTTCAATTTTGTTCTAGACTTCTTGGCGGGAAAGTTTTGAAAGTGCAGTTTTGTTTTATTTTCTAAAAAATTTAACATTTAAAGTAAATAATTTATTGATTCAGGCGTTACTTTGCGGAAATCCATTGTAAGCAAGTGATGGATTAAAAATATATTTGTAACAATTCCCGCGCTACTATAATTTCCCGAAAAATCGAGAAACTATTCAACACGACACGTGTTTCGCCCTTACACAGGGCATCTTCAGGTAAGATAGGAGCCTCAGAACAACGATGTCTTCACGACCAACGCTGAAACGAGAGTCAACTTATTTAAAGTCTCTTACCTCGATGATCTGCTTAGGATCCTGCATCTTGGCGATGACCTGCTCCGATTGAGTAATGGAAGCCTCACTCTTCTCGGTTTCTACCTTCACAACCCACAACTGCTTGCGTTGGAGATTCTTCAACGACCTGTTTGATGTGTAAAAGTTTTACTTTATTAACCATTTGTAGTTTAAAATATTGAATTTATATGGGCACATTTTTTGTGTTTTTTATTGTAAACAGATTATAAACATACTCAAATAATAAAACGGAAGCTATCTTCAAAGGGATACTATTCTATAAAAGATAAATGGCAGATAAAAATGCTTGGGATTATACTGCCGTTTGTTGCAGGCTATTCTAATATAAATAATTAAAATTTATAATTTTTATAAAAAAGCTATGTTCATGACAGCCGGGACCAACGTCTTAACGTGCTTTCTGAGGCACGGAGCAAGCGATAATTACAAACACACAACTTCAAAGCGTTCTATAAACTTGAAGCGCTCGTAGCTCCGCGGTGCTCGGTGGTCGGAAACGATCGCCGAAGTACAGCAGAGTTTACAGAGGTCAGTCCTTGGATGGGTGACCGTTTGTGTGGCATTTGATATCGAGCGCTTCCGTGCTTCGGAAGGCACGTTAAGCCGTTGGACCCGGTTATCACTAAATGTGGTAGTCGTTAAGCCATGTTAGAGGCCTAATGGGCGGCTTGATAAATTCTAACAGCAGGACGCCATACACCGCCAATCCGCACTGGGTCCGCGTGGTGGAGTATGACCCAATGCCCTCTCACCTTGGTATGTGAGAGGAGGCTCGTGCTCAGTAGTGGGACGTTTATGGGCTGAGATGATGAACTTCAAAGTGATGCACAAAAGATCCGACATAAGGGTCAAAGTGCGCCACGGACAGTCTGTGGCCCCCGCGACAAGATAACTTTGAAATCATACGTAAGCAACCAAGGTTTGAACCCGAGACCCTGAAGTTTGAAGTCTATAGGTTTCGCCACTGGGCTATCGCCGCTTATGTGTATATTTTATGTGTTTTTATTCATGTGTATGTTTCATGAATGTGTATGATTCATTCATGTGTATGATTCATTCATGTGTATGTTTCATGAATGTGTATGATTCATTCATGTGTATGTTTCATGTATGTGTATGTTTCATGTATGTGTATGTTTCATGTATTTTTCATATACATATATATGTGTATATTATATGTATGTTTCGTATATGTGTATGTTTAATGTATGTGTACTCACAAGTATCCAAGCGTGTCGACCAGTTGTCTGACGTTTAACCTGGATATATTCTCTGGTTGTGCCTTCGGCGGTTTGGCGCTGTAATTGTGCTCGTAGCGTATTACTTCCAATACTGTAAAAAAAAAATTACATACATTATTTGTAATATCAGCTCAATGCTGAATATCAACCTACCCAATAGATTAAATTTAATTGAGGAGTATTTGCCCATAATCAGCACGCTGGGCAGGCGGGTCGGTGATCGCAGTTCCAGCCAGTACGCAGGATGACGCTAGTGCAGTTAATTAATAAATAAAGATTTTTTTTAAATTTCTTAATCTTAGTATTATCCCGGATGCCTTAGACTTAAGTTAATGGCCTTGGTACTCCCCCCCCCCCGGCCTGGTCTCCAACTTAAAGTATTGGGGGGCTGAGTAATATTGCGGATTTTTAGACATAACTTCTTTTACAACGTACACAAGTAGTACGAAAGTAGTATACCTTCATAAATTGTGATATTTCGTGTTAGTTTCTAAAACTAAATAGAAACCTTTAGTTAACCCTTTAACGGGCAGAACATGTTAAAGATTTTCATTGCCTTTCTACCTTAACTCAACTCGATAAGGTTCAATTTATGGTGGGAATATGTCCACCGTTGCCTTACAAAGGGTTAAGTCTTCAATACTCTACTGAATGACTGTGAGAGAATGACCTAAACGGTACTCACTGTTGAATTTCGCAAATTACTTCACACTGGCAAATACTCAAATCGACTGAATTGACAATACAAAAAAATATTACAGATTGATATTAATTTAAAAGTATAAAGTTCATTATTTTATAAACTGTGTCGTATAATGCACTTGAAAACGTGAAAACAAAATATAAATTAAAAAACTAAATATTACTACAATAAAATCACAAAGCTTAAATTCACTTACATGCAAAAAAATAAAAATTAAGTGTAAGTGAATCTAAGTGCCAGTACCGAGCCACCGCTCTGTGAGAAGAACTGACAAGAAACTCACAGGCTATATATTATAACAATACAAAACTATGAAGTGTAAGAAACCCTATTATGAACTCTATAGTATTGTCTACACAATAGAGCTCTGTGAATCGTTAGAACGATAATCTTATTTGGAGCATTATTAAGCCAATACTTAAATAAAAAAAATATCATCTTAAGTTTAACTACAAGCCTGAATGGCTTGATTAAACTTTACTTGAACCTAAAGTATTTATAATTAACAATTTAGCTCATTAGATATTGTCAATATTAGTTTCAAAGAATTTAAACATCTTGGGGCTTATTACAAAACAATATCTAAAGTTGAACCAGGTTTAGAACTAGTGCTGTCACTGTATCTGATTTATTTATTAATAAGGTACATGAACAATATACATAAAAATACATTATACTTCTACGTCTAACAGATGAACACAACATTCACTGCATGTAAACATGAACAAAAATTAACATATCATCAATAACCTAAAAATTAAAGACACAGACAAAAATAAATGAAATCATACATACAAACAAACACACTCAAAATCAAAAAGAAAAATCGAGAACAAGAGATACAATTGATCGTAATTTAAATATATTATTGTGAGATCAATTTAACGAATTTAATTTAATTTCAATGTGACAAATTTATTAAATAAAAGGGACAGCACTAGTTTTAAACCTGGTTTAACTTTAGATCCTGAGGGCCTACTCTAATTCAACGAAAACGAAACTTCGCTATACCCATTCCTTTCACTCGATAATGATATACCCAAGGAGTGACAGAGATAGATGCAACGAATTTTCGTTTTCGTTGAATTAGAGTAGGCCCTCTGTTTTGTAATAAGCCCCTTGTGACTGAAATATTAAATAAATATTGTATAACACTCACTTAGCCAAACACATACATTTACTCACGCCCTCATATATTCATATTCATTTATTCAAGTTTGGCTCAAAAGAGCTCTTATGAACGTCAAAACTTAAAAACTAGCGCGCCCATTCACTGCGGGCGGGAGCTTGATCGTAAAAGAACGGGCAAGAAAATCGTCAAGGTTAGTTTTTTTTCCTCACACAAGCACGCGCACACACACACGCATACATATTCACACACGCACACACACAACTTTCCTCTTTTCTTAGCACTGTTTAATTTTGATTTGCTCAAGAAAGAACATGGATGGTTTTTAGTCAGTAAAAGTCTGACACACCCTTCCGCTTCACCCACAGCGGAAGACGGTCATTTGATGATTTTTCATCCTGAAGAAAAAAAAAAAAAAAAAGTGTAAGGATAAATATTATGTAATATTTTTTAAAGTTGAATTACCTGTGAATTTTGTACTACTACTTTACCTACCTACCTACTTTGATCATGAAGATTTTAAATCGAATTTGAAGATACAATTATATATAAAATCACGCCTGTTTACCCGAAGGGGTGGGCAGAGGCATATTATACGTCCACATTTCGCGCTCTACGTAATAGGTGACGAGCGTATTGCCGCTTACAGGGAACTGTTTGCTAGAGAGAAATTGAAAATAAGGTATCCGTTGGGGTCTAATATTAATTGAATGTTTTGTCTACGTTTATCGACCCTTGAATTACAGAAAATTTTCTACATTAGGGCCGTTCATTTATCATGTGAGTTTTTCAGGGGGAGGGGGGGTATTTGGCAAAAATCACAAGAGGGGAGGAGCGGTGCAGTAAAATATTAAGTGTAATAATATTTTCGTGAAATGCGAGATATTTAAACCGAAAACTGCATGTTCGTCCTTCACGTATCTTAACGGGACGATCGATTGATACTTTATACCTGTATTCAAAGATAATATCATAACAAATTTAAACTCCTGGTACCTGGTACAAAAATGTACACGTGATTTAGGGTAGGGAAGAGGGTTGGTCTTTAACCCCACCACTTATCACCAAGAGGGAGGGTTGGTTCATAAAATCGATAAATGGACAGCCCCTTGACTTCAATTATTGATAATTAGAGATATGATGATAATAATGGATAATGAGACATTAATTGAAAATTGAAAATAAGGTACCTTTAGGAACTGGCCCTTCAATGAACTGTTCGAACAGCCCCTGATAACCGCTTGTGGATGCACCGCCTGCAACCAGAGGGGCATTTTAAACGAACGTTGCTGTAGCTACAGTTTTTACTGGGCAATTGAAAATTTTAAATTCATGTTTAATTGCAATTGGGTGTATAGGGATTCTACGGTTGCTGTAGCTACAGTTATTACTGGACAATTGAGAATTTAAATTTATCCTAAATTGCGATTGGGTGAGAGCCCCAGCCAACCTTACCTGCATGTTGTGCACCTGCCGATCAACGGACGAGGCTCTGGCGAACAAAACAGTGCTTGGAAAGCGGCAATAGCCTCGCCACCTATTACGTGGGACCAACTATATAATTGGCGAAGTGTGGGCGTATAATATGCCTCAGCCTACCCCTTCGAGAAAACAGACGTGAATGTATGTATGTATGTTTAGTTGCATTTTAAAAGCACTATATCCAAACAGAGCGGCATTTAAAACTGGATGCTGTAGGTATAAATATTACTGGTGTATTGAGATTTGTATTTGCAGTATAATTTCACTTTAATCGCATTTTAAAGGCACATTTTCAATGTAGGGCAGCGTTTTCAATTTTGGTTGCTGTAGCTGCATACATTACTGGACAATTTAGAAAAATATCTCCTTGAAATGCACTGTAATCCTAGCGAGACAGACCAGAACGACAAAACTCGTTTTCCTTTTTTTTTGCGGTGGGAGAAAAGGCAATAGGCTCGCCACCTATTACGTGCCTCTGCCTACCCCTTCGGGGAAACAGGCGTGAATGTATAGTCGTTATTAGGAAGTCAGTGCCTTCTAACAGACTGACAGCTGGTTGTTTAATCATAGAATGATATTTCCCTCTGGGTTGCGGAGGTCAGACGGCAGTCGCTCCATGTAATAACTGAAATTCAGCCTAATCTGGTTAAACCAGTAGTCAGACCCTGGGCCAAAGGGCACTCAGGATAATGAAAATAACTATGCACTAAAGCATTAAGCTGAATATTTCATTATCGCAGCCCATTAACGTCCCACTACTGAGCACGAGCCTCCTCCCACATATTAAGGTGTGAGGGTATTTGGTCATACTCCACCACGCGGACCCAGTGCGGATTGGCGGAGGCAGGTGTATGGCGTCCTGCTGTTAGAATTTATCAAGCCGCCCATGAGGCCTCTAACATGGCATAACGACTACCACATTTAGTGATAACCGGGACCAACGGCTTAACGTGCCTTACGAAGCACGAAAGCGTCCGATATCAAATGCCACACAAACGGTCACCCATCCAAGGACTGACCTCTGTAAACTCTGCTGTACTTTGGTGATCGTTTCCGACCGATACGAGCGCTTCAGAGCGCGAGAGCTGAATATTTACCTGTTATTAAACACATATTATGTGTAAGTACACAGGGCACAGCTGAGCATCGCATTTTTTACATTTTGTAATCGGAAACGCAACGATTACATAATTGTCTGTGTGACTGTACTATTCTTATTCCAAAAAGATACATAGAGCATGCTTAATGGATGGATGTGACTTAAACAAAACAAGACGATTTTTGGAATACTTGTCCTACTTGTAAGCGCTTTAAATTGATACTGTTTTTTTCATTAGTAATTCTGCTTGTGTTTTGAACGTTTGATTAACATTGATTCGATCTTAGTAAGAAATATAAAGAGACTTCTTGGCGGGAAAGTGAAGCGTCATGTCTGTAGTTTTGTTTTATTTTCTAAAATTTGTGATATTTCTAACATTAATGTGTAATAGTAATAACGGTGGATTATTAACCGTTAAGTGTTTGTGAACATACATAAGTGTTGGTAAATCAAACAAAATAGTGCAACATAACTTTTAAAATTTTCTCTCAAGGAGTCCATGTTTTTTTAATGGTATGTTTTTTCTTTTACATTATGGCTTCGTGCGTTTAGCACAGTTAGCCAGTGTCAAGTAAGAGCTATGTTAATAATACATAAATCATAGTAAATTTTATGAGAATGCGTGGTAATTAAGGTTATTAATGGTAAATGAGATGCCCTCCCCCTAAACCTCTTGAATCCTCAGTAAAGATGTGGGACTATACTAAGATCTCACATGGACTTCTTAAGAGAATTTGAAAAGTGATGTTGCACTGTTTTGTTTCATTTACCAACACCCATGTACGTTCACAAACACTGAACTGTTAATAATCCACCGTTATTAGACATTTACGTTCGAAATATCACAAATTTTAGAAAATAGTGGTGGAGGTTTTCTAGTAGTATTATGAAGTTTTGGAATCAATACCGAAAATTTAATTTCAGACTAATATTTTACTTTCCTACACTCCTGTACGTTGCCGAAGAAGTTATGTCGAAAAATACACAATTTTACACATAAAGACTAGAATTTACACTAGTAATGGAAAAATACACTATTTCTACACATAAAGACTCAGTTATGGAAAAGTACCATATTTTTACACAGTAATACTAGAATATACACTAGTAATGGAAAAATACACTATTTTTACACATAAAGACTCAGTTATGGAAAAGTACCATATTTTTACACATAAATACTCGAATTTACACTAGTTATAGAAAAATATACTATATTTACACATATGAAGATTCAGAAAAAGTACCCTATTTTTACACATAAAGAATCAGTTGTGGAAAAGTATCCTCTTTTTACACATAAAGACTCAGTAATGGATAAGTACCCTATTTTTACATATAAAGACTCGAATTTACACAAGATTTGGCAAATAAAATACAGCTGCTATGTGTCTTAACCGCGTTGGCGCTAAATCTTAAGCCCGTTTTGGTGAAAATAAATAGTTACATATTCAACTATTTTCGACGACCGATATGGGGTGGAGGTCAGTATACCAGCACTCCGCTCCTAAGGTCGTGGGTTCGATTCCCACACAGGACAAAACTTTCTGTGATTTATTTATTGGTTTCAGCAAAAGTAACTTACTCTGGTTGTCTTTCTCTGTGGGCTGCTTCGATGGTTGCGACTCCTGCTGGCTGAGCAGCTCAGGCAGCATCGGTGAATCTATCCATAGTCCTTGGTTGTCCAGCTCAAAGTGGTACCTAAACATTTTAATCTTACATAAGTGAATGGATGAAGCGCTCGTAGCTCCGCGGTGCTTGGTGGTCGGAAACGTTAACCGAAGTAAAGCAGAGTTTACAGAGGTCAGTCCTTGGATGGGTGACCGTTTGTGCGGCATTTGATATCGAGCGCTTCCGTGCTTTGGAAGGCCCGATTATCCATTGGTCCCGATTATCACTAAATGTGGTAGTCGTTAAGCCATGTTAAAGGCCTAAATGGGCGGCTTGAAAAATTCTAACAGCAGGACGCCATACACCTGCCTCCGCCAATCCGCAATGGGTCAGCGTGGAGTATGACCCAATACCCTCGCACCTTGGTATGTGAGAGGAGTGCTCAGTAGTAGGACGTTAATGGGCTGAGATGTTGATGAAGTGGGTGTATAGGGACCTCTTGGTCAGACGAGGCTCTGGCGAACGTAAGAGTTCCCTGTATGCGGCATTAGGCTCGCCACCTCTTACGTGGGACCAACCATGTGATTGGCGAAGTGTGGGCGTGAAATATGCCTCGTATAACAGGCGTGAATGTATGTATGACTTAACTCGAAGACATGATTTTTGGAACATCATATAAGAAGATCTTGTTATGGGGATATGTCATATTTTTATTGACGCATAACATGCAAAAGAGATATATTATTTAATCATGCTTCTTATCTTACAAACGTTTGATGAAAATCGATGAGATCTCAGTGACAAATAAAAAGACTGTATGTACGTCTCTTGTACATACCCGCAGAGTTGTAAGCTAACATGTCTCCAGAGGCACTCGCTCTCCTCCTGCATCGCCCCTTCGATCCAATCCTGTCTCTTCCGTTCATTCTCAGTCTGTGTATTGGCACTGTGGACATAGAAAAAGTTAAAACTATATTCACTGTCAATGAAATTATCATAAATAAAGTAATCGATCATATTAAGGCCCTCGACCTAATTTAATGACAAAAAAAATTTTGACACTTCGGCCCAAAACACATTTTAAAATCATTAAATTACGGCCCAGCAACCTAAAATTATGACATGATATTTAACCGTATTTTTAATTTAAATGATCCCATTGATTTAAATTGCCATCGACAAATTATTAACCTTGAATGCATCTCTAATTTAGACCAAGATTAATAAGAAATACCCCTTAAAAGAATTTAGCCAAAAGCATTACATTTAAACTCTTTTTTACTACATCAAAGTTCTGGGCTAAGTACTTGCAACTATTTTTAGCACATTATATAGACCTAAATTTAGGTTGGGCCTTACAAGGATATACCAATGTTTCCTAACCAGTGGGACAATCTCACTTTTATTTACCCATACAAAAACTATAATAACATTCTATTTCACAACTTTACCTGATCGCTGATGTTCTAACAGTCAGACAACTATTTAAAGTTAAAAGTCGACCCTATTCACTCATTCAAAAACATCAACATTAAGGCCTCTAAACTACTCTATAAATATATACTACAAAATTATAGTAAGTGAGTGTAAAGTGGTAAATGTTTAGCATTCCAGAGCCAAACAGACTCATTGAAGGACTGATCTCTGCTTAATTTTGGTCATTGATACCAATCACCTAGAATGGCAGAGCTATGAGTGCTTCATATATTCTTTGACGACCGATTTGGCGTGGAGGTCAGTAGACCTGCACTTCACTCCAGAGGTTGTGGGTTCGATTCTCACACAGGACAAATCTTTGTGTGCATGAACATGAATATTTGTTCTGGTCTGGGTGTTTTCCTATGTATATTAAGTATGTATTTAAAAAAAAAAGTATTTAAGTATGTTTATCCGTTCTTTAGTATCCATAACACAAGTTCTTAGTGATACTTATCTTGGAACTAATGAATTGGTGTGATTGTAAGAGACTATTTATTTATTATTATTATTTATTATTCTTTTATTACAAATGTCTATCATTTATAGTTGATTATATTTATAAACATTTTCAACAAGTCTACCCATTGGGGGTTATTTATTTATTTAAGGATTGCCAACAAGAGATACACGAGAAACATACAAAAAAAAATACAAAAATACACATCCTGTGCCCTACCAGTTACATGCAACCACAACAAACTCACATACTTATATAAATTACACAATATGAACTTAAATTCTTAAAAATATTTTAGCAAAGCATTAAACCAATTTAAATTACTACACTGTTTTATTTTGTGAAGCAGTATAGGAACTGCAATGAAATTTGATTGATTGATTGATGACTTAATTTAGCCTAAATGTTAGATAACACATGCCTGAGAAAAGATTAGCATTATTAAGTGTCTAGAAATTGTCGTTTTTAATGGATGATAATTAGATTTAAGACAGGAGACTTCTAACATAGGTTGTGTAAGTATGCTTTATAGAAATATATATTAAAAAACTCACGGCAGAGGCATATTAAATGCCTACATTACTCCAATTATAACATTGGTCCCAAGTGATAAGTAGCGAGAGTATTAAGGCTTACTGGGAACTGTACTGTTAGCCAGAACCTCATTCGTTGATCGGAGTGTGCAACACTTGCAGATGAGATTGACGTTGGCTTATTACATATTGGTTAAAAACCCTTTTATCATCATATCCTAGCATTATACTGATTTACTAGTTCTCAATCTAGAGTGGACACCTAGATTTCAAACAAAAAGAAACAGAGGAAGAAAACGTTGGTCAGATGACATTAAAAAGATTGCAGGACCACTATGGCAAAGAATGGCTACAATAAGAGAAGACTGGAAAAAGCTGGAGGAGGCCTTTGTGTCGCAAAACACGCCAACAACAACAATTTGCTAGCATGTTATTTCAACATACATATTTACAACATACTTATATATTGTGAAAGTTGGCAATTAAGGCTAATAATAATAATAATAAAATAGTTCTCAATCTTATTAGAGGTGTGTTATGTACAAATTATGTTGGCAACAGCTTTGTAGCAAACGGTCAAAGAGTTATGATACTTTTAATTGATGTCTTGGAATATTAAATACAGCACATTGCTAATCGTGATTGATATTAAGAGTTAAACTCTAAAGACATAAAAATTTTATCTTATTTTTGACAAAATGTTCAAACAATTTGCTATTACATCTTATGCCAAGCGATACTATCAAGTCACTTATTATCAGAAAAACATCCCAAGCAAATGAGATGACAATATCAGATAAAATTTATGTGATATTGTTCTTTAATAAAAAATAACAAATTATTCTTTTATGACCTGTAGATGTTACTGATAACTTTAACTTATACAAAGACAGTTTTGGTAACATTACAATTCTTCATACATTAAATCGGTATGTTAAAAGGTCAGAACAGTTCATATGTGTTAAATATTCTCATACTTAATGCAGCAGCCATAAAGATCATTATGCTGTTACAAAGTGACAGAATACAAATGATACATAATAATGAATGCTTTGAAAAGAAAATATGATATTGTGGTCTCGATTTACAGGTTAAATTAGTTTTACCGCCAAAACGACATTACGTAAATAGAGAAAAGGAAATCAATGGTTTTAATTATAAGTGCATAACATTTTAATTACTTCATGTTTTGCACAAAAAAATTAAAACACAATGCATATTGATTAGGATAGCGTAGAAAAACAGACAGATAAGAAATAGCTACAGCTAATTATCATGGAAATAATGTTAAAATTTATACGAGACCCAAGCTTTCGAGGTCAAATCATACATCGTCCCGTATAGCAATGAGACTACGGAATTTCATAATTTTACCAAATAAACATTGTAAACAACTCACTTGTAGAATGAAAAGCTGCAAACTACATCATACTCCAAGTTGCAGCCTTCAACAACGCATTTTTGTGCACACATTATGGGCGGCTAACCCGAACACTAAAAATGGACTCCAGCACTTCACATCGTAGTTTTAACGCGAATTTATTAAAACACTATCTTTTAGCGCCTAAACCAACTTTCAAACAAACTAATTTGATAGATCTTAAGAAAATTATCAATCAAATGTCGAAAATGACGTGCTGTCACGAAAAGTCGAAAAATTAACAAATGCCGTCAAATGAATGCGTGCCATGAAATGGTGATGTAAGTTTTCACTTAGGGTTACACTGGCAACACAAAGTGTATCGATTGATAAGTAATCGAGTACGTGGAATATATTCTGTCGATTCTATATTTATATTTCACTCGGTTAATAATGATAGTACCAATAGTTATAGAAATTTACATATTTTCATTTGTCGCTTCAAAACATTAAAAATAATATAATTATAGTAGATTATTAAAATGGTAATTAATAGAATGGAAGATTATTAAATAATTTATTATTATATTACGAAAACAAAACTATCTCGAATATAAATTGTGAAACTTTACACTACGGCATTGATAATCATCTCTGCCTATTGATGTCCTTCTACAAAGTTCGGTATCAAAGGGGCGGAACTTTTGATACCATGTCTTGTTTTTGTCACACGGACTTACAACTACATATTATTATAGTAAAAACGGAATTTATAGCTTAACGTGGCACTCTCATGACAAATCTCATCTCTTCTGTGTTATTCGAATCTCTGTGAGAAAATTCAAAGTGTCCTTTTTTACTCCGCAAACGCTTATTTTAACTTTTTTAAATGAAACTTTATGTGGCAAAAAAAAACTTAAGAAAAAAACTTCAAAAAAAAAGCAAAAACTTTGCTTTTTCTTTATAATTGCTTATGAGTTGTATGTTTTCTTGAAAAAAAATTTTTCACTCATTCTTTTAATATTTTGGTTTATTTTACTAAAGTTAATCGATGTACAATCGAGCAAAACTGGGTTGCTATTGCTGAAAAGTAACCACAGACAAAGTGACATTTATTAACTTTTGCGTAAGCAAAATATTAAAAGATGTACAGCCTAGTTTCATGTTTCTGAAAAAAATTGATTGTTTTAATAAAAAATTTACAAAAATTTCAATGTTTTTTTTTGTTTACCCGTAAATGTTTGTGTTACTTATAAGAACATATCAAACTAAATATACACACACGTTTTAATATATGTATGCGTTTTTTAATTTAATGTGTATAGTTTGAAAGGATCTTCCACGGAATAATTTTTGATTTAATATCAATATGTACAGTGAAATAAAAAAATATTAGTGTCTTCAGCATTCAAGATTAGTGTACCTACAATAAAAAGAATGTAACTAAGATGACATCAAACAGACTAGACTAGAACAAAAACTAAAATGTTATTCATGAGAAGTGCATACAGCCACTAACCACAAGACTTTTCAACGGACTGCGGGTCTAAAACTCAAATAACTGAAAACATGAAAGCTGCATAATCACGTTTTTTTTTACTCATACTTAAAATTCTGTGGCTGGTGCATATTGTCAGACTTCAAACTCGTGTCAAAAACTTATAGGCTTCTTCGTTTTAAAATTAATGGCACTATGTCACCAAGGGTAGTGACGACAATTCAGCCAGACTCGTATGATGACTTTACACGTGAATAAAAAGAAAGAAACAGAAGAGAAGCTTTGCTAAATGTTAATAGAGAATTTAAGTTAAGGTAATGTAAAAATTAAATTTTCATATCATTATGTCTAATAAATGTTATAAATAACTACCATAAAAATTTGCGAGAAAAAATTGTAAGTAAATTTAAAAAGTTTATAGGCAATGACACTTTTAACTTTGATAAAGAATTATAAAAATTGGAATTTAAAAATTTGGGAAATTTAAAAAATATGTGATTCAAAGTACTATCACCTAATCCACATTCACAAACAGAATTATCACGTGTTTAGATTTTATTTAGATAATGAGGATGAGGAGTGCAACTTAGGCCAATACGTAATCTGCACAAGACCGAAACAACTGTCTTTGGAATTTCTTTAAATTAAAAAAACTAAGGTTTAATAGGAAGTATTAGGAACGGACGGCTAAGAAATATAAATAGTAGCCTTTTTTTACTGAACTACTAAGCTTGACTTGACAGATGGTGTCAGCAATATAAGACGAAACCATAAGAACGTCATAACTCAGAACTGATTATTTTTCTCTGAAATGTATTTTTACACTTTTAACGCTGTACCAGGTAGTGGTCAATATATGACCACCATAAATTGAACCTTATGCAATAAGTTAAGGTACCAATGAAATTTTTTAACGTGCTATGCCTGTTAAAGCAGGGTTTCTTAAAGTAGGGTCCATGGACCCCTTAGGGGTCCGTAACATGAGTGTCAGGGGTCCGCAGCAGCTCAGTAAACATTAATATATTTATCAGAAAACTGTGCAGTAATAAGTTAACTCACGCATCGCTTGTTTGATCGCGTCTGGTAAAGTCTGTTATCGGGTATATGTACAACGAACATAGCCAAAGCTCTTGGTGAGTTTTGGTGTTCTTTGAATCATGCTTACCCAATTCTGGTCAAACGAGCTATGTCCGTTCTGATACCATTTGCTACTACATATCTTTGTGAGGCAGGATTCTCAGTTCTAGTGTCAATAAAAACAAAAAATCGCAATCAATTGAACGTTAAAGATGACATGCGCCTTGCCTTATCGAAGACAAGTGCACAATTTAACGTACTCATTAAAGCCAAACAAGAGCATCCTTCTCACTATTTTAGTTTTGTTTTACCTAATTAAGTATTAGTGCCTAAGTGTAAGTAAACTATCAATAAAAGATTTTTATGCAATAAAACTGATTACTACATAAAAGGTTTTTTTTTTCCTAAAATATTCTTTGACAGGGGTCCGTAGAGGTTTTTGAATTCAGTTAGTGGTCCGTGACTGCATAAAGTTTAAGAAACCCTGTGTTAAAGGGTTAAAAAATCCACATTATGAAGCGTATTGTTTTAGTCACAGTCAAAGTTAAGCGAAGACGTATTGGCGGGAAATTGAAGCGCCATGTCTGCAGTTTTGTTTTATTTTCTAAAATTTGTTGTGTTAATGTGTAATAACGGCGGATTATTAACTGTTAAGTGTTTGTGAACGTAGTGTTGGTAAATGAAACAAAACAGTGCAACATCCCTTTTCAATTTATCTCCAGAAGTTCATGTGAGATCTCAGTATAATCCCACATCTTTTCTGAGGTCTTAAGGGGTTTAGGGGTAGGGTATCTAATTTATCATCTTTATCACCACTCATTCTCACCTACTATGGGCACTTCTGGCCCGCCCGCTGCGCCCTACATAGGTCCCTCCTAGTTTCCCCCCCCCGGTAGCCAATACTAAGGGCACCCAGAGTCGCCAACCTCTGGGTGTTACCTTTTCCCGGTCTCCGGGAGGTACTCAGCCCTCCCACCACGCCTTTTTTTTTAATCCACTTCGGTAACAAAATTCATTTACGCACTGTCTCTCGGCCAAAGAGGGACCGAGAGAGGTGTGTAGGACTCACCACCGGCAGAAGTAATATCCACTAAAACTCTTCCGACGATGCCCGCCGCTTGTTGGAAAGAGGCGGAGGGCCAGTACCGGGATTGCAGCTCTGACACCCCGCCCGCGGCCAACTTCCCCCGGACAAACCGGGAGGACCTTCTCAGAGACGCAGTGAACGCGCCCCTCCTACCTCCTTGCGCGACCATAGGGTGTGTATGACCTAACCACAAAACTGATTTACTTGCGACTAATATACCCCTTTATATAGTTTTAACGCTTGTGTTGGCACATGCGATCGGGGCGTGCCCGTGAACTTCGCATAGAGTACTAAAAGTAGGATTGAGTTAATACTTTGCTATTATTGTACCCAGCCCAATTGGTGTAAAAATAAAATACTTGCTCTTGGTTTAGGTTAGGAAATAAAACTTTATTTAGCTAAGTTTATGTTATACAGAGGGGTGTAAAGGAATCCTTTTTTTTATTTATTATCGTCAGTAAAAAATGCTGTTTACGCACTACCTCCCGGCCAATTGGGGTCCGAGAGGGGAGTGTGGGGCTCACTGCAAAGCACCCTTAATGTTCCCACGTCCCACTACTGGGCACGAGCCTCCTCTCACGTGATTAACGGCTTTCAGGTGATTATCCACTACGCAGACCCAGTGCAGATTGGCGGAGGAATAACATCCTTGTATTTAAATAATAAGGCTGGCATCACTGCTGTACGGACGATCCGTAACGGAAGCATATGTTAAGCGCTAGAACATCGTTTTACAGCGACGCGGACTCGTGCGCACGCGACCTCGTATCGTATTGAACACACGTACGGGTCTCCCGCGCATGGACAGTCCGTACGGGACTTCCGGATAGCTGTGAAACCAGCCTTAGTATTGTAATTATTGCTGATGACTTCTTCCTAAGGCTTTATTTTGTAAGGAGGTATAACAACACAAAATAAAAATACCAAAAAAACATACTTTTATTATTAATTTATTTATCAATATAATAATAATATGTATATAATGTATAACTTACAGCCATAAGGAGCGTCAAATGGCGACAGCTATGAAATACCAACTAGACATTAACGGCACAGGGCGACATACCAAGGAGTCATACACCCTATTGACTTAGGGCTCCTTCAATTTTGACGTTGCTTGCCGAAGCGGTACGTTTTTCTTCTTGTTGGCATACGGTCGTATTGTTTCGACGCATGATATCGCGCGCTTTGTATGACAAGACCGTCGTGTCTTCATAATATACAATACTACAAACGCACTGCTTCGAAACGTACCGTAAAACCGTAGCGGTCTGCAAGAATCGTCTTAATTGAAAGCGCCCTAAATGTGGTTTTACAGTGACGCTTTCGACATCACGGTCGATGGCGCATCGCGAGCAACACGCTTTGCGTCCCTTGGATCTACCTAGCCGCGCGAACGGAAAGCATCACTGTAAAACCACACTTGGAGGGTTTAAAGATAACTGGTCCCAAATAAAACTCGCCCCTACATTTTAGCTTCTATAACCCAACCTAACCTAACCAAACGTCCCAACTTTCCAATTTATTGTTGCTGCTCACAAAATTCTAACCTAACCAAATATATTTGATCCTTTTATTAATATTATCACGAATAAAAAGATTTGTAGGTACGTTACAATCAAAATTCACTAGAAATGCAGATTGTAGGCTTTATAAATTGGCATCATGCCTCACTTTTGAAGGCATCCGCTGAAAATGAGTGCCGTATATGTTTTTCTGGATCATTAGCAGATTAAAAATTTGGCGCAAATACTCTTCAAGTTGTTTTTATTTCATTGTATTTTCTACCAAAAAAAAGTCATTAATTCTAAATTCGGTCTAAATAAATAAAATCAAAATTTAGAGATAAGTTTTATTTGGGACGAGTTGCCTTATAAGCCAATTTAGAACTTGATCATAGGCTGTATAATAGCGTACAGTCGCTGCGCACGTGACACTTGCAAGCGTTCTTAAAAAAACATCTTAATTTAACTTTTCAAAGGGCATACCTATTTAAAACTAACACTATTTAAACACTCTACGCGTTTCTATATTACAACAACCAATTTTTTATATTTTTTTTCTTTACATTACATTAAAAAAAAAATTAAAACAAAAAATATAACAATTTTAAAAGAACCGGTAAAGTAATCGATAGTGCCTAATTTTTTTTATCTATTAAACGAAAAAAAGGAAAGAAACATTGTCTTAATTATTATTAAATTTTATACATCATACTTAACGCGCTAACCAAGACTTTTTTTGTATATTTTTTTTTCATTTATACAATTATTAACCTAATAATATTTTTTTCGTGTTCCTCTCATTATTATTAGCGATAATGTGTCGTCCCCTTTGGCGTACTTACGAGTTAAAAGAAAATGAAATAAAGAAAAAAAATTGCAACAATTTGATGACAAGTAACTTAAAAAAAACTTAACAAATCTTACTGCTAATAACGCATGATAAGTAGTCTTTTTCAGCGTTCAATGCATTCACAAAAATATTACTTTTTACATCTAGTTTAGTGTGTGGCAAGGAGACACGTCGTCTAAAATTGTAAGTAATACCAGTATTTTCAAATATGTACCTATATCACTATGCTGTAACTATATTCCAGTAATCATAATAATAATATAGGTATTATTTTCAGTATACTAGTCAAAATTCTTATACATTTTAAAAAGGTTTTGATACTCGTACCAGCCAGGATAGGCTTGGTTATTTAAGTCCTAGGGAAATACAAATTTAGCCGTACACAAGAACCGAAATAGAATTTACCGGTATTACTAAAATTAAATCGGTTTCAATCTGTGATAATGTCACAAGGAAACCTAACACTTCATTTTTTTTCCTTTTGTCAACATCATGCCACATCTTTAAGTTTTCAGACATATTTTCTAAAACAAATCTTACACAAACAGTTCCAAAATGACTAAAACTTTTGTAGAATCGTAAGATTTATTAAATATCTTGTGAATGCAATAACGGGCCTACCATCGCTTCGACTATAGTTTTAACACAAAAGTTTCACTTAATTGCTGGGAAAAGCCACAATACTATCAAACGGCAAATATTCTTTTGTAATAAAAATAACAGTTGATTTAGACCATTTTATGTAAAATTTTCGAATTTACTAACTAAAGCTATCAGACTTCGTAGGTATGTATTAGCCAAAGTGTCTGTTAAGAAAAACGTCATCAAAACCATACATTATCCTGGTTGCCCTAGACTTAAGCTCAGGTCAGCCCAGGGTCTGCTTGCTGGTCTTATTAGATTTAACTTAATTTCAGTTAATTTTAAAAAAAAAAAAATAAGAAGATAAAAAAATATTGTCAATCCTTAAACAGTTTCTGTTGTGGAATTTGTTGTGGAAGTGGATTGTATCCACAATATTTAAAGAGCAAAATACGGGCAAACATAAAATAGAATTTAAATTAAAACAATATATGACAAATGTACGCTGAAAATTTATTAATATAAGTATTTTACTCTGGAACAGAATACTCTGGTCCTTTGAAATGGTGAAATAATTCAGAAGTTACCGTTTGATGACAATGTAGCTCCACTGATATAGTTTTTCAATATATGACTATCAATTCATAATGCTAAATGGAAATCCGAATAACTAATTAAGATTTTAATTTATTTCTTAAATTCCAACAAATCATCCAACCAGACAAATATTGATTGAACCCACTGCTTTTTCTTTAACTAAAATCTACAATTAATTAATAGTAAATCTTTCAAATCGTTAAATTTTTTAAACACATGTCTTAAAAGTATATATTTTTTACTATCATTGAAATTAATTTTTAAGGAAAATTCAAAACCGGTTTACATAGAGACATTAGGCTGTACTTATTGGTCATTGTGACACAGAAATCGTGTGAATATTATGTCATCATTATACCTATTTTATGTTTTCATAATTTAAGTACACTCTTTGCAGCTGCTAAAATACAATTTGAATTTATTTTGAAGAACTGAAAGATAGAATCAACTCTAAACCATATAGGAAGATAATTAACGATTTTGGACATATTTTAACAATTTATTATTTAATTGAATATTTATTGACGTTTTTAAAACATTGTTAAGACAATCAAGTAAATATTCATTAGATTTAAACAGAAAAAATAAGATAGTCAAGAATATAATTTTATAACTTATTAGATGTAAAGAGTATACTAAATTTTTACGTTTATAGGTATTTTACATTGTAAGCTCGAGTGCATTCTTAATTTACACCTAACACCCATGTTTTTTGTATTTAAAATGATCCATTTCACTTCTATTTATTCTTATGGCAATGGTTAGTCGCTTCAACATTTGAAAAAAAATCAAATACTATATTTGAAAACATTGTAGGTATATAAAAAAATCTGCGCTCCGATCAAAGTTTTTTAATAACTCAATTGATAAGAACACTGATGTTTTACTTTTACAGTGGATAGTTAAATTAATGTTATTTGTTTGGATATTGTTAAATTTAAAAAAAAAACACCTATACATTATAACAATATAGGAACTATTTTGATTGAAGCGATGTAAGCATTGGGACTCAGTTAATTTTAATAATTAATCTAATATGTAATTATTTATATAAGTGTCGCGACGGTTAGGAAATATATCGTTTTTTTCTAATTATTAACATTACTTAAAATTAAGAAGATTTTTTTTAACTTTAATTTATTTATAAAATCGTTCTTAACCCATCGATGATCTTCAATAGAACACAGAAAAGCAAAATATAATACAGTGTTACAAAAATATGACTACCGCCGCATGACACTATCATAAAATTAAGAAGCACGCTTAAATACTAACAAAAGTATTTTCGCACACCATAAAAATCGTTTTATTTATTCATTTTAACATTTATTTTTAATAATATACAGCATTTTAAATAACATTTCTCGACAGTACATTATCCAAATCAAACGTGACTTAACGAATATAATTGCTTTTAGTTATAGTTATAACCTACAATGATGTTTAATATCAGGTATAAGTTTATGTAATAATTATAATAATATGCATAATGTTATTATGAATATCATGATTAATTTAAAACTCGCGTATTTTTTTAGTATTATTATGTTTTGATTTGGATGATGATACAAATCATGTCACAATCAAACACATGCTCATATAAAAATAAATCAAATCGATTAACATTGAGCAAGTTAGTATTATACATCGATATTTTTATTGATTTTGCACACCATCAGAGGGTCGATTTCGCTGATTCGACAGTGGTACAAAAAACAAATCGGATCTTTTGAATGTACGAATGTTTTTATAGAAAACGAAAAAGAATGATACTAAAACTTTGTTGAAAAAATAATGATGTCATCTAAATATAATTTTTGCACAAATATTACAAAGCAAATTAAAGTAATACCAGCTATGATAAATCACTACGCATATTATATCCAAACGACATTTGTAGAGAACTAGAAAGTAATGAAGACTATTTAAAAAAAACAATTAACAGCATGGGAATCTTTGAGATAAGTATTCGATAGAAGGCTTTCGAAATACCCAATTGCTAGAATACCTTTATAATGAACAAAGAAATCCGTACATTCTAAAAGGAACATAAGTAGAAAAATGTGTGCTCGATTTTGTGTTAAAAAATTTAGTGGCAGTGAAAAGACCCTGAAATATGAAGTAAAGTATTATCACTAAGAAAATATCCATAAAAACCATATTTTGATAGTAAATCTGTAAGGGTCCGCAGATTGCAAATCATAGTGCGTAAGTATTACGACACAGATTAAAATCACCAGTTTTATAGATACTTTAATATTTTTACAAACTCATTGTTTTAACTTTACACATTTTTTTTTATTAAATCATGCATGAGGCCAGTCTTTCTGACATTTATACATTTTTTGAACTACAAAGTCTTTGCTAATATCAAAATTTAACTATCAGAAGAAGTATCAACAAATGTACAATCTAATTCCGCTCCTTATATGTATAGTCCATGTTTTTGGGATCAACTTGGACGCACGATACAGAATTTACAAGAACAGAAATTACAGACACTTGGTGAAAAGCTTAAATTTGCGTTAATTAAATATTTACAAGCATATACTAGAGTCAAATAGAGATAGAAGGTAGGATGAAACAAATTTAGTGATGATTTAATCATCATAGCCGAATAGAGAAACAAAAAGGGTTTAATCATTAGTTCCGTACGTCCAAAATGAGTTATGCCTAAACAAAGAGATCAGACCAACCAAACTTTGAAATGGGCAAATTAAATCGTTAAGCACCATAAAAATACAGTGTTGCCACCACACAAGAAAAAAATATTAAAAAAAACTTAAAATTACTTCAACTTTCTTGAAATATATTATAAAATAGGACAAAAAAATCACTATCATGACTTGGACATAGGTCGTCTGTATAATACAATGTCAAAAATATATATCATAAAATATATAGGGGTCGTTTATGGTATACTTATTCTAAAAGCTTAAGGTCAAAATGTTTATCTATGGTGACCTACCCGCGCAGCATTTTTATTGTCGTTGCGTACAAGCTGAAACAAAGAAAAAACAATTATTTTTGAGAAAGTATATATATGAAGTGGATGAGTAACCATCCGTTACTTTATGCGGGAAACTATTCTCATTCATCATCTTCTTCATCACTATCACCATCACCATTTTCATCATCATCTTCATTACCATAACCATCATCATCGACCAACCGCGTTTCCGATCCTCTTAAAACCATTTTAAGCCTTTTTAATGAGCCTCATGCTTTAATAATGCAAGAAATTTGTAAGTCATTCGTTCATTGGAAATAGAAATCAGTTCCAACTTACCAAGGCTCCATTCCCCCACGCCTGCAAACTTAGACGCCGTAGACCGCACCAGAACGAAGTAGAACCAGGAAATCCCACTTCAACACAATTCTTACACAAAAAAAAACAACAAAAAAATCACTTCCACTGTCGGCTTTAAAATCCATTGAACAATAGCAATATTTTTTTTCCACTTTTATATTTAAAAATGCACTTTTCTTCTTTAAGAGTTTTATGTTTAACACTAGTTTTATTAAGTAACACACGTTTGTCATCAGTTTCTATTTACACTGGCGAGCCGTTGCGTCTGGGCAATGGGTCTATTGCGTTTTGGCTGCGACTTGTGGCTTCAGTTCGGTTGGCTGTATGGAGGCTTCTGGCTTTGATTTTGGTGGGGCTGTTGGAAAATAAACATAATTATTTTATTAATTAATGTACTTTAAAAAGTATAAGTAATGTTTTCTTCCAGTTTATCTCAAGCTCTTATAAATCCGAGCCCTCGACACATTCAAGTGTCGAGTCTCCTATGAAGACTTGAGCTCTAGTTCCTGGGCTCGAGTCGCGACTCAGATTATCAGACATATAAATACAAAACTACAAACTTAATCTAAATTAACATTTCATTGGTATTTTTAATATGAAATTTACATTTTACATTTTCAGAAGATATGAGAAAATTATATAATAATACTATAAATAGTTTTAGTGGTTCTGGGGGCCTACCGCCTAGTTCGATGGCAATCTGTCGTACCGCCGAACTCATGGTAATCGAAACAAAATGGCGTTCTCCATTTACCTATTGGTCTGTCACGGACTGAAGGTCATGAATGAGAGGTGGATGTCGGCAGATTCCCTGGTACGGATTAATGAACGTAAACAAAGTTTGATCTAGATGGATTACCGGTAATCCATCAAATTCGGCGGTAGGCCCCCTGGACCTGGATATAAAGCCGAGTGTAATGCAATATTTTCGAAATTGCCGTAGTATCAGCCTGGAATAGTGTCACCCCCTCTCAAGAAGAGTCGATGAACAGAAATCCTACCGGATGATTGGCAGCAGCGTCATCCTTGTACTGGCTGGAACTGCGATCACATACCCGCCTGCTCAGCGTGCTCATATCCCCAATAGAATGTAATCTATTGGAAAGGCTAATGTTCAGCAGTGGAACTTTCAAGGCTACTGATATCCTGATGATTAATGTAATGAGTGACTTACCTCTAGGCCGCGCGGTGGCGACTTGACTCTGAGCTCCACAGGAACCGGTGCGGCCTCGGTTGTCCTTATTGCCGCCAACTATTACCAAACAATATAGACTACTATTTAACTAAACTATCTACTTATTAATCTAATGGAATAAAAGACATATTAAAATTATGTTTACGCTAGTGACAAGTGGTAACATAACGCTAATGTTGTTGTGCCCGACACATTTTGTAAAAAAGAAACACTAAAGAATGCAATAAAATGATCTTTTAATAAATTTCGGCGATAGCGACTCTTTAAGAGATTTTGACAGTTATTTTTCAGAAAGTGACGAAAGAATTAAGTCTTTTAAAATTCTGTTGTTTTTTACCTTAATAAAACTGTGTAACATATACCGTTTATGTATTTATGCACAAAAACTTTCAATAAAATACCAACAATATTTAAGTTTTGTTTGTTTTATTTTCTAAAATTTGTGATATTTTGAACATTAATGTATAATAACGGTGGATTATTAACCGTTAAGTGTTTGTGAACGTACATGATTGTTGGTAAATAAAGCAAAACAGTCGAACCCACGACCTCTGGAGTGAAGTGTAGGTATACTGACCTCCACGCCATATCGGTCGTTAAGTTCAACATTCGAAGCCAATTCACGTCGAGCACTCTTGGATAGCCGAAACTGCCTGTTTGTAGAGTCATTTGCCTTAACTAGATGTTGGCTTAATTATTAATAATTTTAGTTTTGATAAATAGTTAGAAATTTAAAATAAGAATCACCGTTATAAGTTTTGAATTATCAAGTGAAACAGCACGTGTAATAAATTAATTTCTTGTTGTTTTTTTTGAAGCGCTCGTAGCTCTGCGGTGCTCGGGGGTCGGAAACGATCACCGAAGTACAGCAAAGTTTACAGAGGTCAGTCCCTGGATGGGTGACCGTTTGTGTGGCATTTGATATCGAGCGCTTCCGTGCTTCGGAAGGCACGCTAAGCCGTTGGTCCCGGTTATCACTAAATGTGGTAGTCGTTAAGCCATGTTAGAGGCCTCATGGGCGGCTTGATAAATTCTAACAGCAGGACGCCATACACCTGCCTCCGCCAATCCGCACTGGATCAGCGTGGTGGAGTATGACCCAATACCCTCACACATTAATATGTGAGAGGAGGCTCGTGCTCAGTAGTGGGACTTTAATGGGCTGAAATGATGATGATGTTTTTTTAATTATTACCACTTTTGATTCTTAAAAATTAAATTAATATTGTACTGACCTCTAGGGCGAGCGGTGGCAACTTGACTCTGCGCGCCGCAGGATCCGGCGCGACCACGATTATTGTCCTTGATGCCAGGGACCACCGGCAGGGGGCGTCTGTAACAATGTAAGTTCGTCATGATATCACACCTTCGGTAAGACAAGGGCATAATTGATCAAAATTGTGAAAATTACTTAGGTATGCAAAAGTGTTTTAAAAATGACTTCTCAACTAGTGGGAGAAAGACACCATAATGTTTAGTCTACTGCATGTACAGGAGAATAACTTTGGAGTGTAATAAACAAGATCGCATTGAGCGCAAAAAAAAATCTTATAATAGCTCTCCTGTAAAATTGCACATATTGCACTTACTCAAATACTCATTTATTGGTAATACAACATTACACGTCACAGAAAAGAAAACATACATAATTATTAGAATTATTAAAATTAAATTAAATTACAATATTATAAGGAATTGATAGTGTCAAAATAAAAAATGTTAATAATATAAATGTCAATAACATAACTGTCAATGTCATGCCATTGTCTTACCGAAGGTGCAATATGTCTAATTCAAATTTTCTTTTGCTTTCTTGGTTATTTTTACTTAGGTGTATAAGGATCCTATCAAGACCTTAGAAGTGCACACCTGCCAATCGTTACAGTTCCCGGTTAGCGGCAATAGGCTCGCCACCTATTACGTGGGACCAACTATGTAATTGGCAAAGTGTGGGCGTTTATTATTTCTCTGCCTACCCGTTCGGGGAAACAGGCGGGTATTTATGTATATTTTTCTCGCACTTTTTTTACTTTAAGTAATCAAGTCGTTTTTTGACACTCATTTTATTTTTATATTTTGTGTTTAGTATTAGTCATTTGTTCATACTAATGAGACTTAACTCCGGCATGAAATGACTGTTGCACTCAAAAGTTATCAGGTCTCCACGGAAGACCAGCGCTGTTGTGGTCCTCCACTGCAGCACATGCTGAGTGGAGTCCTTTTAGGCATATTATATATAAATACATTTGTAAAAATTGTTTACTGTTATGTTTTCTGTTCTTTGTTTTTATGTATTTATGTTTAAATTAAATTTTGTTTTATTTCAGAGTAAGAGTGTAACAGTAAAAGAGAGTGTAACAGTGAGAGAGTGTAACAGTGAGAGAGTGTAACAGTGAGAGAGTGTAACAGTGAGAGAGTGTAACAGTTAGAGAGTGTAAAAGTAAGAGAGTATAAGAATGTAAGAAAGAAATAATGAAAGAGTGTAAGAGTGTCAGAATCAGAGTGTAAAAGGAGTGTAAGAGTAAGAGAGCGTATAAGTACTCACGCAGTGGCCAGATGTCTCTCGCTCTCGGAAACGGAGCGATGTCGGTCGTAGGGCCTCGCGTGGGGCCCGCGACCCGGAGCCCGGGGACCCTGGGCGGCTAGCAATTCGTTCAATTGGGGCTGCAATGGAAACAAACAACAATATTAATGAATATACTTAGATAAAACTGCTAAGTATTGCTATCTTTTACGGGGAGTCGTAAGAGTCGATGAAGAGAATTACTACTGGATGATGGGCAGCAGCGTCATCCTGCGTACTGGCTGGAATGCTATCACTAACCCGCCTGCCCAGCGAGCTGATTATGGGCGGTACAAACGGCACAGGCACCTTAAGGTTCTCGATGCCGTTAAACTTGGCGAGGTGATTTCTACATTTAATTAACTTTAGTAGTCAAAATGGAAAATAACACCAACGCGCTACAAAATTTACAATCGTTTGAGAACTTTTATTAAAGACCACACACATATAATCACGCCTATTTCCCCGAATGGGTAGGCAGAGGCATATTATACGCCCACACTTCGCCAATTATATAGTTAGTCTCACGTAATAGGTGGCGAGCCCATTACTGCTTACCGGGAACTATTATGTTCGCCAGAGCCTCGTCCGTTGATCGGCAGGTGCACCACTGGCAGGTGAGGTTGGCCTGGGCTCCTTAGGTCTTGGTAGGATCTCTTTACACCCCTGTAGTCTCTCAATAGGAACCCAAATGACCTCCTTTCTGATGATACCTAAATGTGAATGATTCTTAATGGAGAGTAACAAAGGGTGGTGGTATACCTCGAGCACCCTAAAGTCCTCGATGCTGTTGAACTTGGCGAGGTATCCCTGTAGAGTGGGTTCCACTTGCAGGGCACTGGCATGCTTGTAGTACTTTAGGAACGCCCAGAACTTCTCTAGGCCGTACAGTTGACCTGGAAACAAGAAAAAAATTATACTGCTAGCTGACCCGGCAAACGTTATTTACATACATACATAATGTCACGCCTCTTTCCCGTAGGGGTAGGCAGAGATCACATCCTTCCACTTGCTACGATCTTGGCACACACTTTTAGCTTCATCCACACTCATCAACCTCATCATACACGTTCGTCGGTTGAGGGTACTTTTGACCTGCCCTTACTCCAAAACTTTCTGAATTTGGTCATGGAAGGTCTTACGTGGTCTTCCCCTCCCAACACTTCCATTCACTTGTCCATCATAAATCACTTTCGTTAATCTACTTTCATTCATCCTCTCAACATGATCAAACCATCTAAGCATTCCTTTTTCAATTCTTGTCACTATATCTTCTTTTACACCAGCTTCGACCCTTTAAACGATATTTTGCTATAGAAATTCTAGGGAATTTGTATACTCTGAACTGAATCCGTCGATATTAAAGGAAAAATAAGATCTCTGTGCTGAAACTGAACTTTGACTTAATCCCTATTTAAGGTGGGGAATTATGTGATATCGTTAACTGTTGATGGTACACATCCTTAGCAACTTCTCTGATAGTGATTCGACGATTTTCCAAAACAATTTTCTTCACTGCTTGAACGTTTTAAGCAGTTGTTAACGTGCTTGGGCGTCCAGAGCGAGGCTCGTCATTGGCATCTTCCCGGCCATCTTGGAAGATTTTGTACCACTAGTAAACATTTTTTTTTACTCAGAACAGTTTCATCGTATGCCAACATTTCAAGTATTTTGGAGCATTTTTTTTATTTTTTAAACAAAATTTGATGCAAATCCTTTGAATCACCGAGCACGCAAAACACTTATAACCTTTACGCCTCTCACAACCAAACAACAAATGCTATACACTTGAAATTTGGTACAGATGTTCGGGAAGAGTGTACCAACATAACAAAAAAAAACGATAATCAATAACGTTCGTTGCCCGCGAAATTTGAAAAGTCACCTTACTTTTTGAACACACCTAGTAAATATTATTGACCCCAACAACAAAGATAGAGAAAAATCTAGAAAAGCTCGGGTTTGATTATTAAAACCCAACCCGGTGTTGGGTTTTATTTCCGAAACAGGTAAACCCGGGCTCGATGCCCTAGGTATACCACTGATTTATTACCATTTTCATAATCTGCGATAGTTTCCAGCTGGAAGTGCTGGTAGAGCTCGGGCCGGAATTTCCTCTCCAGACCGTAGGAGTAGAACCGGAACAAGCATTCTAGACCGTACCGGAATCCGGCGGCGGCGTCTTCGTTGGCCAATGTTCTGTGTACAAAATTAATTACATTTAGAAACTGTAATATTTACATACATTACATAAAATTACGCTTGACCATGGATCATCATCATTATCTCAGCCCATTAACGTACCACTACTGAGCAGGAGCCTCCTCTCACGTACCAAGGTGCGAGGGTATTGGGTCATACTCCACCACGCTGACCCAGTGCGGATTGGCGGAGGCAGGTGTATGGCGTCCAGCTGTTAGAATTTTTCAAGCCGCCTAATTAGGTCTCTAACATGTACCAACGGCTTAAGGTGCCTTCCAAAGCACGTAAGCACTTGATATCAAATGCCACACAAACGGTCACCCATCCGAGAACTGGCCAGTTTAAACTCTGCTTTACTTCGGTGATCTTTTCCGACCACGAGCACCGCGGAGCTACGAGCGTTTCACCGACAAGTTCGAGCACCGCGGAGCTACGAGCGACCATAGGTACGGTAAAAAAAAAAATATTCAGCAATTATAAATGGAAAAATGGACATAATGAAATTAATTAATACAGGACAACGGTCTGTTGGGTCAGCTAGTTTTTTTTATAAACTACAAGTACTAACATGGTACAATTAATAGGTACCAATGGTACCCAAAAAGTCGGACATTCAATAAATGTCACAACGCTAATCTTCTATGTATACCCACAATTCAGAAAGCCAGACACATATACGCCGATATTCTCGATCTAACGTAATAAATAGGTGGCAAGCCTATTTACGCTTACCGGGCACTGTTATGTTCGCCAGAGCCTCGTCCGTTTAGGCAAGTGCACCACTTGCAGGTGAGGTTGGCTTGGGCTCCTAAAATTTTGGTAGTATCCCTATACACCCACCTATTATTATATTATATTATAAAAACGTTTAACAAACCTGAACTCGTTGTACATAGTCCTGTTGAAGTGATCCCTCAGGAAGAAAGACCAGAATCTGAACAGGGTGTTCATTTCTTGCGACTGGCCGATGCCCAGTTTCTTGCGTTCTGCAATGGGAGTATACAGGATGAGTCAAAATTGTAGTTGAAATATCATTATCCTAGCAATTAACCTGCTTAAAACGTACGCTTATGGCATGGTTTCAGTAAACCAGCAAGCAGACCCCGGACCCTGGAGTCTGCTTATTGGTGTAACCAAAATTGACTGAATTACAAGTAGCAGCTGTTTCTGACTTCCGCAACCCAGAGGGAAACATCATTCTATGGTTAAACCAGCTGTCAGGATGTCAGAAGGCACTGACTTTCTTACAACGACTGCCATAGATGTTCATAACAGCCGGGACCAACGGCTTAACACGCTTTCCGAGATAACTTCAAAATGTTTGACCAGGATTTGAACCTGAGACATTGAGAATTGTCTATTGGTCTCTCCACTGACTACAGCTGCTAGTTGCTAAGGCAATAATATTTAAATAGAAAACAATGAACATATGACAGCTGACCTATGAGACACCTGGAGTGATATTTGTGATAGGCTTGCTGCATAAAGTGGTTCTCTTGGAGTAGACTATGGTTCTCTTTAAAAAGACCATGGCTTGGATGGTGGAACGCTAGTAAACGCTGACCGACCTATCGTGATGAACTAAATGAATGAATGACTGACCTTTAAGACACCTGGAGTGGTACTTGTGGTAGGCTTGCTGCGTGAAGTGGTTCTCCCTCAGCAGACCATGGCTCGGATGGTGGAACGCCGGTAGAGACTGACCGACAGATCCGCACGAAGAGCCGAGAGTAGGAGATGTGCCCAGTGATGAGCTGAATATATAAATTAATTAATTACATCATATATTTTTGTTATGTTTGTTTTTTTTTAGTAGTAGTTTTTTTTAATTCCGGTTAGTCTAATATATTTTTTGTTTTGTATTTATTTATTTTGTTTTCAATTATTATTGCACATCACGATGTACCTTTCTGCGTCCTTAACATTTCTGTCCATTTAAGGTTGCCTGGAAGAAATAGCTTTAAGCGATAATGCCGCCCATTGTATATACCGACCTGTTTCATTTTCTTTGTTTTTATGTGTAATCTTTGTCATGGTGTGCAATAAAGAGTAAATTATTATTATAAATAATAGGTTGGGGAAAAAGTCTTTTCGTATTTTTGTATGAAAAGTCAAGACATTTTTTTCAAAGTTTATTTACATTTATTTACAATATATATGTACCGTTTTGTTGAATAACTTTCTGCCATTTTGTGGGCAGAGACATTATCCCGTTACTGTAGAAACTTTGGGACTTCTGATCAATAAAACGGGACAAATAGTTTTGGCAGTCCTCTCTTGAGGTCAACCTTACAGAACCTAAAGAATTCTGCAGAGACCGAAACAGGTGAAAATCTGAAGGCGCAAGGTCAGGGCTATATGGTGGATGCACTAGGACCTCCCAGTCGAACTCTCTTAATTTTTGCTGAGTGGCTAAAGATGTGTGTGGTCTAGCGTTATCGTGATGAAAGACCACACCCTTCCTGTTGATCAATTCCGGCCGTTTTCTCTCGACTGCTTCCTTTAATCTCATCAGTTGCTGGCAGTAAAGATCAGAATCGATGGTTTTGCCGGGCGGTAAAAGCTCATAATAAACAATGCCCTTCCAATCCCACCATACGCACAGCATCACCTTATTTCGTGTTAGGCCAGGTTTGGCCACAGTCTGTGAAGCCTGGCCAACTTTCGACCACGACCTTTTTCGCACGTTCTTGTCGTACGTGATCCACTTTTCATCGCCAGTTATCAATCTCTTCAAAAACGGCTCGGTTTCATTACGTCTCAATAATGAATCGCAAATGAGTACACGGTTCATTAAGTTTCTTTGAGTGAGCTCGTGTGGCACCGAAATATCGAGCTTTTTTGTATAACCAGCTTTCTTCAAATGGGTCAAAACTGTTTTGTGGTCAATTCCCAGTTCTTCAGCTACATCGTAACTACTAATATGCCGATCTTGCTCCACTCTTTCAAAAATGGCGTCCATTTTATTCGTAACAGGGCGACCAGAGCGAGGTGCATCTTTAACATCAAAATTTCCGGACTGAAAACGTTTGAACCAAATTTGTGCTACTCTTACTGACACTGCATCAGGTCCATAAACATCACAAATTTTTTTCACTGCTTGAGTTGCATTGTTGCCTTTTTTATAATAAAATTTTAAAATGTATCGAATTTCTTCATTAGATTCACTCATTTTAACGGAGAGAAAAACAAATGAAAAATAGCGGGAAACAACTTTTTTTTTTTTTTCTTTTCTTTATAATGGAACCTTTTTAATGTTACCAAAACCAGCCAGACACAAATAGTATAGTCAAAAAAATTTTATAATAAGTTTATACCTACGTTATGCGAAAAGACTTTTTCCCCGACCTAATATACAGAAAATAACAAAAAAAGGCGAACTCCGCCTCTTTTCAACAGCGGTGGGCGTCGTCGGAATATTTTTAGCGGGTAAGACTGCTGGCGGTCACGTCTGCCGCAGTGAACCCCACACTCCCCCTCGGTTCCCCTTTGGACGGGAGGCAGTGCGTAAA
The DNA here is from genome assembly GCA_949126915.1 of Musotima nitidalis. Taxonomy (NCBI): domain Eukaryota; kingdom Metazoa; phylum Arthropoda; class Insecta; order Lepidoptera; family Crambidae; genus Musotima; species Musotima nitidalis. Next base: position 6,500,579 of record OX421440.1, read on the forward strand.
GGAATTTTGTTACTACCAGGTACCCCAGGAGGCTAGCAGAACCCTCGACCTTGCATTTCTTATAGTTATAGTTTTGTAATATGTAATCATTAATGAGTTAAGTGCATGGATCAGTAGATGGGGGCCGGAATCCTGTATAACAGGGTATCCTAGTACGGGGTTCCGCTCGATCACATTGGCTTTATAATATACATTGTAATATCATAAATAAATTGTATTAGCATGTATAAGTCATTGTGATGAAAATAAATGGATATTATTATTATTATTGCTTTCGTAAACCAGGGTGGAGCCGCAGATGCTACGTGTTCGCAGGGTGGCGTGCGAGTGCCACCACGGACAAGTTTTATGTAGTAACAATTTCATCTTATTTTTTTTTAAGGGTAGGAGAAGTGTACTTACCCAGTACTAATAGTTCTCGGCCTATGCTCGCGACTGTCCATGATCCATCCGACGTGGTGTTCCACTGGCGGGTTGAGGCTGTGCCTGGTCTTGTGTTTGCGGCTTGTGCTGTACATACAAAACATATAGTTCAATAATTTATTGCATGTTTGTTATCGCTGATCACCGATACAGCAAATTAACTTAAGAGATTTAACAATAGTTTTCGTCATTCCATATTCTCACATCGAATAGGCCTCACTAAGTTAATTAAATGTAATTTCTTTTTATTTAATTAAATTAATTATAAGTAACATTGGTTTTTTTCGAACCATCATCTGCAGCAAACGTAAGTTGTTACATTAAACGTGATAAATAAATAAATAATTTCTAACAACAGTTCCATAATTTATTGCATGTTTATTTAAACATACAGTTCAATAATTTATTATACGTGATAAATATATAAATAATTTCTAACAATTACCCCAATTAAATAGTTCCATGATAAGTATTATAATTCGATATATAAGTAAGATAATTATTTATTTTTGGAATAAGCTGTGCCCTGTACCCAATGTTTCTTAGTTTTTCTGTTTGTATATTTCTGTGTGTACTAAATAAATAAATATGATTAAGAACTTGTGTTATGCATACTTAATAACGGAAATATATACTTAAATAATTTTGTTATTGTTATCACAAACTTAATATACATAGGAAACACCCAGACCCAGACACACAAAGATTTGTCCTGAGTGGAAATCGAACCCACGACCTCAGCGCCATATTGGTCGTCAAACTTGGCAAAGTGTAGCACTGTGAAATCAGGTGGTCGAACTATAGTAGGCTTCGGAATTTTATTTCACTAGGCCTCGGGTACGCAGTGTTTATTGACATGTATGGTGTGCAGAAGCGCTCGTAGCTCTGCGGTGCTCAGTGGTCGGAAACGATCACCGAAGTACAGCAGAGATTACAGAGGTCAGTCCATGGAAGGGTGACCGTTTGTGTGGCATTTGATATCGAGCGCTTCCGTGCTTCGAAAGGCACGTTAAGCCGTTGGTCCCGGTTATCACTAAATGTGGTATTCGTTAAGCCATGTTAGAGGCCTAATGGGCGGCTTCATAAATTCTAACAGCAGGACGCCATACACCTGCCTCCGCCAATCCGCACTGGGTCCGCGTGGTGGAGTATGACCCAATACCCTCGCATCTTGATATGTGAGAGGAGGCTCCTGCTCAGTAGTGGGACGTTAATGGGCTGATATGATGATGATGGTGTGCAGTTATCGCACCATTTATATTATAAATTTAAGAGGATAAATGAATATGTATACTTATTACTTCAATTTTAATAGTACATACATTCACGCCTGTTTCCCCTAAGGGGTAGGCAGAGGCGTATTAACGCCCACACTTTGTCAATATAGTTGATCCCACATCATAGGTGGCGAGCCTATTGCGGCTTACCGGGCACTGAATTTTAACTGTAATTCTGTTTATATGAGATAAGCGACACTGTACGGTTCGTACACTTAGAGAAAGGATCACTGGTAAGAATTACTTAAGAGTTTATTAGACAAGAACAATGAAAGAGCTAATGACTAAATGTTAATGGTGAGAGTGAATACTTGCGATTGGTATGATGATCGTTAAAACACTAAGTACAAAATAAATACATAAAAGGAAATTAAAATTACGACACATTCAAAATGCTGACACGCGACATAGTTATTTATTTATTTATTTAGTACACACACAGAAATATATATGCAGAAATACTAAAAAACTAAGAAACATTGGGTACAGGGCACAGCTTATTCCAAATAGAAATATCTTCCAGTTACATGCTGTACGTTCAAAGATCGTACAGACACCACTTACATGACATCAGTGGCGTGCGGGTCCTTGTCGGCTGCGTAGAAACGAGCCGTGCGTCGCGGGCGTTTGGCGTGCGCGCCCCTTTCAGCTTGTTCCTAATAAAGACAATTACATTATATAGATTATTAAATCATTTAGTTTATTAGCAAAAGTTTTATCATACCATATCATATCAGACCAGTAAGACCTTCCATGACCAAATACAAAAAATTTTAGAGAAAGGGCAGGTCAAAAGTACCCTAAACCGACGGGCGTGTTTGAGGAGGTTAATGAGTGTGAATGAAGCTAAAAGTGTGTGCCAAGATCGTAGCAAGTGGAAGGATGTAATCTCTGCTTTTTTTTTATTATCGTCTGTAAAAAAATGCTGCTTACGCACTGTCTCCCGGCCAAAAGGGGGAGACCGGGAGGGGGTGTGGGGCTCACTGCGGCCGACACGACCACCGCAGTCCTACCCACTAAAAATCTTCAGACGACGCCCACCGCTGTTGAAAAGGGGCGAGGCACCAGTGCCCGGGTTTGTAGCTTCTGGAACCCCGCCCGCGGCCAACGTCCCCCGGATCAGAACCGGGGAGACCTCCTCAGGAAGGCGCAATTTGCAGCGCCCCCCCTACCTCCTTGTGCGGCCATGGCGTAACTGGCCGACTTCGGGGGGGGTCTATGGCGAGACGGAAGGGGCCCCCTGCCCCCGCCGCCTAAGACCCCCCGGGCGCTGCCTGACGGGCCCTCCTGGCCCGCCCGCTGCGCCAACGGCGTAGCCGGAGAGAGAGCGGATCCCGCTCCCTCTCCCGCTCCGCGGCCTCCTTCTGCGACATCACCACTTCGCAGAAGGAGGCCATCGCCTCCCACGCCGTCTCGCTGTCGACCATCTTTTGCATGATGGTCGGCAGCGAGAGAGCCACCCCACCCAGGGCCGCGGCTAACGTCGACCGCGGCCCTGCCCACGCAGGGCACGCCACCAGAGTGTGCTGCGCATCATCCATCGCGCAGTCACAGTGGTGGCAACACCGGGTCGACTCCCCCCCGGCGACGTCACACAGATACTTCCCAAAGCACCCGTGCCCGGAAAGTACCTGTGTGAGCCGGAAAGTCATCGACCCCCACCGACGGCCGACCCATCGCTCCAATATGGGCCCGATGTAATCTCTGCCTACCCCTACGGGAAAGAGGCGTGACATTATGTATGTAATTATCATAATAATAATAAGAAGTCCCCGCGCTATTACGTAACGAGAGATTGACGATCTCGATTTTTCGGGTAATTTTTTTTTTAAATAATGGCTTCTTGCGTTTTGCACATTTAGCCAGTGTCAAGTAAGAGATATATTAATAACATGTAAATCATAGTGAAAGAGATGCCCTCCCTCAAACCCCTCGAGTCCTCAGTACAGCTGTGGGACTTTACTAAGATCTCACAAGGACTTCTTGAGAGAATTTGATAAGTGATGTTGCACCGCTTTGTTTGATTTACCAACACTGATGTATGTTCACAAACACTTGACGGTTAATAATTCACCGTTATTACACATTAATGTTCGAAATACCACAAATTTTCGAAAATAAAACGAAACTGCAGACATGAGGCTTCACTTTCCCGCTAAAAAGTACTATTCGGGTAATTATAGTAGCGTAGGAATTGTTACTAAGATATTTTTAATCTATCTCTTGCTTTATTGATTGATTGATGTGTACAAACCTGTCTGGGGGGCGGTGGGGGTGGCTCGCTGGGGTTGGAATGCCTCTCATTGGGCACGGCTGCCTCGAACTGCTCCCGCGAGATCAGAGACACGGTACGGTACTGGTTGGCGCTACCACATGACTGTAAGCAAATTAATATACAATTAAAGTCAAGGACACAATTACTACTTTGTGTAATTTAATTAATAATAAATAATTAATCGGCGGCGATAGCCCAGTGGCAAGACCCCTTGCCTTTAAATTCGGAGGGTGTCGGGTTCAAACCCGGTGGTGCACCTATGAATTTTCGAAGTTATGTGCGTAATAAAAAAATTAAAATCCAAAAGTAAACACATTATAGTTTGTGGCGACTTTAACGTTAATCTTCTTGAAAAAACAGTGACAACCACACGCTTAATTTCATTATTTCAAAGCTTTAATTTAAGAAATCAGTTTTTAGAGCCAACCAGGATAACAGCACATAGTGCAACTTGTCTAGACAACGTATTTTCGGAATGTAACCCGTCTTTTAAGGATCTATTGAGTTGCCTACCGTCTGACCATTGCGGGTTATTAGTGTCATTTAAATATAATCAGCCGGAAGTTCCTAAGTTAATAAAATATAGACCAATAACAAATAATCGTTTGGAGTACTATCAAAACAGTATAGATAAAAAAATAGGTTCAGTCCCATTTTCGCACAGCGATCCGGGTGTTCTTTATGCTAATGTTTTTGGTTTAATTAAAAATGAGTTTAATAATGTTTTTACCCTTAAGTCTACTAAACGTTTTGAGAAGCTTCAATTTTGTGAATGGGCTACAACAGGTATATATAGGAGTAGGCGGCGACTTTATGAATTGTACAACTTAAAGAATTGCAATCATAATCCAGGTTTTATTGAATATGTTAAAAGATATTCTAAGACATTTAAAAGGGTATGTATTGCAGCAAAATCCGATTTCATAAAAAATAAAATAAAGTCGTCGGATAGTAAAATCAAAACAACGTGGAATGTTATAAACCGCGAATCTGGCAGGCGTGCGCCCAAAGATGATACCTTTGTCCTTAAAGATAATGATATAACTGTAGAATGTAAAGCAGAAGTAGCTAAAATATTTGGCGACTTCTTTGCGAAAATACCAATAGAGACAACTTCAAGTCTAAATTCGTCTCCTTTAGTTGCTGTATCACTTCTTTCGGAATATGTACCAGTCTGCAATTCCATCTTTGAATTTAGATATATCACATATGTAGATATTTTAAAATCCTTTAAAGAAGTAAAAATTAAAAATACGGGTGATTTTTGGGATCTGTCCACTAAAGTAATTCAATCAATAATACATTCTATTGCCCCATACCTTGCGTTCATATTTAATGAATGTATTAATCAAGGGTCCTTTCCGGACTTAATGAAACTGAGTAAGGTTATTCCTTTACATAAATCCGGTTGCAAAGAGGACAAAAGTAACTATAGACCTATTTCAATCTTACCAGTTTTAAGTAAGGTCTTTGAAAAAATTATTCTTAATCAGTTAACATATTACTTTAATTCACAAGATCTTCTACATAAAAAGCAGTACGGTTTTAGAAAGAGCCGTTCTACGGCAGATGCTGGTGCAGCTTTAATGCAGCATATTTTTGAAGCTTGGAAGTTATCGCAGAATGCTTTAGGAGTTTTTTGTGATCTGTCTAAGGCTTTTGACTGTGTTGACCACCAGACTCTAATTCTTAAATTAAAATACTATGGTATAGGAGGCTTAGCCCAAAAGTTATTGTCATCATATCTTTGTTCACGAATTCAGACGGTAGATATTAACGGAACTAGATCACCCGGGTCGTCTGTGCGTATGGGGGTCCCTCAGGGTTCAATTTTAGGACCATTTCTCTTTTTAGTTTATATAAATGATTTGCCATTTTTTATGAGTAGGCGTTGTGAGATGGTATTATTTGCTGATGATACTTCTTTAGTATTTAATATTGATCGACATAAAAAGGACTTTAGCGATGTAAACGATGCCCTTGCAGAGCTGCTTCGTTGGTTTACTGTTAACAACTTACAGCTAAATGCTAAAAAAACGAAATGTATTAAATTCACTGTTCCAAACGTAAGGAAACTCGAAACAAATATCATTATTGACGGTCAGAAACTAGATTTAGTAGATTCTACTGTTTTCTTGGGAATAACTATAGATGAAAAACTTCAGTGGGGTCTACATATTGATACTCTTGCTGGCAAACTTAGTTCCGCAGCTTATGCTATTCGCAAAATTCGCCAATTAACAGATGTTGATACGGCAAGAATGGTATACTTTAGTTACTTTCATAGCCTAATGTCTTATGATATTCTTATGTGGGGACTAGCAGCAGATATAGAAACAAATTTTATTTTACAGAAACGGGCTGTAAGATCTATTTACGGACTAAGCTCACGGACAACTCTTAGAGAAAAGTTTAAAGAAATAGGTATCTTGACTGTTGCCTCTCAATACATTTATAATAGTATAATATTTATAAAACGAAACATAGAAACCTATAACAGGCGCTGTGATGATCACAGTTTTAATACTAGAAATAGAAATAAATTATTAAATCCATTTTTACGCCTGCATAAAATTCGAAAATCGTTTATGGGGCAGGGTATACAATATTATAACAAAATTCCAAAAGATATTTTAGATTTGCCTTTTGAAAAGTTTAAGCAAACCGTTAAGACATCACTTACCAAGAAAGGGTATTACACGGTTAATGATTACGTTAATGACAAAAACGCTTGGATGTAACATTTACAATGATAAAAGTTGTGTTCTGCGGCCCTTACAATATAACGATTACTTACATACATTGTCTATGTAATTTTATAATTTTATAATTTTATTAGTTCTGTCTCCCTTTTTTTTCAAATCTTGTGACTGCAGAACACAATTGTTTTAATATTATGTATTTTAATTGTGACTGGCGGGAGAAAAAACCAACCTTGACGATTTTCTTGCCCGTTCTTTTACGATCAAGCTCCCGCCCGCAGTGAATGGGCGCGTTAGTTTATAAGTATGACATTCATAAGAGCTCTATTGAGCCAAACTTGAATAAATGAATTTTTAATTTTTTTAATTTTTTTTAATTTTTAATGATCGCTTGCTCCGTGCCTCGGAAACCACGTTAAGCCGTTGGTCCCGACTGTCATGAACATCGATGACAGTCGTTATTAGGAAGTCAGTGCCTTTTATCAGACTGACAGCTGGTTTAATCATAGAATGATTTTTCCCTCTGGGTTGCGGAGGTCCGACGGCAGTCGCTCTACGTAATAACTGAAATTCAGTCAAATCTGGTTTAACCAGTGAGCAGACCCTGGGACTTAAGCTTAAGTCTAGGGAAACCGGGATAATGCTAGGCTATGATGAATAAATATTTAATCGAACTTGGCTTAATTAAACTTCTTTAAATGACTTAACTAACACACCCTCTCTGTATTTAAATCTATGTTTAAGTGTTAAAATAGTATAACGCAAGTTCTGACGACCGATTTGGCGTGGAGGTCAGTATAACTGCACTTTACTCCAGAGGTCGTGGGTTCGATTCCCGCACAGGACAAATCTTTGTGTGCATGAACATGAATATTTGTTCTGGTCTGGGTGTTTTTCTATGTAATAGGTTGGGGAAAAAGTCTTTTCGTATTTTTGTATGAAAAGTCAAGACATTTTTTTCAAAGTTTATTTACATTTATTTACAATATATATGTACCGTTTTGTTGAATAACTTTCTGCCATTTTGTGGGCAGAGACATTATCCCGTTACTGTAGAAACTTTGGGACTTCTGATCAAAAAAACGGGACAAATAGTTTTGGCAGTCCTCTCTTGAGGTCAACCTTACAGAACCTAAAGAATTCTGCAGAGACCGAAACAGGTGAAAATCTGAAGGCGCAAGGTCAGGGCTATATGGTGGATGCACTAGGACCTCCCAGTCGAACTCTCTTAATTTTTGCTGAGTGGCTAAAGATGTGTGTGGTCTAACGTTATCGTGATGAAAGACCACACCCTTCCTGTTGATCAATTCCGGCCGTTTTCTCTCGACTGCTTCCTTTAATCTCATCAGTTGCTGGCAGTAAAGATCAGAATCGATGCTTTTGCCGGGCGGTAAAAGCTCATAATAAACAATGCCCTTCCAATCCCACCATACACACAGCATCACCTTATTTCGTGTTAGGCCAGGTTTGGCCACAGTCTGTGAAGCCTGGCCAACTTTCGACCACGACCTTTTTCGCACGTTCTTGTCGTACGTGATCCACTTTTCATCGCCAGTTATCAATCTCTTCAAAAACGGCTCGGTTTCATTACGTCTCAATAATGAATCGCAAATGAGTACACGGTTCATTAAGTTTCTTTGAGTGAGCTCGTGTGGCACCCAAATATCGAGCTTTTTTGTATAACCAGCTTTCTTCAAATGGGTCAAAACTGTTTTGTGGTCAATTCCCAGTTCTTCAGCTACATCGTAACTACTAATATGCCGATCTTGCTCCACTCTTTCAAAAATGGCGTCCATTTTATTCGTAACAGGGCGACCAGAGCGAGGTGCATCTTTAACATCAAAATTTCCGGACTGAAAACGTTTGAACCAAATTTGTGCTACTCTTACTGACACTGCATCAGGTCCATAAACATCACAAATTTTTTTCACTGCTTGAGTTGCATTTTTGCCTTTTTATAATAAAATTTTAAAATGTATCGAATTTCTTTATTAGATTCACTCATTTTTACGGAGAGAAAAACAAATGAAAAATAGCGGGAAACAACTTTTTTTTATTTTTTTCTTTTCTTTATAATGGAACCTTTTTAATGTTACCAAAACCAGCCAGACACAAATAGTACAGTCAAAAAAAATTTATAATAAGTTTATACCTACGTTATGCGAAAAGACTTTTTCCCCGACCTAATATATTAAGTATGTATTTACAAAAAAAAAAGTATTTATGTATGTTTATCCGTTATTTAGTATCCATAACACAACTTCTTAATGATACTTATCTTGGAACTAAATAATTGGTGTAAGTGTCAGAAATATTTATATTTATATTTATGTTAAACCTTTTAATTTTTTTCGAACGGAAAATAATCACATTTGTAACCGGCGGGAGAAAAAACCAAACTTGACGATTCTCTCGCCCGTTCTTTTACGATCAAGCTCCCGCCCGCAGTGAATGAGCGCGTTAAATTTTAAGTTCACCTTTATAAGAGCTCTATTGAGCCAAATTTGCATAAATGAATCTGAATTTATGAATTTTCAATCAAATTACCTTCCGCTATTGGGTCAGACTTTTACTGTCTAAAAACCATCCATGATCCTTCTTGAGCCTGCTACGTCCCAAAAACGACCAGATTATATTTAGGAAGTATTTTATACATACATTCATACCTGTTTCCCCCGAAGAGTAGGCTTATACGCCCACACTTCGAAAATAAACCACTTGTTGGTTTGCCGCGACTTAATTGACAATATCCATAAATCAAGTCAAATCGAGTCTATATATGCTAGAAAAACAAATACTTATACAATATTTAACTCACCGATGTATATTCAGAGTCGTTCCACAAGTCTTCTTCATAACGCGTAAGACCATCAGTTATAGCCTGTGTAAAAAGAATAAAATATAATAAACAACATACAATATCGCGCCTGTTTCCCGTAGGGGTAGGCAGAGATAAATAAATAATAAATAAATAAATATGTTCTGACAATCACACCAATTATTTAGTTCTAACATAAGTATCGTAAAGAACTTGTGCTATGGATACTAAACAACGGATAAACATACATAAATACTTTTTTTTTTGTAAATACATACTTAATATACATAGGAAAACACCCAGACCAGAACAAATATTCATGTTCATGCACACAAAGATTTGTCCTGTGTGGGAATCGAACCCACGACCTCTGGAGTGAAGTGTAGGTATACTGACCTCCACGCCATATCGGTCGTCAAATCACATCCTTCCACTTGCTACGATCGTGGCACACACTTTTAGCTTCATGCACACACATTAACATTAACCTGAATATAAGCAGAGTTCAGAAGTCCATGTGAGATCTCAGTATAAATAAATAAATATTCTCTTACAATCACACCAATTCTTCAGTTCCAAGATAAGTATCACTAAGAACTTGTGTTATGGATACTAAATAACGGATAAACATACTTGAATACTTTTTTTGTAAATACATACTTAATATACATAGGAAAACACCCAGACCAGAACAAATATTCATGTTCATGCACACAAAGATTTGTCCTGTGTGGGAATCGAACCCACGACCTCTGGAGTGAAGTGCAGGTCAGGTCAGTCAGTATGACCTCCATGCCAAATCGGTCGTCAACAGTATATACAGCTTTACTGAGGACTGAAAAGTTTGAGGGGAAGGGAATCTCATTTATCATCTTTATCATTCTCTACTATATTATACTATAATTTATATGTTATTAATAGATCTCTTATTTGACACTGGCTAAATGTGCTAAACGCACAAAGCCACTACTAATAAGAAAAAAAAAATATACTTCGGATAAACTGGATAACAAACCAGCAACTAACCTGTGGAGGCCAAGGCTTAGAGTATGAACCTCCAGCTGGGTGGAGCAACCATATCGATGGTAGCAATGAACAATGTCGTAAGTAAAAAGTCTTTGCTTTTAACAATATCATAAGTGATAAGTCGACACTTTTCACTTACGACATTGTTTAAGGTAACTGTTTTTCACTTACGACATTGTAAAAAGTAACTGCTTTTCACTTACGACATTATATTAAGTAACGGCTTATCACTTACGACATTGTTTAAAGTAACGGCTTTTCACTTACGACATTGTTAATTGCTACCGTCGATATACACAAAAAAGCAGCGGTAGGAGACGAAGAGCTCAAGATCTTTTGAGAGGCCTACGTCCAGCAGTGGATGAAGATAGACTGATGATGAAAGACCATCTACTAACCATTTCCAGATCCTGCGTGATCTTAGTCCTGGTGGTCCAGTCTCCTTGCCTATCGTGGTCGTGCTTTACAGGCCGACCGGTCTGGGTGACGATGAGCAGTCTACCCACATCCCGATCTGTGAACTCCAAGTCTGATTCCTCATCGGACCTGGGGAGAAAAATTTGGGATAATTTTATATTTCATTTAGGGAAATTTGGTTATGTACAAACAATTTTTTTATTTGCCAGTACATATTGGTTAGATAAACAGGTTTACAAACAAAGCACCACAAATGTTCGCCTTACACAAAAAAATTTGAAGTCACTTATATCTCATTCTAATAAAAATCTGGTCAGTTATATTTAATAATTAAATAGGAAAAAAAAAACTTTTAAATTATTAGTACGCGGGCACACTAGGCATTTTCAAATTATCGCAATGAATAAAAACATTATTAATGATCCATTCGCGTATCTTCACTTTGAAACAATTTAATGGCAAAGTCCTGATTGAATTACTGGTAAGTCCTGCGTAAGACTAATAAGATATGGAATTCTCTGCCCCATGAGTTTCCTAGCTCATATAGTCCCGGGTCTTTAAAGGGGGGAGTGTAACGGCATTTTGCAGGCTTCCATGAGGAACTCTTGTTATAATAATAATCCTTTATTGCACAAAATAATTTTAAGTATTACATGAGGTATATAAAATAACATGTACAAAGGTGGGCTTGTCCCTTGAAGAGATCTCTACCAGCCAACTCAAGTGAATTAAATAGTTGTACGGGATAAATGTTATGAACATCTATGGCAGTCGTTATTAGGCGATCAGTAATATCCTGACAGCTTGTTCTATCATAATGTTTATCTCTGGGTGGCGTAAATCAAACGGCAGTCGCTCTATGTACTAACTGAAAATCAGCTGAATCTGGTTAACCCTTTAACAGGCAGAGCACGTTATAAATATTCATTGGTTTTCCACCTTAAGTTAACCGCATAAGGTTCAATTTATGGTGGTCATATATTGACCACTGCCTGGTAAACGGTTAAACCAGTAAGCAGACCCTGGGCTTTAAGATAAGCTAAGTCTATGGAAACTGCTAATGCTAAGATGATAATAAATGCCTATAGTACTCACCAGGCATCAGTGAAAGTGTTGACCCTGGGTGGAGGCAGGTCCAACTCCTCATCCAGTTGGAAGTGAAGTTCCTCTCGGATCTCATCAGCTGGAGGGGGGGGCATCCTCTCGCGGGAGCCTGCTTTTGTACGACGTTTCACCTGAACATACAATATTAACATTTTTACTTGAACATATACAAGTACAAAACAGTTATACCATTTTTAATATTATTTAGCGGCACATCTTCGCTTTGGTAGATATTTATTTAATATTTCACATCTTGGGTCACATTATTTTCCTCTTTATAATAATGGCATTATAAAGTTTATATAATTATTTTTATCACTTTGTTTACATTCATATTTATTCATATTTATTTATTTATATATAGGTACGCTAACAGCAAAACATAAAAACATATACAAAATCATAACACAACCACAAAATTACATTTATGTTGGCCTTTAGAAGCACAGCATTCTCCTAAATTTAAACTAATCTAATCCAAAATTATTATCTTTTAAATTTATACCATAATAAGCAGAGGTTAATTCTTAATTAAAATATTAGCGTCGTTCATACGTACATATATCATATTATATAATAGTACATATTAGATCGTCAGGTGCCGATCAACGGACGAGGACGTCTTGCAAACATAACAATTCCCGAAAAGCGGCAATAGGCTCGCCACCTATTACGTGGAACCAACAATAGAATTGCCAAAATGTGTGCGTATAATATGCTTCTGCCTATTATACCGAAGGGGTCTTCGGGAAAACAGGCGTGAGTGTATGTATGTAAAGAAATGAACTAAAGGGAGCCTGTCAAATCCTCGTGTAATAAGTGTTTATCGTTGTAAAGGACTGAGAACAAGAATATCAATACTAACCTCAGTCCAAACATTAGTGGCGCTCTGTTCAAGGCCGGGACTGACTGTGCCCGAAAGTGATTCGTGGTCAGACTTGCCACCTGGTTCCTCTGTTGAATAAGATGATGACATAAATATTAATTGGCACAATACATGGTACACAGCTGGACGCCACATTCTTGCCTTCGCGTGGTGGAGTATGACCCAATACCCTCACACCTTGGGTCGTGAGAGGAGGCCAGTACTCAGTAGTGGACGTCAGCGAACTGAGATGATAATCATCCACCTGCCCCGCTCTCAGTTAATCTATGGTATGCGCAGTAAGAAAGCGCGTGATATTAAATACTTCTTTAATAACTAAATCTGGTTCTTTACACCGTTTTCATAAAAATAAATTAAATAAATGCCAAACTTAACGGTCACCCATCCAAGGATTGACTTCTGTGAACTGAGCTTTACATTGGTGATCGTTTCCGACCACGTAGCACCGCGGGCCTTCGAGAACATCCCGTTGATGATTTTTTTTCATTTTTTTTAGGACTTTTTACAAAGACATGTCAGTCCTATCGTACCTTGTTAACATTGATACAAAATCCAAAACTTACAATACTAATTATTCAAAGCTTGACGAGATACAAGTTTACGGACCACATCCACATCTGTTTCAAAAACTTTCCCCCATTAGAAAAAAACCAACACGTACACAATATAAGAACCGATTATGTAATGTAATATGTAATACTGCTTTAGTAAAAAAAAGTTTCTTTGGCACTGCTTCACAAATTTACAACAAAATACCTAATGTAATAAAAAGCATGACCTTGTATGAATTTAAAAATCTTTAATTAAAATACTACTGAAAAAATGTTATTATCAAGTAGATGAGTTCCTAGATGATAAGACTGTTATTTTAATTATAACTAGCGGTCGCCCGCGGCTCCGCCCGCGTGGATGTCGGTTACCGCTACAAAATGCCTGCCCAGAAAAGACACGGTCAGCAAAATGATTCCCAGGTCAATTCACAGACACCGACACTACGACGACGCAGTCATTATCCGCAGGCTGCATAGATTGTCTTTATGTGGATGTTAAAGTTGTTAATGATGAAAATATTTAAATGTAATTAATACTAAGTTTTCACTCCTACCGGCCCGGAGTGCAACCCGTGGTTTTGGGATAGATAACTTAAGCGATTATTGTAAAGCTTCTCTATAAACAACATTTGACGTAAAATTATTTTCAGGTAACAAAATAAACTGATGGCCGGGAGCCTCGACCCGTGATTATTACATTTCTCTATGGATTGGGCGCCGTGCAGCAGAAATCGTAATAGTTTAATTTCGCCATAACTTCAAAACCAAACGTCAAATTTTGATCATTCAAAGACTAAATATTATCAACATAAACTGCACTTAGTGATTATTTTGATAAGGATTAATATCATAAGTAAATTAAATGCGTTTAAATGTAGTACAATAAAAAAATGGTTGTTATGCCTCACTCGACATAGATAGGTATAGTGTGTCGCGGACTTTTTAGTAGATATTTATAAGATCTACAATTAATTAGCACATTTTGTGGTTCTATCTATGTAATCTCCGATAAACCCATATATCTTACGAAACCCTATTTTTTTACAAATTAAAATTTTGCCTATGTTACTCACTAATAATGTAGCTTTCTAATGAAAAAAAAAAATTTAAATCGATCCAGTACTTTTTGAGTTTATTCGTTACATATAAAAATACAAATCTTTTCTCTTTATAATATATTATTACATTGACTCCCCCCCCCCCGTACCCCAGTGAGCCTACATCGCATGCTGGCTAGCTGAGCGCGGTGAGCGGCAACCACGCGACTTTTTTCTAATACTTGCATTTTTAAACTCGTGATATCTTCCAAATGAAATGTCCGAATTGAATAATTCAAAAAGTTATAAAAAGGTATTGAAGCCGTCTTGAATATAATGTAATTTTTTTTGATAAGGATTAATACCAAGGTACAAATATAGAGCCTTTTCAAGCGGCGGCATATAAATTAAATTTTTAGAATAAAAAACCGCTTACTGTGATGTAACTATAATATTTAGACATATGCTGTCGCGACACTTTTTGTAGATAATGATGAGTTCTGCAAAGTCGTAGTACATGATTTTGTTCTATCATCAATAGTTTTCGCTGCGCACGCTACGTAAGGAATTTTTCAGGTCATTTTTTTACACCTTGGGTTACATTATTGGATTTTTAGTAAGGATCCCTTAATTTTTAAAAAATATTAGGTCGGGGAAAAAGTCTTTTCGCATAAATTAGGTATAAACTTATTATAAATTTTTTTTGACTGTACTATTTGTGTCTGGCTGGTTTTGGTAACATTAAAAAGGTTCCATTATAAAGAAAAGAAAAAAATAAAAAAAAGTTGTTTCCCGCTATTTTTCATTTGTTTTTCTCTCCGTAAAAATGAGTGAATCTAATGAAGAAATTCGATACATTTTAAAATTTTATT
The DNA here is from genome assembly GCA_949126915.1 of Musotima nitidalis. Classification (NCBI taxonomy): domain Eukaryota; kingdom Metazoa; phylum Arthropoda; class Insecta; order Lepidoptera; family Crambidae; genus Musotima; species Musotima nitidalis. Next base: position 6,515,967 of record OX421440.1, read on the forward strand.
ATAAAAAAGGCAAAAATGCAACTCAAGCAGTGAAAAAAAATTGTGATGTTTATGGACCTGATGCAGTGTCAGTAAGAGTAGCACAAATTTGGTTAAAACGTTTTCATTCCGGAAATTTTGATGTTAAAGATGCACCTCGCTCTGGTCGCCCTGTTACGAATAAAATGGACGCCTTTTTGGAAGAGTGGAGCAAGATCGGCATATTAGTAGTTACGATGTAGCTGAAGAACTGGGAATTGACCACAAAACAGTTTTGACCCATTTGAAGAAAGCTGGTTATACAAAAAAGCTCGATATTTGGGTGCCACACGAGCTCACTCAAAGAAACTTAATGAACCGTGTACTCATTTGAGATTCATTATTGAGACGTAATGAAACCGAGCCGTTTTTGAAGAGATTGATAACTGGCGATGAAAAGTGGATCACGTACGACAAGAACGTGCGAAAAAGGTCGTGGTCGAAAGTTGGCCAGGCTTCACAGACTGTGGCCAAACCTGGTCTAACACGAAATAAGGTGATGCTGTGTGTATGGTGGGATTGGAAGGGCATTGTTTATTATGAGCTTTTACCGCCCGGCAAAACCATCGATTCTGATCTTTACTGCCAGCAACTGATGAGATTAAAGGAAGCAGTCGAGAGAAAACGGCCGGAATTGATCAACAGGAAGGGTGTGGTCTTTCATCACGATAACGCTAGACCACACACATCTTTAGCCACTCAGCAAAAATTAAGAGAGTTCGACTGGGAGGTCCTAGTGCATCCACCATATAGCCCTGACCTTGCGCCTTCAGATTTTCACCTGTTTCGGTCTCTGCAGAATTCTTTAGGTTCTGTAAGGTTGACCTCAAGAGAGGACTGCCAAAACTATTTGTCCCGTTTTTTTGATCAGAAGTCCCAAAGTTTCTACAGTAACGGGATAATGTCTCTGCCCACAAAATGGCAGAAAGTTATTCAACAAAACGGTACATATATATTGTAAGTAAATGTAAATAAACTTTGAAAAAAATGTCTTGACTTTTCATACAAAAATACGAAAAGACTTTTTCCCCAACCTATTATAATATAGCCTATGTTACTCGGGGATAATGTAGCTTTCCAAAGGTAAAATAATTTTTGAAATCGGTCCAGTAGTTTCGGAGCCTATTCATTACAAACAAACAAACAAACAAATTTTTCCTCTTTATAATATTAGTATAGATAATACATTATTAGTCTAATATTCTTTGTTAATGTTTGTATGCCTCAACGACAAAACATAGCGCACATATTTAGTATGCAACACCTTAATGTAAAATATCTATGTTTAACAAATCAATAAATTCTATTCTATTCTATTCCATATTTACATACTCCGAAATGGGCTAGAACAACATCGATGCTGCATAGTTTAAGTTTTATAATCAACTCCCGTCTAGCATCCCTGTTCCGGTCACACTCCGTCAACAAGTGTTGCAGGTCTTCCACCTCACCACATAATTCACAATTTGGCGAATCTACTTTGTTCATAAGAAATGCAAACCCGTTTTGCCCCCGTTGATTATGATAACTGACGATAAATTACCTTGTCTGCGGGCGAGAGGCACGAATTCTGGCACATCAGGGTTTAGGAGATCGTGTGGCGAAGGCATCATCCTTCCGGTGCGAAACATCCTGTGAAAATACAAATACAAGTTTAATTTTCCGAACTTGAACCTAATCACTGAATTATGTGAGCGACACACGTATGTATCCGGCTCGAAGGACTACTAGACAATGAGATAACCTATATGTGTGCATTTCAATTTAAGAGATTTTCTTTCTTTTACATACCTGGGCAATGGCGGCGGCGGAACAGCCCTCAACAAACTAGAGACAGGGGCGACCAGTGGGCCCCCCATCGTGGCGAGCGGAAAGATGCCGACCATTTGCTTTTTACGTCTGTAAATCAGAAATACGGAGATAATTGATTACATTTAATGGGGAATCATAAAACTGACGTTTGCATAACACAAAACGGCGAATGTGTCGAGACTTGGTCGAAGGACTTTATTGTAATACCATATTTTGTTACACATGTTTGGGCAAATATATTATTTTGTATTTGTATTTATATAGCTATATAGCTTTGATGTCATCAACCCGCCGTCTAAATTCGTCTGTCACTCCAATAATTAAGCGTTGAACTGCGTGACACTAGTAAATAAGTGTAGCGACATCTATGATCCACGCCGCGTACTAACGCGCGCAGTTCGGTTATGTCGCGTTCGTATAACCTCACTTTACAAAACCAATGTGTTGAACGACATTCGTTTGAACATAGAGGTATCTTATCATTACCAATTTATGTTCGTAAAATATTATAACTAGGCTAGTTATCATACAGAAATAAATTAATATTATTATTATTACCCTTGCCTATTATAGTCCCATTCTCATACTCATACCCTCTCAGACGGAGGTAGGGGTCAAAATCAAAAATATTATTTACAGAAATTGTAACAATAATAATATGTTCGACAAAAATGGTATTTTACAACTTATTACGTAGGAAAACACATTGGCGATACCGTTTAATACTCAATTAAACATACCATTGTTATGCGTTAGTTTATAAGTATGACATTCATAAGAGCTCTTTTGAGCCAAACTTGTATAAATGACTCTCGATTTTTATTTTTGATACATAAAAGTTTTCTGCGGCTCACTATACCCTTAGTTTGTAGGCTTTATGCCTCTGCCTACTTCTTCGGGAAAACAGGCGTGATTTCATGTTCTCATAATATACGAGCATTATCCCGGTTGCCCTATACTTAAGTTTAGGGCCTAGGATCTGCTCCCTGGTCTAACCGGGTTAAGCCGAAAGCCAGGTTCAGTTATTACACGGAGCAACTGCTGTCTGACGCGACCCAGACGGAAATCGCATTCTATGGTTAAACCCAGCAGCCAGGATTTTAGGAGGCACTGACTTACTAGGTTTGTGGTATATGTGGGCGGTGGGTAATGGGTAACTCGCCGCCCGCCCGCCTGCTATAGGCGACAGGCCGCGTCGACGGCGGATTTGTGTTCCACGCGCGCCTCTAAGAGATGTCAGCACACTGAGGGGCCACTGGGGAGAGGGCTAAGCCTGCCGGAGTTGCGGGATTGTTCGAAAGGGTTACCGCGGCCTTGGTGTTACAGGTTCAAGAAGGAACATGGATTGTTTTTAGTCAGTAATAGTCTGACACACCCTTTCGCTTCACCCACAACGGAAGACGGTCATTTGATGATTTTCCATCCGAAAAAAAATGGTTTGTGGTGTAATTATGCTAGTTTCTCACCTCTTCTCACCAGCACCTTCATCACTGCCTTCCGACTGCAACGGCGGGTCTTCGTTGGGCTCATGATCTGGGTCGTGGCTTTCAGTTTCCTTCTCAGTCTCTTCGGGAGTTGACTGGTGACAACAATAATTAGCTTTTAATCTACCTACATATTATTACATACAATATGGCGACCGATATGGCGTGGTGGTGAGAATACCCGCTCTCCGCTCCTAAGGTCGTGAGTTCGATTCCCACGCAGGAAAATCTTTGTGTGCATGAACATGAATATTTTTTCTGGTCTGGGTGTTTTCCTATGTATATTAAGTAAAATAAAAGTACTTCTGTATGTTTATACGTTATTTAGTATCCATAACACAAGTTCTTAATGATACTTATCTTGAAACTAAATAATTGGTGTAATGGTAAACGTAAAAAAAACAATTATAAGAGTGTCGTGTTAGTTAGATTATTAGGAGGCCAAGCCAACCTCACCTGCAAGTGGTGCACCAGCCGATCAACGGACGAGGCTCTGGCGAACATAACAGTGCCCGGTAAGCAGTAATGGGCTCGCCACCTATTACGTGAGACTAACTATATAATTGGCGAAGTGTGGGCGTATAATATGCCTCTGCTTACCCCTTCTGGGAAAAAGGCGTGTTGTTATGTTCGTTAGACTATAAGTATTACACACATACCTGAACAGTCTCCGCAGTCGCTTCCACCACCTCCTTATCCTCCACTTTTTCCTCTATACTTGGAGCTTCAATGGTAGACTCAGCTCTCTTCTTCTCCACTACAATGATTTCTTCAACATCATCTTCAACTTCTTCAGTCACAGCCTCTTGTTCTTCGTTCACTTCTGCCTTCACCTCTGCGTCCAATTGTTCTTTCACATCGTCAGCGACATTCTCCATGTCTGATTCTGCCTGGTCTGCTCGGTCTACGTGATATGCTTGGAATAACTCCTGAGGTTTCGAAGGTAGAGTGGTGGGGTCGGCACCGTTTTGGTCGGAATCCGGTCTTTGGTCGGATTTCTTGTCGCCGTCCTCAGAGTTTGTGCCGGACGCGATGTCCAGGATTGGCCACTTTGTTGGTTCGAAGGCTGTTCGGACCTGGGGAAAAAACAGTTATTTATTGCTGATTTTTATTAATTTATTTAAATATACTTAGAACAGTATAAAAAACCATTAGCAGTGTGAGTTGGACCTATTAGGATGTCGAAGATTCTAGAATATAGCCGTGAATAGTTTTAAAATTTAAATTCTTTGCTGTAAACATAATTTTATGCGTACAACATGTCTTGTCTATATATAAGCATGCAAATATATAATAATAATTCTGAATATCCTACCTAGACCTAAGGAGCCCAAGCCAACCATACCTACAAGTGGTGCACTTGACGATCAACGGACAAGGCTCCGGCGATCATAACAGTGCCCGGTAAGCGGCAATAGGCTCGCCACCTATTACGTGGGACCAACTATGTAATTGGCGAAGTGTGGGCGTATAGTATGCCTCTGCCTACCCCTTCGGGGAAACAGGCGTGATATTATGTATGTATGTGATATCATAAAATATATAGATGTCAAGTAAATAAAAAAAATGTGAGCATAATTATGTCCAATGGCTCTTAATTTTTTTCAATTATAAAATATATTATGTCAGTATATTTTACATCGAGAGATTCGTATAAGCTATAACTGTCAGAAGTCAATGTGAGTTGGACGTAGTTAAATTTCAAATGTAGCCGTAAGTAATACCCTACACTCAACAAATACAGCTGTCGAATATGTCTGTGGTTTATACCAGTCTGATTGTGAATCGTTGTGATCAAACGGGTTCCCCCTGATGGGAGTCACGGCGCGGTGTCGGGGCCTATACCCTATTCACGTAGGCTTGAGACAAAAGGTAAACAAAGAAAGCTGACAGTTGACAGAGAGTGAAAATGGCGGATATAACCCGACATATAATAAAAGGATACATTTCGCTGTAAAACGTTTGTACTAGCCGCACTTTTCATTTGATGGTATTATAATAAGTTCCAACTTTGGGAATCGCTACATTTAAGGTTCTTTTATATATCATTTTTTAAATAAATTAATTTTATTTTTATAAAAATAAATATAGAAATGTTGCACATTTAAATTCAATTTTTTAATAAATAAATTCTGACTTTCAATTCCAAACAATAAAACCTATATTGTTTTATCAAAACAGTAGGTTAAGTAAATTGTTACTAACAAAATGGACTATGGTTCGAAATAAATGATTTTATTATAAAAAACCTTTTTTGTTATTTGTTTACATTTTGTCTCAAGGCGAAGTGAATCAAGTATAGGCTCCCTGATCGCGGTGTCAACGGCGCGGCGTTGGAGTGGCTGTTCAGCCGTTGTATATCTGAGGTCATGCCCGGTGGGGGCGCCGCGATCGAGCCCTAGGGCGATCAGCAGCACGTTGTAGTCTTTTAGTGAGGCTTCAGATCAAGTCCTGGGTCTCCTGAGGGATGAGGCTGCGGGCGTAGGCCCTGGCATCCGGTGGTCGCGCGTAAAGCGGCGCCAAACCTTGAATGTGGTCGTGGCCAGACGCATCCGCATGCGCGAATATCGGTACCGCCAATAGCCGCCAAACTGAGCATAGCCTGTGAGTTTCTTGCCAGTTCTTCTTACAGAGCGGTGGCTCGGAACTGGCACTTAGATTCACTTACACTTAAATACTTTTTGTTTTTTTTAATTGTTTGGTTGCAAGTGAATCTAAGCTTCGTGATTTTAGTATAATTATATTTTATTTGTTTTTGTTATTTTTTTTATTATTTTGACGTTTTCAAGTACTATGTAATAGTTTATGAAATAGCCTATAGTGATTTATTATATAAATTATGAGTTAATGTTATATATAATAATAATATTGTATAAATATTGTTTTTTGTTGATTTCATATTTGTGTTTTAGTGAGTTTGTTAGTTTATAGAATAATTAAGTACGTAGTTTTGTAATATGTTGAAGTTCCCCCAATTTGCAGTGCCCCTACGGGGTATCAGTATTCATTGTATTACTTAGGTACCTACTTGTTTACTTGATGCAATAAAGATTTATGATTTAAAAAGTATTTCATTTGATTTGACCTACGAAATCGTCGATTGTCAGCATAGTACCTTGAAGCCAGAGATAAGCTGCAGTTTGTCGGAGTGTCGGATAGCGTCAAGAACGAGCGCGACGTCGGCCGTGAGCGCTCGCACTCGGTGGAAGGACGCGATGAGAGTCACGGGAATGGTCCCGTCGGCGGCCATCTTGCGGCGCAGGAAGAAATCGCGCGCCAGGTTATCGGGACTGAAGTAGTACTCGCTGCAATAGAAAAATAAAACATTAACAAGTGTTAAAGTTACGGGCAGAACATGTTAAAGATTTTCATTGTTTTTCTCCCTTAAATAAATTTGTTTCAATTTATCTGGTTAAAATAAGACTTCTTTGAGGGAAAGTGAAGAGTCTTGTCTGCAGTTTTGTTTTATTTTCTAAAATTTGTGATATTTGATTTTTTTACGCTTTGTGTACATACATGAGAGTTGGTCAATGAAAAAAAAACAGTGCAACATCACTTTTCAAAAATTTTTCTCAAGAAATCATTGTCAGATCTCAGTATAGTCCCACATCTTTACAGAGGACTCGAGGGATTTAGAGGAGGGCATCTCATTTACCATTTATCATCTTTATGACCACTCTTTCTCATTTATAGCTATGTCGGCTCGGAAGACCACTAGATAAAGTTAACGCTAAAGGCAGATTTACGTTTGTTTTTGTATTAGAGCCTATAGAGTGGCATGATCCAAGCTGAGGCGGTTCCATGTGTATATCTATCCGGCTCAAAGGACCACTAGATAATGTTGACAATGTATGAAAACTTATATATTTTTCTTGATAAGGTTCTTCTGAGTGGCATGATCCAAGCTGAGGCGGCTTCGTGTGTGTAATTGTACGGCTCGAAGGACCATTAGATAATGTTTTAAAATGCCAACTTACATTTGTTTCTTGATAAGATCCTTCAACGTGGCATGATCGAGGCCAAGTCCATAAGGCGCGGCAGTGGCTGCGGCTGCCCCGTAGTAGTAGGCCTGCGCCAGGGGAGGCGCCAGCGGCGGAGGCATGCCGTAGCCCAGTACTAGCCCGGCGCCTAGGGCTCCGCCCACTCCAACGCCGACAGTCTGTGCAACGCGCACCTATTAGCCATAGGGAGCGACGGGTTATGTTAGTGCCAACCACCATATCACTGTAGCCCAATGGTAATGAGTTTTAGTAGCCCAAATTATATCAAGAGTCTTAGATACTATTGAATAAGTTATTTAATAAACAATCAATGAAATATCAATTATTTGTAGCCCAATGGTAATGCATTTTAATAGCAAACGAGTCCCACTTACTAAGGAAATAATTAATTCAATAAAAATAACACCAATTACTTATTGCCCACTCAATTTCATGAGTAGATGCGCTTTATACCGTGCTTATTTCAAGTTATAAAGCGCTTTTATTTTCTTAATAAACTGCATCGACTGCTTATCATCAGGCAGGATGTAGTCATTATGACGTGTCACATTAAAAAAAAAAATTTGTCTCTAAAATTATGCCCAAGGGTCCTACCAATAACACATACAATAATTTTCTTATAATAACACCAGTTATTTAAAGCCCAATTTTGTTGCATTTTCGTTGCCCAAATAGTCCTATTAAATGAATAAATACATAATATAATAATTCTCTTTCAATAACACCCATAATTTAAAGAGGATTCTGTTAGTTCCAACCACCATACCGCATGCTTAAAGGAACATCGACCCATTAATAGATAGGTAAGGTTTGAGTTACGTACTTATACGGTCTTTCTGTTTCTTACTGAGATCGAATCAATGTTAATCAAACATGCATTCAAAACACAAGCAGAATTACTAATTAATAAATCAGTATCAATTTAATGCCCTTACAAGTAGACAAGTATTATTTAGAAGATCTTCTTTTGTGATGTATTAAAAATCGTCTTTTTTTGAGTTAAGTCACTATTCCATTAAGCATGCGATATAACTGTAGCCCAATTGTAATGAGTATTAGTAGCCCAAAGAGTCCTATCAAACTAATACATAAATAATACAATAATTATCTTACGAAAATACAGAACGCGCACAACATAATCTCAGTCAAAGACTGTGACATGTTTAGGCACAGTCTCGTTAAATTTAAAACAGTATTAAAAACTATCTTAAACTGATGTATTTAGTCACTCTCATTGTTTTTTTTTTTTATGTAAGTTCAGTGTTTTTTAGTATTTAGTTTGCTATACCTTGTATTTTTTTAGTATTTAAATGTCGTGGCAACTTGTAATAGAAACGACACTATTGTTTGAGCCATTAACTTCTATGTTTGATCCATGTCTTTGTGTGTGTTTTGTAAGTTGTCCTAATTATAAATAAATAAATAAATAAATAAAATACCAACTATTCAGGTAGTGACGGGTAATTTAAATACCAACCACCAATATTATCATTATCTATAGCCCAATAGTTATATATTTTATTCGCCCAAAAGTTTCCCCTACGCCCCTTTTACTATAAACAAATACATACATACATACATAATGTCACGCCTCTTTCCCGTAGCGGTAGGCAGAGATCACATCCTTCCACTTGCTACGATCTTGGCACACACTTTTAGCTTCATTCACACTCATTAACCTCCTCATACACGCCCGTCGGTTTAGGGTACTTTTGACCTGCCCTTTCTCTAATATTTCTTGTATTTGGTCATGGAAGGTCTTACGTGGTCTTCCCCTCCCAACACTTCCATCTACTTGTCCATCATAAATCACTTTCGTTAGTCTACTTTCATTCATCCTCTCAACATGACCAAACCATCTAAGCATACCTTTCTCAATTCTTGTCACTATATCTTCTTTTACACCAACTTCTTTTATACCAAATAATTATCTTAAAATGAAAACCCATTAATAAAATCTAAGATATATATTTTTATAAAATTTATCCACATTGTAGTTATTTTTTGTTAATCAACGCGTCTAAGTGTTACTCAGTAATACTGATGGAAAAAAGTTACAGTTATCAGTTTGAAGAGTGATGCTTAACAAATACAAATAGTTTTATTGTTCAAAAAATATTATACATTATATACAATTACAAAAGAAAAGCGATACAATTGAAAGCTTCTAGTTTTAAACCTGGTCTGACTTTGAATCTTGTTTCGTAATGAGCCCCTAATAGCTTATTATTCAAATACAGATTGACTAAGTGTCTAAATGACAAAATATTTTATTTATTGAAATTTTAGTATATTTTATACCTACTTTGACGTCACAAGAGCGTTTTAGTGATGAGAAGTCGCCCAAAATGTAAAAACCCACCTGAAGGATTTGTTCCATTCGCGATTAATTTTTTTATCGACATTTATTCAAATATTATATGATGCGCGTTCTACAGAAAAAAATATCTTCCTTTTGGCATGCAAGCTTCGCTCTAGATTCATTTCTTTGTTAAATCGATGAGAATAGTATACCTGTGGTGGCAAGTCGTGTTGATACTCGTGCCTATAATGGACGCCTGTGTGAGGCCCCCCGCGCGCCCGGCGGACCCCCCGGCCTCGGCCGGCCCCTCGGGCCCCTCGCAGAGAGCTCGGCAAGCGAGGCCCCCGGGGGTCTAACCCGTTAAGCGAGGATGTATCTGTAAAACACGCCATACAAATAACCGTCAAAATGATAAAGAAAACTTAATCATGTCAGCCTATTAACGTCCCACTACCGAACACGGGTCATACTCCACCACGCTGACCCAGTGCGGATTGGCGGAGGCAGGTGTATGGCGTCCTGCTGTTAGAATATTTCAAGCCGTCCATTATGCCTCTAACATGGCTTAACGACTATCACATTTAGTGATAGCCGGGACCAACTGCTTAGCGTGCCTTCCGAGGCACGGAAGCGCAAGATATCAAATGCCACACAAACGGTCACCCATCCAAGGACTGACCTCTGTAAACTCTGCTGTACTTCGGTGATCGTTTCTGACCACCGAGCACCTCAGAGCTACGAGCGCTTCAACTTTCTTAACAAAGAAAACGTACGTAAATATTTTTAACTACACTCGCGAGCAAAAGTATGGAATCACTTGCTTGAATTTGATTCCACGCGATCTTGAGTACTTAATAACTAAATAATAATAATAAAAATGATACCATTTTAAAGGTTCATTAATTAACTTTAAATTGATACCAATATTATTCAGATAACGCCAGTACTTCAGAAGTTATCCTGGGCTAAGTGAAAAAAGATGCGTTTCAATTGTTTAACCCGTCACCAGTTGCGCGCCCTTCATCCCCTATAAAAAGACGTGTTACCGGTTTTTTTTATCAGTCATCTTTCACACGTTGACCGGTACACATCTCCGCAACTTTGGACCCTTGAACTTCGAAGACAATGGATACAACACCTACAGAATCAGCCCAAATCGTCGCCCTATTGCAAGAAGGGCTTAGCCAGCGAGCTGTCGGACGTCAGCTCCACATAAGTCAGTCTTGTGTTTCGAAAGTGTACAAACGCTTTCTGGAGACTGGTGGCTTTGTGCCGAGACCAAGATCTGGACGACGCCGGTGCACATCGGAGAGGGATGACCGTTTTATCGTGTCAACTTCTCTCCGAAATCGGCATTTGACTGGTGTTGACGTCCAGCAGGGGCTCCGAAATGTTCGCGGGGTCGCTGTTAGCGAGTGGACAGTTCGTCGAAGACTCAAGCAAGCTAATTTAACCCCAAGAAGGCCTGCCTTAGGCCCGAAACTGACGGCAGCTCATAGACAATCCCGCCTTCGATTCGCTCGTTCCCACCTTGATTGGGACGTTGAGGAATGGAGCCGTGTACTGTTCTCGGACGAGACCAGAATGTGTTTACACGGCAACGATCGAAGAGGTCGGGTCTACAGGAGGCCTGGGGAGCGCTTTGTGCAGTGCTGTTTCGCTGAGACAGTGGCTTATGGAGGCGGTTCTTTAATGATGTGGGCCGGCATTTCTTTCGACGGTAAAACGGAGCTTGTTTTCGTGCCTGGCGGGGGACGAGGAGGCGGTCTAACTTCTGACCGATACATTTCCGATATTCTGCTGGAACATGTCGTTCCCTATGCGGGATATATCGGTGATGACTTCGTCCTCATGCACGATAACGCTCGTTGTCACACTTCCCGTGCCACAACCGAATACCTAGAGGAAGTCGGCATCGCCACATTGGACTGGCCAGCGCTTAGCCCGGACATGAATCCAATAGAGCACGTGTGGGATGAACTAAAGAGGAGGGTTCGATCCAGAAATCCTACTCCTTCAAACACATATGAGCTCAAAACGGCTTTGATTGAAGAGTGGGAAGGTATCTCACAAGATACCATACGGAAGCTCATCAGGTCCATGAAGAACCGTCTCCGAGCTCTCCTTAGGGCGAGGGAGGGGAACACTAAGTATTGACATTAAGTTTTTAGGCGAAATAAGGTTTTTATTAATTAATTTTTGTTGTTTTTTTCATTCATAATTTTTCCGTTATCCTTGCCTTTTCCTACCTCCTTCACTTAATCCAGGATAGCTCCAGAAATAATGGAGCCATTTGAATGAATTTGATATCAATTTAAAGACTACATTTTAACCTTTAAAATGGTATCATTTTTATTATTATTATTTACTTATTAAGTACTCAAGATCGCGTGGAATCAAATTCAAGCAAGTGATTCCATACTTTTGCTCGCAAGTGTATTAATAAATAAACGAAGCGTCGGCCTTCCACCAGCAAGATGGACAGACGACCTGATAAGAGTTTCAGGATCACGCCGCCTGCAATTGGTCACATTGGAAGCCAAAGAAACATGTCCATGCATATAAATATTCTGGGTGGGAATCGAACCCTTTATAATAATTCAACTGTATTTATTCACAAAATAATGCAAGGTACAAAACCTAGCATAAAAGAAACTATGAATAAAATTTAATATTCCCGTGTGCGTAACCCAGCATTTCTATTAAAAAGATATGAGGCCTAATTTACGGGATTATAATATTTAACAAATAAAGCGATGTTGGACACTGAGAAAAAATGATAGCTTTCAATACATTCATCATCATCTTAGCCTGATGAATAAACGCTTAAGGCCCAGGGTCTGCTCACTGGTCCAACCAGACTTGGCTGAATTTCAGTTATTACACAGTCCCGTCTGACCTCCGAAACCAGGTTTATCCAGATTTGGCTGAATTTCAGTTACAATACAACCAATCAATCAATCAAATCATTTATTTGCGGTAACATAGGTACATTAGTATTTATATAGGTAGATAACATTATATTTAGTAGTTTCACTATGTTCTGCTTTCAATAGCGTGCAAATGTTTAGTAGGAAAAATATAAAATGAAATTAATATTATTACTAGATACATTATTTAAACAACAAAAAATAAACAAAATTTTAATTGAAATTATTATGTTATATAGTCAATTTAAAATTATAATTTTAAGATAATTTATACAATGTTATTTACAATTATACAACTATGTTATTTATTTAACAATTTATGCACATAAGGAACATACAAAAATACAGAAGTTATGAAAGACATGTACAAAGGCACTGTATTTTAATGAAATAATTAAACATACCATTCTCAACTCTGGTCGTGTGATGAGGTGTGTGCTTCGCTGGTCTGCTGGCCTTCACGTCGATGTCGAGGGGCAGCCATTTGTGCTTCCCTGACTTACTGCTACCCTTGCCCACTGCTGAAAAGAAATACAAATTATAAATACATAGATATATATAGACAGGAACCTTTATAAAACCATTATATATGTACTAATATTTAAGAAGTATCTCTAGATGAAATCTAAGAAGAGAAGAACTTTGTTCAAAAGACTTCCCCTGTTTTATAATGCTGAGTTGGGACTGGAACTGAAAATATGATGATGAGGGAACCAAGAGACTTACCAGCTGCCTTCGATTTATCAATGTGCCTGTCCTTGTCAGCATGGACGTGGTTTAGCGGTTGCTCCACTTTTTCAGGCTTAAGTATAGGCTGCTGTTGTGGTTGGTGAAGGTGCTCCTCTAAGGGTTTTCTGTCTTGGTCCTGAAATTGATAATAAACAAAAATATTATTAAAATTATACCAATAATACATATCTTGGTACAAAATATAGGGTAAGTCACACCATTTATAATTCAAGAACCTCTGGATTCATTCTGATAGTTAGATTCGACTCCGCTCCGAATAGAAGAATAACTATTAAAATATCGGAAATATTCACGTAACAAAATCATACATACATACAATCACGCCTATTTCCCCCAAAGGGGAAGGCAGAGGTATATTAGACGCCTATATTTCGCGTATTGTTGGTCCCGCGAAACAGGTGGCAAGCCTATTGCCGATTATCGGAAACTTTAATGTTTGCCAGAGCGTCGTCTATTGATCGGCAGGTGCGCCACTTGCAGGTGAGGTTGGCTTGGACTCGTAAGATGCTGATAGGATCCCTACACACAAAATCATGCAAAATAGCTAACAAGTCTCGGTCTAGGCATCGACTGCTACGATACGCTGCAATACAAAATTCGCCGTGTTAAGGGGGAAAATAAAAGAATACCCCAGATAAACTGTGAACATGGCAGAAGGATAATAATATCTAGCAAAAAAGTTTTGAACTATTTGGACTGTTTAAAACTAAACGCTTCCTTAGAATATCCTCTCCATCCTACTGCTTCCGGCTTAAAGGTCACCTACCCTCATTCAACCCCAAGACTGGATGTGAATCAGGGTTTATTATTGCACAGGACGAATCTTTGTTGAGTATGCAAAATGACAGGTGCAAGAAGCTTGAGTGTACTCACCGCGTTTCCATTATGATGCGAGGAATCAGCGTCCTGTGGAGGTGGTGTGGAGTGGCACCTGGGACCGGCGACTGCCGCGCTCAGCGACGGCCAGTCGCCGATGTCAGTGAAATCTGACGCCTGTGGACAAACAATACGGTAACATTAGCAAAAATCAATTTAAAATTATAATTCTATAACAATCACACCAATTTATAATAAGTATCATTAACGCGTTCACTGTGCATGCCCTAGCATGGCATTACGAGTTACACACCGTACGTCAATTACAAAACACATCCCATGGAAGACTTAAAAATCTTCATCCTTGAACGTCACTAAAGTGTCCTGGTCGAACATGATTAATGCTGTTGGAATCAAGATGCAGTCGTGTTGACCAAAAATAGTCTTGCAACTTCTTGTTTTTCACACCACCAGGTCCTCTGGACGTCGCCTAAAAGGACGAAAACGTTTTTTCAACAGAGCCTACCCTCTCCTCCTTCCAACTATTTGCTCCATAACTAAATACCTTAGACCCTTCTTTCCACATCACACTATCCTGGTAATGATCAAAAATCTGTGCTGTTTGAAGTGCTGTATGAAGCTGTATAACAAAAGGCAAAGGCTGATGGCATTTAGAAGCAGTTAAAGTCTTCATGACAGCAAATCTTCTCCTTCATACAACTACTTGCTCAATAACAAAAGACCTTGCACCCTTCAGTCCCACACATCACCTGCGTGTTGGACGATTTTGGCCCAGCTGCCCCGGCAGTCATGCTGACCAATCCACTGTGAGGGCATTGTGCACCAGTGTTATTGCACCGCGTGATTGTAAAGAACAGCAAATAACTGAGGACTTCAAATCACCTGATACTAGTCGATTATGATTAATTCTGATGGCATCTAGAATTAGTTAGACAGCCAGTCATCGCCCTGCAACTGGAAGCTGTATAACAAAGGCAACTAAAAGAAGACCTTATAATGTTCAAACTATCACAACATTCTGATGACATCGAAAAGCTGTTAAAGACCTCTTCAAGACAGCCAATACTCCTTGCAGTGGCTTGCTCTACATCAAAATACCATTTAACCTCAAACGACAGTCATCACCTGTGTCGCGTGCGGTCGATCGGCACTAATGCTGACGGAACCTAGAAGCACCTACAGACTTCTTCATGACAGCCATGAAAACTTTGCAACTGCTCGCTTTTTAAGAAATCTAACAGAAGACCCTATAAGCTTAAGCCCTTCACATTATGCTGATGGCATCAAGAAGCAGTTGAAGTTTTTCAGGCATCCAATCATCACCTTCTTGCATCTGCTTGCTCTATAACAAAATAGGTATCAGACATCCAAACATCCCCTTCTTGCAGCTGCTTGCTCTACAAAAGACCTTACAGCCACCAGTCCAACACATTACCTGCGTGTCCTGGTCAATCTTGGCCCAGCTGCGTCTCGCGCGCGACTTCCTCCTCGCTGCCACCCCGGCGGTCATGCTGACAGTCTACTGTGAGGGCATTGTGCACCACTCACCAGTGTTACTTCACCACGTGTTTATTGTCTCAATACTTTTACACTGAATCTAATATAAGGTCCGATATTTCAATTAAACCACTGTTTATTTAATTTACACTGTATCTAATATAATACTGCTATTTCAATAAAACCACTGGATATTTTTTTTCTAAAAATTTTAAAGAAAACATTTTTTTTTTAAGTTTGCTGATAATGGTTTTGGTGACAAAGTAAAATTTATATCTGTAGCTGAGAGGTAAAGAATTATAAGTCCACTTTGTTATATTTGTTATTGTTTACCACGTACTAGAGTACATTATTATCCAGATATCCAAAACCATGAAAACAACAATTAAAAATAAAACTCAGCCCCCAAATTTTACAATATAGATTGAATCTATATTTTAAACGCACAATATAAATTTTTGATGCTTAAGTAGTAATTCTAAAGCATTATTAGTTTGTTTTGATGCAGAGTCAGTAATTTTGATGTCCAATCAGTATTTTCGATGACAAATCTAATATTTTGATGCACTATCCGCATTTATAACGCACAACCAACGAGTTACATTTAGAGTATATATTTTATTATATTTTACTCACACCTTTAGCACACATCGTCCGTGGAGATTTAATAGTTAATTCATTTAAATGAATGCTGTTTTAGGTGACATTTAAGTTAATGAAGAAATCGCGGAAGTGAATTGTAACCGGTCGGCATCGCCAAATGCCAGAATGAAATATGCATACAAAAGAGATTTAAATAATTACCACTATACACTACGTTCTTTAAATGTTAATGGAAAAAAGAGCATAATACAGTATTTTTGTAAGCAAGTGATGGATTAAAAATATCTTTGTAACAATTCCCGCGCTACTATAATTTCCCGAAAAATCGAGAAACTATTCAACACGACACGTGTTTCGCCCTTACACAGGGCATCTTCAGGTAAGATAGGAGCCTCAGAACAACGATGTCTTCACGACCAACGCTGAAACGAGAGTGAGCAGCTGAGCGTATTCGAGCGTATTTATACCCTCACCCACTTCCGCCATCAACGTCCGCCACGTCATCGCGGTCTGAGTCAGAGTGACCGTTATGAAATTTCTGAACCATACGTAATAGAGGTGATCTAGAGAACGTATTTTGTTCGTTCAGCAGTAGGTTTTGATCATTGTGTTTAATTATTTCTAGATTTTCCAATACACACAACCGTAGACCTTTTTCATGTATATGTAAAATTTCAAAATTATGATTATTACTCAAGGTGTGCCCAGAGTCGATAAGGTGTTTGGCAAAATGAGATTTGTCTGGACAATTATGCCTATAAGCAGCTATATGCTCCTTATACCTGGTTTCAAAGTTGCGTCCAGTTTGCCCTATATAGACACTGTGACAAACCTCACAAGTTAATTTATATATACCCGACTTAGTACTATTTTCTATGCGATCCTTTCCGTTACAAAGACGACTAAGTGAGTTTTTAGTTTTGAACGCTGTATTTATTTCATTATTCTTAAGCAGTTTTGAAATCTGTCTACTAACTGAGCCCATATAAGTTAAACTGCCTGTATATTTAGTAATCTTGTCGCTGTCTAAAGCACACAACATCGATCTTACAATACTCTGTTGTTTACTTTTAATCAAATTATCAACCAAAGTAGTATCATATCCATTATTAATTGCTAACTGATAAATTGTGTTCAATTCTTTATCATAGTTAGTGGACGACATAGGTATGGTCATTAAACGATGAATGTAACTTCTAAACGCTGCTAATTTATGTTGGATTTATGTTGGATAACGGTCACTCTGACTCAGACCGCGATGACGTGGCGGACGTTGATGGCGGAAGTGGGTGAGGGTATAAATACGCTCGAATACGCTCAGCTGCTCACTCTCGTTTCAGCGTTGGTCGTGAAGACATCGTTGTTCTGAGGCTCCTATCTTACCTGAAGATGCCCTGTGTAAGGGCGAAACACGTGTCGTGTTGAATAGTTTCTCGATTTTTCGGGAAATTATAGTAGCGCGGGAATTGTTACAAAGATATTTTTAATCCATCACTTGCTTACAATGGATTTCCGCAAAGTAACGCCTGAATCAATAAATTATTTAAGATCGGCAAGTACAGCCATCCAGGCAAAACTATACATCAAACTTATGAAATTTCACAGGATTGCATCACAAAACATCTGGTTCAATCAGCAGTGCAAACGTTTAAATGTCATACCATCATATATAAATATTCGTACCAATACACACAGTCGAGCTGCAAATATTGCCCTCAGTAGTGCTAGATCAATATGGCTAAATGAGGAAAGTCGTCATTGGTTTTCGATCAGAGACAACTATAAATTACATTTAAAATGTCTACATGATGAGTTGGCGAACTCTTTGCATAGAATAGAGTTTGATTTATTAGACGATAAAGCACGAGACCTGGCTTCTAAAGCTGCTCATAAAAAATACTTAACACAAGTACAGAAGTTAAGCAGGTTATCAAATGCTAGGTCTGAGGAGCAAACCAACTCACCTGTACAAAACACATATTCTCATGTTTTCCATGAACGAGTCAGAAATCTTAGTGGCACACAGTTCACACAGCCAGAGTTGTCACTTTTGGAGAAGGGTCTTAAGTACAATATTAGTCCACAGTTATCGGCCAAATCTCTTGAAACTTTAGTAGTAGATACAGAATCAGTGTTGGTTAGGAATAAGGCAGAAGATGCCGTTAAGCACCAGGCAACACTTATGTTCAAAAAAATAGTAAATTCAAAACACATTCAGCCTTCATTAGATACATACACATACAAATCCATAAAGTCTAAGATAGATCACAACAATTTAATAATTTCTAAAGCGGATAAAGGAAATACTATAGTTATTTTGGATAAAAACGACTACGAACTAAAAGTTAATAACGTTATACTGGGAGACGACTTTGAGCGTTTACCACATGATCCAACTAAGAAATTTGCATCAAATATTAAAACGGCACTAAAAAGTGCGACACACATTTCTCCTAAGTCTCTTAAAAATATTCTTCCAATGAATCCAAGAACCCCATTATTATATGGATTGCCGAAAATACATAAAGATGATATACCAGTTCGGCCTGTAGTTTCTTACATAGGTGCACCGGCATATAAACTTTCAAAGCATTTAAATACTCTTTTAAAAACAAAATCTTCATTTAACCCACTTTATTCTTTAAAAAATAGTTTAGATTTAGTAAATAGAATAAAAGACATTGAGTTGCCAAGATCTGCTAAGTTAGTGTCTTTAGATGTCGAAAGCCTCTTCACTAATGTACCGTATGAAGAGTGTTTAAAAATACTGGAAAGCCTTTTTGAGAGAAAATGTACACATCCGGGAGAAATGGGTGATTTAATTCATTTAACTAGACTTTGTATGGAACAAAACTATTTCAGGTTTAATGACCACTATTACAAACAGAAAGAAGGTTTGGCTATGGGTTCTCCCCTCTCTCCGTTAATGGCTGATATTTTTATGGATAACTTTGAGAATAAGCATATTTTGAATAGAAGTAGTAACATATTATATTATTACAGATATGTGGATGACATAATTTTATGTTGGTTAGGCACTATTCGGCAATTAAATATATTTGTTGATAAAATCAACAAAATACATCCGAAAATAAAGTTTAAATTAGAAATAGAGGAAAACAGCTCACTTAATTTCCTTGATTTAACTATTTCAAGAGTCGGAAATAAACACGATTTTCAAATATTCAGAAAACCAACTCATACCGACACTACTATTCCAGCATCCTCGTGCCATCCCATCCAACATAAATTAGCAGCGTTTAGAAGTTACATTCATCGTTTAATGACCATACCTATGTCGTCCACTAACTATGATAAAGAATTGAACACAATTTATCAGTTAGCAATTAATAATGGATATGATACTACTTTGGTTGATAATTTGATTAAAAGTAAACAACAGAGTATTGTAAGATCGATGTTGTGTGCTTTAGACAGCGACAAGATTACTAAATATACAGGCAGTTTAACTTATATGGGCTCAGTTAGTAGACAGATTTCAAAACTGCTTAAGAATAATGAAATAAATACAGCGTCCAAAACTAAAAACTCACTTAGTCGTCTTTGTAACGGAAAGGATCGCATAGAAAATAGTACTAAGTCGGGTATATATAAATTAACTTGTGAGGTTTGTCACAGTGTCTATATAGGGCAAACTGGACGCAACTTTGAAACCAGGTATAAGGAGCATATAGCTGCTTATAGGCATAATTGTCCAGACAAATCTCATTTTGCCAAACACCTTATCGACTCTGGGCACACCTTGAGTAATAATCATAATTTTGAAATTTTACATATACATGAAAAAGGTCTACGGTTGTGTGTATTGGAAAATCTAGAAATAATTAAACACAATGATCAAAACCTACTGCTGAACGAACAAAATACGTTCTCTAGATCACCTCTATTACGTATGGTTCAGAAATTTCATAACGGTCACTCTGACTCAGACCGCGATGACGTGGCGGACGTTGATGGCGGAAGTGGGTGAGGGTATAAATACGCTCGAATACGCTCAGCTGCTCACTCTCGTTTCAGCGTTGGTCGTGAAGACATCGTTGTTCTGAGGCTCCTATCTTACCTGAAGATGCCCTGTGTAAGGGCGAAACACGTGTCGTGTTGAATAGTTTCTCGATTTTTCGGGAAATTATAGTAGCGCGGGAATTGTTACAAAGATATTTTTAATCCATCACTTGCTTACAATGGATTTCCGCAAAGTAACGCCTGAATCAATAAATTATTTAAGATCGGCAAGTACAGCCATCCAGGCAAAACTATACATCAAACTTATGAAATTTCACAGGATTGCATCACAAAACATCTGGTTCAATCAGCAGTGCAAACGTTTAAATGTCATACCAGCATATATAAATATTCGTACCAATACACACAGTCGAGCTGCAAATATTGCCCTCAGTAGTGCTAGATCAATATGGCTAAATGAGGAAAGTCGTCATTGGTTTTCGATCAGAGACAACTATAAATTACATTTAAAATGTCTACATGATGAGTTGGCGAACTCTTTGCATAGAATAGAGTTTGATTTATTAGACGATAAAGCACGAGACCTGGCTTCTAAAGCTGCTCATAAAAAATACTTAACACAAGTACAGAAGTTAAGCAGGTTATCAAATGCTAGGTCTGAGGAGCAAACCAACTCACCTGTACAAAACACATATTCTCATGTTTTCCATGAACGAGTCAGAAATCTTAGTGGCACACAGTTCACACAGCCAGAGTTGTCACTTTTGGAGAAGGGTCTTAAGTACAATATTAGTCCACAGTTATCGGCCAAATCTCTTGAAACTTTAGTAGTAGATACAGAATCAGTGTTGGTTAGGAATAAGGCAGAAGATGCCGTTAAGCACCAGGCAACACTTATGTTCAAAAAAATAGTAAATTCAAAACACATTCAGCCTTCATTAGATACATACACATACAAATCCATAAAGTCTAAGATAGATCACAACAATTTAATAATTTCTAAAGCGGATAAAGGAAATACTATAGTTATTTTGGATAAAAACGACTACGAACTAAAAGTTAATAACGTTATACTGGGAGACGACTTTGAGCGTTTACCACATGATCCAACTAAGAAATTTGCATCAAATATTAAAACGGCACTAAAAAGTGCGACACACATTTCTCCTAAGTCTCTTAAAAATATTCTTCCAATGAATCCAAGAACCCCATTATTATATGGATTGCCGAAAATACATAAAGATGATATACCAGTTCGGCCTGTAGTTTCTTACATAGGTGCACCGGCATATAAACTTTCAAGCATTTAAATACTCTTTTAAAAACAAAATCTTCATTTAACCCACTTTATTCTTTAAAAAATAGTTTAGATTTAGTAAATAGAATAAAAGACATTGAGTTGCCAAGATCTGCTAAGTTAGTGTCTTTAGATGTCGAAAGCCTCTTCACTAATGTACCGTATGAAGAGTGTTTAAAAATACTGGAAAGCCTTTTTGAGAGAAAATGTACACATCCGGGAGAAATGGGTGATTTAATTCATTTAACTAGACTTTGTATGGAACAAAACTATTTCAGGTTTAATGACCACTATTACAAACAGAAAGAAGGTTTGGCTATGGGTTCTCCCCTCTCTCCGTTAATGGCTGATATTTTTATGGATAACTTTGAGAATAAGCATATTTTGAATAGAAGTAGTAACATATTATATTATTACAGATATGTGGATGACATAATTTTATGTTGGTTAGGCACTATTCGGCAATTAAATATATTTGTTGATAAAATCAACAAAATACATCCGAAAATAAAGTTTAAATTAGAAATAGAGGAAAACACCTCACTTAATTTCCTTGATTTAACTATTTCAAGAGTCGGAAATAAACACGATTTTCAAATATTCAGAAAACCAACTCATACCGACACTACTATTCCAGCATCCTCGTGCCATCCCATCCAACATAAATTAGCAGCGTTTAGAAGTTACATTCATCGTTTAATGACCATACCTATGTCGTCCACTAACTATGATAAAGAATTGAACACAATTTATCAGTTAGCAATTAATAATGGATATGATACTACTTTGGTTGATAATTTGATTAAAAGTAAACAACAGAGTATTGTAAGATCGATGTTGTGTGCTTTAGACAGCGACAAGATTACTAAATATACAGGCAGTTTAACTTATATGGGCTCAGTTAGTAGACAGATTTCAAAACTGCTTAAGAATAATGAAATAAATACAGCGTTCAAAACTAAAAACTCACTTAGTCGTCTTTGTAACGGAAAGGATCGCATAGAAAATAGTACTAAGTCGGGTATATATAAATTAACTTGTGAGGTTTGTCACAGTGTCTATATAGGGCAAACTGGACGCAACTTTGAAACCAGGTATAAGGAGCATATAGCTGCTTATAGGCATAATTGTCCAGACAAATCTCATTTTGCCAAACACCTTATCGACTCTGGGCACACCTTGAGTAATAATCATAATTTTGAAATTTTACATATACATGAAAAAGGTCTACGGTTGTGTGTATTGGAAAATCTAGAAATAATTAAACACAATGATCAAAACCTACTGCTGAACGAACAAAATACGTTCTCTAGATCACCTCTATTACGTATGGTTCAGAAATTTCATAACGGTCACTCTGACTCAGACCGCGATGACGTGGCGGACGTTGATGGCGGAAGTGGGTGAGGGTATAAATACGCTCGAATACGCTCAGCTGCTCACTCTCGTTTCAGCGTTGGTCGTGAAGACATCGTTGTTCTGAGGCTCCTATCTTACCTGAAGATGCCCTGTGTAAGGGCGAAACACGTGTCGTGTTGAATAGTTTCTCGATTTTTCGGGAAATTATAGTAGCGCGGGAATTGTTACAAAGATATTTTTAATCCATCACTTGCTTACAATGGATTTCCGCAAAGTAACGCCTGAATCAATAAATTATTCAGTATTTTTGTGCCAAGGATATTGAAGTAGTATAAGTCTGCTAAATTCCTATCACTTTGTGTTAGCTATAAAAGCGAAAGGTCACTCATTTATAGCTAAATAAAATTCTCATAACTTGCATGGGAGTTCATTTAAGAACATAGGTGCCGCTTTGGCAGAATTTTGGGATGTTCAACCCCTAAGGGAGAAAGGGGGAAGCAAAGTTAATATTGAACGAATTATGGTAAAAAAATGATCACCTTTGAAGGCGCGCAGCTTTATAACAAAATACCCTCGAACATTAAAAATGTAAGCTCGTTTAATGTATTCAAACGAAAACTCTCACAACATATTATTGATACTTACTCTTAACTATGAAATTGAATACATTGGATGGGCGAGCGTAATCTTTAAGTGACGACGATGTAATTAATAATTATTTGTATGTTAATTTAAGTTCTCATTCAAGTGACTGTATATGTCTTTTTGAGAATAAATATCTTTAACCATTTATATGAAACTTTTAGTTTTGAGAGCAGGGTTCAAATACTCATTATTTAAAAATGTTTTAATGTAGGAAGCTGTTAGTTTTCCAAACAACCCTTAACCGCAGAAACACGATTTAAAAAATTCTTTAAATCACGCAGACGAAGTTGCAAACTAAACTTACTGAGCTTTATGAATTTACTGCTGAATATTGGCCTCCCCGATAGATTACATTCTATAGGGGGTATTAACCCATAATCACATGGCTGGAGGGTTGGTAATCGCGATTCCAGTCAGTTCACAGGATGACGCTGCCACCCATCATCCGAAAGGATTTCTCTTCATCGCCTTACCTTCACTCACCGTGAGATGAGAGGGAGTGACAGAATGCTAGGCTGGTACCACACGACAGCCAGTCATAAGGGCTGAAGCTGGTGTTAAAGAAAATATAGTGACTAGAATTGAGAAAGGTGTGCTTAGATGGTTTGGTCATGTTGAGAGGATGAATGAAAGTAGACTAACGAAAGTGATTTATGATGGACAAGTGAATGAAAGTGTTAGGAGGGGAAGACCACGTAAGACCTTCCATGACCAAATCCAGAAAATTTTATAGAAAGGGCAGGTTAAAAGTACTCTAAACCGACGGGCGTGTATGAAAAGGTTAATGGGTGTAAATGAAGCTCGTAGCAAGTGGAAGGATGTGATCTCGGCCTACCCGTACGGAAAGAGGCGTGACATTATGTATGCATTATGCTATTACAAGGTAGCAATTGAGGCCAACCAAATGAAAAATGGTTCAGCGGTCAAAAGTTTTCGTTTCAGTTTGTCTCAATAAACGTCAACTTAAAAACTAACGCGCCTTTTCACTGCTGGCAGAAGCTTAAATGTATTTTTTAACTATCACTACAAAGAAACAATCAAATATTTCTACTTTAAAATAATAGTATCATTTATCAATCTTTCGCAATTACACAAAACATTTTATAAGAAATTCTTTAAAAAGTTTATTTATTTTATAACACTCATAAATATGTGTTACGTTAGCATAATGTCTCTAACACAAATCTATGTATTTATTAACTTAGTCATCTATTTGATAAGCAGTTGTTGCCAAGAGCTGATTGTAAGGACAAACTATTTAAAAGCACATTCCAATATCATTTATGACATTTTCTATTTATAAAATTTTGTTATAAATTTTTTTTTATTGTACCACAAGATGGGACGCAAGTATGCGGCTTAACTGATAAAGTGGTCACTATAAACTATGTGGCCAAAAAACGCTTGCAATTTTGTTATTATTATTATTTTACGTAGTTTAAACATACTGCATAATATACGCAAAAAAATAATTGCCAGAGGCAACCCTAGCAGAATAGAGACCTTTTTAAATGTCACACAACACTCACAAATAACTTCAGTGAATATTTTAAATATTTCATTACTTTTTTATATCCATACAAACTAGGCAGAGGAATGATGATATTATTTTATTTTCTTTAACATATTGACAAATAACTAACTCTAGTCAAGTCATTAACAAATTTAACAATCTATTGCCAATAAATTATGCTATGCAAAATGCCTAACCTCAAAACGGAACAACAAGTCAACACCGCGTGGTCTCCACGTTGCGCATGCGCCGCGCGCGCCGCCGGTATTTCCGTGTCGCTCGCACACATCACCCGCCATCTTACTGTTTCACTTGCACACAACCCGTTCACAAATGAAGGTCACAGTGGCGCGCAGGCCGTTCGATTTTGATAAAGAATCTCGTTTTACCTGTTCGCAACATTTCATACTGTGATTACATTATTGTAGTTTTAGTTGGGATAACATTTTTTTTGAAATTTTAATTATAGTTTATTTTCCTCGGGGATGATGTAGCATTTTAATCGTAAAAGAACTAAAGAAATCCGTTCAGTAGTTTTTGATTTTAGTCGTAACAAACATGCATATAAAATTATAAATCTACCTCTTTATAAATTCAGTATCGATATCGCCTGTATTTGTACACACTTAAGGTGGATTTTTTACGACAAGTTAGAACTATTCGCGTGTTGTACACGGTACTTGCACTAATATTTCATTTTAAACTTTTGACATTATAGTGAGTAGGTAGTTATCTGATCTGTTCTGTTGTGCAATTCTCAATTGCTTTATCAATAACACGTTTTTATCCAACGTTTCATTTATAACTATAATATTTGTTGGAGTTGGAGAAAAGAGTTGATTGTGCATCAAATATACAATCATATATATATATCCAATCAGTATTGATTGGATATCAAATTTACGGGGAATTTATGGACTGACTGAGTATTTTTTTGTGCCGTAAGGTTATAAAAAAAGGTCATAAAATAAATCTAATTAAAAATAAAGCAAAAAAAAATTGCAAAAGAAAACCGATACAATTAGCGCTTCATATACGTACTGTACAAGCGCACCCCCTCATTTCGGCCTGCTTAAAATAGCCGTGACTAATAAAGCTGTGAAATAACATAAGCCGGCAAAAAACGAGTACAATCAACAATTTAAATGACACATTAAATACAATCGATATTTATTTGATTGATAATAAAATATACATTTTAATTGTTATCAAGAAGTTATTGACTCAGTCGTTGTAAAAACAATACAAAATAATTTACTTATATATATGTGGTATTATAAAGTATTTTAATACGTATACGTATATACATAATGACACGCCTCTTTCCCTATGAGAACACACCCTTCCACTTGCTACGATCTTGGCACACACTCTTAGCTTTATTCACACTCATTAACCTTCTCATACACGGCCGTCGGTTTAGGGTACTTTTGACCTACCCTTTCTCCAAAATCTTCTGGATTTGGTCATGGAAGGTCTTACGTGGTATTCCCCTCTCAACACTTCCATTTACTTTTACTTCATAAATGACTTTCATTAGTCTACTTTTATAACTTTTTTTCACTAAATGGAATAAGTGACTGCTGTGCAAGACGGCCTTAACCCTCATTTTAAGCCAAATCTATACTATACTATATTTATATATTAAAAAAAAATTGTATGTATATTTGTTACGAATACTGGCGGCATTTCGATAATTCTGTCCGCGTTTGTATTCTACATTATTCCTGAGTAAGACTATAGATTTTTTACTACGAAACATTTAGGAATTCCTACTAAAACTTGAATAATGTAACCCAAGAAAAGAAAGCTATATAAGCGTATTAAAAGCGTGCCACTAGTTGTAAATATTATCTGAAATTCGTTTTTAATCCCCTAATTTATGATTATCTACGCAATAGCTATGACAAGTTAAGTTGTCGAGGATTGTATACGATTGTCTTATACTAAAATAATAATAATCTAGTTAATTATTAAAAAAAGTCATACTAGTTACACTATTTATAACTTAAGAATAGCTGATAATTGGTGGTAAGCTTAAAATCAGAAAACGAACAAAGGAGTACTTATTACCCCATTCCTATGGCATAAAAAGTGGTATAACAAAACGCAACTGACATGGACTAACAAAACGCATCTGACAAGCAAAGGAATTTACTTTCGCTATCTGGTAATTGTGCAGAGGAATAGGACGTCAGAAAAAGAGATAGATTGAGTTTGTAAAGAATGATAATTGTAATCGAGAATAGGGTGAATGAATGACGAATGACTAATGTAAATGGCAGAAGACATACTGCGACGACCTCAGGTAAACTGGGAGCAAGGCAGAAGAATCTTCTCAATCCCGTTGCCTTTTGGAAGCCTCGTTAGAGTCACCGACAGACAAGACAGGCTGGTATTATGTATGTATGCTTTCAAATGACACACAAACGGTCACTCATTCCGATGACACCTTCCGCTTGTTGACGAGCCCGAAACGATCGAGGCTTCTGGCACCCCGCCCGCGGACAATGTACCTCTGGACCAGACCCGGTAGGACTTTCTTAGAGACGCAGTGAACGCGCCCCTCCATGTGCCCACACGTTGCGCCCTACAAAGGTCCCCCTTAGTTTTTCCACCCGATAGTCAGTAACCAAGGGCACCCATAGACGCTAGCCTCTGGTTGTAACCTTTTCCCTAGCGGATCCTCCGCCCTACCGAGAGGTACTCAGCCCCCTATACGTCACGGTGGAGACCAATCCGGGAAATGCTTGGCGGGTCCTTCTACAAGTCTCTCGCAGTTTCCCTACCCGGCACCCACGGTCACCCATCCGAAATTAACGCCGCTGAACTGTTATAACCGCTCCGATCGCCTGGTATCGCACAGCCACGAATTTCGTATACGTGGTACAATTTGCACGTAATCTCTAAGGCGATAACATAACACAGCGGTTTCAAGGTTGCATATTACGTAACTCACAATACATCTTTACATATAATATGTATACACATATACACTCATTGTTATTATAACTAGGTTTTCAATATCTACACTATACTAACATGCTAAATATGTAGTTATGTGCACATAATTAATAATATTTAATGACTTAGTAGATATGGGAACTATTCGCGAAATTATATAATTATAGTCGTTTACAGACCTCGCGATATGTTTCATATGAAAATGACCTAATCGTTAAATACTCTATTGTGCTTTAGACATATACCCAGAAAGGTTATACTTCTTATTAAAATGACTTATTTATATGCCACTAATATTCACACAATAGCTAGTTATATAAAGGTCAAAAATGTGTTTTTACCTAGTGAACTTCAAAGCAAAGAAAACTAAACTAGAAGACAGAAAAAAATTATTAACTTCCTAACTTCGTCCCCTTATCATAAAATGTCAAAAATATTTTTAATATAACTTCAACGTTTGAATTTTAGTTTTATATTTATAATTGGATCCTAACAACATCTAAGAAGCCCAAGCCTCATCAAGCCCAAGTCATCATCACAGCCCATTAACGTCCCACCTACTGAGCACGAGCCTCCTCACACATCTCAAGGTGTGAGGGTATTGGGTCATACTCCACCACGCTGACCCAGTGCGGATTGGCGGAGGCAGGTTTATGGCGTCCTGCTGTTTGAATTTTTCAAGCCGCCCATGAGGCCTCTAACATGGCTTAACGACTATCACATTTAGTGATAGCCGGGACCAACGGCTTAACGTGCCTTCCGAAGCACGGAAGCGCTCGATATCAAATGCCACATAAACGGTCACCCATTCAAGGCCTGACCTCTATAAACTCCGCTGTACTTTGGTGATCGTTTCCGACCACCAAACACCACAGAGCTACGAGCGCTTCTCCATGCCACTCATGCCACCCTCACCTGCAAGTATTGCACCTGCCGACCAACGGCTCTGGCTTACATAACAGTGCCCGGTAAGCGGCAATAGGCTCGCCACCTATAACGTGGAACCAACAATATAATTGGCGAAGTGTTAATTAATAATATAATTGCAACAATATAATTGGCAAACAAAGTTTGATCTAGATGGATTACCGGTAATCCATCGAATTCGGCGGTAGGCCCCCAGATCCCATGAGACGTGACATAAAACGTGGTATAACAAAACGCAACTGACATGCAATAACAAAACGCAAACGGGGCTCTCATCAACATAAGGCCTCAGATGAAGTAAAAAACTTGATCTGAGCATAAGGCTTTAAATAGCATAACAAGCTACTTTAAATTTTCCCGCGGGTCCTCGATTTACAAAAGTTACCTGTAGATCACGCGAAAGAAGCCGCGGACGGCCACAAGTAATTAATAAATCATAAACGCAATACAACGACAGAACACACAAATGCCTAACACAATGTTTACTTTGCAGAGTATGACAAATACCTCCACAGCCCATTGTTACGGCCACTTTGTTGGGATATTTGCACTGCAATGCCACTGGCGTCTCCATAACAATAAGACAGTGGTACAAACAAACTAACTAACTTTGTCACGTGTGTACGTATATACTTTATAATTACATGGTACAGTAAATTATGCCGTGTCGCACCGGTTTCGATTAGTGCTACCCCCTCCCATCTCACGGGGAGTCTTCAAAGTCCTACTGCATTATAGGCAGCAGCGTCATCCTACTGGTATTATGGGAAAATACATACATAAAATCACGCCTGTTTCCCCGAAGGGGTAGGCAGAGGCATACAATACGACCACACTTCGCCAATAATGTTGTTGGTCCCACGTAATAGATGGAGAGCCTATTGCCGCTTACCGGGCACTTCTATGTTTGCCAGAGCGTCGTCCGTTAATCGGCAGGTGCACCACTTGCAGGTGAGGTTGGCTTGGACTCCAAAGATGATGGTAGGATCC
Source organism: Musotima nitidalis (assembly GCA_949126915.1). NCBI lineage: Eukaryota > Metazoa > Arthropoda > Insecta > Lepidoptera > Crambidae > Musotima > Musotima nitidalis. The sequence continues at coordinate 6,545,880 of OX421440.1, forward strand.
CTATACTATACACCCTATGGGAAAATACCCCCAATAGAATGCAATCTCTTGGAGAGGCCAATGTTCAGCAGTGGACTTTATACAACTGGATATGATGATAATGATGAACATGAATTCTTCACAAATAATCCCCTATTAGATCTCAAAATATAACATGATTCGTTTTATACGGATTTTGTGTAGGCCTTACTGAAATAAACGCAAGTAAAACTCTCACATTTTTATCTAGAAAAATCACTGAGAAAAAATTCCTTATATTAATATTTTCTGACAATAACACCAAGGATCGTCGTAAGTCCGAGGATATGATTCGTGGACCCAGGCACTCATGATGGGTATCACAAATTTAAAACTCCCTATTGGCAGCCCCCATTCGCCCAATTTAAAAAGAGCATAATTAAACTTCAAAATAATTTTGGGTTTTAATTTAAATTCAATGAATATTTATTTTATTCACATACCAATAAAGTATCAAGTAGTATAGGTCGTCAAACGATACAGATACATTGTTGTTATCAGATAATTATCGCTACTTCAATATTCAGTAAACAGTACACACACAAACAAACATACACACATTTCATAATCCTAGTATTATACGCCTTAAGCTTAGGGCCCAGGGGGCCTAACGCCGAGCTTGCTGGTAATCGATTATTAGGCAAAATCGATTTCGAATTGATTCTGCCGTACCGCCGAACACATGGAACTCGATACAAGATGGCGTTCTTAATTTACACACAAATTTTGAAGGATTGGCGTAATATTTGACTGCCTCTTTCTGCGTTTTTTAAAAAATTATATTATAAATTTTTAATATTTAGGTAAAAAAAGTGCCATCGAAAAATAATCATTTAATAAATTAGTCGCTTTAGTAGTCTGCCAAGGTCATGAATAATCTATGGCTTTCGGCAGATTCCCCGGTACGGATTGATGAACCTCAGAAAATTTAGATCTAGTTGAAATAGCTGAAATTCATCGAATCCAGGGTCTGCTCCAACCAGATATGGCTAAATGTCAGTTATTACATGGAGCGATTGACGTCTGACCTCCGCATCCCAGAGGGAAACATCATTCTATGGTGAAACCAGATGTCAGAAGGCTCTGACTTCCTAATTACGGCTGCCAAACATGTTCATGACTGGACTGGACAACGGGACCAACAGCCTAACGTGCTTTCTCTGTTGAAGTAAACTTGAAGAAACTCGACTGTATTTAACACGAAATTTTAAATTTATTTATTTAATTTATAAGAAGAAATTGGCCTTAATAGCATACGAACCCGCGACCTTTGGATGACCGGTCCACTGCTTCAACCGCTGAGCTACTAGAACACCAATGGACACGTTCGTCTCGTATCCTTAAAGCTACAAGTCTAGGTTTACCAACTGTTAAAAGGACCTACCCGGGAGACTCTTCATCTATGTTGATTTGGGGGCGAAGTTGGGGGAGGGGGGTATGAACAAACGGTGAGACGAAGAGGTTTGTACACGCAGCGGCCCGTGATGTTTTGTGTGTGTGATTGCAATGCATGCAAAGAGAGCAAATAGTGAAGTGCGAGCGAAGGATGCGTATAATTTTTAGAAAAACCGGAGAAATTGTGGTACCACGGGAGGTCGGGAGATTAAACATTATTACCGGAGTCTCCCGGGCAATCCGGGAGGGTTGGGAAGCCTAGCTACAACAGACGGGTTGATTATTTCTAGCAAAAAATTCGTCTTACAATATTGGCATTGTATATTTTAACGCCAGCTCCTTGTCGGCAAACCAATATTGGTTTAATTCATCATCTCAGCCTTTTAACATCCCACTACTGACCACGGGTATTCTCTTTCATACCAAGATGAGAGGCATACATATATACATAATGCCACGCCTCTTTCCCGAAGGGGTAGGCAGAGATTACATCCTTCCACTTGCTTGGGTTAATTTCCAACGCGGTCTTAATGCTGATTGAAAATATCAACATTATATAATATGTTAAAAAATGCAGGTGGAACATGTATACGAACAGTTATATCGTAAAATTCTCTTTATCACAAACATACAAGCATAAAAATAGCTTAATGCGATAACAACACTGACCTTGAGGTCAAATGAATGTAGTGATCGTTGGAGTAACCTATATTACTGACCCACTAATCATCATCATCATCACAACAGCCTTATATAGTCCACTGCTGAATATTTGCCTTCCCAAAAGATTACATTCTATTGGGGGTATTTGCCCATAATCACCTCGCTGAGCAGGCGGGTTGGTGATCGCAGTTCCAGCCAGTAAGCAGGATAACGCTGCTGCCCATCATCCGGTAGGATTTCTCCTCGTCGACTCTTACGACTCCCTGTGAGATGAGAGGGGATGGCACTATATAGGGCGGTGCCACACGGCACAATACGGTTTATGACATGAACCACTATATAATACATAGTATCGCTGTCTTGAATGTCAGGCAGTGTTATTCTGGTCTGCCATTTGACTTGCATATTTTAAAGGTTATATTTAGATCAGACGTTCTATTTTTGTTACGAACTAATCGTTTTAGTATTATCCCAGTTGCCCTAGACTTAAGCTTAAAGCTTAGGGTCTCTGAGGAGGTCCTCCCGGTTTTGGTCCGGGGGACGTGGGCCGCGGGCGGGGTGTCAGAGCTGCAACCCAGGTACTGGCCCCGCCTCTTTCTCAACAAGCGGCGGGCGTCGTCGGAAGATTTTTAGTGGGTATTACTGCTGGCGGTCGTGTCTGCCGGTGGTGAGCCCCACACACCTCTCTCGGTCCCCCTTTGGCCGGGAGACAGTGCGTAAATGCATTTTGTTACCGACGTAAATAAAAAATAAATAAAAAAAAAAGATTATATTTAGATCAGCCGTTCTATTTTTGTTATAAACCGATCCTTCTAGTATTATCCCGGTTGCCCTAGACTTAAGCTTAGAGCTTAGGGTCTGCTTACTGGTCTAAACCGATTTGCCTGAACTTTAGTTATTACACGAAGGGACTGCCTTCTGACCTCCGCAACCCATAGGGAAACTAGCTGTGAGGATATAAGGCACTGCCTCTCTAATAACGACTGCCATAGATGAACATGACAGTCGGGACCAACGGCTTAACGTGCTTTCCGAGGCACGGAGCCAGCGATAATTGCGCATATAACTTCGAAAAGTCATAGGAGTGCGACCAGGGGGCCTACCGCCGAATTCGATGGATTACCGGTAATCCATCTATCAGTCCGTGACAGACCTATAGGTAAATAGAGAATGCCATTTTGTTTCGATTTCCATGAGTTCGGCGGTACGACAGAATTAATTCGAAATCCATTTTGCCTTATAATCGATTGCCATCAAACTTGGCGGTAGGCCCCCTGATCTAAACCCTCGCTGGGTGCGGTAAAGTATGACCTATATCTCTCTCAACCTGGTTCCTGAGGGGAAGTCCTTGTTTAATAGTGGGAATATGAGACTATAATGGGCTGAGATGATAACTGTGTATCAGACAAGTCGTTAAAGATTACGTATTCCTAATTCGTGTATTTAAATCTTAATGGCACATAGCTGGAACAGGTTTCCAAACACTTTCGACACACCTACAAGTTTGTGTGTCTGTCGGTCGTAGAAATGAAAAGTTAACGGAAAGCACATGCATAATTTATAGTATCTATCGACCTATACGTTTGTAACGATCGTGATATAATAATATAAGTAAAGGTGACCTACAAATGTTGGGATTTTTGTATTGGGCTTAATTTTTTATTGGTTTTCTATCGTAACTTAAGTCAATAAGGTTTTATTTACATGAGAATATATTTACCACTGCCTTGTTAAAGGGTTATAGGGATCCTACCAAAACCTAAGGAGACCAAGCCAACCTCACCTGGGGGTCTACCGCCGAGTTCGATGGCAATCGATTATAAGGCAAAATAGATTTCGAATTGATTCTGTCGTACCGCCGAACTTATGGAAATCGAAACAAAATGGCGTTCTCCATTTACCTATTGGTCTGTCACGGACTGAAGGTCATGAATGAGAGGTGGCTGTCGGCAGATTCCCCGGTACGGATTAATGAACGCAAAATCAAGTTTGATCTAGATGGATTTACCGGTAATCCATCGAATTCGGCGGTAGGCCCCCTGCAAGTGGTGCACCTGCTGATCAACGGACGAGGCTCTGGCGAACATAGCAGTGCCCGGTAAGCGGCTACAGGCTCGCCACGTATTACGTGGGACCAACTATATAATTGGCGAAGTGCGGGCGTATCATATGCCTCTGCCTTCCTCCTCCCTTCGGGGAAACAGGCGTGAATGCATGTATGCTAAAGGGTTAAGGAGTCTTTATCCAACTTTTAGGGCGGCTTGCAAACAGTTCTAAATTTGATGAAGACTTTAAATTGTATAGAAAGCGTTAGTGCATTTCAGTCATTGGTTAAAATGTTGAGAAGGACAGAACGATGTTATAAATAAATTCAGTTCGATTCACAATTACTGACTGTTGTGCAATACGGCCTTATTCTTTGTAATTAAACTGTTTTATAGTTAGGTCTACGTAAATAAGGCACTTTGAATATTTTTTAGTGAAATAAACATATTTATACTTATTTAAGTAAAAATATAATTTATATTTGACATGCGATCGATTCGCTTCGGTAGTTTTTTTAACAGATAGTTATTTTACATCTTGGGTTATATTATTGAAGTTATAATATTATAAATAATAACTTTAGCCTATGTTACTCAGGTTGTGAATCATTTATTTGTGAATACATTTAATTATAAATCAATTATCGAAATACGCCCAGTAATTTTTGAGTTAAGCCGTTACAAACATGCACAGAAATCTTTCCTCTTCTTAATAGTATTAGTCTATTACCCAATGTATATTAAGTAGGTATATATTTACAACAAAAAAAAAGTATTTATATATGTTTATCCGTTATTTAGTATCCATAACACAAGTTCTTTATGATAATGATATTGGAACAACATATTTATTTTTAAATTTATCAAAAAAATAGGTTAAAAAGTTTGACATTAATCAGGGTAATGTCAAACTTTTTAACCTATTTTTTTAATAGGTTAAAAAGTTATGTTAAACTATGAACCCCAATGTAGTAGGATGTCAATGAGAGTCGGTACCAACAACGGCTTAAAGTGCTTTCCGAAACACGAAGCAAACGATAATTACGCATTTAACTTCGAAGAGTCAAAGGTCCATTCAGGGGGTCCACCCGAAACCCTTTGAATTGCATACATACATACAATCACGCCTGTTTCCCCGAAAGGATAGGCAGAGGCATATTATACGCCCACACCACTTGCAGGTGAGGTTGGCCTGGGCTCCTTATATCTTTTTGTTTATTATATTTATAACAGTCATATACAAAAGAGATTAGTACTAAAATTAAACATAGTTTTAGACCTATAGTTTCATATCTAAGGCACTTAGATGGAAAAATAAAGAGTTTTCTCGAAATTACATAAAAACTAGATACTTATAACATTACATACAGGTGCAAACACACATAAATTCATACATATACATGTATGCACATAGCTATATATACGCCCGTATACATACATATATACACATACCAATGCAATATTATCTTGTTTATTATTTTATTTAGTGCCCGACGTAAAAAAGGGCTCCTTAGGTCTTGGTAGGATGCCTATACATGAATTGCAGTATATTTGTCTCACATCTGGGCTATCTGGTCTCCGGGCTGCTCTCCACTGGGTTTATCGCTAAAGCAACGTACAAATACGATTCTAAATCATTTTTAACACATCTAAGGTCATGTTTAACAAGAAAATGGGAGTTACATAATTCCACGAGTTATCAGGAGTGAACCAGTTAACGAAATGACGCACGCTCATTGTGCGAGAGTAATGTAATTGAAACGAGAATTTTTAGTTATACGACTGTTTGACGTGTTTTATTTTTATTTTATTGCTTTACTCGATATTCATTTTTGCTACAGAAATAGCGAACCGTACTGAAAGAACTATACTTTATCGGAAAAGAAAGAAAGGGTGTAAGGGGACCCTACCAAGACCTTGAAACCCAAGCTATCCTCACCTGCAAGTGATGCATCTGCCTATCAACGGACAAGTTCATGGCGAACAGAAAAGTTCCCGGTTCACCACCTATTACGAGGGACCAACAATACTATTGGCGAAGTGTGGGCGTATAAATATGACTCTGCCGAACCCTCAGGGAAAACAGGCGTGAATGTATGTATTTAAAGAAAGAACGGGATGGAGAATAACAATTTATTTGGTAGACATTCATGTATAACTTACGGCAACTGAATTGTTTAAGACAAAAAGCTATTTATAGGTGAATGCAGGCCGCCTACAACCAGTCACATAGGAAGTCTATAGGGAGGACCTATGTCCAAAATAAAATATACTTTATTGTCTATAATATCAATAGGATCATTTGAATTTGTCAAATCTTAGCAAACAAAATGATAGTTCAATATTTTTTGTAACAGACTCAGAGAGAGTCAGAGATATGACCGGTACCATAATCAAGTTTAAAAACAAAATGGTTTCTTCCGTCAGAATTTGCCACAATTTGCCAAATCAAATTAGCGATGAAAGAGACTCAGTCCTTTAGGTCGTTTAAAAAGATTCGTCTATTTTTACACGAATTTGCTTTAAAATTAAGACTTTAGCTATTAGTCTAAAATATAACGACTCAGTCAATTAACGTATAAGACTAGTTACGCTAAAACGACTTAAGCGAATAGTTATGATTATTAATATTGATTCACATTATTCACAGTAATATTCAATAACTTTGGTGCTTAAATATAATTACGCTGATTGTATTTATGATTAAAACTTGTATGCAAAATGTGTTATTATGAGTAAATATCATTAGTAAATATTAGACATTTATACAACATATTTTAGGGTTTAATTTTTCATGCTTATGGATAGTGAACCGGCTTACGGCTCTCGACTCCTCAAGCGATGAGTCGCAAGTCTTTTAAGCTGTTTAAGTCCTTTAAGCTGTATAAGCTATTTAAGTAACTGCTGAGCGTTTTAAGTTAAAAGACTTTGACTAACAAAGTCTAGCCTAATGACTAAAGATTGGGGACTAAAAGACTGAGTCAGTCGTGAGGCGCCAAGAATAAGGCGAGTCTTTGTTAAAAGCCTAAAGAGCCTCTCTTTTATCACTAGATCAAATACAGTATCAAAGAAAGGAATATAATAAACTGATCATCTAAAAAGGATTGATCGAGCTTCTTATGTGAGCTCAGTCAAGTGTATTTGACGTGCAATTTGGTTGCTATACTATCATTCTTTAATAAAATAAAATAAATAGTTTGAAGAATTGAAGCTAGCAAGGAAACACTGGCTTTCTAGAGGATCAGAGGACTCGTGTGCTGCGTGAGGGCAGTTCCTCTGAGTTCTACAAAGTCAGTGCCGGAGTGCCGCATGGATCGGTGCTCTCTCCTACCCTATTTCGTCTTTATTTTTATGGACTGCATCGACTGCCTTATCGTAGGCAGTATGTAGTGATAACGACTTGTCACATTAAAAAAAACATGCAATAAAAAGCTGGCGCTTTTAGCTTATAAATATCAAGGTAAAAGTAATACGTGTATCTAACAGACTAATTTATTTTTATTATTTACATTATTGCCTTAGGATTAAGTTTCTGTAATAGAAATGTAATGTAATTTGAAAAAAAAAAATTGCGGACATAGGAAAATTTAAATGGGAAAGGTTAAATTAATAAACCTGGAAGTCGTGCCAATATGTATGTTGAAAACTTTAACCGACTCTGCCCTTTATAGTGCAGTAATAATATAGTGAATATAAACTGCACCCCAGTTTTAACCCTCGATAGAAATCAACAAGAATTTCCTTTACCACTTAAAAACAACATGGCCGCCACAGCACCTGCCTTCTCTCAGTCATTTCATTACATGACGTGACTGACATTACGACATAACCTTAGTGGTCCCGTTTGATAGATCGTTAACGGTATCGGTTGACTAGTTTGAAAAATTCGGACAAAGAATCTATTTTGCTTTTAATTTTTGATTATGATAAAGATCATATCTCTTTCGTTGTTGTTTAAAAAAAGTTGTATTTCCATTCTGTTTATACAAATTTGACGAATCTAAATGATGCTGTTAATCTTAAAGCCAATAAAGTATATTTTATTTTATAACTACTAGTACAATCATTATAAAAAAGTGAGTGCGAATGAAGTTGAATGTGTCTACCAGGATCGCAGCAAGTGGAAGGATGAGATATTTGCCCACCTACGACAATAGGCTCGCCAGTCTCGCCACCTATTACGTGGGACCAACTATATAATTGGCGAAGTGCATAGTGTATATATGCCTCTGCCCTACCCCTTCGGGGGAACAGGTGTTGATTGATGTGTGTTGATGAGTTGTCAAATTATAATTACGATCATATTATTAATTGTTTGTCTGTATCTACCTAGGATTCCCGTGTCGAAAAGACAAGTCCCTCCTTAAACCATCCTACATGCGCCTACGCAGTTTTGGTTATCTTATTTCCATGACGTTAGACGAGACAATAGAGTTTATATTTAACTTTGGCAAGTGACCAGAGACAATATTAAATGTAACTGGTTTTAAATCTAGAATGTTTTAACTAACATAGTACTATTAATGAAGCGTTCGAAGCGCCGGGGCTTGGTTGGTTGATAACGCAAGTAAAGCGTCGTTATAAAGGTCAGTACTTGGATGGGTGACTCATTGCGATTGAACTATTCAGGGGTTTTTTTAAAATTTGATACGAGATAACGACTACATCCTGCCTGATGGAAAGCAGTCGACGTAGCGCGGACTTAGGGCCAGGGACTGGTGAAGGCAGGTCTGAGCCGCAGCCCCGAGACATAGCAGGCTCAAGGAGAAACATGGATGGTTTTAAGTGAGTAAAACTCTGACACACCTTTCCGTTCCAACATATTCTGATTAAGTGCGATATAGTTTTATATAAAATTGATTGTATTTGACATTTCGTATTAAGTAATTTATTTACAATTCTAATGTGTATTGTAATTACATTTTAATGATTCTATTTAATTTTATGATTTTATTGAAGTTAAAGAAATATAAGTAAAATAAAAAATGATGTCGCATGATCGCATGCTTAAAGGAACATCGACCCATTAATAGATAGGTCAGGTTTGAGTTACGTACTTATACAGTCTTTCTATTTCTTACTGAGATCGATATAATGTTAATCAAACGTTCAAAACACAAGCAGAATTACTAATAAACAAATCAGTATCAATTTCATGCGCATACCAGTAGGACAAGTATTCTTTCGAAGATCTTCTTTTGTGATGTCCCAAAAATCGTTTTTTTTGAGTTAAGTCACTATTCCATTAAGCATGCTATTTGTCCTTTTGTTTCACGAGTTTATGTACAATACATGGGGCTTATTACAAAACGAGGTCTAAAGTTAGAACAGGCTTAAAACTGTGCTGTCACTGTCTTTATCTTATGAAATAAAAGTGACAGCGACAAACAATAGTTTTAATCCTGGTCTAAGTTTAGATCTCGTATTGTAATAGGCTAAATGTTTAAATGAAGCGCTCGTAGCTCTGCGGTGCTCGGTGGTCATAAACGATACCGAAGTACAGCAGAGTTTATAGAGGTCAGTCCTTAGATGGGTGACCGTTTGTGTGGCATTTGATATCGAGCGCTTTCGTGCTTTAGAAGGCACGTTAAGCCGTTGGTCCCGGTTATCACTAAATGTGATAGTCGTTAAGCCATGTTAGAGGCCTAATGAGCGGCTTGAAATATTATAACTGCAGGACGCTATACACCTGCCTCCGCCAATCCGCACTGGGTCAGCGTGGTGGAGTATGACCCAATACCCTCGCACCTTGATATGTGAGAGGAGGTTCGTGCTCAGTAGTGGGACGGTAATGGGCTAAGATGATGATGATGATGTTTAGCTGTAAGTGTTCCTAATAAATAGACTATATTGCAACGACATTTCAAATAGAATTTATAACTGTTGCGGAAGCCGCCCTAAGTAACGGTTAATTAAATATTAATAAATGTGGCGATAATTTCAACTTGAGTGACCATAGAGAATTATTATAGTTGTACTATAGAACAAGTGTCAGGTGTAACAAATGAATTCAAATTTGACTCTTATTACGTGACGACCGACATGGCGTGGAGGGAAATATACCCGCTATCCGCTCCTGAGGTCGTGTGTTCGATTGGGTTAACACCCAAACCAGAATATATCCTATGTTTATCCGTTATGTAGATTCCATAACTCAAGTTCTTAATGATTCTTATCTTGGAACTTAATAATGAGTGCAGGTAATAGGTATTCGCCACCACGCCATATCGGCCGTCAAATATGTATATTATAGTTGTCTGTTAGTAATACCTCGAATAAAAATATTTATACTTTTTAATTTAATTTTTCTTTGTATATTAAGTATGTATTAAAAAAAAAGTATTTATGTATGTTTATCCGTTATTATGGATACTAATAACACAAGTTCTTAATGATACTTATCTTGGAACTAAATTATTGGTGTAAGTGTCAGAAATATTATAATTATATCATAATATTTAAATTCTGTCTCGAAATATCTTTTAAATAACATCTAAATTGTAAGACGATAAAAATATTTTTTATATATACCTATAAAAAAATTTAAAAAAATATTTTATGTACACCAAATTAAAAATACAAACAAGAAAACAATTGCAAAAGAAAAGCGATACAATTGGCGGCCTTATCGCTTACAGCGAGTTCTTCCAGGCAACCTTAGGATGGAGTGACTAAAATTAAATAAAAACCGGGGGTGTAGAAAAGAATAAAAATACATAGATAGTTATATTTTTTACTAACCAATTTACCAACTAATTTTATTCTAAAATAATTATTTTCTATAATGTTTTACGTAACGCAACTATTAATTAGTGTTACCTTGAGATTGTTCACAAAACCTTATTAATCGTACACATAGTTAATTCGTAACGCTGTACAGTTCAATTATATCGAATACCGTATAAAATCATGCGGTTTTATACCAGTTCTTTTATTAGAAATGTTTTCATTTGATTGGCAATTTTTTTTATTGTTGGCGCTATTTTTGAATGCCTTGTATTTACCTTATAAAGCACTGGTTACCTATACAGTAATCCTACCATCATCTTTGGAGCCCAAGCCTACCCCACCTGCAAGTGGTGCACCTCTGCTGATCAACGGACGAGGGTCTGAAGTTTTCGGTAAGCGGTAATAAGCTCGCCATTTATTAGGTGCCATGTGGGACCAACAACACAATTGGGGAAGTGTGGGCGTATATTATGCCTCTGCCTACCGCTACGGAAATTAAGGGAGAAGATATATATTTATATTTTAAGTATAACGCCTATTAGTGGAGACTTTTCTATTCATTTTCCTAGCATTTATATTGGTTGTGCTCTGGACCAACGCTAAAGACCCAAAATCTGCTCACTGGACTAACCAGATTTGGCTGAATTATAGTTTCAGCAGACTTTTCCATTTATATTGCATAAATTAACAATGGCCAAATTAAAGGTATTCATAATAATTAAAATATGACTAGCCTTCACAGTAACTTCATCAACCAATAAAATACATTCGAAAAAAGAAAAAGAAAATATCTAAAACTGGAAATATACGATAAGGTTCGCAACAAAAAGTTTTAATATCATTCGTCGTTTAATATAAATAAAACAAAACCGCAACGATGGCAGCCGTATGTTTTTAAAAATATTTATATCAAATTCAAAATGTATAATATGTACTAGTACAAGTAATTAATCTTAAGTGATCTTTATAATAAGCCTTGTATTTGATGTAACACGTCTTTTATCCTGTTTTGCTAATTACATACAAATTTGAATTACAATCTTTCTGTACTTTAGTTCTTAAGATTATTATTTGAAAAACTGTAATTTGTCGTGTGTAAATTAATTAATAAATAAATAAAAAAATTATAAAAAACAAATTATTCTGATAATATACATACATATATAATCTCACGATCTTTTATATATCCCAATTGCTCAAACCATCTAATAAGGATCTATATAATTGTAACAAAGTTTTCTTTTAGTACATAAATCTCTAGATGAAATGTGTCAAATGTTAAGAAGCTTCGCCAAAAATGACACCAGACGAAATCCCATATTCCCTTAGTCGCCTTCAACGACACCCTCGCCCAAGACATGAGATTATAGAATTCTATGAATGTGCCGCTACCACGCGGCACTTGAAATTAATAGCAGCGAAAACTATTGTAACTGCGCAATCACTCTAAACTTGTCACCAAAACCAATCATCTAGCATAAATAATAATAAAAACTGCACATTCCGATAAACTTAATCCACTGATTTGTAACAATGCGTAAAAAATTTAAACATAAAAAGAATTAAAGAACCTCAAACACGAAATCACTAAAGAGTTGCAATTGAAACTTAACACGAAAACTACACCGTGAAACAACAAAATGGAACTGCGCGTTCCATAGGAGTTTGAATTTTAAACTTGGAATTTATTATTGGCGCGAAACGCGACCGGCCGGGTCCCCGTTGGACTAAACACTGGCGTAGTGATGCGACACGCGTCGCGAACTTATTGTGAATCGAATCGATTGTAACTGTATCAGAATCGCACAACACATTATGACTTTACAAGATTTTATTTTTGATTCTGTTTTAAGCACTTGTGTGGTGAGCACGCAAAACAAAAATAAAATTAATATAAATAATTTATATTGTGTTTATTTGACAAGCACATTAATTTTTTTACATTTAAGGTTGATATTAACGTTTTGCTTACTATGATCAATCAAATTGTATGACCAGCTTGTTGCATTTCTGTTTTGTTGCAGTATTAAGAATAGGACAAAAAATGTAAATCTCCATTAAATTGAAATAAAACTTTTTACGTCTCACACACAGGTTATCTACAAGTAACAATTTAATAAAATTATATTAACTTTAAAAAATTAAATGAAATTGTATATACTTCGAGAAGATTATTGAGAGCCAACTTGTAAAAAAATCGAAAATACCTCACAAGAAAATGCAAACTTTCAATAGATTTTTTTTCACACTTTTACTTAAAAACAAGCAAATGTTCAAGTTCTTCTTTTTAAATATTTAAAGTAAACTTGTTATGAAAGACAAGACTAAAAAAATATATTAAACAAAACAAAATGGTTTGTCGGAGCGAAAACTGTGTAGACAAAAGGTGAAAGTGTTCCAATACCTCATTTAAAGCCCTTGGCAGCGTAACGTGAGAGCCCTACGTTTTAGGAATCCGTGGAACCGCAGAGAAACCCCTCTTTTAATTTTATTATGACGGCAATTACTTTTCAATAGGGCACATCACGCTGTGTGGTACCGACCTAGAATAATGACAACCCCTCTCATCTCACGGAAAGTCGTAAGAGTCGACGAAGAGAAATATTACCAGATGATAGGCAGCAGCGTCATCCTGCGTACTGTCTTGAACTGCGATCACCAACCCACCAGTCTAAAGCGGTGATATGGGCAAACACCCCCAGTTTAATGTATTAGGGACACCAATGTTTAGCAGTGGACTTTATGTGGCAGTAATTATGAGGGCACATAGGTAGTTCGCTGTATTCAATGTCTCCAAACAGTAGCGCTTTTAATAATAACATAAATTATGCTTTATTAACAGAAACATGTTTACCTGTTAAAGTAATGCTGAATTAAGCTTAATACAACCAAGTCATTAAATTTATTGCACACTTAATTTAATATTGTTATATATAGGAATTTGTTATGTAAGCGTTGAATCATATTTATTGTAAATAGACACCTAAGACACGAGTATTCAATTTTATTTAGTTTAGGTAGCTAAAGCTTTTAAATGTCTAGTTAAAATTTATGTAACTAGGATAATATTATACTGAAATATGTCTGATTGCCCGGTATCCTAGAATAGGCAGATGCCCATAGTACTCGTATGTAATTCTGTAATTGTATAAATGCCGTTTCATGCTCTGAAGACCAGGGTCTATAGAATCTGGAAGAGACAGGAGCCAGTAGAAAATTACTAATATTGTTACGGAAATACATACATAATAGTTTCCCCGCAGGGGTAGGCAAAGGCATATTATATGCTCATATTTCGCCAATTATATTGTTGGTTCCACGTCATAGTCTTGTCGGGAACTTTTGTGTTCGCCAGAGCCTCGTCCGTTATTCGGCAGGTGCACCCCTTGCAGGTGGATTGGGCTCCTCAGATATTGGTAGGATCCCTATACACCCTGTTACAGAAACAAACTTTGTTTGATTGTTTTCCTCGATTTGGCTTACATATTTCACTGTAGACATCCATAGAATATTAGCGACGCAGGTCCCTGCTGCGACACTAAGGAATTATTTAAATTTTAATGTGATGACTTGAGACAAGTGGCTGGTAGAGAATGGATGCGTTTTGCAGAGAACCGGAATGATTGGCGCTCTTTGGTGGAGGTATATGTATAGCAGTAGACGCCAAATAACACGCTTATAATATTATTGAGCACATCATTCAATAATAGTGAAGTATAGTACAATAGGCCTACAGAACCCCACAGGAGAATCAGCGATGCGCTCCTAACATATATCTTTTATAACGGTCCATTGAAAGCGAGAGTTAATGGCTTTACATTATTTTTATTATGCAATCAAGCATCATAAATGTATAAAGTACTAGTATATACTGCCTTTTCTGACTGTTTATACATTTCAAGGCACAAAAGACAAAAATTACGGTATAGCAATATGATTTAAGTTAAAAAAGGATTTCGATAATAAGGTCAAATTTATGTTCGTTAACACAATAGTAAAAAAATAATACCTTTGAAATAATATAGTTACGAAGAGTCTTAAGGATTGTTTTAATTATTACCAGTTCTTACAGAGCGGTGGCTCGGAACTGGCACTTAGATTCACTTACACTTAAATATGTTTTGTTTTTCAATTGTTTTGTTGCTGTAAGTGAATCTAAGCTGCTTGATTTCAGTGTTATGATAATGATAGTGTAATGATTGTTTTTTATATTTTCTTTTGAGGTTTTCAAGTACTATGAAATTAATGATATTTGTTTTTTATTTTATTTTACTGAAATAAAATGAAGAAAACATTTGAATTAAAATTTAATAACATGAAATTTTTAAACAGACTCTAAAAATAATATCATAACTATTTCATTAATTGCCGTATAAATAAATATGCTCTACCGTCAATATCACAACTATCAAAATCGTTACCTGTCGACTAGGCATTATTCACGTCGAGCGCTATGTCACAGAGAATATAAAAAAGATATTGTTTGTCAGTAATTTTGCGTTCAAAGACAATAATATATGACATACAATAATTATGAGAAATTTCATTTCATGGCGATCTATCCCGAAACTTAGCAAAAGCTTGTAATAGGGGTCCTTAGCAACGAATAAACATTTATCACATCGCACCTTTAGAGTAATGAAGGCCTAATCCAACATTTGAAGAATAATATCATTTTGACTTATGAAACTTTATTGCCGATTCCCAAAAACTAGTCTTTTTGAGATAAATCTTTTTAATTTTGAAGGTGGAGAGATTTATTCTTTCTTTTCATCCGGACCAAGATAATTAACCAAGTTTATGTTCAAAATAGATTCAGTAATTTTTGTGCCTGGTTGTTAGGTAGGCCAGGTTGTAAGTTAAATAGCTTTTTTTTTTATAATAACAGTATAAAAAAGCCCGAAACTAAACAAGGCTTACAGAATACAGAACGACACACTTTTTACATACATTTAATAGAATGACAACATCCTGCCTGATGGCCAGCATTGGATGCAGTAACAAATACCGTGCCGAGCTTTTAATACAAGCATATCTTACCATATTATACTATTATTTGAACGAATAATAAAATTTTATTTTTATGATCACTGCCATCTGTTTTGATATATAGAACTAAATTGCTGTAGCCAGTTTAGAACTGATTCCATGCTCACCAGTACTTAGCGTTACTTTTTGCTGTGGCTATAAGAAGTACTACTTAGTAAGAAAAGCTGTGTACATAACCTAAACACAAGGAATAAGCATAAATTAGTTGTACCTGCCACTAGGCTCCAAAAGATAAACAAATCTTTTAAAGGTCAATGTGTGCGATTCTACAATAAAATCCCAAGCAACATACAGCAATTGAGCCTAAATAAATTTAAATTAACAATAAAACACAAGCTGTCTTCAAAGGGATATTATTCTATTAAAGACTATATGGCAGATAAAAATGCTTGGGATTAAACTGCCGTTTCATACAGGCTATTCTAATATGAATGACTTGAAAACATAAATATTGTTAAGGTTATGTTATATTGCATTGTATAGCTTCACAGACAAATGAAGATTGTAATTCTAGTACCAAACTAATGGACATATTTAAAAGAGCATAGCCTGTGAGTTTCTTGCCAGTTCTTCTTACAGAGCGGTGGCTCGGAACTGGCACTTAGATTCATTTACACTTAATTATTTTTTATTTTTAAATTGTTTTGTTGCATGTAAGTGAATCTAAGCTTCGTGATTTAGTGTAATATTATTTCGATTGTTTTTTTTTTAATTTGTGATCATGACGTTTTCAAGTACTATGTATAATAGTTTATGAAATAAATATTTTTTTTACTTTTTTACTTTACTGTTAGCTTGTGTTAATTTATAACTTTTCAGCAATATTACAGCTGTATTGGTCGAGAACGCACAAAATCTGTGTTTGTATGAGTGGAATAGTATTTTGTTAAAGATTTGTAGTATTGTTGTTTGTGAAGGGTCTTCTTATTTGAGGCGGTTGGCTGATCAGTAAATTATTGCAGTTAGAAAGTTTTATGACGCACATTTTTTTGTGAGCTGTTTGCGTTGTTATTTAGTGAATGTTTTGAGTTTTATTATCAAAAAACAAACTTTTTTGTACAGATTATGAAATTTTCTAAAATTATAAGAAGAATTAAAGAAGAGGTTTTACGTTTGTTTCCCTGCGTTGTCTAATAATGAAAAAATAGAAATAGTTGCGAGGAGGAATACTTTGCCCGGGATGGATTTATTCAAAAAAAGGTAACACTAATCTTATTAATTAAATCAAACATACGTTCTTACAAAAATAAATTATATGATAATTAAAACGGGCGAACATGTTGTGTACAGAAAATAAGAATATTATAATTTTCCATGTATTTTACTCGTTTTTCCAAAGAAAGATAGAAAGGGTGTTTGGATATCATGGATATTCAGATTTTAAAAAATATATCAGAAAGCTGCCACTAAACACAATGTCCACACTTCTGGGCTCCAGTCCGAAACATACATGAGAGAGATTATTTAGTTTGCACTTCGTCATGCAGACCCAGTGGGAACTGCGGAAGCGGAATAATTTGATTTAATTTTCAGGTGTGTGGTATGTGGCATTATACAGAACTCGTGACGCTGATAAGGGCCTCAAACTTGACTTAACGACTTCTGCATGTAGCGATAACCGGGCCCGACCGATTACTATGTAGTCCAAACCACGAAATGCTTGATTTTTAATACCACACCAGTGGTCACCCATATAAGAAATGGCCTAAATAAACTCTGCTTAACTTCGTTAATCGTTTTTTAACACCACTGCATACCCTTTACGAAATCTCTGTGCAGGGCCCTGAACAAATGTACAATTGTACATGCTCCATGCAAAGAAATAATCCAATTCCTTTATTGGAATAAACCATTTTTCTAAGGATAAATTATCAAGACATAGCAAATAAAACTACAATTAAACATTTCCATTTTTGCTTTAACACTTAAAATGGCTTACGATAGGTAACTAATGATAATACACAACAAAAAACGAATAAAAGGAAATACGATTAATTTGCATTTTAATCGATACATTATCGATAAAACGTGCTCATTACTATTACTATTGGAATAAATTACGTACAGTCTGCCTCAGAAATAGCTGATAACTTTAATACTTTGTCAGTTTGACTAGAACGCTAGTTCCGAGTTACAGACCTTAAATTATTGGTGAGACATGGTATTGACGTGTTGTACACTCAACTCACGATTTATCAAACCTTAAAACATAATAATAACATAAAAAAAAATGCTTATGGCTCCGCGGTATTAGTTGGTCTGAAACGATAATCGAAGTAAAGCAGAGAAAATAGAGGTCAATCCTTGGATGGGTGTACATTTAAGTGGCATTTAATATCGAGCGCTACGGTGCTTCGGCAGGCACGTTAAGATGTTGGTACGGATTGCTACTAAATGCACATACAAACAATCACGCCCATTTCCCCGAAGGGGTAGGCAGAGGCATATCATATGCCCACACACATTGCCACTTGTATTGTTGGTACCACGTTATAAGGGCACCATTTGCAGGTGAAGTTGGCTTGGGCGCATATATTTTTCTATTTATTAATTTAGTTTTTGGCGCTTTTTATAATTTATCGATTCAGGCGTTACTTTGCGGAAATTTATTGTAAGAAAGTGATGGACTAAAAAATATCTTTGTATCAATTCCCGCGCTTCTATAATTTCTCGTTTCAGCGTTGGTCGTAAAGACATCGTTGTTCTGAGGCTCCTATCTTACCTAGTGTTGCAAAGGACTCGAGTCTTTTAGTCTTATTCGATAGACTCGACTCAATTTTCTAAGACTCAATGAACTAACTGAACTCGGAGTCTTGAGTCGAGCCAAGTCTGAGTCCTATCATGAAGACTCGAGCGCCATTATTGAACTCGAAACCTTAAATAGAACTCGAGAGACTCGAGTCTTATAAAGAGCTTGAGTCTTAAAAGAGCTCGAGTCTTAAAAGAGCTCGAGTCTTCTTCAAACTGGTCATCGAAATGCTGACAGTGATTTATTTAGAATAAATGTCTATACTTATATAATAAAGCTGAAGAGTTTATTTGTTTGGTAGTTTTGTTTAATTAATGTTTTCTTTTGTAATCATTTTCATGATCATAATTAATTAAGCTGATTTTTCATGTTAATTAAAACTTTAATTCTTTCATTTATTTTTCGACATCTCCTTCTGGTTACACATGATTATATCTCACAAAAATACCCTTTTATTGGCTGCTTTAAAAAGAATGACTCAAAGCGGAAAAGAACTCGAGCGCGACTCGGCGCGTAAAAAGGACTCGAGCGCTAAAGAAGACTCGAGTCTCGAGTCTCGCGTTCGCGAGCTCTTTATTCTTAAGAGTCTTATTGTTATGAGTCGAGTCGTGTAATGCCGAGTCGAGCTATAAATTTAGGACTCAAAGACTCGAGTTCTTTACAACACTAAATTCTTACCTGAAGATGCCCTGTGTAAGGGCGAAACACGTGTCGTGTTGAATAGTTTCTCGATTTTTCGGGAAATTACAGTAGCGCGGGAATTGTTATGATATTTTTTAATCCATCACTTGCTTACAATCAATTTCCGCAAAATAACGCCTGAATCAATAAATTATAAAAAGCGCCAAAAATTAAATTAATAAATAGAAAATTTTTTTGGTCTGTGACTGATAATTATACTGAAGTGTAGTTTTACTTAAAATAAGAAGAGAGCATCCTCTTTGCTAGATTAGTTTACATGTTTTTTTTAAAGTTCAACTTAAATTTATCAAAAAAATCTCTTAACTAAATGATTACGTTCTTTCTGGAAAAAAAGTGTACTTTTGCCTAATTTGTTTAGGTCCTGGAACAACTGTATTTAAAATTAATTGTTTGAAAAGAAAATATATTTTTGCTCGATTTTTTCAAGCCCTAAGACAGCTATGATTACGAGCAGTTTAAAAAATGTGTATTTTATCAATTTTTTTAAGCATCTTGTCAACTATGATTACGATAAACTTCTGGAAAAGTGTGCTCGATTTTTTTGAGTCATTCATAATGAGTTTTTTGTTAGAAAAAAAAAAAGTTTTTTTTACTTTGTTAATGTTATTTTTACTAGCTAAGGAGCTCCTCGGCTATAATTTAAAGTAGGTGGTTTGTGTTGCAATATTATATAGAAACTCTCGTTTAAAATAACCCTTTTTCTACGCAACTCTAAAGTATCCCCAATTGCTGAAAGCGCATGATGAAATTGTATAAAAGTTTACCTTTGGGGTGACTTTTGCAGGCTTTGGAGGTTTCACAACTGCGGGTTTCGGCACAGGAGGCACCACGGGCTCTGTTGACAATGTTTCACATTTAAATTAAAACAATAATTTACAATAATAAAATCCGTGAGCTCATCCGTATGACACGGATATTCTGCGGAAGCATACAGTTACATTCACATTATGTACATACATTTAAAATATACACTACAATGCAGTCATACCAATTAGTTTAATTAAAATAGGTTGTTTAACAGTACCACCCCCTTGCAGCAGCGTCATCTAGCGTACTGGCTGGAATTGCGATCACCAACCCGCCTGCCCAGCGTGCTGATTATGGGCAAATATCCCAAATACCCTCTGATATGATGACATAAAAAAATACTGCCGGAATTCTGATATTTTTGATGCATACATACATTTACGCCTGTTTCCCCGAAAGGGTAGGCAGAGGAATATTATACGCCCACACTGTGCCTATTGATCTGTTGGTCCCACGTAATAGGTGGAGATAGTCTGCACAGTATCAGGGTGATTTCTCAAACCAGCACGTAAGAAGTAAAGTTTATCTAGCGGCGTCTCTGCTGGCAGCAAGAGACAGCTTCTCCACTTCTTCTCCTCTCTCTCTCTCTCAAATGGCGAGAGGTGGCAAGCCCTTCTTCCTCATTGCCACTAGACAACATCCTATTCCCTTATTCACTTCCAAAGGCACTCTCGAGCAAGGCGTAGGGTGGTGGAATCTCACATTCGGAAGGCAGGTTAAGCTGTTGGTCCCGAGTATCACTATAGTCCGGCAATCTTGTACGCGACCGTCCCGCGGGGTGCCAGACGGTGGCGGGGACGAGGTAGCGTGTCATTCTAGCACACGGCTACACACGAGGAGAAGTTCCCCCTTCCCCGCTGACATCTTGTTTACCTCGTCCCCGCCACCGTCTGTCACCACGCGGGACGGTCGCACACGAGTTTGCGGACTATAGCTATGGTAGTCGTTAAGCTATGTTAAAATTAATTGGACGACACACCGGCCTCCGCCAATCCGCACAGGGTCCGCATGGAGGGACTCATCCCTTTCACCATGAATAGAATAGAATACTTTATTAGCACTTGATTGAGGTACATTACAGTTCTTGTACAATAAAATAAAGCTCCTCTCATTCAGCCAACAACGGTGGCATGCAAATTATAATAAATTACACATCAATTTTTAAAAGAAAACTATAATTATAAATCATTAAAATGTCAAAAATGGGAATTAGCAACTAGACATAATTAAATTTTAAATGTGAAAATTGCGAACCATGAGAGGAGGCCCGTGGTAAGTAGTGGGCTGATATGATGATGATGGTTTACCTGGCGGCGGTGGAGCTCGTCCCTGCTGCTGCGGCTGCAGCGGGGCCCGCCTCTCCTCCACCAGGGCGGGGGCGGCCGGGGGCGGGACGCCAGTGCTTCCACCTCGAACCTGATGGCAAAACATTACACTGTAAACGAAAAATATATCAAACTTATTTATTCCAAAACTTTATTGCATAAGTCTGTTTGAAGTTCATGAATAGTGATAAGGTTTGAAGCTGGTGTAAAAGAAGATATAGTGACAATAATTAAGAAAGGTATGCAGATGGTTTGGTCATGTTGAGAGGATGAATGAAAGTAGACTAACGAAAGTGATTTATGATGGACAAGTAATCACTTGTCCATCATAAATCCAATCGGAAGTGTTGGGAGGGGAAGACCACGTAAGAAATTCCACGACCAAATTCAAAAAAAATTTGAGAAAGGGCTGGTTAAAAGTACCCTAAACCGACGGGCGTGTATGAGGAGATTAATGAGTGTAAATGAAGCTAAAAGTGTATGCCAAGATCGTAGCAAATGGAAGGATGTGATCTCTGTCTACCCCTACGGGAAAGAGGCGTGACATTAAATAAATTAAATATTCTCTTACTATCACACCAATTATTTAGTTCCAAGATAAGTATCACAAAGAACTTGTGTTATGGATACTAAAGAACGGATAAACATACTTAATTACTTTATTTTGTATGTATGGTGAAGCTCATTCACGGAAAACTATTTATTTCCCTGACTAGTCATGTGGTCACACATCCAGTCTGATGGTAAGCTGGCGATGCAGGAGAGAAAAAGAAGAGCGCCCTATACCGTGGACAAGCACAGCAAAAAATCGCAGCTACTTATGACTGCCGTTTCACGCCCGCTTAAAAACCCCCGGGCTATAAGAGAGTTCGAGAGCTAACAACATAGTATGTTGTTCCTAAGACCCGCACGTGTTGTTCGGGAGAGGAAAGGAGAGGTATTAGTCTAAAAGTACTTCAGAACAGTGAATGGATATGAACCAAATAAAATATACTTTATTGTCTATAGGATCAGAACTGGATCATTTAGATTCGTCAAATTTTCACAACAATAATAAAAGAGACATAATAATTATATTTATTATTTATGTAATGGGTTTTTCTCAAGATTTGTCAGTCTGTCGGTGACTCTTATCGGGGGGGATGAAACTTTAAGCCCCAACAGCATCTTGAAATTTTATTTCATAATGATCACTCTTCATAATTTTTATTTCAATAAATATTAAAACGCCAAATGAATCGCCTTCATAATTTTATTGTTCATACATTTATTTGTACTCATTTTTGCTTTCATATATTTCTTAATCAGAAGTGCTATTTATCCTATACATCAAAAACCATACTGTTAATAAAATGCTCCGAGAAGGTGGGTTAGGTTAGGTTAGAACTGCGACCTTCACAGAACCAAAATGCTCCCAGAAGGTGGGTTAGGTTAGGTTAGAACTGCGACCTTCACTCTCTTATGAAGAAAACTATTCTGAATAAAAAAAATATTAATTAAACACCTTCTTAATGAAAACATTATGGAATAAAAAAATATGATGCCGGGGTGTTATGAGTTCCGATTATAGGAATATTAATGTATGAACATAAAGTTTATGAAGAAAAAAATTATGAAGAGTGATTATTATGAACTCCAATTCGTAGTAAAATCGTAAATATGAATACAAATTTTATGAGAGCCGATATGGACCCGACTGTCAGTATATCTAACCATGGTTCTATGGTTGATGTACTCACTAATGAACAAATTGTTGAAATAATAAAACAAAAAGTGACATGTGAAATAATTTTATATTAAATTGATTTTATTTTACATTTTGTATTAAGTCATTTATTTCCAAATCAAATGTGTATTGTTATTGCATTTTGATAATTATGAAGTACAATTGCTATTCATACGACTCTTAGTTTAAATAAATAAGATGTACGGATGTATAGGAATCTTACTAACATATAAGGCTCAGCGCAGACAGAGAGGGGCGCAGCGAAGCGGATTTTTATAACGCACTCGAAAATCAACTTTAACTTAATTAAAACAAAGTACATACATGTTTGAACCTGACAAAAAATTGTTGCCGCGTCCTCGAAGATATTTGGGAGCCCCCTTGTAATTAATTGTATATTTTTAAAGTTGATTTCCAAGTGAGTTATAAAAATCCTCTCCGCTGCGCTCTTCTCTGTCTGCGCTACCCAAGCCATCCTCAGTTGCTGATCAACTGAACAGACCCCAACAAGCGGCAATAGGCTCGCACCTGTTACGTGGGACCGACAATGTAATTGGCGAAAAGTGAGCGTATAATATGCCTCTGCCTACCCCTTCGAGGAAACAGGCGTTAATGTATCATCATCACAGCCCATTAACGTCCCACTACTGAGCACGAGCCTCCTCACACATATCAAGGTGTGAGGGTATTGGGTCCACCACGCTGACCCAGTGCGGATTGGCGAAGGCAGGTGTATGGCGTCCTGCTGTTAGAATTTTTCAAGCCACCCATGAGGCCTCTAACATGGCTTAACGACTACCACATTTAGTGATAAACGGGACCAACGGCTTAACGTGCCTTCCGAAGCACGGAAGCGCTCGATATTAAATGCCACACAAACCGTCACCCATCCAAGGACTGACCTCTGTAAACTCTGCTGTACTTTGGTGATCGTCTCCGACCACCGAACACCGCAGAGCTACGAGCGCTTCGAGCGCACGTTAATGTATGTATGTATTATATTCTATTATTTTCAATAATAAGACTTACACATAGGCATATCCGTTGCATACAAGATTAGCTATTGCGTAGTTAAATCACATAATTGATTACCTATCTTTAAGGTTTTCCTCGTAAAATGTGCATTAATTTCTTACGGGTATATTCCGATATAACATAATCATGCAAATTTAAAGAGGAAAATTTGTTTGCAGTTGTTTTCTAAACTAGTGAATCTAATTGAAAACTACAAAAGAATAAAAATGTTAATCACGTGGACGAAGACGTGATAAATAAATAAATGAATAATAATAAATAAATATTCTCTTACAATCACACCAATTATTTAGCTCCAAGATAAATATCATTAAGAACTTTTGTTATGGGTACTTAAGAACGGATAAACATACTTGTTAACTTTCATTTTGTAAACACATACTTAATATACATAGAAAACACCCAGACCAAAACAAATATTAATCTCTAAGCAAACAAAGATTTGAACTGTGCGAAGATCGAACCCATGACCCCTGGAGGCAACTATACCCTTAACGGCCTCTACGCCATATCGGTCGTCGTAAATCCAAACTAATATTATACATGCGAAAGTAACTCTGTTTGTCTGTCTTTTCTTTACGCCTAAACTACTGTACCGATTTGTGTGAAATTTGGTACAGACATAGTTTGGAACTCGAGAAAGGACATAGGATAGTTTTTATCCCAAAAATCCCGCAAGATCGGGAACTATGTGGGTAAAACCAAAAATCTGCCGGAAATCACTATTCCACGCGAACGAAGTCGCGAATAAAAGCTAGTAAACTTATAAACGTCACTTAAATATAGAATATCATATTGATGAACTCCCAGTTTACTAGTCTAAAACTGTCTTAGCTTATTGATTTATAGTTTGACCAATAACACTTGATGCTAGGCGAGGCTAAATTTCGTCATAGGATATTAATTCTATTTTGTGTAGGGATCCTAATAACATAAAACCTTTTTGCAGGCAGTGGTCAATTTATGACCACCATAAATTGAACCTTATGCGGTTAACTTAAGGTGGAAAACCAATGAATATTTTCGACGTGCTCTGCCTGTTAAAGGGTTTAGGGCCCAAGCCAACCTCGCCTGCAAGTGGTGCACCTGCCGATCAACGGACGAGACTTTGGCAAACATGTTAGTGAATAAGTTTAATGCACCCATTATTATGCACTTTGTATCTGTATTGATGCATCAAAAGCCGGCACGGATTTAATGTATTAGTTTTTATTATTATTATTATTTTTTATATTTACTTACACTAGTCTTTAAGTTGTGTAAATTACTAACAATTGGACCATTGTTGTCAAATAAATTACAGTTTACGGTAAGCGGCAAAAGGCGTGGGACCAATAATACATTTGGCAAAATTTGGGCTAATATCTCCTTACGGCACAGTAAAGTACCAGAGGTAAAGCTACAGTCAGAACCATCAGTATATTCGTAATTTAATAAGACAATACTTTGCCAAATTTCGAACGCCAAGCTTGCCAGAAAACCACTTAAATCAGCTCCACAAACAAGCTGGGTCAAGCTGTTTATTATGCCAGGAATGCAGAACTTTGTAAGGGGTATACACTAACATTATTAGGTCTCCACGGAGAACCAGCGGTGTTGTGGTCCTCCACTGCACTACATGCTGAGTGGAGTCCTTTTTAGGCATATTACATATATACTTATTTGCATAGGGTGTATAGGGATCCCTCCCTATACAAATAACTTTTAGTTGAACTAAATGAGATGTGTAGACGGGTGTATAGGAATCCTATAAACATTCAAGGAGCCCAAGCCATCCTCACCTGCAAGTGGTGCACCTGGCGACCAACGCACGAAAATCTGGCGAACATAACAATACCCGGTGAGCGGCAACGGGCTTACGTGGAACCAACTATATAATTGGCAAAGTGTATAATATGCCTCTGCCTACACCTTCGGGGAAACAGGCGTGAATGTATGTATTTGCGAATATTGTCTACTGTAATGTTTTCTGTTCTCATGTTTTATGTCTAAATAAAATTATATTTCAGGTGTGTAATTTTACACCTGCACGGAAAAGCAGTAGCAGTCAATTAAAGTTAAAATACCAGGAGGACATAACAAAGTAGGAGGTATTCCTTACATCACAGTGTGTGAGATGTAAAGCTACAGGCAGAAACATCAGTGTAATTTAATGAGAAGTTATTTTGCCAAAATTCGAACGGCAACATCCACAGAAAAGCAACTATTAAAGCGAGGACTTTTTAATTCAGCACCAAAAACAAGCTCACTAAACTGGTTCAGAGTATCGCAAAAAAATGTAACGTGTGCGTGGTCTGAGTGATGACATATCGCGTCAAATAAAAGATATTAACCCTTTAACGGGCAGAACGTGTTGCAGATTTTTATTGCTTTTCTACTTTAACTCAACTACGTAAGGTTCAATGTATGGTGGGATTTATTTGGTTTATATGGTTTTTATTTATTATCAATTTAGTACACAAAAACAATGTAAACTACGAAAAATTGGGTACAGATCACAAAATACTCTAACTATCCCGCGAGAGTTATTAATAACAAGGGGATGAAAGCCTGGATACAACCGACATGTAAAGATAATAAGTTCGATTATCCCAATTACAAAAAATATGCGTTCGTGAACAATGGGTGGTCTGGATTTTTCCAATGTTAATCCGTTATTTAATATCCACAGCTACAAGTTCTTCATGATACTTAGTGAATAATTTTAGCACCGCTGGCTTCAGTAAATTGGACCAACCAAACGCGAAATGCGAGAAGCTCTTGAGTACTTATTATATTAAAAAAAATTATAAGACGCTGTACGCCATATCTACCTGGCAATAAGAAACAAATTCTCTTGACAGCAACACAAGTTTTTTACGAGTCTGGCGTAGATGACTTACTGCACATGGCATTAAGTAATTTCAACGGAAGTGATTGTACTTTCAAGTCATACATTTTATATTCAGTTTAATATTATCAATTACGATTATCGAAGTTAAGCAGCGTTCAGAGGTCAGTACTTGGATGGGTGACCGTTTGTGTGCCATTTGATATCGAGCGCTTCCGTGCTTCGGAAGGCACGTTAAGCCGTTGGTCCCGGCTATCACTAAATGTGGTAGTCGTTAAGCCATGTTAAAGGCCTAAATGGGCGGCTTAAAAAAATTAACAGCAGGACGCCATACACCTGCCTCCGCCAATCCGCACTGGGTCAGCGTGGTGGAGTATGACCCAATACCCTCGCACCCTTGTTATGTGAGAGGAGACTCGTGCTCAGTAGTGGGACGTTAATGGGCTGAGATGATGATGATGAATGATGGGACGGATCAGAGATCATATTTACGTTTACCCAGCTCCAAATCCTTGCGGGATTATTGAAAAGGTTACCGCGGCCCCGGAACTTAACAGGCCCAAGAAGGAATATGGATGGTTTTCAGCCAATATAAGTTTGACATACCCTTCCCCTTCACCCACAACGGGACTTGTCACTAGGGATTGGACGAATGGAATATCGTCATAAAAAAAATAAGCTCTCAACACAATTAGCAAAATGGATTACTAACACATACCTTTTGCTAGTCAGTTATGATGTCATACACGGAGGCGTTGTTAAATACACAAGCAATAAACATACTAGCTATCTGTAGCTTCGCCTGCGTAATCGGTATGTTTCAGCTCCTATAGTCCCTTCATGGACTTTGCCCATCACCCAAGGGTGACAAGACCCTTTAAGGGTCTTTTTGTTAACAAGGATAGGCGGTGTCAGTTTTTAAGCTGGAAAGTTCCTGGAAGAGCCTTACACAACCCTCGTACGGTCCAACAGGCTGGGTATGCATATTACTGACGTTAAGAAACAGCTCTTAAGGTCCCAAGTATTTTCAGCAGGACGAGAGAAGGCATATAATGACAAGAATTGAGAAAGGTATGCTCAGATGGTTTGGTCATGTTGAGAGGATGAATGAAAGTAGGCTAACGAAAGTGATTGGAAGTTTTGGGAGGGGAAGACCACGTAAGACCTTTTATGACCAAATTCACAAAATTTTGGAGAAAGGGCAGGTCAAAAGTACCCCAAACCGACGGGCGTGTATGAGGAAGTTAATGAGTGTGAATGAAGCTAAAAGTGTGTGCCAAGATCGTAGCAAGTGGAAGAATGTATGTTGTCTGTTATTTAGTATCTACACTGGACAGCAAATAAACCGGGCCACCCGCTACCTTGGAACTCTGATTTGATTTTCTCAAAAAGTATAAGCCTCACAACTGTCAAACTTACACCTACAAAAAGTGCGTATAATACTCTCTGACGTCGATCACTTCCTTGTAGACTCACCCTGGTCTCATCAGTAAAGAGTACATTGCCCCACTGCTCTAACATCCAATCCCTATGCTCTCGAGCAAATTCAAGTCGTGCTCCACCGTAGGCTACGGTTAATTTTGGGCCTGTAGCAGCTCTCTTTGGAGCCAGATTTCGTTCAGCAAGTCTCCTTCTAGCGGTATCTGAACTTATGACCACTTGGCGTTCGTCACGCAGACTTCGTTGGACTTCAACTGCGTTGAGGCGGCGATTTCGCAAAACAGTAAGATGGATATAATGATCATCTGCTGCTGATGTAGCCCTAGGTCTGCCCGTACTTGGTCGGCGATCGAATGCTCTAGTCTCTAAGTATCGTCTGTAAGCCCGTTGTACCGAAGATCTGCTGATTCGAAGTCTCCGAGCAACTTCACGTTGCGAAACGCCTGCTTGAAGTAGTCCTACAGCTTGAGCTGCTTCTTGAGGCGT
Organism: Musotima nitidalis; assembly: GCA_949126915.1. NCBI lineage: Eukaryota > Metazoa > Arthropoda > Insecta > Lepidoptera > Crambidae > Musotima > Musotima nitidalis. Next base: position 6,574,879 of record OX421440.1, read on the forward strand.
CGTATCCATTATTGACCATAGAAAATAGCAAAAATACACGCGTCTGGAGCAAATAATGGATGGCAACTAAAGAAATCATAAGAAAAATCCAACTATCCTCATTTAGAAAAAAAGAACGCTAATCGCAAACTCTAGTCAAAACAGAGCAAATCGTTGGTATTGTGTTTGTTGCTTGATTACAATGTGAATTGGGGTACTTTGGATAAATTTGTGGTCTTTTCTCAAACAACATGAAACGCACTTTTTGTGGGTGTAAGTTTGATAGTTGTGAAGTTTATACTTTTTGAGAAAATCGAATCAGAGTTCCAAGGTAGCGGGTGGCCCGGTTTATTTGCTGTCCAGTGTATAACACAAGTTCTTAATGATACTTAATTTGGAACTAAATAGCTGGTGTAATTGTCAGAAAATATTTATATTTATTAAATCACATAGAAAAACTACTAATCTTAAGCCTCCTCTCACAAACCAACGTGAGAGAGATTTAAGTCATATTCCACACAGCGATTCCAGCAGAGATTAGCAGGGTTAGGTATGTGGCGTGTTACTGTAAGATTTATTTATACAGACCTAAAACGTCTTTTATTTCGGCTACTACATAAAGTTATAACCTAATGGCTTAACGAGGCTTGCCACACAAACGATCACTCATCAAAAACTGACCACTGTAAATGCCGCTTAACTCTACTTATCTTTCGGGACAGCCTAGTCTAGTAACTCAAGCAAGATAGTCTCAATATAAAACCTCCTTCTTTATTTAAAGTTTGTTTAAGAAAAAAAACCAACATTATTCACAACACCCAAAAACATTTGAAAAAAAAAGAATAAAAGCCGAAGAGTTTTTGCTCAAACTGTTGGGGCCATTAAAAACGCAGGTGCGTCCATGATAAAGGTTATATAGGCACGTGATCATTAATAAATTAATTAGTGTAGAATAAATAGTAATTTATTAACGGAAGTTGTAAATTCTGTCTGTATTATAGCGGATTAGTTTAGGTCACTGTTGGAATGCAGTTGAATAACCGCTACTGAGCTAACTTATTACGTTTGTTGCGTGTAGGTTGACCGGTACTGGGTTCAAACCCCGCAGTAATACTAAAGGCGATAAGCTTTCCAAGAGAATTGACTATTATACGCATAAAGTCATAAAATAAACTATGCCTTTAATTTCGTCAGCACTGAGGATATATGTAATGTAGAAAATTACTTTGTGATTTAGTTTATCACGCTCAGGCGGATAACCCACAGGGCCTGAAATTAGGGAAGTGTATAGAATTAGGTAAGACCGTACGTATACATACATAGGCTACTTGTAAACCGAAAGAGAATTTATAAAAAAGAGATTTTCAGTTCGTCAAAATATATATATTATTATCCTTGATAAAATTATACGCTTCATGTATGATGCGATTAAATATAACAAGCGCGTGACTAAGCAAGTTTACGAGAAAATCCCCGATTTGTTGAATTAGCAACTGTAAATTTAATCAATATAAAAGTTTTATCTAATTAAAAAGTCATTACTAACTAAAATAAAACAGTCTTTTTTAAGTGGCAATTATTTAACATAATCAACCAAATCTGAAGTTAATAAAAGTCATTGTTATAATGTATAAATGAGTATTTCTCAGACGATTCTACTTTGTAATCCTCTTGGAGCGAATATTTTTTATTTCTGTCCTGAGTCTTTAAAGCTGTGTAACGACAATGCTGCAGGCCGCTTACAGGCATACTAAAGTATAATACAAATATACTAAAGTGCTCGTACACATAACGTATTTGCTCTGGACAATTAATAGTAATAATAGAGGAATAAAAAACTATTTTTCGCAAAGAAAGATCAGAGAGAGCCTCCTTCCACAAACATACAAAACACAAACAATATCTATGTTCATGCTCTCAAATATACGTTCGTAAATTATATCATCGGAATACTGCAAGTCATTATGATGACAGCTTTCATTCAAGTGACCGTCAGCGCATAATCCGTGATAAAAAAAGGTTATTTAAGGGTGTACAGGGCTTCTACCAAGATCTGAGGAGCCCAAGCCAACATCACCTGCAAGTGGTGCACCTGCCGATCAACGGACGAGGCTCTGGCTAACATAAAGTTCCCGAAAAGCGACAATAGACTCGCCATCTATTACGTGGGACCAGCAATATAAATGGCGAAGTATTATGTGTATGTATTCTAAACAGCAGGGTTATACAACTGAATCTAAACTAGGTCAGCGTGGTGGAGTTTGACTTGAATCCCTCTCACCTTGGTTTGTGAGTGGAGTCCCGTGCTCAGCAGTGGGAAGTAAATGGATAAAAATTATATACATAATTATATAAAATTATATACATATTATAATATATATATATTTGTATGCTATCAACTTTGTACTTGTTTGATTTGTATATGATGTGTTTATTTGTTTTGTTGAATGTGCAATAAAGGATATAATTATATACACATAGAACAAAGTTGGGCTTATTTCTAAGAGAACTCTCTTCCAGCCAACCCTAACCGGAGTGAGAAATGATGTATGAAATATAAAATATGACATAATTAATTTGCGTTTAAATAATGATGATGATATGCAATAAGAATAAGAATTAATAAGAATAAATATACTCTTACAATCACACCAATTATTTAGTTTCAAGATAAGTATCACTAAGAACTTGTGTTAACTAAAGAACGGATAAACATACTTAAATGCTTTTTTTTCTTGTAAATACATACTGAATATACATAGGAAAACAATAATAAGGAACATGAACAATATAAATATATTTCATTAATTACTAAGTGCATTACAACTGTAACAAATTATAATCGCTTATCTCATAGCCACACGCTGTTCACTTTTTGAGTTTGTGTCTATAGAAAAAATTCAAGATGGCTGTCCCGACTTTTTGCCGCCAAATGTAAGTGGTCGTTGACACGGGATTTAAGACGCTATTTTATAATTAAATACTTCTTACGATTATGATTTGAATTATATCGGATCTGTATGAAGGTGTACTTTTTGTGCCTCAATGTTAAGGATTTTTAAGCTGTCTGTCTCACTCTAGTTTCAGCGTTGGTCGTGAAGACAGCGTTGTTCTGAGGCTCCTATCTTACCTGAAGATGCCCTGTGTAAGGGCGAAACACGTGTCGTGTTGAATTGTTTCTCGATTTTTCGGGAAATTATAATAGCGCGGGAATTGTAACAAAGATATTTTTTATCTACCACTAGCAAATGAAATACTGCCTCGATGTGGGTGGAGCGGGAGGGTGTGTCAGACTTCTACTTACTAAAAACCATTCATGTTCCTGATTTTGAGCCTGCTACGTACCGAGGCCGCGGTAACTCTTGCGAACAGTCCCGCAACACGAACTATCACCTAAGTTAATCGTTCAGCTTCAACAAAGATCGGATTTGACTAGTATGGCATGGTGGTCAGTATACCGCTTCTGAGGTTTGAGTGTTAGTTCTGTTCTTAGTGTCTTCCCATGCATATTATGTATGTGTGTACATGCATAATGACCCGCCCCTTTCCCGTTGGGCAGAGATCACATTCTTCCACATCTTGGCACACACTTTTAGCTCAATTCATACTCATTAACTTTTCTCCAAAATCTTCTGAAATTGGTCATGGAAGGTCTAACGTGGTCTTCCCTTCCCAACACTTCCATTTACTTGTCTATCATAAGTCACTTTCGTTAGTCTACTTTCATTCATCCTCTCAACATGACCAAACCATCTAAGCGTACCTTCCTTATTCTTGTCACTAGATCTTATTTTACATCTCTCATTTCTTTTAGATTTCTCATCCCGCCCTCTTCTTTCCTCTCCCGAACAACACGTGCTGGTCTTCGAAACCATCCTCATACTGTGCAGAATATCAGCACTCGAACCAAGAAATTTGGGAAGTCGTTTCTGAGCAAGACCACTAAGCTTTGGAATTCGCTGCCGGCTCATATGTTTCCTGTTTCCTATGATCCCGGGTCTTTTAAGCGGGGCGTGAAACGGCATTTTAGCAGGCCGTCATGAGTGGATGCGCTTATTCTGCTTATTTCACGTTATAAAGCGCTTTCATTTTCCTATTGGACTGCATCGACTGCTTATCATCGGGCAGGATGTAGTAATTATGACGTGTCACAATTAAAAAAAAAAAAAAACACCAGCTTTGGACCTTATCACTTCATTCCTAATCCTATCACAATAATTATGTATTTACGAAATAAATTTAAAAAGTAATATCGTCGGCATTGCCACATAGTGACCACCAGGCATAGTTTGGTCTTATTGAGTTCACTCTTAACATCTGAGAAATGACAGGAATGCTGCATACCCTTAGATTATATATGATGATTACGATTTTGACGACCGATATGGCGTGGTGGCGAGAATACCCGCTCTCCGCTCCTAAGGTCGTGGGTTCGATTCCCACGCAGGACAAATCTTGGTGTGCATGAACATGAATATTTGTACTGGTCTGGGTGTTTTCTTATGTATATTAAGTATTTATTTAAAAAAACAATAGTACTTATGCATGTTTATCCGTTATACTAATCCATAACACAATGTCTTAACAATACTTATCTTGGAACTAAATAATTGGTGTAATTGTCAGAAAATATTTATTTATTTATTATTATTATGAAATGCTCTCTGCTGGCTAGGTTTTTCCAAGCGATAACAGCTTGGGGCTCTTCAAAATGAATCTTAAAGGGTCGGCTTCGTCCTAGTGCTGTTTCAGGTATTGCCAGTGTCCGCAGGCTGCAGATACCACTACACATCAGATGGGGCCGCATGCCTGAGCGCCCCCTTGTGGCGTATAAATGAACTTTTACTTTAATTTGGCTTGTTGCCACTCCTCAGTGGAAAAACCGCAAAGTATACTAGTCAGCTTTACATAGCTATTATTTTAATTGAATTAAGTGAAAGAACTAGTCGAAAAAGTGTTAGCCTCGCTGATTGCGACAACCTTGGGCGATATCGCACAGATAAGGCGCTAAGAATCATCGATCACATGGACTCCTATCCAAAGGCACACTTCCTTGTAACTTTGATAAATTACGTAATGATTGTCACATTAATAATTTCATTTCAACGTAATACAAAACTAATCTACTGATTGCATCTTTATCGCACACTTAGAATTGGGGCGTATAGGGATCCTACCAAGACCTAAGGAGCCCAAGCCAACCTTACCTCAACCAATAATATTAGAATTATTTTGTTGTACTAAGTGTCAATATGAAAAATATGTTCACCGGATAACATATGAAGCCGGTAGAGACCAACGACTAACGTCAATCAAGTCAACAAAATTATTATTAATTGATACTTATATAGGGATAACACTTATATGGGTGTATAGGGATCCTACCAAGACCTAAGGAGCCCAAGTTAACATCACCTGCAAGTGGTGCACCTGCCGACCAACGGACGAGGCTCTGACGAACATAACAGTGCCCGGCAAGCGGCAATAGGCTCGCCATCAATTACGTGGGACCAACTATATAATTGGCGAAGTGTGGGCGTATAATATGACTCTGCCTACCCTTCCGGGGAAACAGGCGTGGATATATGTATATATATATATATAAGAATTTACACAAATCAATTAGTGTCTGGGGATCCTACTAGCATCTTAGGTCATTATGCTGCCAGTAGTCCCTTGCATTGTGGAATGAGCTTCCAGGCGAGGTTTTCCCAAGACATTACAGGATGGGGCTTTTCAAGAAGGGCGTGAAACAGTTTATGATAAGTCGGCAACGCGCTGGAGATGGTGTTGCAAGCTTGAGTGCCAACAGGTAACATAAACTATATATGTTATATTTTTTCGTTAGTATGTAATTCTTAGATATCAGCATTATTTTTTTCTTACTGTTAATTTATAAGTCATGCTGTGTACACTAATTGTGGATTATTGTCTAGCCTTATTTTTCTTTTTTTTTTTAATTAGTCGTGGTTAATTTTTAATGATGATAATCTGTCCGTGTACCTTGATATCAATAAATAAATAAAAAAAGAAAAAGAATTTATTTATTTTAATGCTTCCAGGGCAATAGGCTCGACACCTATTACGTGGATTCCGTTTCCGTGGGTTCAACATTTTACCTAGCTGGCGAAATAAAGGCGTATAATATCCCTCTGCTTACAGTTTGATTTTATGTTATAATAATGTAGAAAAATCCCAGGGGCTAATAATAGCCTTCTCTACGAGTTAACCTAGGGATTATTAGAGGATTACAGGGGGTGCTACAAAATAGAAAAAAACTTATATAAATCCGTTTAAGCTAAGCGATTTAAAAATAAATGGTATCATAATAATAATTCTTTATTGTTTCATTTGGTGTACACTTAGATCTTAAAAATAATATTTTGTCCTCAAATGAACCCTGCAAGGGTATCACAATTTAAAATAGGAAAACATTTCTTCCTTATATTATTTATAGAAATTAAATACATTATAAATTAAACAACCATAAAAATCAATAAACTATATATACATTATGTTTTTACTAATTATATTAAATGTATTTAACTGTTCAATTATATGTTTAAGAATGTAGGTATTCGTTCAGACTGTAGTAAGCATTTTGCAATAGATGTTCCTTTAGATTAATAAATAATAATAATAAATGTTTTCTGACAGTTACACCAATTATTTAGTTCCAAGATAAGTATCATTAAGAACTTGTATTATGGATACTAAACAACGGATAAACATACTTAAATACTTTTTTTTTGTAAATACATACTTAATATACATAGGAAAACACCCAGACCAGAACAAATTGTCATGTTCATGCACACAAAGAATTGTCCTGTGTGGGAATCGAACCCACGACCTCTGGAGTGAAGTGTAGGTATACTGACCTCCACGCCATATCGGTCGTCAATTCAATCAATCAATTCAAAATCAATCAATCAATCAATTCAATTCATCAATCGGTCGATTAATATAAAATTTGGAATCTATCGATATTTTTGGATATTTATATTTTTGGTATGGAAATAGCTATAAATCCTAGAAAGGACATAGTATTAGTTATTAACTAATTATCTCGGAAATCATCCCTAGAAGGAGTTAAAATAGGAATGAAAATTGGTGCAGAACTGTAGAACACGTAGGCCTGTACCGACTTTAATTCCCATTTTCAAACAAGATTTATTTAATGCCATGAAATAATACTGAACATTCTCGTAAATCTCGAAGCGCTATTTTGTTCTTAACTAAGCAGAGCTTTTCTTAAGAGGCTCTCAAAAATAGACAATGTTATTGTAAATAGAGTAAATCAACGAGCTTGTATGAGAAGGCTAATAAGTGTGATTCAAGCTATGGATGTAAAGAGATCTTTGGAACCCTTTTTTATTTTTTTTTATTCTTTATTATCGTCTGTAAAAAAATGCTGCTTACGCACTGTCTCCCGGCCAAAAGGGGGTGACCGGGAGGGGGTGTGGGGCTCACTGCGGCCGACGCGACCACCACAATCCTACCCACTAAAAAACTTCAGACGACGCCCACCGCTGTTGAAAAGGGGCGAGGCACCAGTGCCTGGATTTGTAGCTTCTGGTACCCCGCCCACGGCCAACGTCCCCCGGATCAGAACCGGGGGGACCTCCTCAGGGAGGCGCGATGTCATGCGCCCCCCCCTACCTCTATGTGGGGCCATGGCGTAACTGGACGACTTCGGGGGGGGGTCTATAGCGAGACGGAAGGGGCCCCCTGCCCCCGCCGCCTAAGACCCCCCGGGCGCTGCCTGACGGGCCCTCCTGACCCGCCCGCTGCGCCAACGGCGTAGCCGGAGAGAGAGCGGATCTCGCTTCCTTTCCCGCTATGGATGTAAAGAGATCTTTGGAACCCAAGCCAACCTCACTATTGGCTAATTTAATTGGCGATATGTGGTCATATATTATGCCTCTGCCCACCCCTTCGGTAAACAGGAGTGATTGTATGTATGTAAACAATATCTTTAAAAAATATTAATATCATTATTTCAGCAATTTTTCCTTAAATCTGATTCTACCATGTAAGGACACTTCGAGCATAGCTTCCTCCATTGAGCTTTTTTTTGACGGTTAGTTCCGCTATGGTATGGCACCCTGGCAAAATACCTACCATAAAGTTACACTATGGCACCCTTCAGTTCTTGGGACTGTTGTAAAGAAAAGTGTTAAGTATTATTTTGACAAAACACACTGAATACCTTTGAAACATTCACGTTATTAAACAATATTAAATTTAAAATAATGAATCTATTGTTCAATAAGACTACCCAGTAATATGTCGCTAGGCCGAACGCTCTAAAAATATATATTTACTTTTCATTAACACAAATTGTAGTACATTACTTTAACATTAAAAATTCATATTACATGACCTCGGTATTCTGCATTTATCACTTGTGCAAACAATCAACTACGACATGCGGAAACGACTCGCGTTCATTAATGACACTAAATCATATGTTTAAATAGATGTTTTTGTAATAAAAAATATTTTACTATTATTCGAAGCTGGAGAGTTTCTGACATATATTAAAATGTCAACTAGCTGCCAGGTGATTATCCTTGTTTATAGAAAAAGAAAAAAATTGGACCATCCTGATCACATAATTATGAAAAATAGTTGACGTCTTATGGTAGGGAAGAGTATATGTTACCGGCCAAACCCGACTTTAGGACAAACTAGTATGGCCTAGTCCAAACTAATTTAGGTGGGCTGCAACTATTATAATAAAATGTTTTTTAATGATAAGAAAAAAAATAACCTCAACCTAACCCAAAAAGAGAAGTATAAGTATCTCTATTGTATAAATATTTCGATTGTTTTTTTTATATTTAATTTTGATGTTTTCAAGTAAGTACTATGTATAGTTTATGAAATAAATAATCTTGAATTTTGAATTTCACCTCGCTCATTCATCACCAACCACTTCTTCAATCACATCATCCTCCATACATTTAAATTTCTGACGACTCTTCCTTTACGTTCTCTAAGCGGTAACATAAAAAACCTATCAGACCAAAAGCCGTCGCACGATTTGGGAACTCGGAACCGGTTAAGTGGAGCCACCGCTGGCTTGAAGCCAACTCTTAAAAAGTAACGTTTGTCGTGGCTGCCATTTGTATATCTATTTTTGGACATCGAACACATTATGTGCTTTACATAATCACCACTTTCGTTTGTTGCTAACGAGTGTTTTAAGATTGTTTCGTTAATGGGTTAAATTTTAATTAACTAAATTGCGATCTGTACTTAGGGGTTGAAAATATTTCTATAATATGTAATTTAAGTGTGTATAGGGATCCTACCAAGATCTAAGGAGCCCAAGTCAATCTCACCTGTAATTGGTGCACCTGCCGATCAACGGACGAGGCTCTGGCGAACATAACAGTGCCCAGTAAGCGGCAATAGGCTCGCCACCTATGTGGGCCAATGTGGGCATAGAATATGCCTCTGCCCGGCAATAGGCAATGCTTCCAGTTTATCTGTTGGCGAAGTGTGGGCGTTTAATATGCCTCTGCCTACCCCTTCGGAAAAACAGGCGTGTATGTAAAATCGTTTAATTCAGAAGGCAATTTGTTATACCCCTTAATAGCCATTCAATATTTATTATTGCTCAGCACGGAAACGCTCGATATTGAACGCTGCACATCCAAGGACTGATCACTATTTAAACTCTGCTTTACTGCATTTCCGATCACCTAGCACGGCGGATCTAAGAGCTTTGCCACCACCTAAAGCCATAAGTTAAGTTAAGAGCGGCGATAGCCCAGTGGCGAGACCCTTTGCCTTTGAGGGTAGGGTCCCTAGTTCAAACCCTGGTGGCGCACCTATGACTTTTCGAAGTTATGTGCGTCATCATCGCTTGCTCCGTGCCTCAGAAAGCACGTAAAGCCGTTGGTCCCGGCTGTCATGAACATCTATGCCAGCAATAGCTGGCAATTATTAATAATAATTAGGAAGTCAGTGCATTCTAACAGACTGACAGCTGGTTTAACCATAGAATGATGTATCTCTCTGGGTTGTGGAGGTCAGACGGCAGTAGCTCCACGTAATAAATAAATTAAGTCAAATCTGGTTGTACCAGTGAGCAGACCCTGGGCCCTAAGCTTAAGTCTAGGGCAACCGGGATAATGCTAGGATGTATCCGAACCCCGTACGTTTGACAATAAAGCCAGCCTAGCGGGCGGAGTAACTGGCCACCTGCCAATTTCCCACACATACGACATACCGGTTATCGAGTGAAATGGCCTACAACTCCAGATTTACCTTGATTTGCTATAATATAAGCTGATATTGTAAAGCAGGTCAAAAGTACCCTAAACCGATGGCGTGTATGAGAAGGTTAATGACTGCAAATGAAGCTAAAAGTGTGTGCCAAGATCGTAGCAAGTGGAAAGATGTTATCTCTGCCTACCCCTTCGGGAAAGAGGCGTGACATTATGTATGTATGTAAGCTGATATTACAGTTTTCTTGATAGGTATCTCATTAAATGATCTCTTACTATGGGACTCTTACTCAAAGTCGCACAGCGAGCAATAGAGAGCTATGAAAAATTGGCATTGGTTGGTAGACTTCTAGCATAGGTTAACGACTACCACATATAGTGATAACATCCGAAGCACTCAGTTTAAAATGCAACACAAACGGTCACCCATCCAAAGACTGACCTCTGCGAATTTTGCTTTATTTCGGTGGTTGCTTCCGACTACCTAGCACCGCGGTGCTACGAGCGTTTTTATCCCGGTTGCCCTCGACTTAAGCTTAGGGCCCAGAAACTGCCCACTGGAATAAACGGATTCGTCTGAATTATAACATAATAGCTGACCCGACAGACCGTTCTCCTGTCTTATTAAGATACAGAGATTCTTTTTGTCTATGGTTACAATTAAAAGTTTTTTTAACTTTTCCCTTATCCCAACTTAAAGGCCAAGCTCAAATCAAACAATTTACTTGCAAAACATGGGTACCTTACAATTTTAAGATGTTATAAAGATACTTTTGTTCGCCATATTCAACCTCTTTAGGTGTGCAACATTAGTTAAAATAATTAATGAGAATCATATGACAATGAGAATCAGATGAAATAATAAGTCAGTTTTAATATTGTTTTTAAATAAAGTTATACATCATTATTAATGATTATTAAATAACTAGCTGATTTGTAAATCTAAATACAAGGCGCCACTCAAATGCATACAAAAAAAAACATTCAAATCGGTTTAGTTAGTCGTTTAGGAGGCATTCAGTGACATACACATAGTAGTTATATAAATAAAGATCTCGACATACCTCAACAAACCCTAAGTAAACCCCGGACCTACAACAACGCATCATACATTTTCCGCAACATATAACATTGTAACGCGGTTATCGATATTGCAACGCCCTGCGAAAGTGACCTTGACATTACGTCGCATGCGTCATCAGTTTAGCATGCTTATTACACAACTGCGTTGATCTAAAATGGGATCATCAGACGAGCGTGTTTTGCTAAAATATTTGCTGTTTAGTTAAACATAATTAAAGCGTATTAGAAAATCGCGGACCTCGCCTTAAGGCTGCCTACCCACTGAAGCGGAGCGGAGAAACGGACAAATATTAACCAATGAGATTTCATAAAATCTTCGCTTCTCTCCTGTCCGCGATTCCTATTAGTTAATATTTTTGTCCGTTCCCCTGCTTTGCATCCTCGCTCCGCTTCAGTGGACAGGCAGCCTAAAATAAGGTTGTGGTCAGAACCACCCGAAAGTGATGGCTATTTATTTCATAATAGGGTTGCCATACGTCCGTATCTCCCCTGGATTTGTTCTAGTTTAGAAAACGCCTGGGGAAGTCTTCTCTTCTTTATTTCGAAGATCATAGTATATTCAGAAGTCTATTTGGGTTGTCGCCTTTGATGAAAGATTAATTAAAAAGAATAATAGTTAAATTGCTCACTGAATTGCTAAATACATGCTGCATAGCGGTCTTATCAAGATCTGAGAAGCCCAAGACAACCTCACCTGCAAGCAGTGCACCTGCCGATCAACGGACGAGGTTCTGGCAAACATAAAAGTTCCTAGGAAGCGGCAAAAGGCTCGCCATCTATTACGTGGGACCAACTATGGCGAAATGTGGGCGTATAATACTAGGTGATCTAAAACGATCATCGAAGTAAAGCAGAATTCATTGAGGTCTAATCCAATGATCCCCCCTCGACTGGAATCCACCTTGGGGGGGCTGAGTACCTCCCGGTAGTCTAGATGCCCTTAGTATTGACTTACCGAGGCAGAAAACCAAGGAGCTGATGAGGGCGTAGCGGCCAGCAGGGGGGGGGGTGCAGGGGGACCCTGCTGTGTAACTATAGACCCTTCGAGAAATCGGCCTCGCTATGGTCGCACAAGGAGGTAGGAGGGGCGTAGGTTAGGTTGCCCGAAGCTGCAACCCAGGTACTAATGCCTCTTCCTAAACAAGCAGCTGAAATCATCGGAAGATTTGAAATGGGTTTTATTTTTTTATTTAACAATTTATGTACACACAAAACATATAAAGGAAAAAAAATATAACAATGTACAATGGAGCTGCTTATTCCAAAAGGAATCTCTTCCAGCAGTCCGAAATAAGGAAAAAACATTCAATAGTAGACGACATGTGTAAAAAAACAATTGAAATAAAAGGAACAAAAATAAACAATATGTATGCTACCACTTAAATTAACCTACCACGTATGATAATATAGTATCGTATTTAATGCTTTATATAATTTAATGATTAATAACTCAATGACTTGATATAATTCATCAGTCATGTAAGAAATGACATCTTACAGCTCTCTTAAACAGGCCCACATTTTTGCAAGTGCGAATTTTACTGCTGGCTGGTCTATTACGCGTAACTATTGCGGATTGGCGGAGCTTATTCTAAAACAAGAAAAATAAACCTATTCTGTTGACACTAACGACGTCTCGATCGCACCGCCACATTTTCAGAACAAAAATCCTAACAAATACCTTAAATTCTTGAAGAAAACTTTAGTATCGGTATTTTTTAATAAATTTGGGTAACAATACAAACTTGATTACCCTGGAGAGACGCCAAACATTTACTGTTTATTTATACATAACGTTTGTGATACAAACTACTGAATCTTCTTGTCCGTCTGTGTTAAAAGATAATTGTTCACATAAAACGTGTTTGATGTTGTAAAGAATTTTTCATTGGCCTTTAAAACGCAAATCGACACGCTAAGAAAAGAGTACAAATAACAAATCATTATTGTCCTTCAAAGGTTAGTATTACATGAGTTGGTACTACATCTTTAAAGTTTAATAAAACTTGTGTTAGAAGAGTACCCTCTTTGCTTGGTGGGCGAAAGAGACATTCCGAACTATATCATCCTACCATTTATCCACTCTGTTCCCTAAACTTGCACTGAGGACCAAATGCCGGCATACTGGTCTAACCAGACATTCAATGAATTTCAATTAATGAAAGGTGCCGTGTGGCGCCGGCCTAGAATAGCGTCACCCACTTTTATCCCACAGGAAGTCGTAAGAGAGTCGTCGTCGAAGGGAAATATTACCGGATGATGGGCAGCAGCGTCATCCTGCGTACTAGCTGGATCACCAACCTGCCTGCCCAACAATTTTCAGCAATGAGTAAATACACCCAATATAATGTATATATAATATGATGTTAATAGGGTATACGTCCATCATCCTAGGATTATTCTGGTTGGGCTCCAAACTGACGTTTAGGACCCAGAATCAGCTTGCTGGTCTAACTGGCTGATTTTCAGTTATTACATAGAGCGACTGCCGTCTGAACTCCGCAACTCCGAGAGAAATACCATTCTATAGGTAAAAACATGGTTAGCGATCACCAACGCTACGCTGGGCAGGCAGCGTGCTGATTATGGGCAAATACTCCCAATATAATGTTATCTATTGGGGAGGCTAATGTTCAGCTGTGGATTTTATAAGGCTGATATGATGAGATCGAGAATGTTTTTTTAGTTATTTAGGCAAGATTTCAAAAAGTTTGAAAATAAGAACAGGCATAATCACCACATCCTGCCTGCAGATAGGCAGTCGATGCTGTCCTAAAAAAACCGCTAGCGCATTATATCGTGAGACAAGCGCACCCACTCATGACAAGCGTAAATGCCGTTTCACTACGCACTCATAAGACTTGGGCTTAAAAAAGCTAGAAAACTCAAGCGCTCCAAAACCGGATGGTATATCTAAGATATGCCTTATTTTTTTTGTTCCGGTGCTGATAGTCTACTAAGTATATAGGCGATTCTTAAGACTACGGATTGCTTTGTCTTCGAGCCTGCCTTTCGAGGTCTGATGTTATGTTGTGCGATGCAACATTTGAAAATTGAAATTTCTGAACTCAGTAAGGCTTTTGACGGCCATGACACAATACACAACCACATCTAAGCCCTCCAGTGTCCCGCATTAAAATATCGTATATTAAATGATTTATTTCACCAGCGTCTCATTTGGCACTTGGCCAAATGCGAGCGTCACTTAATGTCAACGCCTCATTGCGTCATCTGACTTTGAAATTATTTATTTTGGTAGGCGGTTATGCGTAACAAACATTTGGGGGACGTCGTGTTTCTTATAAACATTCAAAGGAAACAGTGATAGTCATAAGATGACCAGCGAGTTTATGAAAAACAATATTACATATATACAGTTTTTGAGCAAGGCCATGGGATCACGTCTAGCGTCAATGTGGGCGAAGAGCTAGCCACCTCTCACAATCTATCATGTGTGGTCTAGAGAGCAATGAAGCAAGGTTGCTTCTCACCCCATAGGATATTTGGGCGTAAGATTATTTATTTAATTATTTCGGAAAGGTGGCACAACATAATAAGATAATAACAGACTAGACGTTGGTATTACTGCTACTACTGTTGAGACCATCAAGAGTGAATAAGCAGAGAGACGGGAATGCAGACAGAGGCTACAAGAGCTGCAACAGATTTATAGAACAGATTATATAGATAAAGATCCAGATAATAGGTAAACTAAATATAAACTGAATAAAATATTCTAATGAACAGGTATTGAAATCCGTACGTTGCTTTAATTTTTAGGTATACCTTTCGCGAAAATAGAAGATAAAAATAAGCGCACAGAGAAATCCAATCTATGGCACTATCACTGTTAGCAAATATTATGTATGTCAGTAGGCTATGGACTGTAAGATGTTCATAAAATAAGTCAAAATATTAACACACGATAGTAATTCCAGTCATAAATTAAATATCATAAAGTAATTTTTAAGGCTAGAATCATAAACTTTATTACTTGGCTTTAGATTAGAATAATTTAAATAAGTGTTGTCACAATTTTCAATAAATTTAAGAATACTACATAGGGGAATATTTTTAGTCATATCATTTATTTATAAAAAAAAATATACGTGTTGCAAAAAGCCAACATAAAAAAATTAAGAAAATATGGGTCATACAAAGGTGTAACCAACATAGAAAATAAGGAAGGACCTAGTACTCTGCCTTGGCGAAATCCAAAACTTCTAATTCTCGCAATATCACTGTGCGTTTGGAAGACAGTTAGCCATTTACGTCTGCAAATTTCACACAAACTATAAGAGTGATTCATAATTGTGGCATCAAGCCCATTGTCAATTATAAATAAATTAACTAACCTAGACAAATTGTGTTTGAGAGACGGTGGCGATGACTTTTTAAAGTGTTAACAGTGTAAGATATTTTTATTTAAACTAACCACTAAATCACATGAGCAATTCAAAATATGACTTAAAGAGACATTTCCCCATGTTAAAGTTAAGAGATATTTTAACAAGATTTTAACTGTGATTTTGCCTATAGCGTGATAACCAATATTTTATCGAGTTAAAGTAAACCATTATTCTTTAGGCCTTCAACTCAAAATATCATTAAAATAGGCCTATGCCTATCCTCGTTAAGCGTTTGTTTTGTGTATCTTCGACGGCATCCAATTCAAATCTTACTGGTCAACTACATACCTTATGCTCATGCTAAGCACAAAGCAATCGAAAGTCTAACATTGTTCATAACCATTTTGAAGAAAAATCATCATTATCAGCCTACGTTCGTCTACTGCTGGACACAGGTCTTCCACTGACACGCCACTGAGCTCGATTTTCAGATCTTCGCCTCCGACCAGAGCCAACAGTTCTGCCTATGTCATCGTTCCACCTAGCTAAAGGGCGTACTTCACTGCGCTAAGGAAAAATATAATGATGAAACTAGAACCGATACCTTTATCGATTGCAGAATTTAAATTACACTATAATCGGGTACTTGTCGCAATCTGAACAATTATTTACACTATCATGCGTAATGTTCTTTTGATAAAGGACCAACTGATACAACAAGCTGAGTGAAGGCCAGTTAAAACTCCAACACTATGCCACATAATGAGAGACTGAAATTTGTTTTTTGATAGTATATTCGCGGATATTAATCCGGATACGCTGAACCACCGGATTTTAATTTAGGACACAACAACCCTGGAGTATGTACTGTTGGACTGACCGAAGCGGACTGTTGGAGTACTGCTATTTGAAGTGTCACTGCGTGATAGAATCAGAAATGAGAAATTCCATATAGAACTGGAGTGACCGACATGGTAAGGTGGATTCAGCTAAGCGGCAGTGGGCGCGACACATAGCTCCAAAAAACTTACGAACGAAATTGGTAATAAATGACGCCTTCCCATTGCAGGGGGATGCAGTTAGCTCAAGATCGAAATCTTAATGTCAAAGTGGAACGTATTATGGACATCTATGTTCAAAAGTGGACATCATATGGCTGAAATGATAACAGAAAAAAGTTATATCTTTTATTTGCATTGGTTTAACCATAAAATGTTGCGGAGGTCATAACTGAACTTCAGCCGATTCTGGTTAGATAGTTCTTGAGCAATTATTTTTAAGTCGAGAGCAACCGGGCGTCGTAAACGATCACCAAAGTAAAGCATAGTTTACAGAAGTCAACACTTGGATGGTTGACCGTTTGGGAGGCATTTGATATCGAGCGCTTCCGTGCTTTGGAAGGCACGTTAAGACTTTGGTCCCTGTAAGCACTAAATGTGGTAGAAGAACGCCATACATCTGCCTCCGTCAATCCGCGCTGGGTCCGTGTGGTGGAGTATGACCCAATACCTTCGCACCTTGGAATGTGAGAGGAGGCTCGTGCTCAGTAGTGGGACGTTAATGGGTTGTGATGGAAACAGATGACACTCGGGATAGTGCTAGGATGTGATGGTATATCTTTAATTTTCTATAGATTATAAAATCAGCGTCAAATTATTGGTAGCACCTAAATCGCTATATATATCAGAACACGCCCCAACACTATTGACAATAGAGACTTGTATCGATCTTTATGGCGCTTATGGCTATTGGACGCTGACTGTACCTGTGTAGAACTCTGATAAACAGAGAATAAGAGGGTCATAAATTGAATAACAATGATAACTATAACATTAAAGTTTGTAGTACAATGGACCAATTTATGATTGACATAATTTTTTACTTACGGCGTGAAGGTCAGTATACCTACACTCCGCTCCAGAGGTCGTGGTTTCGATTCCCGCACAGGACAAATATTTGTGTGCATGAATATAAATGTTTGTTCTGGTCTGGATGTTACCTATGTATATTAAGTATGTGTATACAAAAATTTTTTTTTATCTGTTATTTAGTATCCATAACAAAAGTTTTTAATGATACATTTTGGAACTAAATAATTGGTGTAAATGTCAGAAAATATTTATTTATAATAAGGTGGAGATCCTAGTTAACTTCACAAAAGTCAACCCTTAAATGGGTGGCCGCTGTCATGATTGTTTATTTTAAATATATAAGTCGTTCCAAAAATACCCCAGTGTTTTAAGACGAAAGTCTTTGACCAGTGTGTGTTGCCAGCGATGACGTACGGGACTGAGACGTTGTGCTTGACTATGGGCCTCAAAAGGAAGTTCAAAGTCGCTTATCGTGCAATGGAGAGAGCTATGCTCGGAGTGTCCCTACGTGATAGAATCAGAAACGAGGAAATCCGTAGGAGAACTAGAGTGACCGACATAGCGAAGCGCGTCTGCAAGCTGAAGTGGCAGTGGGCGGGGCAAATAGCTCGAAGAACTGATGACCGGACCGATGGGGCGTTTAGGTTCTTGAATGGCAACCACGAATCAGCAAGCGTAGTTGAGGGCGGCCCCCCACGCGATGGAACGATGATCTGGTCAGGGCGGCGGGGAGCCGGTGGATGCAGGCGGCAAAGGATCGATTTACGTGGAAAGCAATTAGGGAGGCCTACGTTCAGCAGTAGACTTCAAATGGCTGAAATGATGATAATGATGAAGTCGTTCCCTGAATTGATTCTTAGATTAGTATTAGACTTAATGAAGTAGCGGCAGATCTAACTAGTATTTTAGGTTCAAGGTTATTTTTTTAACCCATGACATATGCGTCCTTCGATCTAAAGGCCGTGGTTTCGAGGTTGTTCAACACAAATGATTATTGTGGAGTGGGAACATGAATATTATGCACGCTGAGAATGAAAGTGACCCATTTGAAAATTTTAAATTTTTGGACAGAGACGAAAATGTGTCGGTCTCATTGAAGATATTCTTCTTATTCTTCAATCATATTTAATTATGTCAACATTACGATAAAAAAATCGTTTGTATAACATTATTGGACTTTTCTACTTTAAATACAGTATACTTTTTTTTTTTTTACAGTACACATTTCACCAAAATTTTGAAATCGGTCACTTTAGTTCTCAGCCTGCGATTTGTTTTAGTCCCAGTTATGTTTCATGTAACAAAGTATTTAAATATCTTCATCTATTTTCTAGTAACCTCAGTACAAGCTAAGCTTAATCTGGGCTTGACAGCGCCTGTGGTAAGGTGCTCAAAAATGTTATCAAATTATTTTTCTTATCATTTATTTACACATAAAATATTATCATCATGTCAGCCATATAAAGTCCACTGCTGAACATTAGCCTCCCCAATAGATTACATTCTATGGTATTTGCCCATAATCAGCATGCTGGGCAGGCAGGTTGGTGATCGCAGTTCAAGCCAGTACGCAGGTGACCGTGACAGTGCATTTAGGCCCCTTCGGAATACCAGCACTATGGTTTTATAACCATAGCTTCAAGCTGAGAAGGGGACCTTTTAATGGTTTTTTGTGTGTTTATTGTTTTCTGTTGGCATTATAATGCCTTTAAAACTACGTTATAATAGGTTGGGGAAAAAGTCTTTTCGTATTTTTGTATGAAAAGTCAAGACATTTTTTTCAAAGTTTATTTACATTTATTTACAATATATATGTACCGTTTTGTTGAATAACTTTCTGCCATTTTGTGGGCAGAGACATTATCCCGTTACTGTAGAAACTTTGGGACTTCTGATCAAAAAAACGGGACTAATAGTTTTGGCAGTCCTCTCTTGAGGTCAACCTTACAGAACCTAAAGAATTCTGCAGAGACCGAAACAGGTGAAAATCTGAAGGCGCAAGGTCAGGGCTATATGGTGGATGCACTAGGACCTCCCAGTCGAACTCTCTTAATTTTTGCTGAGTGGCTAAAGATGTGTGTGGTCTAGCGTTATCGTGATGAAAGACCACACCCTTCCTGTTGATCAATTCCGGCCGTTTTCTCTCGACTGCTTCCTTTAATCTCATCAGTTGCTGGCAGTAAAGATCAGAATCGATGGTTTTGCCGGGCGGTAAAAGCTCATAATAAACAATGCCCTTCCAATCCCACCATACACACAGCATCACCTTATTTCGTGTTAGGCCAGGTTTGGCCACAGTCTGTGAAGCCTGGCCAACTTTCGACCACGACCTTTTTCGCACGTTCTTGTCGTACGTGATCCACTTTTCATCGCCAGTTATCAATCTCTTCAAAAACGGCTCGGTTTCATTACGTCTCAATAATGAATCGCAAATGAGTACACGGTTCATTAAGTTTCTTTGAGTGAGCTCGTGTGGCACCCAAATATCGAGCTTTTTTGTATAACCAGCTTTCTTCAAATGGGTCAAAACTGTTTTGTGGTCAATTCCCAGTTCTTCAGCTACATCGTAACTACTAATATGCCGATCTTGCTCCACTCTTTCAAAAATGGCGTCCATTTTATTCGTAACAGGGCGACCAGAGCGAGGTGCATCTTTAACATCAAAATTTCCGGACTGAAAACGTTTGAACCAAATTTGTGCTACTCTTACTGACACTGCATCAGGTCCATAAACATCACAAATTTTTTTCACTGCTTGAGTTGCATTTTTGCCTTTTTTATAATAAAATTTTAAAATGTATCGAATTTCTTCATTAGATTCACTCATTTTTACGGAGAGAAAAACAAATGAAAAATAGCGGGAAACAACTTTTTTTTATTTTTTTCTTTTCTTTATAATGGAACCTTTTTAATGTTACCAAAACCAGCCAGACACAAATAGTACAGTCAAAAAAATTTTATAATAAGTTTATACCTACGTTATGCGAAAAGACTTTTTCCCCGACCTAATATATGTAAGTACCTAATTGTGTGGTCAAAATACATAATTTTATTCTTTATTTAGGATGACGCTGCTGCCCATGTCGATTCTTACGACTCCTCATGAGAGGGGGTAGACTTTTAACCATACATATAACACCATTCTTATAACATATACAAAATAAACAATATTGTTATGGCAAGGCCTATGATCAGCTGCGGACGTCTTTGAGCTGATAATAATAAATCAATATTGTAAATTACATATTTAAAAAGCGGATACCGGAAAACACCAGCCGCACGACTGACGGCCAGGGTTGCAGATAGAGAATGACAATGCGCGCTGTATCGATAAGCACTGCTTATTGTATCTAACCCAGCTACCTAATACCTAAATTATAATAATTATTAAAGAATACCGAAAGCTGGGTTTCTATATATTTTAAGCATGTATTGTAAAAAAACCTATAATTTTTTTTTTATTATGTTTATTAGTTGTTTCGTATCCATAACACGAGAGGATGCTCGTGCTCAGTAGTGGTAAGTCAATGGGGCTGTAATGATTGATTTATTACTTATTATTAAAGAAAACAAAAAAAAACAACTCGCACAAATGACTTAAGATACTATTTTTGATTTTAATAAGGACATTACTAATTATTTATAATATTCCGTTAAAACTTAAAACCCACATAAAACATCGACCTACCCTATTCTCAGGCTTAACTCATCATAAAATTAAAGCGAAACTTGAAATATAGGTTATTTTTGAAGTAAGTACCAACTTAGAGACGATTATTGGAAATTTCACTTTCAAGTGAACTGTATAGGCATGTTTGCATAATAAATACGTAGATGAATAACGCTAACAGTTTTTTATTTTTATATTTTATTTTGACGTTTTCAAGTACTATGTAAGATTTTTAATTGATTGAAATCCTTCAAAGATTTCAGTTCAAAACACGGATTATTACGGACGGTCCCTGGTTCATTTCAGACCAACAATAACATCAGCAAACGTAGTAGAAGGGGACCCCTCACATGATAGACCGATGATTTGGTCAGGGCGGCGGGGAGCCGATAGATGCAGCGGGGCGATAATCGTGGAAAGCAATTGGGGAGGCCTTCAAATGGCTGAAATGATGATGATGATGATAATTACACCACGACCTTAAAATTAGAAAGGAGCAAGAAGAAAACGGCACTCGATGGAATCATACAAGACGACACTAGATAAGCACACAAACATATTAGCTGCACAATTGATGATTTGCAAATCTGCATTTCTCCATCAGTCAAATTAGAACAGTTTTGTTGAACATCTGTTTTAACTTATATGTAATATAATATACTAAATAATAACAATTTAAAAAAAAAAACAAAATAATTCATTCAAGTTTGGCTCAAAAGAGCTCTTATGAAGGTCAAACTTAAAAACAAGCGCGCCCATTCACTGCGAGCGGGAGCTTGATCGTAAAAGAACAGGCAAGAAAATCGTCAAGATTAGTTTTTTTCTCCCGCCAGTTACAGGAAAATGTACTTAGTAGTAAAACAATTTGACAAGTCTACAAAAACCTGTGTTCTGCAGTCACAAGATTTAAAATAAAAGAATAATAATTTAAAAAAGGCTGAAAAGAAAGTGCCCTCTATATTTACAGTCAATAGCATATACCATAGGAGCAAGTCAATGGACTATTTGCATCATAGACAAACTTAAATCTCCAAACCGTTTTACTTATAGTACATACATACATATGGGAACAGTATTCGCAAGTACAATACGCTGCCAGATGATGTGGCAAATTTATCGATAAATAAATTTAAAGATTACATAAAGAGTAAATTGTGCCAGAAGGCTTACTATAGTGTGAAAGATTTTATGAACGACAAGTCTGCCTGGACATTGCTCCTTTCTTTCTTAAGATATGTATGATCTTTAGATATTAGATTTTGTTAGTTTTAAGAACAGCGGTAATCTTAATATTTTATTTCGACAATTGTATTAGACCTAAAGACATAATTTGAAAAAAGCCGAGATGAGTTTCTTGAGACATTCTTCTCAATCTCGTTGCCTTTTGGAAGCCTCGTTAGAGTCACTGACAGACTGACTGACGGACAATCCCCTCCTTCCTTTAGAATCAAGACAGGCTGACTGACAGATCCCCCCCGATAAGAGTCACAGACAGAATGACAAATCTTGAGAAATACCACAACAGACGAATAAACTGACAAACCTTGACAAATTCTGACAAAGAACCCATGGGCTTTTATTTCTTTATTATTGTACAGCTCATATATCTTTCATTGTTGTAAAAAAAATATATCGAATTTTAATTTTGTGTCTGAATGTTTGACGAATCTAAATGATCATGTTGATCTTAAAGACAATAAAGTATATTTTATTTATTTATTTTATTTTTATCATACACACACGCCCGTTTCCCCGAAGAGGTAGCCAAAGGCATATTCTATGCCCACATTGGCCCACACAGGTGGCGAGCCTATTGCCGCTTACTGGGCACTGTTATGTTCGCCAGAGCCTCGTCCGTTGATCGGCAGGTGCACCACTTGCAGGTGAGGTTGGCTTCAGATCCTTAGGTCTTGGTAGGATCCCTATACACTTTACTTACAGTTTATATGGTTATTATCATTTTTGTTTTTGTTGTTTTATATGCATGTGTATCTTTCATTGCAATAAATATTTGATTTATCTATACATCCCTTTGTCTGAATGTTCTTGTGAAACGGATTGAAAAATAAAATAAAAATAGGTATTCAATTAGGAAAGCGAAGTTCGCACGTACTAGGAGCACGTTAATATATTAAAAGCTTCACACTTATCAGTACTTATTACAATAATCTTTCCTGACGTGTTATTTTCTTGTAAAACTATATATATTTTTTATCAGGCCCACTAAGTTGTTATACAGTTACGACACTACTTAAATGATAAAACTGTGCCAGTGATATCAAAACTAACCTCAAAATTATCAATCGCTATGACTTACGTCATTTTTTTTTTTTAAATGGCTTCGTGCGTTTTGCACATTTAGCCAGTGTCAAGTAAGAGATATATTAATAACATGTAAATCATAGTAAATGAGAATAAGTGGTGATAAAGATGATAAATAAGATGCCCTCCCCCTAAACCTCTTGAGTCCTCAGTAAAGATGTGGGAATATACTGGGATCTCACATGGACTTCTTGAGAGAATTTGAAAAGTGTTGTTGCACTGTTTTGTTTCATTTACCAACACTCATGTACGTTCACAAACACTTAACGGTTAATAATCCACCGTTTTTGAAAATAAAACAAAACTGCAGACATGACGCTTCTCTTTCCCGCCAAGAAGTCCTGCCATTATCTTACTACTACACTATCTATTTTTTTTTTTGGAATCATTCTATTACAGTATTTGCCAGTGTCAAGAAATTTGATAACTCCAGCTATTTGCATACATGCAGCGTTTTCGTCAAATAGTCACAGTCAAGTCCGACATACTAGATTTTGCTGATGCTCTGCCCTTATCAGATTTTGCTGAATTTCAGTTATTACATGGAGTGACTGCTGTCTGACCTCCGCAACCCAGAGAGAAACACCATTCTAAGGTTAAAACAGCTGTCAGAATGTTAGAAGACACTGACTTCCCAATAATGACTGCCATAGATGTTCATGGACATAGATGCAGGGACCAACGGCTTAACGTGCTTTCCGAGGCACGGAGCAAGGTATAACTACGCACATAATTTCGTTAAGTTATAGGTTTGAACCCGAGACCTTCCGAATTTGAAGTCAATGGGTCTCGCCACTATTGTGGCGATTCGCACCATACCGTACATGGAAATGAGCAATGTATCACTAGCCGCTAAACTTAACATTTTTTTATTAGATTTTCATTAACAGCTTCATGTGCATACCGAAATCTAGTAGCAAGCTGACGCAGAGGTAAAATATCTCTCATCGCTACTGAGGTTCTTAGTTCGATTCTCACACAGGACAAATATTTGTGTATGCATACAAAGCGGCGTCAAATCAAGTAAATTTTAGACAATGTTTATTTTTCTGTGTTTTCATGATGACGAAGTAAATTTTACAAAAATCTGTAATATTTGTAATTAGCAAAATTCAAATGAAGTTTATCGGCAATAATTGTATATGTGGCATTGACTGCAAAAACCTGATAATTACATATCTAATCAATATAATTCGTTTCATCCTACTTACTTATTTCATAAATGCGAAAGAAAACGCAAAAATTTACGAACGTAATTGAATAAAATTGTACTCAATAAAACAATGAACTGTATGCACTGACGAAATACCTAATACTACCTCATCATCTCAGCCATCTGACGTCCACTGCTGAACATAGGCCTCCCCAATAGATTTCCACAATGAGCGATCCTGAGTCGCCTGCATCCATCGGCTTCCCGCCGCCTTGACCAGATCATCGGTCCATCGCGTGGGAGGCCGTCCTCTACTACGTTTACCGGTTCGCGGTCGCCATTGCAGAACCTTGACGCCCCATCGGTCGTCGGTTCTTCGAGCTATGTGCCCCGCCCATTGCCACTTCAGCCTGCAAACTCGCCTCGCTATGTCGGTCACTCCAGTCCTCCTACGGATTTCCTCATTTCTGATTCGATCACGTAGGGACACTCCGAGCATAGCTCTCTCCATTGCACGCTGAGCGACTTTGAGCTTTCTAATGAGGCCCATAGTCAGGCACCAAGTCTCAGTACCGTACGTCATCACTGGCAACACACACTGGTTAAAGACTTTTGTCTTAAGACACTGAGGTATTTTTGACGAGAAGATATAGCGCAGTTTCCCGAACGCAGCCCAACCGAGCTGGATTCGACGATTGACCTCTTTCTCGAAGTTGGACCTACCCATTTGGACTTTTTGTCCCAGGTATACATATTCGTCGACAACTTCGAGAGCCGAGCCTCCAATAATTATTGGGGTAGGCTTAACATGGACATTCGACATAATTTTCGTCTTGTCCATGTTCATTTTGAGACCTACCCTTTGGGAAGCTCTGTCGAGGTCTTCGAGCATTGTGCCCAGATCCACAAGCGACTCCGCTATGACCACTATATCGTCGGCAAATCGAAGGTGAGACATATACTCGCCATTTATGTTGATGCCGTAGTTTCCCCAGTCCAGCATTTTGAAAACATCCTCCAGGGCAGCAGTGAACAGTTTCGGAGATATGACATCTCCCTGTCTCACGCCCTTCCGCAGGAGGATAGGATTCGTGTGCTGGTCTAGTACGCGTACGGACATGGTGGCGTTTTTGTATAAACTTCTCAGCACTTCAATATACCGATGGTCAATGCGGCATCGCTGCAGGGACTGAAACACTGCCCAAGTCTCGATCGAATCGAAGGCCTTTTCATAGTCCACAAACGCTAAGCAAAGTGGCTGGTTATACTCCTCGGTCTTCTGTATAACCTGCCGCAGCGTATGTATGTGGTCCATGGTTGAAAAGCCTTTTCGGAAACCGGCTTGTTCGGGAGGTTGGAAGTCGTCAAACCTATGACCGAGACGGTTCGTGATGACCCGTGAAAACAACTTATAGACGTGGCTCAGTAGCGTGATTGGCCTATAATTCTTCAAAAGAGATTTGTCACCTTTTTTGAAGAAAAGTACAACCACGCCACTGGCCCACGCCTGTGGCGTACGTCCCTCGAGGATGACGGTGTTAAAGAGCCTCTGAAGTACCTTTAGTACCGGTGTACCACCCGCTCTCAGAAGCTCTGCTGTCATCCCGTCTTCACCCGGTGCCTTGTTGTTCTTCAGCTGTTTCAGGGCCATCCTAATCTCGTATAGGCTGACGTCCGGGATGTCTTCGGTGTAGTGCCTGGTTAGTTTGGCTCTAGGATCTTTAGCCAAACAAGTAGCGGGATCCTGCGTACTAGTATATAACTGCCCATAAAACCCTTCGATTTCCCTCATGATCTCAGGTTTCGACGTGACTAGATTGCCCTTGTTGGTCTTCAGCTGCGTTAACTGACTCTGGCCAATAGACAGATCTCGTGCGAACACTTTCGAACCCTTGTTCCTCTCTACTGCATTTTCAATACACGTAGTACTGAATCTGCGAATATCAAGTCGCAAGGATTTCGTGATCTGTCTATTGATACGCCGGTAAGAGAATGCATCTGCTGAAGACTGCAATCGCATATGTCGTCGTGCTTCCATGAGATCAAGAGTCTCAGTCGATAATTTTTGGGTTTTATTTCGGGGTCTGGTCTTGTAAAATTTGGACCCCACCGCGTGGACAGTCTCAACTAGCCCGCTACTTAAGTCGTCGACGGACACGCAGTCCTCTAGACCTGCGAAGCGATTTTGAAGCTCGATCTGAAAGTACTCGGGGTTTTGAATATGGGCAACTGAGGGTCGGAGCGTAGACTTCATCAGGCGGGACCTTTCAAGCTTGACATTTATATTCAATGTGCCTCTTACAATTCGGTGATCGCTGCCGGTTTTCACCCTAGCGATTACAGAGACATCATTGAATATTTGCCGCTTAGTGGTCATGATAAAGTCTATCTCATTCCTCGTGAAACCATCAGGGCTCATCCAGGTCCATTTTCTCTGCGGAGGTTTCTTGAAGAAGGAGTTCATCATAAAAAGTCCCTCCTTCTCCATGAAATCCGCTAGCCGCTGGCCCCTTTGGTTCCTTCGCCCTACTCCAAATTGCCCCACTTTCTGCTCGTCACCACTTCGCTGGCCTAGCCTTGCGTTGAAATCCCCCATAACAACCGTGTAGTGAGTTGGTGAGGTATGTATGGCGGCAGAAATGTCGTCATACAATAACTCTACGTCCTCATCAGGGTGTGTCGAGGTCGGTGCGTAGACCTGAATTACCTTCAGCGAATACCGTTTGGTGATTCTGAGTATTAGGTACGCTACCCTAGTCGACACACTCTTTATAGACACGATGTTGTTACGGATGGACTTCCGGACTATAAAACCGACACCACCTTGGGACAGGTGGTCGCCTTCCCGGTGGTAGAGCAGATTGCCGGACTTGAGGATTACCGTATCCTCCCCCTGTCTTCGGACTTCAGATAACCCGATAATGTCCCAGTGCAACTGCTCTATTTCCTCTTCCAGCTCGTCAATCTTCTCATCAGTCCTCAGTGTGCGTGTGTTGTAGGTTGCCAGGTGCAGAAGTCGTTTAGGATGGTAGCCGGATCTCTGCCGGTGATTCTTTGCACCCCCTGCCCCGCCGTTACCAAGACCGCTACCGTAATCTGGAATAGCGGGGCCGCCGGGGACTGGGGGCCGTTTGTGTGTATGTGCCATTCTATTAGGGGTATTTGCCCATAATCACCACGCTGGGCAGGCGGGTTGGTGATCGCAGTTCCAGCCAGTACGCAGGATGGCGCTGCTGCCCATCATCCGGTCCTATTTCTCTTCGTCGACTCTTACGACTCCCCATGAGATGAGAGGGGGTGACGCTATTCTAGGCCGGCGCCACACGGCATAGGCCGGCGCCACACGGCATATAATAATACTACCTAAATTACAAAAAAAAAATCTAGCGGCCCAGGCAGACCGCTGTCCTGTGTTAATAAGATTATTTCTGTCAATAGTAATTAAGTAGTAAAAAAAAAGTTTAATTAAGTATGTTTATCCATTGTATAGTATCTATAACACAAGTTCTTAGTGATATTTATCTTGAAACTAAATAACTGGTGTAATTGTAAGAGAACGACTGACAGCAATGTTAAACGCCATGGTTACAATGAAAAGTTGATATTTTCAGAAAATGGTTAAATGTGGTATGAATGCGTTAAAATTCTAAAATATTGAAAAGGAAAGGGCAGGTCAGAAGTAACTTAAACCGACAGGCAGTGTATCAAAAGGATTAATGACCGTGAATGAAGCTAATACCAGAAGTGTGTACCAGAATCGTAGCAAGTGGTAGAATGTGATCTCTGCCTACCTCTACTGGTATAAGGCTTGGCAATATGTAAATATGCACTGAAAGATAGGAAAGATCAATATATTATAAAATACTAAAAGTGGCTGCAGGCGGTCCAGTCCGGTCGACGTGAAAATCTATTGGAGAGGCTTATGTTCAGCAGTGGACATCTGATGGCGCTAATAGTGTATGCCACGATCGTAGTAAGTGGAAGGATGTGATCTCGCCTACCCATACTGGAATCATGCGTGACAATGTGTTTTTACAACCATGTAAGATAATTAAATTATGGTAAAAAAGGCATTGACGGAAGCTGGTGTGTTCACTAAATAATGATAATCATTTTCAAATCATTTAATGACTCATCACAACACACTTTTCGTATGTCTATCATACATCATAGTATATTATTAACTTTTATTACGTAACAATAAAAAACATACATGACAGTTTTTTTAAATGTCATAATTACTATATGCTGGCTGATGATACGCAAGACGAAGAAATATGAAACAATCATGATAAGAAGCGCATCCTCTTACGGCCTGCATGAATTCCGTTTCACGCCCCGCTTAAAAGACCCGGGATTATAGAAGCTGGGAAACGCATACGCCGAAAGATAATTTATTTTAGTTAAAGTGTTCAAATTGTAATCAAAGACGTTGATATTTCAAATTATTTGTCATAGCTCATTAATAGAGGGCGTTTTATATATTTATTATAAATGTATATGTCGCTATTATTTCATATAAATATTAAGTACCATATAGTGTTAAAGGATTAACACAATTTTAAATTCGTCTTGGCAATGGTTCTTTCATTTAACTCAAGTTGGGATTTAAACATATAGAGACAGTCAAAAACCGTGTATATATCTGAAATTCGCCCAATTTGGTTAGACCATATGCACACCCTGGGCTCTAAGCGTAATTAAAGCCAAAGTCAAAATCATTTATTCAAGTGTTTCTTATTTCCTATGATCCCGGGTCTTTTAAGCGGGGCGTGAAACGACATTTTAGCAGGCCGTCATGAGTGGATGCGCTTTGTACTGTTTACGCTTATTTCACGGTATGAAGCGCTTTCATTTTTTTTTGGACTGCATCGACTGCTTACCCTCAGGCAGGATGTAGTCATTATGACGTGTCACATTAAAAGAAAAAAAAGTTTGGCTCAAAAAATCTTATGAAGGTCAAAACTTAATTCTAGGGCAACCGGGATAATTTTAGGATGTGATGAGTCTCAAACCAGTCACAAGGTTGTACAGTCAGAGTCATATATGGCGACTGATATGGCGTGGTGGCGAGTTTACCCGGAGTTTTTAGTACAGGACGGCCTCCAACGCTATGGACCGATGATCTGGTCAAGGCGGCGGGAAGCCGATGGATGCAGGCGAAATATGGTGATCGCTCAATGTGGAAATCTATTGGAGAGGCCTATGTTCAGGAGTGGACGTCAGATGGCTGAGATGATGATGATAATGAGTAAAATCAGTCGATTCCTCCACTTGTTTCCAAAGTGACCGATTGCATTCAACGTAATCCTACAACCTTTACCAGGATGTCTGTCCATCTCCGTCCGTCCGCAGGTGGATGCCTTACGCGAAGTTTTCTTTCAAAGCATCTCTATTTTAGAGCCGAATGCCACCGTCGTCAATATTTTTTCCGACCACCCGGAAAAAATATTCAAAATATAAATAAGAGGGTAGTTGAATAAATACTACATCAACGGGTGATTTACAGGATTGAAAATTCGCATAGCACATAAAATTTGCATTTAATATTAATAAGGAACATGTCATAATGTTTTTTAGTTACGATAACATCTACCAAACAAGATTTTGATAAAAAATAAATTTTTATTTTTAACAAAACTTGGAGGTAGTAGTATTTTTTTTTAAATGCATGGTGAGGCGTAAAAACACGTATTCTCATATTTTAAATCATAATAGATTGTTTTTCCGTTACAAATAGTAGTACTCAGCATTTTTTAAATAAATAAATAAAATACTTTTTATAATTTGCAATGGAGTGAATGGCATGTGTGTATAATGGACGTTTTTGTCAATAGTTTACAGTATATCTAACTAATCAAACATTTTGAATATGTTTGATGAGATTGATATATAAACTTGTCAATAATATGAGGAGTCCAGTGACAAAGAAAGTAAAAGTTTTTTGTACTACCCGCATTTAAAAAAAATACAATAAAGTATTAACAATTTAAATAACATTATATAATATTTATTCAAATTTGAATCTTACAGCACCCACCACAGCAGAAATATTGAGACAGGCAACAAGTTTCGGAGACACAAAACCCTGTTAGTCATGCCCGACTGCCTGTCAATTTTCGTCAAGACATTTCCTATCATTGTTAGGAAAGATTACTGTTATAATTAATTTATAAAAGTTATTGGTTTTCAATTACAAAACTACATACACAACCTCACTCCCATATATAGAATTTTGGAGCAGCCAAAAATCTATACAATTGCAGCAGTTTTATCAAGATAGAGATCTTTAAATGAAACGTTTCAAATAATGACAGATGGCTTGCCCTAGCTGTAACTAGATGAGCTTTCACACCCTTAGTGTCTTCTACAACATGCTCGGACAAGACATACGATGGAAGAACTTTTTGGAGGTGGCACGACCAGACAGCTACAATACTGCATATGCGAGCAACCAAATCGACTCAAATGCTAACTCTACATCCAAGCATTGTTTTTAGTAAAAGTATACATTTTAATAAAAACAATGTACTTTCAAATCTTGAAACTTACGCATTTAAGAGTCTGCATATCAAGACAAACAACATCAGAGCCATGACATGCCTCTGCTATAGCAAGCCAGAGGGAAACCACCCGTCTTCCATACAACTTAGTTGGGTTTACAATAGTTCATTATCTTCATCATCACCAAGGAAGTCCACTGCTGACATAGGCCTCCCCCAAAAATATCCTGCATGATCTATTGGAGACAGCCTGCATCTAGTGACCCTGCAACTTTTTACAGTAATTAGGTGAAAATATTTATAAATCGCACACATTTGTAGGAAAACATTTAAATTGACACATATGTTGTTTAAGTGAAAATAACCTAGCTTTACCAGTGAACCACATCTGAGCACACATATTGTATAAAGTGTAAGTGTGTTAATTAAAGCTAAACAATAAGTCTTGTGACAATTTAAGACGGCCCCTATAGTTCAGTCAATTTATAAATAAATAAATGCTCAAGAACATCTCACACTGCAGCACCCAGTCTCGAACTAAGCAGAGTTTATGAGCATGTATTTTTTGTTTAATATATAAATAAAAAATATATGAAACACCCAACTACAACAAACACTGTGTGGGAATTTAACCTATAACCTTAGGAGAACTTCAGGTAAGCCAGACTGCACTTTAAAGGTAATTTTTTTACAGTTTAAAGGGTTGTAAGCAATGCTATTTAATACTCAATACTTTATTGCGTTCCACAATGGTTTTATAAGGTGGCAATTATTACAATTTGGTACATTTGTGGACCCTATCGGGCACAGCATAGTGTAGGAGAGAGGAGGAAGGACGCTGTATAATTCTTATTATTATTAAATTATCGTTATTAATTTAATACAGTTATAAGACAACACCCTGGTAGCTTAGCAGATAGAGCAGTAGACGGGTTATCTTATGGTTGAGGGTTCAATCCCATTCAGTATACATCGCATGCATTGACTTTATCTAGTAACAATTTTGTGTTATGATTATTAAGGTATAGGCGATATGCACACAAATTTATGCTTACAACCAATCAAAAGAAAATCCCTTTGTACACTCATAGCCTGCTCTTTACAAGAGATTCCCTTTTTATGGTCATTCCTACACTGCTTTTCCTTAGTTAAAAAGCTGCTAATATCAGGAGGTAATTTCTGAAATATAAACTCTATTGTATTATAGCAGCGTTTAAATTCCAAAAATTACCCCTGTATGATAGCCACAATTTAGCTAATGAACGGCAGTACACTATAAAATGTCCCATCTGCCATAAACTAAGCAACACTTATACAGTAACTTATAACCTATAAATAAGGTGATTGAATTGTCTTTTATCATTTAAATCAAAGAGGTTTTAAGGTAATTACTAGAATTACTCTTGTTATATAATACCTGTGGCTAAATAAACTGAAAAGAATAAAACTTATAACTTGAGACCTTTGATTATTGTGCTAATTGCCATGTGACCAATTCATACCAACCTCAATAACACTGTATTGTCATAAAGAAATGAAAATTGGGAGCTTGCAATATAACAGCACATCCGTCAGAATCATATTGGAATAAATTTTGAAGCAAGGGACCTCTCTGCTTACAATTAAAATAATTATTTTGCAATGATTCAGTTAAGTAGGTGTTATGAAGTAAAGTTTTAGCAGTTGCACTAATGTGACAGCTCTTTGTTTACATCAAAAGAGTAGGGTAAGCAAGCACTCACCTGCCAAGGATTCACTTTTGGTATGGGCGCCTCAACAAACTTCTTGGGCTGGTCTTCAGAAGCTTCCTGCTGCTGATCCGCCGTCTGCTGAGGCTCGTTGTGAGGCTGCGGTGCCTTGTGCGGCCTCGGCGCAGCCCTGCGTTCGCGCTCCCGTCTGCCCTTGCCAGGACGTCGCCCGTGAGCTATCACTGGCACGAAACCCTCTTCCTCCTCATCGTCCTGCCGAGGCACCACGTCCACCACCTCCTCCGGCGCCGCCTCTATGTTCTCGATGTTCTCCTTGTTGCTATCACATACTTTAAAGTTCAACACTGATGCGTACGAGGGCCCTGCGCCCTCCGCCGACACGCGAGCGGCCATGCCGCCGCCGCTACCTTCGTTATGTAAGACCGGGCGCGCGCTCCGCGCCGACCGAGGATCACGAGCGCGCCGCCATGGTCCTCAACACGACGGCATGCTGCCGAGGTAACCAACGAATCGAAAATCGCACGCACAGTCACGACCCCGACTAACCGAATGAAGGTCGAACGCACAGAATACGACGCACTCGGTATTAGAACGCGACGTAACACACGACAGCCGAAAAATATGCGCAGACTTCTTGGGGCACACCGGACTGACCCTGGTTAGACCGTATTTACATCTAAAAATTCACTTCCGTCGTCCAATACCACCTTTTCTGGGGCATACAACGATCCCTTCACACAATATCTATCGATAACAGGTACAAATCACTTCCAAAACGGCTTTCCTAGGTAGAAATTCACTGTAGAACCATATTTTGTTCACTATTCTCACATGTGGTCGGACGCCCAAAAAGGATTTTTCCGCAACACACGGAACTTGCGGAAGGCTGTGACTTCTAAATTTACACGACCGACATTTCGCCGCCAGGTAGCGCTGATTGTCACTGACAGTGAACGCGTTCAAGAAAGTGTATGTGCATCAGGAAATAATATTGCGGGTATAAAAATAAAAACACAAAAAACGACCTTTTTATGTATTTTATTACATAATTTAGAATCAAAACTGTAGTTTTATATAAAAATTAAGTCGAATAAATCGAAGGAAAAGTAAGAGTATTAACATTTTTTCTTTAATTATCCTTGAATGACTTGTTAAGAAATTCACTTCAATGTCTGTCAAAATTTTAATGCATTTTCAATTCAATAGTCTTTTCAGCCCTAAGCTTAAGGACTTCTTAAAATTTTCAATTATTTTAGTTTATTAAAGTAAAGTAAAGTAAAGTAAAAAAATTATTTATTTCATAAACTATTATACATAGTACTTGAAAACGTCATGATCACAAATGAAAAAAAAAACAATCGAAATAATATTACACTAAATCACGAAGCTTAGATTCACTTACATGCAACAAAACAATTTAAAAATAAAAAATAATTAAGTGTAAGTGAATCTAAGTGCCAGTTCCGAGCCACCGCTCTGTAAGAAGAACTGGCAAGAAACTCACAGGCTATGCTCTTTTAAATATGTCCATTAGTTTGGTACTAGAATTACAATCTTCATTTGTCTGTGAAGCTATACAATGCAATATAACATAACCTTAACAATATTTATGTTTTCAAGTCATTCATATTAGAATAGCCTGTATGAAACGGCAGTTTAATCCCAAGCATTTTTATCTGCCATATAGTCTTTAATAGAATAATATCCCTTTGAAGACAGCTTGTGTTTTATTGTTAATTTAAATTTATTTAGGCTCAATTGCTGTATGTTGCTTGGGATTTTATTGTAGAATCGCACACATTGACCTTTAAAAGATTTGTTTATCTTTTGGAGCCTAGTGGCAGGTACAACTAATTTATGCTTATTCCTTGTGTTTAGGTTATGTACACAGCTTTTCTTACTAAATTGATCAGTATTCTTGTGTACATAAACCAGGTTATCATAAATGAATTGACCGGCCACTGTTAAAATACCAATTTCCTTAAACTTTTCCCTTAGTGAAT
This sequence comes from Musotima nitidalis, assembly GCA_949126915.1. NCBI lineage: Eukaryota > Metazoa > Arthropoda > Insecta > Lepidoptera > Crambidae > Musotima > Musotima nitidalis. The sequence continues at coordinate 6,609,762 of OX421440.1, forward strand.
GTCCACACGGGAGATTATAAATTGCTCGAATAGCCCTCTTCTGCAGCACAAAGATTGTTTGAATGTCTGCGGCACAACCCCACAGAAGAATACCATAGGACATAACACTATGGAAATAGCTATGATAAACTAGCCTAGCTGTTACAACGTCTGTTAATTGGCGAATTTTCTTTACCGCGAATGCTGCAGAGCTAAGTCTACTCGACAATTCACCAATATGTGGGCCCCACTGTAGCTTAGAGTCTAAAGTAACCCCTAAAAACTTGGTAGTATCCACAAGGGTCAACTCATCCTCCTTTACCATAATAGTAGAGTTTGCCTGTCTGACGTTAGGCGTCACGAATTTAATACATTTCGTTTTAGCCCCATTTAATAGCAAATTGTTAACGTCAAACCAGTGCACCACCTTCGAGATCGCACTGTTTACTTCGTCTAAATTCTGATTTCGTTTTAACTTAAACAATAATGATGTATCATCAGCAAACAAAACTATCTCGTGGTTTTCTTTAACAAAATATGGCAAATCATTAATATAAATCAAAAACAAAAACGGACCGAGAATCGAGCCCTGCGGTACCCCCATTTTTACAACAGACCCCTGAGATCGCTTTCCATTAACCTCAACCCTTTGAATCCTATCACTTAGATATGAAGTGAGAAGATTCAATGCGGAGTTTCTTATTCCGTAATATTCTAATTTTTTTATCAATGCTTCATGAGGAACACAGTCAAAAGCCTTGGACAGATCGCAAAAAATACCTAAAGCGTCCAAAGAATTATCCCAAGCATCAAATATATGTTTTAAAAGCTCAACACCTGCATCGGTTGTAGAGCGACCCTTAGTGAATCCAAATTGTTTTGAATGCATTAATCCATTTTTATTGAAAAATATTAACATCTGGTTGTAAACAAGTTTTTCAAAAATTTTACTAAATGTAGGCAGCACTGAGATAGGTCGAAAATTTGTTGGGTCTGTTGTACTGCCCGATTTATATAATGGAATGATTTTACTTTCTTTCATTAGATCGGGAAATTTGCCGCAATCTACACATTTATTAAATATTAGAGCCAAACTGTGCGCCACTGAAACAATGATAGGCTTGGTAACTACTATGGAATTGCCCCAGAGGTCTGCAGCTTTCTTAACACTAAGAGTATTGAATGTCTTAATTATATCCATAGATGTAACATGACTAAACGTAAAATCTACTGTACATATATTCACGCTATCTTTCAAAATAGACTCCGCTAAAGTGGGCGAACAATTTAATTAAATTAATTTAAAAATATTATCTTATATATAAATTGAAAATTATTAATAATTAATAATATTCATCTTTCTAGTCTATGCTTTACTTTAAGTTACATCCTGCCGTAAATGGGTCTTACAAATATCGTTTCGTTCATAGCCATTTGAACTTAAACATTTTTGAAAGTAAATAACAATTAATAATGTTTTTTTTATGAGTGTAACTTTAGAATGTGGTCTTAGTATAGTTTTAAGTTAAATATCATACAAATGCAATAAAATCTTATGGCGTTAAAAAAAAGTTTTTAAAAAATCCTACTATTCAGAGTTTCAGAGTCATGCACAGTATAATATGGAGAATGGAGGGTAAAAGTAATTCGGGTCCGTCCTGTTCGAGATTACTCCTTCAACATAGTTATTATTATCACTAATTATTCACATATCATATAAAATAAATAACTTGAAATAATCTAATTTGGATTTTAGTTGTGCCCCAAAAAAATATATCTTCCCTTATATTTTGATAAAGTTAAGGAAAAACGAGTCCCTTTAAATAAAATAAGTATCGCTAAATAAGTATAATTATATAATTCTTATAAAAGGCAGGTGCCATAGCAAAAGTCCAATACGAAAAATATAAATAAATGATTCTTAAATCATAAACGTATAGAATGATAAAAACTTTTAACAATCATTTGATTACCAATAAAAACTATTTTCATTAAAAACTGTTTTCTGGATTAGTAGGGCAGTACATTCCTAGAAAGCTTCGGCAGTTCCTGCAGTAATGATAGACATCTTTGCACGATTTCAAAATATATGGTAAAGGAGCGCAGATCCAACAGCATAGTAGACATAACACTACTGCACAAAGATGAGTGCACATAGTTATTCTACTGGAGACTATTGTTAAGCCTGTATAACCACAATCAGGGCATGCCACTGGTATTGACGTAAATCCAAAGTTATATAGTCTAGCCGGTTGTGGTGGAAGAGGATTATCCACGTAAATATCAAAAGCTGCTGCATAATTTGGAGGAGGAGTGTGCTGGACAAAGGAAGGTGACGGTATAAACGTTCCGACGATCCTTGGTCTTCTACGTACAGCTAACTGCCTCAACACGAACGAATATGAAGGCGGAGCACTGTTCAAAGAATCTGGTGTAGATAGTTCAGTATTTTCAATACAACCCATTTTGTGGCTAGAGTTTTCTATGACCAATTGAAGATTTCTGTGATATGTAGATATTGCGTTACTTATTGAACTCTCGTTTAGCTTCGCAAATGCTTGTTGAAATAAGGTCTGAGGCTGACTATTGACAAAAGATGATAGTGATTGTAAATCTGAACGTACGACTCGATGTTGCGGAGTCAAAATTGGAGATCGTATAATAAGTGATGGTACTCTGTTCATTATTAATATTGGAGACACGCTGACATTCGTAGGGGTTATTGCTTTGGAGTAGTAGGAAATAGCTGAAGCCAGATTGAAAGGCAGAGGAGGAGCAGGCGATTGAACTATGCTTCTAGATATTTCTGTATTTAACACTTCAATTTCACTACTTTGCGTGTGAGTGGCAGCAGATTCAGACTCTTGTGATTCGTCACAATTTTCATTATTATTTTGCTCCATTACTGATCTACGAATATATAGTTTTTAAACCAAAATGTCGTTTCTTTATTGTTATTGATAGGACCAGAGAATATTTTGCATATATCATTTAACGATTATATAAATTAAAATCTCTTGTAATACAGTGTGTTGAATTATTGTGAACATGACGTTTTGTGCCAAATCGATTTACTAAATCCACAGAACTCAGAACACCCCGTCGCCTATATTATGATGTTCAGTACAAAATTTTAAATTGTAAAATTGATATGTATCGTTTTAATAGAATTACTGAAAACTTTAATGAATCTATCATTCATAAATATTTTTATTTGAAAAATGTCTATAAGAAAAAAGTTTTTATCGGCTATTTTGTGTTTCAATCGTTGCTTTTAAAGTATGAACATATTTTTTAACCTTGCAACCGCCCGTTACCGCTGTCAAATTACCAGAATCCATTTCCGTTCTTTTCATACCTCCGTGGCATGGCGGATGGTCTTTACCGCCGCTATTAGTGTTTTACCGGAGGATATTCCTCGCTAATTTAGCAAAATGGTAAGTTCGTATTGCGCAAATATATTAGAATCAAGTGATTGTATTTTAGTGGTTTCTCGGATCCTAGTGTTAGTGTTTACACCGATATTGAAGAGCATTCGTTGTCACTCCACGTGTTTGGTTATATTCACGGAAATGTGCTATATTTTGCTGTAGTTTGTGTGAATTTCTACTCACCTACTGTAAATATCAACGTGTATTACCCAAATAATCATGAGTTCAACCCTTTTAGATGCAGTTGAATGATATTTCACGAATAGTAATTTCTCTGTAAATTTTCATGTACATTATTTCACAAACTTACGAGTGTGTACATTATCAATCGCATAGGCGCTGATTTTATTACACATTGAAAAGAGTAATTCTAGTATGATTTGCATTAGATTTGCAAAACGTTAGAAATTGTGGTTACAATACATTTTGAGGTTAAGCATTTGACAGAAATTTCATGATGTTGTAAGTGCATGGATATTATTTTATTTGAAACCCCTGACTCTTCCAAATTGGATCTGCTTACAACCTCTTTGGTCACAGATAGGGGGATATTAACATTCCTCTAGGAAGCAGTATTCGGATCCGATGTCTGGTATTGTGTCGACATGAGGAATACATTTGCTTGACTTCAGTTATTACTAGTATCGATTCTCATTTCTATTGATTACTAGCTGACCCGGCAAACCACGTTTTCCCTATTTTCAAATTCACACAAAATGAAATTTTCGATGAAGTCCTTAAATAAACAAATGCCTAAGTTGTAATGCCTAATGTCCTTAAATTAACAAAGAAACATCCTCTTTGGTGAAGTCATTTAATAGTACATATTATTATTATGAAATTAAAATTTATTGCGATTAAATTTTTGTACTTATAATCAGTATGACTTGCAATAATGTATTAATTCGTAATTTCAATGTAATGTACGGCTTCTGATTTCATATTCAATAACATTTAGTGTAAATAAATGATACTTCATTATTTGTGGTGTTATAAAAGAAATTACTTATTTCGAACAATTACACCAATTATTATCATTAAGAACTTGTGTTACGGTTACTAAATACCAGATAATGATACTTAGTACTGTTTCTTATGAATACATACTCAATATGCATATATGACTCCTTGACCAAAACAAATATTCATGTTCATGCACACAAATATTGTCCTGTGTGGCTTCGAACCCATGACCTCTCAGGAGAAGAGTGCTGGTATACTGACATCCACACCTTACTGGTTTTTGATGTTATTTGTTGTTCAAGAACATGTCTTATAGTTATAGTTTTTTGAGAGTATTGATGGTGTAGGGTCTTAAGGGAGTTAGTCTTAATCCCACAATAATGGCTGCCAGAGTCTGATTTTGTTTTGTTTGTAAAAATTATTAGTGTAGAGTCTCATTATAATTTAAATTCTCTTTATTACAAATTTGGAAAAAGCAGAAGCATTGTTTTTGTTTTACATCTACTTTTAGCGTATTAATGGCTCACTACAAGATGTACATAAATAAAAATAACCTCACAAACATATATTACGAAATCTTAATTTTTTTTGCAGAGTTTATCAATAGCCCGTCCGTTAGTGACGGTGTATTCAGAGAAGAGCGAAGTGGTCCCCGGTGCTTCGTTGCCGTTACCCTTCGTGTTCAAGGCCCCCATTCGGCCTGACCTCGTCAATGAAGTCCACGTTTCTATGTCCAAGAATGCTCGTCAGCCCTACTGCGTTAGCAAGGAGGCAGGTAAGACTTGTTTTATATTGATTTTCAATTATATGTTTGTATTATAATGTTTAGAAAGGTGAAATAGCAGTGGGCTTGTCTAATCTGCCAATAATTGGGGTCTCTCAGTGAGCATAGTAAAGTATGCCCTCTGTCTAGGTGGAGTGATGATAAATGCTATACAGCTTTTGGTGAAGAGCTGAAGATTGAGCTCAGTGGTGTGCCATTGCAGGGGCCTATCTATGTCCAGCTTTGGACGAATATATACATTAGCCTAAATAATATTATATTAGGTGATAATGTAAATGTCCTAATAGACTTTTCAACTTAACCATATGGTTTTTGTTGTTTGTAGGTGGCAAATCATCGCAAATCAAACTTGTCTCAGTGATTTTTGACAAAGATTTTACTTATCTAAACAGAATTTAGATGTATCAAGCCTTTTATTTATGATAATACTACCATTAAAACTGTAATATTTAAAACATATACACTGGACAGCAAATAAACCGGGCCACCCACTACCTTGGAATTTTCTCAAAAAGTATAAAACTTACAACTATCAATGTTATACCTACAAAAAGTGTGTTTCATGTTGTTTGAGAAATGATCACAAATCTATCCAAAGTACCCTCAATTCACATTGTAATCAAGCAACAAACACAATACCAACGATTTGCTCTGTTTTGACTAGAGTTTGTGATTAGCCGTCTTTTTTTCCAAATGAGAGTCGGATATTTCTTTAGTTGCCATCCATTTTTTTCAACAGAGATTTGCAACAATTGGGTTTGAGTTGAGTTTTCATTTAACTCAAAATTGTCAACATGCTTTACATGCATTATTACTTGCATAAACTTCATGTAATAACCATCTTAAAATCTAAATTACAATAGTTTAACGTAAATCAGAATCCTAGTTTATGCACTAAATGTCCACATGGAGAGGCCATACCATGCCGCTCTGTGTTACTGCGGAATAGTGCAAAAGTGACGTAGATACATGGCGTTCTGGGTCTGCTCTGTGGCAGGTACGGGTGCATGGTGTCCACTACAAGTGTTCTCTTAAACTATTATTCTATATCCACAATTTTTGTGATTATTTGCAGAAACAAATTAGCATTAATTGAATTTTTCTTCATATATCAATAAGTATGGCATACAGCCTTATCCTATTTTGTTCCTGTCACTACAGTACCCTGGCAGGCTTGGTCCCCTCATTGTGACAGTAGGATGGTTTAACAAAAGTGTATCTTTGCTGACAGGTCACCAGACCAGTGCTGAGTCATGGGGTACTGGACGTGCTGTAGCACGTATTCCCCGTGTTCGTGGTGGTGGTACCCACAGGTAAATAATGTTTTTTTTAATACTTTTATTTTCTTATGCAGCTTAAAAGGTACTGCTTTTAAGTACAGTGTTACCTGTATTTAATGTGTCTATCGTTTGAACTGAATCTTTGTTGGTCATTTTTAATTTAATATACATATGCTGTCTAATTTGTTTGTTTATGTGCCTAACCACACTTATTCATCTCTAAAAAGTTTTTATCCAATGAGTGAATTTGTTTTAACCTTTGGTTGATTTTGTAATGGGAGTTCCCAGTCTATTCAGTTTTTGTGGGAAATATAAAATGAGAACAAATAGGTGTATATAGTACAAAAGCTATAGCAGTGCTGTATTCTGATGGTTCAGATTTTATTTCTTCTTTCGTAATCATCAAAGCACGCAGTCATTAACTAAATGTTATTAATGCTGATAAAAGAAGGAATATATAAGTGTGACCAAAACTATTCAAGAGAAATGCTGGAGAAGTGTGATTAGATCCTTAAACATTTGTCTAAAGTCTTGAACCCTTAACTCTTCCAGTTTGGACTAACATGTCCTCTTTGGTACAGACAAGGGGACATTGAATTTCCCTTAGGAAACAGTATGTTGACTCGCTGTCGGATATTGTGTCGACGTGTGGAATACATTTTTTTTAATTGTCTAACGGGATCCTTGCCAGGGGTATTATTGTACAAAAATAGTAGATGATAATTAGCACCTTTTTAAATAAATATTTAATAAAGCTTGTTTGGCAGGGGTAAGTTTTTCTTATTTACATGTGCGGTGAGCACGCCACTGGGTTCTTGGATGGTTAACCGTGGTTTACATTGAAATAATAATCTAAGCTTTGTGATTTTACTGTAGTAATATTTAGTTTTTTTTAATTTATATTTTGTGTTGACGTTTTAAGTGCTATGTAATAGTTTATTTGAAATAAGGAACTTTTTACTTTTATAATGAGTGTTTCGAACGGTCACCTTTTCAAGACCTCAACAAGTACTTACTTTGGTAATCGATCGTCTAGTACAGCGAAGCTACGAGCGCTTTTTTCTCTTTTGGATGGAAAATTGTCAAATGACCATCTCTGCTGTCAGTAGAGTGGGAGAGTGTGTCAGACTTTTGCTGACTAAAATCCATCCATGTTCTTCTCGATCCTACTGTGCCCCGGCGCAGCGTTAACCCTTTCGAACAGTTATTTGTGTAATCTTCATATCAAGATGTTACCACACAGATCTGGCCAGGGTGCGTTCGGCAACATGTGTCGTGGTGGTCGCATGTTCGCGCCAACCAAGCCGTGGCGCCGCTGGCATCGCCGGGTCAACCTACGGCAGAGAAGGGCCGCAGCCGCCGCCGCTTTGGCCGCCGCTGGAGTGCCAGCCTTGGTTCAGGCAAGAGGTAAGGGTCAATGCAGTCTAATTTTGGGCTGCTGAAGAAGCGCTTGTTGTGGCAAGCGTCCTTGGCATTTTTTCTTTAAAGATGATAAATCATCTAATGATAGGCTCCCGCTGTGGGTGGAGCGAAAGGGTGTCTCAGGACTTTTACTCACCAAAACCAAATGTTCCTTCTTGAGCCAGTTATGTTCCAGGGTTGCGGTAACCCTTACGAACGAGCATTCCCGGCACCTTATTAACCTGGTCACTTCTACAAAGCAATCAAGTTCTGGGTATACAAAGAAGTATCGTCTATGAACAGTATCCTCTATGAACGCTTTATTTCGGGTATCGATTCTGACTACCTAATACCGTTGAACCATTATCGCTTCAGCATAAGAGCTACTTTGTCGTGAAAGTACAAATATAACATTTAACTAGTCAAAGTAGTAAGCTGGTGGAGAACAGGCAGGTTGACTGACAGATGGCTCGATTGGAAGGTTGAAATATCGAATGTCTAGATAGCCCTGACTTCAATGGTTAAACGTAAAACATGTGCACTAAATGTCCACACAGAGCGGCCATACCATGCCGCTCTGTGTTACTGCGTGATAGTGCTAAAGTGACGTAGATACATGGCGTTCTGGGTCTGCTCTGTGGCAGGTACGGGTGCATAGTGTCCACTACACGTATTTTTTAATTCGCAATGTATAATTCACAGGTTTAAGTAGATATTTCAAATTATCTTTGTAGAGGTGAAGAGTTAGTCTCAGCCTTATGACGTCCATGTACTTGGCTCAGGCTGTTTCTTACTTTCAAGTAATTCAAAATAAAAGGATTTTCACTGTATATATGCCGTTATACGCCCCGATCTAAAAACTATGCTAGCATCTAGAAACCATTTTTTGGCAGAGAATTCTACAGCCAGATGGTCTGACAAAAGAAGGATTTTTAGAATTTCTTGGTTTAAGTGCTTGATAGTCTTCAAAATTTATGTGTACTTTTTCAGACCAGGGCCCCTACCGCCGAACTTGCTGGTAATCGATTATTAGGCAAAATCGATTTCGAATTGACTCAGTTGTAACACATGGAAATCGATTCAAAATGGCGTTCTCCATTCAGACATAAATTTTGAAGGATTGACGTAATATTTGACAGTGTTTTTTAAAATTATATTACAAATTATTAATATTTAGGTAATAATGTGTCATCGAAACGCAAATAATAATCATTTAATTAATTAGTCGCTTCAGTAGTCTGCCAAGGTCATGAATAATCTGGCTTATTAAATGGCTTTCGGCAGATTCCCCGATACGGATTGATGAACCTCAAAAAATTTAGATCTAGATGAAATAGCTGAAATTCATCGAATTCGGCGGTAGGGCCCCAGCATGTGTTTCGGGAGAGAAAATAAACTTTTCATGTAATTAAATAAATAATAACACAATATTTGCACCAAACAGGTCACGTCATCGACAAGATCCCCGAGCTGCCCCTCGTGGTGTCAGACAAGGTGCAGGAGATTAACAAGACCAAGCAGGCGGTCATCTTCCTCAGGAGGATCAAGGCCTGGTCTGATGTTCTCAAAGTGAGTACCTTGTCTTAATTATTCTTGACAGTTGATAGTTTTAATTTTCTTTGGCAGTGTGGTTTGTTTATTTGATTAGTTCTAAGTTGTATTTAATGTTAGTATTTTTAATAGTTGAAATACTGAAGGGCCTACCTTTAATTCAACGAAAACAAAATTTCGTTATACCAATCCCTGTCACTCAATAATGATATACCTAGAGAGTGAAAGAGATAGGTATAACGAAGTTTCGTTTTCTTTAAATTAAAGTAAGCCCTCAGATTCCATACAATCTATATTTATATAAAATTAACATATATGAAGTAAATAAACGAAACGATGCGGCACTCAAGTTCTACTACATATATATTCGAATAAGAGCAAACGTCAGACTACATTATTTTGTCAGAGTACAAGTGCTTATTAAAAATCAAATGCAATATTATAAGTATTCATAATGTAACAAGCACTAAATGTCCACATGGAGAGGCCATTCCATGCCGCTCTGTGTTACTGCGGAATAGTGCAAAAGTGACGTAGATACATGGCGTTCTGAGTCTGCTCTGTGGCAGGTACGGGTGCATGGTGTCCACTACACGTTTTCATATGAATAGTAAAGAATTATTTTATATAATCATCATCATCTCAGCCTTCAGAAGAATCATCATCATTTCAGCCTTATAAAGTCCACTACCGAACAGCCTCCCGAATAGATTACATTCTATTGGAGGTATCTGCCCGTAATCAGCATGCTGGGCACAGGCGGGTTGGTGATCGCAGTTCCAGCCAGTACGCAGGATGACGCTGCTGCACATCATCCCGTAGGATTTCTCTTCGTTGACCCGTACGATTCACCGTGAGATGAGAAGGGGTGGCACTATTCTAGGCAAATGTTTTCTACATCAATAGATTTTCGAGCGGATTGCATACACCCCCTTGCCTTGACCAGTTCATTAGTCTTTAGTGTTTAGCACAAATTAATAGTTCTGAGGGAAATGATACACAGCACTACTGTAACTAACTATTTTATCACACTTGCACCAACTGATAATACATGTAATTATGCACGAATAGATTATTGTGAACTAGCGAGACAGTGTTCCGTAGACGACTAACTTGCTAGGTGCCACAAATGCTTACCTCAGGGTTATGCTGAATAAACATTTGCGATATCACATGCCTACAAATCCATCATTATCTCAGTCGATCAGCGATCTACTATCAAAAATATCACTTCTAAGACAATCCGGTTCGAAGGACCATGGACAAACCTTGGTATTAAATAAAAAGGCCAGGAAGGATTTAACCTGTTGAATATACCGGACCTATATCGGTTCGAAACCAATAACCGCTTGCGCGATCTAACAACGATCTCTGTCATCTAATAAAAAAAAATATCTCTTACAATCACACCAATTATTTAGTTCCAAGATAAGTATCACTAAGAACTTGTGTTATGGTTACTAAATAACGGATAAACATACTTTAATATCTTCTTTTTTCTTTTCTTTTTTGTAAAAACATATACATAGGAAAACAACCAGACCAGAAAAAATATTCATGTTCATGCACACAAATATTTGTCCTGTGGGAATCGAACCCACGACCTCTGGAGTGAAGTGCAGGTATACGGACCTCCACGCCATATCGGTCGTCACACAAAAGCCACCAGGTGACCTATCCAAAAAGTGACCTCTGCATACTCTCCTTCACTCCGATTCGGCGACCAATTGTGTTGCTTTGAGATATATAATAGGTTGGGGAAAAAGTCTTTTCGTATTTTTGTATGAAAAGTCAAGACATTTTTTTCAAAGTTTATTTACATTTATTTACAATATATATGTACCGTTTTGTTGAATAACTTTCTGCCATTTTGTGGGCAGAGACATTATCCCGTTACTGTAGAAACTTTGGGACTTCTGATCAAAAAAACGGGACAAATAGTTTTGGCAGTCCTCTCTTGAGGTCAACCTTACAGAACCTAAAGAATTCTGCAGAGACCGAAACAGGTGAAAATCTGAAGGCGCAAGGTCAGGGCTATATGGTGGATGCACTGGGACCTCCCAGTCGAACTCTCTTAATTTTTGCAGAGTGGCTAAAGATGTGTGTGGTCTAGCGTTATCGTGATGAAAGACCACACCCTTCCTGTTGATCAATTCCGGCCGTTTTCTCTCGACTGCTTCCTTTAATCTCATCAGTTGCTGGCAGTAAAGATCAGAATCGATGGTTTTGCCGGGCGGTAAAAGCTCATAACAAACAATGCCCTTCCAATCCCACCATACACACAGCATCACCTTATTTCGTGTTAGGCCAGGTTTGGCCACAGTCTGTGAAGCCTGGCCAACTTTCGACCACGACCTTATTCGCACGTTCTTGTCGTACGTGATCCACTTTTCATCGCCAGTTATCAATCTCTTCAAAAACGGCTCGGTTTCATTACGTCTCAATAATGAATCGCAAATGAGTACTCGGTTCATTAAGTTTCTTTGAGTGAGCTCGTGTGGCACCCAAATATCGAGCTTTTTTGTATAACCAGCTTTCTTCAAATGGGTCAAAACTGTTTTGTGGTCAATTCCCAGTTCTTCAGCTACATCGTAACTACTAATATGCCGATCTTGCTCCACTCTTTCAAAAATGGCGTCCATTTTATTCGTAACAGGGCGCCCAGAGCGAGGTGCATCTTTAACATCAAAATTTCCGGACTGAAAACGTTTGAACCAAATTTGTGCTACTCTTACTGACACTGCATCAGGTCCATAAACATCACAAATTTTTTTCACTGCTTGAGTTGCATTTTTGCCTTTTTTATAATAAAATTTTAAAATGTATCGAATTTCTTCATTAGATTCACTCATTTTAACGGAGAGAAAAACAAATGAAAAATAGCGGGAAACAACTTTTTTTTATTTTTTTCTTTTCTTTATAATGGAACCTTTTTAATGTTACCAAAACCAGCCAGACACAAATAGTACAGTCAAAAAAAATTTATAATAAGTTTATACCTACGTTATGCGAAAAGACTTTTTCCCCGACCTAATATGTCCTAAAATTCATTTTACAATGTGCAGTGATATTAAACTGCAGGTTTGAATTTGGGACCAAATGAATATTTCCAATGACAACAATCTGTGGGTTATGACCACACTGATATAGACTTTGGAATACATAGAATTAACAAATTTTTATTAAAAGATAAAATAGGCTAAATTGCTACGAATAACATTTTAAATATCATAGTCTGCTTGTATTTAAAATTTTAATTAATAATTGTGCATTGAAATTACTGTTTGTATCCTAAATAAAATAATAGGAATATGTTCATATATGATATGAAATCAAAAGCCACGTGTAATTGATGTGAATGTTTACAAGAATTTGTCCTCTGTGGTGCTCTAATCCCCCACATTATAATATTTCTGCTTATTATGTGGCAAAATCTCATTGAGATTTATGGACAAAATAATATCATTGTCACAGTAATAATACACTAATGGTCTCAGTCATAAGTGTAAGTTTCTTGTGTGTGTAGTTATAGAAGTACTAGCAGCGCCCTGCGGTTTTACCCGCGTGGTCCCCGTTCCCGTGAAAATATCGGGATAAAGAGTGTCATATATGTTAGTCCAGGACTGCAGCTATACACGTACAAAGTTTCATCACAATCGCTCCAGTAGTTTTTGCGTGAAAGAGTAACAAACATCCATCCACACATACAAACTTTCACGTTTATAATATTAGTAGTATGACAACAGTTCAACCTAAGTAACAAATGTGAAGTCTGCCTGTTCATTTAATGTAAGTTATTTTGTTTAGGTATACAAGTCGCAGCGTCTGCGCGCCGGCAAGGGTAAAATGCGTAACCGCAGACGCATCCAGCGCAAGGGACCCCTCATTGTCTACCACAAGGATCAGGTAATTTACTCTTTACATACATAAGTCATATTACGCCTGTTTCTCGAAGGGGTAGGCAGAGGCACATTTCGTAAATTTTTTTTTGGTCCACGCAATATTTGGTTGGCGAGTTTTAAGCCGCTTACCTTCGCCACAGCTTCGTCCGTTGATCGGCAGGTGCACCTCTTGCAAGTGGGGTTGGCTTTTGAGCTCCTTTCATCCAAATCCGAGCAGATTTTGGGTGTAGGAATACCAAACACATTATTAGAAACTTTCGCTTTTGTAGAAGAATTTCTACACGTTAAGAGGTGACACTGTAGAGTGGTCACCACAGATTATAGATGCATATCTTTTATGTTAATATTATCCAATATTTTAAAATTATTTTCTAAATTCTTGTAAATAATCGATAAAATCTTTTTACTCTAATATAGCTGATAGTATCTAATTCCCTCAAAAGCCTTACCACTTATGTAAAATACATTTGTGGTTACTATTTGAAGAGGGTATATTGACTCTCCCAAAGGAAACATCAGCACAGACTTACGTTAGCTGGTGTGTCGAATGTGGCGCACAGTTTTATTTTAGCTTCTAGGCGTTATGCAATCATCATATCCGCTCATCGTTATTAGGAAGTCCATGCCTTCTAACAGACTGACAGCTGGTTTAACCATAAAGTGATGTTTCCTCTTGGTTGCGGAGGTCAGACGGCAGTCGCTCCACGTAATAACTGACATTCAGTGAAATCTTTTTTTTTTTTTGTTTTACGTCGGTAACAAAATGCATTTATGCACTGCCTTCCGGCCAAAGGGGGACCGAAAGGGGGTGTGGGGCTCACCACCGGCAGACGCGACTGCCAGCAGTAATACCCACTAAAAATCTTCCGACGACGCCCGTCGTTTGTTGACAAAAAGGCGAGGGCCAGTACCTGGGTTGCAGCGTCTGACACCTCGCCTGCGGCCAACGTCACCCGGACCAAAACCGGGAGGACCTCCTCAGAAGAGGCGCAGTGGACGCGCCCCTCCTACCTCCTTGTGCGACCTTAGCGTGTGTGGCCGACTTCTCGGAGGATCCATGGCTAGACAGCAGGGGCCCCCTGCCCCCGCTGCCTAAGAACCTCCTTGCGCTGCTTGACAGGTCCTCGTGGCCCCCCCTGCGCCCTCCACAGGTCCCTCTTAGTTTCCCCCCGGTAGTCAGTACTAAGGGCACCCAGAGTCGTCGGTCTCTGGGTGTTACCTTTTCTCGGCTTCCGGGAGGTAGTCAACCCCCCTCCACGCCAAGGTGGAGACCAGTCGGGGGGGGGGGGGTACATTCAGTCGAATCTGGTTCAACCAGTGAGCAGACCCTGGGCCCTAAGCTTAAGTCTAGGGCAACCGGGATAATGCTAGTATATGATGATGATATTATATCCGCCTTTAATGTCCCAGTTCCACGGGCAACCTCTCAAGAACCAAGGGGAGACGGACTCAGGTTATACTCCACTACGCGGCCATAGTGCGTATTGACGAAGGTAGATGTGTCGCCTCCTGCCGTTAGAATATGTCTGTTTTTAAGTAAATGTATTATATTAGAGGAATGTAATTTACAAAACGACTAATCATATTGTATTTTTAATGTGAAAGTTGTTGGTAACAATGATGCTTATTTTTAAGCCTGACTCTGGCACAATTGCAAGGTGAAATAACAAATCAAAGAAACGCATTTAGACCCGATTGTTTTCAATAAAATTGGAAATGTTCACTATCCTTTACAAATTGCCTAGTCGGTTTGTAAAATGTCGCATTCGTTTAATCTGCTTGCGACATTAACATGTGCATTAAGAACCCCTCGTACCCCTTGATATGTCATACTTCATCCACCCGCTCCCTACCTCTTACGTGAGTTAAAACACTAGTATGTATAAGTAACATAAATATTAGTACTCTTACTTATATGAAACGCCTAGCCTATTTCCATTAGTAACACTAGTATCTCTTCAGGGTCTGAGCCGCGCTTTCCGCAACATTCCCGGCGTGGAGACCCTGAACGTGGACAAGCTGAACCTGCTGAAACTCGCTCCCGGCGGTCACCTCGGCCGCTTCATCATTTGGACACAATCTGCTTTTGACAGGCTCGGTTAGTATAATTTATTAGTCGACACTAAGTTAAAATGGCTTTTATCTGCTACAATCAAAGATAAAGTAAAGGAAGGAACAGAAAGTGTCTTAGCTAATGCTTGTAGTGCCTTTCAGCCGCGTTGGTATGTGTATGTCTTAGATACCTATAGTGCCAAGAGCTGTGCAAGATAACCAGGAACATATTTCTCTATGGTAAAACTATGATCTTAGCTGTCCTAATCAAAATTTTGTCTATTTTAATGATTAGCCATATCAAGTTTTTACGGCTAATGTATAAATTCGTATATATTATCCCCAAATAAGCCTTACCCAACCTGTTCCATACGGTTTGGGTTACGATCTGCGGGGTATAGCGACCTTAGTCCCAAAGGAAATATCAGCTTGTACTTACGTGCGCTGGTGTGTCGACATGAGGAGTACAATTTAATTATAAATTTATTTGACGACCGATGTGGCGTGGGGGCGAAAATACCAGCACTTTCCCTGCAGTCGTGGGTTCGATTCCCACACAGGACAAGTCTTTGTGAACAAATGTCTGGATGCTTTCCTCTGTGTGTAGAGTATGTATTTACAAAGAAAATAAAAATATATTTATATATGTTTATACGTTATTTAGTACAGCAAGTCATGATACTTATCTTTAAACTAAATAATTGATATAATTATTCGAAAATATTTATGTATTATTTACTAACTTATACTATTCATTAACTGTCCTGTTTTTAATTTATTTTATTATAAAGAGTAGTTCCTCAGTTTTTTTCTACTTAAGCTATTGTTATACATTTTGCAGTCAATAATCATAACCAGTCAACCCAGTTGATTAATAAGCCTGACATTTTATAGTAAGTCAGTGGTTTCGACTGTTTGCAAATAAATATTCTTAGACAACTCACACAGCGGTTCTTTAGCCCCTCCAAGGAGAGCTTGTGGTATAGTTCCTAGAAAACTAATTAACATACATAGATACTTTTTTTGTAAAAACACATGTACATATATATGGGTCAATACTCATATATGCAAGTTTTCGTCATAAGTGGAAATCAAACCCAACGATCTTAATAGCGGAGTGCAGAGGGGTATCATCATCATCATCACAGCCCATTAACGTCCCACTACTGAGCACGAGCCTCCTCTCACATACCAAGGTGCGAGGGTATTGGGTCATACTCCACCACGCTGACCCAGTGCGGATTGGCGGAGGCAGGTGTATGGCGTCCTGCTGTTAGAATTTTTCAAGCCGCCCATTAGGCCTCTAGCATGGCTTAACTACCACATTTATTGATAACCGGGACCAACGGCTTAACGTGCCTTCCGAAGCACGGAAGCGCTCGATATCAAATGCCACACAAACGGTCACACATCCAAGGAGTGACCTCTGTAAACTCTGCTCTACTTTCGTGATCGTTTCCGACCACCGAGACCGCAGAGCTACGAGCACTTCAGAGGGGTATACTGATCTCTAAAATTAGAAATTTGCTACGAAATCACTGTCATGTAATAAACTAATATTAATCAAGCCTTTACTTAAGTTTTGTATTTGATGAGTGCTTTAAATAATAATTAATTAATGATGTACAGATGCCCTATTCGGATCATGGAAGACACCATCCAAGGAAAAGAAGAACTTCAACCTTCCCCAGCCAAAGATGGCCAACACTGACCTCAGTCGTCTGCTTAAATCCGAAGAGATCCGCAAAGTACTCAGGGCACCTAAGTAAGTAGCCTAAACTAGCGTCTTACCTTAATAACCTGGCGACTTAATACAAGCAATTAATAAAATCCTGAATCGCGCAAATAGAATTTCTCAGGCTCGTTGCTATATATACAACATCCAATCTTTATCGGTTGGGTTGCGGCCCCCGGGGACATCCTTCTGCCCGGTGGAAGATCTTCCCGGCAGGAAGGTGGTTCGAGCTTACTTTACTTTATCAACCCTTAGGTGGACTTTCAAAGGATGACAGACGCTTGCCTTAAAAAGTGAACTTACATATGGAAGAGCAAGTCGAAATTTGGTTTTCAACCTTAATTTAACCCCATAAGGTTGAAGTAAATATTATGTGATATGAGTATTTAGGTTAATAGTGACACTATAATGTTCTTATCATGCTTGATGGTAAGCAGTCGATGTAGTCCAAAAATGGACGTTAAAACGGCAACAAACGCACCAACTTACGAAGTCTTGCACAAATGCTGCTTCACGCTTTTTTTCGGATGGAAAATCACCAAAAAAAGTGTGTCAGACTTTTACTAACTAAAAACGATCCATGTTCCTTCTTGAGCCTGCTATGGCCTGGGCCGCGGTGACCCTTTCGAACAGTCCCGCAACACGCTTAAAAGACCTGGGTCTAAAGAAGTTAGGAAAAACTCGTGTGCCAGCACAGAATTCCAAAGACGAATGGTCTTATAGAGAAACGACTTAGTACGTTTCTTGGTTCGAGTGCTGAAAGTGCAGTATGGGGGTGGTTTCTTGACTGGTGGTTCGAGCTAAAACAAAATTAAAATGATGATACTCTCTATCAGAGCATTGGGTTATGATTACCAGTGATTACCCATCACGTTGACACTTCCTGACATTCCTAACCTTCCCCTATACATCCCACTACACATACCCTTAAACTAATATATTAATTTAAACTTACAGCAAACGTGTGGTGCGTGCTAGCCGAAAACTCAACCCTCTGACGAACACACGCGCGATGCTGCGTCTCAACCCCTACTCCGCTGTGCTGCGTCGTAAGGCGGTCTTGGAGCAAGACAGGGCTAAGAACAAGAGGGCTTTGGCTGTTGCTGAGAGCAGAGGCGTGAGTATATAATATTTATACAAAACACATCTGTCTTAACCCTTTACGAGGCAGAGCACGTTAAAAATATTCATTGGTTTTTCACCTTAAGTTAACCGTATAAGGTTCAATTTATGGACCATTGCCTGGTAAAGGGTTAATAACAATTTGGCTATGACATTACACTGGACTAGGCCTGTATAGTAGGCAAAGCAATTCAGTTTTAAAAGTAAGAGTAAACTCTTACTTACTTTACTTACTTAGTTTGCTAAAGCAAACAGTTGATCCAATGTAGATTTACGCGATTTAATGTGAGGGTGAACTATTACTTTTCGACGACCGATATGGCGTGGAGGCGAGTATACCCGCACTCCGATCCTGAGGTCGTGGGTTCGATTCCCACACAGGACAAATCTTTGTGTGCACGAATATGAATAGTTTAGACTGGGTGTTTTTCGTATATTTAAAAAAGTATATAATTGGTGTAATTGTCAGAAAACATTTATTTATTTATAAGACTATTTGAAGGGCCTGTATCACAATCACTGAGTAAAAGTGCAAAGCAGTTGAAATTACAGTTTAGTTATGACTATCTGTCAAGTAACTGCTAATAGATACTTGCTTGTTAATTAATATTACAAATTAATATCGTCTTCATGTAAATCATGAAGTTATCAATTTTAATAGTAAATTGTTATAGCCGTGCCAAACATAAATTAAAATGATGATATTCTCTTTTCAGAGCATTGGGTTATGATTCAAAATGATTACCTAACACGTTGACAATATTCTGATACTACTCTCAATAAACTATCACGCGTTATCTTATACCGGAAGATGAGTAACATGTGTTTTGTTCTACAGATTAAATTGCCGGAGAGTGACCCCGCCGTGAAGGCTGAAAAACTTCGCGTTAAACGTGGCAAGGTAACTAGCTTTTTTATTCACCTAATTCTAAGTAAATATATAATTTGTGATCTATGGGCTTCTGGATCGATATTTTAAACCAAGCTGTACAATCTATGTGATTATCATTACAATCTATGGGATTATACAGCTTGGCTCAATAAAGTCTTATAAACTTGCATTTCGGCGGGCAAAAGCATGAGTAGTAGAACAGGCCAAGAAACTTGTCTTCGAGCATCCTAATTTGACTGTCTTCATAACTTAAAAAAAAATGCAATTGATAAAATATATTCTGGTTCTAAATTATAAGTTATAAATTTTGTTTGAATATTTTAAAAAAAAGATCTATCACATTCTCCAGGGTCTCCTTACTGGTCTAATCAGATTTGGCTGAATTTCAGTTATTCTACGGCGCCACTGCAACGCAAAGAAAAACATCATTCTATGGTTAAGCCAGTATATCTCATTTCAGCCCATATACGTCCCACTACTGAGCACGAGCCTCCTCTCACATACCAAGGTGTGAGGGTATTGGGTCATACTCCACCACGCTGACCCAGTGCGGATTGGCGGAGGCAGGTGTATGGCGTCCTGCTGTTAGAATTTACCAAGCCGCCTATTAGGCCTCTAACATGGCTTAACGACTACCACATTTAGTGATAACCGGGACCAACGGCTTAACGTGCCTTCCGAAGCACGGAAGCGCTCGATATCAAATGCCACACAAACGGTCACCCATCCAAGGACTGACCTCTGTAAACTCTGCTGTACTTCGGTGATCGTTTTCGACCACTGAGCACCGCAGAGCTACGAGCGCCAGCCAGTATAAGCCAGTATATACTATCCCTTAAACATGAATATCTAGGGCTGAAGTTTTTTTCTCTAGTTCACTATTCATGTTGCTAATTGTAAATATTTTTGCATTTCTATTATTTAGTAATTCAAATGTATTTATTCTTTAGGCCATCAAAGCCGCATTAGCCAAGAAACCCAAGAAGCCAGTAGCCAAGAAGACCGCCCCGCCCCCGCCCAAGAAGAAGGCGGCGCCCAAGGACGCTAAGGCGGCGCCCAAGGTTGCCAAGGCGAAGGCAGTCAAAAAACCCGCTGCTAAGTGATTGACTAAATAAAACTTATATAAGATAACCTGGAGTTTTATTTCACCATAAGACAATGACCCTGCAATAAATAAGGCAATTAATGTCTGTGTAGATTAAGGGGTATGTTCATGTAACTTTTAAAATACATATTCCAATGCGAAGTTTCTGGATAAAGTTAAAAAGTGGCACATGTATCTAAACACTAGGACGAGGCCGAACGAGCTCTAGAAATGTATGTTTAATTGAAGTTCGTCAGACAAATCATTACGCGACTCACTGCTAAAAATTTACGTTTGCCTCTCGCTGCTGTGAAAAAGTTAAAAACAAACTTATTTACAGCAGGTAGAGCGAGGTAATCAATAAGTACGCTATCCGTAAGGATTGAGAAGCCACATCTGGTTTTTAGTGAGTCCGTCAACAACTTCGAGACCATGAACGAAGTAGCTTACGAACTTAGAACCTACCACATTAGTACTTAATGATACCTACTCTTGAATAGTTGGTACCTACGTGTTTTTTTATTTATTGCAGTTTGTAAGGCCATTACCGCTTTCAAGCGGTACCACTCGCAATTTACTAAGTGGCAAACGCTTTATCGAACATATTAATTTGATGAGTGTTAATGATTAAACTAAGCGCTGACGTCAGAATGGCTGGTTACTTTGTTATTCCTTATATTTTCAAAATTAATGAGGTAGTAATTATTTAATTGTAGGTAGCATATACACTGGACAGCAAATAAACCGGGCCACCCGCTACCTTGGAACTCTGATTCGATTTTCTCAAAAAGTATAAACCTCACAACTATCAAACTTACACCTACAAAAAGTGCGTATAATACTCTCTGACGTCGATCACTTCCTTGTAGACTCACCCTGGTCTCATCAGCAAAGAGTACATTGCCCCACTGCTCTAACGTCCAATCCCTATGCTCTCGGGCAAATTCGAGTCGTGCTCTACGGTAGGGTACGGTTAATTTTGGGCCTGTAGCAGCTCTCTTTGGAGCCAGATTTCGTTTAGCAAGTCTCCTTCTAGCGGTATCTGAACTTATGACCACTTGGCGTTCGTCACGCAGACTTCGTTGGACTTCAACTGCGTTGAGGCGGCGATTTCGCAAAACAGTAAGTTGGATATAACGATCATCTGCTGCTGATGTAGCCCTAGGTCTGCCCGTACCTAGACGGCGATCGAATGCTCTAGTCTCTAAGTATCGTCTGTAAGCCCGTTGTACCGAAGATCTGCTGATTCGAAGTCTCCGAGCGATTTCACGTGGCGAAAAGCCTGCTTGAAGTAGTGCTACAGCTTAAGCTGCTTCTTGAGGCGTCGTATCCATTATTGACCGAAGAAAATAGCAGAAATACACGCGTCTGGAGCAAATAATGGATGGCAACCAAAGAAATTATAAGAAAAATCCGACTATCCTCATTTAGAAAAAAAGAACGCTAATCGCAAACTCTAGTCAAAACAGAGCAAATCGTTGGTATTGTGTTTGTTGCTTGATTACAATGTGAATTGAGGGTACTTTGGATAAATTTGTGGTCATTTCTCAAACAACATGAAACGCACTTTTTGTGGGTGTAATTTTGATAGTTGTGAGGTTTATACTTTTTGAGAAAATCGAATCAAAATTCCAAGGTAGCGGGTGGCCCGGTTTATTTGCTGTCCAGTGTAGTAGCAATTTTTAATCACTCTCGATGCTAAATGAGGTAGGCAACCAGCCATTCTGACGGACACGCAACTCGTTGAGTAATAGATATTTTTGAAAATTTTGTATCATTTGGCAGCAATTATGCATAGTATATATATTATAGTATTTTGTAAAAATTCGAACTTCTGTAGCGCTGAAATTACTTTTAGTATTCTATACTCAAGAGGTGAATGTCCTTTAAATGTAAGCAATTATTAATCAAATGATAAAATTTTATAAGTTTAGGGGTAGGTACTATTTTTTTTTACATAGGGCAGAGTTTTTTTTTGTATCTATGGTAGACTCTCTATACATAGGATTAGAGTTACTATGTAAGTATGCTGGGCGAATGGACTTTTAAAATTGAACCATGTAATTCGCAACAGATCAATTGAAAAATGGCCTTGAATGAGCATTAGTACATTATCGGGTCTCAATCGAAGTGCGGCAGGGAGGAGGGGGAACTATAGCAACGCGGCCACTTTTTGACACATTTTGTCCCTTTCCTTTTTCTATGATTTGACCTGCGAAGTCAGTAAAACTCTTTCTAAGTTAAAGGATATTGAATAAAAACGACAAATATACTGGAAAAAAATATATTCACTGGATAAAATAACAAAATATCAACAATCTAAGAAATATCTAAATGCTGGAATATTTTAATTAAACAATCAGTAGAAAGACATAACTTTCGTTAGGTTACAAGAATTAGGCGATGACAACTTTATTTATTGAATTGTTTAATTATTTAAAAATATAATTATCTACAGTAAAATTGAATAATACTTATATTTTATATAATATAATAGCAATTATATCGGAACTCATGCAAAAAGATTTCATAAAAATATCTTCGAGATTCCGCCCTGGAAGATTTTCTTTATTTTACGTTGGCAACATCGACATATATTTATAACAATGGCAACATCGACGTTTTGCCGCCATTTTTAACAGTTATATTATTTTTATTCACTAATCGAGCTTATAATTCAATTCCATATAGCTACGTAGCAGAAAGCAATTTAAATATTACTTTAAAAATATTTTAAACATTTTGTTTATAAACGTAATTTTACACATTGCTATTTAAGGTGTCTGGAGGTATTGCTTAGTGATTTTAAGCTCCTTTTTTATTCAAAAATAACTTTACACACGACACTATCTAAGTACTATACAAAGTAGAATTTTTAAATAATTTTGAATGCTACAAAAAGTAAATTCCAAATATTTGAAGGAAATAATAGTTAAATAATCTTGAATCTAAGATATTACATATAAACTTAGACCAAATATTTTCTTTTAAACACACAAAAGATAACACATTACAATTTGATCCCAACACAGTGTCAATTAAATAATATAAATCACTAACATTATTGATCGCAAATATCAAGTGGGAAATTGAACTTTAAAACAAAATAGATCCTGTAGGTATTGCCAGAGGAAAAAAAAATACGAAATAACTAAAGAGGATATTGCATAAAATAGTTGAGTTACAATAATTTCGAAACAAATTTAAAAATAATAAACTAAAATTACATATCGTATAATTGGCATGTTACTTATAATAATTAAAGTATTAACATGTATGTTATTAATTAATATTTAAATTCACACTATAAACACTAAGGCGGTGTTTGGCAAGATTTATTAAAATTTGAATTACAAATCGTAAAAACAAAGCAATTTCTAAAAAATTAATATGTTTTATCATTGCCCGATCATTCAATTGACGTGATCATGCTAGGTTTGGACGTTTTATAAAATGTCGCTTTTTTATATTAATTTCCGACAGATTCAGTCCATATGTCAACATATATAAACATTGGGAAACACGACTACATGTTCTGAAGATAGTTATTTAAAGGTAAAAAAAAACCTTTAACCTAAAATACTAGTTTACGCCACGAATTTATTAGGCATATCACACGATTTAGTCAATTTTAAGATTGGGCAAGAACGCACATTAAAAATGAAATTAACACAAAAAAATTAAAAGAAACGCAATCAAAATATGCCTTTACTACTTACGCCGTATGAACTAATTCTGGTCGATGTTTTACGAGAAATTATTTGCTTTAGAAATTAAATAATTTATTCTTAGTTTTATAATTAAATTAAGATAATGTGTTCTTGATTAACAAACAATAACTGTCCAGAAGGATGTAATTGAGTAATTAAATAAAAGATTTTTGTAATTTGGAGTGATTATATTCAGATAAGTAAAAATTGTTTTGATCGAGTAGGATGGATTTTTGTTGTCAAAATTCTACTTAAACGATGTTATGCAAGAAGTGATCAATAAATATAATTAGAATGTTAGTTTACATATTTTTATGATAGGATTTTTTAATATTTAGGGATAAAAAAAGGTTTCGTGGATATCGATATATATTATACATTTGTAGAATACATTTTAGAGTAAAAATATTTATTCCTAACACAAACCAATTTACTTTGAATTATTTTCCGTTTTTAATAAAATCAATTTCAATTTTTTTTTATTCACTCGCAGAATATTTTAACACTAAAATAGAAATTATATAATTTGATATTATTTGTTATTTTGACATCAATTTTATTCTATTATGATTATTACAATGACTTTAATTCTACTTATTTTATATTGACATTCACACGCCCTGCGTTTGGCAAAATAGATGTTCTATTATATACGACCACATGTTAGATTATAAAACCACCACATGTTACTCTATTTTATGTGAATAAATTATTTCATTTCAAAAAGAAAACAAATATTAATTTAACGGTCACAGATAGTGTTGTAAAGAACTCGAGTCTTTGAGTCCTAAATTTAGAGCTCGACTCGGCATTACAAGACTTGACTCATAACAATAAGACTCTTAAGAATAAAGAACTCAAGTCTATATGAGCTCTTGAACGCGAGACTCGAGACTCGAGTCTTCTTTAGCGCTCGAGTCCTTTTTACGCGCCGAGTCGCGCTCGAGTTCTTTTCCGCTTTGAGTCATTATTTTTAAAGCAGCCAATAAAAGGCTATTTTTGTGAGATATAATCATGTGTAACCAGAAGGAGATGTCGAAAAATAAATGAAAGTATTAAAGTTTTAATTAACATGAAAAATCAGTTTAATTAATTATGATCATGAAAATTATTACAAAAGAAAACATTAATTAAACAAAACTACCAAACAAATAAACTCTTCAGCTTTATTATATAAGCATAGACATTTATTCTAAATAAATCACTGTCAGCATTTCGAAGACCAGTTTGAAGAAGACTCGAGCTCTTTTAAGACTCGAGCTCTTTTAAGACTCAAGCTCTTTATAAGACTCGAGTCTCTCGAGTTCTATTTAAGGTTTCGAGTTCAATAATGGCGCTCGAGTCTTCACGATAGGACTCAGACTCGGCTCGACTCAAGACTCCGAGTTCAGTTAGTTCACTGAGTCTTAGAAAATTGAGTCGAGTCTATCGAATAAGACTAAAAGACTCGAGTCCTTTGCAACACTAGTCACAGATGCAATAAATACCTACTGTTTGTCTTTCAAACACTTGGATAACTTAAATATGAGGAAGTAGGTGTGACATCCCTTAGCTGCTTATTTATATATCGTTATTTTTCAACCTCTCTCACTGTATGTGAATGGTCGTATATATTTAAATATTTTATAAGCAACTTATTGCCCGCGCTTATGTTTTAGTGGCACCTTTATATCTTAGGGTAGGAATCTTTGTATAACATTTAAAGTTCCTAACACATAGTTTAGATTTACTTGAAAAGGGCCGCAGTCATGGTATTCGCGTGTCATTGGCCCTTACTCGCCCTCATTTTCTTTTTTTTTTTTATAAGTATTTAAATACAAAGTTTTGATTAAGCAGATAAGTTATTATAACTATTACGTAACGTTTTTAGTTAAAATATTAACTTCATGTAGTATTTGAATGCTCAAAAAATAAGTGTTAATCATTTTTTTAGTTTTTTAAAAAGAAATGCATTTGATAACATGTTTTTTTTGTTATATCACATAATAAAAGGATTGTTTTATGTTAAACTTGTTTCTTATTCAGATACACAAATCTTGATAACTTCTTGCATAAGACCGTTCATGCGTACTTTTATGTCACAGAACTTTCATGTTATACGATATATACATGATACGAATAGCAATAGAAGCTATGTTAAGCCCCAAGTAAGCCCAGAGTCTGCTCAATTTCAGCTATTACACGGCAGCCTAGAGGGAAACATAATATTAAGGGTAAACCAAAAAATCTACTTCAATATATTCTATAAACAGTTTACGAAGCACACAATATAAAAGTAATATTACCCAATATTTTTCTCTGATGCTCGGCTCCTACTGTTCGTAGCGTGATGTTATATAGCCTTTATCCTTCGACAATTAATGGACTATCCAACTCAAAAAGATTTATTAAATTCAAACTAGTAGCTTCTGAGTTTTGCGCGGTCGAACAAACAAACTTTTAAATTTCCTTATATTATTAAACAAGCGACGCCCGCTTTTTCAAACAATTTCCCAGGAGAAAATAAACAGTAGCTTTAGGTATCTGTTGATGAAAGTCCCGTTTGCGTTTTGTTATTCTATGTCAGTAACGTTTTGTTATACCACGTTTTATGTTACGTCTCACGGGCACGGGATAAAAAGTATCATAATTATATCCGTATCCTGGTTCTAAGCTACATCTCTACCAATTTTCATCCAAATCAGTACAGCCGTTCTTGAGTTATAAATAGTGCAACTAACACGTCTGTCTTTTATATGTATCTATATATATACAGATATTATGTAAAGTATTATTATGTTCATTTTATTAAATATAACCCGATTATGTAGATACCTTATATATGTGTAAGCAATTAAGAATTATCATATATTTATTTATCGAAATATATTATACAAGTAGTTCACAGCCAAAACGGTATTATTCTAGATGTACATGTCTGGACAATATTTTTAATTATATTGCAAGCTTTTTAAATTCTTACACAGCATAGTCTAGTTCTGAACTAAGCGGAACTTGCACAATGAATACTACGGACAACGGATAAACACACTTTTATAATTTTTATATATAAATATATACTTGTTATACATATCCCAGACTAATGCAAGTATTTGTATTTATGTGAAAAAAAAATTTCTCTGTTTGGGAATCGAACGAAAACCGTTCAGAACGGAGTGCAAGTGTACTGATCTCCGCGCCTTATCAGTCGTCGCTTAAAAATAATAGTTTACAAAAGAAACCAATATTTATCGAAAATTATATTATTGTGGAAAAAATTAGAAAAATTCAAACGATATCAAGAACACAAAATCTTAAAAACTGCAAATTTCTCACAATTTTTTTTTAATTAATTTGCAACTAAAAATGTATTTATTTATGCAAGAAATAGATATTATATTTTGATCTACATATGGTATTACTGTGTTCCCTATTTTCGAAGGAGGCGTTTTAAAACGGCTAGGCGGAATGTAAATTATGTTATAATATTGATACCAAATTTTATGACTGCAGAACACAAGTTATTTTTTAATAACTGGTGGAAGAAAAAACTCACCTAGACGATTTTCTTGCCCATTCTTTTACGATCAAGCTCCCGCCCGCAGTAAATGGGCGGATTAATTTTTAAGTTTGACCTTCATAAGAGCTCAATTGAGCAAAACCTATTGAATTGAGTAATAGAAATAAATTACGTATAGAAAACCGCGTAAGACCTTAGAGATAGGACAGGTTTTAAAGTACACTAAACCGACAGGCGTGTAAGAGTATGTTAACGGGCGAATGAAGCCATGATCTTAGCAAGTGGAAGGATGTGATCTCTGCCTACGTAAGGGTAAAAGTTGAGGCAATAAGTATATATGTAAAGGGCAGTGAAAAGGTAAATAAGAACTGTTTAATAATTAAAAATGGAGAAAAAAATTGTACTGACTCCATAGTTTTAGACTTAAAGCCTAAAAAACCTAGTTACTTTTAATTATAATATTAATAAAAATCACAAGAGAAACAAATAATTGTATTGAGAAATTATTACAAAAAATACATTTTCACTATCCGCCTAGACGTTACGTAAAACAGCGCAATATTCTACTTTAAGCCGACTAAATTGTCTTTATTTATTTAAAATGGCGTACGATATAAAAATCTATTACACACTATAACAAAAAAAAACTTTAAATTTATCGGCTTCCTTTTTTAATTAAAAAAAATAATCAAAAAGCTTATAATTTTCGGCTTCGATTTAAAAATACAGTAACTATTTATATTTTAATATATTAACACTTTACACAGTGCACTTACATATTGTCATAATTTTTAAATATTAAATATAATATGCAAATTTGAATTTTTTGACAACGATTTAATTGAATTTAAATATAATATTTATTATCTTCTTTTTTAATATATTGGACTAGAATAAGAGATGTGAATTAAAGTATTATAGTATTTGAAAATAAAATATAAAGCAAAATAAATAGGTTATTACATACATAATAATTTTCATAGTGCACTAATATTAAATTATTAATTATATGTGTAAATAGTTTACTGAAAAAATCAGTAAGAACAATTTTTTTAATAATATTTATTTATTTATCACCAAATATTTTTAAATTTTATATTTATTACCATACAAAACTAGCTCGAATCGACTATTCTCGAAATTACGAAATAGGTGGGTACCGGTAAGAACCGGTATTTCTCAATATCGGTTTTCATAATGTATTCTTAGACCACCACCTCCTACACCGGTAATCTAAACTAGTGTCGCCCAACCGTTAATTTATAAACCTAAAACCGGTTAGTTTAGTTTGCTTTTAACAAGTAATTAATTAATATATTAAGGACTTGTGTCACAATGTTCAATAGTCATTACAGGTGTATAGGGATATCAAGCCCTAAGGAGCTCAAGCCAACCTTACCTGCAAGTGCAAGTTCCCGGTAAGCGGCAACAGGCTCGCCACCTATTACGTCGGACCAAAAATATATTTGACGAAATGTGGGCGTAAAATATGCCTCTGCTTATTCCATCGGGAAAACAATCTGACATTGTTGGACAGACATTGTGAAACCGATCCTAAATTACCTCCACTTTTTAATACAAACTATAAATACCCTCATACCGGCAATAAACCGGTATTGAGATAAAATAACGACAATTGAACCGATTGTTAAGAGAAAAGCCGATACCAACAGAAGTACATTACAAACTAACCTTTAATTTTACCAAAACCGATTTTGCAAAGATCCCGTTTTTTTCCAAACCGGTTTTTAAAAAATACTGATGTATACTCTATCTATATTATTCGTAAATAGCGGTTTTCGGAAAACACCGGCTTATCTTAAATACCGGTCTTGGAAAAAACCGGTTATTTTGAAATACCGTTTTTTGTAAAGTATCGGATTTGAAAAAATAAGAACGGTTTTTCGAAATACCCCGATTTTTGGAAAACACCATTTCTAATTCACTTACACATACATTCTCAGTCTTTATGATAGAAAAGCCAATTAAGTATAGCCTGAAGAATGATGGCCAGAACGAAGCCCCCAAAGAGGTCCCAAGAGTGGGACGTGACGGGGGGTCTGCCGGCTGGGACCATGCGACCCGCTGGCGGTCGTCTGCCGTCCGAGAGCGACTCCACCGTCTTTGTTAGTCTCTCTATCGCTGTGGTATGCTCTCTCAGTGTCGTGTCTATTGAGTATAAAGTCTGCTTTAAGGTTCGCCTGAAATGAAACGAAATTTGGTTACACGTCAAAAAATATTAATTTAATATGACCTCAAGTTTCTGCTCGTCATGAATTAGTTGAGGTTATTTTGGTGAAAGCTACACTTTAGGCTTCTACACATAACCACGATGTATGTACGGTCTATATATAAAAAAAAATATATATACAGCCTTACTAACAAAAAATGCTTAAACAGCTATTACACGAGTGAATAATTTCGGGGATATCTGACACCAGTAGGTATTCGTTTACTCAAAAGAAATCCTTAATAATAACACAGAAATTGTAAAAAACAGATATTGCATAAATAATTTGTATTTGAATAAACCTTGTGTAAAGTTATACACGTATTACACAAAGACCTTACCAATAAACATTGCATTAGCTTTGAATAGTTAAACGTCTGCTTTACATGGTTTAAACATAGCATAGTAACTGTGAGTTTCTTGTCAGTTCTTCTCACAGAGCGGTGGCTCGGAACTGGCACTTAGATTCACTTAATTTTTATTTTTTTTGCATGTAAGTGAATCTAAGCTTCGTGATTTCATTGTACTAGTATTAAGCTTTTTTTAAATTTATATTTTGTTTTGACGATTTCAAGTGCTATATAAGTTTATGAAATAAAAAGCTTGCAACATCTGTATAACGAATTTATATTTATTAAAAAATTTCAGTTATTTCTTTTGTAACATTTTATTAGTTATATTTATCCTATTTAGATGGTGTAATTTTTGACCACCGATATGGCGTGTTTGCGAGTATACCCGCATTCCACTCCTGAGGTCGTGGGTTCGATTCCCACACAGGACAAATATTTGTGTGTATAAATATGAATATTTGTTCTGGTCTGGGTGTTTTTCTATGTATATTAAGTATATATTTACAAAAAAAAAGTATTTATGTATGTTTATTCGTTATTTAGTATCCATAACACAAGTTCTTAATGATACTTATATTGGAACTAAATAATTGGTGTAAGTGTCTGAAATATTTATTTATTTATTAGTTAATATTACTATTTTAGCTTATTTAAAATGTGCATCGATTGCATATAAAAATTCATCAAATATAAGAAATAAAGAAATTGGCAAAAACAACCTAACAAACAACATCTTTGGTATTTAATCTACTAATAACCTGGAGTCATTAAAACACTTGCGATTAATAGTTTAGAAGTAAAATGGCCGAAAAAAAGACGCAACTTTAAATATTTAATTTTGAGAAAC
Organism: Musotima nitidalis; assembly: GCA_949126915.1. Lineage (NCBI taxonomy): Eukaryota > Metazoa > Arthropoda > Insecta > Lepidoptera > Crambidae > Musotima > Musotima nitidalis. Next base: position 6,640,577 of record OX421440.1, read on the forward strand.
CGAACGGGTTAATTTATTTTTAACCACACGTTCTCATGTGTAGATTTATTTATATTTTTTTTTCATATTTTTCACGTACAAGATGACAAAGAACAATCAAATTGAAAAAGCCTAATTTTAGCATCATCATCATCATCATCAGCCTATACTAGTCCACTGCTGGACATAGACCTCCCCCAAATCGCCATTTTCCCCTGTCTTCGGCTTGCCGCATCCAGCATCTGCGAGCGACCGCTCGCAAATCGTCACCCCACCTGGCGAGTGGACGTTCTACACTACGTTTGCCAAGTCGCGGTCTCCACTCAAGAACTCGTTTACCCCATCGGTTGTCGGTCCTTCGACAGATAATTTTAGCGATCTCACATAACTTACCACCACCTTAATAAAAATTTAGGGAAAGGGTCTCAAAGAAAAAATATCCTGTAGCTGCGCAGATTTTGTGAACGACAAGGCTGCCCGGAAGTGACATGAATCGCACCTTCCTTTCTTAAGATATTAGATGAGATATGATCTTTAGATATTGGTAGATTTAAGAACAACAGCGGTAAACTTCATATTTTATTCCTTTCATTGTATTAGATTTTAAGACATTCGTTCTCAATCTCGTTGTCTTTTGGAAGCCTCGTTAGAGTCACCGACAGACTGACTGACTGACGGACAATCACCTCCCCTTTTTAGAATCATGACAGGCTGACTGATAGATATCCTCGATAACAGTCACCGCCAGACTGACAAATCTTGAGGAAAAACCACAACAGACAGATAAACTGACAACAAACTTTGACAAACACTGACAAAGAATCTATTTGCTTTTATTTCTTGAATATGGTACCGCTCATATCTCTTTCATTAATTTTAAGTACGGCTTAGATCAGGGTCATTTTACAACCTGCATATAATACCGGAAGTATGTGATTCAAGTTAAAAAATAGTTATATATATAGTGATACAAGTAATAGTGATACAAATAATAGTGATACAAGTATAGTGATACAAATAATAGTGATACAAGTAATAGTGATACATATAATGATACAAGTGACACAAAAATACAAGTGATATATACTTACGTGTTAGCTTTGGACCGTCTCGCGAGGTCATCCCGGCTATCAGAGTCGGAGGCTCTCCGAGACAGGTCTCGGCTGTCTCGCATCCGTGGCTCGGCCGGGAGTCGAACCCCTCCTAGCGACTTTAGGGTGCTTATCATGAACTCTTCCTCGTACTCTATTAGCTCCTCGTCTTTCCATTGACTGTAAAAAAATTGTATCATTTTAAAAACAATAACAAAATTGATACTTTGACTCTTAAGATTGTATTATTGTAAGTTATAAACAGTTCCCATTGTCTTTTTTATTTAAGTTTGGCTCAATGAAAATAAACGTAAAAACTACAACGTATTTATAAAAATAGTTTATTGTTGTTTTTTCTGTGCTTTGAAGCGAATGTTGGTTATGGCAGAAGAAACATGAAAGTAAGATTATTGCAGTAGAGAAGAAAGCATTTAGAGTAGTAAAGTATTCTAGGTGTGAAATTGAGTGATAGGATAAAGAATAAAGTGATTAAGGGCCGAAGTTGGTGAAAAAGAAGATATAGTGACAAGAATTGAGAAAGGTATAATTAGATGGTTTGGTCATGTTGAGAGGATGAATGAAAGTAGACTAATGAAAGTGAATTATGATGAACAAGTGTATGGAAGTGTTGGGAGGGGAAGACCACGTAAGGCCTTCCATGACCAAATTCAGAAAATTTTGGAGAAACGGCAGGTCAAAAGTACCCTAAACCGACGTGCGTGTATGAGGAGGTTAATGAGTGTAAATAAAGCTAAAAGTGTGTGCCAAGGTCGTAGCAAGTGGAAAGATGTGATCTCTGCCTACCCCTACGGGGAAGAGGCGTGACATTATGTATGTATATTTCTGTTCTTTGTATTTATGTCTAAATAAAATTTTATCTCATTTCATTTCGTAATCTTTATATATATCTAATTCTACTGTATGTGTGTATGTCACTGAAATCCCCCTAAACAGATGTACCGATTCAAATGTTTTTTTTTGTATGCGTTTGGGTGGCGCCCTGGTTGGTTTTGAATTTCCAAATCAGGCCGGCAGATGGGGCTGCAGTCGGTATTTAGATTATTCAAATATCGTACAGGACTACGTCTGTCGGGGCAGCTAGTAAATCTATAGAAATAAAAATGGATCGCAGAAAATGTGCGTACATACATTTTTACATTCACAGAAAATGTATGTACGCGCATAACACTTCTGAACGGCTGCACCAAATTGGATAATTCTTTTTGTATTGTGTTCGTTATTATCGGGACAAGGTTTATATAGCAGTGAAAATTACGATTGTTGAGCGCAAGGTTAGAAAATTTTACAAAACTTAACAACCCTATAGAAAATTTTGATGTTACTTCTTTTAATTCTTTCTGTCAATATAAACTTTTCATTGCAACCATGGCGTTTGACATAGCTGTCAATCATCTGATAGATAGCGCAATTGACAGAATGAATATATATAAGAAAGGAAAAGGGTCTTTCGAGTCAGCTAGTATTAAATAAACTATGTCAGGATAATTAAAAATATTAGGATCTAGAAGACTTCCTTGTGGTATAGATATCAAACTATAAGATGAAACCTAGCATCAATACGTAGGATGGCGAAAGCTGTGAAATTGTAGGTATAGTATTCATGTAATCTTGTGATTTAAAAAGAAAAAAAAACATATTTATTTGTCTAAATAAAAATGAAACTTATTAAATATATTTTGTGGTAAAGACAATAAGTGGTCTTAGGGTGTCTTGACGGTCACTAATCGTGATAAGTCTATATAAACATCGTTCTGTTCCTCTTAACTTTAAAAAAAATAAGAAATGCAATGCAATTTTAAATCAAATTTAGCGAACAGTGGCATGGGAGAGTTTTTAATAAAATTGATTGTATTCGACATTTTGTACTAAGTAATTCATTTCCAATTCTAATGTGTATTATAATTTTGATGATTATTAAGTACAATTACTATTCATATGACTTTTTGTTAAAATAAATGAGTTCTATTCTATTCTTCTTAGCTTCAATCTAATTTAGAACTGTAATGTACGCCACCCCTTAAATATAAAAGACGTTTAAAATTAATTAGAATGAAAATTTAATATAATTACAAGAAAAATGAATTAGCAATATCAATATTTTTCTTTTCTAAAAATAAATCGTTTTTCTCATTTTATTAACTTTTAAGTCACGTTTTCTGATAAAGACTAAATTCGTGAAAACTTTTAAAGTAGAGGGAAAATAAACAATATTTTATGCAATATATTTAAAAAAAAATGTTTACCTTGTATTAACGTGGTTATATCTCCACGTTTGATCAAGTAGACCTGAAAAAAAATTAAATGATTGTCAAAACAATTTACATTGGGACTTGTAAGGGCCCAGTTAGAAGACGCGAAATTTTTATTGTATTGACTGCGTACCAAACTTTCAATATCTTCAAATGTTCACTGTGTGTGTTCTATATGATTATATTTGATTGATAATTTAAAAGAGCATAGCCTGTGAGTTTCTTGTCAGTTCTTTTTACAGAGCGGTGGCTCGGAACTGGCACTTAGATTCACTTATATTGTTTTTTTTTGCATAGAAGTGAATCTAAGCTTTGTGATTTCAGTGTAGTTATATTTTGTTTTTTTATATATATATTTCATTTTGATATTTAATAGTTTATGAAATAAAGAACTTTTACTTTTACTTTACTTGTTGTTTTTTATAGCAATTCAAACTTTGCAGACTAGTTCACAACGTACAATTTCTTCATCATCACAGCCAATTAACGTCCCACTACTGAGCACGAGCCTCCTCTCACATACCAAGGTGCGAGGGTATTGGTTCATACTCCACCACGCTGACATTTTATTATAATAGTTGCAGCCCACCTAAATTAGTTTAGATTAGGCCATACTAGTTTGTCCTAAAATCGGGGTTGGCCGGTAACATATACATACTAACTTTTGCCCGCGACTTCGTTCGCGTGAAATAGTGACTTCCGGCAGATTTTTGGTTTTACCCACATAGTTCCCGATCTCGCGGTATTTTGGGTATAAAAACTATCCTATGTCCTTTCTCGAATTCTAAACTATGTCTGTACCAAATTTCACACAAATCGGTTCAGTGGTTCAGGCGTGAAGAAAAGACAGACAGACAGAGTTACTTTCGCATTTATAATATTAGTTTGGATGTGATGTGTATACGTGTGAATTTCAAGAAAAAATTAATGCGACTGATCCTTTGCTGGCCTGCGTGGTCCTTCGCGTTGTGTCACCGCGAAATATAACCATGTCATAAAAACGCGCCCTAATGTTTGCCAGAACCTCGTCGGTTTATGGCCAGGCGCATCACTTGACAGGCCAATTTTCATATATATCAAGATATTATATGATTGTAAAATTCTAAGGTAAAAAGGTAAATCTCACCTTCAGGTGGGACCAGATTTGGATCTTTGCTGAAGAACCTTGGCTCCCAAGGGTTATTCTGATTCCTAGCTCTCTCTCTCTGGGCCTCTTCTATGATGGTCTTCTGTTCCGTGGCGGCTATCTAGGATATTAAAAAAACACTTTATGATAAGTCATACATACATTATTAATGGCTTACTATTTTGGAGCCTTATGGTGTCTGCTGAACATTGGCCTCCCCAATAGATTACATTCCATTGGGGGTATTTGCCCATAATCAGCATGCTGGGCAGGCGGGTTGCTGATCGCAGTTCCAGCCAGTACGCAGGGTGACGCTGCTGCCCATCATCCGGTAGGATTTTTCTTCGTCGACTCTTACGACTCCCCGTGAGATGAGACACGCACAATTCTAGGCCGGTTATCACAAGGCACTATTTTGGGTACAGTGGTTTGTGAAGATTGAAATGGAACGACTGTATTAGTGTCGATGGCTTACCTGATCCTCATTCTGTATGGCCTCAGAGACCTTGAGCCAAAGTCTCTGGGACTCAAACTGCTGTTGGTATTCCAGCTTCATCAGGTATCTCGTGAGTCGAAGCTCCTTCAGCAGTGCTACATCTAGCAGGTTTAATTCTTCCTAAAAGAATAATAACACTATTATTAATAAAATGTTAAAAAAAAAAACAATAACGCCGTTGGACTGATCATTTGGTCGTCGCGCGTTAGTTTATGTTATGTTAAGTATGACATTCATAAGAGCTCTATTGAGCCAAACTTGAATAAATGAATTTTAAATAAATTATTAAATTAAATTAAATATTCTCTTACAATTACACCAATTCTTTAGTTCCAAGATAAGTATCACTAAGAACTTGTGTTATGGATACTAAAGAACGGATAAACATACTTAAATACTTTTTTTTTGTAAATACATACTTAATATACATAGGAAAACACCCAGACCAGAACAAATATTCATGTTCATGCACACAAAGATTTGTCCTGTGTGGGAATCGAACCCACGACCTCTGGAGTAAAGTGCAGGTATACTGACCTCCACGCCAAATCGGTCGTCATAATTTAAGAAAGTGATGGATTAAAAATATCTTTGTAACAATTCCCGCGCTACTATAATTTCCCAAAAAATCGAGAAACTATTCAACACGACACGTGTTTCGCCCTTACACAGGGCATCTTCAGGTAAGATAGGAGCCTCAGAACAACGATGTCTTCACGACCAACGCTGAAACGAGAGTTTTTTTTCGGGAAATTATAGTAGCGCGGGAATTGTTACAAAGATATTTTTAATCCATCACTTGCTTACAATGGATTTTAGCAAAGTAACGCCTGAATCAATAAATTATTTAAATGAATTTTGATTTGATGGCGAGAAGCCGGTGGATGCAGGCGACTCACAATGTGATAACCTATTGCAATAGGTCAAAGTCTTTTATTCAAGCTTGGCTCTGATGAACGTTAACATTACATTAACACGTCAATTCACTGCGGGCGGGAGCTTGAGCAAAAAACACGTCAAAGTTTATTTTAATCCCGCCAATTACTAAAAAAAAAGTTAACAAAACACAAAAGTAAACACTTAATATATGACAGATTGGATAAGTGTACAGGTGTACAGGGATCCTACCATCAACTTTGGAGCCCAAGCCAACCTCACCTGCAAGTGGTGCACCTGCCGATCAACGGACGAGGCTCTGGTGAACATACAAGTTCCCAATAAGCGGCAATAGGCTAGCCACCTATAAAGTGGGACCAACAATACACCTTTTCGCTTTTTAGTCAGTATTTTGGCGACCGCTATGGTTTGGAGGTCAGTATATCTGCACTTCGCTTCTGAGGTCGTGGGTTCGATTCCCACAGAGGGCAAATCTTTGTGTGCATAAACATGTATGGTCTAGGTGTCTCTACATATTTATTTACAAAAAAAGTATGTAAGATTGTTTATCTGTTCTTTAAGAATCCATAACACAAGTTCTTAATCATACTTCTCTTAGAACTAAATTTTGCGTTGCTCTTGTTAAATAAGCACACCTTTGTACTATAATTACCAATGTGTACTAAACAAATAATAATGTTTTTTTTTTTTGATTATTATATATCATCATCATCATCATCATCACAGCCCATTAACGCCCCACTACAGAGCACGAGCCTCCTCTCACATACCAAGGTGCGAGGGTATTGGGTCATACTCCACCACGCGGACCCAGTGCAGATTGGCGGAGGCAGGTGTATGGCGTCCTGCTGTTTGAATATTTAAAGCCGTCCATTAGGCCTCTAACATGGCTTAACGACTACCACATTTAGTGATAACCGGGACCAACGGTTTAACGTGCCTTCCCTAGCACGAAAGCGCTCTATATCAATTGCCACACAAACGGTCACCCATCCAAGGACTGACCTCTGTAAACTCTGCTGTACTTTGGTGATCGTTTCCGACCACCGAGCATCGCAAGCTACGAGCGCTTCTTACTAATTATATATATTTTATTATAATTTATTTTTATACCTATTATGTACTTGATTTAAGTAATATAAAATAGCGACGAACTCACCCCGGATCTCTTATCCTTAATGTCAATTCTGCCGTCCCAATAGCCTTCCACAGTGGCTATTGTGTCTTTTCCTTTCTTAATGCGCCCTGAAATGGCATTGGTTTGTTCTGAACTCCCCAGGAATGACTGTTTGGAAAAATTAATAATTAATACTGGCATTATTTTGCAAGCAAATGAAGATTTAAATTAACTTAGTGACAATTCCCGCGCAACTCTAATTGATACTATGCTGGAAGAGATTACGTTTGGAATAAGCAGCTCTGTTGTACATTGTTGTAAAATTCCCTTTTTTTCTATATATGTTTGTATGTACATAAATTTTTCAATAAATAAATTAAAAATTCCGAAAAATCAATAAACACTTCAACACGACACGTAAATCGTCCTCTCACATGGTATCTTCAGATAAGTTAGCAACTGCGAGATCAATACCTTACTTGTAGCTCTAAGCTGCACAAGCTCTATTTGATATGGTTGTATTAAGCTTATAATCTTATATCTAGTCGATTAGTGCTAGGAAAGAAGATAGCTGTTTACTGGCTTATGTTTTAAAACCTTTAATATAATTAGTATAAACGCTGCAAGCTAATCTAAAGAAAATTAATAAGATATTAGACAACCTCAGAACAACGACGTCTATACGACAAACGATCAAAGGTTTTTTGGTTTATATATTTTTATATCCCTGTATAGTTAAAATTATCTTCTCTTATCTTCTTAATTTTAAGTGTAGGTCTCTTCTATTGCACGCTATTATATAAGTTAATAATGCTCATTAATAGGAATATTATTAATTTATGTAAATAAAAGAGGTCTTAAGAGGGTACCTTGCGATACTTCTGTAGTGTAAAACTTTCAAAAACCTTTTTACAGATTTGCTTGAATATATTAAAAGTTAGAAGGATAAGTATTAATACAATCATAAACCTTTCTTTTCATATTAATATTAATTCCTTGAATGTATTGTATCTATTGTTAATCATGTCAAAAGCTTTAAGAAAATCTATTATGTTTTTAGAAACTAACTTTATATTATCATATAGTAGTTAGCAATGAAACGAGTATTGATTTGATAAAATGTCTTCCATATGTTATGAAAAAACATACCACATGTAACTAAAACAAAACAGTTAAGTCTTACCCTTAATTTAAACTCGATGTCTGCGTGATAGCCAGTTTCAGCACAAATTATTTGTACCTGTAAAAATAAACAGTTCAGGTATTTTGAAAGAAAGAAAGAAAATATGTTTATATGGAACACAAACAATTCACAATTACCCACTAAACTTATATAGTAATTGTACTGTACCAAAAAGGTAACCGCTCAGCATGTGTCGCAGTATGACCCACGATGCTGATATTCTGCGGTAATCCAAAATAAACTTAACAAAAAGCAGTTCTGAACAACATAAATTTGGAAAATAATAAAACAAAAGAAAATATTTTTTTAGTCTATCTTCTACCATTATACCGGAACTACTATGGCGAGTGTTCTGAGGAGCTTTTTGATCTCATACCGCCCTCTCCCTTCCTCTCCCGAACAACACGTGCTGGTCTTAGAAACCATCCACATACTGTGCAGACTATCAGCACTCGAACCAAGAAATTTGGGAAGTCCTTTCTGAGCAAGACCACTAAGCTCTGGAATTCGCTGCCTCATGTGTTTCCTATTTCCTATGATCCCGGGTCTTTTAAGCGGGGCGTGAAACGGCATTTTAGCAGGCCGTCATGAGTGGATGCGCTTTGTACCGTGCTTATTTCACGATATGAAGCGCTTTCATTTTTATTTTGGACTGCATCGACTGCTTGCTATTAGGCAGGATGTAGTCATTATGACGTGTCACATTAAAAAAAAAATGTAGATCACAATTTCACATGCTTGGTTCTTGAGAGGTTCGTGATAAGTAGTGAGACGTTCCTAGGCTGAGATTATGATGTAATTAGAACGACAACATAAAGGAATGAACTATAGTTGTTCCTGCTCTATTGCAGTCTTCCTATTGTGTAGTTAAATGCAGTTTATTTAACAACAGCATTAGATATTTAAAACGTCGATAGCCCAGTGGCCAGACCCCTTGCCTTTAAATTCAGAGGGTCTCGGGTTCAAACCCTGCGCACCTATGACTTTTCGAAGTTACGTAATTATCGCTTGCTCCGTGCCTCGGAAAGCACGTTAAGCCGCTAGTCCCGGCTGTCATGAACATCTATGGCAGTCGTTATTAGGAAGTCAGTGCCTTCTAACAGACTGACAGCTGGTTTAACCATAAAATGATGTTTCACGGCAGACGGCAGTCGCCCCACGTAATAACTGAAATTCAGTCAAATCTGGTTGAACCAGTGAGCAGACCCTGGGCCCTAAGCGTAAGTCTAGGGCAACCGGGATAATGCTAGGATGTGATGATCTTGGATATTGATTACAGCACCCTTGGAACGGGAACATGTTACATTTATTGTTATATGTGAAAGTTGATAATTGCCTTAGGTTCAACTATCTTTTAACACGTTTAGGATTAAAGCTATAAGCTATCCTAAGAAATTTAATAAATAAACAGCAAAATATCTGCCACTGCGTGTCACAAAATTTGCTGAATTTCTTGCCTAATTCTGGTCTACTCAAGCTCCTGTCTGATATAAAAGAATATTTTGATTTAGGAGAGGAGCCAACTCAGTAGTACAAAATGCCCCATACCTTTCCACCAAGCTCCATGCTAAGCGTACCGATGACGATTCCCTTGCAATGGGCGTAAGGCGCCGTTGTCACATAAGTCTCTCCCCATTGGAGCAAGTGTACTCTTGCACATCCTTCCAAGATGGCGGACGTTGAATTACCTGAATATGTAACAACAATACTTTATTTAAAATAAAAGGTATAAGGATCCTACCAACATCTAAGAAGCCCAAGCCAACATGCGAGTGGCGAACATGAAAGTTCTCTGCAAGTGGCAATAGGTTCGAAGGACCATCAAAATTATTGACGAAAAGTGGTAGTATAATACGCCTCTGCCTATCCCTTCGGGGCCACAGGCGTGAATGTATGAATGTACTTTATTTAAAACATGGAAGCGCTCGTAGCTAGTATTCTAGGTGATCGGAAATAGTCACCAAAATAAAGCAGGTCCTGGGTCTTTAAATGGGTGCGCTTGTTACCAGAGCACCCTCATTTCTTCGGACTTCATCAACTCCTTAGCATTTGGCAGGAAATGGTCATTTCGATGTTAGCAAATAACAATGTCGTAAATGAAAAGTCGTTGCTTTTAACAATATCATAAGTTACGAGTCCTTACTTTTCACTTACGACATTGTTAATTGCTACCGTCGATTATGTATATACGTATGTATGCGATTTTATCATTTGGACTTTGCACACCTCTTATTAACGTCGAAAATCACTTTTTATCCAAATATACAAGCTAAAGGGTTAAGGTATTTTTTAATGTTTCTTTTTTAAGTTAAAATTATAAATGCTCGCAGGCATTTTATTGCGAAACTGTGTAAATTTTTTACTTTTTCTGAAATTCGAATTATTATACATACAATGACTCACCATAAAATTTAGACCTAGCTAACAAACTGCCTTCTATAACGTAACCCTCCTTCCTATTGGACACGTAGAAAGCCGACACGGGGGGGTGATGGGAAACCTAAAAAAGACACAAATAATATTGATCATCATCATATCAGCCTCATTAAGTCCACTGCTGAACAGCCTCCCCAATAGATTATAAATAATAATAATAAATATTTCTGACACTTACACCAATTATTTAGTTCCAAGATAAGTATCATTAAGAACTTGTGTTATGGATACTAAATAACGGATAAACATACATAAATACTTTTTTTTGTTGTAAATACATACTTAATATACATAGGAACACACCCAGACCAGAACATATATTCATATTTATACACACAAATATTTGTCCTTTGTAGGAATCGAACCCACGACCTCAGGAGTGGAGTGCGGGTATACTCGCCACCACGCCATATCGGCCGTCAAAAGATTACGTTCTATCGGGGGTATTTGCCCATAATCAGCATGCTGGGCAGGCGTGTTGGTGATCGTAGTTCCAGCCAGTACGCAGGATGACGCTGCTGCCCATCATCCGGTAGGATTTCTCTTCGTCGACTCTTACGACTCCCCGTGAGATGAGAGGGCGTGGAACTATTCTAGGCCGGTACCACAGGGTACAACAGTATTCAGTTAAAGTTAATTACATAGTTTTTATAGTTAACAATAGTTTAATGATCTAAATTATTTATTTAATTTATAACTATACAAATAAATTATTGAAATATTCTTATTAAAAAAGATAAGTACAAGGGATTGTTATATAGAAAATTTTATTGTATCTTATTATTAAAAGCATAGTTTATTACAATTAATTATTAATTCAGACAGACAATTAGAACTATGTGAAATTTACATAAAAATTGCATAGAATCATAGAAAATAAATATATATAGTAATGATAATTTTCAAAACAATGCATATTTTATATTAACAAGTAGTAAAATAAATTAACATATGGGTGTATAGGGATCCTACCAAGACCTAAGGAGCCAAAGCCAACCTCACCTGCAAGTGGTGCACCTGCCGATCAACGGACGAGGCTCTGGCTAACTCGCCACCTATTACGTGGGACCAACTATATAATTGCCGAAGTGTGGGTGTATAATATGTCTCTGTCCCCCCCTTCGGGGAAACAGGCGTGAATGTATGTATGTATAAATTAACATATAGGCTGTAAAAAGAACTGATCACAGCCAAAGGCAATTATTGCTAGGTTTTTTGTGTTAAATACGTTGGAAATAAACACGCAATGCAACACGAGGCACAGTCCGCGCATCTGTGTGCGTGTGCGCATACTACATACAGTGATGATATTAAAAAAAATCTTTAAAAATAATGTTAATGCAAATAGTGTTCAAAATATTTTAAAATAAAAAGTGTTTTAATAATAAACATACACTTTGATCTTAAATTACTTTAAGGCTTCTTGGCGGGAAAGTGAAGCGTCATGTCATTTTCTCAATAAGTCCATGTGAGATCTTTACTTAGGACTCAAGGGATTTAGGGTGAGGGCATCTGATTTATCATCTTAATCACCACTCATTCTCATTTATTATAAATTGTTTGTTATTAATGACTGTGCGTGTACGTATACTACACGCAGTGATGAGATTTAAAAAAAGTTTATACAAATTTGTATTTAAAAAATATATAATAGGTTGGGGAAAAAGTCTTTTCGTATTTTTGTATGAAAAGTCAAGACATTTTTTTCAAAGTTTATTTACATTTATTTACAATATATATGTACCGTTTTGTTGAATAACTTTCTGCCATTTTGTGGGCAGAGACATTATCCCGTTACTGTAGAAACTTTGGGACTTCTGATCAAAAAAACGGGACAAATAGTTTTGGCAGTCCTCTCTTGAGGTCAACCTTACAGAACCTAAAGAATTCTGCAGAGACCGAAACAGGTGAAAATCTGAAGGCGCAAGGTCAGGGCTATATGGTGGATGCACTAGGACCTCCCAGTCGAACTCTCTTAATTTTTGCTGAGTGGCTAAAGATGTGTGTGGTCTAGCGTTATCGTGATGAAAGACCACACCCTTCCTGTTGATCAATTCCGGCCGTTTTCTCTCGACTGCTTCCTTTAATCTCATCAGTTGCTGGCAGTAAAGATCAGAATCGATGGTTTTGCCGGGCGGTAAAAGCTCATAATAAACAATGCCCTTCCAATCCCACCATACACACAGCATCACCTTATTTCGTGTTAGGCCAGGTTTGGCCACAGTCTGTGAAGCCTGGCCAACTTTCGACCACGACCTTTTTCGCGCGTTCTTGTCGTACGTGATCCACTTTTCATCGCCAGTTATCAATCTCTTCAAAAACGGCTCGGTTTCATTACGTCTCAATAATGAATCGCAAATGAGTACACGGTTCATTAAGTTTCTTTGAGTGAGCTCGTGTGGCACCCAAATATCGAGCTTTTTTGTATAACCAGCTTTCTTCAAATGGGTCAAAACTGTTTTGTGGTCAATTCCCAGTTCTTCAGCTACATCGTAACTACTAATATGCCGATCTTGCTCCACTCTTTCAAAAATGGCGTCCATTTTATTCGTAACAGGGCGACCAGAGCGAGGTGCATCTTTAACATCAAAATTTCCGGACTGAAAACGTTTGAACCAAATTTGTGCTACTCTTACTGACACTGCATCAGGTCCATAAACATCACAAATTTTTATCACTGCTTGAGTTGCATTTTTGCCTTTTTTATAATAAAATTTTAAAATGTATCGAATTTCTTTATTATATTCACTTATTTTAACGGAGAGAAAAACAAATGAAAAATAGCGGGAAACAACTTTTTTTTATTTTTTTCTTTTCTTTATAATGGAACCTTTTTAATGTTACCAAAACCAGCCAGACACAAATAGTACAGTCAAAAAAAATTTATAATAAGTTTATACCTACGTTATGCGAAAAGACTTTTTCCCCGACCTAATATATATAAACGAAAAATGTATGGAGAATCAGACCCCGCAGTAAAACCGTACTCACGGTTTTTTGGGACTATGTTATAAAAAACCGGCCAAGTGCGTGTCGGGCCACGCGCAATATAGGGTTCCGTAGTCACCCCTTGCCATAATGTCGCTATATGAACAGGTTCAGCTATTCCCCGATAGATATCACTACTACGGTATGAATGAAATTTTAATACATTTAATACAAAAAATTATTTGATTGTCGTCCATTACTCGAAAACCAGTAAAGCCTACTTAGCCGTGATAGTTTTCCTTTTAACTTCATTATATATACTACTATTGTGAATTTTTTTTAGCCACTCTGAAAGTACCGTTTACCTGGTGGGGGGGCGGATACTTAACTCTATCAATTTTTTCCACTTTAAAGCTTAATATTTCGAAAACGGATCCCTAAATCGAAAAATGGTTTTAAAAAACTCTTATTACTTTTGAAAGACCTTTCTAACGATACCCAACATGATAAGATAGACTCGAGAAAAAAAAATCATTCCTACTTTACGTGTAGGGGAGGTACGTTAAAAAACAATATTTTTAAAAAATTTATTCTACAGGTTTGTCGACGTTATTAATATGTATACCCACACCAATTTTCAGCTGTCTAATATTAATAGTCTCTGCGCTAACCCGCGGACGGACGGACGGACGGACGGACGGACGGACATGGCGAAACTATAAGGGTTCCTTGTTTACTACGGAACCCTAAAAAGTTGTTATAACCTGTACTCACTGACTAAATAATAATAGTACATATTATTTTGACAATGGCGAAATGTGCTAACAGCATGAAACCTTTACTAAAAAAAAAAACTTTAAGACTATTGATTTCCCTGGTAAGTCTTAAAGAATAACCGATTTTATTGCTGTATATGTAACTCTCGGATTTGAACTGGGACTTTTGAAACTCCTTTTTATTCTTTTAAACTAACTTTTGACGACCGATATGGCGTGGTGGCGAGTATACCCGCTTTCCGCTCCAAAGTCGTGGGTTCGATTCCCACACAGGACAAATATTTGTGTGCATGATCATAAATATTTGTTCTGGTCTGGGCGTTTACCTATGTATATTAGGTATTTATTTACAAAAAAAAATTATTTATGTTTGTATATCCGTTATTTAGTATCCATAACAAAATGATACTTATATTGGAACTAAATGATTGGTGTAATTGTTAGAAAAAAAAAACTTATAAGCTGTGGATACATTCATGCATACCTGCCTGGAAGGAATCGCTGTAAGCGATAAGGCCGCCAATTGTATCGCTTTTCTTTTGCAATTGTTTTCTTGTATTATTATTAATTTGGTGTACAATAAATAATTTTCTATCTATCTAATTGATAATTTAAAAGAGCATTGCCTTAGAGTTTCTTGCTAGTTCTTCTTACAGAGCGGTGGCTCGGAACTGGCACTTAGATTCACTGACACTTAAATATTTTTTGTTTTTTTAATTGTTTGGTTGCAAGTGAATCTAAGCTTCGTGATTTCAGTATAATTATATTTTATTTGTTTTTGTTATTGTTTTATAATTTTGACGTTTTCAAGTACTATGTAATAATTTATGAAATGAAATAAAAAGTATTTTGATTTGATTTTTTGCCTGTGAGTTTCTTGCTAGTTCTTCTTACAGAGCGGTAGCTCGGAACTGACACTAGATTTTAGTATAATTAAATTTTATTTGTTTTTTTTTTATATTTGTTATAAATTTTGTCGTTTTCAAGTACTATGTAATAGTTTATGACATAAAAAGTTTTTGAAGTCTATCTACCTGCTCAGCGATATAGTAGGTGCTGGTGTCACTGTCACGATGTTTCCACCGACATCTGAAGGTCTCCCCTAGGACTGGGTTGTAGGGCTTCTTCAGGCCTTTGGGCTTCCGGTAGAGGCCTGAGAGGTACCACTTCAGCACGCATTTGAACCTTTGGAACGGGTCATCTAGGGTTTGGGCCCTGTAAAGAGGATTTTATATATTCATAACTACATACATTGTAAATAAAAGTGTATGGGGATCCTATCAACATGTAAGAAACCCAAACCAACCTCACTTGCAAGTGGTGCACATGCAGTACAATGGGATACGTGGGGGACCTTGAAAGCTCCCGGTAAGCGGGAATAGGCTCAATATAGTTGTACCAACAATATAGTTGGCAAGAAGTAGGCATACAATATATACATAAATTCAATAATAATGCTTATATTTAAATAATTTATTGATTCAGGCGTTACTTTGCCGAAATCCATTGTAAGCAAGTGATGGATTAAAAATATCTTTGTAACAATTCCCGCGCTACTATAATTTCCCGAAAAATCGAGAAACTATTCAACACGACACGTGTTTCGCCCTCAGGGCATCTTCAGGTAAGACAGGAGCCTCAGAACAACGATGTCTTCACGACCAACGCTGAAACGTCATTGTGCTTAAACAGAAACCTACTGCTGAACGAACAAAATACGTTCTCTAGATCACCTCTATTACGTATGGTTCAGAAATTTAGGGTAGGGAGAGGCATATTATACGCCCACACTTCGCCAATTGTATAGTTGGTCCCACGTAATAGATGGCGAGCCTATTGCCGCTTACTGGGAACTGGGAATTGGCGCGTAAGTGTAATGTTAACGTTCATAAGAGATGAGCCAAACTTGAATAAAAGACTTTGACTTCAATAGGTTATCACATTACGAGTCGCCTGCATCTACCGGCTTCTCGCCGTCGACCAAATGATCGGTCCAATGGCCTCATGTTCTCTATAACATTTGCTGGTTCGCGGTCACTTAAATGGTACGGTACGTACTGCGTCAAGGTGTAGTTGACATCGCCGTCTGACCTCCAGAACCCAAAGGGAATCATCATTACAACACGTTATTAGAAGACACTGATTTTTTGAAATTTTTGGAGAAAGGGCAGGTCAAAAGTACCCTAAACCGACGGGCGTGAATGAGGAGGTTAATGAGTGTGAATGAAGCTAAAAGTGTGTGCCAAGATCGTAGCAAGTGGAAGGATGAGATCTCTGCCTATCCCTACGGGAAAGAGGCGTGACATTATGTATGTATAACTGAACTGATGTTCATAAAAGCTGCTACGGCTTAACGTGCTTTCCGGAGCACGGAGCCAGCGATAATTACGCACATAACTTCGAAAACACATAGGTTTACACCGAGAGCCTCTGCATTCATCATCATCTCAGCGCATTAACAGTAGTTGGAAGTAGTAAGTAGTGGGACTACTGAGCACGAGCCTCCTCTCACATACTAAGGGTATTGGGTCATACTCCACCACGCCGACCCAGTGCGGATTGGCGGAGGCAGGTGTATGGCGTCCTGCTGTTAGATTTTTTCAAGCTGCCCAATTAGGCCTCTAGCATGGCTTAACGACTACCACATTTAGTGATAACCGACACTAACGGCTTAACGTGCCTTCCGAAGCACGGAAGAGCTCGATATCAAATGCCACACAAACGGTCACACATCCAAGGACTGACCTCTGTAAACTCTGCTTTATTTCGATGATTGTTTCCGACCACCTAGCACCGCGGAGCTACGAGCGCTTCAACACCTGCATTCACTGATCACCATAAAGTACTTACTGCGTCAATATATCCGCGTGGTAGTAGTTATCGGAGAGCTTGTCCAGGAAGGACCTTGGCTCCAGTATAAAGGTGGGCAGCACAACCTTGGACAGGTCCATGCCAGGCCGCACCTGCTTCAGCAGGAACCAGAGGAGGGACTTGTTCTCTTCTGCTACTTCCTCTATCATCTCGCCGGCCTAGAATAAGATATTTAATTATATTAGAAATACATACATTCACGCCTGTTTCCACGAAGGGGTAGGCAGAGACATATTATACGCCCACACTTCGCCAATAATATAGTTGGTCCCACGTAATAGGTGGCGAGTCTATTGCCACTTACCGGGAAATTTACTCTTAAAAAGCAATAGTTTACTTTAAGCCTTACGAAAGACAATTGATGTATAATCCCCCGTTTCTGTGTCTGTTGATATCCTCTTCATATTGGAATCCTGTGCCACTAATAAGCTGCCTCCTTTTTACCTGAATAACCTGAATTCGTGGAGATACCCCTGGATTTGGTCTAATTACCGTCTGCTTGTCGCATAAAGCACCTTCATCTCAGCCTTTTACATCTGTTGTCTTTTCCATGTCTTAAATTCTTACAGATGTCCCTACCAAAGCCAAAAGTTAATAAAGTAACCAATCCTATCTCTCCGTTACTACTTCCTTTCCTAGCACGTCCTGTTTCCTGCTCCCTTCCTAGCACCTCCTGTTTCCTGCTCCTCTTCATAGCATGTCCTGTTTCCTGCTCCCCAGCTGCTATTCCTCTCTCAGCAGAAAGATATAATGAGCTTGCCCAAGCTCCTCTCCTTCTAAAGTCCACTAGATGCCCCTGAATATGTTCTAGGTTTTTATTCTTCTCAAAAATCTATCGTGTGCATCACCTTTATCTGAGCATATTATAGTGTCTTCTCCGATCTCTTGAATTCTAAATGTCCCTAAGAAAGATTATTGCTGCTAAACTCACCGTTTTAGTCTCTCTGTTCGGTCGGATCCTCTTTATGCCGACTCTCTATCCTGGCCAGCACGTCCTGTTTCCTGTTCTGACCTGGAAACAGGACCTGGGATGACCGCCATATGTCTCTAAGCAGAGATATATATTCAGCTTGAGCCATGGGTTATATCAACTTACCGTCTGCCTATCTTTTTTAAAGGTCTACCACTTCGATCACCCTCTTTACAGCAATTTAACGTAGCCTTATACCATCTCTCAGATCTGGAATTCTCATGTCCTGAAACTGGTCCTTAGGAAAAATAAAGTAGTAACACCATAATTCTTACCCAGTAAGGGTTTTAGACTCGTCTCATTTTCTAAACTCTAAAAGAACTTTATGTATTTACCTTCTGCTTATCTTTCCAGAAGATTTATCGTTTGCATCACCCTTTTCTCAGCATATTACAGTCTCTTCTCCTATCTCTTGAATCTTTCTAGATGCCTTTGAACTGATCCTTACGAAAGATTATAGTCATTGTTGGATAAACTCACCGTTCCTGTCTCCCTGTTTGGGTCTTCTTCATACCGGCTCTCTATTCTGGCCAGCACGTCCTGTTTCCTGCTCTCAGGCTGGACGACCGCCATTCCTCTTCCTCTCGAGGCCTCGCTGTCTGAGTCTGACGCGGCCCCTGCTAGCTCTGCGGGGAGGAAAAGGTGTGTTTGTGCACTAGCTCTCTACGAAGTACTTTGGAAGAATCGAGACAGTCTTTTAAAGAACTGATCAAATTTGATGGGGTGGTAGATTTATTCAGGGTTGCCGCAACCACATTGCTCTCTCGGTTAAACCACAATAGCAAGATATATGGGACTGAAAATATCAGGACCAATTTAAAAAAGAAGAATAGGGGCCACATTACATTTATTTTGCTCTGTTCAGCGTTTGTCTATAGAAAACCAAGATTTCAAATGACAAACCAGTTTAAATTGACCTATATTTTGTTAGCTCAATATACTGACACAATATATCTTTCTATTAAGGTTATATAACTGAGGGTGCCGTGTGGTTGAGCCACTTCCGAAGTTTCCACCGCCCATATGCCTTGCCCGAGCGTCTAAAGGAAAGGCATCAAGTCTAGTGTCAATATCGGCGAAGGAAAAGCCACCTTATCTAGATCTTCACACAATACATTTTATCACGCCCCTATATCCTAATTGGGGAGAGCAGGAACCTTGTTACACATATTGAAAAAAGTTGTTAGATCAAATTTTACTTTTACATACATAATATTACGCCTGCTTCCCTGAAGGGGTAGGCATATTATACGCCCACATTTCGCCAGTCATATTGTTGGTCTCACGTAATAGATGGCGAGCCAATGGCCGCTTATCGGGAACTGTTATGTTCGCCAGAGCCTCGTCCGTTGATCGGCAGGTGCACCACTTGCAGGTGAGGTTGGCTTGGGCTCCTTAGATCTTGGTAGGAACCCGATAGACCCTAGCACAGAGATCTCTGGATAAAACGTTTCAAATGGTGAAAAGGTGGCTTTTTCTTTGCCGATATTGACTCTAGACGATATTGACCCTTAGTCGCTTTCTACAACATCCACGGCCACGATATTGGTTGGTAGAATTCTTTGAAGGTGCCGCAACCAAACGCATTTGATAATACAGTTCAACCATAAGACGTCTTAATTCTTCTAAAAATCTAGCGAAACATTTTAGCCAATTACACAATACTTTAAACAACATTTAAACACAATTTAGACAATTATGTCGTATGCAATGTAGATAGTTTAATCCACGATGACGCATGGCGACGCTCTTAACACCAATCTATAGAGTTCAAAGTTGCTCAATTCATGCGTCATCGTGGATTGGATACTTCATTCACGATCACGCATAGCGACGCTCTTAACACCACTCTATAGAGTTCAATATTGCTTAATTCATGCGTCATAGTGGATTGAACTATCTATAACATATTCTAGATTTCTAGCATAGCTTTTACACTCTAATTATTGAATTGAAGATATGTAAGAGCGATATTTCTGACACAGGCGTCTTCACTCTTGTAGCGGTACTGTTCGAAAGGGTAACCGGGACATAGAAAGAAAGAAAGAAAGAAAAAGAATTTATTCTGTGACAACTTTAAAATAAAACAGATACATAATATTTAAGTAACAATTTGAAGAGTGTCACAGAAAAGGTATCCACTCAGCATAAAGCCGAGGTGTCACGAAAACACCTCGACGCTGGTCTTCCGTAGATACCTTTTGTGGGAGCACTACTATGACACATTCATTATATAAATGGTAAAACACAATACATATATACAGTTACAGTAAGACATAATCATACAAATAAGACATAAGCATACAAACAAGACATAAAAATACAAATAAGACACAAGCATACAAATAACACAAAAGCTTGCAGGGAACCTGAGTAGCACAAGTAAGAGGACAGCACAACCGATGACGAGCACATACACATTCATAAACATTTCTGTCTGTTCAGTAAATATTTCAAATAATTGCAACGGAAAGATCCAACAGCTGCATAGCAAGCTCAAGAAGGAACATGGATGGTTTTTAGTCAGTAAAAGTCTGACACAAACAGTAGGAGAATGTTATTTGATCAATTCATTCCATCCGAATATAAAGGCGTTTTCACTCTTAGGCTTCGTCCACACCAAAGATATTGTTGACGGTTCGGTGTGAACGAGAAGTTAAATAAAAAAGGCCCCGATGATAAATAAGAAATAAATATTCTCTTACAATCACACAAATTATTTAGTTCCAAGATAATGTGTTGTGGATACTAAAGAACGGATAAACATATATGAATACTTTTTTTTGTAAATACTTCATAAACATGGGATATCACTAGGTTTAGGTTATCACTAAATGTGGTAGTCGTTAAGCCATGTTAGAGGCCTAATGGGCGGCTTGAAAAATTCTAACAGCAGGACGCCATACACCTGCCTCCGCCAATCCGCACTGGGTCAGCGTGGTGGAGTATGACTCAATACCCTCGCACCCTGGTATGTGAGAGGAGGCTCGTGCTCAGTAGTGGGACGTTAATGGGCTAAGATGATGATACATAGGAAAACACCCAATTCAGAACAAATATTCATGTTCATGCACACAAAGATTTGTCCTGTGTGGGAATCGAACCCACGATCACTGGATTGAAGTGCAGGTCGTCAAATATCGTCAAATCTGATGATAGCCGAGGGCTACGTATTCTGCCCAGCATCAGGATCACTTTTATCTTTGAGAAATCACTACTGATTGGTTTTGAAGGTCAAAGTGCAAATTTCTAGAGATTTTTTCGTACAATAACGTCAGCGTGCTCGGGAAATGTCTGTTGCACGAATTTTATTGTATGGCTACTATTTGCAGAAAATTTTACAATAAAAATTAAAAACGTTTCCTAATGATATTTTTAAGGTCTCTTGGTAGAACGCGTAAGCCAAGGTCTTTTTTCATCTTGTATCCATATACAAGATGAAAAAAGACCTTGGCTTACGCGTCCATATATAAAAGCATAACGTGCTCTTACAATGATCATGCCTAAAACAAGACACAGACCTAATCATCATCATCACAGCCAATTAACGTCCCACTACTGAGCACGAGCCTCCTCTCACATATCAAGGTGCGAGGGTATTGGGTCATACTCCACCACGCTGACCCAGTGGGGATTGGCGGAGGCAGGTGTATGGCGTCCTGCTGTTAGAATTTTTCAAGCCGCCCATTAGGCCTCTAATATGGCTTAACGACTACTACATTTAGTGATAACTGGAACATACAGCTTAACGTGCCTTCCGAAGCACAGAAGCGCTCGATATCAAATGCCACACAAACGGTCACCCATCCAAGGACTGACCTCTGTGAACTCTGCTGTACTTTGGTGATCGTTTTCGATCACCGATCACCGAGCACGGCAGAGCTACGAGCGCTTCAGCACCGCAGATACAGACCTAAAACATGTAAAACCTGTTTTGTTTTTATTAAATACTCTTTTATTTATTTCTGTCATACTTGTACAGTCAGCATAACATATTTTGTAACACCCAAAACGCTACATATCGGAACACGCCCTAACGCTCTTAACGGGTACGTATCATAATATATAATTTCATAATACATATGGGTGGAATGTATAAAGTTAAAATACCGAAAATCAAAATGCATAATGCATCAAAATATATAACATTATTTGACATAAGTTCAAAATTTCTAAGTTTGAATGCCATAATGGTCGAAATATATAACAAACACAATTCATAATGGTTCCTAGGGCTACGTTTTATAATATATATTTTCAAAATAATTTACTGATGATTAGGTTTTTTTTTTTCTCCTCTCATGCTACTCTTTTATGTTTGCGCAGTTTCGGGGATAATTTCAGAAAGTTGAAAGAAAAAAAAAAATAACCTCGAACCTAACGTTTAAACTATAAATTATATTATTATTATTTACTTACTTACTTACTTCCCTTTTTGGGTTAGGTTGAGGTTATTTTTTTTTTCTTACCATTAAAAAGTACTTCTGCAAGAAAGGTCATTAACTTCTTCGTACTTAATAAAATCACCCTTTTGTCAGATCCGAAAATTTTGTCTTTAATAACAAAATTATTTCCGCCCTCCAACATAGTGGCATCTTCTTGAATATTAAAATCAAATGTAGTAGGTTATTATTAGTAGGTGATTATTTCTTCTGACTATTATAATTTTTGATTTTATATATTTTGAACTTATACATTATGATATTTATATATAACGTAAGTTATGCATATTGATGATTATTTCTTCTGACTATTATATTTTTTGATTTTATATATTTTGAACTTACACATTGTAAACTTATAGATTTTAAACTTTTGCATTATGATACGTACCCGCTCTTAACATTAAAGACTAGTATCGATCTTTATAACGCTTTAGATCAGCGGTACTCAACCTTTTTTTTACACCGGCCACAAACACGTTTTAGCCATGGCGTCGCGGGTCTGTTTCCCCCACCAGTGGGGCAGAATGGTGAGCCAAAGTGAAACAATTCAAGATAACGATACGACATAAAGAATCATTTTGATAAATATAAAATAATAATGACTTTTTAACGCTTTTTCATAACTTAGTCCAGATAGATCTGGACGATTAGCGATTTTTTTTAAGTTTGTCTTAATAAACGTCAACTGAAACTAATGCGTTTAAAATATATATCACACTTTTTAAATTGTCGTTTTATGTATAATTTACTAGTTTAAATAAAAGCTGCTAATATTATATCAATATAGGCTGTTCAAAGTTTCCAAAACTTTCACTTCGATATTTTAAAAAAAAATAAATTATGTAGGTATAAAAAAATATCTTAAAAAGAGAATTTGTCAAATAAAGTTTTTACCCAACCTGTATGAGACGCACAATGCAGATCGCATCGGGACTCGAGCGAAAACTCCTTGGAAATTCCATTGGTTTTTCCATAATCCGACAAAATGGCGGAGTCGACAGAATATTTCCTATTAAACTTCTTGCTGTCAAAAAATCCTGGCTCCGACGATTGTCTACTCAGTTTCTTCTGTATTTTTAACAGAGAAAATATACTGGATCTTCTTCTATCAGACTTGACTTTCACTTTTGGCGAATGTTTTTCTTTGCCTTCCATTTTTCTTGAATTAAACCTCCTTCTTTGTTATAGTAGAAAGTTTTTCATGTTTTCAATTCGAGTGCTTTCAATTTTCGAACCAATTTGTCACTTATACAGTCTTCACGTACTTTCCCGTGTTTTCAATTTAGGTAAGTCAAATTATTGACTTCAAATATTTTTGAAGAACTAATTTATTGAGTTTTATTTCTTTATCAATAGAAGTTTTAAATGGTAATTAAACGTAGTTTTAATCTATAAATAATCATTACTAGTAACCTCCGTAAATGAGCAAACAAGTGTATATACAAAACTTTTTCTCAAGATTTTTTAAAATGAATCAATTTGAGTTTTTATGTGTAAATAAAGTGGATTTTTAGACATAACTTTTAAGGCCAAGTACTACATGTGTAGGAGAGTAGTGTATTGCATTGAATTGTAATTTTTCTTGTTGGTTCCAAAACTCCTTAGAAACCTCAAGTAAAGTCTCCATGTTTTACTGGAGTAGGACTTTGACTTGACTCGAGTATGACGGACTTTATTCGACTTTGACTAAATGACGAAAAATATTTATGCAAAATACTTGATTTATTTAATTTCTTGATAATGGCAAACAATCTAAACAAATAAGTTCATACGTAACAAAAAAAATAGACATACATAATATCACGCCTGTTTCCCCGAAAGAGTAGGCAGAGGCATACTATACGCCCACACTTCGCCAATTATATAGTTAGTCTCAAGTAATGGGTGGCGAGCCTATTGCCGCTTACCGGGCACTGTTATGTTAGCCAGAGCCTCGTCCGTTGATCGGCAGGTGCAACACTTGCAGGTGAGGTTGACTTGGGCTCCTTAGGTCTTTGTAGGATCCCAATACACCCTTGAAAATACTTGATTTATTTAATTACTTCACACTGGCCCATACTCTAAAGTCTTTCCCAAAGTGGGCGATAACGCCCCCTTGTGGACGCTGCATGTCTCAAGGGGGGCGGTAAGAGACCCAGAAAGAAAATGGGGGCGTTGTATAGAGGCCTGGGGGGTGATTTGTTATTTTATTTAGCTAGGAGGCCGCTTAAAAAAATATTTATTCTCAAAGTGGGCAGTAGACAAAATAAGTTTGGGAACCACTGCTCTAAACGAATGAGTTCATATGTCACAAAAAAAAGTAGTTGAGTTAGTATTATTGATATGTAGTAAGGGGCTAGGTTGGGTTGGCATTTTATATATTTTTTTGATTTATATACAAACAAAACATATAAAAAAAATAAAAATTATACAACAATATACAATGAAGCTGTAAATGTAAAAAAAACCCATTGAAATAAAAAGCACAAAAAAATATGTTTCATTTAAAATTAGCCTGCCACGTATGATAAAAGCTATATATCATTTAATGTTTACCTACTCAATGACTTGATTTGATTCAACAGTTTTGTAGGAAAATGACATCATACAGCTCTTTTAAACAGGCCGACATTTTTGCAATTGCGAATATTGGGAGGCAACTGCGGAATCGCAGTTTAAGTCTATTTTATGTCACGTTTAATACCCATTGGATATATAGAATAGTTTATCACAAAATAAATATACAGAATGTAACAAACACTCTGTATTACTTAAAGTACTCAAGTATAACAGTGCGATATAAATAATAAATAACACCTAGGTATTAATGTTTTAAAAAAACTGATAGTATAAGTCATTCACTTATAATTGTTATACGATAATAGATAATTTATAAGCCATCTCTAAATTATCAATAACAGTGGACGATAATATTGATATTTTTATGACCAGCCCTTTTTCATATTAGATTATTTAGAGAAATATGTTTACATAGTTTAATATAGCCAAAAACACATGTGTATAGGAATCCTACCAAGACCTAAGGAGCCCAAGCCAACCTCACCTGCAAGAGGTGCATCTGCCGATCAACGAACGATGCTCTAGCGAACATAATAGTGCCCGGTTAGCGGCAATAGGCTGGCCACCTATTACGTGGGACCGATTATATAATTGGCGAAGTGTGGGCGTATAATATGCCTATGCCTCTCCGGGGATACAGGCGTGAATGTCCTTGGATTGGTGACCGTTTGTGTGGCATTTGATATCGAGCGCTTCCGTGCTTCGTAAGGCACATTAATTCGTTGGTCCCGGTAATCACTAAATGTGGTAGTCGTTAAGACATGTTAGAGGCCTAATTGGGCGGCTTCAAAAATTCCCGCCTTGTTGGTGCCACGTAATAGGTGGCAATCCTCTTGCCGCTTGCCGGGAATTTTCACTTTCGCCAGAGCCTCGTCCGTTGATCGGCAGGAGCACTACTTGCAGGTGAGGTTGGCTTGGGCTCCTTAGGTCTTGGTAGGATCCCTATCCAATATATTCATCATCAATATCATCATAATCATTTCAGCCATTTAAAAGCCATTGCGAAATTTAGGCCTCCATAATTGTTTTCTACGTGGATCGATCTTTTATGCACACAAAGATTTGTCCTGTGTGGGAATCGAACCAACGACCTTCAGAGCCGAGTGCGGGTATACTCGCCACGCCACATCAGTCGTCAAGATGATGATGCCATAGAAGCAGAGCCTTGTTTAAATTTAGAGATTAGGCGTTATCTATGCGCATGCGCAATGTTAAACGTCTTTTCGTAACGTCGAGCAAACAATGAAATATAACACCTCATCGCTAAAATAAAAGCGATAACGCGATAAGAGATGAAATCACAGACCGCACGAGGTTCTCAAAAGTTTATTTTTATTTACAGCTAGTACTACAAAATAATTTAAAAAAAAATCCAGAAGCCTCATACAACATAACATAGGACTTCTTGGCGGGAAAGTGAAGCGTCATGTCTGCAGTTTTGTTTTATTTTCTAAAATTTGTGATATTTCTAACATTAATGTGTAATAACGGTGGATTATTAACCGTTAAGTGTTTGTGAATATACATGATTGTTGGTAAATCAAGCAAAGCAGTGCAACATAACTTTTCATATTCTCTCAAGGAGTCCATGTGAGATCTCAGTATAGTCCCACATCTTTACTGAGGATTCAAGGGGCTTAGGGGAGGGTATCTCATTTACCATTTATCATCTTTTATGAACATATCATTTACTATGAACTAAATATTATTAATATATCACTAACTTGACACTGGCTAGATGTGCTAGACGCACGAAGCCATTATTTAAAAGAAAGAAAAAAACATAACATAACAAGTCTCCACACATAAAAATTGACTAATATTAACTTAAACTATTTATTGAAATTAAGATTATCAACCAATTTCCTTCGTTAACATACAAATATACTTATATATACAAAGTGAAGTAGCTGCAGACAGAATTTTATTAACTATGGACAAATTGCTACAAAAGATAAATCTGTGTTACGGCTCTTTACGGATCTCATGATCATCATCAGATGCAATTGTAAAGGATTCCAAACAAAATCTTAGGAGCCCAAGCCAACCTCACCTCACCTGCAAGCGGCGCACATGCCGTTTAAGGTGGGGAGTAGTGAGATCGCTAAAATTTGGCTTTTTCAATTTGATTGGTTTTGTCATCTTGTACGGAAAAAAATATGAAAAAACATTGACATAAATCTTCAACATAAAACACATAAAAAGATGTGGTTAAAAATAAAATAACCCGTTTAGTTTCTCAATATAACATATGTCAAGTTGCGTCTCGTCTTTTTGATTTGCAATTTTCCTTCTAAGCTATTAATCGCAAGCATTTTTCGATGACTTTAGGTTATTAGTCGATTAAATACCGAAGAGTACGTTTGGTTGTTTTTGGCAATTTTTATTTTTTTATTTTTAGTAATTTTTTATATGCAATCGATGCGCGAAATCCATCTGGAATCCCTTCTGCAGCGGGCGCGGAGGCGCCTTGCTAGGCTTCTGAAAGTCAGCGACATCCAACGTCCCCTTAACGGGATCAAATATTAGGGGCTGTCCATTAATTACGTCACACATTAAGGGGATGGGAGGGATAATACATTTCGTGACGTCACTTCTCTAAATCAAGGTCCTATGCAAATTCTGGAACTGCTGTTTTGATGTAATTATAGCTTGCTATACAATTGCAAAATATGTAACAAGTGTGACCAGCTGTGACAAGGACGGAGGGGGTCAAAAGATCACGAAATTTATAATGTTATATTCTTTTTGCATTGTCACGGACATATGAAGATTGTAATTAAATTACCTAACCAATTGATAATTGGGAGCATAGCCTGTGAGCTTCTTGCCAGGTAGCTCGGCACTGGCACTTAGATTCACTTACACTTAGTTTTTAAGTGAATCTAAGCTTCGTGATTTCGTTTTGACGTTTTCAAGTACTATGTAAGTTATGCAGCTATGTAGTTTATGAGATACATAACTTTTTGACTTTAACTTTAAGGCTCTGGCACATATATCAGTTTCCGGTAAGCGGCAATAGGCTCGCCACCTATTACGTGGGACCAACTATATACTTAGCGAAATGTGGGCGTATAATATGGCCTCTGCCTACCCTTTCGGGGAAACGGACTTGATATTAAGTATGTATGTATATGTATCAATAATGTACCTATGTATTTCTAGTCGAAACTTTTGAGCACCGTACTTCTAAACGTGATATTGCACCTCTACATAATCAGCGTTGAGTGCTAAAGTCATTAATGGCTTTACTAATTATTCAACGAGGCAATGCTCGATAAGAATTATTCATACTATATTTACTGAAGGTCGTTCTCTATGTTAAAATAAATTGAATATAGTCTTTTAATTAGGTCTCCACGGAAGACCAGCGCTGTTGTGGTCCTCCACTGCAGCACTGCTGAGTGGAGTCCTTTTTAGGCATATTATATTTAAACATATTTGTAAAAATTGTTAACTGTTATGATTTCTGTTCTTTGTTTATATGTCTAAATAAAATTTTGTTCCATTTTATTTTATTTCATTATAAAATATAGACTTCTTTTTTTTTCACTTAATAAGAGTATTTGCTAGTGTTAAGTGCGTGATAAAGTTAGGAAACGAGTTTTAAAGTTAGACCAGGTTTAAAACAAGTTCTGCGGGGTACCAGAAGCTACAAACCCAGGCACTGGCCCCCTGCCCCTTTTTCGACAGCGGTGGGCGTCGTCGGAAGTTTTTTAGTGGGTAGGACTGCGGTGGTCGCGTCTGCCGCAGTGAGCCCCACATCCCCTCCCGGTCTCCCCCTTTGGCCCGGAGACAGTGCGTAAACAGCATTTTTTTACCGACGATAATAAAAAAAAAAGGTTTAAAATAAGTTCTGCCGGTGGTGAGTCCCACACACCTCTCTCGGTCCCCCTTTGGCCGGGAGACAGTGCGTAAATGCATTTTGTTACCGACGAAAAAAAAAAGGTTTGAAACAAGTGCTGTCACTTTCATTTGATAAGTTCTGTCTAAGACCATTAAGCACTGGAATTCGTTGCCGGCTTATGTGTTTCCTAGACAGATAAACTGACAAACCTTGACAAAGACAAAGAATCCATTTGCTTTTATTTTTGATTATGGTACCGCTCATATCTCTTTCATTGTTGTTGAGAAAAAAAAATATCGAATTTCCATTTTGTGTGTAAAAATTGACGAATCTAAATGAATTTGTTGATCTTAAAGACAATAAAGTATATTTTATTTTAAACAGTATTTTGTGGGTAAATACTGTTTAAAATAAAAAATAAAAAAACCATTTTGTGTGTAAAAATTTGACGAATCTAAATGAACTTGTTGATCTTAAAGACAATAAAGTATATTATATTATTTTATTTTAAGCGGTGCTTAGTCCACGGCACGAAGCGCCGAAATTTTTTTGGACTGCATCGACTGCTTACCTTTAGGCACGACATTATGACGTCACATCAAAACAAAAAAAGTATTAGAAAGAAAGAAAGTAAATAATTATTCCGTGACCCATGACACAGGTTTACAAAAATAAAAATTAATACACACATGTGGCACCGAAAAAGCCTATATTCAACATATGCCGAGGGGTCACTATGGCCCCGCAGCGCTGGTCTTCCGTACTAACTTAAATGCCAGCTAGTTCTTTAAGTGATAGCACTTGTTTACGAACGTTTGTGATGAAAATACGTTCAGTGTAAAATTTCCAAGCTAACTGGCAACATTTCCACTGTTTAAAAAACAAAGCAATCAAACCTTATTAAGTTCATAACGACTCTGGCTGACACAAAGCAAATGTCAGCACAGGTACCTGTAATAACCGCAGCTGACCTCTACCTTTCAAGGTTCTGTGTGTTCTGCACATTAGTGTTATATCACATAGAGACGTTATTACGAATCTAAATTGATTAATTATTCTTGGAGACACAGAGCTTCTTAGCAGAGCTTATAATATAAGTAATAAAGTCATATCATCATATCCTAGCATTATCCCGGTTGCCCTAGACTTAAGCTTAGGGCCCAGGGTCTGCTCACTGGTTCAAACAGATTAGACTGAATTTCAGTTATTACGGGGAGCGACTGCTGTCTGACCTCCGCAACCCAGAGGGAGACATCATTCTATGGTTAAACCAGCTGTCAGTCTGTTAGAAGGCACTGACTTCCTAATAACGACTGCCATAGATGTTCATGACGGGACGTGCTTTCCGAGGCACGGAGCTAGCGATAATTACGCACATAATTTTGAAAAGTCATAGGTGCGCCACGGTTTGAACCCGAGACCCTCTGAATTTAAAGGCAAGGGGTCTCGCCACTATCCACTGGGTTATCGCCGCTATTTAAGTAATAAACTACTGGTTAAAAAAACCATAATGTGACTCGTTATAACGACCACATCTTCCCTAATGGCATGCAGTTGATGTTGATACAGAAAGGTGTATAGGGATCCTACCAAGACCTAAGGAGCCCAAGCCAACCTCACCTGCAAGTAGTGCACCTGCCGATCAACAGACGAGGCTTTGGCGAACATAACAGTACCCGATAAGCGGCAATAGGCTCGCCACCTATTGCGTGGGACCAATTATATATCTGGCGAAGTGTGGGCGTATAATATGCCTCTGCCTATATATATTTACAAAAAAAATGAAAATTAAGTATGTATATTCGTTATTAAATACCTATGGGTAACACAAGTTCTAAATGATACTTATTTTAGAATTAAACAGTTGGAGTAACTGCAAAAGATTATTATTATTAAATATATGTATGTGACCATCCAACGTAACTGATTGCTCATATAATAGATCTAAAAAGTGGGTTTGAAGTCAAATTTATTTGTGTGTGCATGTGTAATGGTACAATTTTCAAATTTATGTGTGTGTAATGAGAATGTGTAATGGTAATTTTTTTAATTATTTTTGTGTGTGAATGTGTAATAAGTATGTTTAATGGTACAACTTTCAAATTTATGTTTATGTGTGTCATAAGAACGTGTAATGGTAACTTTGTAGAATAATTTAATTAAATCTGTCTAGTAAAATCTGAAATATTTTATTTCTTAAGGTGCTGCCATATTATAGTTTAAAAATGTTTACAAACGTTAGTAAACATTTGTTAAGAAACCTACGATCACAAAATTAGAAAATGTTTTCATGTCAGGTAATGTTATTAAATATTTCTGAATGCCGAAAACCATGCAAAGTGGAGGAGAAGAGTAGTAGATGCAGGAAAGCGGATGCTGGACCCTTAAGCAGCATATTTTTACAGACGATAATAAAAAAAAAAAGAAAAAAAGGATAACGCTAAGATGAAGAAGGGTGTTAGTACATATTTGTTAACAAAGTTGTAGGAGCACTTTAACATTGTTAATTCCTAACAAAATGTCCTAACATTTATTAGTATATTAGTGTTAGAAAATATTTGTAAACATTTGTAAACAGCAGTGTGGCAACACCATTAAACTATTACATACTACTTGATACGTTAAAACCGTAAGTAACCGTATGTTTTTAAGACAAATTTTCCTCAAACTCCATAGGCATGGAGCATGGAATTGTTAAACGAACAAAATAGATAATTAAGTGAACATATAACCCATTTGTACTATTAACAGATATCCTACTAACACGTGTTATACGTCATTAAAAATTGATCTTTATCCCTCCGTATTAAGGTTAGGTTTAAGTTATAGTGTTATATTTGACCTGTGGCTTTTATGCTGTTATATAATAACATAACATAGTTATTTTTTAACAAGGATATCCTGTGTTTCTATATTCAAGTATAGTACTTTTATGTGTATAGTTTTATACATTTAAACATAATACTACGCCTGTTTCGCAGTACGCAGGATGACGCTGCTGCCCATCATCCGGTAGGATTTCTCTTCGTCGACTCTTACGACTCCCCGTGAGATGAGAGGTGGTGGCACAATTCTAGGCTGGTACCACACGGTACATTAAAATCGTGATAACAGGCCCTAAAACTAATACTAAGTACTGATATCTAGCTTCTGTATTTGTCAGCTGTCATCTGCATACAACGTAATGGTTCAGTTAATGTTAAAAATATATACATTATATTAGGTCGGGGAAAAAGTCATTTCGCATAACGTAGGTATAAACTTATTATAAAATTTTTTTGACTGTACTATTTGTGTCTGGCTGGTTTTGGTAACATTAAAAAGGTTCCATTATAAAGAAAAGAAAAAAATAAAAAAAAGTTGTTTCCCGCTATTTTTCATTTGTTTTTCCCTCCGTTAAAATGAGTGAATCTAATGAAGAAATTCTATACATTTTAAAATTTTATTATAAAAAAGGCAAAAATGCAACTCAAGCAGTGAAAAAAATTTGTGATGTTTATGGACCTGATGCAGTGTCAGTAAGAGTAGCACAAATTTGGTTCAAACGTTTTCAGTCCGGAAATTTTGATGTTAAAGATGCACCTCGCTCTGGTCGCCCTGTTACGAATAAAATGGACGCCATTTTTGAAAGAGTGGAGCAAGATCGGCATATTAGTAGTTACGATGTAGCTGAAGAACTGGGAATTGACCACAAAACAGTTTTGATCCATTTGAAGAAAGCTGGTTATACAAAAAAGCTCGATATTTGAGTGCCACACGAGCTCACTCAAAGAAACTTAATGAACCGTGTACTCATTTGCGATTCATTATTGAGACGTAATGAAACCGAGCCGTTTTTGAAGAGATTGATAACTGGCGATGAAAAGTGGATCACGTACGACAAGAACGTGCGAAAAAGGTCGTGGTCGAAAGTTGGCCAGGCTTCACAGACTGTGGCCAAACCTGGCCTAACACGAAATAAGGTGATGCTGTGTGTATGGTGGGATTGGAAGGGCATTGTTTATTATGAGCTTTTACCGCCCGGCAAAACCATCGATTCTGATCTTTACTGCCAGCAACTGATGAGATTAAAGGAAGCAGTCGAGAGAAAACGGCCGGAATTGATCAACAGGAAGGGTGTGGTCTTTCATCACGATAACGCTAGACCACACACATCTTTAGCCACTCAGCAAAAATTAAGAGAGTTCGACTGGGAGGTCCTAGTGCATCCACCATATAGCCCTGACCTTGCGCCTTCAGATTTTCACCTGTTTCGGTCTCTGCAGAATTCTTTAGGTTCTGTAAGGTTGACCTCAAGAGAGGACTGCCAAAACTGTTTGTCCCGTTTTTTTGATCAGAAGTCCCAAAGTTTCTACAGTAACGGGATAATGTCTCTGCCCACAAAATGGCAGAAAGTTATTCAACAAAATAGTACATATATATTGTAAATAAATGTATATAAACTTTGAAAAAAATGTCTTGACTTTTCATACAAAAATACGAAAAGACTTTTTCCCCAACCTATTATATTTCTGACATAGCTTTGACGACTTACTTAGGTTTGATTAAAATATGGATTGGAGTTGTGTAAGTAACATACATACAATTCAAGCCGGTTTCCTCGAGGGGATAGGCAGAGGCACATTATACGCCCACACTTTGCCAAATATATGGTTGGTGGCGACCCTATTGCCGCTTGCCGGGCACTGTTATGTTCGCCAAAGCCTCGTCCGTTGATCGGCAGGTGCACCACTGGGTGAGGTTGACTTGGGCTCTTAAGGTCCCCCCGATCAGGTCTCCATCGTGTCGTGGTGGGGGCTGAGTACCTCCTGGAGGCCGGGAAAAGGTAACACCCAGAGGTTGGCGACTTTGGGTGCCTTTAGTACTGACTACCCGGGGGGAAACTAAGAGGGACCTATCGAGGGCGCAGCAGGTAGGCCAGGAAGGCCCGTCAAGCAGCGCCAGTAGGGTCTTAGGCAGCGGGGGCAGGGAGCTGTCTAACCATAGACCCTCCGGGAATTCGGCCACACACGCTATGGTCGCACAAGGAGGTAGGAGGGGCGCGTACACTTCGTCTCTCTGAGGAGGTCCTCCCGGTTTCGGTCCGGCGGACTCTGGCCGTAGGCGGGGTGTCAGACGCTGCAACACAGGTACTAGCCCCCGCCTTTTTCTCAACAAGCGGCGGGCGTCGTCGGAAGATTTTTAGTGGGTATTACACCCCCTTTCGGTCCCCCCTTTGGCCGGAAGGCAGTGCGTAAACGCATTTTGTTACCGACGTAAAAAAGCGCTCCTAAGGTCTTTGTTAAATACCTGGATGCTAGACAAATTCATAACTACTAACCCGATCTCAAAAATTCTTTCACCATTGTAGTGCTACATTATTCCTG
Organism: Musotima nitidalis; assembly: GCA_949126915.1. Taxonomy (NCBI): domain Eukaryota; kingdom Metazoa; phylum Arthropoda; class Insecta; order Lepidoptera; family Crambidae; genus Musotima; species Musotima nitidalis. The sequence continues at coordinate 6,674,934 of OX421440.1, forward strand.
AGTAAAATAGATTATTATTATACCTATAAAAAATAGGAATCTTAGAGAATCCTTTAATAGTGGAAGGTGTAAAATGCATACTAACATTAAAAATGCGAATTTGACTCTGTCTTGCTTTCACGCAAAACTACTGAGCCAATTTGGTAAACAGATAGTCTAGAACCTAAGAAAATATATAGGCTATATTTAAAAAAATAATACCTGTCACTATATCTGTTAGTCGTAGTATATTTTTTTATTTTATATTATTATATTTAGGACAACAAACCGTTACATAATATATAATATTAAAAAGGCTAAAACTAAATTTCGTTTATTGCGTAACCAGCGAAGTTATCCACGACAGAATGTATGTAATGTATTTAATAAATAGCCACCTATTAGGCAAGCGAAACAAGGGCATGTCACTAGCTAGTGACTAATATAGCACTATACTTACTTTATAGCTGCTCTATATACAATATAATGTCCTATTCTGGCTATAGCGCTTATAGCTGGGCACTATATCGACATATATATATATAGGGTGTCCCAGAAACGAGTGTCAAGCGGAAGCCCAGAGATAGAACACCCTTTGGGGTACCCGAATCACCCCATGTGTGTTTCCCGATTTTTATAGCGTTGTAGTCATTTTTGAGAATTTTCGACTACTTAAAAATATTTTCAAGAAAAAGTAAAGAACATTTTAGGTATTTTTATTTAGCAACTGAATCTTCATAAGTTGTTCTTTCATAAATAAAATTATTCGCTTTGTAACTTTAATACATACATTTCCAATCATGAAAATTGATTGAAAAATTTACATTATTGAATTCCGAGACATTTTGTACTAAAGTACAAAATTTTTGTCGTTTTATGTAAACATAAAAAAATTAAAACAGGTGACTCTGTGGCTTTAAAGTTAGTTTCAAAACTTTTCCAGATTGTCAACTTTTATATTACATTAAAAAGGTAGTACTTAATGACCTTGTTTTGCTAAAATCAGCCTTCAAGAACAGAACTATGAAATATCGGGAAACATACATGGGGAAGATTCGGATACAAAGGCTGTTCTATCTCGGGCCTTCCGCTCGACACTCGTTTCTGGGACAGCCTGTATATTTATAATATAGAAAAAATTAAAATAAATTTCGTATTATAAATAAAATATATATATATATAAATAAAATTCGAAGACACAAGCTCAGAGACATAAACTCAAGTATGCACATAAAATATCAAGGAAATAACTAGGGAGATATCTCAATCATATATTATGTTTAATGTCTCTCTCTCCTGATAAGATAAGATAAATGTAAGGTTTTTGGCAAAAGCAACCTTGAAAGATTATTCAGATTTTTTCGGAAGTAAAGTATTGATATTCACGGAAAAATTATTTGAGTCGAATTATTTCTTAGCTTCACACTTTCTATAGCAAACATTCTACTAATCACCTGCCTCCGCCAATCCGCACTGGGTGCGCGTGGTTGTCTGTTGTGGCAGTCTGTCGTGGCAGTCTATCGTGGATGTCTGTCGTGGTTGTCTGTTGTGGTAGTCTGTCGTGGATGTCTGTCGTGGTTGTCTGTTGTGGTAGTCTGTCGTGGATGTCTGTCGTGGTTGTCTGTCGTGGTTGTCTGTCGTGGTAGTCTGTCGTGGTTGTCTGTCGTGGTTGTCTGTTGTGGCAGTCTGTTGTGGCAGTCTGTCGTGGTAGTCTGTCGTGGATTTCTTTCGGGGTTGTCTGTCGTGGTTGTCTGTTGTGGCAGTCTGTCGTGGTAGTCTGTCTTGGATGTCTGTCGTGGTTGTCTGTTGTGGTAGTCTGTCGTGGTTGTCTGTTGTGGTAGTCTGTCGTGGTTGTCTGTTGTGGTAGTCTGTCGTGGTTGTCTGTCGTGGTTGTCTGTCGTGGTTGTCTGTAGTGGTTGTCTGTTGTGGTAGTCTGTCGATGTTGTCTTTCGTGGTAGTCTGTCGTGCCTGTCTTACATGGTTGTCTCACGTTGGAATGTGTGAGGAGGCCCGTGCTCAGTAGTGGGACGTTAAAAAGGCAGAATTAATGATAATGCTAATTCTATTAATCATATTATGGATGTGTAGAAGTTTGTTACTCATTCATTCTAAAACTACTAAACGGATTTGGATGAAATTTGGCACACAGCTAGTTTATTATTAAATGCCTGGTTAAAATGCATTTAAAATGATAGTTACATTGACAGGATCTCATTGTATATGAATTCGATTATTGAATTAATAAATTTTCGCGTCAATTATGTACTTTTAAATAGTATTTAATTTTTAAATAGTTCACACACTATGATTTCGAATTTTAAATTATCTCACTCAATAACGCGTTCGTTTGATTTTTAAATTGTTAAAATATCGCTTTCGATTGTTTTAAAAATATCTCATTGCCGCATTATTTTAGTAAATAGTACAAATACTATGACTCGTCTGTTTTATACTTAGAATTTGAAGTTATCTCCATACCGCTATCGTACGTTTGTTTTATAATTAGCTTTTTAAACAGTTTTAGCACAACGACTCGTTTCTTTTAAACTTCAATGTAGTACAAATCCGACTAAAAGCCGCTTTTGTTTAAACTTCTCGGCTTGATAATTTTCCGCTGTTTATTTTATTTAAGTCACCACACTATATTTCAGCAACCACATTCCTAACTTCAATATCTTTATTACACTTCACTCAACACTGAACTGAAATCAGTGAAACAGGTGTGGTATTGTCATAATTGTCACTACTACTTATAAATATATCGCGATACAATGTCCTGTGTTATCAGAGACAGAACTGCACAGAACACTGCTGATAACAGACTAAACATAATAAAATAAACGTGGTTTCATAATGTTGAATAAATTTACGAGGGTGTATTCTGTAAATCATACTCGTTTGTATGTTATTTAATAGATAGTGGTTGTCATTATAAAAAATATCGTTATAAATCAACTCTTCTTAGTAGTACACTAATTGCTAAATAGTTTCCAAAAGTCTATGGGGTATAACTAGCAAATTCGAAGCGAGATTCCAAGTGAGTTTTCTTCGCAGAATACGATAGAATAGTAATAAAACTAATAACCTATCCGCAATCCGAGATTGAAACCAATCTTAGTTAGATAGACGCCGATCTTGGTTTTAAAAGTTTAAATCCAAGGATTGTTTATTGAGACGCTTTACTTTAAAAAAAAAAAGGATTAATTTATCTATTAAAGATACCCAATGGGATACAAAAAAAGAACTACAAGAGCCACTAAGTTTCTTCTACACGTCCGGTGGATCCTGGATAACCAGCGGAGGTCTCTACGCCGAAAGTAGCCTTTCACAACGATGGGAAATTCGACAGCCCAGCGAGCTACTTGAGGCTGAGCATCGAGCTTCCCTAATATAATTTACTATCGAAACGCAAAGAAGAAGAAAACCCAATTTTGAATTGGGGTAGATTTAAACATTTAAAAAATCACTTCATAACAAACAACTTGCGAATTCGAAGCGAGCTCCCAAGTGATTTTATATCGCAGAATACTACAACTTTATCTCAAACCTCGTCATAGGTAAATATTATTTGTACAAAAGAATACTTAAACGCCGACAGAATATGGCTCATTACAGTTAATCGACCTTTAATATTTTCCTGAACTAAGGCTGTGTTCAGGGTTGTGGAATGTTATTTGTTAGCTTTAACATTAATAAAATTGTTAAAATAGAGGTTAGGTAATAACTAATAGTAGGCGTTGTAGCATGCATAGTATGACGACCGTAAAGGCGTGGTGGCGAATATACCCGCACTCCTCTCCCGAGGTTGTGGGACCCTTTTAATATCTTAAAATATTCACTGTGTGTTTTGTATTGTTATTTTTGATTGATAATTTTAAAAAGTGTGAGTTTCTTGTTAGTTTTTCTCATAGACCGGTGGCTCGGAACTGGCACTTAGATTCACTTATACTTAATTTTTATTTTTTGTAAGTGAATCTATCTATCCCATGTAAGTGAATCTGAGCTTTTGTAGTAATATTTAGTTTTTTTAAATTTATATTTTGTTTTGACGTTTTCAAGTGCTATATAACAGTTTATAAAATAAAGAACTTTTTACTTTACTTTACTTACTTTACTCAATTAATCTTCTCATACACTATTGTCCATTTAGGGTAAGTTTGACCCGCCTTTCTCCAAAACCCTCTGGATTTGGTCATGGAAGGTCTTCTCCTCCCAACATTTCTATTCACTCGTCCATCACAAATCACACAGCACACATAGCATAGAGTATGTATAGTTCCCGGTAAGCGGCAAAAGGCTCGCCACCTATTACGTGGGACCAAAAACATAAGTAACGAAATGTACGCGTATAATATGCTTTTAAAACATATATTTATGTATACATGTACATTGTTAAAGTTATCTAAGCAAAATAATATATTTTAAATAACATTTAACAAAACATTATAAACCTACCCTTATACAAGCTCATTTTCTATTCAAGCGTAGGTGCACGAAAAAGTACTTTGTAAAAACACGTTAAAGGTCAAATTTGCGTGTGTAACAATAGGCGTTTGAGAGTTCTTTCAAATTGAGCTTAACTCAGTATGATTTTATAATTGTCTATACTTTTATATCTATTCTTATATTAATATTACAAAGAGAAAAGATTCTAATTTTTTTATATATGTTTGTTACGAATAATCTCAAATCTACTCGATGTAATTTGATTTCTTACTAGATAATATTAGGTGTATAGGGATCCTACCAAGACCTCAGGAGCCCAGGCCAACCTCACCTGCAAGTGGTGCAACGGACGAGGCTCTGGCGAACATAACAGTGCCCAGCAAGCGGCAATAGGCTCGCCACCTATTACGTGGGTCCAACTATTTACACAAATATAAAGTATAGAAAAATACAGAAATTATTAAAAGAATTGTACAACGTTTATATATACAACATGTAACAGAATAAGGGTTACACCAAGAAAGTAGTTTGTTATAAATCGGCTACTCAATCGATTAAAAATATTTAAAAAATAGGTAATTTTTTAAATTTTTTTTTTAATATTAAAAAAATAGGTAATTTTTTTAACTTTTCGGTGCTAAGCGATGTGTGCGTGCGTGTCTCTCTGTGTGTGTAGGTCGGTAGGCTAAAGCGCTAATATGCCCATACGATTTGCCCTCGATGAGTATAACTAGTAACTTAAATAAACCATATTTAATTAAATAAAAGTAAAATTATTTTGCATGTTTTTTTAATTATAATTAAATATTCTAATTAGGTTGTCTGAGGGTGTGCGTTAATTCTGTGCCATGTTGTACGCGTACGAAGTCGCGGGCGGCCTTTAGTATTCAATACAATGTCTAACTCGCACAGCTAAATATAGCATTGAATAGTTATTATAGCTTATCTTTCATATAGCAGCATAGCAATTAGAAACAGCTTTAGTGGATAGCTACCCTAAAAGGCCAATTTGTAGCAAATATCTTAACATTTGCTACATTTTTACTCACAATTATTGTTATAATAATCATGAATATGATTCATAGAAAATGAATATGATTAATATGAAAATGAATATGATTCATATGAAAATGAATATGATTCATATGAAAATGAATATGATCCATATGACAATGAATATGATCCACATTCATATGACAATAAGTAAGATTAATATTAAATTAACATTACTACGGCCACCAACCGTTCGGCACGATTCTCCCTGCGACACAAACGTTTGATGAGGCGAGCCTCGCGCACCGCCTCTGGTCGCTGAGCGCGTGTAGACTGCGCGAGGGTAGGCGGTGGTAGTCTATGAGTGAATACTTGGCCGGTGTCTGTCTGTATGTTGGCGACGATAGGCTAAAATAGGCGTTTATTTGTATGTATATGCAGATGACACAATTTATTATTTTTAATTTATTCATTTATTATCAGCAAAAGTATGCTTGGTCGTATTAAACAGTCGTATCCCACACGCGTGCTTACCAGTCTCGTACTGTTAACTAATATACTCTCTCTCACTATTCGCTGAGTAGACAGTGTAAGAGGAGACTGCGGTAGTCTATGAGTGAATACTTGGCCGATGTCTGTCTGTTCATTAGCGTTGATAGGATAATTTATTATCAGCAAAAATATACGTAGCCGCATTAAACAGTCGTATCCCTACACGCGTGCTTACCAGTCTTGTACTGTTAACTAATATACTGTACTCTCATATAATATACTCTCTCGACCTCTGATCGCTGAGTAGACAGTGTGAGAGAGAGACTGCGGTAGTCTATGAGTGAATACTTGGCCGGTGCCTGTCTGTATATTAGCAATGATAGGCAAAATAGGCGTTTGATTGTATGAAGTAGGTGACACAATTTATTAAATTAAAATTTATTGTCATCAGCTAAAATATTTGGAGCCGTATTAATCGTAGCGGAATATCGTAGTCGGATTAAACAGTCGTATACCTACAGGTGTGCCTACCGGTCTTGTCCTGTTGATTAATATACTCTCTTGCCTTCCCTGATCGCTGTGTAGACAACGCGAGGGTAAGCGGTACTCTATTAGTGAATACTTTAACAATGTCGGCCTGTATTAGTATATAGATTTAATTATTCAATTTATGAAATTTTAATATTTGCAGGCATTACGATTACGTAGCAGAATACGGTAGCCGCATTAAACAGTCGTATCTAGGCGATACGATAAAACAGGCGTTTATACGTACATGCAACAACTCAATTTGTTATATGTAAACAAAGTGCGAGACACTTCATTTAGTCTACGGTAAACTTGTTTTAATCTGTGGAGCTATCTGTCATGTGTACATGATGATAGACAGTTAGAAAACAATTATTGTAATATTTAATTATTAGTGTTATTTGATAAATAAGAACTGGTGAAACATTAGCTTTAAATGTTGTTTCTCTTTCCAGGTAAGTTTAGGATTAATTAATGTTAAAGCATATTTTGTAAAAGTGTTTTCATTGTAAAACCTAACAAAATAAAATTATCTCTTTCCAGAGCAACTCAATTTTAGTTTTATTGTTCATCAAAAGTTATTATAAAATAACACATTATAAAACAACATTTCTACAGCTGATTACCAAGAACAATGGAAAAATTAAAATTCGAGTTCAAGGTTAAAGCCAATGAAGATTTGAAATCAAATATTATTGCTATAACGACAATAACAGATTTAGATGGCCGGACCTTTGTCATCCCAGATAAGTTACAGCCCGTAAAATTACATGATGAAATATTAAAGACCCCAATCTTCCAAAAAGTAAAGTCAACATTGCAAAAACGTCATGAGAAACGACAGGTGTGGATATCCATGAAACCAGAGATGATGGCAGTTTATTGTGATGAAGATGGAAATAAACAATTTATGGGATACCTATTGGAGGAACAGACAAATCCACAAACTTCTACAACAGGAATTCCAGAAGAATCTATAGCAAAAATTATGGAAGGCTTCGCCGAAATGAAGAAAGATTCATCAAAACCTTATAATAGGAGCAAAGTGGTAGAAAAATTTGTCATAGAAAAATTCAATAGCAAGACTACTAATGTGTCCCAGTGGATGACTACCTTTGAAGCAGAGTGTGACCGTTCAGGAATTGAAGAAGATATCAAAAAAATTGAAATTTTTAGGTTAAGTAGACTGGTATAGTTCGATGCTTATAAAGCATACAATAAATTCAGAATGGGCAATGTGGAAAAAGAACTTTTGTGAAACATATGCGGATAGAGGTTGGTCGCCGATCAGGTATGCAATGCTATTTAAATACAGACAGGGCTCATTACTGGAGTATGCATTAAAAAAAGAAAGACTATTATTAGAAATAAATAAATTCATGAATAAACTCACTATAATAGATCTGATTGCCACTGGATTGCCAAATTTTATTGCAGACAGGATTGATAGGAACAGTTGAAAAGAAACTGAAGACCTATTTAATCATTTAAGAAGTTTAGAGCATATAGTTAGTAAAAAAACATTTGATAAAAAGATAGGAAGTTACGAAAGTAAAACTAACGAAAAAAATTTTAAGCCCTTGGTTAATCCGTGTAAAATTTGTGAAAACGAGAAAAAAGGCATACGTTACCACCCTGAATCACAATGTTGGTTCAAAACTAAAAATAATGATAGGCAAAAAAGAGACCAAATAAGGAGTGTTAACAATTCAGAATTGGAGATAGAATTAAATGAAATTGATCCAAAAAACTAATAGTACCGCCATTAATAAAAATTAAAATACTAATAAATGACACTTTGGAAACATCAGGAATCTATGATTCAGGATCAAATGTGTCTTTAATAAATTCAAGGTTATTATCATTAAAAAAAATACCTACTTATGATAAAAATGCAGGTTTAAAAACAATTAATGGCGTTAAAAAATCAATAGGAATTGTAACTTTAAAAATTAAAATTTTTGAAATAGAAAAACATGTTAATATTTTTGTTATAGACGAAGACAACTTCGACTATGATTTCCTAGTTGGGTTAGACTGTATACAAAATTTTTATTTAACTCAAAATGAGAATTTAAATATCACTCAAAATGTCTTCAGCAATAACAATGAAGACTACAAAAATAATAAACAAAAGAAACCTATAGGTACTATAAAAATTCCTGGAAGTTCAGGTAGTGACATAGGGAATAAACAAGATATATATTATAAAAAGAAAGATGTGGATAACACAAAAAAACATAAAAATGAGACTATCACTAAAGAGTATAAAATAAACTTTAATGAAAATATCATAGTTGATAATTTTGATATTTCAGTAAATAATTTAGATTATCAAAAAAAAAATTATATTGACAAATTGATATGCAAATATAATTCAGTCTTCGCTAAAGATAAGTATGATATAGGTACTGTAAAAGGTTATGAAGCGCATATTGATTTGTTAATAGATAAATATTGCAGTAAAAGACCATATAGGTGTTCTATTGAGGATATGAAAGAAATTGAAAATCAAATATCAGCATTACTAAAAAATGATTTAATCGAGGAGTCATATAGTCCTTTTGCTGCTCCAGTAACACTAGCATTTAAAAAAGAAGAAGGAAGGCGATCAAGGCTCTGTATAGATTTCCGTGAATTAAATAAAATTGTTGTACCCCAATCCCAACCATTTCCACTAATTGAGGATCTAATGGTTAAAACAAGGAAATGTAATTTTTTTTTCAACATTCGATATAAATTCAGCGTTCTGGTCCATACCTCTTAGAATTGAAGATAGATACAAAACTGCATTTGTTACTCAAGAGGCCCACTTTCAATGGACTTGTTTACCCTTTGGTTTAAAAACTGCTCCAGCGATTTTTCAAAGAGTACTGAGTAGCATTATAAGAAAGTACAAACTGTCAAATTTTACTGTCAATTATATTGACGATATCTTAGTATTTTCTGAAACTTTTGAAGAACACATTGAGCACATATCTTTGCTATTGGAAGCTATTTTAAAAGAAGGTTTTAAATTAAAATTTACCAAATGTAGCTTTGCACAGGACTCTGTAAAATATCTAGGACACATAATTAAAAACAATACGGTCACTCCACTAAAAGATAATTTAATTGCTATAAAAGAATTTCCAATTCCAAAAACACAAAAAAACGTCCGACAATTTTTAGGAAAAATTAATTTCTACGGAAAATATGTGCCAAATATTTCAATTACGCTGGATCCTTTACATAATTTATTAAGAAAAGGAGAAAAATTCGTTTGGTCCGATAAATGTCAAGAATCTTTTGATACTATTAAAAAAATACTTTGCTCAAAACCAGTTCTAGCCATCTTTGATCCAGACTTGTTAATTAATATTTATACAGATGCTAGCATACATGGTGTAGGTGCAATTTTAAAACAAATACAACCCAACGGAGATGAAAAACCCTGTGCATATTTTTCAAAAAAATTGAACGAATCCCAAAAAAAGAAAAAAGCCATATATCTTGAGTGTTTGGCAATAAAAGAGGCAGTAAAATACTGGCAACACTGGCTTATAGGAAAGACATTCACGGTTTTCTCAGATCATAAGCCTTTAGAAAAAATGAATATTAAAGCTAGAACGGATGAAGAACTGGGAGACCTAACATATTATTTGTCACAGTTTAATTTTGAAATAATATATTCTCCGGGAAAATATAATATAGAGGCAGATATATTAAGCAGAAACCCTGTGTTAGAATCGTATGAAAATCAAGATAGTAGTTTAAAAGTAGTAAATTTTGTTAAATTACAAGACATACAAAATGATCAAAATAAAAATGAACAAATGAAACAAAACATAAACAAACTTATTTTAAAACATAACGTATATTATAAAATGATAGGAAAACATGAAAAGATTGTACTAACTGAGGAATTTAGTAAAAAAATTATAAAAGATGTACACCATTATTACTGTCACATAGGAAGACAACAAATGGAAAACAAAATAAAACCATTTTATCAAGCGAAAAATTTATCGGAAAATATAAAATTTTTTTGCCAAAATTGTGATGTCTGTAAAAAAAATAAATCTAGAGGACAATATAAGTTTGGACTAATGTCTCACTTAGGTCCTGCTACCCATCCGTTCGAAATAGTATCTATAGACACCATAGGTGGATTTGGTGGTGCCCGTTCAACCAAAACATACTTACATCTTCTAGTAGATCACTTCACTCGTTACGCCTATATTTTAACATCCAAAACCCAGAATGCTAATGATTTTATAAAACTTGTCCAACAAGTAACACAAGATTATAAAATTGATCTGATTCTATCAGATCAATATCCAGGTATAAACTCAAAAGATTTCAAATTTTTTTTAGAAAAAGAAGGTACACCTATTGTTTTTACCGCAGTAAATGCGCCATTTTCAAACGGATTGAACGAAAGGTTAAACCAAACATTGGTTAGTAAAATTCGTTGTAAGATTAATGAACGGAACGATAAAATTGCTTGGACAACTATTGCTCACGAATGCACAGAAAAATATAACGAAACTGAACATTGTGTAACAGGGTTCTCTCCAAAATATTTATTGGAAGGGAAAAATGTTGACATTCTACCAGATGAACTGAAACAAAATATAACACATAATCATCTGCTGCAAGACCGAAAAACGGCCTTAGAAAATAGTATAAAATCCTACAACTACAATAAAAAAAGATTCGATAAAAACAGAAAACATTATGAACTAAAAGTGGGAGATTCTGTATACGTTGAAAATGGAAACCGGTTAAACCGAAGAAAACTGGATGAGTTGAAAATAGGACCTTATCAAATTGTAGAAAAAATATCTAATTCAATTTATAAAGTAAACACGGGTCACAAAAAGGCAGAGTCCAATCTCTTCCATGTTACAAAGCTTATCCCGGTAGTAGCGTAAAACAGTAGAACTGTTTAATTAAAAAAGGGGGGGGGGAGATGTGAACAAAGTGCGTGACACTTCATTTAGTCTACGGTAAACTTGTTTTAATCTGTGGAGCTATCTGTCATGTGTACATGATGATAGACAGTTAGAAAACAATTATTGTAATATTTAATTATTAGTGTTATTTGATAAATAAGAACTGGTGAAACATTAGCTTTAAATGTTGTTTCTCTTTCCAGGTAAGTTTAGGATTAATTAATGTTAAAGCATATTTTGTAAAAGTGTTTTCATTGTAAAACCTAACAAAATAAAATTATCTCTTTCCAGAGCAACTCAATTTTAGTTTTATTGTTCATCAAAAGTTATTATAAAATAACACATTATAAACATTCATAGCTGTGGTAATCGCACCAGAATATCTTAACCGCATTAAACAGTCGTATCAGGGAAATATGCTAAAATAGGCGTTTATTTTTTACATATATACTCCGGTTATTAAATTTAAATATTCGTAGCTGTAGTAATCATCGTATCTAGGCGATATACTAAACTAGGCGTCCATTTGTACGTAGATAAAGCGACTCAAGATTATTTAATTTTAATATTTGCAGTCGTAGTAATCGTAGCAAAATATCGTAGCCGCATAAAACTGCCTTATCTAAGCGATATGCTAGAATAGGCTTTTATTTGGTATGTACATGTAATGCTCAGGTTATTTCACTTTAAATAATTGTAGCTATATAGTAATCGTAGCCGCATTATACTATCGTATAATTGCTCGTCCAGGGGCCCTATCGACCCGATGAATTCGATTAATTTTCAGCTATTTTATCTACATCTACTTATCTGAGGTTCATCAATCCGTACTGGGCAATCTGCCGAAAGCCATAGATTATTTATGATCTACAATCCGTGACACACCAATAGGCAGACTAATCGAATAAATAATTATGTTTTGAACTTTAATGCCACATTTTTATATAAATAATTTGTTATATCATAAAAACTATAACACAGATAGAGACTGTCAAATATCACGTCAATCCTTCAAAATTTGTTTCTAAATGGGGAACGCCATCTTGTATCGAGTCCCATGTGTTCGGCGGTATGACAGAATCAATTCGAAATCCATTTTGCCTAATAATCGATTTTCTGCAAGTTAAGCGGTACGGCCCCTGTTCATTAATATTTAATAATTACCGCATACCTTATTTAACCACTTAAATTTTTATGATTTATCTTATTTTTTCATCAATAAATCATAACTTATTATTGAGAATATAAAATACTTAATTCATTATCTCTAATGTTTTTAAATATTTGTAATTTTAAAATAACTATATATTAATATCCACATCTACTTTTTTCGTATTAATCGCTTTTTAATTTATTTCTTTAATTATTATAATGTTTTATTTAAATATAGTATTAAAAATAGGTACTTACTTTCTCGCTAACCTCACATCATCATCATCATCATCATCACTAGTAGAAGAACTATATTTCCTGAATCTCTCCAAAGATGGCGCCGTTTTCGTTATAAGAATATTCTCTGGGGTATCGCATATGATTTCAGACTCAATACCCAGCTTTCTCTTTTTAAACATGTCTGTGGTGCTATACTGCTGCTTAAAAACGTTAAATGTTAGGAATTGTTAAATTCTGTTAAAATAATCGTATATTTTGAGCGATAGGAGCACTGTCAGAAAATGTTTACAAACATTAGTAAATGTTAAATACTGTTAGAAATTGTTTTGAATTTTGAGTTCTCCTACATTGATAGAAAATGTTAACAAACATTAGCAAATTTTAGATTCTGTTACAATTTTTAATAAGTTTTAGGTGCTCCTTCATTGATAATTTATTTTACCAAACATTAGTAGTTGTTAGATTCTGTTATAAATGATTCTAAACTTGTGTGCTCTTACACTAAGAAAATATATTATATAGATTGGCGGAGGCTTCCTGCAGTTAGATTTTTTGAAGCCGCCCAATTGGGCTTCTAACACATGTTAATAAATGTGTAATTGGGACCAACAGCTTAATGTGCCTTCCGAAGCAAGGAAATGCTCGATATCACACGTCACACAAACGGTCATCCGGGGTAATGCTAGGATATATAAATATTAATAAATATTCTCTTACAATCACACCAATTCTTTAGTTCCAAGATAAGTATCACTAAGAACTTGTGTTATGGATACTAAAGAACGATAAACATACTTACATACTTTTTTTTTGTTGTAAATACATACTTAATATACATAGGAAAACACCCAGACCAGAACAAATATTCATGTTCATGCACACAAAGATTTGTCCTGTGTGAGAATCGAACCCACGACCTCTGGAGTGAAGTGCAGGTATACTGACCTCCACGCCAAATCGGTCGTCAATACATATGATAAGATGAGACGTGACAGGCACTGGCCTGTAGTCGAAATAAACCGGATTAAGTACCAGACGGCGACTTTTTTGTGAACTAAACCTTACCCGCTATACCTATCCGTTACTTATTTATGTATGTCGTGTTCCCTTTTAAATAAATTAAAAGTCATATCTTAGCATTATCCCGGTGGCCCTAGACTTAAGCTTAGGGCACAGAGTCTGCTCAGTGGCTCAACCAGATTTTGACTAAATTTCAGTTATTACGTGGAGCGACTGCCGTCTGACCTCCGCAACCTAGAGGGAAACATCATTCTATGGTTAAACCAGCTGTCAGTCTGTTAGGAGGCACTGACTTCCTTATAACGACTGCCGTAGATATTCATGACAGCCGGGACCAACGGCTCAACGTGCTTTCCGAGGCACATAACTTCGAAAAGTCATTGGTGCGCCACCAGGGTTTGAACCCGAGACCCTCGGAATTTAAAGGCAAGGGGTCTCGCCACTGGGCTATAGCCGCTTATTAAATAAATTAAAAGTAAATGTTTTTAAACAGCAATGTAAGCACCTTATCTTTATGAAAAACTTCATCATTCTCCGAGTCGGTCTTAACCCCGCTTTCTCTTAATTGACCTATTCTCTTCTGCAAGGGAAGCTTAAAGGTAGACGGTGTCGAGCTTCGTCTCTTAGGGAATGTAGCCAAGAATCTCATTAAATTCTCTTCTATCAGACTAGCTGGTGAAGGCAACTGCTTCTTATCCAACTTTGGTATTTCAAAGCATTTTAACGTTGGTGATTTCATTTCCGTTCTCAATGGACTTGATGCTAAGCTCTTGCTAAGTCGACTTCTATTTTTTTGCTTCACGGCCGTTTTATACGACGAGGTACTTGAAGTATCTCTTTCGAAGACATGATCTTTTATGCGCAAAAAGTCTAAGAAGCGGCCATCTTTTTTTTCGCTGTCAGGCGTCGGAGACTCTGTCTCGAAGTCGTCTCTCGCCCTTTCTATAGTTTCGACGAATTGTGACCATTTTGAAGGTTTCACTTTGGTCTTTTTTGACATTTGATATGTCACTTTACGTTCGGTTGAACTCGCCCTTTTAGGCGAGTAATCCAATACGGATAATAAGGGAATGGGAGTACTACATGCTGACATAGATTTTAGCACTAAATTTTGTGCAAATCAAGTGCAAAGTGGTGCGGAAAAAACAAAAAAATACTTTATTACTTTTCTAGTGAAACCAAACAATGTTGGTATAGATATCGGCGCGTAAGTTGAACAAAAAAGCGGATGTCTGCGCAAGTCCAATCGTAAACGAAAGTGAGTAATCGCGTTGCCATAGTTACGCAGCACCCCGCCTACCGCACTTCGATTGAGAGGTGACATTAGTGTTACTGCGCATTCAAGGTCATTGTTCAACTCATGCGCTGCGGATTGTATATTTTATAAGAAAACAACTTTCAAATATAAAATCAATTTAAAACCAATACGCTGCTTATATAAACTGCTTTTCGACACGCTTCGTATGCATGTAATCGATAAACGTTACGCTAATAAGAGAAATTATATTATTTATATTTTAATAAAAAATTGTGAATTCATTCATCTTAATTTACTATACTATAATTGTGGTAACTTAATTGGTACATAGAAAAACTGGAAGTTTATGAACATTTGTTAACGTCTGCATTTATAAAAATTAAATAACAATAATAATAACTTTTTAGATATTAATCTAAGAAAAATCTCAATGTTTTTTATTAGCAGGTATTTTAATAGGATGTTCTTAAATGCTAAAAAATATCATAAAGCAATTATCTCTTTAAATCCTAAAACAAGGTTGCAGTTATGAAATTTGGAAAGAGCACATCGAAATCTTTTAACGCTATCCAGAGAAGTGTAGATATTATTAACACACCTAAAAATTACGAATGTGTATGAATGTATTGTGTATGAAAGTGTGTTTGTATACATACACACTTTAATAAACACTGTTAGTATACTATCAGTTTACGTTATTAATGTATGCATTCATGAAATGAAATAAAATTTTATTTAGACATAAATACACATAAAAAAAACAGTATTCAAATCAGTAAACAATTGTATATTCATGCGTGTATTTATATATATGGGTGTGTGTCTGTCTGTGTATTTGTGTTTGTACTAACCGTGTCCGTTATAGTGTTTATCGAGCTCCTCTTGCGAGATATTTGTGTATGTACTGACCGTTCACGTAAAACAAACGGGTATGAGAATGTTTGCATACACATTGAAAAAATTGTGTGTGTTCGTTGCGTGTGCTATAGGGTTGTTTATGTACGTGTGTTTGTGTATGCACTTACTGTTTGCTTTAAAGTGTTTCTCGAGCTCTTCACGCGAGGTATTCGTGTATGTACTGACCGTTTGCGTAAAATGTATGGATTTATGTCTGTAGTATGTACGGATGTAAGTCTATAGTATGTACGGATGTATCTCTGTAGTATGTATGGATGTATGTATGTAGTATGTATGAATGTATGTCTGTTGTATGTATGGGTGAATGTCTATTGTATTTTTAGGTGTATGTCTGTAGTATGTTCCATGTGCTTAAGGGTGTGTGAGTGTATGTGTGTATTTGTACATAATGAATGAATGAATGAATGAACACTTTATTGTACACTAAATATAAAAAAGTAATAAAATCACATGAACAAATATATGTGTATTTGTACATATGTGTATTTGTAGATATGTGTATTTTTACATATGTGTATTTGTAGATATGTGTATTTGTACATATGTGTATTTGTACATATGTGTATATGTACGCGTTGTGTGTGTACTTACCGTGTTCGTTAAAGTGCTTCTCGAGCTCCTCATGCGAGATATTCGCCTGCGAGACGGGCTCCGACGCGGCGGCTGCCTCGGGCCGCGCGCGGGAACATCTTAACGACAAAAAGTCAATGTTAAACTGTTTATTTATTTATTTTATATAAAAATTACATATAATTTTATGCAATAAGATGCAAACATAAACTCTTTCAAGTTTTACCGGGCATCAGTGTTGTCGCCTTAATTACAATACAAATACTAGCCAATGAGTATACAACTGTCGCAACAATTTAAAAAAGAAAAGAAAACAAACAAAAAAAACATCGTAAAAAACTAACAATAAAAAGTAATAAATTAAAATTTTCAAAATAAACGAAATCAAGCATGAAAAGACAAAGACAGTGCACTCATGGGTGAAACAGTGACCACAAATTAAGTACTTTAAGTTGAGTCCAAACGGGTTTAATGTGTAATGTAACACAAACTCTTAGTGTGGATACTATGAGCATTACATGTAACGCTTACGCCGGCGTTTGGGCTGTTCCATCGGCTGTCGGTTTTTTACGCGAACACAAAGGCGGTCGCAAAAAATAACATACATACATAATATCACGCCTGTTTCCCCGAAGGGGTAGGCAGAGGCATACTAAACGCCCACACTTCGCCAACTACATGATTGATCCCACGTAATTGGTGGCGAGCCTATTGCCGCTTACGGGCACTTTTATGTTCGCCAGAGCCTCGTCCGTTGATCGGCAGGTGCTCCACTTGCAGGTGAGGTAGGCTTGGGGTCCTCAGATCTTGGTAGATGCCATATACAACATGGCACAGAATTAACGCACACCCTCAGACACCCCAATTAGAATATTTAATTATAATTAAAAAACATGCAAAATAATTTTACTTTTATTTAATTAAATATGGTTTATTTAAGTTACTAGTTATACTCATCGAGGGCAAATCGTATGGGCATATTAGCGCTTTAGCCTACCGACCTACACACACAGAGAGACACGCACGCACACATCGCTTAGCACCGAAAAGTGCCGCAAAAAAATAAAAATAAAAAAAATTACCTATTTTTTTAATATTTTTAATCGATTGAGTAGCCGATTTATAACAAACTACTTTCTTGGTGTAACCCTTATTATTTTACATGTGGTATACCCTAAAATAACCCTTGCTGCATTTACCTGAGCATAGCATTGCTGCATTTGAGGGCTAGCTCGAGCCCGTCCAGCCAGCAGTGTCCAGCGGCCTGAGACGGCGCGCGGAAAATCAGATGGGCCGTCGGCAGTGGCTGGACTACCGCACCTGGCAAATTACATCGCATACATCATCACAGCCCATTAACGTCTCACTACTGAGCACGAACTACTGCGAAGCGCTCGTAGCTCTGCGGAGCTCGGTGGTCGGAAACGATCACCGAAGTACAGCAGAGTTTACAGAGGTCAGTCCTTGAATGGGTGACCGTTTGTGTGGCATTTGATATCGAGCGCTTCCGTGCTTCGGAAGGCACGTTAAGCCGTTGGTCCCGGTTATCACCAAATGTGGTAGTCGTTAAGCCATGTTAGAGGCCTAATGGGCGGCTTGAAAAATTCTAACAGCAGGACGCCATACACCTGCCTCCGCCAATCCGCACTGGGTCAGCGTGGTGGAGTATGACCCAATACCCTCACACTTTGATATGTGAGAGGAGGCTCGTGCTCAGTAGTGGGACGTTAATGGGCTGTGATGATGACTGAGCACGAGCCTCCTCTCACATACCAAGGTAATGACCAAAAAAGAAAGAGTAGTCTCGCTTAAAAAATGATGGATTGAATTGGCGAACAAATAACTATAAACTGCAGCATTTATGAATTTCATATGTAGATACATTAATAAATAACAATTGTAACTGGAGCAAGTATTCGACGTTTTAATTGAGAGGATTTTAAATTATAATTTTCACATCACAGCCCATTAACGTCCCACTACTGAGCACGAGCCTCCTCTCACATACCAAGGTGCGAGGATATTGGGTCATACTCCACCACGCTGACCCAGTGCGGATTGGCGGAGGCAGGTGTATGGCGTCCTGCTGTCAGCACATTCCAAACCGACCATTAGGCCTCTAACGTGGCTTAACGACTACCACATTTAGTGATAACCGGGACCAACGGCTTGATGTGCCTTCCGAAGCACGGAAGCGCTCGATATCAAATGCCACACAAACGGTCACCCATCCAAGGACTGACAAACTGTAAACTCTACTGTACTTTGGTGATCGTTTCCGACCACCGAGCACCGAAAAGTTACGAACGATTCATAATCGCATTAGAAAGAAAGAAAGTAACATTTATTAATAGCACAAAAACGGTAAAAGTACAATTAGTTATCAATGTTTTAACATATTTTTGTGCAGTCAAGTTAAGTCATTAAGTTAAGGTAGAAATATAATTTTAAAAAATTAACATGCTATGGCCGATTAAGGGTTTATAATGCAGGTAGTTTTTAGTGTAAAGGATTTAATAATTAGAAAAGTAATAATAAAAACTACTATTTAACCATAACAAAAAATATGTTAAAACTATTTCTACCAAAAACTACTATTTCTGGATAATCAAAAATTTACAAAATGTCTCTTTAGTTATATTTTTGTTTGTATGTTAGGTTAATTATCTAATCCTAAGTTTATCAGACACATTCTACAATTTCTACCAAAAACTACCACATGTGAATACCAACCAATAGTCTCGTTATGAGGCCCTCGCGGCGCCCAGATACTCTGCTCCAGCGGATGGTAGAGTTTGAAGCAGAAACCGTCCTTCTTGCTAGGTCTCTCGATGACTTGACAGGAGGTTAGCAGCACTGTTCCCACCCAGTGGCTACTCTGTAACCAAGAGATTAATTTACATATAAATATTTACGCCTTATTCCCTGAAGGGGTAGGCAGAGGCATATTATACGCCCACACTTCGCCAATTATATTGTTGGTCCCACGTAATAGGTGGCGAGCCTATTGCCGCTTACCGGGCACTGTTATGTTCGCCAGAGCCTCGTCTGTTGATCGGCAGGTGCACCACTTGCAGGTGAGGTTGGCTTGACTATCCGTTGGTTATCCTTAAATGTTTATTAAATTTAAATTTCAGGTATTAAACCAAAAAACTTTTTTTACAACTGCCAAGCTATGATACAGTTTGTCGACAGTAAGTGTAATATATTATCATCATCTCAGCCCATTAACGTCCCACTACTGAGCACGAGCCTCCTCTCACATACCAAGGTGCGAGGGTATTGGGTCATACTCCACCACGCTGACCCAATGCGGATTGGCGGAGGCAGGTGTATGGCGTCTTGCTGTTAGAATTTTTCAAGCCGCCCGATTAGGCCTCTAACATGGCTTAAAGACTACCACATTTAGTGATAACCGGGACCAACGGCTTAACGTGCCTTCCGAAGCACGGAAGCGCTCGATATCAAATGCTACACAAACGGTCACCCATCCAAGGACTGACCTCTGTAAACTCTGCTGAACTTTGGTGATCGTTTCCGACCACCGAGCACCGCAGAGCTACGAGCGCTTCGAGTGCCGTATATAGATACTTTTAATATTGTCGTGGTAGAACACTATATTCTAGTCTTGATGGTGTCGTTATGGGCGAAAGGAAAGGCAAGTTAGCCACCTCTCACCATTTGTGACGAATCTTTTTTCTCTGTTTTAAAAGTGAATTTTTCTACAACTACATAGAACCTTTTTCAATATTTGTAGCTTACGGGCGCCGGATTATGTATATATGGCGCATGGTTTGAATACTAGCGTTTTTAATATTGTTTTGCGTTTCAAAATCGTTTAAAGCCCTTTTTGAAGAGCGGATTATGTATGTATGGCGCATGGTTTGAATACTAGCGTTTTTAATAATGATTTGCATTTAAAAATCGTTTAAAGCCTTTTCTGAAAAGCCTGCTATATTCTCTGGAGAAAAAAGTCGCCTTGTTCCACAATATATGCGACAATAATCAATTAATAAATTCTTTTTTCTTTCAAAATTTATGACTGCAGAACACAAGATTTTGTTGTTTTAATATTAAGTATTTTTATTGTAACTGGCGGGAGAAAAAACCAACTTTGACGATTTTCTTGCCCGTTCTTTTACGATCAAGCTCCCGCCCGCAGTGAATGGGCGCGCTAGTTTATAAGTATTGACATTCATAAGAGCTCTATTCAGCCAAACTTTAATCAATGATTTTTGATTTAGACACAAATTACGACCGATATGGCGTGGTGGCGAGGGTATACTCGCTCTTCGCTCCAAGATCGTGGGTTCGATTCCCACACAAGACAAATATTTTTTCTGGTCTGGGTGTTTCCCTATGTATATTAAGTATTTATTTACAAATAGTATTTATGTATGTTTATCCGTTATTTAGTATCCACAACACAAGTTCTTAATGATACTTATCTTGAAACTAAATAATTGGTGTAATTGTTAGAAAATATTTATTTATGCATTAATAAAAATTTTTTACTAACCTTGGCCTTTGGACTTTTGTAGAGCAGAAGTAAACCAGGTTTCAAGACACACCATAACTTGGTCCAAGACTTTAGGGATCCGCGGACCTGTCAAAAACAAATACGAGTTTGATAAATCGATAGATAATGTCATAAATTAGTTTTTACAAGTCTATCTCAAATCGCAATGCGAGGTGGTGCTGTCGCAAAAGGAGGCCGAGCGGAAGAGAAAGAAAGAAAGAAAAATATTTATTCAATGCAAAATGCAAAAAAAAAATAACAAGAAATAAGTTAACATAAATCAATAATAGAATAATAAGAACTTAGGTGAAAGAAGAACTCAACTTGTATTGAAATGTTGCTCAATCAGCCTATTGTCAAACATATCGCAGATATATCTTAACTTGTATAATAAAATCAATAGGGACATATATTTATACGACAAGACACTCCGTGCTTGTAAAAATTTACTCACTACATGGCTAGCACTTAAATTATATGAAGAAACTGAAGCTGTACTAGATAAATTAAGCATTTAAATCTGGATATCACTTATATTATTATGTCGCGCATGTAAACACGCACACACACGCACGCACGCACACACACACACACACACACACACACACACACACACACACACACACACACACACACACACACACACACATTTACTCACATCACTATTGCTATCACTCTAAACTATAATGACTAATATTGTCTGCGATTTGAATAAGTTTTAATAATAGTTTCCATGTTAAGGAAGAGTAGTGTCTTCTGTCACAGGCTTTTATAAGCTTAAAAGGAGACACTTATCATTATTTAAGTTATTTGATTTTGTTATTATGTAATAAAATAATTTTTCATTTTCATTTTTCATATCGGGACGCTGATTTTCCGTGAGCACCTTTTCAGAAGGTAATAATAACGCACAATATTTCAATATGTTTGTAAGACATAAATAGTTTAGGTTGAAATATGTTAAGGCTCCGCTCTCTCTTTTCGGCTACGTCGTTGGCGCAGAGTCCGGGGGCAGGGGGGGGGCCCTACCGTCTAGCTATAGACCCTCTACGAAGTCGGCCACATACGCCATGGTCGCATAAAAAGGTAGGGGGGGCGCGTTACACTGCACCTTTCTGAGGTCCTCCCGTTTCTGGTACATTGGCCACAGGCGGGGTCTCAGAAGCTTTAAGCCTAGACACTGGCCCCCCGCATCGTTTCAACAGCGGTGGGCGTCGTCGGAAGATTTTTAGTGGGTAGGACTACCGGTGGTCGCGTCTGCCGCAGTGAGCCCCACATTCCCCTCTCGGCCCCTCTTTGACCGGGAGGCAGTGCGTAAATGCATTTCGTTACCGACGTAAACAAAAACAAACTTTCAAGGAACTGAATCAGGCCTCTAAAATAGCGAGGGTGGTCTTCCCTGTGTATACTGGTAGTCGCGACCGACATCTTAACCTTTTATGTGATGGGTTTATGTATTTAACTCATGTGATGAGTCTCGTGGGTCTTCTTGTGTGTACTGAGTTCGTGAATACAGTAGTTACCTTCAACCAATCCGCCAATACGACAACAGCGGGATCCTCAATTGAATGCAGTAGTTGCGACGCGACTCGCTGCTTTTCTCTCCTGTAATGTTGCCGCTGCGCTTTGTAGCTCTCCTTCCGGGAGAGCGCTGTGCTGGTCCGGGATATGCTGCCTACTGCTGTCTCCGAGGACTGCGAAAATAAGAAATAAGTTGGTTAAAAACAAATTTTAATTTGGTAGAAATAAACTACTACATGGTAGAAAATTATGGAAATTGGTAGAAAATAATCCACTAAATAGTAGAATCAATCTAATAATTGGTAGGAACAATTCTACTACATAGTAGAAAGATTCTATTAGGAGGCATAATGTCCATAACAAAGAAAGAGACGGTGTGTGCCTACCTTGTCTGACGAAGTCCCGTCTGGCGGAGGGTTCCTGGCGTCTCCGGAGGCCGGGGTGACCGGGGCAGGGACGTGAGAGGTCGGCCCGGGCGAGCGCGGCGGGGGCGTTAACGTGGGCTCACCTGCACACAAAACACTTTATTTTATTCCAAAAACAACACATATTAGTGTAAGGATACCGATTACACATCTCATGTCTGTACTTTATTGTATGAAATTGCATTAATAAGTTGTGAAACGACTTCATTGTTAGGATGTCAAATTATCGTTTTAGGTTAAGGAAGTATTTTGTATTCACTAGCATAGATTAAATTGTTGACGTCACATCCGATTAGATAAAAGTTTACTTTATTTATTACTGGAGTGGGGTTTAGAATTTTGAAGGGAACTGCTATAACATTTGGTAGTCAGTTACGTCTGGGCTCTGATTTGAAGCAGTCCATCCTTAAGTTTAAGAAGTGTATTATAAAATTGTAAAAGTGTTAAAGAGTAAGAGTATAATTAATAAATTATTGGTTAACAGTGTGTGCTGTGCTATTTCAAGGGGGTGCTGACTAAAAACAGGTTGTAATCTATTGTAATTTATTCTACTTATTAATAATAGCCTTATTAACTAGTATCTGGGTGATATAGTGACACGTGTTTAAAGATCAGTTAACGAATAAATGATTTAATATGTAACATTTAAAAGTGTTTTTCTTTTATATCATCACTTAATCAAGCCCTTTTATTAGGAGACACATAAGTTTAACCATATTATGATGTTTTCCTCTGAGATGCGGAGGTTAGTCGACAGTCGTTCCGTGTAATAACTGAATTCAGCCAATTCTGGTTAGACCAGTGAGCAGACTCTGGGTCCTTAACATAAGTATAGGGGACAACCGGGATAAATTCTAGGATGCGGATGACTTAAGTTAAATCAAAATTGCGGTTGTCTTTGCAGTCTGTACGTCTGTACAATCTTGGAAAGAAGCGCGAATGATGCGTCGCCACGATCCTTTAGTGACGCCCCCTGCCGCACTTCGATTGAGGCCCAATGTGTCATTGTTCAACTTATGCGCCGCGGACTATAGCGATATTCGAGTAGGTGGAAATGACCCGCGGATTATACTACCATCTCAAGCACATTAACGTCCCACTACTGCGCACAGATGACGCGTTGCACTGATGATTTGGTCAAGGCGGCGGGAAGCCGATGGATGCAAGCGACTTAGGACCGCTTAATGTGGAAATCTATAGGGGAGGCCTATGTTTAGAGTGGACGTCATATGGCTAAGATGATGATGATGATGACTGAGCACGGGCCTCCTCTCATGACCCAAGGTGAGAGGGGTTGTGTTAAACATATATACTTATTAGGTTAATATACATAAAAAAAACACCTAGCCCAGAACAAATATTCATGTTTATGCAAACAGTGATTTGTCCAGGGGGCCTACCGCCGAATTCGATGGATTACCGGTAATCCATCTAGATCAAACTTTGTTTTGCGTTCATTAATCCGTACCGGGGAACCTGCCGACAGCCACCTCTCATTCATGACCTTTAGTCCGTGACAGACCAATAGGTAAAAGGAGAATGCCATTTTGTTTCGATTTCCATGAGTTCGGCGGTACGACAGAATCAATTCGAAATCCATTTTGCCTTATAATCGATTGCCATCGAACTCGGCGGTAGGCCCCCTGGGTCCTTAACATAAGTATAGGAGACAACCGGGATAAATGCTAGGATGCGGATGACGTAAGTTAAACAAAAATTGCAGTTGTCTGTGCAATCTAAGACAGAAGCGCGAATGATGCGTCGCCACGATCCTTTAGTGACGCGCCACCCCCCCTGCCGCACTTCGATTGAGACCCACTGTGTCATTGTTACTATAGCGGACAATAGCGATGTTCAAGTAGGTGGAAATGACCCGCGGATTATACTACCATCTCAAGCACATTAACGTCCCACTACTGAGCACAGATGACGCGTGATTTGGTCAAGTCGGCGGGAAGCCGATGGATGCAAGCGACTTAGGACCGCTTAATGTGGAAATCTATAGGGAATTGAACCCACGCCCAAAAGCGGAGTGCGGGTATACTCGCCACCACGCCATGTCGGTCGTCAATGTCGACATGGCTTATATAGTATAACGACTCTCACTTATTATTTTAGTGGTAACATGGACCAAAAACTTTACGGCCATCCGAGGCACGGCTTAATTGCCACGGAAATGGTACCCCATCTGACATCTGCCGTCAAATCTTGACAAATTCCGACAAAGAATACATTTTGCTTTTATTTCTCTCTCTTTTTTGATTTTGGTACCGCTCGCGTCTCTTTCATTGTTGTTAAATGATTTATTTTAATTCCATTTTGTTTGTGAATATCTGTTGATCTATAGAGATAATGAAATAAATTTTATATTTTTTTTTATTTTTACATCAGCCATGTCATATTAACGTTTAACGTCAGGCAGCTAAACCTACAGTAGGCGGCACGAAAGTCTAGTGCTGACCGTTTATAGTAGTCGAAAATAAGGTATCGCAAGGGAGAGAAAGGGCGTGCGTAAGCGCTCATTGGCTCTCCAGTCGTACTCTCTCACTCACTCTATGCGCAGCTATCCCTTCCAAATTTTGTTCATCGCTAGACTTACGTGCCGCTACCTATAGCAATGTAGAACTTTTGACTTCTTGGCGGGAAAGTGAAGCGTCATGTCTGCAGTTTTGTTTTATTTTAGAAAATTTGTGATATTTGAACATTAATGTGTGAAAACGGTGGGTGATTAATCGTTGAGTGTTTGTGAACGTACATGAGCGTTGGCAAATTAAACAAAACAGGGCAACATTACTTTTCAAATTAACTCATGAAGTCCATGTGAGATCTCAGTATAGTTCCACATCTTTACTAAGGGCTTAAGGGGTTTAGGGGGATAGCATTTACCATTTATCATATTTATCACCACTCATTCTCATTTACTATGAGAATATATCTCTTACTTGACACTGGATGAACGCACGAAGCCATTATTTAAATAAAGAAAAATGTAGAACTTATAGAAGTGTATAGAAATAGCGGGGTAACATTCTATTATACTAACCGTATGTAGGTGTTGCTGATATTGACACTGGCAACACTACGTTCAGTTGTTGGTGTTGTTTCTGAAAACATACAAAATGGGGTTATAGTCTGAGATTGACGATTTTTTCCCATTATTTTTAAAAGGATTTGATTTTAAAATATGAATATGGCAACACTAACACTACGTTCAGATGTTACTGTTGTTACTGAAAACATATAGCTTTTTTTGATAAAATAGGAGTTACTCATGTTACCTACAGACAAACCAGTCAAACGGTTTTGTGGGATATGTTTTTATATAACTTGTATTATTTAAAGGAAATAAACGTTTTATCTATCTATCTTATATGATTCATATCAGAATAGCCTGCAAGAAACGGCAGTTTAGTCCCAAGCGTTTTTATCTGCCATATAGTATTTGATAGAATAGTATCCCTTTGAAGACAGCTTCCGTTTTATTGTTAATTTAAATTTCTTTAGGCTTAATTGCTGTTTATTGCTTGGGATTCTATTGTAGAATCGCACACATTAACCTCTAAGCGATTTAACTTGAATTACTATTAAAAGTATTAATAACTGCTTTAATTGAGATATGCAAAAGTTACAACAATTCTTCAGACAATGTGCGTTTAATAAAGATCTTAATAAATATAATACTTATGGATAATAAACCATACCAATAATTTTAAGATCACATACTAAAACCTGTATCATCTGCAGTATAATAGTTTCACAATTATTTTCAAATCAAACTGTAGCTTAAATTTTACTTTTTAAATTATAACATATTTAATGAAGTACAGCGGACCCCCGGTAATTCGACAAACGTGTTGCAGGGAAATGTCGGACTTTCTAATTATATTATAACTAAGTATACCTAACATTTTATTACTATGAAATTCAATGAAAATAACAACTATAAACTACCCGTAGTCAAAAAAATTGCAAATATTTACGAATTATTTAATGAACAACTAAATTTAACTTACTAGTAATTAAACAGCGTCCTTCCTCCTCTCTCCTACACTATGCTGTGCCCGACAGGATCCACAATTGATACTTTTGTACCTAAACTACCATCTTGTAAAACACATTGTTCGAACGGAATCAAGTATTGAATAATTTGTCGGACTACTGAAAACTACATCAAATTCCATTATAGTCCAGATTTTATGATAAAGATAATTCGACAAATTACAGCTCAAAATTAAAAGATTATCATAAAGTTGCAATCTGTTTGATTATGCATCAGCGTTATTTGTGAAGATTTTCGAAAACAATGTTTGTGTTGCTACATTCAACAGTGATAAGCACGTCGGATTACAGGGGGCGGCGGATTAGACAGGGGCCGGTTTACCGGGGGTCTACTGTATGTTTGTTTAAAATATTCGCCAACAGTAGCATATAATTTTCAGGTGGCACTGAAGCCAATCTGATAAAAAGAGGCAGCCTACGGACGCTTGCAATTCAAGGTATAGGTAGGTATTAGCGCCTAGAAGACCTATTTAGTCTACCAGTTGTGACTACTTTTTATCAGACAGGCCGATTTTTGGTAACAAGAAATAAAAGGAAGATATTTAAACTCACCTTCCCAATGTAGTTAGGAGTCGAAGTGTGAAAGTGCACGTCAGGCCTCAGCGCCGGCGAAGAAGGAGTGGTAGAAGGAGAGGAAGGCTCTAAAACTGGAGAGGAACTCATAATGAGGGTAGTCAAAACATCTCTGTCAGAGTACGCAACGGAACACGCGGGAGAGAGGATTTATCAGTCGCTCGCGAGCTTTCGTGGTGAGCGGACGTGTTCTAAATTTAAAGCAGAGCGTTTAAATTTGGAATCATAGCTTGATTTTTTTTGTTAAATGGAATGATAATGTTGGCGTATGTAAGGGAATGTATATGTGTTGGATAGTTTAGGGAAAAAGGAATGGTTTCCTGTAATAGAAATTTGGATTTTATTAGTAAAGGTTGAAGAATGTCTCACATAAAAGGTTTCTAAATAATAAAATGCTACACGAAAATATCTATAATAGGAACTCAGTACAAATGTTACACTTTTCTAAGGTCGTGGGTTTGATTCCAACACTGGGCTAATATTTATGTGATGTTTTCGAATGGGTTTCTTCCCTTTAAAGGTCGTCGGTTCGATCCTCATACGTTAAAACTATTTATGTGCATGAACTGTATTTGTCTGGGTTTTTTTTAATTAATTTAATTTTATATCTGGACTTTAAGGAAAATGGTGGCAGGCAAAGTTTCGAACAACATAATTATTATAAAACAATAGAATTTAAAAATAAATTCATCTCTTTGGATATCCCTTAATTAAAACCATAGTACCGCGTAGTCTAAATATATTGAACACATAGGTAATTTTATATGAATGTAGCTTTTTGGTATTTATGTATCCATGATGAGTCTAAAATAGACTATAATTATTATTTACTTGCTGATGTGGCGACTGTTTAGGAGCATAAGGTCAAATTGGCAAGAGATTGCAAATTGTAAAAAGTAGTAATAATTACTTAAAATTAAAATTAAAGTATTAATTTTAAAGCGCACTTTTGCAGATGCTGTTTGAATAGATTTCTTTAAATGGTAAAAAAAATAGCCTCAACCCACAGTAAAAAAAATATTAATGCGCTTTTGACTATGTGCGCTTTGACTATTTTTAAGAAAGAGGGTCAAAAGTACCCTAAACCGACATGCGTGTATGAGGAGGTTAATGAGTGTGAATGAAGCTAAAAGGTTGTGCCAAGATCGTAGCAAGTGGAAGGATGTGATCTCTGCCTACCCCTACGGAAAAGCGGCGTGACATTATGTATGTATCACTGTGCGCCTAATTCGACGGCGACTTCGTCCGCGCAGGATTTATAAAGTTAAGCCTATGTTATTTTGATGCGTAAGCTTAATTATTGTAAAGTTACATTGAAATTCATTCAGGTATTTTCTCCTACCAAATTACCCTTTAACTAAAAAAAGACATTCTTTTGATATCATTTTCATTTCTTTTTCAAATTATAAATTGAACTTAGTAAGTATACCTAACTTAGATCAGGCGAACGAATTCGTGGTGAGTAAGCTATATACAAGATTTATAAATTTACATTATTTTAATTGTATAGGTGTATAGGGATCCTACCAAGATCTTAAGAGTCCAAGTCACCTGCAAGTGGTGTACCTGCCGATCAACAGACGATGCTCTGGCGAACATGTAAGTTCCCGGTAAGCGGCAATAGGCTAGCCACCTATTACGTAGGCCCAATAAAGTAATTAACGAAATGTCGGCATATTATATGCTGCCTACCCTTTCGGAAAAACAAGCATGAATGTGTGTTTGTATGTGTATTCTTTTAATTAAGTTTTCACCTCTATTTGATATGTGTTAGTTCAAATTTGAACCTAATTCACCTTAGTTAACGTTAAGTATTCTAGGTGATTCGAATACTACTTAGCACTAAGCTAACAAACAGTGCAAACACTAACAATGTTCAGTAGGTATATGGCTTATTAGGTCACTTGTGTTGCCTTTGCTAATAATCCTCTGTGTGTAACTTATAGGGTTCCGTACAATAAAAGATTTTCTTTTTACTTATATAGATTGTTTTTTTGGAATATTTTAAACACATTTTTTCTTGATGTAATTTTTTGCATTTACAATGCTTTTTACAGTTATGAGAAATTATTATTACATAATGGGTGACATTGTATTGTAATGTTAACAGTAATTGTAAAGTAAGTAACTTGAAATTGTAAATCAAGGTTTTAACTAAAAGAAAATGTAAAATTAATATTAATAATGCATGTTGTGGTTTCTTGTAATTAAGAAAACACGGGGTAACATTTTGATTTATTCAAATTCAAATTCATAATCATTTATTCAAGTTTGGTTGGTGGTATAATTTACAGCCATGCTGTCTTGTCATCTATATAATCTTGCATTCAATATATGCTTCCTTAATAAATTTTTCTTTAAATTTTTTTTTTTTTTTAATATTCTTGATTGATTTTGTATATTCGAAATGTGTATATTTAGTTGTAGATCCAAAAAAACTAAATAAACAGTCGTTTACATATTACATTTTGATATCTAACAATGAATATTGTACAGTAAGTGTTGGTTAGATTATGTTATCTGTTTCCTGTACATCATTCCACTTTGTGTTATCAGGACTTAAAAAAACGGCTATCAATTTAAATCGATAGTAAAATCATCTTTTCCGAAATGTATATTCATATAACATGGTTTAAAGTCACGAAGCGACGATATCCCAGTGGCGAGACCCCTTGCCGTTAAATTCAGAGGGTCTCGGGTTCAAACCCCGTTGGCGCAGCTATGAATTTTCGAAGTTATGTGCGGAATTATCGCTTGCTCTGTGCCTCGGAAAGCTAATTAAGCCGTTGGTCCCGGCTGTCATGAACATCTATGGCAGTCGTTATTAGGAAGTCAGTGTCTTCTAACAGACTGACAGCTGGTTTAACCATAGAATGATGTTACCCCCTGGGTTGCGGAGGTCAGACGGAAGTCGCTCCATGTAATAACTGAAATTCAGTCAAATCTAGTTGAACCAGTGAGCAGATGCTGGGCCCTAAGCTTAAGTCTAGGGCAACCGGGATAATGCTAGGTTATGATGATGATGGTTTAAAGTCAAAGTCTAAGAGACTTATTACAAAACGAGTTGTAAAGTTAGACCAGGTTTAAAACTAGTCGGACACCGTGGTGCGGTGGCGCGGTGCGGCCCAGGCGGCGGCTCTGGGCAGGTGGCGGCGGCAGTTGGAGGTTGCAGCCAGCGCTGGAGATTCGTCGTCTCGGCGCCGAATATTGGCGGGGATCGGGCCCATTGTAGACAGATGGGCTCGACGGAGGTGGGGGTCGGTGACTTTTCGTCTCACGCAGGTACTCTCGGGGCACGGCTGCTTCGGGAGATACCTGTGTATTGTCACGAGAGGGGAACCGACCCGGGAATGCCACCACTGTGGCTGTTCAGAGGACACTGCTCAGCACACAATGGTGGAGTGCCCAGCGTGGGCAGGGCCGCGAGCGACATTGGTCGCGGCCCTGGGGGATGGCGACCTCTCGCTGTCGACCGTTTTGAGAAAAATGGTCGACAGCGAGAGGGCTTGGGAGGCAATGGTCTCCTTCTGCGAGGACGTCATGTCGCAGAAGGAGGCCGCGGAGCGGGAGAGGGAGCGGGACCCGCTCTCTCTCCGGCTTCGTCGTGGACGCGGCGGGCGCGCCCGGAGGGGTGATACCCTCCGGCGAGCTGCCGCGTCTGGAGGGTCTCGGGCGGTGGGTGCGGGGGCACCTGCCGTCTAACGACGGGATCCTCGGGGCGCTTCACACCAGTGCGGAGGTACGAGGGGCGCTAACGTTGCTCCCCTCTGGGGAGGTCCGCCCTCCACAACATCTTGGTGGGCGGATGCATCCGCTGGCGGGGTCGCGGACGACACGTGTTTACCGTGACCCCGTTCTTCCTGTGGATAAGCGGTGGGTGTGGGTCCTTGTTTAGTGGGTATTCCGCCCGATTGGTTGGTCGGTGGGGGCGGCGAGTCCCACATATCCTCGTCTCTCCCCCCCGGGGGGGCGAGGAATGCGTAAATGCATTTTTGGGACCTTAAAAAAAAAAAAAAAAAAAAAAAAAAGGTTTAAAACTAGTGCTGTCACTGTCACCATTTTATCACATAAAATTGAGAGCATCAGTTTTAAACCTTGTTTAACTTCAGATCTTGTTTTGTTATAATTAATATTAAAGAATTTAAAAGTGTGAGTGTCGGCGTACACGCATTTAGTAATAAGTTCAATTAGATTTTTACTTGTTTGTTTGTTACGGGTTCTTTCTAAATTTACATTTATATTGTCTTCTTTAATTTGTATTGTGTATTGCTAGTGATAGTTTTTTTTTAAATTTAATTGTGTTATTTAATTTAATTGTTTGGTGTGATTTTCATAATTTTAACTCAACTTACTAATTGATTGTAAAATAATTGACTTTAAGATTTTTTTTTAAATATTTTTGTTTCATGTCATTATATTTGAATTGTAAATCAAGGTTTTAATTAAAGAAAAATGTAAAATTAATAATGCATGATGTGATTTCCTGTAATTGAGAAAACACGGGGCCAGTTAACATTTTGATTGGTTTTATGTATTAGAAATGTGTATTTCTTGTTGGAGATCCAAAAATAAATAAATAACAATATTTTTTATTTCACGCAGAGCCCATAAAGTTAGTAACAATTATTCTTAATTGCTAATGTTAATATTACAATAGTAATAAGACCCAAATAGTTTAATGCAATCATGGACAAGTAATCAGAAATTATAAGGCTTTATTCTTAATGTGATTGGTCAAAATGGCTCAAGGATGCGTAACTCAAGTTAGGTAGTAGATAAAGAACAAAAAAATTTGGAGTTCGATCTCGTGGAATGAGCTGGTTAAATATTAACTCTTAAAAAACGCATAACAAGTGTTTAAACGTGAGTTTAAAAGTTCTGTAAATATAAAAGCTATCACATGCACCATCAGAAAGCGACGATAGCCTAGTAGCAGGACCCACAGACTTCTAATTCAGAAGGTCTAGGGTTCAAACCCTGGTGGCGCTCCTATGACTTTTCGAAGTTGTGTGCGTAATTATCGCTTGCTCCGTGCCTCGGAAAGCACGTTAGACCATTGGTCCCGGCTGTCATGTCATGGCAGTCGTTATTTATTTATTCAATATTACATACAATGTAGGTTTACAGATCAAGTCCAACACACCCACAATTCACAATCATAACACAAACCAATAATTTTCGAAAATAAAGTAAAAACCAGATAATTTATTGATTCAGACGTTACTTTGCGGAAATCCATTGTAAGCAAGTGATGGATTAAAAGTATCTTTGTAACAATTCCCGCGCTATTATAATTTCCAGAAAAATAGAAAAACTATTCAACACGACACGTCTTCTGCCTACCTTTGCGGGATGTATGTATGTATGTTTTTATATAAATATAAAAAAAAAATTATAAATGTGACGTCATGAAATTTAGGACCCCTCCCACCCCCTTGTCACACATCGTCGACCATGAATGGCCCCTTATCGTGGAACTAAGTGATTGGAGTGATGGTTAGAGTTTTTTTTTAATTATACGGAATCAGTTCCAAGTTCGATTCACGCTTGGCCAATTCACTAACAACATTGTTGTGTAGGTACACACTACAAACAGTTATAATACGAAGGTAAGCGTAGATCATTTAGCGATCCTACTTTATGCAGCTATGCTCTATTTTTATTTACGAGTTCCCACGACACTGATCCTTGGGTCATGGGTTTGATTCCTAGCTATTTATTATTTACAAGTTATTTTCTTCTTTTATTTTAAATCATGTAACTGCAGAACACAGGTTTTTGTAGATTTGTCAAATTGTTTTACTACTAAGTACATATTCTTTGTAACTGGCGGGAGAAAAAACTAACCTTGACGATTTTCTTGCCCGTTCTTTTACGATCAAGCTACCGCCCGCAGTGAATGGGCGCGCTAGTTTTTAAGTTTTGACGTTCATAAGAGCTCTTTTGAGCCAAAGTTGAATGAATGAATATGAATTTGAATTTAGCAATGAACAATAACCAGTCGCTCAGTGAAGCGTCTTCCCCCAAAAATTATTGTGTTTGTCTAAGTTTAGTTTATGTCTACATATGTATTTAGAAAAAGATTGTGAAAACCAGTCTACAAAAGTTTTTTCTTACCAATTATTTTTCATTGACAATTTCGACCATCAGCGAACATAAGCTACCAAGCTTTTAAAAACAAAGAAAAATTTAACGACGTTTATATTCACACGTGCAATGAAAAACGAAGTGTTTACATCATAAAAATCATTAACTTTGATGTAAAATTATCTACACGAACATATTAACATAGACAGATTTAGATAACCAGATGATTTACAAATATCAAAATACACAGGAAGATCCAAACGTAGAAAACAATTAATAGCTCCTTCATCTTGTTTAAAACTTGTATCATCCGGCCCTCTACAAATGTCCATAAAAAATTATAATCACTTGCCTGAGTCCCTAAAAATATTAAGTATATAATAGGTTGGGGAAAAAGTCTTTTCGTATTTTTGTATGAAAAGTCAAGACATTTTTTTCAAAGTTTATTTACATTTATTTACAATATATATGTACCGTTTTGTTGAATAACTTTCTGCCATTTTGTGGGCAGAGACATTATCCCGTTACTGTAGAAACTTTGGGACTTCTGATCAAAAAAACGGGACAAATAGTTTTGGCAGTCCTCTCTTGAGGTCAACCTTACAGAACCTAAAGAATTCTGCAGAGACCGAAACAGGTGAAAATCTGAAGGCGCAAGGTCAGGGCTATATGGTGGATGCACTAGGACCTCCCAGTCGAACTCTCTTAATTTTTGCTGAGTGGCTAAAGATGTGTGTGGTCTAGCGTTATCGTGATGAAAGACCACACCCTTCCTGTTGATCAATTCCGGCCGTTTTCTCTCGACTGCTTCCTTTAATCTCATCAGTTGCTGGCAGTAAAGATCAGAATCGATGGTTTTGCCGGGCGGTAAAAGCTCATAATAAACAATGCCCTTCCAATCCCACCATACACACAGCATCACCTTATTTCGTGTTAGGCCAGGTTTGGCCACAGTCTGTGAAGCCTGGCCAACTTTCGACCACGACCTTTTTCGCACGTTCTTGTCGTACGTGATCCACTTTTCATCGCCTGTTATCAATCTCTTCAAAAACGGCTCGGTTTCATTACGTCTCAATAATGAATCGCAAATGAGTACACGGTTCATTAAGTTTCTTTGAGTGAGCTCGTGTGGCACCCAAATATCGAGCTTTTTTGTATAACCAGCTTTCTTCAAATGGGTCAAAACTGTTCTGTGGTCAATTCCCAGTTCTTCAGCTACATCGTAACTACTAATATGCCGATCTTGCTCCACTCTTTCAAAAATGGCGTCCATTTTATTCGTAACAGGGCGACCAGAGCGAGGTGCATCTTTAACATCAAAATTTCCGGACTGAAAACGTTTGAACCAAATTTGTGCTACTTTTACTGACACTGCATCAGGTCCATAAACATCACAAATTTTTTTCACCGCTTGAGTTGCATTTTTGCTTTTTTTATAATAAAATTTTAAAATGTATCGAATTTCTTCATTAGATTCACTCATTTTTACGGAGAGAAAAACAAATGAAAAATAGCGGGAAACAACTTTTTTTTATTTTTTTCTTTTCTTTATAATGGAACCTTTTTAATGTTACCAAAACCAGCCAGACACAAATAGTACAGTCAAAAAATTTTTATAATAAGTTTATACCTACGTTATGCGAAAAGACTTTTTCCCCGACCTAATAAAACAATTTACTAAACAATTAAAAAACTTACTGATTGCGAAATGTTATTACACACTTCACGAATATTTTGACGACAAACTCTATTAAAAGCCTATAGTGATTTATTATATAAATTATGAGTTAATGTTAAATATAATAATAATACTGTATAAATATTGTTTTTTGTTGATTTCATATTTGTGTTTTAGTGAGTTTGTTAGTTTATAGAATAATTAAGTACGTAGTTTTGTAATATGTTTATTTATTTTATTTATTTATTTATTTATTTATTGAGAAAACCAACAGCGTATACAGTTAAACAATTAACATAAGTACTTAAAGCTAGTATGGCCAATAACAGGTTTCCCTAATATATCAAACAATGTGAGTGGTAAGCAAAGAAACAATTACAAGCAATAAAATATAAAAGAGGCAGTTGCTGTCTAGTGCTAATAACTCCTGGTAATTCTGGCAGTTATGTGGTAATTAAAGAACATGAAACTAATATAATTACATAAATAAAATAACAATATAATAGAGGCTATGAAATAATGTTAATGTAATGGCTATGAAATAATGTTAAAGTAATGGTTATAAAATAATGTTATAATAAAGGTTATGGATTAAATGATAAAACAATTTTAAGGAATTGCGGAAACTAAAAAGACTTAATTTTGTCCTTTAGCGTGGTCTGTACATGGTGTTTGAAGGAACTTTTAGAATTAGAAAAGATATCAATGTGTCCAAATAGTTCGTTATATGTACGTGCCAGACGAGAAAGAACTGAGTTACGATGATACTTAGCATTGTGTCTCGGAGTCTGCAACAAGGGAGTGACGCGGGTGCGGTACTTTGGAGCACTGAACATAATTTTAGTAACGAGATCCGTACAGTCAATTTTACTGTTTAGTACATCATGTAACAAAGCCATGCCCAAAACAATACGCCTATGCTCCAAAGACATAATATCAAACTCAAGGCAACCGTCATTATAACTGTCCAGACTTTTACGGCAACGAAAACCAAGATGGTTTATAAATATTTTCTGAATACGCTCCAAACGGGTTTTATAGAGATTATACTGTGGAGACCATATAGGGCTTGCATTCTCCAGTACACTCCTAACATAAGCAAAGTAGACAATCTTAATGACTCGGATATCAGAAAATGGCTTACAGGTGCGAATAATAAAACCAAGATTTTTATAAGCCTTGGAGACAATTTCATCGATATGAGAGGATAGTATCATTTTTTGATCGAGATAAACGCCTAAATCTCTTACACAATATTTACGGCTGATTTGAACTCCATCAAAGTGATAATTATGTACAATGGGCTTGGGTTTCCGCGTAAATGTAATACACTCACACTTAGCCGAGTTTACTATAATATTATTTTCCTTGTAATATACAAATAAACGATCCAAGTCTCCTTGCAAAAGTTTGCAATCATAAACAGTATTAATCCTACAGAAAATCTTTTTGTCGTCCGCGTACATAAGGTAATTAGCATGTTCGAGGCACTGTCCTATGTCATAAAGGTATGCATTATAAAGAAGAGGGCCCAAATGCGAGCCCTGGGGAACTCCTGTAGGGATGTTGACAAAATTCGAGCGATAACCACCTATTACGACAGCCTGAGAACGATTCATGAGATATGATTTGGTCCACCGGAGCAAGTCACCGTGAATGCCTAGGACTTTCAACTTGTTAAGCAGGATCACGTGATCCACACGATCGAATGCTTTTTCAAAATCAGTGTAAATCACGTCAACCTGCCCTCCACGGTCCATATTCTCAAGAACAAATTCAGAAAAACATGCCAAATTAGTTGTAGTGGAGCGCCCCCTAAGGAAACCATGCTGGCGCTCGGGGATAGAGCGTGAAAGCAGACCATAAATAGCCTCATACACAATTCTTTCGAGCATTTTAGCAGCAGTGTTTAATAAAGAAATGCCTCTGTAATTCTTTATGTCGATTCGCGAGTTCTTTTTATGCACGGGAACAATATGTGCCATTTTCCATTGATGAGGAAAGATTCCATCACGCAAAGAGCGATTAAATAAAAGAGTAAGAGGAAGAGCAAGCGATTTAGCACAACGCGACCAAAATAGAGAAGGTAGCCCATCACAACCGGCACCCTTATTTATATCTAAGGTTTTCAGCATTTTTTCGATGGTTTTTTCATTTGTTTGTATGTTAGATACTACATCAGAACACACGAACTCATCAGATGAAGGCGCCTGATTGTTGCTAGGTTCACCAAATACACTTCGAAAGAATGAGTTGAAAGCATTGCATATTTCCTGCCCCTCAGTGTACTCCTCGCCATTCAGACACATTTTCCTAGGAAAGGCAGATCCACCACGAACGGTTTTAACAAAACTCCAAAAAGATTTAGGGTTTGTATGTATGCTAATTATGATTCCCTCTCAATTTGCAGTGCCCCTACGGGGTATCAGTATTCATTGTACTACTTAGGTACCTACTTGTTTACTTGATGCAATAAAGATTTATGATTTATTACATACATACATATATGAAGCGTTCGTAGCTCTGCGGTGCTCGGTGGTCGGAAACGATCACCGAAGTACAGCAGAGTAAACAAAGGTCAGTCCATGGATGGGTGACCGTTTGTGTGGCATTTGATATCGAGCGCTTCCGTGCTTCGGAAGGCACGTTAAGCCGTTGGTCCCGGTTATCACTTAAATGCGGTAAGCCATGTTAGAGGCCTAATGGGCGGCTTGATAAATTCTAACAGCCAGCAGGACGCCATACACCTGCCTCCGCCAATCCGCACTGGGTCCGCGTGGTGGAGTATGATCCAATACCCTCGCACCGTGGTATGTGAGAGGAGGCTCGTGCTCAGTAGTGGGACGCTAATGGGCTGATATGATGATGATGATGATGACATACATACATACAGGCAGAGGCATACCATACGCCCACACTTCGCCAATTATCCACGTAAGCGGAGGCGAGCCTATTGTCGCTTATCGAGCACTGTTATGTTCGCCAGAGCCTCGTCCGTTGATCGGCAGGAGCACCACTTGCAGGTGAGGTTGGCTTGGGCTCCTTAGGTCTTAGTTGGATCCCTATACACTATATTACAAATATTGTCAGTACAAATTTGGACTTTGAGATGCAATGGCCCAGTCCCGAGACCCCACAGAGTACAAATTCATGGGGCCTTGGATTCACGTACATCACCTCCATAGGTGCTCATCTAACGCCGAATTTTTAAGATCAAAGTGGCCATTTTGGTAAAACGCCAATTTCATAAGTAAAAACCAAATATCTCAAATTAAAAAATAAACACGGTACGTACTACAATACCCTTGTCACATCATATGCCTAATAATTTCTTTAGCAACAGCCGAAAAAAGATAGCATTTGGCAGATTATAATATTTTTTATCCAATTCGGAGAATTTTTATTTTTTAAAAAGCGCTATCTTCTGATAATCAGTCATTGTGTTTACTGTTGTCACGATAAGATGGATTAATAGAAAGTACAGTCAGCCGCAAAAAATATATCATCATCATCTTATCATCATCATCAGCCTACATTTGTCCACAGCTGGGGGCCTACCGCCGAATTCGATGGATTACCGGTAATCCATCTAGATCAAACTTTGTTTACGTTCATTAATCCGTACCGGGGAATCTGCCGACAGCCACCTCTCATTCCTTCAGTCCGTGACAGACCAATAGGTAAATGGAGAACGCCATTTTGTTTCGATTTCCATGAGTTCGGCGGTACGACAGAATCAATTCGAAATCCATTTTGCCTTATAATGGATTGCCATCGAACTCGGCGGTAGGCCCCCTGGACCCATGTCCAGGCCCATGCCTCTGCAATAGCACGCCACTGAGCTCGATCTTCAGCTCTTCGTCTCCAGCCACTGCCAGCAGTTTTGCGTACATCTTCGCTCCACCTAGCTGGAGAGGGTCCTAGCTTATCGAGACGCGGTCTCTACTTTTGAACACGTCTGTATGTTCATATACTTTGACGATCGATTTGGCGTGGAGGTCAGTATACCTGTACTTCACTCCAGAGGTCGTGGGTTCGATTCCCACACAGGACAAATCTTTGTGTGCATGAACATGAATATTTGTTCTGGTCTGGGTGTTTTCCTATATATGTTAAGTATGTATTTACAAAAAAAAAGTATTTAAGTATGTTTATCCGTTCTTTAGTATCCATAACACAAGTTCTTAGTGATACTTATCTTGGAACTAAAGAATTGGTGAGATTGTAAGAGAATATTTATATATACTGTTCATAAATGCGAAAGTGAGTTTTACTATCTTATCTCATAATGCCAACTTCGCAAAACGCCAAACACCCTTACAACGTAAATTTTCTTGCAGATTCACTATAAAACTAAATTTCTTTAACTTGGTTATAAAGCTTAGCCTACATATAATATGCAATAATTATATGTGCTATGAAGATCTTCGAACTAAATATTAGGGACCGAGTGATTTACATACTCAGCGACAGACAAGCTGCACTCAAGGCTATTGCCTCAGTGCGAGTAGACTCAAGGCGGGTGCTAGAAGCTGCTCAAGCCCTTAACAGGATAACTCTCATGTGGATACCAGGCCATGCCGGATTTAAGGGGAATAAGCACGCTGACAATCTTGCTAGACAGGGCTCGGAATCGATATTCACGGGACCGGAGCCATGCATTGCACTCTCCACGAGTACAATAGCCACGACGCTAAAAAAGCATATAGTGGAGAAACACCAACAGGTGTAAGCCTTTTTCGTAGGTAGTAGGAAACAAGCTAGATTGTTAATTGG
The DNA here is from genome assembly GCA_949126915.1 of Musotima nitidalis. Lineage (NCBI taxonomy): Eukaryota > Metazoa > Arthropoda > Insecta > Lepidoptera > Crambidae > Musotima > Musotima nitidalis. The sequence continues at coordinate 6,715,105 of OX421440.1, forward strand.
GGCTCTAACAGGGCATTATGCCACGAACAAAATGCTCCACAGGATGCGACTAGTGCAATCACCACAATGTCGTAGATGTGGAGACGAAGAGGAGTCTATGGAACACCTGCTGTGTACTTGTGACTCGCTGGCTGCTTGCCGAATAGGTCTCCTGGGGGTGGCCTACCCACAGCCAAGAGACTATGGCTCCAATCTGCAAAGACTGTAAAGATTATGGCAACAATATTTGCAGATTTGGAGTGAAAGACAAGGGGATGCACAAAAGATCCGACATAAGGGTCCCAAGCAGCAACCAAGCGTAATGAACACCTAAAAAGCAGTCAATATAGCACTTAACGCTGTTTTATAGCTGGATAAGAACGTTGTAAAGATGTTGTAGCGTTATAATGTCGGTTTGGGAGTAATTATTCAGCACTAACTGTATTAAGTCTGTGTTAAGAAGTCAAAGTACGCTTAGAGTTCTAAATTAGTGTATGATAACTATCATGTACAGCTCTAAGTTTCCTGTAACGCTTCAATCCTCATTTTAGTATTAAAGTTGTATAATAGCTGAATTTTGCATATCGTCACTTACTTAATACAGCTTAGAGCTGTAGTATGGTGGTCCACAAATCTTATTTCTGTATTATGAAACAGGCAAACTCTCTTCTACAGCTTCTTTTTATAGTGTAATTGTACACTCTTTTACAGACGATAGCTGTGTAATTTCTGTCTTTGAGAGTAATAAACAGCAATAAAAATAAATGACGCCTATAATACAGCCTTAGTCTGTACAAGTGACAGAGTCGCCAATTTGATGTTATGTTATTGTATGTGGAAAAAGCGAAAAAGATTTGGTGCTATTCGAAGAAAGATTGAACAGGAATATCTAAATATTACAAATTATCAACAAAATGAAATTATTGCCGAGGAACATGGAGATATTTCAACAGATCAGATCACCTACAGTCAAGTGTCAATACCGTCGACATTTAATGAAAGGAGTTCCGTAGAAAATATTGTGAATGATCTTAGTTATATCAGGTGTAACTTAATAGCTTTACCTTCTGCAACTGATGACGACATTTTATCATGCAGCAATTCAAGTGACGGCGATAGTGAATATGAAAACAATTTATTATTTCGCCAACAAATACAAAATTGGGCCAGAGAAAGAAACATAGCTCAAGTAGCATTGAATGATTTAGCTACTATCTTAAACCTAAGATTTCCAGGAATTTTACCATGCGATGCCAGAACAATTTTAATTTTGGAAAGTACATAACTAAATGGTGTGCCAAAGATATTGAAACAGTTTCTAATTTTCTTTCTAAATGTAAATTGCCTTTTGTAAATTTACAAGTCTTTACAAAAACTGTATTTAGTTCAATCAAACAACATGAAGGTAGTTTCTATTTCAGACAGATCGATAACAGGTTATTAGCTGTGAGGCTATAAATAAACGCGCCAAACAATTCACACCGATTAACTAGGCTCAAACTAGAGCATTCCCTTTACTATAAGTACTAACTGACGATAGCCGGGGGCGTCTCCCAGCACACCTAGACCCGAGTCAATATAGATAAATTCGTTTCCTAAATTGACCCGACCAAGAATCGAACCCGGGACCTTCCGCACTTGGGCGCAACACCATAGCCAATGCGCCACCGAAGTCGTCCAATTTAAAAAAAAAGTGAACCTTGAATATTAAGTAATTCAGAATACGCTCGCCAGCTTGATATCCTGATATCTAGCGGCTCACTTAATTTTTTGAAGCGTAAACGCTTCTACGATAGGCACATAATTGCATTTACTTAATATAAGGCACATTCCCCACATTAATCGCACATTCCAATCATGCACATTACTCACAATTGAAGCTCATTTACCCGCTCATATGACGTTCACGAATAAACGCTTGTAAAAAGTTTTAGGATGAGCTCTGAAATATTATTACTGCCGAATTAAATTACTTTACACAAGCTTTAAAATAAAATATTTTATTTTTGATATTTCTAAAAAAATTACTTTTGTACTTCATTTTCGAAGACGTGATCTCTTATTGATTATGATCTCTTAGTGCATTTTGGTTTTTCACTTAATATTACGTATCCCTAAAAAAGAGTTACAGGTTATGTTCGAAACACTGCTATGCAACATTAATAGTAAATTTATTTGTTTATACAGCCCATTAACCGCTAAAAGCTGAATAGTAGTATCTATTACCTACATAGTACAGCTATTAATGCTATAAGACCATAAAAATAGAATATAGGCTGCTTAGCAAATGTCGCCATTTTAACAATTACAAATCGAAGATATTCCCATGAGTATATAAAAATTAGACTTATGTTTTTATGTTTGAATGAATGAATGAATGAATGAACACTTTATTGCACACTAAATATAAAAAAAAAGTAATAAAATCACATAAACAAGTATATGGTACAATGGGCGGCCTTATTGCTAACAGCAATTTCTTCCAGGCAACCTTAGGATGGACAGGAAACAAAGAATAAAAAAAAAATAATGATATAGAGTAGGCACAACAGAGTGCTCTTGCTTACTTAAAAGTAAATAATAAATTTACACATACATATTATATTATTATATTACATGAAATATATAATTTAAAGTTACATACATAATATAACATATTTAAAATTACACAGACAAATAATGCTCCCAGACTGATTTCTTAAATAAATCTAACGAGTTTAATTTTCGTATTCCGACGGGCAGCTCATTCCAAAGACGAACTGCCCGCACAGTAAACGACGAGTCGTAAAATTTTTTGGCATGCATTGGCATATTTAAAGTCAGATTCTTTTCTGACCTCAAGTTTCGAGAGTGACCATCATGGAGGAATTTAAAACGCTCCTTAAGATAGATTGGAGCTGCTGGATTAAATAATACACTATAGAGAAGGTAAAGAATGTGAGCATTTCTGCGAAGTCTTATAGGCAACCACTGAAGCTTAAATCGGAATTCAGATACGTGATCATATTTTCGTAAGCCAAAAACAATTCTAATACAAAAATTTTGTAGCCTCTCAAGTTTATTGAGCTGATCCTGGTTGAGATCCAAATAACTGACATCTGCATAATCGAGGATAGGGAGGAGTAGGGACTGCACAAGTGCTATTTTAGTTTTAGTTGGAAGGAAATTACGGATACGTCTCAAGGACCCGGCCGAGGCATAAATTTTTCGACTAACTTCTTGTAGCTGAGGACCCCAAGTAAGGTTCTTGTCTATGAAAATGCCCAAATTCTTAACCTTGTCCGAAAGTGGAATAAGTGCACCATCAAATAGTATAGGAGGAATGGTGGTCCAGTCTACCTTAGCCCTCATACGCTGGCTACCAATGACAATGACTTGGGACTTGGATGGATTTACACGAAGTCCATACAGCTTACTCCATTTGGAAATTCGTTCCAAATCAGCATTTATATTATCAGCAGCGGCTGCTAGATGTTCAGCAGGGGCTTGAGAAAAAATTTGTAGGTCATCTGCATAAAGGTGACACGATGAAGCCAAGCCATTGGAAACGGAGTTGATAAAGATAGCAAAAAGCAAAGGAGAAAGAACTCCACCCTGTGGTACTCCAGTAAGCGAGTCACACCACGAGGAAAGGGAATTATCTACTCGAACCTGATGGCGTCGGCCATGCAAATAACTTTGAAACCAATCTAATGCAGACGGTGACAAATTAATTGAACGTAAAATTCCGAGCAAGATATCAAAATCTACAGTATTAAACGCGTTGCTAAAATCGAGCAGAGCCAGAATTGTCAGGTTTCCGTTTTCCATGCCTGCTCTTACGTTATCTGTGACATTTATCAATGCCGTGGTAGTGCTATGTCCGACTCGAAAGCCTGACTGAGAAGGGCTCAACAGTTTATTTTGAGAAATAAATGAACTGAGCTGAGTATGTACGAGGCGCTCAAGGACCTTGGACAGGAAGGGCAAAATGGAGATAGGTCGATAATCAGAGAATGTTGTAGGATTAGATTTTTTAGGTAGAGGGATTATCTGAGCAGATTTCCAAGAAGATGGAAATACAGCACAGGATATTGAACTATTGAGAAGATGAGTAATAACAGGAAGGAGCTCGCGTAGTATAGGCACAATCATTTTTCTGCTAAGACTGTCACAACCAACGGCGTCAGAGGAGATCGACATAACACTCTTTTTTACATCCAATTCTGTAAAAGAGCGAAAATTAAACGGGGAATAATCAAGAAACGGAAGAGATGATATGTAATTTAAAGTGGTATTTTTAGCAATATTGTCTAAGTAAGGTAATGACGAAAAATGTTTATTAAGTAGATCAGTATCATAATTCTGCAAATTAATAAATGTATGCTGCTTTCCCACTCCAAGGGATCTTAAAAATTTCCAAACCTTGGCTTGATCACGATCCTTCACTGAATTATAAATGTGCTGACGCTGAGCATCTCTACATATTTTATTGCACTGATTGCGAACCACCACATATTTCTCCCAGTAGAAAGGTGTAGGACGACGTTTGTACCTAGTTTTGGCTGCAGCTTTTTTGTTAATTAGTAACTTAATATCGTCGGATAACCACGGTGCAGGCATTTGCTTCATTTTAACTTTACGTACTGGTGCATGAACATCGTATATCTGAAGCAGCTTTGATCGAAAAATTTCAATCTTCTCATCAACGACTTTACTCATAAAAAGATCAGTCCAGTCAATGCCATTGGCATCCTCACATAGCCTTTCAAGGTTAACACTCATAAAACTACGTTGCAAAAGGTATTTGGACCTAAGCTTAGGGGGACGAATTTTATATGACAAATATATAAGGTCGTGATAGGAAAGGGCATCAGCGGCACATTGTCCATGTGTCGCCACTCGATCAAAAGATGAAACAAGGATAACATCCAGAAGGGATGGAGCACAGTTAGGGAAATGATGGGTAGCATTTAAAGGAGCAATGTCCAGATTATTTGAATGCACAACCGAGCGAAACGTTGTTGAACGAAAATCATTCCTTAGTAGACATGTGTTAAAGTCACCCATTACAATTACATGGTCATAAAAAGGCATCAAGGATTGTAACAGATCATCAAAAGAGGAAAAGAAATTTATGCGCATCGAGGGGCAGTAGTAAACACCCATAAGTACTTTGTGGTGTTTAAATAACACTTCAACAAACAAATGTTCACCGGCATTTGATTGCGGAGGCTGAGCTGACATACTGAGTACCGTGCACGGAATATGGGAACGGAGATAAATGGCAACCCCACCACCACCACCAACAGCCCGGTCGTTACGTATCAATTGGAATCCTGGAAGAGAATAAGCTACAGAAGGAAGACACGGCTTTAGCCACGATTCAGATACTAAAACAGCGTGAATATTATTACAGTCTAGATAAGTCAACATATCTGAGTAATGGGCCGGTATGCTTTGGGCATTTATATGAACAATATTGAAATTGTTAGGTACTGTGGAGAAATGTGACCTTAATGCATCCGCAACTGATGGGACACTCGTAAAACTGTCATCGGAGATATCAGAACCAAAACTGCAGGCCGATCTGAAACTGGCAGTATCACTAGCTTTACTGTCATCGAAAAAACCTGCCATGATCAAGCTATAATTGCCTTGTATAATAATAAATATTAAAAATAACAAATTTATAATACTTATATGAAATAATTAATTTTGATTTAAAATAAATATATATATATATGCTTCTATATAAGGTCCACCTGCCAGTTGCTTACTACATAATTTTTGCTACACAATAACAAAGTGAAAACTACAGGTAACTAATAACATAACCATGAAATGAGGAGAATAAAAATAAGAAAAATAAATGACTGCAAACATTACCATTAATACAAATCTACATAAAATAAAGGTAATGTAAAATTATTAATTAAAAGCTACTACATTCTGATATTATGTTAACAACATTACCGATTGCATCAAAAAAGTGATAGAAACGGAATGCTCCCCGGAAAGTAAATTTAAGTGAAGGTAATTAGAGAAACCTTTATACACAACTGCCGACATTTTCATACGATAACCTTAAGGACAAAACAAATGTTGCGAGAAAGTACAATGTAATGTAGTTAACTTATTAATATAAAGTAAAAGTAAAAAATAAATAAATTAAAAGAGATAAGAGTTCAGTGAGTTCCGCTTATTTACTTCCTGCCCCGTCTCGGATTGGTTTTAGTGGACTGTTGTGGTTTTAAAGCGGGTGCAGGCTTACCATTTCCAATATTGTTAAGCTCGAACATAGTGTTAACTCGGTGTCTAGTGTTATTCGTGCCTATAATATAAACGCTTCCTTCTCGCGTTCAGCATTTCTCAACACCAAACTTCTCAAGTTTATCTATTAATATTTTCAGTTTGTCCAATAACCTATTACACCAATGAGGCTCTACGTCTATTAATTCAAACATTTTAAATTAATTTTATCTTATTTAATATCTGCTCCTTGGTTATTTTGCTATTTTATGCTTATACAGCTACTGTACAATTAATATAACGCAAAACGCTGTATAATTTGTGCCAATTTCAGGGGTACAAGTACTGTATAAGCGCTTATACAGCCTTTGTGCAGCCAAGAAATATAGCATTAAGAGTATAAACTTACTTTAATAGAGCTGTTATACAGCTTGTGATGCTGCTTGGGGTTAAAGTGCGCCATAAACAGTCTGTGCCCCCCGTGATAAGATAAGTGAAGCTTAGGCTAAGCTGAGATTGTTTAATTAATAGGAGTTTATGGAAAAAATTATGAAACATCCCCACTGGTAGGGAAAAACTTTAAAGTTTAAAGTTTCACGCCGACGCATCGACAAAGAGAAATCCTACCGGATAATGGGCAGCAGCGTCATCCTGCGTACTGGCCGGAACTGCGATCACCAACCCGCCTGCCCAGCGTGGGGATTATGGGCAAATACCCCCAATAGAATATAATCTATTAGGTAGACCAATTTTTAGCAGTGGACCGGAAACTTTTATATTGCCAGAGCTGTTGATCGGCAGGTGCACCACTTGCAGGTGAGGTTGGCTTGGGCTCCAAAGATGATGGTAGAATCATTTTAACCCCCCATGTTTTTTTTTATTTAAGTCGGAAACAAACTGCATTTACGCACTGTCTCGCGGCCAAAGGGGGACCGAGAGAGGTGTGTGGGACTCACCACCAGCAGACACCACCGCCAGCAGTAATACCCACTAAAAATCTTCCGACGACGCCCGCCGCTTGTTGAGAAAGAGGCGGGGGGCCAGTACCTGGCCCGCCCTCTGCACCCTCCACAGGTCCCTCTTAGTTTTCCCCCCGGTAGACAGTACTAAGGGCACCCAGAGTCGCCAATCTCTGGATGTTACCTTTTCCCTAGCGCCTTCTGCGCCCTACCGGGAGGTACTCAGCCCCCCCCCCCATCACAACAAGGTGGAGACCAGTCGGGGGGGACTTCTCTAAATTACTAATTAATAAAGCCTACATACCTAAATTATGCTGGTTATTCTCTATGAGTTGCTAATTTGCTAGCCACGTATGCATACGCAAATAACTGATCGAATCCGAAATACGGCGTTGCTCGTTGAAATAAGCCTATATTTAAATCTATCCATATTTAGACTCAATATGTCATGACAGTATATCTTTTTCTTTTCTTTTTTTTTTTAATGTGACACGTCATAATGACTACATTCTGCATGATGGTAAGCAGTCGATGAAGTCCAATAAAAAAATGAAAGCGCTTTATAACGTGAAATAAGTACGGTATAAAGCGCATCCACTTATGACGGCCTGCTAAAATGCCGTTTCACCCCCGCTTAAAAGACCCGGGATCATAGGAAATAGGAAACACATGAGGCAGCGAATTCCAGAGCTTAGTGGTCTTGCTCAGAGACGACCTCCCAAATTTCTTGGTTCGAGTGCTGACAGCCTGGAGAAAAAATATCATATCAACATTAGCATCCCCGACACAATATCAATTTCAATATCTTCAAATATTTACTGTGTGTGTTCCGTATTGTTATATTTCATTGATCACTTAAAAGAGCACAGCCTGTGAGTTTCTTGTCAGTTCTTCTCACAGAGCGGGGGCTTGGAACTGGCACTTAGATTCACTTACACCTAATTTTTATTTATTTGCATGTAAGCGAATCTAAGCTTCGTGATTTCAGTGTAGTAATATTTAGTTTATTTTTTTATTACTATTTTGTTTTGACGTTTTCAAGTGCTATGTAATAGTTTATGAAATAAAAAACTTTTTACTTTAATTTAATAGATTACATTATATTTGGGGTATTTGCCCATAATCAGCAAGCTGGGCAGGCGGGTTGGTGATCCCAGTTCCAGCCAGTACGCAGGATGACGCCGCTGCCCATCATCCGGCAGGATTTCTCTTCGTCGACTCTTACGACTCCCCATGAGATTAGATGTGTGGCACTAAACTACGCCGGTACCACACGCCACGTGTGTTATGAAGCGTGAAATCGCTCGTCAATCTTTATGTTACAGATGACTTAGTGCAGTCATCTAGTTAACCGGAATAGGCATTAACTCCAATCGGATTATCTAATTAATCAGATTAACCTGTCAAGCGGCGGTCAATTGCTAAAGAAAATGCCAAAACAATGTCATATAATTCATTGATTCAGGCGTTATTATGCGGAATTCTTATAATTATTTTATTCTATTCAATACGACTTGACTTAACGCTTTCAAATGACATTATTGATTTCATTAAATAATAAATAATAATAATAAATATTTCTGACACTTACACCAATTATTTAGTTCCAAGATAAGTATCATTAAGAACTTGTGTTATGGATACTAAATGACGGATAAACATACATACATACATACTTTTTTTTTTGTAAATACATACTTAATATACATAGAAAAACACCCAGACCAGAACACATATTCATATTTATACACACAAATATTTGTCCTGTGTGGGAATCGAACCCGCGACCTCAGGAGTGGAGTGTCATATTGATTTTATTGAAATGTTGTATACTTTCACTTCAAACAATGTTTGAACGTAGAGTTAGAGTTCAGTCGATTTGGTTGCTCGCGAGTGTATATATATGTTACCGGCCAAACCCGATTTTAGGACAAACTAGTATAGCCTAGTCCAAACTAATTTAGGTGGGCTGCATAAAATGTACAACAAGAAAAAAAAATAACCTCAACCTAACCCAAAAAGAGATACTTATACTTCTCTTTTTGAGTTAGGTTGAGGTTATTTTTTTTTCTTACCATTAAAAACATTTTATTATAATAGTTGCAGCCCACCTACATTAGTTTGGACTAGGCCATACCACATAGTTTGTCCTAAAATCGGGTTTGGCCGGTAACATATAAACAATTTGACTACTCGTTAAGCAAAATTAGTTTTTGAAAGAGAAATATTAAATTGGACTCAACCGGTTCCAAAGGACGTTTTAAAATCCCTTTTGTAAGTATTGTATTCAATTTCTTGGTGTTTGTGACACTGAGATTAGCATACGTAACATTATGATATTTTGTAATATAGGTAAACGAATAACGGTGTACAGGGCTCCTACCAAGATCCGAGGAGCCCAAGCCAACCTCACCTGCAAGTGGTGCACCTGCCGATCAACGGTCGAGGCTCTGGCGAACATAACAGTGCTCGGAAAGCGGCGATAGGCTCGCCATCTATTAAGTGGGACCAATTAAATATAATTGGCGAAGTGTGGGCGTATAATATGACTCTGTCTACCCCATCGGGAAAACAGGCGTAAAAGTACGTAATTGAATGATTTTTTAAAAATATTTTATAATTATCATTTGGAAATCTTACAATAAAAAAACTTCCAGAGGACATGCTGAGTCAAGTGTGGTAGGTTATGTGAAGTCTGTATATATCTGGAACTATTATTTTGCAATAAATATTATTTTATCTTTATACATATAGTTGAACATCTATGATGATCAAAAACATTCACAACCAAATACCTGCACATTCACACATAAACAAATACACACACACACAAATCAAACACACGAACGCACGCGGGCACACACAATTTTTTTTTCTTCTTATTTACATACATACATACATTCACGCCGGGTAGGCAGATGCATATTATACGCCCACACTTCGCCAAATATATAGTAGGTCCCACGTAATAGGTGGCGAGCCTATCGCCGCTTACCGGGCACTGTTATGTTCGCCAGAGCCTCGTCCGTTGATCGGCAGGTGCGCCACTTGCAGGTGAGGTTGGCTTGGGCTCCTCAGGTCTTGGTAGGATCCCTTAACACCTTATGTAGTTTTATAAATAACTCTCATATTCATGGCTGCCAAATAACGATCACATCATTCACCTACATAGATCTAGCAAGTACTCGAGGACTCACTGACCCTGATAACGCAGTTTTTAACTCGCATCCGGGTCAGAGGCCGACCCTTTATGACATACAATTTGAAACCCAAAAACTTAAAATACCTCTTTATGATGTTAAATTGTTTTGGGTAATTAATAAATGATTAATTTAAACTATATAGATAGTACCCTTTTCATCATCATCATCATCATGTCATCCATTTATTAATTTTTAAATATGTATGTATTTGTGTTTATATATGTGTATGTGTGTGTATTTTTGTGTAGATCAGCGTACTATTTTATGTAAATATATCATAACTATACACACTTTATCTTACTCGCGCCGCCTTTTGTGTCTCCGCTAACCCCAGGGTTGACTGGTAGAGAATGCCTAATGGCATTAAGTTCGCCTTTTGTACGTTGTTTAACTATATACATACATACATACATACAATCACGCCTGTTTCCCCAAAGGGATAAGGAGAGACATATTATACGCCCAAACTTCGCCAATTACATCGTTGGTCACACGTAATAGGTGGCAAACCTATTGCCGCTTACTTTTATGTTTGCCAGAGCCTTGTGATCGGCAGGTGCATCAATTGCAGGTGAGTTTGGCTTGGGCTCCGATAGTCTTGGTAGATACAGTAGTACTGACTACCGAGGGGAAACCAAGAGGGACCTGTGGAGGGCGCAGCGGGCGTGCCAGGAGGGCCCGTCAGTATAGTAATATATATAAATACATAAATAATATAATATAAGACTAATTAAATAGTATGTAAGTAATTTTATTTTAAAATTGTGTTGCTGCGCCCTAACAGGGTATCATGTCATCAGGGTATTTATTATATTTAATTTTAATAATTAAATAATAATTTTAAAATAAAATTACTTACATACATACTATTTAATTAGTCTTATATTATATTATTTATGTATTTATATATTATATTATTATACTCATACATACCTCTATAAATTTTTTTCCGTTATATTTATACTATTTACTTTAAAATATAATAATTGCATTATTATTTATATTTCACACTGTGTTACAGTTTAGTTCTGTCCTCGAAAAACTCTTTTATATTGTAATAACATTTTTTGGTCAAGTATTTTTTCAATTAATTCTTGAATATATTGAAGCTGGAGGTTTCTTTTAGTTGTTGTGGTATTTTATTATATATCTTAATACACATTACATAGGGCCCAGAATTAAATATAGCTTTGATGTCGGTAGAGCGAGTGAATGTTTATTTCTTAAGTTACGAGGTTGTGAGTAATGGTCTTTCTTTAAAGCCCTATACAAAACAAGTGCACTTATTATTGACGCTGAGTGTACTGATAAGTCTAAAGTATAACATGATGGTACGTACCATATCAAAATTAGTCATTCCTTGTATCAAGTTATCTGTCATTCTGCCATCTTGATAAGGTAAGGAAATTTTATTTTTGAGACCATTCTTACTGTCACTGGTTTGAAATATCATTATTTGTTGACCAGCTTTTGCTATTGAGTTTAGCCGTGTGGTTGCCTAGAATAGTGCCCCCCCTATCATCCCAAAGGGGGTCGCAAGAGTCAACGAAGACGAATCCTACCGGATGATGGGCAGCAGCGTCATCCTGCGTACTGGCTAGAACTGCGATCACCAACCCGCCTACCCAGCGTGCTGATTATGGGAAAATACTCCCGATATAATGTGATCTTTTGGGAGGCCAATGTTCAGCAGTGGACTTTATGCTGATACTTTATGCGGGCATTTGCCCATAATCACCACGATGGGCAGATGGGTTAGTGATCGCTTTTTCAGCCAGTACGCAGGATGACGCTGCTGCCCATCATCCGGTAGGATTTCTCTTCGTCGACTCTTACGACTCCCCGTGAGATGAGAGGGGGTGGCACTATTTTAGGCCGGAACTACACGGCACACCTTAGAGACCTTATTATGAGGCTTGAAAAAAGAAACAGCAAGACTCCACACACCTGCTTCCGCCAATACGCTGGGTCTGTTATGTGAAGTGTGACCTGGATCCTCTTGGTATGTGAGAGGAGGCCCGTGTCGAGTAATGGGACGTTAATGGGCTAAGGTTATGATATAAGTATACAACAAAATGGCGTATACGGATCCTACCAAGATCTGAGGAACCCAAACCAACCTCACATGCAAGTGGTATCACCTGCTGAACAACGGACGAGGCTCTGGCGAACATAAAAGTTCCCGGTAAGCGGCAATAGGCTCGCCACCTATTACATGGGATCAAGAATATAACTAGCTAAATTTGAGCGTATGCCTATCCCTTCAGGGAAACAGCGTGATATTATGTATGAAAAAAAAAATACTAACAATTTAAATATTATGAATATTGGATCACCAAATTGATCAGCTTCTGTATCAGTTATAAAATACTGCAAATCTGTCAAGTTTGCCTATAATTTGACAGTTGAACGACAATCATAGAGTTGTTATTAGAATACATATATGTGTGTTCATTATCATTCATCACCATCATTCCATCAAAATAAGCCCTGTTCAACAGATTTCCCAATTAAGCCTTTGAACGCCAAGTGACTGACAAACAATTGATTTTTTAGATTCAAGAACAAGCTGGACAAACTCATGCAACCGGTTAAGAGGAACTAGATGCAGATGCATTAGATACAGGCGCAAACAGTTTTCAAACTGCCTGCCTGTTAATTAATAATAATAATAATTTTCTATTGTGTCTGGGACTGCTGGCGTTCAACGTATTAAGTGATCCTGGGTCGCCTGCATCCACCGGCTTCCCGCCGCCTTGACGAAATCCATCCGTCCATCGGGTGTGAGGACGTCCTACTACACACAAATTCTTCGTAAATAAACCAAGCTATGGTTGTCGAAGTGACAGTCATTAAGATTGACAAAGATATGTGATAAGGGTATGACAGACATATCATCATGTCGAGTTGGAAAAATACAAACCAGACTATCTCTACATATTAGGTACCTATATAAAAATATCAATATCCTTGGACATATATCATCGCACTGCTAGTCTAAAATTAAGCACAGGATGTACTTTGGGTACCAGACAAATAAACATATATAATAACTTTTTTTGTCAACACTACAGACAATCAGACATACATAATGTCACGCCTCTTTCCTATAGGGGTAGGATACATACACCTTGTTAATATTTTTGTATAAAAAATATCGTTCTATGAAGATTTAAAGCTAGTTTTCTCATGAACTATTTTCTTATAACTGGTCCATCCTTTTTTTATTGTTGCTTTTTATGTTACTCACATATCAAAAAAAAATGTAATCTAAATACCTAGCCAAATGATAATTTAAAAGAGCATAGCCTGTGAGTTTATTGCCAGTTCTTCTTACTAAGCGGCTTGGAACTGGCACTTAGATTCACTTACTTAAGTTTATTTTTTGTTGCATATTATTATAAATTTTGTGATTAGTAGGTTTCATATTTCGAAAGAGTTTGATGCAAAATATTTAGTATTTTATAAGTACCTTTGTTGCACTTAAATTGCTGCTTAGTAGTTCCTATCATTTGGGCTTTACTGATTGTTTTATTATATCAGTATATATATTTTTATCAACATGTTATAAGGACAAAAGTAACTTAATGTGGAGAAAGAAACTTCAGTTATTAATTTTAATGTCTTTTACTGGTAAATAAAAAACCTTGATGTCGGGGGTTGTCTCTGATAAATTACATGACTTAAGTTTATAATATTCTTTGGTAACGTATTAGGTGACGAGCCCATTGCCCATTTTGTGGGATAAAAAAATATTATTGGCGAAATGTGGGCGTAGTTATTATGCCTCTGCCTACCCCTTTAGGGAGACAGGCGTGATTGTATGTATATATAATTACAAAAACACCTAATAAAAAATAATAATTAAAGAAAACAACATATAATTGTTCATCATGAATGTATGATGAACAGGAGTATTGTTAATATTAATATATAATTATTAATATTAACATATAATTAATATTAAACTATGCATAGTTTTTTTCTGACGAAAGGTCAGAAAAATATAAGTCTATCAGGTGTGATTGTATGTAAATATAAAACTAATAAAAAAGATGCAGGGAGCCATGTGGTACCATTCTAGAATAGTTGCCACCATGTCTCATCTCATGGGGACTCGATAAAGAGAAATCCTACTGCATGATGAGCAGTAGCATCATTCTGCCCACTGCCTTGAACTGTGATGATGGACATGCTTGCGCAGTGTGGTGATTATAGGCAAATACCCCCAACAGAATGGGGAGGACACTGTTCAGCAGTGGACCTATAAGACTGATGTGTAATTTGTTAGAATTGGAAAGATGTGGGCATATGATATCGAGGGTCCCGTGCTCAAACCCGATAAGTGACAACATCAGATACATAATTTCTGCCGCTTTTTCTTGTGATATTATCAGATAAGTCGATTTCAGAAAAGAAAACTGAGGACTTCATAATCCAATAAGTAAACCTTTTAAGTTTAATTTTTTTTAATTAACCGATAAATTCTTTTAAGTACTGTTTTAAGCCCAAAAACACTTATTGGGGTTGAGCACGGAACCCTCGATATGTCTTTGCCTACAACCGGAAAACTGATGAACTGGACACTGATGATAGACATAGAAAAGGTCAGAAAAAACTATGCATATTTAAATATTACTTATAAAACACAGGAGTATTGTTTTATAAATAATAATAGTTTTTTCCATTCATATTCATCATATATTCATGATGAACAATTATTTGTTGCTTTTTTAATTATTGTTTTTTATTTGGTGTTTATTAAATTATACATAATACAATCACGCCTGTCTCCCTAAAGGGGTAGGCAGTGGCACGTGGGACCAAAAAATATTATTATATAACTATGTAAACCTAAAAACTTTTTAGTTAGTTTCTTTTTTGTTTTATTAAATGTTGTGAGCTTATCTTATCATTTAAAATGATAAAAACAGAAAATGCCTGAAAGCTTGACAGTTCAATGACATTTTCAATAGGTATCTATCTTTATGTGATAACTGAAATTCAGTCAAATTGGATTAGGCCAGTGAACAGAACCTGAGCCTTAAGCTTAAGTCTAGGGCAACCGGAATAATGCTAGATGATGGTAGTCTAATTTATGAAATTTAGTTTCCAATTGGACAAATGAGTTCATTTAATTGGTTTGTTGGTATATTATATGTAAACAAACCTCATATGGTTCTTGTTAAAAGACATTTATTCTCACTCCTGTTAGGGTTGGCTGAAAAAGATCTCTCTTAGAGATAAGCCCACCTTTGTACTTGTTTGATTTGTATATGTGTTTCTTTGTTTTGTTGAATGTGCAATAAAGGATATATATAATAATTTATTATTTATAATAAAAGTACTTATATCTTTAGTATCATTAAGAAGGTGAGGTGGTTCGATTCTTTTGAATTAACACATTAACCGCCATGGGGGGCACCGGTGACCGGCATGCTACCCTTCTTATGGGGCCATGGGGGGCACCGGTGACCAGCAGGGAAGACTTATATACCAGATGGCCTAAATGGAACATTTGGGTCAAATTAGCTTGGCAGTTAATGTATTAAAGAAATAAAGAACTTTTTATTTGGATTTCGATTGAAGATATTTTTACATAGTGCTGTAAACCTTCCTGTAGTGTATAAGGCTCCTATCAAGATCTGAGCCAACCTCACCTGTCAAACAACAGAGGTGAGTCTGGCGAACATAAAATTTTCCAATAAACAGCAATAGGCTTGCCACCTATCACGTGTCTCAATATAATAGGCGAAATGCAGGTTAGTATGATGCCTGTGCCTACATCTTTTTAAGTGCGGGTATACTCGCATCCACACCATATCAGTCATCTCTTCTTGTCTTTGGGGTAACAAGTGTGTTATTATGTATATAATTAATATCGCTAGTAAGAGATAAAACTAAATATGACGATTTTCTTGCCCATTCTTTTATGATCAAGCTTCTGCCCGCAATAAATGGGCCCACTAGTTTTAAAGTATTTTAGTTTTATCTCTTACTAGCGATATTAAAATATAATTAATGACGCTAGTAAGAGATAAAACTAAACATGACGATTTTCTTGCCCATTATTTTATGATCAAGCTTCCGCCCGCAATGAATGGGCCCACTAGTTTTTAATTTTAAATTTCATGAAAGCTCTAATGAGTCAAATTTTAATAAATGATTTTGATATACTTAAGTAAGGACAAAGATATTTTTACTGCATATTGAATTGTTATAATGCAGATCAAATTCTTGATGTACATATCGACAGGTTCCGGGCTAACTGTATTAAGCGACACTCTGGGCAAAATAGACTTTTAATTATATTAGGAATCAGCGAATTTTTCTGCGTCATTCGAGCTAGGTTTGGTGATGAGTTTGATAAACAATAAAATAATTCTTCTTTTAAAAAATAATGCGATTTGCTCAAGTTATATTTATTTGTCTAAAAATTGAAACTTTAAGCTGCTCTGGTGTAAAGCTTGAAAAATGTCCCTTAATACAAATAGCCCGGAACCCGTTGATATGGAAGCTTTTTAGGTCTAAACCACTTAATGTTGATATAATTAGATCATGGTAAAGAGAGAAGCGCAAATTTTAGTGCATTATATAAAATTGGACTATGTCAATAAGAAAAGACAGGATTAAGGAATTTAATAGTTAGAAACATTTTTAGGTAAGTACTCTTAACACATATACAAATTGTACTTAACAAAGAAATTACAGGGAGAAAGCAAGTAGGTATTATATAGTGTTTTTAAAATAATACATAGATTAAATAATTTACATAACAAATTACTTTTTTAATCTAATATTTCCTGCGATAAGACTCAGTACAGATTGTTTCAATAATAACTTCTCAACATACACATACAGTCAGTAATGAAAGACATTCATATAGTTGTACAAATGTATAAAGAATCTTATTAACTCCTACCTACTGTAACGTGTGAAACACTTGTGACCTAAAAGTAGTAATTTAATTAAATAATAATATGAGTAGCAAAGGTAATAATTTTTTCTTATTTACATAAGCTGTAAGTAGGTAGGGAATAAAAAGGTTATACTTACAGTTCAAGGCGATTTCTTCCGGACATCCGCTCATGAAATCATGTTTGAGCGCCTAATCGGTTTTAGAAATTCGTAAAACCCGGCAATCATCATTGCGAAACATTCTTAAAGTATAGGTCACACTACTTCACACCGAATTGAATAGGTATACAATGATATACACCTAATCAAACACTGTACAAATGTTGTACGCACTACAGAGGAGCCGCTGCCCGCCTAATTACTAGTAATTCAGTCCAAATTGATATTGCTTAGCCGTTTTGATGTTCATACAACCATACAGCAACAAAACACTTGGTTATAATGTACTCTCAAAAAAAACTGCACAGTTTTAATGTAACAAATTATACACCATTAATTTTACAGAAATACTGATACAATAATTTATTAATTTAAACACTCGCTCAAAGCACAAAATTTTAACTTTTTCCCTTTTGACGTGATAGACGAAATGAAATTGATGTCTGTCTGTGTATCGCACAACTGTCACTTTACTTTCCCCTCCTCCCGTTCCGCCTCTCCTCCTTTCGATAATCATTTTGTTTCGTTTTGCACAGCACAACATTACAATTGAAAGATCAATTCTGCTTTTTTTATGCCTAAGTACATTTTTTTTATTTTTAATAATTATGTCATATACTCACATAATGTGAGAAAACTAGAACGAAAAGCTATGAAACTATGAATAAAATTTGTCGAGAACTATTATGATGTGATGTTACTTAATATTTATATTTTTATTATATACAAATTTTAAAAATATTGATCTAAACTTTTTGTTAAGTTATATTAAATTTGATATAAAAAATTAACAGCATTGCAAAATACCTTTTTGCATTTACCTGACAAGTGACATAACAATGACAATGACAATAACTGTGCAACTGCAAAGGTTGTGTTTATTATGGTTTTGGTTCAACGATTTACGAACTCATATTATTTTTAAATGAAAAGAAAATCAGAGAAGTGGTAAATTGTACAACAATGTCTTCTTTTTTATGTTTTATATGCCATAGTACTTTAAATGCTGATACAAACGAAGATATGCGTGAAAAATACAGGGACGTAGTGGGAATGAATGTTAGTACTGTTAAATTTTTACCGCCAGTAATTTATTATTATGTAATCCTTGTCCCAAAATTAATCATATCAGCTATGTTAAAGTCCACGACTAAACTTTGGCCTCCCCTGTAGTTTATTGTATTGGGGGTATTGGCCTATAATCATCACCTTTAGCAGGCGGGTTGGTGATCGCAGTTCAAGCCAGTACGCAAGATGACACTGCTGCCTTTCATCCGGTAGGGTTTCTCTTCGTTGACTCTTACGACTCAAACGGCATAAGAGGTTTTGCTGTATAATAGCAAGCTTTTACGATGACAAACTGAAGGCAGTCGGCTAGAGAGTCCAATTAAGAAAAATGCCTATTATCAGTTAGACCCAACCTGGGATTTGAACCCCAGGCTTCAGAGCTTTTCGTGTCAGAAACACGCAAACAACTCTACTAGCAAATTGTTAATGTAAACAGTAAAATTACCCTTAAGGTGACACATGACAAAAGGGGAGTAAAGGGATCCTTCCAAGATCTGAAGATCCCAAGCCAACCTCACCTGCAAGTGGTGCACCTGCCGATCAATAGATGAGGCTCTGGCAAACATAAAAGCTTCCGGTAAATAGCAATAGGCTCGCCACCTATTACCTGGGACCAACAATATAACTGGCGATATGTGGGCATACAATATGCCTCTGCCCTTCGGGGAAACAAGAGTGGTATTATTTATGTATGTTTATGTATGCAATAGTTTTTAAGTTTTGACGTTCATAAGAGCTCTTTTGAGCCAAACTTGTATAAATAAATTTGAATTTAGAATTTTTGAATTTTTATGTAAGTGACAATAAGTTTCATGTTCAAATTTTTCATTGGTTTTATATCTAAACGTAACTCATAGGGTTCAATATTTGTTTCAATACATGTTTTCCACTGTTCGATTGTGGGTTAAATAAATGCTGTTTGTTTTGTATTCTTTACAGCTATGTTGTGATTCCAATTTATGTCACATATGCTGTCATGTTCTGAATAGACTGTGGCTCTTCAAAGCAGTATGTTTGAAGAGGAGTCTAGAGTATCCAGTCCTATTCAGGTATGTAATGGGTAATATATTGTATGCATAAGACCCTTTGATAAAGTAAAGTAAAAAAATATTTAATTCATAAACTATTATACATAGTACTTGAAAACGTCATAATTAAAAATGAAAAAAAAAACAATCGAAATATTATTACACTAAATCACAACGCTTAGATTCACTTACATGCAACAAAACAATTTTTTTTTTTGGTCCAGTTCATCTGCAATCGGCTATCAGCCATAATCAGTAATGATCCATGGTTAGTATTGAGTTGGGTGCGATTCCATTAAATGGCACCGTATGTGTTGGTAGAAACTAGACATTTTAATTCAGTTAGTTTCTCTGTTCCAGGTGTAGGATTTGCCATCTTTTTAGGCGATTCACATGATCTTGTGGAGTCAATAGACTTCTGGCCAGTTCATTCGTATATTTATTTAGCCTTTCCATGTATTTCTTGCTGTTCTTGCGAACTACTTCTCTTACGTTCGGTATCTCCAGATAGTCATGTATTTCTTTGTTCCTGACAAACCAGTGTGCGCTCGAAATGTTTCTCAGTGCAATATTTTGAAATCTCTGGAGGATTTCTATGTTCGAATTGCTAGCACAGCCCCTGAGTTCTATTCCATATGTCCAGATTGGTTGTATAATAGCCTTGTAGACAAGCAATTTCTTACTGAGGGTCAGTCAACAAAACAATTTAATTATGTGTTTACGTTGACAAATCTATAATTTTTACTTTTTTCTTACATTTTAGTAAAAAAAGAAACATTACACCTACTTCTTTCTTACATTTCAGTAAAAAAGAACATTAAACCTACTTCTTTCTTACATTTCAGTGAAAAAGGCACATTAAACCTACAAAGAAACGACTTAGAATTACACAGTATATGTCTAGAAGATGTATGTGAAGCATTTAAAAGCCGCAATTTGAACTCTAAGTTCTATCGCATAAACCATGTCTACGATAATGAGGCTAGTAACGAAAGAACCACTACAGATGATGATATTGTTGACTTATATGACGATCAGTTTTATATTACCAATTTTAATAATGACTATAATACAGATACGAAGAATTTGAAAGAAGATACCTATCAAGACTATGACTGTAACAGCACTTATTATGACAAATATGATTCAAATGATGATTTAAATGTAAATTTAGAAGATACAGTTACTAATATAACTGACAATTACACTGAAACAATTGATGAAAGTAAAACTGCTTTAGAAAATGACCTGGAAGCAAATGACAATTTAGTGATAGAAGAAGTAATTGATTCAAAAGTAATTAAGAAGAAAAGCAAATCTAAGAAGAATGTTAATAGATTTGAAAAAATAATGCTTAGTAGAGAAGAACAGAAAGCAGAATTGGAGGCAAATAGAAAAGATATAAAATATATAGATGCTGAGTTTAAATGTTTTAATTGTGCTTTAAGTTTTGTGTTCAAAGATACTTATCAAGCGCATATGATGAGACATGAAGAGGTAAGTTAAGGAGGATATCTGAAGTTAGTTGATTTTTGATTCCACACCTGACCTGGAAGACTTAGGGCTGTGTCCCCAGTAGGCGAACTGTTAGCGGCCGACTAAGTTTGCGGCGTACCGATTTAGTACGCCCTTCCATATATTTGAAATGGAGTGTTCACAGTCTGCTAGTTTTGCGCTCACTATGCGCAGTTTGCAGCGTCGGTCTCTCAGTGTTGGAACACAGTCGGCCGCTAACAGTTTGCCTACTGGGGACACGCCCTTAATCGACATTCCATCGATATGGCGTGGAGGTCAGTACACCTGCATTACGCTCCTAAAGTCGTGGTTTCCTTTCTTAAAAAGGACAAATCTTTGTGTGCATGAATATGAATATTTGTTCTGGTCTGGGTGTTTCCTATGTATATTAAGTATGTATATATTTAATATATGGATACCCCCATGGCGGCAATCCAGCAAGGAGGCTCGCGTGGGATGTCCACCTGCAAGATGGATGTATGATCTGAAGGTTACAGGACACAATTGGTGACACTTTCCAGTGTGTATATACTGTAGTGTGAACTTTTTTGATATAGTGAACTTTTTTGAGCTGATGATGATGACCAGTGATAAAAATAGGTAGTGCAATTCAGGGCCCATAACCTCCAACATTATATTAGCATGGATACGCTTGCGGGATTCCGTGATTTTTTGTAGAACAATTCTTGGTTTTAATTATGGTTTTTTTCAAAACTTCCGGGTTTGTTTTTAATATTTGTAATAAAATCATAAATTATTTAAAATAAATTCAAAATATACCAACAATGTTTGTATATGAATTTAATATTTCTTTATTATTTTACGTTTAGATAAAAATAATCTATGCTAAATTATTGAACGTGACTAGTCCTTAACAATACTAGTTAGTATGGTATGTCCATATTAAGGTTTCGTCGTGAAATCTCGCAAACGTCCACGGAAGATCAGCGTCGTGACATCCTATGGTGTCCGACAGTGTGCTGAGTAGACACCGTTTCAGTACATGTTTTAATGTTGTGTTTTGCTTGTGTAAATTTAATCGTTTCTGTTTCTGTGTACTTACTATGTTTATTTGTACTGAATAATTTTATTTTCTTTCGTTTTTTCAAAATTGTCGAAATCTCAAGAAAAAAAAAGAAAAAAAAATCTAAATTTTAAGAAATCTCGCAAAGCTGCACTGGGTATTCCTATCACTGATTATGACATATGTCTTTGATTCCAGTCGAACGGTGAATACCGTTGCACAATATGCACCCTCCGGTTCGCGAACCCAGCAGTGCTACGGGCTCACAAGGCGCTTCACGCTGAAAGGCACAGGTGCGTCAAGTGTGGTCTGATGCTGAGGAAGAGACAAAGGGAAGATCATGCGGCAGTCTGTCACGGTGTGGAGACCGATGAAGCCTCTTGTCATCTGTGTGGAAGAGTTTTCAAGTGAGTATGAATTCGGCACAAAATAATAATACTTTATTAACAGAATTTAAAAAAAATTATATGTATAGAATAGGGGCCACCCCTTAAATATATTTGATCCCAATTTTGCGCAGTACAAAAAGTTTACTTTTAACTTTTTTACAGACCAAGCATCCTCCTCTCATGAATCCTGATATTGTTTTTTTTCCGTATGTAGTATATTGTTTGTTATATTTTCAATATTATCTTGTTAGTATTTAATTGTTAGATATTAAGCATTATTTTTTATTATTGTTAATTTATAAGTCATGCTGTTTGCACTAATTGTAGATTATTGTCTAGCCTTATTTTTCTTTTTTTTTATTAGTCGTAGTTAATTTTGAATAATGATAATCTGTCCGTGTTCCTAAATATAAATAAATAAATAAATCTCACGGGAAGTCGTAGGATTTGGCAAAGATAAATCCTACCGGATGATGGGCAGTAGCGTCATCCAGCGTACTGGCTGGAACTGCGATCACCAACCCGCCTGCCTAGCGTGCTGATTATGGGCAAATACTGGGGGTATAGAATGTAATCTATTGTCTCACGGGGAGTCGTAAGAGTTAATGGAGAGAAATCCTACCGGATGATGGGCAGCAGCGTCATCCTGCGTACTGGCTGGAACTGTGATTGCCAACCTGTCTGTCCAAGGTGGTGATTATGGGCAAACACCTCCAATAGAATTGAATCTATGGCAGATGCCAATTTTCTAAAGATGGTACATTGAATATGGTAATAAGTGTTAATTTATACTTTTAAAGATAAAATGAAATATAATTTATTGTCT
Source organism: Musotima nitidalis (assembly GCA_949126915.1). Lineage (NCBI taxonomy): Eukaryota > Metazoa > Arthropoda > Insecta > Lepidoptera > Crambidae > Musotima > Musotima nitidalis. The sequence goes on from OX421440.1 coordinate 6,738,404, forward strand.
TTAAGATCAACAGGATCATTTAGATTCGTCAAATTTTTATACACAAAATGGAATTTCCATATTTTTTTTCCTTAACAACAATGAAAGAGATATGAGCAAATGAAATAAAAGCAAATGGATTCTTTGTCAGTACTTGTAAAGGTTTGTCAGTTTATCTGTCTGTTGTGGTTTTTTTTTCTCAAGATTTGTCAGATGTCAGATCTGTCAGTCAGCCTGTCGTGATTCTAAAAGGGGGGGCGATTGTCCGTCAGTCAGTCAGTCTGTCGGTAAATATTTTATAGGAAACACTCAGGTTTTTTTTCACTTTGTAGGTATGTTATATTTTTTCAGACATTCAAGAAATCTCCAGCAACATATAAAACGTTTCCACAACACAAACGCGAGTGGAAGAAGTTATTCCTGTAACGTCTGCGGTAAGCAGTTCGACAAACAGTCAGCTGTTAGGACTCATATGATGTAAGTTTCCATCATCAGGGGCAATCCATTAATTAGTATTTATTTGATATAGTTATACAAGTCGGCTTACAGAGCAATGCATCCAACACACCGGCATGCTAGTTCTTACAATAAAATAACAATTATGAAAATTAATTAATATTACAATGTCAGATCATACAATAAAACACTAAAAACATAAATCAATTCTATGAAATGTTAATTACAATTGATAAAAATAACATAGGGAATTTATGTATATTTATCTGTTATTTAGTATCCATAACACAAGTTCTTAATGATACTTATCTTGGGACTAAATAATTGGTGTAAGTGTCAGAAATATTTATTTATTATTTATTAATTATGTCACACAAATTTCGTAAACTTTTCGCTGGTCACACTTGTGAGACTACCTCCCACTGCTATGTCGTAGATGTGGAGAAGAAGAGGAGTCTTATGGAACACCTGATGAGCACCTGTGACTCGCTGGCTGTTTGCCGAATAGGTCTCCTGGGGATGGCCTACCCACAACCAAGAGACTATGGGCTCCTCTATTGCCTTTTACTCCAGATTTGGAGTAAAAGGCAATAGATTACATATCTTTTACTTGACACTGGCTAAATGGGCTAAACGCACAAAGACATAGTATTTAAAAAAATCTTGTTAAGGTCTTTTTTTTTGCTTCCTCCAGTTATATATTCAAGTTCAATATATTCAAGAATAAATTGAAAAAATACTTGACCAAAAAATGTTATTACAATATAAAAGAGTTTTTCGAGGGCAGAACTAAACTGTAACACAGTGTAAAATATAAATAAATAAATAATAATTCAATTATTAAATGTTAAAGTAAATAGTACAAATATATCTGAAAAATAATAATAGAGGTATATATGAGTATAATAACATATAAATAGATAAATAATATAATAGGTTGGGGAAAAAGTCTTTTCGTATTTTTGTATGAAAAGTCAAGACATTTTTTTCAAAGTTTATTTACAATATATATATACCGTTTTGTTGAATAACTTTCTGCCATTTTGTGGGCAGAGACATTATCCCGTTACTGTAGAAACTTTGGGACTTCTGATCAAAAAAACGGGACAAATAGTTTTGGCAGTCCTCTCTTGAGGTCAACCTTACAGAACCTAAAGAATTCTGCAGAGACCGAAACAGGTGAAAATCTGAAGGCGCAAGGTCAGGGCTATATGGTGGCACTAGGACCTCCCAGTCGAACTCTCTTAATTTTTGCTGAGTGGCTAAAGATGTGTGTGGTCTAGCGTTATCGTGATGAAAGACCACACCCTTCCTGTTGATCAATTCCGGCCGTTTTCTCTCGACTGCTTCCTTTAATCTCATCAGTTGCTGGCAGTAAAGATCAGAATCGATGGTTTTGCCGGGCGGTAAAAGCTCATAATAAACAATGCCCTTCCAATCCCACCATACACACAGCATCACCTTATTTCGTGTTAGGCCAGGTTTGGCCACAGTCTGTGAAGCCTGGCCAACTTTCGACCACGACCTTTTTCGCACGTTCTTGTCGTACGTGATCCACTTTTCATCGCCAGTTATCAATCTCTTCAAAAACGGCTCGGTTTCATTACGTCTCAATAATGAATCGCAAATGAGTACACGGTTCATTAAGTTTCTTTGAGTGAGCTCGTGTGGCACCCAAATATCGAACTTTTTTGTATAACCAGCTTTCTTCAAATGGGTCAAAACTGTTTTGTGGTCAATTCCCAGTTCTTCAGCTACATCGTAACTACTAATATGCCGATCTTGCTCCACTCTTTCAAAAATGGCGTCCATTTTATTCGTAACAGGGCGACCAGAGCGAGGTGCATCTTTAACATCAAAATTTCCGGACTGAAAACGTTTGAACCAAATTTGTGCTACTCTTACTGACACTGCATCAGGTCCATAAACATCACAAATTTTTTTTACTGCTTGAGTTGCATTTTTGCCTTTTTTATAATAAAATTTTAAAATGTATCGAATTTCTTCATTAGATTCACTCATTTTTACGGAGAGAAAAACAAATGAAAAATAGCGGGAAACAACTTTTTTTTATTTTTTTCTTTTCTTTATAATGGAACCTTTTTAATGTTACCAAAACCAGCCAGACACAAATAGTACAGTCAAAAAAATTTTATAATAAGTTTATACCTACGTTATGCGAAAAGACTTTTTCCCCGACCTAATAATATAAAATTAATTAAATAGTATGTAAGTAATTTTATATTAAAATTGTGTTGCTGCGCCCTAACAGGGTATCATGTATGTACCTTTACTTTTTATAACGTCCTATGTCTACTCATGATCGCAATAAATATTTGAAGTTTGAGTTACAGTTAAAATTGTTTTACCTTTTGTCCTTCAGCTCGCATATAAATAGAAAGTTCCCATGCGCAACGTGTCGCGCCACATTCAGCAGCCCGCACACGCTAAGGCAGCACGCTAAGAAGCACGCTGCGCCCGTGCATGAGACGCACGCTTGTGCCATTTGCCACACCCTGTATTCTAGTAGAAAAGGATGGCTGGCTCATCAAAGAAATGTTCACCAGCAGGAAAAGTGAGTTTTAGACAATATTGTGTTAGATTGAAATAGTTTTCAAATACTTATAAGATTTCGTTAGGGACACAGTCTATCGAATTATTTGCATTTTTAATGAAATATAATATAATGGGTGTATAGGGATCCTACCAAAACCTAAGGAGCCCAAGCCAACCTCACCTGCAAGTGGTGCACCTGCCGATCAACGGACGAGTCTCTGGCAAACATAACAGTGCCCGGTAAACGGCAATAGGCTCGCCACCTATTACGTGGGACCAACTATATAATTGGCGAAGTGTGGGCGTATAATATGCCTCTGTCTATCCGTTCGTGGAAACAGACGTGAATGTATGAATGAAAAAAGAAGATTCACCAAACTGCGACGAATGACTATGAGACTTATTGAAGATGTCTAGCATGTTTTGCATAGGAATCACGACATAGTAGTTGGTCGGTTAAACAGTATGTTGTCTTCACCAACGTCTAAAGAAGCTAGTCTATCTATGCGTAGAACGTATTTAATTTGTGATCTGTGTTTTTAAGGGGCGATATTGTCGCTTAAGTCAAAATTCATTTATTCAAGTTTGGCTCAATAGAGCTCTTATGAAAGTCGAAACTTAAAAACTAGCGCGCCCATTTACTGCGGGGCTTGATCGTAAAAGAACGGGCAATAAAATCGTCAAGGTTAGTTTTTTCTCCCGCCAGTTACAAAGAATATGTACTTAGTAGTAAAACAATTTAACAAAAAATTCCTCAAAATAAATGAAAAATATAAACAAAAGTAGATTTGAGAGAAAGTTTACGACAAGAGTCCCGTGCTTAGTTGTAGTACGTTAATGATCATATTTTCCAGCCTACCCTGCCCAAAATGCCAGCGTGTCTTCCGCAATCGCCGCTCCATGTCTCTCCACATCGCTGGCCATGACAAAGAACCTGGTAGACCTAGGAAAAGACCTTCCGGAGTCACTACATCCTTGTGTTACCGGTGTGGGACTGCTGTTAAGGTTAAACGTTTACTTCACTCCTACGCATAATTATTAGTTTAAGTATAGTTATTATGTTATTGGTTTGTCTATTAAAATTAAAAAATTTAGGGTACCAATGGAGCTCTTATGTCTTGGCTGTTTTGAGTCAAGGTAACTTATAAACTAACGCGCACATTCACTGCGGACAGGAGCTCGAATGGAGAAGAAACAGGCAAAAAACTTGTTAAATTTTTCTTCTAACCCTAAGGTTAACTGGCAGAGAATGCCTTATGGTGTTAAAATAGCCTTTTGTAATACTTTTAAGTGTGCCACAAAGAGTAAAAAATTGTAAAAATAGCAGATTATGTATGCAGAATTTGCCTAAAACATTTTGTCCATTTTTATTTAGTTAATTTACTACACAATTTGCAGTGCTAAATTGTGATACTCATTCAACCAAATAGTATTATTTTAAACATTTAAACAGTAAATACTTAATTTGTTAACTGTTATATTAAATATACATATTAATTGTGATTTCTTTTAATTTATAGGGAAATAAACTGAATCGACATTTAAGAGAAGTTTGCCAAAAGGATAAATTAGACGAAGAGCGTTCGACATACTACACTCAAGACATCGTATAGACAAATGAATTTAAGTTTGAATTAATTGCTTGTTGTTGATTGTTTTTTGTTATTGTTTTTAATACAAATTTTATAACAAGCAAATGATAGACTTTCATTTGACTACTTCTTTGCTTATAACTTCACTAGGTTGTTTCTCAGGGTAGCGAGCTGGGTCCCCTATTATTTAACTCTATAATACAAAATTTACCAGCATTTATTTCTGCTTCCTTGCTCATAAAATCCTGGGTATTTTAAGCGGCATGGCCATAACGCAGGGTGTGGCCATTTTGAGGTGTCATGTTTAAAAATAATGATTCCACAATGAAAACAGGATTGTACAAAATAAAATCACTCAAAAGATTTCTAATAAAAGTTTAATGATTAAGTTTGCAATAGATTGAAACACTGCAAGGCAGCGAAAGATATAAGACTATACCCATCCATGCAGTTAACTATAAACTTATTTAAAATTTCATTGCATTTTAACAAAACACATTTCTTAGGCGTCATTACTTCAGTATTCATATTCTCTTTATATTTTGGATTCCATTTTTTCCGCCATATATCTGTTATTGAACTTTTTTTTAATTCGCCTTGTGAAATTGTACTTTGACTTAGTACATCTTTGTTTTTTATATATCTTAGCAGTATGTGTTCTAATATATGAAATATATAGCATATATTTTCAGTTTCATCTATGTTTGTTATTTCATATATTTCTTCTTGTGCCGATAAATTTTTGTACATATCTTCTAGTATGTTTGTGATTTTTTCTATTGTATACTTTTGTATATGTATGGATTTGTTTATTAAAAATAGTCTATTGATTTTTTCGTCTTTGTTTAAAAGCTGTAAAAGAAATTATCATTTTATACGATTAACGTCCATCTACTAAACACGTTCCTCCTCTCACAAACCAAGGTTAGAGGAATTCAGATACCGTGTCACGTGGACCTAGTGCGGATTGAATTACATGACACGAATAACATACAATTTCATATTAAATTAAAATTCAGCCTAAATCATTAAATTTTGACGACCGATATGGCGTGGTAGCTAAAATACCCGCTCTCCGCTCCTAACGTCGTGGGTTCGATTCCCACGCAGGACAAATCTTTGTGTGCATGAACATTAATATTTGTTCTGGTCTGGGTGTTTTCCTATGTATATTAAGTATGTATTTACAGAAAGAGAAGTATTTATGCATGTTTAACCGTTATTTAGTATCCATAACACAAGTTCTTAATGATACTTATCTTGGAACTAATTATTTAGTTTGGTGTAATTGTCAGAAAATATTTATTTATTATAAAGGGCAGATCATAATCTTGGGCGTTTCACAAAATGTCGCTTATTTTAAGATAATTATAGTTAGATTTATTAAAGGTTAATTTTGTTAATCCTTAGAAAACAAGATAAAGAGTGCGTACCCTTTGGCTTTGATTTACCGTTTGTGTAACATAGATTTTTCTCACCCTGTATATTTAATATCTTGCCTGCATCTTTACAAAACACTTTTTTCTTAAATTTCAACCAAAACCAATCATATTTTTTATTACTTACAACATTTTCATTAGTGTTGCCACATCCAGCAATATCTTTTAGGAGACAGTCACCATTTTCCAAGATGTCGTCGAGAAATGTCAAATATTTCTCCTCTTCATGCAATTTGTTTATAAGTTGACCTAATACCTGAAATAGTAGAATACAAGGGGCTTATGACAAAACAAGATGTAAAGTAAAACCAGGTTTATAAATATTGCTGCTACTTTTATTTCATAAAATGAAGACAGTGACAGTAAACCTGTTATAACTAGATTTTAATTTAGAATAAGCCCTTAAATTATCAAGCGAAGTATAAGTTTTGAAGCTCTCGTAGCTCGTAGAAACGATCACCTAAGTAAAGCAGAGGTTACATAAGTCAGTCCTGGGATGGGTGACCTTTTGTGTAGCATTTCATTTCTAATGTATTTAATTTCTATATATAATATAAGAACGAAATGTGTTCCTATTTTAAATTGTAATGCTCTTGCACAGGGTTCGTTTGAGGACAAAATATTATTTATATACATAATTAGACCTAATTGTACATCAAATGGAACAATAGAGAATTATGATTATGATTATTATGGATTCCGTGACCTTAAATTGTTCTTCTAGTGGCATCTCGAAAGAATTCTACCTCCTCATGTCTTGCCGGCGACAGGGGGATCTCGTCTAGTGTCATTAGACACGTTAAACGTTTCGACGACCGATATGGCGTGGAGGTCAGTATACCTACACTTCACTCCAGATGTCGTGGGTTTGATTCCCACACAGGACAAATCTTTGTCGGCCTTAATGCTTTCCTGTGTCAGTACCCTGACTGTGACATATTCGTAGACAGCTGGGAATCAATCCAGGCAAAATTGTCGTCTTTTTGTGAATATTTATGTCCTCTTTAATTATATTTTTAACTATATATGCATGTAAAATTACTCACTGAGTTAGTTATGGTAATTGGGCCAGACCCGTGTAACTAATACAAATAAATAAATAAATAAATTTGTGTCCATGAACATGAATATTTGTTCTGGTCTGGGTGTTTTCCTATGTATATTAATTAAGTATGTATTTACAAAAAAAAAGTATTTAAGTATGTTTATCCGTTGTTTAGTATCCATACCACAAGTTCTTAATGATACTTATCTTGGAACTAAATAATTGGTGTAATTGTCAGAAAATATTTATTATTTATAAATAAGACACCATTCGACACGTTTTATAGAGTGATTCTATTAGTCAACTTAGCTACAACTACTTCATTGTCATCATCACAGCCATTTGAAGTCCACTGCTGAACATAGACTTAATTATTTTCCACCTTGATCGACCTTGTGCCGCTTGCATCCACCGGCTTCCCGCCGCTTTGACCAAATGATCAATACATTGGGTGTGAGGCCGCACTCCACGTTTGCTGGTTCATGGTCGCCAATTTTTAAGTAATTACATGGAGCGACTGCCGTCTGACATTCTATGGTAAAACCAGTTGTCAGGATGATAGAAGGCACTGACTTCCTAATAACGACTGCCATTGCTGTTCATGACAGCCGGGACAAACGGCTCAACGTGCTTTCCATTCCAAGCCACAGAGCAAGCGATAATTACGCACATAACTTCGAGAAAAGAAAGAAGAGAAAAATTCACCAGGGTTCAAATCCGAGATCCTCTGAATTTGAGTGGGTCTACCCACTGAACCCCTTCACAATGATTTAATTTAATCATAAGTAGCATCTGTATTTTTTTTTTAAATGTTTTTTTAATATCTAAATTCGGCCAAGAGATAGTATTTACCTGTGATATTTCATTCGTAACCTCCTGTGTGGTTGAAATAGTGGTGCATTGTATCAGGTATTCGAATAGGCAATGTGCCGATTGGTTTACCCAACTGCCTGAAAGCTGTAACGCTGAAACCAATATCAGTTATAAATTATTGCTTATAAAAAATACAAATATCTTTTTTTAATTAATAAATCATATTTTAATGTGACAATGACCTCATCCGGCATGATGGTAAGCAGTCGATGCATAGACGTCATCGATCGATGTCCAAAAAAATAAAACGCTTTATTCCGTGAAATTAGCACGTGTACAATTTGGCGAGTCACATTAAATAAAACCGCACGGCCCTAAAGTGGTATCCATGGTAATATTTTAATAAATTTAGTACTTTCAGAATAAGTTATTCAAATCAAACGTGTATGAATTACCTACATAGTTCTAAATATACTTACAGCTTTTCAAACATCCTCTAGATTGAGAATCACTTCTATATCCAGAGTCGAAAGATCCACTATTGATTATCCTATCAGCCCTGTTCAAGTATGTCTTGACTTTATTTAATTCCTCTATAACTTTAAATGGCACTAATTCTTCTCTAGATTCTGTGTTCATATCGTATTCTTCTAATTCTGTATATTCTTTATTTAACGTGTTTTGTGAAATATCTTCTGCATCAACGTCCATTAATTCTTGATATTTTACTTGAGGAATTTCTAGAAATTGCTTTTCTTTTATATTTTCTACTGTAGTATTATCAGTATTTGTGTTTGATATCTTAACTGATTCTTTATTTCTTTTTAATAACTTTTCGTTAACTGTAATTACATTTTCGTATTGACTTTGACTAACATGTGTTAAGTTTTGTGTATCAACTGCATCATTTTTAGTATTAATGTCAGTCTGTGCTATGTCTAAATGAGTATTCTTGGTGATATCGTTGAAAAATATATCTATCTCTTCATTGTTTTGGGCATATTCTTCATTTTGACTTATATAATAAGTAGATTCGTCAATGTTTTGCTTTTCGATTGATCTGTGGGGATTTGTTTGAGAATTTTGATCCTGGAATTTAATTTGTTGTTAAAATTCTCAGGCCTTATTTATGTAAAGTTTGTTGAATACTGAAATATTTTTTTGTGAAATATGTAATGAAAATGAAAAATACTTTAGGGTCACTTCAGCTGCAGCAGGTCACGACAGCTAAACGCGTTAAATGTGGCATTAAACGAATTTAATTTGACAAATTTATATGAAACCATAGACAAAGTTATGATTTTAATTCTTTTTAACCGCCTTAATTCTACTAATGGGCTCTGATGAAGCAGTATAATAATCTCATATCTCATAATTAAAACACTAAAGCAACAAAGGATGTTATGACACATTTATTTACTAAAGTTACAAATATTTAAAATCATGGCTTCTAGTTTTTCGTTAGTACTGTAAACTTTTGTTTGTGCTGTTAGGTCGCTCTGGCTCTCATGGCCTCAATTATTATTACAAGATGACGAAGACATTGAAGAAAATTGTGAATAAAATAGAAAGACATTGATTACCCCACAAAACCAAACCAAGTGTTATGTGGTGGCAATGGGTGTCAGCCTCAGCATATGCCAGGCACATAGGGTCAACCCAGCGCTGGTTTTCAGTCTGAACCCAAATTTAAAACAAAAAAAAAGGTTATAAATAAATATTTTTCTGACAATTACACCAATTATTTAGTTTCAAGATAAGTATCATTAAGAACTTGTGTTATGGATACTAAACAACGGATAAACATACTTAAATACTTTTTTTTTGTAAATACATACTTAATATACATAGGAAAACACCCAGACCAGAACAAATATTCATGTTCATGCACACAAAGATTTGTCCTGTGTGACTCCCACGACCTCTGGAGTGAAGTGTAGGTATACTGACCTCCACACCATATCGGTCGTCAAAGTCAAATGTCTTAAAAAATATATATGCATATTTTTTGTACTTACAATATGGTTTTTGACACAGCTATTTTCTGTATTGATATACAATCTCTCATCTATATCGTTAATCAAACCATCATTATTCCAGTATTTTAGTAATGTTTCACTATTTTGGGAATAATCTTCAATTATATTGTTATTCTGCGAATTTTTTTCAAAGATTTGGACATTGTTAAGTGTAGATTCGCTTGTTTGTGTATCCGAGATATGTATATTATTATTTTGTATGCTTGTTTCTGAAGGAACTGTATCAAGAGTTTCTTTTGATGTGGCAGCACGGTTAAATGTATGATTTTCAATATTTTTAGACTTACTATCGATTGTTTGTGTTGCAATTTTAAGATTAGTCCGTTCATTAGGTTTTCTTGTTATCTTCGTTTCTTTTTTTGTATTATTGTTATAAGATTGTAGACTATTAGATTCTTTAACATTATTTATTGAAACATTTATAAAATTTTCTTTTTCTATTGCTTGGATAAGTCTAATATTATTATTTATTTGTACAGTTTTTACGTTATCATTAGATATATGTGTATTATCTGATTTACTAATCATGAGACTTAGTGCATTAATTTGAGTGTGATTTTTTTTATCATATTTGTTTTTTGGTTCTGTTTCATTATTGCTCTCTATAGCTTTTCTAGAATCACTTGATGAAGGTGTTTTATCAAATTTATCTTCTAAAATACTTTGAGTGTCTGTTAACATTTCATCTGTGTTAACTGTAATACTTTTATTAATATCTGTGATTAAATTTGTGTTATTTGCATCATTCTGTTTAAATTCTGTATTATTTATAGTATGTATTTCAGTACTTATACCATTATCTGTCTCAGTAACACTGTTTTCATAATTAGAAATGGCAAAATCATCACTGCATACAGACATATCTAGATCCTCATCGTTTTGTTTATTTAAATTGTTTTTTAGTACTTTGATGTATTCTTCAACTGATAATTCCTCTGGTTTTTCTTTCAGCACAGCCAAAGCTAACACCAGCCTGTATTTTTGTGTGATGTGGCGCACTAGAAAAAAAAAACATACTTGTATTTTTTAAAGAATGTCCTAATTCTTTAGGAGTGCCATATTTAAAGATTTTTTCTAAAGACATTTCACTCAGCGTCATTTTTTTGATAATATAGTATAACTTAGCAACTTAAATTGAAAATCGTAATTTCAAATAACATGAAATTATTAAATTATAAATATATATACAGGTGCACAGGGATCCTACCAAGATCTAAGGAGCCCAAGCCAACCTCACCGGTGAGTGGTTCACCTGACGATCAATGGACGAGGTTCTGGCAAACATAGAAAAATTCCCGATAAGCGGCAATACTCCGCCACCATACGTGGGACTAACTATATACTTAATTGGCGAAGAGTGGGCATATAATATGCCTCTGCCTGTCTCTTCGGGGAAACAGGCGTGATATTATGTATGTATTAATAAACTAAAAAACTATCTTACTTTGCTCATTATCCTTGTTTTATGTTGTCAAAGAAAAGTTTTTGCAAGTACTTACCATAACTTTCTAAACTCATTTCTTTTAACTCTTGAGTTATTACCGAAAATAATTAAACCAGAGATTAGAGTTGTCACAATAAAATTGAAATTCCCATCATTATGTTGTTCACCATCTTAAAGCTAAAACAACCTTCGAGAAACAAGACAAGCAAATGTTTTTGTTTCGCGCCGAGGAACGCACATACCGGATGCTAGATATTTATTTTTTAATTTGTACAAACGTCCCAATGTATAATGCCTAGTCTTTATATTTTTTTAAAACTAAATATTAATGTTTATAAATGCGTTAAATTTTCCTGTCTGTCTAGCCTGTCATTTTTCGTAATGGCTTGAACTGCGATCACCAGTTGCCTGCCCAGCGTGGCGGTTATAGGCAAATACTCCCAATAGAATGTAATCTATCGGGGAGGCCAATGTTCAGTAGTGGACTTGATAAGGCTGGTATAATGAGAAATAATGCGATTCAAACATAGTATAGTATTTTAAATTTATCTATTCAGTAAACCGAAATATTTGATAGACAATATATTTTTATTCTACTTCTGTAAAAACTTTTGAAGTTTTGTTGTCATTTTTGTTTGTTGATGTTTATTAATTTACAATTGCACGTTGTATTTGCGAATAAAACTACAGCACAAAATGCATCCAATTACGGCTGTATGTAATAAATGGCGCTGTACACTATATTGTTGGGAATAAGTATATTTATGATAGCATTAGTCATGACTCTAATAAAGAAAATGTTTTTCCACTGGAAAGAGGAACATAATATCGAAAGAATGACGAAAACTGCAACTGAAAGACCAGGTTAAATTTTACTTGCATTACGTTAGTGTTGAAATGGTCACTAGTAGCTCCCACACATATATTTGTATATCAATCTGTAAGCTCCTCTATACTATGTGATAGGGAACGATCTTCAACAAACGAACAGTAGATATCACCGATAGACTGTCTTTGGATGGGGACTAAACGAAATTGCATTTCACAACAAGCATTTCGAAAAGCCAATCCGTATTGGGTTAGGTGGAAAGTTATTGAGCTGTGATGATGATGAAGTCGAAAAGTACGTTAGTTTCTTGGTCCTGATTTTTACTATATGTGAAAGTCGTTAAGGCATGTCAAACGTACGCCAGAGGCAGTTGAGGCAAGTCCACCTATCAACATTGAGTCGTGCTCAGTAGGGGGACGTTAAGGCTTGTACAGACAGCGGACTTTGTATCTTCTTCCATTTAAATAATGGCTTCATAACTTTGTATCTGATCAAGTCCGAGCATGATCTTTTTTTTCTTTCTTTTAAATAATGGCTTCGTGCGGCTTGCACATTTAGCCAGTGTCAAGTAAAATATACATTAATAACATGTAAATTATAGTATATGAGAATGATTGGTGATAAAGATGATAAATGGTAAATGAGATGCCCTCTCCCTAAACCCTTTGAGTCCAAAGTAAAGATGTGGGATTATACTGAGATCTCACATGAACTTCTTGAGAGAAAATTTGAAAAGTGATGTTGCACCGTTTTGTTTGATTTACCCACACTCATGTAAGTTCACAAACACTTAACGGTTAATAATCCACCGTTATTACACATGAATGTTAGAAATATCACAAATTTTAGAAAATAAAACAAAACTGCAGACATGACTCTTCACTTTCCCGCCAAGAAGTCCTGCATGATCTTTATTATGTGCACGAGGCCATTGGCTAAGATGATAAAGGTGAGCCCTATCACGACGCCGATCGTACCGTAAAGCCGTATTTTTACCTGTTTCGACCACTGTTAAATAGAAACTAATAATGATTGTCTTTTCAGCTGTAAGCGTTACAATTTCTACAGACAAATGCGTTTTCCGGCGGAGACAGTACGGCGACGGTATAAACGTATACGATGTCATCACAAAAAGCGACGTCAGCTTGCAAAGAAATAAGAGTACTTCGAGCCAATAGTCTTAATTCATTTTAAGTCAGAACTTATGATATTAAAATAGTTTTTGACAACTAGGATTTCCAGCGTGATTTTATTCTTAGCTTTTATTTTTATTCGTAGATTGTTCAGCAGAGTCGCAACCTACAACGTGTTGCCACCAACACGCACAAATTTTCGAAAGTTTTTAACAGTTCTGCTATTGTACAAATTATATAAAAATGGGTTTGACATTTGCTGTCAATGTCGACCAGTTGTCAATAAAATAAATATTTCTGACACTTACACCAATTATTTAGTTCCAAGATAAGAACTTGTTATGTATGGATACTAAATAACGGCTAAACATACATAAATACTTTTATCTCGTGAGAGTTCACCAGAGGAGTCATTTACATCCTTATAAAGCAGGACTTCCCAACCAGGGGGGCGTGCCCCCCTGGTGGGGCGTAGAGGGATGTCAAGGGGGGCGTGAGACGTTTGTGTTTTCTGGTTTTTCTGCTCTGATTTTAATAAAAACTAAGCAGTGAAATCGTCTTGCCGTCTATTGTGACCTAATGATAGCTCTGGCAAAAACTGAACCTAGGATCGACCAACTGGTACAGAGAATGCAAGCTCAAGTATCTCATTAGTATCTATCTATTTTTCTCTCATAGTACTCTTATTATAATATCTTATAAATTACGTTGATTAAAAAAATATATCGGATTTAATTTTGTAGAAGTTACAACACAAATAAATGTTTTTGAAATAATGCGAGTTTTATTAGTCTGTAAAATTTATAGGGGGGGCATGAAAATATTATTTTTAATCCGGGGGGGCTCGACAAAAATAAGGTTGGGAAACCCTGTTATAAAGTAATGAAATAAAAAAAAGAAAATATTTAGCACCATTTTATTCAAAACTTAACTATAGCGATTAAAATTTCCTGTCATCCCTCTCGCTCCTCTCTCTCTGTCTATGGCGTTTCTTTCCCGACGGGTTCTTAGGCCGGCTCCTAGCCGCGTCGAAACACTTTGTGCCGTAAATGCTGTTTATTTTTATCAGATCTATGTCTGACAGGAGTTTTGTGTGCTGGCCAAAACTCTTCATGATGGAGCCGTCAGGGTCCTGTCAAAACCAACAATAAGATTTAGACATCTATCATGCATCATAGAATCCAGTTTTTGCTAATTTCTAAGAGTTTGTGTCTACAGCAACCAAAAAGCGTGTCCTTAATCGGACACTGAATGGAGCGCTCTGAGCTAGTACAATAGTTCAAACGAACTAGTTCGGTCTTCTAGTACTACTAGTTCATAATAGTTCACTGATCACGATTCATCAGTCACTCATTTATCACTTCTTTTATATCTTATTGGTGGCAATTAGTTTTGAATCTTCAGCAAATATAGTTCAATTAAACCTGCACCGTATAAAAATCTTGAATTAAAAATATTACACCCGAAACCAGAAAGTTAGTAAATAATCAATTAACTCTTATTAATATTAACATTTACATTCACTTGTACACATGTTTTTACTTTTTTTTTATTTTCTCCCCAATTGGCATTTGAAAATTTGCCAGCGCTTGACGCTTTTTTCAACAATTTTCAATTGTCAAGAAAATTTGAAAAATATAATATGGACAATTATAAGATAACATGTATAAAGTCAAACGTTACTTTCCCAGGAGAACAATCATTTTACTAGCCTAGGTTGTTGGCTGTTTCACATTGTACAAGAAAGTTTCTATTTGCGCTTACTTGCAAAATTGTAATTTTAACTGCTCAGTACTTATTTCCTAAAATCCTAATCAGAGGCAGGCAGGCAGAGGTCACGTATATCTTTGGATTGATAATAATAATTTTAGAGTCACCGACAGACTGACTGAATGACGGACAATCCCCTCCCTCCTTTAAAATCACGACAGGCTGACTGACAGATATCCCCGATAAGAGTCACCGACACACTGACAAATCTTGAGTAAACCAGAACAGACAGATAAACTTACAAACCTTGACAAATTCTGACAAAGAACCCATTTGCTTTTACTCCTTTATTAGGGTACCGCTCATATTCCTTTCATTGTTATTAAAAAAATATATGGAATTTCCATTTTGTGTAAATGTTTGACGAATCTAAATGATCATGTTGATCTTAAAGACAATAAAGTATATTTTATTTTATTTTAATAGTCGAAGTCCAAATCATTTATTCAAGTTCGACTCAACAGAGCTCTTATGAAAGTCAAAACTTAAAAACTAGCGCGGAGCTTGATCATATGATTATAAAAACGGCCAAGAAAATCGTCAAGGTTTTTAAATTGTGACAAAGAATCCATTTGCTTTTATTTCTTGATTATGGTACCGCTTATATCTCTTTCAATGTTGTTAAGGAAAAAAAAATCGAATTTCCAGTTTCCATGTAATGTAACGTTCCTGCGAACGCTCGGCGTTATGTTACGGGTAAATGCGGACCACGTGCGTCTTTCGTCCCTCTCCCTCCGCGTCACTCCGCAACCGCGCATCGCCCGCACTCGTGGCTCGACGTAATGTTACACCAATACGCTCGACGAAATGTTACACCAATACGCTCGACGAAATGTTTATTTATTTATTTATTTATTTATTTATTAGGAACACTTACAGCTAAACATATTAGGTCGGGGAAAAAGTCTTTTCGCATAACGTAGGTATAAACTCATTATAATTTTTTTTTGACTGTACTATTTGTGTCTGGCTGGTTTTGGTAACATTAAAAAGGTTCCATTATAAAGAAAAGAAAAAAATAAAAAAAAGTTGTTTCCCGCTATTTTTCATTTGTTTTTCTCTCCGTAAAAATGAGTGAATCTAATGAAAAAATTCGATACATTTTAAAATATTATTATAAAAAAGGCAAAAATGCAACTCAAGCAGTGAAAAAAATTTGTGATGTTTATGGACCTGATGCAGTGTCAGTAAGAGTAGCACAAATTTGGTTCAAACGTTTTCAGTCCGGAAATTTTGATGTTAAAGATGCACCTCGATCTGGTCGCCCTGTTACGAATAAAATGGACGCCATTTTTGAAAGAGTGGAGCAAGATCGGCATATTAGTAGTTACGATGTAGCTGAAGAACTGGGAATTGACCACAAAACAGTTTTGACCCATTTGAAGAAAGCTGGTTATACAAAAAAGCTCGATATTTGGGTGCCACACGAGCTCACTCAAAGAAATTTAATGAACCGTGTACTCATTTGCGATTCATTATTGAGACGTAATGAAACCGAGCCGTTTTTGAAGAGATTGATAACTGGCGATGAAAAGTGGATCACATACGACAAGAACGTGCGAAAAAGGTCGTGGTCGAAAGTTGGCCAGGCTTCACAGACTGTGGCCAAACCTGGCCTAACACGAAATAAGGTGCTGTGTGTATGGTGGGATTGGAAGGGCATTGTTTATTATGAGCTTTTACCGCCCGGCAAAACCATCGATTCTGATCTTTACTGCCAGCAACTGATGAGATTAAAGGAAGCAGTCGAGAGAAAACGGCCGGAATTTATCAACAGGAAGGGTGTGGTCTTTCATCACGATAACGCTAGACCACACACATCTTTAGCCACTCAGCAAAAATTAAGAGAGTTCGACTGGGAGGTCCTAGTGCATCCACCATATAGCCCTGACCTTGCGCCTTCAGATTTTCACCTGTTTCGGTCTCTGCAGAATTCTTTAGGTTCTGTAAGGTTGACCTCAAGAGAGGACTGCCAAAACTATTTGTCCCGTTTTTTTGATCAGAAGTCCCAAAGTTTCTACAGTAACGGGATAATGTCTCTGCCCACAAAATGGCAGAAAGTTATTCAACAAAACGGTACATATATATTGTAAATAAATGTAAATAAACTTTGAAAAAAATGTCTTGACTTTTCATACAAAAATACGAAAAGACTTTTTCCCTAACCTATTATATATTTTACATGCAACACTTAAAATCAAAGGACATAATATGCAAGCCATTACAAGTATTCACATCATTATTATTAAATGTTACACCAATATGCTCGTTGGTTTATAACAAAGAGGCAAGCGTGCTCGACGTTTAGTTCGTAAAAGGGTGATACACTAGAACGTGTTATAGAGCGGCTCGTTGTTCTGTTACAAGTGAATGCTGTCAGTGCTGTAACTAGAGCGGTGCCAGCAGTGTCCAGGCACAGGGCGCAGAAATGACCAGACTAGTATATCGTTTTATCTCATGCATGGTAGCTAGTAGGTACATTTTGTTTTATTGCGAACATGTTGTAGACGCGCCCTACTGTACCTGGCCTATATTTTCAGAGCCTGGTCAGAGCATTTATCAAGGGCGCAGATTTGAAAGCTCGCACCGGGTGCATAAAAATCTAGTTACGGCACTGAATGTTGTAGTCTATACTCACCTTAATAAGATGCGTGTTTACGTACCATTGTCTTGTAAGTAGCGACACTGCTTATCCCACTCTTGCCAATTTTCCTCCAGAACTGCCATGCTGGGTGAGTGGCGCTCTCATAATCGTAGGGCAGGTTGAAGGTCGCATCCGAGCGTATCTTCTCAAAGTGATGCAATTTATCTGGTGGAAAAATATTTTGTTTTAATTATTTCTAGATGTCATCGTGAAGCGCTCGTAGCTCTGCGGTGCTCGGTGGCCAGAAACGATCGCCGAAGTACAGCAGAGTTTACAGAGGTCAGTCCTTGGTTGGGTGACCGTTTGTGTGGCGTTTGATATCGAGCGCTTCCGTGCTTCGGAAGGCACGTTAAGCCGTTGGTCCCGGTTATCACTAAATGTGGTAGTCGTTAAGTCATGTTAGAGGCCTAATGGGCGGCTTGAAAAATTCTAACAGCAGGACGCCACACACCTGCCTCTGCCAATCCACACTGGGTCAGCGTGGTGGAGTATGACCCAATGCCCTCACACCTTGATATGTGAGAGGAGGCTCGTGCTCAGTAGTGGGACGTTAATGGGCTGTGATGATGATGAGATGTCATCATGATGTTAGTCGAGCACTGGCTGCCTCTCTCAAACCTAGGTGAAAGGGATTCTTGTGAACATATCTTTACATAACTTTTATACTATAGGGGTACATCTCAAAAAAATAATTATTTCGTTATGATCGATTTTGTAAAGATATAGAGGCTCAAAAATCTTTTAAAGCGTTTTCCCAAAAATCACGATCTTTCGAATTTGGTCCATATAGTATGAAAAGTGCGATATATGCCACCACTAGAATACTACACGTACTTACATACATACATACATACATACATACATACATATCACAGCTTTCGGCGGTTTATCTCAAAAAATATTTAATTTAGTTATGGTCGATTTTGTGAAAAAAATAGGAACTCAAAAATCTGTAACGCGTTTTCCCAAAAATCATAACTTTCGAAATGAGCCCCAGACGCAGATATGGTATGAAAGGTGCGATATAATCACGCCTATTTCCCAGAAGGAGTAGGCAGAGGCATATTATACGCCCACATTTCGCCAATTATAAAGTTGGTCCTACTATACAAGCGAGCCTATTGCCGCTTACCGGGTAATTTTATGATCGCAATAGCCTTGTCTGTTGATCGGAAGGTGCACCACTTGCAGGTGAGGTTGGCTGGGGCTCCTCAGATCTTGGTAGGATATCTATCTATACACGTTATAATAATAATACTACATGTAATTGAGCTATTGCATTAATTAATTATTTATGTAGGTACACATATAGGATTACATGACACAGATAGTTTAAGGCAGGCGGAGTTTTTATAAAATATCTGTGGTTAAACCACATCTGGCATTTAATTTGTACCGCATGCGCTTCACGCACGTGCCAGCATTTGTATGCTGTTTACACCCACTCTCTATCTCGCTCTTGTAAAAAAATGTTCTATGCGTCAGAAAAGGATAAATGCGTAGGAAAGTGCGATACACTCATTGGCAAAGCTAATGATAATTTATTTAAAAAAAAAAACATTTATTTAAATTTGGCTCAAAAGAGCTTAAGAGCTCTTAAGTTACTTAAGAGTTTATAAGTGAACGTCAAAACTTAAAAACTAGCGCGCCCATTCACTGCGGGCGGGAGTTGATCGTAAAAGAACGGGCAAGAAAATCGTCAAGGCTAGTTTTTTCTCCCGCTGGTTAAAAGCATATTTATTTTTATCCCAAAGAAATTGTTTACAATTTGTGCATTTTTCCAATTTATAGGCGCTACAGTTATCAATATAATATAATACATTTAAACATAACATTTGTGCATTTTGCTTTGAGCATTTCTATAATTATGCTTTAAACAGCTAAGACTTAAACTGGGACAAGCCGTGCTATGAGTACCAGCTGTCTTCCCAATATCACTATCAAAATAGATAAAGAATTAAATCTGATACAAATCATATAAGGATAGATAGATATAACGTTTATTGCACTAAATAAGCACACATATAAAATTTTAACATGAAACAATATATATTTATTTATTTATTTAATAAGGTACACCAACAGCATAACATGCACATACATTATTTAAAATTATTAGCAAAAGTTCTTAAATGCATGCCTATTATAGGTATACCTACACAACGTTTAAAATGTAATAATTATAAGCATGTTGAAAATTAATAACATTCCTAAATATATTTCATTCGGTTTAATACTAGATAACTAATACTAATATAAGAAGAGAAAAAAATATATAACAAACTTACAAAAACTAATTAATGATTTGTACGTGTGCTGTATTCATGTGATAAGATCATAGCTCAATGTAGTATTACTCAGCGAGCAAAACGTTGGTTTTCAGCTACAACCCGCGAGAGAGAGAGAGAGCCGCGATCACGGTTACCAAATTAACTGACTTTTTTTTTCTTTAAAATAATGGCTTCGTGCGTTTAGCACATATAGCCAGTGTCAAGTAAGTGATATATTAATAATATATAATTCATAGTAAATGAAAATGAGTGATGATAAAGATAAATGGTAAATGAGATGCCCTCCCCTAAGCCCCTTGAGTCCTCAGTAAAGATGTGGGACAATACTGAGATCTCACATGGACTTCTTGAGAGAATTTGAGGAGTGATGTTGCAATGCTTTGTTTGATTTACCAACACTCATGTATATTCATAAACACTTAACGGTTAATAATCCACCGTTTTTACACATTAATGTTAGAAATATCACAAATTTTAGAAAATAAAACAAAACTGCAGACATGACGCTTCACTTTCCCGCCAAGAAGTCCATTAACTGACTTAAACTAAATATTAATTCCAAGGGGCTAACTATAGTAACTGCTGTCATTCTTGCAGTGGCACCCGCTATAAGTGGTATCCACATAGGCTGAGTTACTGCAAATTGTGTTCATAAAATAATATTTATACTTTATAGGGTAATTTTGCTGTCCATACAACTTGCACATCTTCAATACAAAAGGTACTTTAGGCAAAATTATTATTGTTATGAATCATCCAAGGTTACATCTATCTGAAGATAACAGTTGCTAAATAAATGTACCTATCAATTTTTTTTATAAACATCGCCCTATTTGCATTGGGTCTGTTATAATAATAAACATGTAAGTAAACAAGTATTACTGAAATTTTACTACACTATGAAACAATAAACTATAAAAATATTTCAATAAAGCAGTCAAGCATGATGTTTAAACTGAAATAAATAGGTGTATTTCATTCATTTTTAATATTATACAATTTAATTTACAACATAAAATACAGCTTCATTTACAACATAAAATACAGATTTATTTACAACATAAAATACAGCTTCATTTCCAACTCAAAATACAGACATTAAATATTAAACAGATATAAAGGGTACATTGTGTAAGGGTATAATGTGTGCGTGCATGTATGCATGGGCATGTGATTTCGTGAGTGCGTATATGTGTGTGTGTGTATGTGTGTGTGTGTTTGTGTGTGTATGTGTTGTGTGAGTGGGGGAAGCATAATCTAATTGAGTGATATCAAGAACCGCTCGTTAGCACTGTAGTGCATAGTTAAGAAAGCTAACAGCCATAACCCTTTGAAAACCATATAGTCGACCAACCTGGTCTAACATGCCGCAGATGCACTCGCACGTATTTGTCCCGATCATGCCTAGATAACTCGAAGTAGAAGCCCAACATTGCCATGATCATCATGGCGGCATGCTGCTTGTGCTGCCCTCCACGGTAGAGTTCGAGGCAACCGAAGGTCTGGAAAAAGTTTATATATTTAATTTTAACTCTACACTGCTGGGTCGTCATAGGGCCCTCCGCTCGGAATTTCCCGGATTTGTCCTAATTTAAAAGGCGTCCGGGGTCTGTCCGGCAAAGGATTTTTAAAATGTCCGGGAGAAGCCCGAACCCTTAATAACTTAAAATAAATCTTAGTTAAAAATAATTTATTTCAGCAAGCAATTATTAATTATAACGATATTTATAATTTGTGGCAAACATTTTTGATTTATAGGTGTCCGGGGAAATGACCATTTTTCGCCCATTTGTCCGGGATTTCTGGCGTGTTTATCCGGCGTCGGCAATTGAGGCATTGGCAGCACAAGTCAGAAAGACCAGCGTAGTAGTGGTCCCAGGCTACAGCATAAGCAGAGTGGAGTCTTTTTTAGACAGTTTTTTGTTGTAAAAAACTGTATTCGCGTAATTTTTACTTTAGAAATAAATTTTATGTCCTTTCAAAAGAACACCAGTGCAGGTTGGCGAAGCCAGTTGTGTGGCTTCAAGCTGTTGGCTATTATAAAGCCACATTATGGCTCCGAGGCATCCGAGAGTTTATCATTTCTTCCGAAGCATGGTAGCGTTCGATATTATCCCTTAACCAGACAGGGGTCAATATATGATCACATAAAATTGAATCTTATTCTATTAAGTTATGGTAGGAAAGGAATAAAAAATTTAACCTTGCTGTGCCAGTTTAAGGGTTATAGTCAAACAAAAGGTCAACCTTCTAAGGTCTTACAAAGATGAGAGATCAGGGTTATAATACGCCTCTACCAGACCCATTGTGGATGTGTGCATCTCGCAGTTAGTTTTGTTCCAAAAGGAACTCCTCTAACTTGGAATAATACCCACCACTCCGCATATATCCACTGAGACCAGACCCCTTTACCTTTAAATTCAGAGTGTCTCGGGTTCAACGACTTTTCGTAGTTATGTGCGTAATTATCGCATGCTCCGCGCCTTGGAAGCCGTTGGTCCCGGGCCGGGACTCCCGGCTGACATGAACATCTATGGCAGTCGTTATTAAAAGTGCCTTCCATCAGACTGACAGCTGGTTTAACCATAGAATGATGTGAGTTGCGGAGGTTATCTGGTTGAGCCAGTAAGCAAACCCTGGGGCCCTAAGCTTAAGTCTATGACAACCGGGATTATGCTAGGATATAATGAGGATGACACCGCGTATATCTAGTGATAACCAGGTTATACGCTTATCGAGTATTCCAAAGCAAGGAAGCGATCGATGTCTAGTTTATCATTATTTTGCAGATTTTTATTGATTTTCTACTTTAACTCAACTACGTAAGGGTTAATGTAAGGTGGGAATATGTTTACCACAGCCTTATAAAGAGTTAACGAACCTTCCAATGTAACGGATTGCAAGCGACCTGCGTTCATCGTAAAAGCATTTATGGGGAAGGCCTAAGTTCAGCAATGGACGTCCTTGAGCAGGTGATAATGATGATTATTGTCAGTGGCCAGCATTATATAAAAAATAAACGCAAGATAATATCTCATCTTTTAATTGGCAAATAAATTCACAAAATGAGGTAGGTTGTTAACATTCCGAGTTTCATAAAAAAATATCCTTCAAGAAACTTATAAACATAAAATTGCTCAGAAAATAATTACTATATATACATACAAAAAAATCACTATAAAGTTCGAGAATGTCATGACATTACATACATATGACATGACATTATGTACTAATAGCTAACAGTTTAACTTTTATACGCACTAGAAGTTAATGACATGGACACCTGTAATGACACTAAGCCTTTTGTCTACAAATAAATCAAAGTTCCGCAACAAATAAAAAAAAGGATTGACAATATTTCAAACTCCTAAATCATATGAATTCTCTAAAAAAAATAGTTTTGGCAGTATAAATCCTCTTTTTTTCTTTTCCCTTTTTTTTTCTTCGAAAGAAGATCCGAACGAGACCTTTCACCTGATGAGAAGACATCTTACACTTGTCTCAAAACAACAGTGCCAATAATAAACCAGACGAACTGCAACTCAATAAAAATTGAATGACAATTTATGGTAAAAGTTGACTTGGACTGATATGAAGACAGTTCAGTTATGTTGGAAATATCTGAAATAAAAAACAAGATACTGTAAGGTGGTAGAATTGAGTCTGTTAGTCTGCTGTTGGATTATTTTGTGAACAGAAATTTCTAATCCAATGCCTGTATTCCTAATAATTTTAAAAGTAAAATTACGCAAAGAATGAAACGTTTTGCGATTGCCAGCGTTTGAAAGATGAGAGGAGAAAATTGTGGAATCTCCTTCCACAAGACCAACGTCATAACGGAGGCAACAGATTTTCTTATGCTAAAAATAATTACATATTACCAGGAATAAAATACAGAATTGTACATACATACTCAACCGTGCTTCTTATTATACTCCATTTTCGCCTCCATATTTCTCGTAAGATTTTGGATGTCACATAAAGGCAAAAACATAATACTGCATCTCAATTTATCATTTTACTTTTTGCTTTTTATTCTTTGTCCACTCTTCGTTGTGAATCCTGCCCGTGACGTCTGACCATTTCTGCATTAGTTCAGTTAATTTCTTTTCATACACATCCTTCAAAACATCCCCGTTGCCATCTAACCACTGAATAGCACCACTACATTCTTCTAAAATTGTAATCTTATCTTCTTCAGATAAATCATCACTATCAGTTACTGAATGTTTCATATTATAGATGTACGTTTCAAGTTGGTTTCTCACTTCTAATCTTTGTTTTCCTTCTATATCTTCTTCTTGAAAGTATTTCGCTTCTGAAATCATTTTATCGATTTCCTGCTGCTTCAGTCTACGCTCGTTTCTTATAACAATACCTTCTGACCTTCCCGTGCTTCTATCTGAAGCTCTGACACTTAGTATTCCATTGACATCAACATCGAAAGTCACGTCAATTTTAGCAACGCCTCTTGGAGCTGGCGGTATACCGTTTAATTCAAAAACACCAAGAAGATTATTGTCTTTAGTCAAGCTTCTTTCCCCTTCAAACACCTCAATTGTCATACGAGTCTGGTAATCTTCAAGCGTAGTCAAATTTTTGGTATAACAACAGGGTACAGCAGTGTTTCTTTCTATTACTTTGAACATTATACCCCTTGCTGTTTCTACTCCTAAAGTTAATGGCACGACATCAACTAATAGGAGATCTTTGATTTTCTCATCATGTTCTCCAATGAGAATAGCTGCTTGTATTGCAGCGCCAAAAGCTACTGCTTCGTCCGGATTTATCGAAGTTGTTAGGGGTCGGCCATCAAAGTATTCGGACAACATATTTCTTATCTTTGGTATCCTGGTACTACCTCCAACAAGAACGATATCATTTATATTTTCCTTTCTCATTTTAGCGTCTCTTAACGCTTTTTCAAGTGGTTTTAATGTGTCCTTAAAGAGATCTGAGCACAACTCTTCAAAGAGTGCTCTTGATATCTTCCCGTGGTAATCTATATCGCTACAAAGAGATGGCAGCTCAATAGAAGCTTCTGTCGAAGAAGTGAGAAACCTTTTTGCTCGCTCCGATGCGGTTTTTAACCTTCGCAGAGCTTTTGAATTAGAAGCTATGTCAATGTGATACTTCTTCCTGAAATCCTCAGTGAAATAAGCAACAATTCTATGATCAAAATCTTCGCCTCCTAACCTAGTATTTCCAGCTGTAGCTTTCACCTCATAAACAGATCCATCGGCTATAGTTAAAACTGAAACATCGAAAGTACCACCGCCTAAATCGTACATTAGAACATTTTTCTCTCCTCGAAGGTTTCTGTTTAAACCGTACGCTAAAGCTGCTGCCGTTGGTTCGTTGGTGATCCTAAGAACTCTGAGACCAGCAATATCACCAGCAGTTCTAGTTGCCTGACGTTGATCATCATTAAAATACGCAGGAACGGTTATAACAGCACAGTCGACTTTCTGACCCAAATACGCCTCGGCTACCTGTTTCATACTGTAAAGTATCATACTACTGATCTCTTCAGGAGCAAACTTTTTCCTCTCACCTTTATACTTTACCAGAATTACAGGCTTCCCATTTTCGTTTAAAACACTGAAAGGACAGTGCCTCAAACTCATTTGGAGTCCTAAATCGTCGTATCGTCGCCCTATTAAACGTTTGGCGGCGAATATTGTATTCCCAGGATTTAACGGAGCTTGATTTTTGGCAGACTCGCCTATGAGTCGATTGGTTGGTGTGAAAGCGACGTATGATGGCGTAGTTCTACTTCCTTGGTCGTTTGCAATCACTTCTACACCGCCATCTTTCCATACAGCCACACAGGAATATGTGGTACCCAAATCAATGCCAATGGCCACCATTTTGTTACACCAATAAACAT
This sequence comes from Musotima nitidalis, assembly GCA_949126915.1. Classification (NCBI taxonomy): domain Eukaryota; kingdom Metazoa; phylum Arthropoda; class Insecta; order Lepidoptera; family Crambidae; genus Musotima; species Musotima nitidalis. Next base: position 6,764,324 of record OX421440.1, read on the forward strand.
TTACGAAACACACACACAAATATTCACTAATCACAAAAAAAACCCGCGCGAATATTAAAAATAAACTTTCAAAACTTCTGCCGTCCATGGAAGAGTTTAAACTGACACGCTTTAGCGCGGGAACATGTATATATACTCTCAACCAATGAGAGTGCGAGATGTTTCGAGAGCCTTCGATCTCTGTAGCCAATCAGCGGGCAAACTTCGTGGAATGTTCTAGAATGGGGATACCAGCTGTCGTAAATAATTTACCCGGAAAGCTTTATTTGTAAGGTAATATAATAAACTAAAATAAACATTTCTGGTTATTAAAATACACACATATTTTTTTGCTACGGAAATTAAAAAAAGTAGTACCTACAAAGTTCTGTTACTTCTCCGTATAATGTAGTTTTAAATTAGAAATACTTGTGTTAATTATGTTTGTATAACATGAAAAGTGTTTATGAATTTGGATTAAGAATATTTTAACTTAGATTATTGTAAGTTTTTAACAAATCTACTGATGAGCTGAATGACCTGAATGACAAGAAGTCATATTAATATTTCTCTTTAGATACAAAAAGAGAAATGTGGGGACAAGAACAAGATTAGTGTAGGTGCATTATTATTATTAATTTGTTTTTTATTTTGATAAAAACTAACGACGTCTATGAACTCAATAGCGCATTACTTATCCCAACTATTAAACTATTTTTTCTTTGAACCCAGTCAAAATTAAGTTACTTTACCACTTTACAGGGTAATATTAGATACTGGCCACACTTATCGTTGTTTTGGCTACGATTTGACGGACGCGAGCACGTGTATCTTTTGACCCTTACACACTCACTGTAAAAGCGGTATCTTGTTTTCTCTCTATCTCTTTCTGTTGACGTAAATGTGACGTCAGCCACCCTTGTTTGTGCCTAAAACGGGGTTAGCATTTTTTGTCGTTTATGTTTAAGTTTTTTTATAGAGTGTCTACTGTATAGACAGAAAGTGTAGGCAAGACTTCTTGGCGGGAAAGTGAAGCGTCATGTCTGCAGTTTTGTTTTATTTTCTAAAATTTGTGATATTTCTAACATTAATGTGTAATAACGGTGGATTATTAACCGTTATGTGTTTGTGAACGTTAATGAGTGTTGGTAAATGAAACAAAGATAGACAAGAGATAGAAGAATCCCCGATACACGATTTTAAATAAGAGCAATAATTCATTTCAAATTGATGTTTAAATTCGTTTGATATTGTGTATCAGTTTAAATACCTCGGTCATCTGGTAACCGCTGACCTCAAAGACAATGCAGATATTGATAGGGAGCGGAGGGCTCTGTCCGTCCGGGCTAATATTATAGCTCACAGATTTGCAAGCTGTTCACAGCAGGTGAAAATAACTTTGTTCAGAGCTTACTGTACATCGTTTTATATGTGTAGTCTGTGGGCAAGTTACACACAAAGGGCGTACGGGGCCCTCCGTGTCCAATATAATAACGCATTCAGGAGGCTGATGGGGCTGCCCTGGCGATGTAGCGCGGCGGGCATGTTCGCACAGGCGCGAGTAGATTGTTTCTACGCTACAATGCGGAAGCGCGCTGCGTCCCTCGTGCGCAGAGTCAGGGCAAGCTCCAACTGTCTCCTAAAGATGATCGCGGATCGCGTAGATTGTGTTTACCTGAATAAATGTTGTGCGCTACATGTAATTACTAACACCTAGGATTAAGATATAATAGGTTGGGGAAAAAGTCTTTTCGTATTTTTGTATGAAAAGTCAAGACATTTTTTTCAAAGTTTATTTACATTTATTTACAATATATATGTACCGTTTTGTTGAATAACTTTCTGCCATTTTGTGGGCAGAGACATTATCCCGTTACTGTAGAAACTTTGGGACTTCTGATCAAAAAAACGGGACAAATAGTTTTGGCAGTCCTCTCTTGAGGTCAACCTTACAGAACCTAAAGAAATCTGCAGAGACCGAAACAGGTGAAAATCTGAAGGCGCAAGGTCAGGGCTATATGGTGGATGCACTAGGACCTCCCAGTCGAACTCTCTTAATTTTTGCTGAGTGGCTAAAGATGTGTGTGGTCTAGCGTTATCGTGATGAAAGACCACACCCTTCCTGTTGATCAATTCCGGCCGTTTTCTCTCGACTGCTTCCTTTAATCTCATCAGTTGCTGGCAGTAAAGATCAGAATCGATGGTTTTGCCGGGCGGTAAAAGCTCATAATAAACAATGCCCTTCCAATCCCACCATACACACAGCATCACCTTATTTCGTGTTAGGCCAGGTTTGGCCACAGTCTGTGAAGCCTGGCCAACTTTCAACCACGACCTTTTTCGCACGTTCTTGTCGTACGTGATCCACTTTTCATCGCCAGTTATCAATCTCTTCAAAAACGGCTCGGTTTCATTACGTCTCAATAATGAATCGCAAATGAGTACACGGTTCAATAAGTTTCTTTGAGTGAGCTCGTGTGGCACCCAAATATCGAGCTTTTTTGTATAACCAGCTTTCTTCAAATGGGTCAAAACTGTTTTGTGTTCAATTCCCAGTTCTTCAGCTGCATCGTAACTACTAATATGCCGATCTTGCTCCACTCTTTCAAAAATGGCGTCCATTTTATTCGTAACAGGGCGACCAGAGCGAGGTGCATCTTTAACATCAAAATTTCCGGACTGAAAACGTTTGAACCAAATTTGTGCTACTCTTACTGACACTGCATCAGGTCCATAAACATCACAAATTTTTTTCACTGCTTGAGTTGCATTTTTGCCTTTTTTATAATAAAATTTTAAAATGTATCGAATTTCTTCATTAGATTCACTCATTTTTACGGAGAGAAAAACAAATGAAAAATAGCGGGAAACAACTTTTTTTTATTTTTTTCTTTTCTTTATAATGGAACCTTTTTAATGTTACCAAAACCAGCCAGACACAAATAGTACAGTCAAAAAAAATTTATAATAAGTTTATACCTACGTTATGCGAAAAGACTTTTTCCCCTACCTAATATGTATTTACTAACACAATATGAGCGTAGAACTCGAAATAAATGAATAAATAAAAAAATTAATAAATTGTGCCAGACTTGTTTTTTTTTTACTGTGCCTAATAATTATAAGGTAGTCTGTCTGTTACCTCTTTACGCTTTCTAATTATGCTCTAGTTCCACTATAGTTCAGTTGCCTAAAACAACACCTAACAATTTTTTATGTGGTGCCGACGTGGAAATGTATACATCGAGACATTTGTTTATTTTCCTAAACTGGTTTAATTTCTAGTTTTAATGTGTAATTATCAATAGGTTATAGGCGTAATGTATCGCGTCCTAGACTACGTACGAGTAGGCCAGTGGCATATTACCGTGAGTTGTGATTTTCGTGTTGTTTTTCAAACTACATAGCAGCCTCTAAGGAACTTATTATAAGATCTAAAGTTAGACCAGTTTTAAAACTAGTGTTGTCACTGTCTTATTTTTTTCAAATAAAAGTGACAGCGCTTGTTTTGAACTTTTTTTTTTTTTTGTTTTACGTCGGTAACAAAATGCGTTTACGCACTACCTTCCGGCCAAAGGGGGACCGAAAGGGGTGTGGGACTCACCACCGGCAGACACGACCGCCAGCAGTAATACCCACTAAAAATCTTCCGACGACGCTCGCCGCTTGTTGAGAAAAAGGCGGGGGCCAGTACCTGGGTTGCAGCGTCTGACACCCCGCCTGCGGCCAACATCCCCCGGACCAAAACCGGGAGGACCTCCTCAGAAAGGCGCAGTGGACGCGCCCCTCCTACCTCCTTGTGCGACCATAGCGTGTGTGGCCGACTTCTCGGAGGGTCCCACCACGACAAGGTGGAGACCAGTCAGGGGGGACTTGTTTTAAACCTCGTCTAACTTTAGATATTGTTTTGTGTTATGCCCCAACAAGTCTACACTTCATTACTCGCACAGGTCCTCGAATTCACCATGAAATCACTTTTCAGACTGACTGTTGTGCGCGTAATTATAGCATGCTTAATAGAACACAGACCTATTAGTTCATAGGTCAGATTTAAGTTACGTACATAAGTCTTTTAATTTTCACCGAGATCTCAGAAATATTATTCAAACGTTTAAAAAATAAGTCACCATCATCATCATCTCAGCCATCTCACGTCCACTGCTGAACATAGGCCTCCCCAATGTTTCCACATTGAGCGATTCTGAGTTGCCTGCATCCATCGGCTTCCCGTCGCCTTGACCAGATCATCGGTCCGTCGCGTGGGATGCCGTCCTCTACTACGTTTGCCGGTTCGCGGTCGCCATTGCAGAACCTTGACGCCCCATCGGTCGTCGGTAAAATATAAGTAACATGATTAATTAGTTAATCAGTTTCGAATTGTATGTGTCAACAAGTAGGATAAGTCCTCTTAACAAGACTTTCTTTTAAGATTAGAAAATATAATAATCATGAATATTGGAATTGAATTTCAGAGATGGCCATTCGCGCACATTGATCGTTAAAGAGACCCAATTCCCTCAGTCGCATTGATTGTCTCACTGACACTCACACACGACACTGTCGGCCAAGACTTTAGGTGGTTCTTTAGGTAAGTCAGTATTCCATTAAGAATGGAATATAATAAACTGAACCTCTAAAAAATACTTTTTTGATCATCAAAAATACTGATCTAGCATCTAATAGGGGATTAGGTGCTCCATCAGAATTTTTTGATGTACAAAAAGGTTAGGTTAGGTTGGTAATTTATTAATTTTGATGACACATTAAATATGAGCCATTAAGAATGCGTTATCGCTTGCACCGCGCCTCGGAAAGCACGTCAAGCCGTTTTCCCGGCTAATGAACGTCTATAGCAGTCGTTATTTGGAAGTCAGTGCCCTCTCACATCCTGACAGCTGGTTTATCCATAGAGTGATATCGCATGCTTAATGGAATAGTGATTTAATCAAAAAAGACGAATTTTGGGACATTACAATAGAAGATTTTCTAAAGAATACTGGTCCCACTTGTAGGCGCATTAAATTGATACTGATTTATTAATTAGTAATTCTGCTTGTGTTTTGAACGTTTGATGAACATTGATTCGATCTCAGTAAGAAATAGAAAGACTATATAACGTACGTAACTCAATTTTTTTTTTATTTACGTCGGTAACAACATGCATTTACGCACTGTCTCCCGGAAGGGGGTGTAGGGCTCACTGCGGCAGACGCGACCATCGCAGTCCTACCCACTAAAAATCTTCCGACGACGCCCGCCGCTGTTGAAAAAGGGGCGAGGCGCGTGCCTAGGTTGTAGTTTCTGGCACCCCGCCCGCGGCCAACGTCCCCCAAACCTTTTTTTTTGTTTTACGTCGGTAACAAAATGCATTTACGCACTGCCTTCCGGCCAAAGGGGGACCGAAAGGGGGTGTGGGACTCACCACCCGCAGACACGACCGCCGGCAGCAATACCCACTAAAAATCTTCCGACGACGCCCGCCGCTTGTTGAGAAAGAGGCGGGGGCCAGTACCTGGGTTGCAGCTTCTGACACCCCGCCTGCGGCCAACGTCCCCCGGACCAAAACCGGGAGGACCTCCTCAGAGAGGCGCAGTGGACGCGCCCCTCCTACCTCCCCCTGCGACCATAGCGTGTGTGGTCGACTTCCCGGAGGGTCCATGGTTAGACAGCAGGGGCCCCCTGCCCCCGCTGCCTAGACCCTCCTGGCGCTGCTGAGCGGGCCCTCCTGGCCTACCCGCAGCGCCCTCCATAGGTCCCTCTTAGTTTCCCCCCCGGTAGTACTCTGGGTGACCTTTTCCCTAGCGCCTCCTGCGCCCTACCGGGAGGTACTCAGCCCCCCCACCACGACAAGGTGGAGACCAGTCGGGGGGGGAACGTCCCCCAAACCTGACCTATCTATTAATGGGTCGATGTTCCTTTAAGTATGCGATATTTCCCTCTGGGCTGCGGCGGCAGTCGCTTCCGATAATAACTGAAATTCAGTCAATTATAATTAGACCTGTCTAACGACCACTGCTAAACATTAGCCTCCCCATTAGATTACATTCTATTGGGGATATCTGCCCATAATCAGCACGCTGGGCAGGCGAGTTAGTGATCGCAGTTCCAGCCAGTACGCAGGATGACGCTGCTGCCCATCATCCGGTGGGATTTCTCTTCGTCGACTCTTACGACTCCCCGTGAGATGAGAGGGGGTGGTACTATTCTAGGTCATTCCATACGGCACACAATGACTGAATGAATGAATAGAGCATCCTTAAGTATGGAGGAGGAATTCAAATCGATAGTTTGATATAGTATTTGACGACCGATATGGCGTGGAGGTCAGTATACCTGCACTTCACTCGAGAGGTCGTGGGTTCGATTCCCACACAGGACAAATCTTTGTGTGCATGAACATAAGTATTTGTTCTAGTCTGGGAGTTCTCCTATGTATATTAAGTATGTATTTACAAAAAAAGAAGTATTTATGTATGTTTATCCGTTATTTAGTATCCATAACACAAGTTCTTAATGATACTTATCTTGGAACTAAATAATTGGTGTGATTGTAAGAGAATATTTATTTATTTATATCACGGAGATCAGCTTTCAAGAGAAATGAAATGATGTACATAAATTAATGAATAAAATTAAAAAGTCTCTTTACCTGCCTACCCCCAACTCTTCCCGTGACGTAATCAGCGCCGGTGTCCAGCACCAAGTAATCCTGGGTCTTGGACGCGTCAGCCTCGGTGATTTCCTTCAGCTGCACACAGGTCTTCTCTTTCAGTATGCTGTTCACCTCTTCTATACGGTCTCTTACTTCTACCATATTATCTGTATATTAAATTTGAAAAATTAGTGCCATATAATTTTAATGCTTTATTTTTTTTACCTTTGGGCTCACTCTTTAACATACATATATACATACATACAATCAGGCCTGTTTCCCCGAAAAGGTAGGCAGAGGCATATTATAATGACGACCGATTTGGCGTGGTAGCGAGTATACCCGCATTCCACTCCTGAGGTCGTGGGTTCGATTCCCACACAGGACAAATATTTGTGTGTATAAATATTAGGTCGGGGAAAAAGTCTTTTCGCATAACGTAGGTATAAACTTATTATAAATTTTTTTTGACTGTACTATTTGTGTCTGGCTGGTTTTGGTAACATTAAAAAGGTTCCATTATAAAGAAAAGAAAAAAATAAAAAAAAGTTGTTTCCCGCTATTTTTCATTTGTTTTTCTCTCCGTAAAAATGAGTGAATCTAATGAAGAAATTCGATACATTTTAAAATTTTATTATAAAAAAGGCAAAAATGCAACTCAAGCAGTGAAAAAAATTTGTGATGTTTATGGACCTGATGCAGTGTCAGTAAGAGTAGCACAAATTTCGTTCAAACGTTTTCAGTCCGGAAATTTTGATGTTAAAGATGCACCTCGCTCTGGTCGCCCTGTTACGAATAAAATGGACGCCATTTTTGAAAGAGTGGAGCAAGATCGGCATATTAGTAGTTACGATGTAGCTGAAGAACTGGGAATTGACCACAAAACAGTTTTGACCCATTTGAAGAAAGCTGGTTATACAAAAAAGCTCGATATTTGGGTGCCACACGAGCTCACTCAAAGAAACTTAATGAACCGTGTACTCATTTGCGATTCATTATTGAGACGTAATGAAACCGAGCCGTTTTTGAAGAGATTGATAACTGGCGATGAAAAGTGGATCACGTACGACAAGAACGTGCGAAAAAGGTCGTGGTCGAAAGTTGGCCAGGCTTCACAGACTGTGGCCAAACCTGGCCTAACACGAAATAAGGTGATGCTGTGTGTATGGTGGGATTGGAAGGGCATTGTTTATTATGAGCTTTTACCGCCCGGCAAAACCATCGATTCTGATCTTTACTGCCAGCAACTGATGAGATTAAAGGAAGCAGTCGAGAGAAAACGGCCGGAATTGATCAACAGGAAGGGTGTGGTCTTTCATCACGATAACGCTAGACCACACACATCTTTAGCCACTCAGCAAAAATTAAGAGAGTTCGACTGGGAGGTCCTAGTGCATCCACCATATAGCCCTGACCTTGCGCCTTCAGATTTTCACCTGTTTCGGTCTCTGCAGATTTCTTTAGGTTCTGTAAGGTTGACCTCAAGAGAGGACTGCCAAAACTATTTGTCCCGTTTTTTTGATCAGAAGTCCCAAAGTTTCTACAGTAACGGGATAATGTCTCTGCCCACAAAATGGCAGAAAGTTATTCAACAAAACGGTACATATATATTGTAAATAAATGTAAATAAACTTTGAAAAAAATGTCTTGACTTTTCATACAAAAATACGAAAAGACTTTTTCCCCAACCTATTATGAATATTTGTTCTGGTCTGTGTGTTTTTCTATGTATATTAAGTATGTATTTACAAAAAAAAAGTATTTATGTATGTTTATCCGTTATTTAGTATCCATAACACAATTTCTTAATGATACTTATCTTGGAACTAAATAATTGGTGTAAGTGTCTGAAATATTTATTATTATTATGTATTATTATAATCTCACATTACGCCAATTATATAGTTGGCCCACGTAATTGGCGAGCCTATTGCCGCTTATCGGGAACTGTTATGTTCGCCAGAGCCTCGTCCGTTGATCAGCAGGAGCACCACTTGTAGGTGAGGTGGGCTTGGACTCCGAGTAAGGTGTTGGAAGGATCCCATACCCTCTACAAAAATTATAAATAATATAACCTGCTAGTGCGAATAGTCAAACGAATTCTAAACTGCGTTACAAAGAAGAAAAAATAAATAAAATTGAAATTAAATTTTAGAGATTCGCGCTCATTAATCGTAAACCAGATCGCCTTTATTCGCTTTGATTATTTATTTATTTTCAAAGTACTACCTACCTACTAATAATAAAATAATAGAATATGTATTACTTCTAAGTAAAAAGAAATTACCAACAAAACTATAGTTTGACTGAAGGATCACTATAAACTATGATTACACAATACATTTTTTTTTTTTTTAAATTCGAATATATAATTTATAATTACGGAGAGCGTCTATGGTAGCATACTTATTAAGTACTTTCTCAGTAAACGTTTAAATTTTATTTTGTGTAATTCATCTCTCATGTCTGCAGGTAAACTGTTGAAGGAGATACGTTTTTTGAGAGTTCCATCCCCGAACACATACGTAACTTCGGGAAAAACAAATTTAGCCGCGCGCCGTCATCGCTCATGTGTTATAAATATTATTTAAATTTGTTAGCAAAGACTTATGCTCTTGACTACCATGGTTATCAGTAGCAAGATGATATTTGTGTTTTAAACTAACAGGTAATATTTTACAATACAACTACAAATACAATACAAATTATTTATTCAATATCTGTTTTTTACAATTTCTGTGTTATAATTGAGGATTTCTTTTAAGTAAACAAATACTTGTGTCAGATATCCCCGTTCTCCATTGAGGTGATGTACTCAAAACAGACAATTATAAGAAAAATAATATTTAAAAAAAAAATAATTAAACATATTTATAATTAAAACAAATTACACAACGTTATGGGTAAAAATACGCGCGCGTGGGTAAATGTGCGTGCGTGTGAGTGTGCGTGCATGTGTGTGTGCGTGCATGTGTGTGTGCGTGCATGTGTGTGTGTGTGTGTGTGTGTGTGTGTGTGTGTGTGTGTGCGCGTATATATATTTAATTCAAGTTATATATTTATAAAACTATATTACTTTATTTCAAAAATGCTTCAGTTTTGTCATAATTCCATGTTTTTAATAATAATATAAGATTTAATTTGCAATTATAGTAATTCATAGGATATATGTTCAGAATCTTGTTTAATTATTATATAAGTGAGCAGATCGTGCCATCACTTGTCTCTTAGCATATACTGTTTTAGTCTTGGGAGTTGGAGCTACATTATATTTGCGTCTTCGGGATAATTTTGAAGGAATATAAGGCAGCGTTCGATGGAGTCTCAGGGTAACATGCAGTATGTTAGGCGTTAGCAGGTATTACAGATTTTAAACATACCTACATACATACATAATGTTTGCCTTTTTCCCGTAGAGAGATCACATCTTTCCACTTGCTATGATCTTGGCACACTTTTAGCTTCATTTACACTCATTAACCTTCGCGGGCCTTGAGCGTGGAGACCGAATCCAGTCCGTAACAAAAAAAACCTAACACCCCCCACTCCAACCGGCACAGCGGTGATATTTTTTAGTTTTTCCATCTAACGATAAATAGCAAAACTTTTAATGACTTTTTGAAATATCACGCTTGTCTCTTTAGTTCAGCAACCCGCCTTTAGGTGGCATTGGTTGTATCGACGCTACTGCGCATGCGTAATCCCCTTCTTCCCCCCTTTTTTTTGTGTATAGCCAATACACATTAATGCCGCGCAGAGAAAGTATATAATGATATTATTTCTATATAAATGTACATAAAAATAAATTATTATAAGTGCATAAGTTGATAAAAAATGCATAAGCTTTACTGCGGCAGTCTCCGAGTGCCACACGTCTTTTTTTTAAACAGCTTAGTATAATCCTGTTTGTATTTATTGTCTTAAGTTTAAATACGACACTGTCGGACAAGACTTGGGGTGGTTCTGTGAGTCATTATCACCATCAGCCTACATTCGTCCACTGCTAGAAGGCCTTTCCAATGGCACGCCACTGAGCTCGATCTGCAGCTCTTCGGCTCCAACCGCTGTCAGACCATTTTGCTATGGAATTATACCCGAAAGTCCTACAGTGCTCTCCGTGTCCAGTATAATAATGCATTCAGGGTGCTAATGGGGCTGCCACGATTCTGTAGTGCATCAGGCATGTTCGCGGAGGATGCTACGCCAGGATGCTGTTGCCGCTGGCACGAACCCTGCGCACAAGAGATGCGCATGTTTTACGCATAGTGGCATAAAAACATGATGATGTAGATTGTAATGTAGATTGTACTAAACTACAAATAATCTAATCTAAGCAATAATAAAAAATTATCAACATTAAATCTACTTTTTTATTATGATTTAAAGACTACCTCTTCTACTTGCCGTGTCTGACAGGGTCCACAACGAATTGTAAGATATATTATTACTAGCTTTTGCCCGCGACTTCGTTCGCGTGGAATAGTGACTTCCGGCAGATTTTTGGTTTTACTCACATAGTTCCCGCTCTCGCGGGATTTTCGGGATCAAAACTATCCTATGTCCTTTCTCAAGTTCCTAACTATGTCTGTACCAAGTTTCACCCATCTCGGTTCAGTAGTTTAGGCGTGAAGAAAAGACAGAGTTACTTACGCATTTATAATATTAGTTTGGATTCTATTGTAACTGTTTGTGGAGAGCAATGAATATATTGAGTAGGTACCTATATTTAACATAATACAAGGTGTAGATATTAATTACCACATTTTTTATAAAACGAGTGTGTATTAATGTTAGGGTGTATAGGGCTTCTACCAAGATATGAGAAGCCCAAGCCAACCTTACCTGCAAGTGGTGCACCTGCCGATCAACGGACGAGGCTCTGGCGAACAAAGTTACCGGTAAGCGGCAACAGGCTCGCCACCAACAACAAAAGTGGGCGTATTGTATGCCTCTGCCTACTCCTAAGGGGAAACAGGCGTAATGTTTTTATAAAATTAGTTTACTAACAATTAGAATCGTCCATTAGCACGTATGGGACTACTCCTTCAGGCCATTTTCTTTCGTCGTAGAATTCCTTGTTAGCCTTCGTCAGCTCCACCTCTGTGATGATGATCTGCTTCTGCCTGTCTTCTGGTATGGTTTCTCGCATTGCCTGTTTTGATTTATGCCTGAAATTGTCGTACATACTTATTAGGGGCCATCCATAAATTATGTCACTATTTTTTGAACCCCCCCTCCCTAATGTAACATTACATATTTTGCAATTTTGTATCTGGAAATTATTGAATTCATGATGTAAATTATAACACGAGTATAATTATCTACACACACTTAGATTATAATAGATTTTGAAATGTGATGTCACGAAATTTAGGACCTATATTTACTTAGTAATGAAATTATAAGAGAAACTAAAAATTATTTGACCGCCGAAAGTAGAATGCGCGACGTTTAAATGCTTCCCTAAGAGTTTGGCGAAAAAGGGCGGTGATGAGAATGTTGGGAAGGAAGGGTAGAGTGACAAGAGATAAGATAAGATTAGGAATGAATATGTTAGAGATGACGACGAAAGTTACTGACTTAGACTTAGTGCCTGACTATGCGGCTGTCCAAAACCAAAACCTAGCAAGAGAAATATTTTTTAAGACACGTTTTCTAAATTTAATATTTCCAAGATGATTACGAGTAGTAATTTACAAAACGTGTTTAAGAAAAAGGTCTCTTGCTGGTTTTGGTTTTGAACAGCAGTATAGGAATCGTAAGAAAGCTCAAATTTGCTCAGCGTGCAAAGGAGAGAGCTATGCTCGGAGTGTCCCTACGTGATCGAATTAGGAGCCCTACCGCCTAACTTGCTGGTAATCGATTATTAGGCAAAATGGATTTCGAATTGATTCTGTCGTACCGCCGAACACATGGAACTCGATACAAGATGGCGTTCTCCATTAAAATACAAGTTTTGAAGGATTGACGTAATATTCGACTATATATATATACGTAAAAATGTGTCATCAAAAAGCAAATAATAATCATTTAATTAATTAGTCGCTTTACTAGTCTGCAAGGCTATTCAATTCAATGGCTTTCGCCAGATTCCCCGGTGAGGATTGAGGAATCTCAGAAAATTTAGATCTACATGAAATAGCTGTAATTCATAGAATTAGGCGATAGGGCCCCAGAAATGAGGAAATAGGAGTGTGGAGTGACCGGCATAGCGAGGCGAGTTTGCAAGCTGAAGTGGCAGTGGGCGGGGCTAATATCACGAAGAACCGACTATCAATAGGGCATTAAGGTTCTTCAATGGCGACCCCGAATTGGCAAATGTAGTAGAGAACGATCTCCCACCCGAAGGACCGTTGATCTAGTGAAGACGGCGGGTTTTCGGTGGGTGCAGACGGCTCGAGATCGATCGACATGGCAGACCATTGGAGAGCCCTTTATTAAGTCAGCTGTATCACTGAAAATTAGGGGTAAAGAAAATTGGTGATCCAAAGCAACACATACTTGGGTTTACTACTTGGAACTAGCTCCTGTCTTTTCCCTGGTCTTCTTTTTTCATCGTTTCTGATTTCATCATTATACCTGTTTTCATCATGTCTATTTTCATCATATCTGCTTTCATAACTAAGCTTCTTTTTGCCTTTGTGTCTATTTTCAACTTTTTGTCTATTTCTCTCTTTAAACTCATTTTTATTATTATTTCGGTTTTCACCATCCTCATCGTCAAGTTTATAATGGTGTTCATTTTTATAATTATTCCGTTTTTCGTCATTATTATCGTGTTTATTTTTATAATTATGTCTGTTTTCATCATAATCATCGTCCTGTTCATTTTCATTATTTTGCCGGTTTTCATTGTCGTTTCTATCTGCATGTCTTTCTCTATGTTTATTTAGTTTTTGATGCATGTTTACTTTCTCATTAGAAATATCTGAGTCGTTAAAATCTTCATCCCTGTGCGATTTCAATTTTCTAAAACATACAACAACGAAATGATTAGCTATTTATAAACATAAGTAAGAAAAGTGTAATTTTAAATTAATAAATTCGAATTATTGGAATCAGTTTAGAATAAACCAGCTATAAAAATAATAGCGGCCGCCCGCGATTTTGTCAGAGTTACTAACATGGCTTATATAACTCTCCTCTACCTCTCGTATTACTCAATCTATTTAAAGAAAACCGCCTCTAAATCCGTTGCATAGTTTTAAAGATCTACAGACAGAGAAAAGTGACCTTGTTTTATACATGTAGTGTAGTGCAGTTTTGTGATGATTGGATAATCTAAAGATGCTTTATTTATGCTTCAAGCATTTATCATTCTCCTGTTGTGCTCCAGTATATGTGTTGTTGGCGTAACATTTAACTTTCTTTCATTTATCTTGCTCATTCATCATCGACGCATCCATAACTTTCTCAATCATTAGGATTCTCCACACACTTCATCCATCTCTTTTTAAGTCGTCCCCTTCCCTAACATTCATCTTCTCTACTCTTATCGCCACAAGGTCTTCAGATTCCTCCCACGAACCAAGATAAGAGGGTTTCTAGGTAATACTGTATAGGATTGGTGGCGACAGTTGTGTGATGTCCTGCTGCTTTTACTTTTCAAGCCAACAGGGATCAACACGTTAAGAAGTTTATACCTCTTAAATTGTTTTCTGGAACACATAGAGAAATACTCAAAGCCAAACAACGATAAAGTTCATTTAAATATTCGTTTAAAGATAACTTATTGAAATTAGTTTTCTTCAACATTTAATTGTTTGCATACTCAAATTTTAGCGTTGGTAGTGAATACATCGTTGTTATGAGGTCCTATCTTAACTGAAGATGCCCTGTGTAAGGGCGAAACAGGTGTCGTATTAAATTGTTTCTCGATTTTTTCGAAAATTACAGTTGCGCGTAACAAAGATATTTATAATCCATAACTTGCTTAATTTCCGCAAAGTAACGCCTGCATCAATAAATTTTGCATAAACTCTTGTAGTTTTATGGTGAAAAATCAATCCATCTCTTTTTAGTCGTCCTCTTCTCTCCAACATTCATCTTCTCTATTCTTCGCAGCTCATGCCCTTCATCGCCAGTTCACAATCAGTACGCTTTCATTTATAAAGTCACAGTGATTACTTTCATATTGCCTCCAACATTCCCGTTCTTACTTATCCCTTTCGGTCACCCATCCATCTTAATAATCTCTGTTTCGTTGCATACAGTAGGATGCGCGTTTTAACTGAAATTCAGTCTGGTGAGACTAGTAAGCAGACCCTGGGCCCTAAGCTTAAGTCTAGGGCAACCGGAATAATGCCAGGATGATGGTGCGGTAGGTTTTTATGGTGTAGGTAGGTAGGTACTTATAAAATATCTATGTTACCATTTTTATGCTTTATTAAAACCAAAATAAGTACTTACCTACCTACTGGTCCCAGTATCCGTACTTGATATGAAATTCACTTTAAAATTCACAGTTTCAGTCAAAGTATCAGTGGTCACTGAAATCGAACCTCGCTAATACCGATTACAGACGTGAACCTTTTAAAACAAGCACTTTAAGCTTGTCTAAGTGGTGCACCTTCCGATCAACGGACGAGGCTCTGGCTAACATAACAGTGCTCGATAAGCGGCAATAGGCTCATGTGTTTATACCATTGCTTAAAACCTTTTAAAAAATATTTTGGTTTTGACACTAATGTCCATTTAGCGAAGAGTTTCATCTCAAAATCTTTGTTTCAAATGCTAAGTATGCTGCAACTATATAAATCCCTTTTAAATAGTGTTTCCTCAGTTCTTGCCTACCTCAAATGGTTTATGCAAGATTATGTATGTATGCAAAAATATTGCTTTTGAACAGTGCCGTAACTAGCCTTTTATGCACCCGGTGCGAGCTTTCAAAACCGCGCACTTGAAAAATGCTCTGACTAGGCTCTGAAAATATAGGCCAGGTACAGTAGGGTGCGTCTACACTGCGCTTCGCATTTAAACGAAATGTACCTACTAGCTACCATGCATGAAAAAAACACTAAATACTAGTCTGGTAATTTCTGCGCTCCTCCAGGGTCTGCGCCCTGTGCCTGGGCACTGCTGGCACCACCCTAGTTACAGCACTGCTTTTGAATGAGACCTAAGAATAATAATACAGATAGCGGCATTTAGCATCAAAATATATGATGGATTTCTACACAGTAAACCAATCTTTAAGAAACTGGACAAAACCCTTGACGTAACCTATGTAAATGTATCTGTTAACACGTTTTATTTTTATGTTTGTTCTCAACTATAACCGAAAATGCAAAAAAAAGGATGTATGGATGGGTGGTGGAATTGAAGCAGACGATATGCTGCGCTGTCATCAAATAAACTGAAAGCAAGGCAAGATAATGTTGATGATATTGTAACTTTTAGTGCTGGTAAAGTTGACCCAGAATAAAGCTAAAAATTCACAAAAATGTTTTAGCAAATTTATTACTAATGTTGTCATTTTAGCGTGGCAATTTGTGTCCTACCAAGCGGCTACTGCAAGCATTGAGGATTACAATTCCTTTAAAAAATCTGCACATGGCCCAGTGTACATCGGCTTTAGGCTGATGCTTGCTGGCACCTTTATGGGGCCACCAACAAAAACACTCTCGGGGAGGATTGATGTCAGGCGGCTGACTGTAAAACTCTTCGCCAAAACTAATTTGCAGAACGATCAGTTAAATGATGACCCAAGTGATAATCTCTTTATAGAATGCATATGCAATCATCACAGGTATTTTAATCAATAAAATCATAACACAATGTAATGTATCTTTTATTTCCACCAACCGTTATTGATAAAACTATGACTAAATTACTTACTTGAAAATGCGTCTATTTTCCAATTTGACTTTTACAACAGAATCTCTACTGTCTTTTATTACTTTATTATTCTCTTCAGTCGTGTAGTTTTTAACTGACATTGACTTTGCGAAGTCACTAGATGGTTTGGTATCATTGTATTTTCCAACTTCGCGTTTCTTTCTACTGTCTTCCATTTCCACATCCAAATCTTGATTCTTAAATATTGTATCCTGATTCCTTTTCCTTATAATATCACGATCATTACGGTTGCTGTAATCGTTTTCAACTCTTTCCATTCGAACAGTAGTAAAATCATCGTCATCATAGCTTCTTTTCTCTCTTTTATTTTCTTCAAAATTAGTTTTGTTTACTTCAGTGTCGTTAGATGATCTTAAAGGTAAGAAATTTTTATTTTTATATGGATTGCCGTGGTGTTTAGTTGATTGAACTATAATAGGTCTGTGCTGTGTTGAATAGCGAACTGCGCCACTTTTAGTTGATCTGTATGTTTGTGGACAAGGTCTGCCGTTGTAAAAACCACAACCATATCTAGCTAGTTCAAAGCTTTCTGAAGACGTGCAGAATTCAGTTAAATTCGCTGTCGCTTTTTCTACCATGTTTTTAGCGTATGTTGTTATAGCATCTATGATCCCTACAACGTCAGGTTTTGAGTCGTTTTTGTTGATAATGTCATCGGAAAGCCGAAGAGCTGATTTAGTGTCGTTACAATATTTTTCTCTGGCATTGCTTAAAGCTTTTGACGATACTTTGTATACTTGATCCACAATAGATTGCACTTCATTTTGTATACCAAGTACAGAGAGAACATTGTCAGTTTCTATAGTATCAGTAGGTGGTGGTTTTATTTCTCTATTGACTCTCAAATTGGCATCATTAGAGTAATTCTCAACATCCACCTCCCGTTTCCTCCTGGCCACACCTGGATAATTTTGACAGAGTTCTATTTTCTCTTGACGGTCCCTTTTTCTGCATTCGTCACCATATATTATGTCAATTTTCTTCAGATCAAATGAAGTTAGACTTTTGACACTTTGGCAAGGCTTTTTTCCCTGGACACAAAGAAAAATAAGAGGTGGGCTTTTTGAGATAGGAACTAATGTTTAAACTCTTATTTGAAGCGCTTGTAGCTCCGCTGTTCTAGGCGTTTAATATCGAGCGCTTCCGTGCTTCGGAAGGCACGTTAAGTCGTTAGTCAGCAGAATATGTAATGGTCGTTAAGCCATTTTAGCGCTGAAACTCTTTTTTAAACCGCCATTTTAAGAGAGTAGGTCCGTTCTGAATATAACGCTCAGAACGACGGGCAGCAGCGTCATCCTGCGTACTGGCAGAAACTACGATCACGAACCCGCCTGCCAAGCTTGGTAATAATAGGCAATCAGCAGTGGACTTTATATGGCTGAAATTATGATTTTATAGCAAGTGATGGATTAAAAATATCTTCCCGCACTATTTTAATTATAATAAATTATTAGTGTAATATTCTTTTGTTAATGTTTGTATGTCTCAACGACAAAACATAGCGCACATTAGTATGCAACACCTTAATGTAAAATTTATTTTGAATTTATTTAATTTGTTAATGTTTAACAAATCAATAAATTCTATTCTATTCTATTCTATTCTACTATAATTTCCCGAAAAATCGAGAAACTATTCAACACACACATTAGATAAGTATCGTTATTCTGAGGCTCCTATCGTACCTGAAGATGCCCTGTGCAAGGGCGAAACACGTGTCTCGATTTTTCGGAAAATTATTACTATAATTTTCCGAAAAATCGCATGTAATAATTCCCGCGCTACTGCGCGGGAATTATTACAAAGATATTTTTAATCCATTACTTGCTTACAATGGATTTCCGCAAAGTAACGCCTGAATCAATAAATTATTTATGATGATTATATATTTCATCATCATATCAGCCCATAAACGTCCCACTACTGAGCACGAGCCTCCTCTCACATATCAAGGTGTGAGGGTATTGGGTCATACTTCACCACGCGGACCCAGTGCGGATTGGCGGAGGCAGGTGCATGGCGTCCTGCTGTTAGAATTTATCAAGCCGCCCATTAGGCCTCTAACATGTCTTAACGCCTACCACATTTAGTGATAGCCGGGACCAACGGCTTAACGTGCCTTCCGAAGCACGGAAGCGCTCGATATCAAATACCACACAAACTGTCACCCATCCAAGGACTGACTTCTGTAGAATCTGCTGTACTTCGGTGATCGTCTCCGACCACCGAGCACCGCAGAGCTACGAGCGCTTATTTATATTTACCTTGAAAATAATAGTTCTGTGACCATTCTTGCTGTAGTCCCTTTCCCCAAAATGCATCACGCTGTCCACATCATAGGGAAGAGTGTGGAGCTCGAGGGGTAATTTGGGTTCCTTGGCAAATAAATCTATTGCACCTGGGAAATAAAACATTTAATTGTGAGCTTGGCGCAAAGATTTGTTTTCGATACGGCACCCGTCACATAAAACGAAGCGAAAAAATTTTTTTTGTTCATACATATACGATACTATGTTATCATACGTGGTAGGTTAATTTAAGTGGTAGCATACATATTGTTTATTTTTGTTCCTTTTATTTCAATTGTTTTTTTACACATGTCGTCTACTATTGAATGTGTTTTTCCTTATTTCGGACTGCTGGAAGAGATTCCTTTTGGAATAAGCAGCTCCATTGTACATTGTTATATTTTTTTTCCTTTCCACCCTATATCCCCCATTCCGCGAATATAAAAACGCTCCCTAGTACAATACGACCGATATGGCGTGGTGGCGAGTATACCCGCATTCCACTCCTGAGGACAACCTCAGGAGACACTCTCACACTTATATTATATTATATATTTGACGACCGATATGGCGTGGAGGTCAGTATACCTGCAGTTCACTCCAGAGGTTGTGGGTTCGATTCCCACACAGGACAAATATTTGTGTGTATAAATATGAATATTTGTTCTGGTCTGGGTGTTTTTCTATGTATCATCATTTCAGCCATTCGAAGTCCACTGCTGAACATAGGCCTCCCCAATTGCTTTCCACGTAGATCGATTCTTTGCCGCCTGCATCCACCGGCTCCCCCCCGCCCTGACCAGATCGTCGGTCCATCGCGTTGGGGGCCGCCCTCTACTACGTTTGCTGATTCGTGGTCGCCATTCAAGAACCTTAACGCCCCATCGGTCGTCGGTTCTTCGAGCTATGTGCCCCGCCCATTGCCACTTCAGTCATTTCTGATTCTATCACGTAGGGACACTCCGAGCATAGCTCTCTCCATTGCACGCTGAGCGACTTTGAGCTTCCTTATGAGGCCCATAGTCAGGCACCACGTCTCAGTCCCATACGTCATCGCTGGCAACACACACTGGTCGAAGACTTTCGTCTTGAGACACTGAGGTACTTTGGACGAGAAGATTTTGCGTAGTTTCCCGAACGCAGCCCAACCGAGCTGGATTCGACGATTGACCTCTTTCTCGAAGTTGGACTTACCTAATTGGACTTTTTGTCCCAGGTATACGTACTCGTCGACAACTTCGAGGGCCGAGCTTCCCACTATTACTGGGGTAGGCACAACATGGATATTTGACATGATTTTGGTCTTATCCATGTTCATTTTAAGACCTACCCTTCGGGAAGCTCTGTCGAGGTCTCCGAGCATTGTGCCCAGATCCACAAGCGACTCCGCTATGACCACTATGTCGTCGGCAAATCGAAGGTGAGTCATATACTCGCCATTTATGTTGATGCCGTAGTTTTCCCAGTCCAGTAGCTTGAAAACATCCTCCAGAGCAGCAGTGAACAGTTTCGGTGAAATGACATCACCCTGTCTCACGCCTTTCTGCAAGAGGATAGGATTCGTGCACTGGTCCAGTACTCGTACGGACATGGTGGCGTTTCTGTATAAACTCCTCAGAACTTCGATATACCGATGATCAATGCGGCATCGCTGCAGGGACTGAAACACTGCCCAGCTCTCGATCGAATCAAAGGCTTTCTCATAGTCCACAAACGCTAAGCAAAGTGGCTGGTTATACTCCTCGGTCTTCTGTATAACCTGCCGCAGCGTGTGAATGTGGTCTATGGTTGAAAAGCCTTTTCGGAAACCGGCTTGTTCGGGAGGCTGGAAGTCGTCAAACCTTTGACCGAGACGGTTCGTGATGACCCGTGAAAACAACTTATAGACGTGGCTCAGTAGCGTGATTGGCCTATAATTGTTCAAAAGGGATTTGTCACCTTTCTTGAAGAAAAGGACAACCACACCACTGGACCACGCCTGTGGCGTACGTCCCTCGAGAATGACGGTATTAAAGAGCTTCTGGAGTACCTTAAGTACTGGTGTACCACCCGCTCTCAGAAGCTCTGCTGTCATCCCGTCTTCCCCCGGTGCCTTGTTGTTTTTTAGTTGTTTCAGGGCCATCCTAATCTCGTACAGGCTGACGTCCGGGATGTCTTCGGTGGTATGTCGAGTTAGTTTGGCTCTAGGGTCTTTAGCCAAACAAGTAGCGGGATCTTGCGTACAACAACTATACAACTGTCCATAAAACCTTTCGATCTCCCTCATAATCTCAGGTCTCGACGTGACTAGACTGCCTTCGTTGGTCTTCAGCTGTGTCAACTGACTCTGACCAATAGACAGATCCCGTGCGAACACTTTTGAACCCCTGTTCCTCTCTATTGCATCTTCAATACAATTTGTATTGAATTTGCGAATATCGAGTCGCAAGGATTTCGAGATCTGTCTATTGATGAGCCGGTAAGAAGACGCTTCCGCTGAAGACTGCAATCGCATGTCTCGTCGCGCTTCCATGAGATTAAGAGTTTGAGTCGACAGTTTATTGGTTTTAGTTTGTCGGGTCTTATAATGTTTGGACCCGACAACGTGGACAGTCTCAACCAGCCCGCCGCTTATATCGTCAACGGTTACGCAATTCTCCAGACCTGCGAAGCGATTTTGAAGCTCGAGCTGAAAGTTCTCGGGGTTTTGAATATGGGCAGCTGAGGGTCGGAGCGTAGACCTCATCAAACGGGACCTTTCAAGCTTTATATTAATATTCAATGTGCCCCTTACCATTCGGTGATCGCTACCGGTTTTCACCCTGGCGATCACAGAGACATCATTGAATATTTGTCGCTTAGTGGTCATGATGAAGTCTATCTCATTCCTCGTGAAACCATCGGGGCTCAGCCAGGTCCATTTCCTGTGTGGTGGCTTCTTGAAGAAGGAGTTCATCATAAAGAGGCCCTCCTTCTCCATGAAGTCAGCCAACCGCTGTCCCCTATGGTTCCTTCGCCCTATTCCAAATTGCCCCACTTTCTGCTCGTCACCGCTTCGTTGGCCTAGCCTTGCGTTAAAGTCTCCCATAACAACCGTGTAGTGAGTCGGTGAAGTATGAATGGCGGCAGAAATGTCATCATACAATATCTCCACGTCCTCGTCAGGGTGTGCCGAGGTCGGTGCGTAAACCTGAATTACCTTCAACGAATACCGTTTGGTGATTCTGAGTATTAGGTACGCTACCCTGGTCGACACACTCCGAATAGACACGACGTTGTTACGGATAGACTTCCGGACGATAAAACCGACACCACCTTGGGACAGGCGATCGCCCTCCCGGTGGTAGAGCAAGTTGCCGGACTTAAGGATTACCGTATCCTCTCCCTGTCTACGGACTTCGGATAACCCGATAATGTCCCAGTGCAACCGCTCTATTTCCTCCTCCAGCTCGTCAATCTTCTCGTCGGTCCTCAGTGTGCGCGTGTTATAAGTTGCCAGGTGCAGAAGTCGTCGTTTTGGGTGGTAGCCGGATCTCTGCCGGTGATTCTTAGCACCCCCTGCCCCGCCGTTACCAAGACCGCTACCGTAATCTGGAATAGCGGGGCCGCCGGGGACTGGGGGCCGTATACGCGTGTGTGCCATTTTCCATTTGGGGGTATTTGCCCATAATCACCACGCTGGGCAGACGGGTTGGTGATCGCAGTTCCAGCCAGTACGCAGGATGACGCTGCTGCCCATCATCCGGTAGCATTTCTCTTCGTCGATTTTTACGACTCCCCATGAGATGAGAAGGGGTGACGCTATTCTAGGCCGGCGCCACACGGCCGATGTATATTAAGTATGTATTTACAAAAAAAAAAGTATTTATGTATGTTTATCCGTTATTTAGTATCCATAACACAAGTTCTTAATAAAACTTATCTTGGAACTAAATAATTGGTGTAAGTGTCAGAAATATTTATTTATTTATTTATTATACATACATTAACGCCTGTTTCCCGGAAGGGCTACATACGACAGAGGCCACGTAATAGGTGGCATATCCGCTTACTGGGATTGTTACATTCGCCAGAGCCTCGTCCGTTGATCGGCAGGTGCACCACTTGCAGGTGAGGTTGGCTTGGGCCTTTTAGGTCTTTGTAGGATCCCTATACACCCAATATTTGCAGTCCTAACGCACCATATCTAAAGTTAACCAGATTTAAAATTAGTGCTGTCACTTTCATTTGATAAAATGAAGACAGTAACTTCCTAATAATGACTCCCATAGATGTACATGACAGCCGGGACCAACCGGGTGTTAAGATATTTAACAAGTTACCATACTCAATGAGAGAGCTTAGTTACAGTTTGGCTAAAAAAAAAAAATTTTTGCCGCAAAGTCTTTATTTAGTCGCAGAATATTTTAATATAAAAATTGATGTTGTATAATTTGATATTATGTGTTATTTTGACATGATTTTTATTTTTATTTTATTATGATTATTACATTGACTTTTAAGTCCACTTATTTTATATTGACATATACACGCCCTGCGTTTGACATAATAGATGTTCTCTTATATAACAAAACTGTGTGATGAAAGGTTCCCTTAGTGCTACTTTATGTGAAATAAAAAGTCTTTGTCTTTGTCTTTGGTTACAGCTTCGGGGGACCCTTTCAGTATCTTCAAATTTTCACTGTGTGTGTTTTGTATTGTTATATTTGATAAAAATAATTTAAATGAGCCATAGTCTGTGAGTTTCTTGTCAGTTCTTCTTACAGAGCGGGGGCTCGGAACTGGCACTTAGATTCACTTACCTACACCAAATTTTTATTTATTTGCATGTAAGTGAATCTAAGCTTCGTGATTTCAGTGTAGTAATATTTAGTTTTTTTTAATGCATTTATTGTTTTGACGTTTTTAAGTGATATGTAATAGTTTATGAAATACAGAACTTTTTACTTTTACTTTAAACAACCAACAAAGTAACCACATGTTACACTATTTTATGTGAATAAATTTATTTCATTTCATTTCAACGGTATAGCGTGTTTACCAAGGCACGGAACAAGCGATAATTACGTACATAACTTCGAAAAGCCAGAGTTTGAACCTAAAATCCGCTGAATTTGAAGTATTTTACCACTGGGCTATAGTCGCTCGAATTAATGGATAAATTTAAAAGATAAAGTTTAATACTTCGATTGTTTGTTATATTTAATTTTGACGTTTTCAAGTACTATGTAATAGTTTTCGAAGTTTGAAGTCTAATACTTTAATATTTACTTTAATATTTGATGACTGAGGCCGTGGGTTCGATTTCCATACAGGACAAAAATTTGTGTGTTTTAATATGAATATTTGTTCTGGTCTGGGTGTGTTCCTATGTATATTAAGTATGTATTTACAACAACAAAAAAGTATTTATTTATGTTTATCCGTTATTTAGTATCCATAACACAAGTTCTTAATGATACTTATCTTGGAACTAAATAATTGGTGTATGTTCAGAAAAAATTATTAATTTATTATTATATTCATAATATTACAAAGTATATGAGCTGTTGCTATGAGTGATTTCACCGATAGTCTACTGTTTATTATTGCAGAGGAGATAAATGGGGAAATATTTTGGTATTATATACCTATATTTTTTAAATGTAGTTTATGATAAGAGTAGTTTATCTTTTATTTATGTTAGTTTATGTATGTTTATTAACTACCTCACCGCCTTTAAAGTTTTCTGCTAACCTTAAGGTTAACTGGCAGAGGATGCCTTAAGGGATTAAGTTTGCCTTTTGTAATACTTTTAGGTGTGCGATAAAGATTAAATAAATAATTTATATTTTGTCATACTAATAATATTATGATGAGGAAAAACTTGAATGTTTGTTTGAATTGAATGTGCTCTGAAACATCCTTATACAGTAATCTATAGAATACAATAAATCATTTCTAACTATTAATTTGTAATGTAGGATTTAGAGATAATAATTATATCTATTTTATAATGATTTTTGCAATGCTCTTGCAGGGTTCATGTTTTAGAACAATTATTTATATGTAACATTAAGATCTTTATGTACAAAATGATGCAAATAAAGAACTATGAACTACACTAACTATAATGTGAGTAAAAGAAACACTTAGACCAGAACTAATATTCATATTCATGCACACAAATTTTTGTCCTGTATGGGAATCGAACCCACGACTTTAGGAGCGGAGTGCAAGTATACCTCCACATCAGATCGGTCGTCAAAAAATATAACACGGGTGTAATAAAGAACACCCTGATCAAAGCAAGTGATGGAAGGTGTTAAGATGGATGGGTAACCAAAAAGGATAGGTAAGAATGGCAATGTTGGAGGCAGTATGAAAGCAGTCACTGTGAATTTATAAATGAAAGCGAACTGATTGTGAACTGGCGATGAAGGGCATGAGCTGCGAAGAATAGAGAAGATTAATGTTGGAGAGAGGGGTCGACCAAAAAGAGATAAATTGATTTCTCACCACAAAACCACAAGGGTGTATGCAAAATTTATTGATTCAAGCGTTACTTTGCAGAAATCCATTGTAAGCAAGTTATGGATTAAAAATATCTTTGTAACAATTCCCGCGCTACTATAATTTCCCGAAAAATCGAGATACTATTCAACACGACACGTGTTTCGCTCTTACACAGGGCATCTTCAGGTAAGATAGGAGCCTCAGAACAACGATGTCTTCACGACCAACGCTGAAACGAGAGAGAATCTCCCAGTCCAGCATCAGGACCATTCTATTCAAAAAAATCAAAAGCCTTGAGGGTCTTGAAAATTTTTTATGATTTTTGATTAAAATACATTTTAATTTTTAAGCGTTATATCTTCAATATTTGACGACCGATATGGCGTGGAGGTCAGTATAGCATTTTTTTAAAAAATTTAATCTGGTCTGGATGTTTTCCTATGTATATTAAGTATGTAATTAAAAAAAGTATGTAAGTATGTTTATCCGTTCTTTAGTATCCATAACACAATTTCTTAGTGATACTTTTCTTGGAACTAAATAATTGGTGTGATTGTAAGAGAATATATTCTATTTTTATAAAATCAAATCTTTATTTGCATACTAAGTAGAATACATGTCCAGCGTTAGAATGAAATAGTACGTAAAACTTAGTAGTCAGACACGGGTTCATTCGTCAGTCAGCAATACAATTTAAAATTTTCAGTAAAACTATACATACATACATTAACGCCTGTTTTCTCGAAGGGGTAGGCAGAGGCATATTATACGTCTATAATGGCAGATAAAAATGCTTGGGATTGAACTGCCGTTTTATTATAGGCTATTCTAATATGAATGACTTAGAACATGAATATTGTTTATGTTATATTATGTTGCATTGAATAGCTTCATAGACAAATGAAGATTGTAATTCAAGTACCAAACCAATGGATATATTTAAATGAGCATAGCCTGTGAGTTTCTTGCTAGTTCTTCTTACAGAGTGGTGGCTCGGAACTGGCACTTAGATTCACTTACACTTAAAAAATATGTTTTGTTTTTTAAATTGTTTTGTTGCATATAAGTGAATCTAACCTTCGTGATTTCAGTGTATTAATATTTCGATTGTTTTTTGTATTTATATTTTATTTTGACGTTTTCAAGTACTATGAAATAGTTTATAAAGTAAATGATATTTAATTTTGATTTTGAATAACACAGATTGCTATCTTTTTTTATTTTATTTTTTATGTGACTATTCAAAATAACGTAACATTTTATTTAAACTTATTCTATCGCCAAACTACATAATAGTTTAATGGCGAAAATCATAAGCATACTAATTAATCCTTCACAAAAGGTTAGGAACAGCCAGAATCAAAAGCATCAAGAAGGTATTTTTTTAACCTGTTTTTATATACTGCGGTTCTGCAGCAAACAATTTCACTTGGTATGTGGTTAAATAATTTAGGTAAAAGATATTTTCTTGTTCTCTTGCCATAATAATTGTGGGCAATAGTTTCCACGAACAATCTACGAGTCGTTTGTCGCAGCACAACACTATTCGAATTTATAGTTTTGTGCTCCATTTTATTATAATTTTCTACTGCCATTAAGTATTTAATTTTCTGACTTATCGGTAGCACATTACATTTTTTAAATAAAAATTATAATCATTTCTACATCCCTTACATACATTTTTATCAACAAATAGTTTTAAAAATCTAACATGTAAGTGCAATATTTCATTTAAATTTAACTTGAAAGTAAACTCGTATGCTGTTAATCTATAATTGATCACTGCATCCGCTAAAGCGTAGTTGTTAATAATGATGAAAATATTTAAATGTAATTAATACTAAGTTTTCACTCCTCCCGGAGAGCAACCCGTTGTTTTGGGATAAATAACTAAAGCGATTATTGTAGGGCTTCCCTATAAACAACATTTGACCTTAAATTATTTTCAGGTAACAAATTAAACTGATGGTCGAGAACCCCGACCCGAGGTAGGGCGCCGTGCAACAGAAATCGTGATAATTTAATTTCGCCATATCTTCAAAACCAAACGTCCAATTTTGATTATTCCAAGACCAAATATTATCTACATAAACTGCACTTAGTGATAAAATGAATTATTTTGATAAGGATTAATAGCATAAGTAAAGAATGCGTTTGAATGTAGTCCAAAAAAATTCAAGATTTTTAAATAAAAAAATGGTGCCCCACTCGACATAGGTGTGTTGATTGTGTCGCGGACTTTTTTGTTGATATTTATATGATCTACAATTAATTAGCACATTTAGTGGTTCCATCTTTCATAGTTTAGGCAGCGAACGCAAAATGAGTAACTGTTTTGGTTGATTTTTTACACTTTGTGTCCGCAAAACCTAAATATCTTACGGAATCCTATTTTTTTTTTCAAACTAAAATTTAGTGATAATGTAACTTTCTAATGAAAAAAAGAATTATCAAAATCGGTCAAGTACTTTTTGAGTTTATTCGTTACATACAAAAATACAAATCTTTCCTCTTTATAATATTAGGGTAGATTTCAAATGTTTCATTTTGAGAAAAATATATCTTATTTTATTACAATTGTTTTCTATGTGAATGTTCCAATTTACGTTACAATCTATAGTTAAACCTAAGTATTTCTTTGTATTCTAAAACGAATTCTAAGGATTTACATTTACATCTATAACCTTCTTTTGTGAAAAAAAGAAACTACTGGATCTGATTGAAAAAATCTCTTACTTATAGAAAGAGTTACATTATTTGTGAGTAACATAGGCTAAATGAGAGCAGCGATAACCCAGTGGCGTGACCCCTTAAAATTCAGAGAGTCTCGGGTTCAAACCCTGGTTTTCGAAAGTATGTGCGTAATTATCGCTAGCCCCGTGCGTCAGAAAGCACGTTAAGGCGTTGGTCCCGGCTGTCATGAACTTCTATGGCAATCTTTCGTTATTAGAAAGTCAATATCTTCTGACATCCTGACCGCTGTTGTAATCAATGATGTTTCCCTCTGGATTGCGGAGGTCTACAGCAGGACTGTTCGAAGGTTACCGCGGTATCAGGACGTAGCAGGCTCAAGAAGGAACATGGATGGTTTTTAGTCAGTAAAATTCTGACACACCCTCCCGCTCCACCCACAGCGCGAGAAGGTCATTAAATGATTTTCCATCCGTAAAGAAAAAAAGGCTTGCGGAGTTCAGATGGCATTTGCCCCGTGTAATAACTGAAATTTGGCCAAATCTGGTTAAACCAGTAAGCAGACCCTGGGCCCTAAGCTTAAGTCTAGGGCAACCGGGATAATGCTAGGATATGATGAGGTTTGACGACAAATATAGGTCTTGCAGACATCAGTAAACGTGCACTACGCTCCTAAGGTCGTCAGGTTCGATTCCCACACAGAACAGAAGTGTGCATGAACATAAATATTTGTTCTGGTCTGGGTGTTTCCTATAAATAAATAAATAATAAATAAATATTTCCTGACAATTACACCAATTATTTAGTTCCAAGATAAGTATCATTTAGAACTTGTGTTATGGATACTATACAACGGATGAACATACTTTTTTTTTTTTTAATACATACTTAATATACATACAAAAACACCCAGACCAGGACAAATATTCATGTTCATGCACACAAAGATTTGTCCTGTGTGGGAATCGAACCCACTACCTCTGGAGTGAAGTGTAGGTATGCTGACCTCCACGCCATATCGGTCGTCATAGTTTCCTATGTATCACCATGTCAACCTCAAAAAGTCCACTGCTGAACATTGGCCTCCCCAATAGATTACATTCTATTGGGTGCATTTGCACGCTGGGCAGGCGGGTTGGTGATCGCAGTTCCAGCCAGTACACAGGATGACGCTGCTGCCCATCATCCGGTAGGATTTCTCTTCGATGACTCTTACGACTCCCCGTGAGATGAGAGGGGGTGGCACTATTCTTGGCCGGCACCTCACGGCGCATGTATTCTTATGTATTTACGAGACAAATATATTTAAGTATTCGTTCGTTAGTACCCATAGTAAAGTCAGCCCTCCCTGACGCCGCAGCCCTTGATAAAAGATACATGTGTCGATCTTTATGGCGCATTGGATGCTATAGTCCGGCAATCTCATGAGCGATCTTCCCGCGCGGTGACAGACGGTGGCGGGGACGAGGTAAACAAGATGTCAGCGGGTAGCGGGTGGGGTGGCGGGGAAGGGGGAACTTCTCTTCGTGTGTAGCCGTGTGCTAGAATGACACGCTACCTCGTCCCTGCCACCGGACGGTCGTGAACTAGATTGCCGGACTATAGCCACTATTTGATGCTGACTGTACAAGCTCTGCCTAGTTTGGGTCTACATGACGCTGTGTAATATGTTTCATTATATAAAAAAACAATGGTATTATGTTCACCCTTTATTTACATACATAATAAGTTAGTAATATAATTCAGATATTTATTTATTATCTATTTAGTATATCGTTTAATATAAGTCTATCAAAATAAATAAATTCTACATCGGACCCAGTGCAGATTGTCGCTCAGTAGTGTGACGTTCCTGAGCTGATGGTGATGATGAAGATGATGAAAAATCACAACAATACTTTGTGAAGATGGCACAAAGCAAGAACAGGTACCGCAGTAGGTTCTGCAGGTGGCATTCCGGCACTGCCAGCGATATCCAAATGCGTATACTTCACATTTTTATCTTCCAAGCCACCGACTTTAATCAGGAACCCGGCTGCCAACTGATGGTTGCGACATTTGGCCTCAGTATCATACTGCACCAGATCATCTCCCTTGCATTTCCCAAGGTTCACTGCTAAATCTTCTTGTCTAATTGTGGAGACTTCGACACCTTCACCCATAGCTGCTCCGCTTAGCTGAAGTCTGCTAGAATGGTTTGTGGCTTTTGCGCTATGGTTATCCATTGCAGCAGTAAAGCTTCCATAGCAAGCACTAGCGTGTCCCGTTAACGTGGCGATAGTGTAAATATGAGGGTTCAGTTCACTGCTCGCAAGCTCAGCCATCTTAAAAACAGAATCACCCATTGCCAATCTCCCTTCTGCATCAGTGTTAGTAACCCTTACAGTTTTACCGCTAGCTGATAGCAGCAATTCATCGGATACGTAGGAATCTTCACCTACAGAGTTTCTGCAAAGACATAGAATTCCAATGACTTTCAAATGTGGTGGTTTTAATATGGAGCAAGCTTTTAGAAAGCCTGCTACTGCAGCAGCACCGCACTTATCGCGTGACATCCCTGCCATTTTGCCAGTGATTTTAATATCAGCACCGCCGGTATCGTAAGTGACTCCTTTGCCAACAAGCATAACTGTTTCGGTAATCCGACTAGCGTCAGCAGGTTTGTAGACAATTTCGACCACTCTTGCTTTGTGTCTGTCTACGCGACTAGCAGCTCTAGAGACAGCAGCTAAAAGTGGATATCCCTTTGCAATAGCATCGTCTTTATCAATTACCTTAATCGTAATGTTGTTGTTGCCAGCAAAAGTGTTTTTGACATACTCGACGATTTTCGCTGGTGCCATTCTTTCGGGATCGCTACCGCCGATATCTCTGGAGACGATTCTAGATTTCTCTAAAGCAATAGCGTTGCGAACAATATTCTCGAATGTCTGCGTAAGTTTTTCTTCAGCATGGAATCCAATCTTCGTTACTTTGTTAATGTTGCTTCTTTCTCTTATCTGCAAGGGAAAGTAGAGAGCTTCCAGAGCTCCTAAAACCCCCACTAATTGACCATCGCTGTAATTTACAACGTTTTGGATGACAACTAAAGGTTTTCTCGCACCAGCTTCAATAGCCCTTAACACTCCTTTCTTAGCTGCATCTCTTACCACTCTTACATCATGATAAGGCGTTATATTCCCAGTTGGCGACAACACCAGCCTCCCTCCAGAAACATACTCACAATTCCATACAGTAGCTGCTTTGTGGATATGATTGTCTACCTTTGCGATTTTATCCACAAAGCTTCCCACATGTCTTGGTAGAGGAACACTATGCCCTTCAGGGTAGAGCAGAAGCACAACAGCATCATAGTCACTCGACTGTAAATTGGTTTCGAGAAAAACGTTATCGTGTAGTTTAAAATCCAACATTTCTGCGGATATGTTTAGCGCAACACTGCGAACAGCACAATGCCCTATAGTTTATCAAAGTATCATAATTAAATACTTAAGACATAATTTGTCCAGTTTATCGTTCAAAACCAAGACAATAAAGAGCGATAACGTGATAAGTCGAGGCTATAGTCGACAGGTATTGTGTTCGAGATAAGGCACAATAAATTAATTTATTGAGTTAGAATGTTTTACATTCAGTCATCTTCGTTTAATGCTGCACGGTGCCAATTAAAATCACACTTTATAAGCGATTTTTCGACAGATACACTTTTTTAAGATTAATTGTTAATAGGTACTTACGCCTTTTTTTGTAATCAAAATTTGACATGGGAATCATAAAACTGACATTTGCATACCATAAAATGGTAAATGTGTTGAGACTTGGTCGAAAGACCTTATTGTAATACCATATTTTGTTACACATGTGTGGGCAAATAAATTATTTTATATTTATATTTCTTTGATAAACGGGATGAGAAACGTAAATCACACTTTTGAAAGACACACAAACACACACAAAGTGCATAAAGTTGAAAACAGGCGCGGATTCAGCAGTCAACAAAAGTTGTGGTCAATGCCACTAGAAAATCACACCTTTCTGTTTTATTAAGGCATTAGCTATAGGTAATAATTTAAGCCTATAGATCTAAAAAGATTAGGGTTGCAAGCATCCTCCTATTGTTGCGGGACTGTTCGAAAGGGTTACCGCGGCCTTGGTGTTACAGGCTCAAGAAGGAACATGGATGGTTTTTAGTCAGTAAAAGTCTGACACACCCTTCCGCTTCACCCATAGCGGAAGATGGTCATTTGATGATTTTCCATCCGGAAAAAAAAAAAAAGGCATCCTCATATTGCCCACAAAAGTGGATCCGCGCTTGGTTGAAAAGTGTTGTATAATCTCACTTTTTGAGGAACTTTCAACTCATTGCATATAGTTGCAAATAGATTGTTATCCTTGGTTAAAAACGATAACTGAAGTTAAGCAGCGTTTTATTGGTCAGATTTTGGATGGGTGACCGATTGAATAAGATTTCACTCCATGCTTTGTAATAAAGAAAAAACGGTTGGGACCGGCTATCAATGTATATAGATAGATAAGATAAATAAAACGTTTATTTCCTTTAAATAATGCAAATTACATACTTTAACACAAAACCGTTTGGTTTGTCTGTTGGTCACAGTCTCTTTTATACTAATTACCTGCAACTTATTTTATACTAATAAATAAATTGTGTTAATATGACAGTCGTTAAGCTAAGTTCTAACTTAGCAACTTGAAAAGTTTCAACAATGGCAGTAAAACCAATCAATAGTTGGGCATTTATGGGCTGATATTAAACATTTATGTGGGGCATATTAAAACAGAGTAGATTTTAAATTTTAAAGAAATATCATCATCATCTCAGCCAGTAGCACCACACGCCAGCCCGTGTCCCAGACCCATCATAACGTCTTATGAGCCCAAGCCAACCTTAACTGCAAGTGGTGCACCTGCTGATCAACGGACGAAGCTCTGGCTAACGTAACAGTTCCCGGTAAGCGGCAAAAGGGCCGCCACTTATTACGTGGGACCAACAATATCATTGTGGGTGCATAATGTGCCTCTGCCTAACCCGAACAGGAGTTTCGTTTCTGATGCAGGCGATTAGCGTCGGCCTACAATAGTGCCACCCCCTCTCATCTCACGGGGAGCCGTAGGAATCGACGAAGTGAAAACCTACCGGATGATAGGCAGCAGCGTCATCCTGTACTGGTTTTAACTGCGATCACCAACCCGCCTGCCCAGCGTCGTGATTATGTGTAAATACTCCTCTACATTCTACTTTTTACTATAATATTATAAACGTGAAAGTTTGTATGTGTGGATGAATGTTTGTTACTCTTTCACGCAAAAACTACTGGAGCTCTTTATCCCGATATTTCCACGGGAACGGGGACCACGCGGGTAAAACCGCAGGGCGCTGCTAGTAAATATATAATAGAATGTAATATTCGTAGATAGCTGGGAATCAATCAAGGCAATGTTGTCGTCTTTTTGTGAATATAAATGTCCTATTTAATTTCATTATTAAATATGTATCCATGTAAAATTACTCACTGAGTTAGTTATTGTAATTGGGCCAGACCTGTGTAACTAATACAAATAAATAAATAAATATATTGGGGAGGCTAATGTTCAGCAGTGGACTTTATAAGGCTGATACGACGAGTAGGTAGGCACCTAAATAATGTATGTCACGCAAGTAAACACGTGTAAATACTTATTGCTTGTATAATTTATTTATCCATTGATATCACCAGTATTTACGTAGTCACTTACAATGTGGATACTCGTAATTTGTTTAGAATATTACCTAGTAATAATAAATAAAATTAATTTATTGTTTAAAAATTACAATCAATAAAGGATCCTATCAAGATCTGAGTGGTGCAACTGCCGAACAACAGACGAGACTCTGGCGAACATAGGGGCTTAGTACCTACCGGAGGCCGGGAAGAGGTAACACCCCAGAGGTTGGCGACTTTTGGTGCCCTTAGTACTGACTACCATGGGGGAAACTAAGAGAGAACTGTAGGGCGCCAGGGCGTCCCGGGGTCCCAGGGGTCCCCGCTGCCTAACCATAGACCCTCCGAGAAGTCGGCCACACACGCTATTGTCGCACAAGGAGGTAGGAGGGACGCGTCCACCGCGCTTCTCTGAGGAGATCCTCCCGGTTTTGATCCGGGGGACGTTGGCTACAGGCGGGGTGTCAGACGCTGCAACCAAAGGTACTGGCCCTCGCCCTATTTCTCAACAAGCGGCGGGGGTCGTCGGAAGATTTTTCGTGGGTATTACTGCTGGCGGTCGTGTCTGCCGGTGGTGATTCCCACACATAATCGATACCCCTTTGGCAGTGCGTATATGCATTTTATAACCGACCTATGAGAGACAATTAATCGACACGGAGCGTCGGGAGGACGAATACTCTATAGAGGAGAAGCGAGTCGATTCGGTGTTTAGACCGCTCTAACGGACAGTTGTCGAATTACAAAAAAGAACTTTAAAATCTACATAATAGGCAACTTGTGGCATAGTTGACTCAATTTTGTGTTTTTATTGCATTTACGTCTTTTTAGAACTAGATGGGAGACATATTTAGTTTACAATCAGTTAAAAAACTTATTATATTTATTTTGTGTAATAAAATAAGTAGTTTTTTAGTCAGGTAAATTATACTACTAATACACAGAAAAGCAAAACACTGAGTTGAAAATTATAAAGACAATACACAGTAAAATTATTTTATTATTATAAAAGAGCATTCCTACATTAGGCTTGTGAGTTTCTTGCCAGTTCTTCTTACAGAGCGGTAGCTCGGAACTGACACTAAGATTCACTTACACTTTAATATTTTTTGTTTTTTAATTGTTTTGTTGCATTAAGTGTATAAAAGCTTTGTGATTTTAGTGTAATCATATTTCGGTTGTATTTTATATTTAATTTTGACGTTTTCTAGAAAGTACTATATCTAAATAATAGTTTATGAAACAAAAAATATATATGTTTGATGTTAGTCTATTTATTTATTATTTTTAAAACTTACCTGGTTCGACGTTTTCCAGCTGTACATCGATGTAGATGTCTCTGTTCAACTTGTTGTGCTCAAATGGGAAGCCCAGCGCTTTCATTATGATCATGTCGATGTTGGGTGACCGCAGGCAGTCGTAGCCGAGAATTATGTGCTGCAAAGAAATAAATAATAAAAGTAAAGTAAAAAGTTCTTTATTTCATAAACTATTACATAGCACTTGAAAACGTCAAAACAAAATATACATTAAAAAAAATTAAATATTAACCCTGAAATCACGTAGCTTAGATTCACTTACATGCAAATAAATAAAAATTTGGTGTAAGTGAATCTAAGTGCCAGTTCCGAGCCCCCGCTCTGTGAGAAGAACTGACAAGAAACTCACAGGCTATGCTCTTTTACATTATTAAAGATATGGTAGAAAAAGAGTGCATAACTGCATAGAGAGCCTACCTAGACCTAAGGTGCCCAAGCCAACCTCACCTGCAAGTGGTGCACCTGCCGATCAACGGACGAGGCTCTGGCGAACATAACAGTGCCCGGTAAGCGGCAATAGGCTCGCCTATTACGTGGGACCAATTATATAATTGGCGAAGTGTGGGCGTATAATATGCTTCTGCCTACCCCTTCGGGGAAACAGCGTGAATGTATGTATAAATAAACAAAGAAATATTTTCTGACAATGGCATAATTTAGTTCCAAGATAAGTATCATTAAGAAATTGTGTTATAGATAATAAATAACGGATAAACATACACACATACAATTTTTTATTATAAATACATACACAATACCTAATATACAATGGAAAACACCCAGACTAGAACAAATATTCATATTTAAATTCAAAGAACTAAACATTAAATAAACATATTAATTATTTTTGCGAGGTCGAGGTAATAACCAAATGGAATATTTTCTTATATTTTTAAGTTCTGTGCAATTTATTTATTTTTCAAATCTGCTGTAAATTCAATTTATGTGTAATTTTTGCTAACTGGTAAAATATTTTTATGCTAGAAAAAAGTTTATACCAATGAGACGTCCAATATGGCGTGGAGGTCAGTATACCTGCACTTCACTCGAGAGGTCGTGGGTTCGATTCCCACACAAGACAAATCTTTGTGTGCATGAACATAAATATTTGTTCTGGTAAAGGTATTTATGTATGTTTATCCCTGTTTTAGCCATAACACAAGTTCTTAATGATACTTATCTTGGAACTAAATAATTGGTGTGATTGTAAGAGAATATTTATTTATTTTTATTTTTTATTTAATTAGGAAAAAAATATATGAAAAGAACAAAAATTATAACAAAAATATAAATTATATAAAAGGATTTCACTGCACTTAAAATCATTATAACATCAATCAGAATGTGATATTCCAAAATAATAAAAAATACCGAAACACTATTAGGATACATATTTCAATTATTTCAATGTAAAGTATGACCAGGATTTGAAACCGAGACCCTCTGAATTACAGTCTATTGGTGTCGCCACTGCAATAACTGCTTCTGACGTCCCACTACCTATTGAGCAGGGGTTCCTGTCACGCAGTGCCGTAACTAGCCTTTTGTGCAGCCGGTGCGAGCTCTATAACTGCGCCCTTGAAAAACGCTCTGACCAAGCTCTGAAAATACAGGCCAGGTACAGTAGGGCGCGTCTACACCATGTTCGCAATAAAACAAAATGTACCTATTAGCTACCATGCATGAGATAAAACGATATACTAGTCTGGTAATTTCTGCGCCCTTCCAGGGTCTGGGCCCTGTGCCTGGGCACTGCTGGCACCGCCCAAGTTACGGCACTGCTGTCACGACCCAAGGAGAGAGGAATTCAGGTCTCACGCTGACCCAGTGCGGATATTTTTTAAATTATGGCTTCGTGTGTCTAGCACATTTAGCCAGTGTCAAGTAAGTGATATATAAATAATATATAATTCATAGTAAATGAGAATGAGAGGTGATAAAGATGGTAAATGAGATACCCTCCCCTAAGCCCCTTGAGTCCTCAGTAAAGATGTGGGACTATACTGAGATCTCACACGGACTACTTGAAAGAAAATTTGAAAAGTGATGTTGCACTGTTTTGTTTGATTTACCAACACTCATTTATGTTCACAAACACTTAACGGTTAATAATCCACCGTTATTACACATTAATGTTAGAAACATCACAAATTTTAGAAAATAAAACAAAACTGCAGACATTACACTTCACTTTCCCGCCAAGAAGTCCCGCCCAGTGCGGATTGGCGGAGGAATGTGTGTAGCGCCCTGCTGTATTTTTTTTAATAGTGCCTTTAGCGTAGTACCGTTTTGGCAAAAGCTGAAAATCAGCGTTTTGCTCTCACAGAGCAAAAAAAACCTACTGAGCCGTAGCCATTGCATGCAGCGCTGCGGCACACATGCACATTAGGCGAATGTTTTACTTTTAGTTTTTCTTGTTTTTTTTTTTAATACTTAACTAGCTGACCCGGCAAACTTCATGCCGCTTAACAGTCAATTATAGTCGTGTTAGCTTTGAGCTGAACTAATTTAGGCTTTGATGAACGTGAACGTGAATGAAAAATAAATGTAATTTTGTTTCTGTTGTTTTATATGCATGTTTGTCTTTCGTTGCAATAAATATTTTATCTATCTATCTTACTTGGCTGAACGATTACCACATAAAGATATAACCGGGGCCAGCATCTTAAAGTGTCGGTTAGCGAAAGCAGGAACCTGATGCCCTTAATAATCTTCTGCTACCAGATTGATGGGTCGGGTGGTACTGGCCTAGAATAGTTTCAACCCCTTTCATCTCACAGGGAGTCGTAAGAGTCGACGAAGAGAAATCCAACAGAATTACGGTCATCCTGCGTACTGGCTTAAATTGCGATCAACAACCTGAATGCCCAGCGTGGTATTATGGGCAAATACCTCCAATAGAATGTAAGTGGGGGGGGGGCAATGTTCAGCAGTGGACTTTATAGGACTGGCAGGGGGCCCCTTCCGTCTCGCCATAGACCCCCCCAGAAGTCGGCCAGTTGCGCCATGGCCACACATAGAGGTAGGGGGGGCGCATGACATCGCGCCTCCCTGAGGAGGTCCCCCCGGTTGTAATCCGGGGGACGTTGGCCGCGGGCGGGGTACCAGTAGCTACAAACCCAGGCACTGGTGCTCCTCCCCTTTTTCAACAGCGGTGGGCGTCGTCGGATGTTTTTTAGTGGGTAGGACTGCGGTGGTCGCGTCTGCCGCAGTGAGCCCCACACCCCCTCCCGGTCTCCCCCTTCGGCCGGGAAACAGTGCGTAAATTTTCGTAATAAGCCATTTTGAGTAATAATTCTTTTAATTTGCGTCGAAACAAAATATGTTAAAGCTATTTATTTGTAAAATCTCTAAGTGATGATGATGACAAGATTGATTGCGATTTTGTGGAAGGTAATTAATTTTTGGATACATACATGAACTTCATCCCTGACGTGACCTTCAGTATCGATGAGGCACTTCCTGACTCCTCGTGGGTTTTCAAACACCATTGCATGCTGGGTGCCCTGTGAAATGATCAGCACTATGGAATGGAAGCTGAGGGCTCTTACACATAGACACCATGCGGTATCCTAACGAGTTTATATGTTCTTAGGCAGAAATACTCAAAGTCGTGGTTCGTCAGATGGTAGACCATTTAAGGCAAGCTGAAATCCTGTCCTATCTATACATCTGACACAAAACTGTCCTGGCCAAGTAGCTAGTGATTAATTTAACCCTTAATATTTTCAACCAACCATCTGATCATGGCCATCCTCGCTTGCAAGTGGTGAACCTGCCGATCAACGGACGAGGCTCTAGCGAACATAAAGTTCCCGATAAGCGGGAATAGGCTCGCCACCTATTGACCCCGTGAGATCAATAATACAAATGGCGAAATGTGGGCGAGGGTATGCATGTTATATTAAAAAGAGAAAATATTTTGTCTACCGAAAATCTTTTCATGCTTAATATTACCTGTGGGGCGACTAGGACTGGTACAAACTTCAAGCATGTTTTGAAAGCGAAGACAGCCAGCGTCGACATTATCGCCAACGATTGCTCATGATCTGTGGGATAACATTTTAAAATGTATGATTACGCCACACCCAGGCCCCTCTTCCCCACTGGGCACTATGGGCACGTGCCCAGGGCCCCGCGATCTAATGGGGCCCCCTAGTTCCTGCCAGATCACCAAATGATAACCGATATTTAGGTATTACCGAAAAACATTATTTTTGAAAAATCTCAAGGTCATAGAGGCCCCATGACCCTAACGTGCCCAGGGTCTTAAATAGTTTAAAGACGGCCCTGGCCACACCACTGAACTGGAGTTACCAACATTAAATCAAGTTATTTACTTGGGAAATTACTTATGTCATATACCAGCCCAGAATAGTGCCAATCTCCCTGATCTCACCTGATCGTTAGAGTCGGAGAAGAGAAATCCTACAGGATGATGGGCAGCAGCGTCATCCTGCGTACTTGCGTGACTGCGAACACCAACCCAGCCTGCCCAGCGTGGTGGTTATAGGCAAATACTCCCAAAAAACTTTAATCTATTAGGGAAGCCAATGTTCAGCA
The DNA here is from genome assembly GCA_949126915.1 of Musotima nitidalis. Taxonomy (NCBI): domain Eukaryota; kingdom Metazoa; phylum Arthropoda; class Insecta; order Lepidoptera; family Crambidae; genus Musotima; species Musotima nitidalis. The sequence goes on from OX421440.1 coordinate 6,803,871, forward strand.
GTGGACTTTATAAGGCTGATATGATGAAGGTGATGACTTAAACTTACCAAAATGTTCAGGAGTGATGTAGAAAGGTATGGTTGCATTTGGCCAAAACACTCGGGATCGTGGTGACAGGAAGTTATCTACAAAACAGATAGTCGTATTTAGTTTTAGAGCAACCAGCTAAGTCATTGTCTCTCTCAGTGTACATACATAAAAACATTTACGCCTGTTTCCCCTGCAGAGGCATATTATACGCCCACACTTCGCCAATTATATAGTTGGTCCCACGTAATACGTGGCGAACCTATTGCCGCTTACCGGGCACTGTTATGTTCGCCAGAGTCTCGTTCGTTGATCGGCAGGTGCACCACTTGCAGGTGAGGTTGACATGGGCTCCTTAGGTCTTGGTAGGATCCCTATACACCCTAATCCCGCTCTCTCCTTTCCTCTCCTAAACTACTCGTGCTGGTCTTAGGAACCATCCACATACTATACAGATTATCAGCACTCCAACCAAGAATTGGCAAGTCTTTCTTACGTCAGACCATTCAGCTTTGGAATTATCTGCCGGCTCCCGGGCACATTAATCCGCCTGGTGGAAGCAGGCCCCTCTTCCCCACTGGGCACTATGGGCACGTGCCCAGGGCCCCGCGATCTAATGGGGCCCCCTAGTTCCTGCCAGATTACCAAATGATAACAGATATTTAGATATTACCGAATTTTGAAAACTCTGATGGTAATGACTTACTCCAATCCCTACTTGCTTATTAGCTTTAGCTTGCTGCATGCGCATAGCTATACCGTGTACAACTTTCTCAAGGTCATAGAGGCCCCATGATCCTAACGTGCCCAGAGCCTCAAATAGTTTAAAGACGGCCCTGGGTGGAAGAACATCCCTTTGGTGCGGAGTACATTTTGAATGTTATCAACAGTATAACATTTTATTACTTTATCAACATGTTTTTATTTTCTGTGCAACTAAAGATTATTACAAATAAACATAATTCTGTGTTATCTAAATATTTGTCAATGTTTGTTTGTAAACCTTTCATAAGCATATTGCAAAACTAGACCGGTGATATCTATGTATCTACATACTTAGTCTTTTATAAGTGACTAGCGACCACACGCGACTTCGTTCGCATTTCACTACAAGTACCTACCTATTTTAATATTTTTACTATTTTTAGGTTATATAGTTTACTGGGGCTGTATAATAATAATAATTAAACACATTTAGTTGACAAAAAATTTCCAATTGTTAATAAGGGGTTATCACTAAATTATATCACACGTTAAGGGGGTGGGAGGGGGTTCACGAAGTGTGACATGGTGTGACAAGGGGATGAAAGGGACCCTATATTTCGTGACGTCACATTTGGAAATAAAGATCGTATAACAATTTTGGAACTGCAGTTTGATGTTATTATTTTTGCTGTATTATTGCGAATATGTGATATCACACTAAGGAGGTCACAAGTGTGATCAGCTGTGACAAGAACGGAGGGGGGGGGGGTTAAAAGATCAAGAAATTGTTGTGACCTAATTAATGGATGACCCCTAATGTACACAACTTAAAGACTATTGATAGTTAATACAATAATGATAATATTATTTAAAAATATAACCGCCGTTTACACCAATATAGACACAAAGTGCCGAATCATTGGTGCATCAAACTTATTAACTAACATGTTCAAGATTCTGTTGGGACTAGATCTCATTCCACTTGGGAGTGAGCCAGTCTTTTATTAAAAGAGGCATATTAAACGCCCCCATTTCGCCATTTATATTGTGCATCATCATCATCATCATTTCAGCCCATTAACGTCCCACTACTGAGCACGAGCCTCCTCTCACATATCAAGGTGTGAGGGTAATAGGTCATACTCCACCACGCTGACCCAGTGCGGATTGGCGGAGGCAGGTGTATGGCGTCCTGTTGTTAGAATTTATCAAGCCGCCAATTAGGCCTCGAACATGGCTTAACGACTACCACATTTAGTAATAACCGGGACCAACGGCTTAGCGTGCCTTCCGAAGCACGGAAGCGCTCGATGATAAATGGCACACAAACGGTCACCCATCCAAGGACTGACCTCTGTAAACTCTGCTTTACTTCGGTGATCGTTTCCGACCACCGAGCACCGCAGAGCTACGAGCGCTTTATATTGTTGGTACCACTTAATAGGTGGCAAGCGTATTGCCGCTTTCCGGGAACTTAAATTTTCGCCAGAGCCTGTCCATTGATCGGCTGGTGCACTGGTTGCCTTCGGCTCCTTTTTTTTGTTTTACGTCGGTAACATAATGCGTTTACGCACTGCCTTCTGGCCAAAGGTGGACCGAAAGGGGGAGTGGACTCACCACCGGCAGACGCAACCGTCAGCAGTAATACCCACTAAAAATTCCAACGACGCCCGCCGCTTGTTGAGAAAGAGTCGGGGGTTGCAGCATTGACATCCCGCCCGCAGCCAACGTCCTTCGGACCAAAACCGGGAGCACCTCCTCAGAGAGACGAAGTGGACGCGCCCCTCCTAAATCCTTGTGCAACCATAGAGTGTGTGGCCGACTTCTCGGTGGGTCCATGGTTAGACAGCAGGGGCCCCCTGCCCCCGCCCGCAGCGCCCTCCACAGATCTCTCTTAGTTTCCTCCATGATAGTCAGTACTAAGGGCACCCAGAGTCGCCAACCTCTGGGTGTTTTTTTTTCCTGGCCTCCGGGAGGTACTAGCAATAGATCCGTGGGCGTATAGTATGCCTCTGCCTACCCCTTCGGGGAAACAGCCGTGATATTATGTATGTAATAGACCCCTGTTTTTTAGATAAACTACCAAGTTTTTGCTTAAATAAGTACTTACTATTTTCATTAATACTGCAGTGAACAATTGTAATAAAATAAACTAAAAATAAAATATATGTTATTCTAAAAAAACACCACATCTTACCACTACCAAATATACCTACTTACATAAGGTTTTATTTTTAATCTAGATTTAATCTAGAACCATTTTATGATCAGCAGTAAAACTATTGGACTGTAGGTAAACAACATGGTAACTTAGATTTACATTTGTTAGGCAGTTTTTTACAGCGCTTACTATTCTATAGATAGATAGATAAAACGTTTATTTTCTTTAAATAATACAAGTTATATAAAAAGATAACACCAAAAAGATATAGTACCTAAACAACTTAAATAAACTACCTTAACTTAAAAAACTATAAATAGAAGATGTCTTCCAACTGTGGGCCTATGGGTACGGTGCCAAGAACGCTGGCAACATTTCCTCTTTGGATTGCCAGGCTAATACGCTGGCAGAAGTAGCTGCCAGCCTTCTTGTCACCGGAGGCATCAATAAGGCGAGTACTTAAATGCCTGACAAGCTGCTTTGCCTCCGGCCCCCATGGACCCATTGTCTCCACCGCAAACGGAACAAATAAATAATTAGTTCCCAGATTCTAGATTCTAGATAACAATAACGTCTCTTAAGGAGGGTGGAGGCCTGGAGTTCTGAGATACAGGCAGACTTACTGCCTACTTCAGACTCCAGTCTCCCACAATCATAGATAAGTTTTGTGAATTGTTTTTATAAGTACTAATTAAGCATAAAATTTCTTTAATTGTGGTGAGAAATAAACATTATTATCTATTATTTACTTATTTATTTAGATTCGCGTACTTGTTCCGTTTGCGACTTTCAGCACTTACCGCAGCAGCCCCGACACGAAGGGATGTCGCGCGAACATTCCCTCGCCACGGTATCTGCACAGGTCGCATCCCAATTATATAAAAATATATCCCACAAAACCGTTTGACTGGTTTGTCTGTGGGTCACAGTCTCTTTTATACTCTTTTATACATCACAACTAATTTTATAAATAAATAAATTAAAATTTTTCACTTACACCATATACCTAGTGTTTTTTTTAATTTGTTTTGTACTTACTCATTTTTGTTTGTTTCCATTCTAATGGCTTCAGGTATACTATGGTATATGGCGGTGAAATGCGATAGCGACCCCGCCGTGTCGGGTGCTAAGTGCGGGAAAAGACTCCCTTTTTAGTGGGTATTCCGCCCCATCGGAGGTCATGGTGGGGGGCGGCGAGTCCCACATAACCCCTCTGCTCCCCCGAGCGGAGGGGTATGCGTAAAGGCATTTTTGGGGAGTATAAAAAAAAAAAAAGGTATACTATGGTATACAGGTATATATATACTGTAATCTAAGTGGTAGAATATTACATATTTTGAATAATCTATTGTAGTCGCTTTTACTTTTATCTTTGGTTTTTTTACTTACCTACTAATAATTTTAAGAAACGTATTTGTAATGATTCTAGTTTTAGCAAATTTGTTTTAAAGTGGATCCATAACTGTCCAGAGCATAGTTCAAGATTGGGTCCACTAATGAAATGTATATACATTTTAAAATATCTTTGGGAACTTTATAATTTAATTGGTAAAATTTTGCTAATAATATTCTTAACTTATCACAAATATAATCTACATGCGGAGTCCATGAGAGGTTATTATCAATTTTAACACCAAGGTAAGTAATACAATTTTCTTGTTGTATTGGTTTACACAAAGACATTTAACTATATTAAATCTCTTTGGGTTTACATTTACAATTTAGTGTATTGTAATGTATACAAAGGTATTCATGTGCAAACAAGGTAGATGGTTGATCAGATGGACGCATGTAAGGCGAGTATATTACTAGAAATTTAGTTTTGTCCGTGTTTAGAACTATGCCATTATCATGCGACCACTGGACAACCACATCCACGTCTTGTTGAACTAATTTGCAAGTCTCCGCCATATTAGTACCAGCTCGTAATGTACACAAGTCGTCAGCGTACATGTACGCTGAACAATGACGTGTACGGAGTAGACTACATAGACGAATTAGACTGTTCACGTGCATGAGGTAGCAGATTGGCGAGCAGCATGAACCTTGGGGGACTCCCCGTGTCAGTAGTATCCTATCACTAAGTGTGTCATTCACTTTTACTTGGTAGGAGCGCGGCGCTAGATAATCACGGAACCAACGGTTTAGTGGCGCTTCAACCCCCCACTTCTCCATTGCTTTAAGTAGCGTATCTGTCTGTAAAGTGTCGAATGCTTTCTTGTAATCGTAAAAAACTGCAATTACAAACATTTATTAGCTAAATTATTATTAATCTCGTCCGAGAATTTTGATAATAATGTATTTGTGCTGTTGCCTTTTAAAAATCCGTGTTGACTATCGTCTAGTATATTTTATTTCTGTATATAGTTACTAATTTGGTTTATAATGCACTTTTCCATTATTTTGTCTATACTTGATAAAATAGCTATAGGTCTAAAGTTTGATTCATTTTTGTAATCACCTTTTTTATGTATTGGCCTCTTTTAGTTTAGTAGGTAAGGCAGCCACAACTCTAGGACTCCTACCATAAACAATAGGTAATATAGAAATAGACTGAATTTAAATAACAGCTATATTGCTGAGATGACGTGTTCTAAGTCAGTAAAGATGTGGGACTATACTGACTCTTAGATCTCACAAGGACTTCTTGTGAGAATTTGAAAAGTTATGCTGCACTGCTTTGTTTGATTTACCAACACTGATGTAGGTATATTCACAAACACATAACGGTTAATAATCCACCGTTATGACACATTAAGGTTAGAAAATCACACATTTTATAAAATAAAATAAAATTGCAGACATGACGCTTCAATTTCCCGCCAAGAAGTCAAAACAAAGTTAGTTTGTCCAACTGAATTTTATAATCATATTCTTTAGGTACCTCCTCTTATCGAGAAGGAGGCCAATAGTATATTCTTTGTTGTTTATAATATCCATTGCTTTCATGAGCTAGCACTAGCATGAGTGGTAGACCGGTTTTTACGGAAACCATATTGATTGTCATGAACTCATGAAGGATTTCATAATTATAAAAAAAAAAAGTGATAAGGCGATTCGACATTGCCGATTCCGGTATTTTTGCTGCAGTTGGTAACGCTATGGGGCGGTCTTTTTTATTACCCTTTTTATCGATCGGTTTTTATTAATGAAACTTTAAGGGAATCTGGAATGCCTTCTTGAAAGGACTGATTTATTAAAAAGGTTACTGGAGGAGAGTTCTTGGGCACAGTATTTTAGTAAGATGTGGGGATTTATGTCAACACCAGAGCTTGTTTTATTTATAAAATTGTTACTTAATTGTTCTTTCAAGATACACACATACATAATGTCACGCCTCTTTCCCGTAGGGGTAGGCAGATATCACATCCTTCCACTTGCTACTATCTTGGCACACACTCATAGCTTCATTTACACTCATTAACCTTCTCATACAGGCCGGTTCTCTTGCCCATCATCAATCACTTTCGGTAGTCTACTTTTTTCATCCTCTCAACATGACCAAACCATCTTTTATTTTTTTTATTTGTATAACAAACTACAATTTAAATCATAAGTTAAAATAAAAACAGTGCAACAAAAACCAATCGAGGTTTTTCCGTGCACTGCCATTCTTCTATACATTTATAAATCTGGTATTATTAACAAGTTATTAAAATATACAAATTCAAAACATGAAAGATTCCTACATATTTATAATCATAGTAAACAAGAGAATATATTAAAAAAGAAAAAATAGTAATAAGTAACAAAGACAAAAGTACAATTTTTAACACAAAAGATATATACCAAATAATTACACCAAACGTAAAAAGGAAATATACAAAAATAAGTAAAAACTAAAAAACAACTACGAGCAATGCGTAATTACGTCCGTCAATTCATATCTATGTTAGATCCAACAAGTCCACACACACATTGTAGGAAGTTGCAGGCAAAAAACTGGTTTGTATTTACAAAAGCATACCTTTCTCAATTCTTGTCACTATATCTTCTATTACCAACTTTGGCCCTTATCACTTCAATTCGAATCCTATCACTCAATTTCACACCTAGAATACTTCTGAGTGCTCTTATCTCTACTGCATTCTCTACTTAATCTTACATTCATGTTTCTTCTGCCATAATAAGCATTCGCTTTCGTTTAAGTTCTTATAAGATTTTTAATGAAAGACAATAAATAAACACTAATATATATTTTTATTATACCGGTTATCACCAAATGTGGTAGTCGTTAAGCCATGTTAGAGGCCTAATGGGCAGCTTGAAAAATTCTAACAGCAGGACGCCATACACCTGCCTCCGCCAATCCGCACTGGGTCAGTGTGGTGGAGTATGACCCAATACCCTCACACCTTGATATGTGAGAGGAGGCTCGTGTTCAGTAGTGGGACGTTAATGGGCTGTGATGATGATGATGATGACGATACATTTTTATTACAAAAAAACTATGACTATGGTTTTCTCTCTGGTAATCCTAAAAGTTTCCTTACTGCTGAACTGTACTTCTTAACTGTGTCATCATTTTCCCCGTCATTCATATAACTGGAAACAGCATTTTTATAATCCTCAGCGTTTTCTATCTGAGATATATCATACTCCACATATTCGCTATCCGTCAACTCTTGATCTGAGTTTTGAGTCCTAAAATACCATTGAATTAAACTTTTTTTAGAAGCATTTTTATCCCAATTATAATATTCCATATCTTCTTCTGTTTTTTCTTTCTCCCAGTCCTCCAAATTCCACGATTCGTGATAGCAAGCGGTAAGTAAATAATTAACATAATCCAAATTTTGTTTTCTTGCTGGACATCGATCAGCTGTGAATGTTACAAGGTCTGTTGCTTCATCGTAACGATCACAGACTAATCTTAAAAACTTATCCCTTGCATGTTTGTCGAGGTTCAAAGTTGCAAGTTTGACACGTAGCGTTGCAATTCTTGCTAAAGGATTTCTTATAGAAGGACTTGCGTGGCAGTAATCCGATGTGATGATTTCTGTAGGATAATGCTGCTCAATTGCTTCTTCAGAGTTTAATAGCTTAGGCCATTCAGTACAGAATTGTTTGATGGCTTCGCACTGCGCTTTGACAGCTGGAGGTGATAAATGCAAGAAGTTTGGTATTTTCATCAGTTCAGCATTGGCCACCTTGCTTGGTGGTGCTTGACCTTTAGGTACGTACCCTTGACGGACTGGCAGAGGTACTGATGATGGATGAAACGATTTTGGACCTGGCCAGACATTACCCCAATTCTAAAAAAGATAAAGAATCATGTTCATTATTTCAGGATAGGATAATAGATCAACATTTACCTTTGTTGCGAAAGGTTATTAAAAAATGATTTTGATGACAAAGAAACAGTGAGAATTTAATTATATGGAAAGAAAGAAAGAAAGAAAATATGTTTATTTGGTACACAAACAATTTACAGTTAAAGGTCATTTTATCACATGAAAGTGACAGCACTAGTTTTACTTAATACGAGTGAAATAGAACTCAATAAAATAGTTAGAACCAATTAAAGGAACAACTAGATGAACACAAAAAAATGCAGAGAATATTATACGCAGTTATACGCTTAGGCACTGGCCCAAGCTCTCCCAAAGTGACTCTTGGATCCAAACTGATAAAAGTCTAAGCAGAGTGATGAATGTTAATATAAACAAAACAAAAAAAATCTTAGGCCTGTTTAGTAGTGGACTTAATATGCTAAGATTATGATGGCGAGTCAATTGATTACATTGGCAATAAATAAACTTACTTGATCCGTAGGCATCCTATCGGCTCTGTTAGGTTGGACATCCGTCCTCTTAATAAATCTTCTTTGCACTCGATCTCTTTTCTTCAGAATATCAAGTACACGAAATTCTTCTTCCTCATCGCCTTTTTTAAATACAGCATCAGTATTTGTTGAATGCGGGCGCCATATTTTCAAATTACAACTAGACATAAATATTACTGGGCAACGATGTTTGATTATTAAACTCATTTTAGAAGATTAATTATCAGCAATAGCTCTACTTTTTAATACTTCGCCATTTTTAGATTTTTTAGGTTATGTTTATGACATGATTGACAGGAATCACAGATTTACTAGTGATGCTACGTATGAAAAATTGTTTTAGTTTATAAAACTGGCCAAGTAAAGTTGTGTTGAGTTGAGACAAAGAAGTATTTTCTCAGTTTATATCCATTACCACAAAACGGTTGTCAATGTGCATGGAAACCCGACATCCGTACACATCTCGTTCGTCTCTTTAGGGTAGCTGATTATGAAATTATAAATAGTGAACTCGCTTCTATCGATTGGCACGACCTGCTGGAAGTCTGTGATATAGATTTGGCTGTTGAATTATTTTATGATAAATTGAACAATATTATCACTAAACATGTTCCAACAAAAGTGATAAAAAGTGGGCTATCCTTCCTGGTTCTCTGCGCCTCTTATTAATAAAGAAGAAACTTAAGTTTTATAAAAAATGGAAAGTGTATGGTAGCCGCAAGGATTTTGACACGTTTAGTCTGTTGCGGGAACGACAGAAAAGTGTTCAACGAGAATGTTATGACAGGTATATTTGTAATGCTGAAAATATGATAAAAATTAACAGTAAATTTTTTTGGTCCTTTGTTAAATCAAAAAAATCATTCTCCGATATACCTGATACTTTATATTTTAACAATAATTTTTCAAGCCAAAGTGAAAGAATTTGTTCTTTGTTTAATGATTTTTTTAGCTCTGCTTTTGAGGACCGTTTGAACATAACCCAACACTCATTACCAGTGATCGAATCAGGTGCGACTTCTTTTGGAAGCATTAATCTTATCTATATCTTATCATTTATTCAAAAATACTTAAAGAGACTCGACATTTCAAAGGGTAGCGGACCAGATGATTTTCTCCCGGTGTTTCTAAAATTATGTCATAAGTTGGCTGTCCCACTGTACCTATTGTTCAAACTTTCTTTGGAACCGGGAAAATGCCTTTGATTTGGAAGCAAAGCCACATTGTTCCTGTGCATAAAACAGGAGACACAGAGTAGCTACAGCTATGGATAAGGGTTGTCAGGTTGACGTCGTGTATACTGACTACTCCAAGGCATTTGACAAGATTCCACACTCTATTTTAATACGAAAACTTGGTGAAGTCGGTATACACGGTGACCTGCTGCGCTGGATGGAGTCCTATCTCAGGGATGGTAGTCAGGCCGTAACTGTTAAGGGTTATTGTTCAACGTTCGTTCCAGTCACCTCAGGAACGCCGCAGGGTTCACACCTGGGTCCTTTGCTGTTTAATCTGTTTATTAATGACATAGTCTCAACTCTTAAGCATTCCAATGTACTAATATATGCTGACGTTATGAAGATATTTAAAACTGTTTCTACTCGTCTTGACTGTTCCATGCTTCAGAATGATCTTGACAACCTTTATGATTACTGTCGTAGGAATTGTCTTCATCTTAATTCAAATAAATGTAATGTAATAACATTTACCCGTAAATCAAAGGTCGTTAGATTTAACTATCAGCTGAGCGACATTAATATTAAGAGAGTAACTGAGATAACAGATCTAGGGGTGATTGTTGATAGTAAACTGACGTTTGAGGCGCATATCAATAGTATCTCGGCCAGAGCATATCGCATGCTTGGTTTTATAATTAGAATAGGCAGAGATTTTAAGCATGGCTCTACTTTGGTGCTTCTCTTTAAATCCTTCGTCCGCTCCATTTTGGAATATGCGTCAACGGTCTGGAATCCGCAGTATGCTGTGCGCATAAACTTAATAAAACGAATAAATTATAAGTTCATTAAACATCTAAATTACAAAGCACATAAGCTACCTAACGAAATTATTCCTAGTGTTCCTTCTTTAGAGGATCGTCGTATTAAGAGAGATGATGTTTTTCTTTACAAGGTTATGAAAAGTCTAGTCGACACTCCATTTCTTTTGGAGAGAATTGGTCTGAGGGGCCCCCGGTCAAGTTCGCGCCTTAAATGTTTATTTAGTCTACCCTCTACGAAAACTAAGTATACTGGCAATACGTTTTTGTTAAGATCTTGTAATGAATATAATATAAAGTTCACGTCAATTGATATGTTCAATCTTTCTCTTTATCAGTGGAAAAATTGTATTCACGAGTTAGTAATTAATATTGGTAAATAGTTAAGGGGGTTATTTAGTAAACATCTTCTTTTTTTTTTTAAACGATTTGTGTCTGTTACTTGTGTGTGTTATGTAATGGTGGAAACTTTATTGATATATGTATTGTATTCTAAGATAAGCATAGAGAAGTTATAATACATTGTATGTTTCCCAAATAATAAATAAATAAATAAAAAAAAATGGTTGCCTGTAAAGTCGTTTTTACGGGCGAAGATTTTACGTGACAACGTCTTTTTCTCGGTAGAATATTTATTGATATGAATATAATTAAATTGCACAATAGGAACAAGGAATTGAATGAAAATAAGAATTGCACAAATTTTAACTATAGAAATATATTTTGTTTACTAAAACATTGTACATGTAAACTTAAACTTAACTAATTCCTATTTGAGTGATTTTGTTGAGGATAACCGATCATAGTTGAGTGGGAGAGAGACGCAAGGCATTCGCCGGGCCTCTCTCTCGTTCGGTGACTCATCGTAACGTTACCGAGCGTTACACTTTTTCATAAGTGACTCCCAGCCGCAACCTAATTTAAGACGTTGTCACGTCAAAATCTCTAAGAATGCTTGGAAATAAAGTAATTTATGTATTTTTGACGTGACAACGTCTTAAATTAGGTTGCGGCTGGGAGTCACTTATGAAAAAGTGTAACGCTCGGTAACGTTACGATGAGTCACCGAACGAGAGAGAGGCCCGGCGAATGCCTTGCGTCTCTCTCCCACTCAACTATGATCGGTCTGCCGCGCGCGCAGCACTAGAATTCCTTGTTCCTATTGTGCAATTTAATTATATTCATATCAATAAATATTCTACCGAGAAAAAGACGTTGTCACGTAAAATCTTCGCCCGTAAAAACGACTTTACAGGCAACCATTTTTTTTATTTTAGGAAAACCCTGTTATTATTCCTGTAACTATTTCCACAATATGTTATGTTATTAAATTGTTTTTAGAATTAGAAATTTATTCGATGACATAAAGATTTGTCTTGTTAATCCTACAATTAGTTATCTCGTAATATAGATCTCACTATATCAATAGGAATTGTAATTGAACTAAATAAAGATTGCACTAAAGTAGGGTGTATATTTTTAGTAAATCTATTCGTAGTTTCATAATAATATTTAAATTACCAAAGAAACAATTTGATATAAGAAAGTAGTTTTCATTTTCGATCGTCGATTAACACAAAGAAATAGTCGATTATACTATTTTTATTTGGCAGAACATCTCTATCTCTAGTACAATGAGGCATGTTATGTTACACTTCTCTCTATGCAATGAGGAGAAAACGAAAGTGGAAGTCTTAAAAAAATTAAAAGTTCGTTTGATTTGTGTGAAACTTTGTGATAATTTGATAAATTTAATTTTGTTACTAAACTCAAGAGTGAATTATGTGTGACAATGCCAGAAAGAGAAAAGCCGAAAATCCTGACGACTTAATGAATTCAACTAAATTGCAGGTAGGCAGTAGTTTTAGGTAAAAAGTTCGCCATGTAGGTAGGTCTCCATTTTGTTTTAAAATTGACATGGAATTCCTACCCACATATTTTGTCATTATTGATTTTTTTCGTGTGGGTATTTTCTTGTGCGCTGTGCACAATTCATGTTTTAAAATACTATAATGAAAACTGAACTTTAATGAAAATATAATATATGCGACGAGTATAATGCGAAAACACAAAATTATAATTACTAAATTGTTTCTGTGTTACTTAATTGAGCACTTAGGTAATTTCTAATGTACGCTACATAATATGCAATAAACACATTTATTTAATCTATATTATGAAGTTAAGAAGGACACATAGTGACCAATCTCATAGTGGTAACTAAAAATTAGGAAACTTGGGGGCCCGATACTCTGCCGAGAGACCGTAACTTCAGCTGAAAGCATAAAGTACCCAGAGAAAAACGTTGCTCATTAACCCTTTGTACGGCAGTGGTGAACATATTCCCACCATTAAATGAACCTTATGGAGTTGAGGTAGAAAAGCAATGTTAATCTTCAACATGTTCTGTCTGTTAATGGGTTAATTATGGAAATAGTTTAACAACTCTTAAAAATTATTGCGGGTATCTATAAAAAATTACATTAAGGTACTTAGAGCAATAGACAATGGATAACCGATCCAATTTTTGATGAACACTGACATGATGTTTGTGTTTAGTACAAACGTTACTTTTATAAAACTAAATATAGCATTGTTAATGCAAAAAAAGAACAAATCATAAAATTAAGATACTTCTCAATTCAAAGAAACAATTAATTAATTAATTTCGACGACCGATATGGTGTTGAGGTCAGTATACCTGCACTTCACTCCAGAGGTTGTGGGTTCGATTCCCACACAGGTTAAATCTTTGTGTGCATGAACATGAATATTTGTTCTGGTCTGGGTGTTTTCCTATGTATATTAAGTATGTATTTACAAAAAAAAAGTATTTAAGAATGTTTGTCCGTTGTTTAGTATCCATAACACAAGTTCTTAATGATACTTATCTTGGAACTAAATAATTGGTGTAATTGTCTGAAAATATTTATTTATTTATTAATTTTATAATTGATATGTGAGAATGACCACATAATGATAAACAGTCCCTGTATTTGGAAATAATTGGAGCAATCCATTCTATGGAGTAAATTCGGTAACCCACTTATGACGGCCTGCTTAAATGCAATACTTTGAACTGAATACTCATCTGACAATGGACATAGAAACAGCCCCTTCTGTTTATCTTTGTACTAAGAAGTTAAAAAATATAAATGGAATTATTCCCGTCATTGGTTGGTCTTTGTGTAGTGTGATTTTCAGAGCTTTCCAAATGTATGATAGTACAGCCCTTTTGTTAATTTACTCAGTCTTTGTGCTGACTGCTCTGGTTAAATTGTCCCCAGTTATATCTGAGTTAACAAATGTTTCCTACTGATACAGTGTTCAGGTTTGTTCACCTGCACTCCGCTCATGAGGTTGTGGGTTGGATTTTATATAGGGAATCAAATCCTCGGCCTTAGAAGCGGAGTGCTGGTATACTGACTTTCATGCCATGTGAGTCGTGCAAAAACATGGCAGGAAAACAAACTTACTGAGTTTTTTTGCAAGTTTTTCTTCACTTATGTTCCGGTCTGTATTTATAAATCACTGGAGCCCAAATGAAACAAAATGTTTCTTATGTTGATAAATTTGTATAATAATGTAATTATTATTATCCAAATTAGTTAGATGAGTGAATATACGCTATTTGAATTAAATAAATTAAAATTAAAAAAATTATGTTAAACTTATTATATTATTGTTTCTGTATGCTTAAACAATAAAGAATATGGTCTTTTATTTGGCCCATATAGTCTATTCAAGGCAATTGTTTAATTTAAGGCATTAATAGTTTAAAATAGTTATAAATGTATACTCCTCGGGCCTCCCCTATTAGTAGATTATAATGATTTTATGGCCAGATACTTTAAATTCGAATGCCATTATGTTTTTTTTTAATAAGATCATATGGTTTTATAAACATCAAAACATATTTTATCAAAATACACTGTAAGAATAGTTATTTTAAATAAAAAAAATTAACTTGCATTCATGTCACGTTACAATAATCAGGGTCTTCAATGTCGGTACAAAAACTTTGAGACTATGATAAAATAAGCCAACTTATTTAAGATGGTCATCGACTAATACCTTTTTCTCCTAGGGACATACTTCTTAATTTAGTTTTTTACACTACAAGTAGTTTACTGACTTGCGTGTACAGATGTCACATGTTATATGCCAAGCAAATTGGCTGCTTATGGAATTTTCTTCCATTGTAAGAGAGAAAATAACTAATTTGTAAATAGATTTTTATCCCAAAATTATTTTATGTTTAATTTTAAGTTATTTTTTTTGTTTTTCATACTTTTGTCTTTTAGTTTTGATGATTTTGTACGATATAATGAAAAATATGCTTTTTTAATTTTGTACTGGAAATAAATGGTAGGAAACTGTTTAGGACTATGAAACACTGTGAAAAAGTTACAGTGTCATGGCCGCCTGCCTTCTATTTACATTTTGCTTTTACGTTTTTAGTATTTGTTTTTATTTGTGCCTCTTCATAAATCCATTAATCCGTTCATCCGAACTATTTCTTGCTACTAACCGTGCAAGATTTAGTTGCTTTTTGTGAAGTTTGATTTAAGATGGACTGAATGAAATGTACCTATGTGTTTACATTCTATGTATGGAGCATAAATTTAAATATTTTTTCTTTGATGAACTTTGATGATGACAAGAGCGTGTTGCATTTTATAATTGTGTCATTCGTGATTCGTGTAATGTTGCGTAAATGTAATAAATGGTAAATAAAGAAAATAATTTTTTTTTCATGAAAGACTTGACAGTGTTGTTATTATTTATAACAAAAACCGTTCCTGCTTCCTAAGACCGTCTTAATTAGGCAGATACTGTTTAAAACAAATGCTGCATTTTTACAAGAGATGCAGTGTTTGTTTTAATCAGCATCTGTCTCTATCACAGATATAGATAGACCTAGATAACGCAAGAGCAACTACTTCGCGTGCCCAGCTTACGAACAAAAATCGTAAGCGGCCACTTTCGCGCTCAGTCTGCATCGGTGTGCCGCGCTAGTCGGACGTCAGTAAAAAAATATAAAATGGTTAATTGCTCAGTTATAAATTGTAAAAACTGTACAAATGCGAGGAGAAAAAATAAAGGAAATGTTTCCTTCCATCGGTAAGTCATTTTGTGATTAATATTATGCATATTTAATATTAAAATCAATTATTTTTGATCTAATACCCTCTGTAATACCAAATTTGAGAAAAAACATAGGTCATCAAACGTTAACTGCATATTCGTGTTACATTGCGGCTTTTACTAGAAGCGGTTGATGCGACGTTTTGTTTTAACAAGTGATGAATATCGCAGCAAGTGATACTATCGTATATCGCATCGGTTTTGTAGTACAGGGGCTTTTATCATTTTGTCTGTCAGTTTTAGCGATTAGTGCTGTTCATCGTAGGCAACACAAATCGATTCTCAAGAATCGATTTCGGAAACAGAGAAATGATTTTGTATTTTATAGGTACTAATTATGTAGACAATTTTAGTAAATAATCGTAACGTTTAGTGTTTGTTTTTTAGTTTTCCACATGAACCCAATTTAAAAGAAAAATGGATTGAGGCGACGGGAAAGAAAGATTGGTTCCCAACAAAGCATAGCACTATTTGTTCAATACATTTTGAGGAAGCATGCTTTGTTGAAGGGAAAAAGCAACGAATAGTAACAAAAGCAGCATATCCGACTATTGATGTACTGAAGATCACAACTGATGAAGTTAGTTAATTGAGAAGTCTATGTACTTTCGAGCTTTTTATTACAAGTGTGTAAAGTTTTCAACTTTTACAAAAACTTTTACAAAAGTTTACTCTGTCTATCTCATTACTCTGTCACAAAATCGATTAATTAATCGATTTAAACGATTCTTAATAATTATTTACTGTATACAATTACTCAATAAATAGATGTATTCGTACGGTAATTGAAAATTGAGAAATGGTATATACAAAGGCGATCTTTATTCAAAATTGAGATTAAAAAGTACCCTTTTTCATCTCAATTTTGAATAAAGATCGATTCGAAAAGCAACGAGATCCCACCGAATCTCGTTGCTTTTGTAAACACTAGAACTAAATTGAATATAAGGTATTTCAATCGAATATTCACGTATTTATAATGGTAAACTTACTTGAAATTTTGGCAAAGGTATCCAAAAACGATGTGTGACCGTCGACGGAACGCGCACGAACACACAACCTCTCAATACGAAAACTTTCAGCGCACTGCTGGCTGGGTCAGCGCTTGCGCTAGGCGGGGGGTGGGGCGAAACGGGTGCCGCACGCGGCGGCGTCTTTGAATCGAGTTTATTTTCCCATCACTAAATAGTGCTTGTGACGTCATAGTAGGTAGTCAAAAAATGGCACGCTTGGTTTTCATACAAATCGTGATACTTGCGTTATCTAGGTCTATCTATATCTGTGGTCTCTATATGTTTGAGAAGTCATTGAACCTAATTTGAATTTTCCGCTTTTTTCTAAAGTAGTTCCAACTTATGCGTAGAGATGGCGTTGTTTACTTAGGGTAGTACTAAAAAATCATAAAGATATACCTCTATTTCCTATATATACAAATTACTCTATGACAATCAAAGAGATTTAATATAGTAATAGAGCGGCTATTAGAGACTATTCCATACAAAAAATTTGAGCTGGCGCGGAAGTAGCGCTATCTAACGTTGAAAAGCAAAACAGCATATTAAAAACAATTAGAATAAGTTTTACCTACTCCACGGTAGGCGTCGCTCTGCAGTAGGGATGTTCCGTTTAGAATTCGACGTATCAATAATTTTGAAGACGGTTAACCAAAATCGGTATAAAAAACATATAACATGAATAAGCAAGTGACATTTAGAGTAGTATATAAAAATTCCGGTGTTTTCAATGATTCTTATTATTTATTTAGTAAAAGTGTTAACTTATTAAATTCAACACTACTAATTAAAAAATACTATATCAATGACAAGACAATAAAAAAATAAGTATAAGTTAAAGTTATAATAAATTTATTTAAATATGTGATATGACAACTTTAAAAAAATAATGTAAAAATATAAATAAATAAATAAAAAATAACACTCTGTGAAACGTTATGGAGTGCAATAAACATTGATTTGAAAGTTTTACTATTACAGTGTATAACAGTCCCCCAACGCAATGATTATTGAATCAGAATATTACCACTTATATTAAACTTAAAATATTATTTATTACATTAATCGATAAATAAAACGACATCCCTTGAACATCACTAAATCATCTACTTCCGCATCGACAAGTGTGGCGAGATCCTAAAAGTAGTGCTTTTGCTTTTCACCGCTAGAGGTCGGCAAAGGGCATAGGTAATGTTCTAGAATAATTTATTGAAAATTATTATATAGTCTGATTATTGAGTAAATATAAAAATACTTACGAAAATAAACTATAATCACGTTCAGCCTTTTTACCATAACGGGATTTGCAATATCCCAGTACGCAATTTGGCATATTTTCTATAAAATTTGTCAAATCTGTTCACGCACAAACACGACTACACTAGAGGGCGCATAAAATCATACTGAGCGACTTGTTACCACTTGGTAATAAGTTGTGGATTACAGTTTTGATCTCAATGTCCTGTCTATAGTAATAGTTAAATGTCTTTGATGACAATAATGTCACTTCATCTGGCAAAACTCAAAGAAGTAAAATTTGACTTAAAACCAGTGACCTTCTATACACATGGACATCGCATCAGCGCGCTGTAAACGGCACGGCAAAAGTGTGCTTAAATGCGATATAAGCACACTTTTTCTTTAGTCGTGTTTTGACAGCTAAGTCAGAAGGATGCCGAAGTAAGTCATAAAAAAGTGTCCAAATAATACGTTAACGATTCAAAAAAAAGATGGTGTGACCTACCACCAGTAAGTTAATTTTATTTCTGAAAGATAACACACGAAAATGTGTAAATAATGTTGTAAAACCATTTAATTTTCAATAATTATCATAAATTATTGACAAGTATTTCCATTCTTTTCACTCTCGCGCGTCAGAAAGAGATAGGTGTAAGGACGCCACAAGAACAGAGTCAGAAAAGAAAGCAATAGAATCGCTATAGACCTTTATTTTTTGCCACATTGCTTTCATCTGTTAATACATATAAATCCTGTATTTATCTTTTAATACATACCAACATACTTCCTGTTGCTTGCTGATGCTTTTTTTTTAGCTTTCCTGTACACGAGATTTTGAAGGAGAAATGGCGCAAGATAGTAGCAAGAGAAAGGTCCGAAGAATTTTACAAACCACATAAATCAAGCGTCATTTACTCAAATCATTTCCTTGAATCTGATTTATATTACACCCCTAAACGATTTACGCGTATAAAATTAATATAAAAATATGTATAAAATACGAATCGATGTTTAAAGCTCCAAAACATGTTTGATTATTTTCGATTTTTGATACCAGTTTTACCGATTACTATTACTACTTTAAAGTCCATATTTTTTTTAAAGTGTTGGTTTTTTTACATACACAAAGCTTATATATATTCAGCGAACAGTAGTTATGGATGTATAGATAAAAACGTTAATAGCTGATATTTTTGCGATTTTCTAGTAATAAAAATTTGTTCATATAAAAAATCCCCCTATAATATTTTTTACTAATTACAAGTGATCCTACATTAGCTATCTTCATAATATTGATTACTAGGAAAAAACTGGCATAAGAGGCATTCTATCTTAACCCTCTAGGTTGGTAACGCATCGGCACTTCCTATGGTATTGCAGGTGTCTATGGGCAATAGTGCTCACTTGCTCGTTTGCCCTAAAAAAAATCTATAATTCGGTAGTTTATAATAATAATAGGCACATTCGGAAACCGTGTGGTACCGGAACACAGTATGGCCACTCCTAGTCTTCCTGTGGACTATTACGGGCTGAAATTACGATATTCGCAAAAGTATAAAAATCTATCTCTCGTAAATAAAAAAACAAAAATTAACAGCCAACGCCACTTCACTGCTATTTTTGTTCGAATCCGCTTCTAAATTCACCTTATGTAGCTTATTGCTACTCATTTAGCGCAATGTATGAAAAGATCAGTCAAAGCATAATATGGTGAAATTAGAGACCTGTGCCTTATTATTGCTTTGTCATTGTATGACGTGATTAGTCCATGTGTATAAGGTCATTGCTTAAAACCTCAAAGATATGTTTTGTCCTTGAACTACGCGCGTACAACAGTGTGAAGTTATAAGCAAGCTAACGCAGTTGAGCAAAACTCCATTAATTTTGCGTCAGTTTACGATTCATTGTAGGAAAGTGTGTTTGTGCCAGTCGTTGGAGTATTTCCTTTGGTAAGCAAATGTTTTTGTATTTTATCGTTACGAAATTGTATATTTGCCTAATGCAATGTTTATTGTGTGTAGTTGTCATGTATTACGTTAAACTGTGGTTAGAAAACCGAGTGATCGTTTTTTGTAGGTTATGTGCAATTTTGTCACTTTTCTGGCGTCACTTCTCTGGCATATTTCAGCCAGAGGAAATACATAATCGCCAGGAAAGTGAAGAAATTTTGTTTCGTTAATATTTAATACTAGCTTCTGCCCGCGACGTCGTCCGTGTATTATGTTTTAATCCAGGGTGTCAGCTAACTCTATACCAATTTGTATTAAAATCGCTCCAGCCGTTTAGACTTGAAGAATTAACAAAAATATATACTCACAAACTTGCGCGTTTATAATATTAGTAGGATTTTAAGGCTTCATTTTATTTGTTCTAGATACTCGAGCATAATCAGACATCATGGTGAAGGTTAAAAAGAAGCAAACAAGGGAAGAGAGATTAGAAAAAAAGCGTCAAGCTGAAAAATTACGCTACCAAAGAATTAAAAACGATCCGGGTAAAAATGCTCAATTGAAAGAAAAAGAAAACCAGCAATATAAAAAGAAAAAAGAAAAGGGACAAATTAAGAGCATAAAAGATATGTCTGAAAGGGAACAAAGGGCCATAAGAAAAATATGGAGAGATAAGACTAAAAAACATAGAGATCGCGTAAAGCTACAATTTACCAGAAACAATCCAATAACACCCCCTGCGTCTGATAATGAAGACCAACCTCCACTTCCACAAAACAATATCGCTCTTGCTGCTAAAAGGCGATCAGAAATTCAGCGGAAACTACGAAATAAACTTGAAATTAAACAGTTACGTCAAAAGGTACGTACTGTCAAAAAAAACTTTTTCAACGTTTTATAATTAAAAACTATTAAAAAAAATGTACTGGGATTTTCATCTCAGATAAGACTGATAAGCAGAAAATATTAATTCTGTTATTTGATACGGGAAATTAAAAGTTAAGCATTAACAAACTGTTAATATTAAAAATTAGGTTGCAAATATTTAGTTTCGTGAAAATATTGATTCTGTTCTTTGAATAAGAAAATCATTTATGCTGTGCACTGACATTTTTTAAGTTTATTTGTTTAAATAGCCTCGAGACTGATAGGTGTATCATTAGATAGTACTATTGTTTTGTTTTGTGAACGAAGTTTATATTTTTGTTTTGTTTAGAAATTTTAGATTGAAGCGCCTTAAACGTGGCTTTTAAATTTTTTAATGTTTTATAATTAAAAACTATCAAACAAAATGTACTGGGATTTTCATCTTAGATCACACTGATAAGCAGAAAATCTTACGGGTAATTGAAACTTGAGCTTTAACAAGCTATTAATAGTTATTAAAAATGAGGTTGCATTTAGAAACTATGAAGACTGAATGTATCTTTTATATTAAAAAATATCCAAATACATACCTACTATAATTTTATACATGTTTTATTTAATATTAGTCCCCTTTCTTAGCTAATAATCAATGACCTGTCACTTCTCTGCTTTAATTTGTCACTACTCTGCCAATACACACACTGTGTGTCACTCCCCTGGTAAAACATTTTCCTCTGGCGCTTATAAAATTTAAAAATATGGAAAAATCTTCTGGCCCGCATCATTACAAATTTAAAAAACATTGTCAAATGAGAAATTATCAATATGGAATGGAACAGATTACTTTTCTTTCAGGGACACAAAAAAATCAAATACCGCATATTCACCCACATACAGTCCAACATGACGAGTCTTATGTAATTTTTTCATTCAAAATTAAATAACTAATAGACTATGATATTTTGCTAATATATATAGTAGTACTGATTATTCTTTTATATATTTACAGAAAAAAGAAAAAAATCTGCAAGATGTTATTATTAAAACTACAGAATCAGGTAAAAGAACATCAGTAGAATCATTGGAATTGGGTGTTAATGTCAAAATAGAAACATATGATGAAGACTGTCAAATTGAAGAAGTACCAACTGAAATAATTGAATTAGACGATTCTAATGATGAACACGATGACAATAGACATGATTCTAATGATAAACTGAATGAAATTAAAGATAATTTTAATGATGAAACAATAAAGATTACAGAAGATGATTTTAAACAAAAAACAGTAAACATAACATTTTATGAAGTAGACCCAGATATAGTTTTAAAAGATGCAAGTAGGATTAACATTGAAAATATTGCAGATCAGAAGTTGAAAATAGAAATAAGGAATTGTTGGGGACGAGTAAGACATGTGGAACATGTTAATAGTAAACATGAATCTTTAGTGCAAGCTGCTTTGGGTAAATGGGAATTATGGATCGTAGACAATATACACAGAAATACACCTTTAATGTACAAATGTTATATATGCAATCTAGCATGGTGGGACTTGCATAATTTCAACGAGCACATACGAATACACAACGAAGGTCTAAATGTAGACTTAGAAACGGTGTACCATGAATGTAACATTATCGCTTTTAAAGGCTCAAAACCCGCCTCATCAGAAATTAAAATCCACGACAGATGTAGAAAATGTGGCTGTAAATCTGAGTTTCATTCGCTGAAGAATAGAATGACTGGTGTGTACTATAAATGTGAATCATGCAATCGAGGTTTCCAAACTTGTCTTGCGTTGTTTCAACATCAAGGCAAATGTATGTTGAATAAAAAGAAAATGAGCTACAATTGCAATCCGAAAACATTGAACAATTGTTCTATATGCAACTTACACATTGTTACACAAAAATTGTTGAAATATCACTACACTTTCTACCATCAAGTGCGGTCAGACATGCCAATCTTAAATCCTTTAGTTGACTGTTTATCATGCCCAAGAAGTTTTATATCGCTCAGTTCGCACATATGTCCTAACAGAACTTGGAGTGCGAGATGTGATTCTTGTTGCAGAAGGTAAACCATATTCATTTAATAATAACAGTTGTTACCTTAAAATCAATTCAATAATTTAGTTTCAAGATAAGTGTAAAGTTATGGATACTAAATAATGGATAAACATAGATAGAAAACACCAAGACCAGAACTAATGGATATACACAAGTATTTGTCCTCGTGGGAATCGAATCTCCACACCAAAAAAAACAGTTCTATTGCAAAATGTTTTACTGCATATAAGTTCCCGTTAAGCGGCATTAGGCTCGCCACCTAAATGTGGGACCAACAATATAACTGGCAAAATGTGAGCATATAAAATGCTTCTGCCAGCTCTTTAGGGAAACAGGCGTATGTATGATGTATGTAACTTTTTACTAGATAAATGTTACAAAAACTCCAATAATGTTAACCAAGGCAATATAGTTACCGAAGCATATATTTTAAATTAGCACTATCCCATAACTTGCAAATACATAAGCAATAATATCTTCAGATTTTATCAGTAAATAGAAGCGGCGATAGCCCAGTGGCGAGACCTTTAAATTCAGAGGTTCTCGGGTTCAAACCCTGGTGGCCCACCTATGACTTTTCGAAGTTATGGGCGTAATTGTCGATTGCTCCGTGCCTCAGAAAGCACGTTAAGACGTTGGTCCCATCTGTCATGAACATCTATGGCAGTCGTTATTAGGAAGTCAGTGCCTTCTAACAGACTGACAGCTGGTTTAACCATAGAATGATATTTCCCTCTGGGTTGCGGAGGTCAGACGGCAGTCGCATGTAAAAACTGAAACTCAGCGAAATCTGGTTAGTGAAACTCAGTGAGCAGACCCTGGGTAACCGGGATAATGCTAGGATATGATGATGAATTAATTATTTTTTAAGGTTCGCCTCTAAAATGGAATTGAACATCCACACAAGAAGTAACATAAGTTTTTACTGCAAGATATGTTCTAAGGTATACCAGAATAAATGCTCGGAGATCAAACACTATGTTAATCATTCAAACAATTTTGTTGTTCAATACAAATGTGTATTATGTTCTGGTAACATTGTGTTTGTGAATGCCGAGTCCATGCAGGGCCATTGGGATGCAAAACACAAGAGTTTTCATTGTGTTACCATGTTTATGGAAATGGTAAGTAATTTTTAACAATAATAATTTCTAACAATTATTTAGTCCTAAGATAAGTTTCATTAAGAACTTCAGGGTTCGTAGCTCTGCGGTGCTCGGTGGTCGGAAACGATCACCGAAGTACAGCAGAGTTTACAGAGGTCAGTCCTTGGATGGGTGACCGTTTGTGTGGCATTTGATATCGAGCGCTTCCGTGCTTCGGAAGGCACGTTAAGCCGTTGGTCCCGGTTATCACTAAATGCGGTAGTCGTTAAGCCATGTTAGAGGCCTAATAGGCGGCTTGATAAATTCTAACAGCAGGACGCCACACACCTGCCTCCGCCAATCCGCACTGGGTCCGCGTGGTGGAGTATGACCCAATACCCTCACACCTTGATATGTGAGAGGAGGCTCGTGCTCAGTAGTGGGACGATGGGCTGAGATGATGAAGAACTTCAGGAGCGGATTGAGGGTAAACTCGCCCTAGTAGTATATTATATTCTACTGGTGGTAATTGCCTGAAATAAGCACGGTGGGCTGGCGGGTTGGTGATCGCAGTTCCAGCCAGTACGCAGGATGGCGCTGCTGCCAATCATCCGGTAGTATTTCTCTTCGTCGACTCTTATGACTCCACGTGAGATGTGAGGGGGTGGCCCTTTTCCGTGCCACACGGCACGGCGGAATCATAAAATGTGTAAAAAGATATTACTTATTATTACTTCTTTATTGTTTGTTAACTTGCAAAAGAATTTATCTCGACTGTGAGGGTAATCTAAACTTCATAGTAACTTACGGCTTGGTACGTAAATCACAAACTACTGGCAAAATTCAGCGTTTCCATCAGAGTCCCGGTAGCTTAGTGGTTTGAGCAGTGGACCGGGCATAGCAAGGTTGTGAGTTAGATTCTCACCATTCAGATTCGTCTTGTAGTTTTTCAGTGGATTATATATTTATATACAAAATATTCAATTTAGCATCAGATAAGTCTGCAAAAATATTAAAAGTAATCTTTCTTGATGTTATATTAATTAAATAAATTAAGTTATAATTTTTTTTAATTTTAATTAAGACAATAGAGTATTTTTTTCAAAATCGTATGTGCACTAATTATATTATGCATTTAATATTATATATCTAATTTTATTTTTACACATTTTTCAGGTTTTAGTTGGTAAATCGACTTTTAAAGACTGTCAAAAAAATTTGAAAACTATTAAAATCCAAACCGTTAAAAATTGTGAGTACTCAATTTTATACTAATATATAGTTTTTTGTTAATTGCTATCTTTAATTCGTGTAATTAGTTGTTAATATCATTTTAACGGTGACTGAGACGGTGGGTTGATGACGTCAAAATTATAGCAGGTGAAACATGGGCACCGGACACAATAGAGAAAAATTGGTGCTGAGTTGCGGAGGTCAGACGGCAGTATCTTCATGTAATAACTGAAGTTCAGCCTAATCTTGTTAGTCAGTAAGCAGACCCTGGGCCCTAAGCTCAAGTCTAGGGTAACCGGGATAATGTTAGTATATGATATGAATACCAAGTTCTAAGCTGGTCAATTCCAAACATCTTCTCTATTGAAATTAGGATGGTTTTTTGTATTTAATAGCATATGGGTGTATTGTGTCCTATTAAAATCTGAGGAGTCCTGGCCAACTTCACCTGCAAGTGGTGCAACTGCCGATCAACAGACAAGGCTCTGGCAATCATGTAAATAGCCTCATTAATAACGTTTCCTTCGCACATTTCCAATTCATCAAATCTAATGTACTGTAATTCTATGTTAATTACAACCTCTTTTCTTTTTTTGTACCTTAATGATCTTCAAAACTCACTTGATATCTTATCCTAATTACATTACAGATGAACTGAATAATAAAAGCAAGCAGAAAATTCTCCTCAGTAGTAAAAGTACAGGAAGTACTAATAACAACAATTCTGGAGTAAGTGGCTTGAGTAAAAAAACTAATAAATTTATAAATGAAAATAACCAAACTCCTATAAAAATAGAAATAGTCAGCGACAGTGAAGATGAGGACTGTGGTAAATTTCTCGATGATGAAATTATGAACGATACCATGAATATAAATGAATGTATCAGCAATCAATATATGAATATAACAAGAAATAAATCTAATAGTTTAGATGCAGTATCAGTAAAAGAGGAAAATGACAGACTAGATGCTGAAAGAGAACTAGAAATTGAGATATTAGACGAAACAAAGTATATTAATGAAGTTTTAGCTGGCATTAAAAATAATAGTCTCAGTATTAACGATGCAACAAATTATAACGAAAGTAGTGTTAATTGTGATGTAAATTACAAGGAAAATAAAAATCAAATCGATGAACTAAATGAAGTTCTTGTTCATGATGAGATAAATATTAAAGAAGAGCCAATTGAACCTAATATGTTACTTTCTGTAGGTGTTGTTAGTAATACAGCAATTAAAACTGAAATTATGAGTAATGATGATAAACTAAACCAAACTGAAGATATGATTAATAATGATGAACAAAACTGCAATTTAGTTGTTTCTTGTGAAGCAGTTAAAGATATGATTAATAATGATGAACAAAACTGCAATTTAGTTGTTTCTTGTGAAGCAGTTAATGTAAAACAAGAGAATGAATTTCAATGCGCAGACACAAGTGTTACGGTATGTAAAGTTGAACCTGTTTCTGATAATGAATTTGACCACAATAAAACACCTAGCACTTCGTTTATATATCCAGATGATTGTGACATTGATGAAGAGGATTTAGAAGATGACATTATAGTACTTGATACAAATTTTCAACATGCAATGATAAACACAATAAAACAAAATGAAAATGAGAAAAATAATATTAATGATGAAAAATCTAACGGCAATGATGACGACGACGACACTAAATCATTATCATACATAAAACATCAAGAGACAAAAGAAAAAATACGCAAGCTAAAACTGAAACTGAAGAAATTTAATGAAATGTTAAAAAGACCTATAGAAAAAAACAAATTCATAATAGGAAAGAAAAAACCTATGAAATCTGACATTGACAGTGTTACAGTTAAAAATTACAATGTTAAATCAGAAATAAGTGACAGTGTATCAAGTAAAAAGAATAAAAAGGAGTGCAATATCTGTGGTTTTGTAGGTTCAGTTTATAAATATAAAATACATGCTGATTCGTGTCTAAATCCGTACACTTGCTCAAAGTGTGACCAAACATATGAAACTATGACTGAATATGTGGCACATTTCAGTGAGCATGGATATAAACGAGAAATGTGTCCACACTGCTCGAAGAAATTCAAAACATTCAGAGATTTAGTCGTACACTTTACGGTTCAACTTAGGATTTCATATTCAAAACTGACAGAGTATAAAGATTCGTATCGCTGCAGTTTATGTGAAACAAATGTTACAAAAGATTTGCTTTTTACACATTGGGAAGAACATTTGCCTTTTCATGAAGATGCTGATGATTCTTTGGATGAAGATGATGATGAACTGAATGATATTGATAATGATGAGAACTCTCAGCAATCTGATAATGAGAATGAGAGATCTGATGATCTTCAAAATACTAGTGATGGAAGGTTGTCACCTAAAATTGTGTTTACAATAGTTTCAAGTAAGTAATAATAGGTACATCTAAGACATCTCATTCAGCGCCTTTTAGCCCCAAACACAGACATAAATATACAATAGATAACGGAATTAGACGTACTTCGCTTGTCCGAACCCCGACTAATCGTCGAGGCTGGCCGCCACTACTCGCATTACGCGCTTCTTTTGTGTTTTTTATATACTCTTAACTAACTGAACCTAAATAATTGATATAATTGTAGAGAGTGCTTTGGAATGAAGCCCATCATAAAGAAAATAAATTTTGAAACTATAAATATTCTCTTACAATCACACCAATTCTTTAGTTCCAAGATAAGTATCACTAAGAACTTGTGTTATGACCAAAGAACTGATAAACATACTTAAGTATCGTTTTCTTTTGTAAATACATACAAAACACCTAGACTAGAACAATGTTCATGCACACAATGATTTGTCCTGTGTAGGAATCGAACCCACGACCTCTGTCGTAATGTGCAGTATGCTGGTGTGTACTGAACTTCAGTCTTACACTTTAGTCAACTTCTTCATATCAGACGTCAACTATGCAAGTTTCATATTTGTGTCACTTTGTAAAACTAATGTAGTAAAATTCTTTTTCTGTTTTTATCGTGCGATCAGTCTCATTGACTTTAAGCAGATGAGTGTATTTTAAAAAATAAAAATAATTTTTCTTTACGTTGCAGCTCTCCTAAAAAAGAAGAAAAAAAACCACCAAGACCGATCATGTGTTTTATGTAAAAAAATATTTATGAGACAAGGCGATCTGAAGAGGCATTTAGTAGAACATTTACTGTCCGATGCCAGATTGACTTATGAAGAATTCAACGGCTTCAAATGTCACGTCTGCGATGAAATTTTGAGTGATGTGAAAAATTATAAGCAGCATATGAGAGTTCATGCAAACCTGCCAATATTTCAGTGTCATGTGTGTTCAAATATATCGAGTGATTCCAGTAATTATGCTAAGCATAAAAAGTTACATAGTAATTTGTTGCCAACATGCAAAATTTGCAACAAAAAGTTTCATACTAAACGTATGTTGGATCAACATTTACAGGTTAGTAGCTTTCTTCTTGTATGTTAACTGTGTAAATTGATTATTAATCTAAATTAAAATGTACATTTCTAGTTAATGTTAGCCAATTGTTATATGTGGAGGCTTGTTATTGGCTTTTAGAATATATGTTTTAAAATTATATAGCAGTTTGAGCTGTAAGCCCCCCAAATAAAATATAATAAAAATAAAATTCATATTTATTTAGTTCAAAATCAACCCCATTAAACTTGTCCATGGTGTAGGTATATCTGCTTGCAATATATTTCTCATTTATTGATGTCCTCTGACCTCCGCAACCCAGAGATATTAACTTATTACATACCTTCACGTCTGTTTCCCCAAAGGGGTAGGCTGAGGCATATCAATTTAGGTCGGTACGACACGGCATATTGTGTATTAAGTATGTATTTACACAAGAAAAAGTATTTCCAGTGTTTATTAGATACTTATCTTCGAATTTAGACACGTGATACTTATCTTGAAACTAAATAATTGGTGTGATTGTAAGAGAATATTATTTATTTATTTTTATTATATTTTTGTTTTTTTTATGGTCACACCAATTATTTAGTACCAAGAGAAGTATCATTAAGAACTTGTGTTATGGATACTAAAGAATGGATAAACATACTGAAATACATTTTTTTTGTAAATACGATGTTTTTTTTTGTAATTACTTCTAGTATTATTACCATTAGTAGCTTAGATGGTCACAAACGATTAGTGAAGTTAAGCAGTGTTTTATAAGATATGGGCGCGTTAGTTTATAAGTATGACATTCATAAGAGCTCTATTGAGCCGAACTTGAATAAATGAATTTTGATTAATTTTTTTTTTTTGTAAATACGATGATGAATTACTTCTAATATTAATTACCATTATTAGCTTAGATGGTCACAAACGATTCGTGAAGTTAAGCAGTGTTTTATGCGGTCAGTTTTTAAATGGGTCATGGGGAATATGATAAAAAGAAATATATTTTTAAAATAGCGACGAAATCAAAGCAATGGCGAGTCACTATTTAATATAACATTTTTTTTTTTATTCATTGTTTCCTGTCCATCCTAAGGTTGCCTGGAAGAAATTGTTGTTAGCAATAAGGCCGCCCATTGTACCATATATTTGTTTATGTGTTTTATTACATTACATGAACATTATTTGTACAATAAAGTTCATTCATTCATTCATTCATAACGCACTCCCGGTGCTACAACGTCACTTCTGCAAACAATTTAATCTTCCAGGAGAATCGTTTCCAAATTAAATATCCTGTTATATAACATAGTTCTTCTTAATTTACGAAATTAACTAGTAATATTTATGCCTTCATTTCAGACTTCATTTCACAGTAAAACGAAACATCTTACAGTTTGGTATATTCGTAATTTTTCTCATAATAAGATTTATTTTGACAAAATTGCATAAGTGACGTAGCACTGGGGGTATAAATATTTGTGTGTATAAATATGAATATTTGTTCTGGTCTGGGTGTTTTTCTATGTATATTAAGTATGTATTTACAAAAAAAAAGTATTTAAGTATGTTTATCCGTTATTTAGTATTCATAACACAAGTTCTTAATGATACTTATCTTGGAACTAAATAATTGGTGTAAGTGTCAGAAATATTTATTTATTATTCATTTATTAAATAAATTAATATTTATATTACAGATGCACAAAAACACACCACCAATGAGATGCCTATGCTGCGATATATTATTTTACTGCCCAACAACATACAAAAGGCACGTTAGAGGCACGCACGCTAAGAGTTTGCACACATGCTCTATATGCACATTGAAGTTTGACACGTCTAAGGAGAGGGCTATACACATGTGGGAGATTCACAAGAAGAGCAAGGCCAACAAGAGGTGTTCGGTCTGCGATCTGACCTTTAGGAATCTGATGAGTGCGAGGAAGCATATGTCAGAGGCACATGGCATTGAGAGGTATGTTTTTTATTTATTATTACTAGCATTAATATCACAGGTGGTTAGAGAGGATTAGCGAAGTCAAGCAGTGTTTTATGAGGTAAGTTTTTGAATGGGTGACCGGGGTTGAAAGGTTTTTTTTTAAATTTCCGCTTCAATAGTCATTAAATATATGCGTATATATTTATCGCTTGCTCTGTGCCTCGGAAAGCACGTCAAGCATTTGGCCCGCCGTTATTAGAAAGTCAGTGCCTTCTAACAGACTGACAACTGGTTTAACCATAAAATGATGATGACGTGAGTCCCTCTGGATTGCGGAGGCCCGTTCTGGCGCACGTAACAGTGCCCGGTAAGCGGCAATAGGCTTGCAACCTATTACGTCATCATCATCATCATCATCATCACAGCCCATTAACGTACCACTACTGAGCACGAGCCTCCTCTCACATACCAAGGTGCGAGGGTATTGGGTCATACTCCACCACGAGGACCCAGTGCGGATTGGCGGAGGCAGGTGTATGGCGTCCTGCTGTTAGAATTTTTCAAGCCGCCCAATTAGGCCTCTAACATGGCTTAACGACTACCACATTTAGTGATGACAGGGACCAACGGCTTAACGTGCCTTCCGACGCACAGAAGCGGTCGATATCAAATGCCACACATACGGTCACCCATCCAAGGACTGACCTCTGTAAATTCTGCTTTATTTCGGTGATCATTTCCGACCACCGAGCACCACGGAGCTACGAGCGCTTCTGACACTATTTTTTATTACTAGCATTAGTAGCTTAGATGGTTACAAGCGATTAGTGAAGTAAAGCAGTGTTTATGAGGTCAGTTTTTAGATGGGTGACCGGGGTTGAAAGGTTTTTTTTTAAATTTCCGCTTCAATTGTCATTAAATATATGCGTATTTATTTATCGCTTGCTCTGTGCCTCGGAAAGCACGTCAAGCAGTTGGCCCGCCGTTATTAGAAAGTCAGTGCCTTCTAACAGACTGACAACTGGTTTAATCATAAAATGATGATGACGTGAGCCCCTTTGGATTGCGGAGGCCCGTTCTGACGAACATACAGTGCCCGGTAAGCGGCAATAGGCTCGCAACCTATGATATGCCTCTGCCTACACCTTCGGGTAAACAGGCGTGAATGTATGTATGTATGTCAATCTGATTAGTCCAGTAAGCAGACCCTGGGTTCTGTGTTCGCAGAGATATGCATATCCTTTGTCTCGTTTATAAAGTTCTGAATTTTCCTTAACTTCCCCTTTATTTACGTTCTCGGCTTACATACCTGTCTCCTAAATCCCGTCCTAAGCGCTCCTGTGTTACTGAAACACTTGAGTATCCTTCCTTTAATACTAAATTTATTCACTGCCCGTGGTGCACAGTTGTGGAATAAGTTGCCAAGTGATGTCCGGGACAGTCCTTCAATTGCATCTTTTAAGACAAACTTGAAGAAGCACTTGTTATTGAGCTAGTCTTTATGATTGTTGTTTAATTTTTTTCCTTGTGTTTATATATGTATATAACTAGGTTTATATATCTGATATGTATCTTATATCATATTTTTATGTATGCATATGTGTAATGTTATTGTAGTGTCATATTAATGCCCGCTAACTATCTCTCCCACTTCAGTTAAGGTTGACTGGAAGAGATTTCTTTTAGAAATAAGTCCACCTTGGTACTTCGTCTTTTTCACGCAACACTTTTTTTGGTATTGTTTTTTGTACAATAAAGAATATGTAAACATACTTAAATACCTTTTTATTTTTTTTGTAAATATATACTTAAATAAAATTTGTTATTTTCAGAGAACCACGGTGACTTGATTATCAAGATGAAGATGAAAATATCATGAAATAAGGTTTATTTGGGCTTCAATGAAGCAGTTATGAATGTCAGCTAACTTAAAACCAACACGCTCATTCACTACTACGGTCAGAAGCTTGAATAGGGAAAAATCTGTAAAGAAACTAATCGAGAATGCCTACTTAAACGAAAACGAAACTTTGTTATACCCATCCCTAAGGAAATACTTAGAGAGTGAAAGAGATAGGTATACTAAAGCTTTTCAAACTTTATAGGGGTATTTGCCCATAATACCCACGCTGGGCAGGCGGGTTTGTGATCGCAGTTCCAGCCAGTACGAAGGATGACGCTGCTGCCCATCATCCGGTAGAATTTCTCTTCGTCGACTCTTACGACTCCCGTGAGATGAGAGGGGGTGGCACTATTCTCTTACCCAAAAGCTCTTATTGTTATTTCTTTCTAATAAACTCTCGTTTAAGAGTATTAAAATTTGCCAGTGTCAAGAAATTTGATAAAAATAAATTATTTATATATGGATTCAATATTAGGGTGTATAGGGATCCTACCAAGACCTAAGGAGCCCAAGCCTACCTCACCTGCAAGTGGTGCACCTGCCGATCAACGGACGAGGTTCTGGCGAATATAACAGTGCGCGGTAAGCGGCAATAGGCTAACCACCTATTACGTGGGACAAACTATGTAATTTGCGAAGTGTGGGCGTATAGTATGCCTCTGCCTACCCCTTCGGGGAAACAGGCGTGATATTATGCATGTATGTCTTTCTAGTGAACTCTCTCGTTTAAGAGTATTTGCCAGTGTTAATAAATTTGATAAATCAAGTTATTTATACATGGATTTAATATTATGCAGCGTATTCGCCATTCGAAGCGCTCGTAGCTCTACGATCACCGAAGTAAAGCAGAGTTTACAGAGTTCAGTCCTTGGATGGGTGACCGTTTGTGTGGGATTTGATATGCTTCGGAAGGCGCGTTAAGCCGTTGGTCCCGGTTATCACTAAATGTGGTAGTCGTTAAGCCATGTTAGAGGCTTGAAAAATTCTAACAGCAGGACGCCATACACCTGCCTCCGCCAATCCGCACTGGGTCAGCGTGGTGGAGTATGACCCAATACCCTCACACCTTGGTCGTGATGTCCCAAAAATAGTCTTTTTGAGTTATGTGTATATTCCATCCGAAAAAAAAAAAAAAAGGTATGGTGACAGCTCTTAAATGCGAAGCGCGTGGGGTTTGTAATGTAGTCGAAGGGCTAGACAGCTAGGTGCTGCGGGCTACGGGACTGTCCGAAAGGGTTACCGCGGCCGCTGGACGTAGCAGGCACAAGAAGGAACATGGATGGTTTTTAGTCAGTAAAAGTCTGACACCCTTCCGCTCCACCCACAGCGGGAGAAGGTCATTAGATGATTTTCTATCCGAAAAAAAAAAAAAGCCAGCTAGGTGTGGCAAAGTTTTGTGCCCACCAGAAATGGTATTTAAAATGGATTTGAGATTATGTATGTAAATATGAAATATTTAAGTGAGAGTTGGGTTTTTTTTAATTCAGTTTAATCTGTCTAACTTTATTTATAAGCAGAAATAGGAAAATATATTTTTTTTAACAAAGATCATTAATTTTGTGGTTCTTCGTTATGAGAGGTTTCATGGTAGATATAAATTACATTAAATGGCTGTTCTTAATGTCAAAAGTTTTAATCAGTGATTTTAATAAAAGTAACACTGAAGGTACATATAAAAGAAAAAACTGAAAACAGCTGTAATTTTGATTGAATTTTACAGGCAGTTAAGAAAGAAATTGCATGCGCGTTATATATCGAGGGTTCCGGGCGCAAACCCGATAAGTGACAAAAGTTGCGTTTTTGGGCTTAAAACAGTATTACAAGAATTTATCGGTTAATTAAAAAAAATGAAACTTAAAAGGTTTACTTATTGGATTATGAAGTCCTCAGTTTTCAGTCTTCTTTTTTGAAATCGACCTATCTGATAATATCACAAGAAAAAGCGGCAGAAATTATGTATCTGATGTTGTCACTTATCGGGTTTGAGCACGGAACCCTCGATATATTAGATAAACTTACTTTACAAATTTAAATGATAATCGTCTTGATAACTTACGTTTTTCCTTTTTATATTAAGTATACGTTAACAAAAATAAGTATTTATGTATGTTTATCCGTTATTTAGTATCCATATCAAAAGTTTTTAATGATATCTTGGAACTAAATGATTGGTGTAATTTGTTAACAGAAAATGTTAATTTTCTGATCTCGGACTATACAAAACATTTTCTTAGTTAAACATATTAACAAAAAATGAACTTGTTGGACGGATTATTTAACAATTATTATTGTAATGGACATTACTTATAGTTTATTTAACGCTTAATTTAGTTTGTAAGTTAATGTTAAAGTTATTGATATATTTTTATTCTTATGGTTATAAAATAAATAAATGTATTTTTGTACTATTAATTTGGTTTTTATTACTCGCTTGTTTATTTGTGATTGTGAATTTACTGCATAGAAAGGACTGATTGGTATATGGGGGTTAAGGTCAATGTATACTCCGATGGACTAAAGATTTTCCACTAAAGAGGCGAGAAGAGAATTGAAATTATAAGCAAGTTTTTAATTATCTCCTAGCGCATATTTGGTGGAAATAGAGAGGTTTCATGAACCGTATTGCTTCCGAAATAGAGTATAAATTAACTCTGCTCCATATATGATATATAGATGATAGAACACAAAATATTAATTTAATAAGCGAGCCATCTCCTTGTCATCTACTCACAGTAATGAACTTACCTAACACCCGCTTCCACAGGTATTAAACGTTGTTGGCCACTTAGATCCAAATGTGAGCGCAGGTATAGATCAACATCATCATTCATCAACATAATCATCATCATCATTATTTCAGCCATTCGAAGTCCACTGCTGAACATAGGCCTTCCCAATTGCTTGCCACGTAAATCGATTCATTGCCGCCTGCATCCACCGGCTCCCCGCCGCCCTGACCAAATCATCGGTCCATCGCGTTGATTCGTGGTCGCCATTCAAGAACCCTAACGCCCCATCGGTCGTCGGTTCTTCGAGCTATGTGCCCCGCCCACTGCCACTTCAGCTTGCAAACGCGTATAGATAATATTAATACTAAAAGCATCAAGTGCCCAAAAAGTCTTATAGTAGAGGAATTGACTGACTGTATCAACAGTTGCCTAAAAAACGGTTTATTTCCCTACTCACTTTAGTTAGCAAAGGTAACACCAATTTACAAATCCGGTTTTAAGTCGGACCCAGGTTATTAGGTACCGACCGATTTCCGTCCGTACTGCCTGTTGTCTCCAAAGTCTACGAAAAAATAATACATAACAGACTTTTAACATACCTGGATTCTATTAACTTCCTACTCACAAGGCAGTATGGGCTTCGTAAACAAAATTACACCTTATCGGCTACCATAGATCTTGTTACTAAAATGAAAAACAACATTGACCCTAAAAATATAGCGCTGGGTGTATTTATCGACCTAAAAAAGGCGTTTGATACTGATAGTCAACCTCTATTGCTAAATAAACTTAAATGTGTGAGTTTAAGTGGAACAGCATATGCTGTATTTGTCTCATATCTATTCGGCAGATAACAAGTCGTCAAAATAGATAATTTCGAAAGCACGCTTTACCCTTAGCCTGTGGAGTTCCTCAGGGATCGATTCTGGGACCTTTGTTATTTTTGATCCATGTCAATAACATGCATGTGTTAGATTTGCAAGGTCACTTGATCTTATACGTAGACCATACTTGTCTATTATACTTTAGAAGTTCAAACCAAGATTTAATTCAACAAGCTCAAAAAGATCTAGGAGTTCTAGACTTAATTTTCAACTGGTTTAATAAAAAAATACTTACTAAGAATGCTACCAAATAAGTTGCGTAATATTCGCAAGAAAAGAACATAAATATAGGAGTAAATTCACAGCTCCCTATAAATTAAGACATTTTGCAAAGAAAAATAGCCTATGCCATGAGATGACCTAGGTTTGATTCTTGACGAAAAGCTCACATGGAAGGCTCATATCGAGAGTTGATACCTACTCTGCAGTAATTTTTGGTTTGATAATCAAAAATTACTGCACTAACTGGAGCTCTTCGCAATATCGTTAACTGCCTCTCAAAACAAATTCGTATCAACATTAGTCATCAGTCAAGCCTCACTGAGATTATCTAGTGGAGGTTGGGGATATGCAGCTGTGTTCAAATTGCACAAAATAAAGTAATACAACTACAACTTTTTAACGGCCACAAAGAAACAAAAATCATGAATATAAAACAACTACATACTTATAAACCTTGTATACTAATACATAAAATTGTTAATTATAAAATATATACAGAAATGAATTCTGTCAAAAATAGTCAAACTCAAACGAAAAAAATGAGAAGTGCTGATAATTAAAGACTCCTTTTCCTAGCACAAAATATGGATCCGAAACTAAATGTATGAAGGAGTTAAATTAATTATATAATAAATTACCCAAGAATATAACGAATACAGATTCCATTAATATTTTCAGATAAAAACTTAAACTTTATATTTTAAATAAAATAGTAAAATAAATATAATAGTACAGTACACTTTCTAAACTTTGGCTCCGGTGCAGCATTTTGAGATATAACAGAAGCTTGAGTTGAGAAGAGGACCCGTCTAGATTTTCTCCAGCTCGTATATTTAGATATATCTATTACGGCAACTGCACTATTTAAGAAATCTGTGTTTGTGTTATTTATTGTTGCTGTATGAATATTTATTTACGTGAATACAAAGTTGAAATATAACATTAAGAACACCAAAAAGATATAGTACCTAAACAACTTAAATAAACTAACTTAACTTAAAACTATAAATAGAAGATGTCTTCCAACTGTGGGCCCATGGGTACGGTGCCAAGAACGCTGGCAACATTTCCTCTTTGGATTGCCAGGCTAATACGCTGGCAGAAGTAGCTGCCAGCCTTCTTGTCACCGGAGGCATCAATAAGGCGAGTACTTAAATGCCTGACAAGCTGCTTTGCCTCCGGCCCCCATGGACCCATTGTCTCCACCGCAAACGGAACAAATAAATAATTTGTTCCCAGATTCGCGTACTTGTTCCGTTTGCGACTTTCAGCACTTACCGCAGCAGCCCCGACACGAAGGGATGTCGCGCGAACATGCGAGGGAGCCACGGTATCTGCACAGGTCGCATCCCACACCACCGGCCTGCCAAGCTTCCACGGTCCGATAGTCATACCGTCAGGTCTTTTGCCATCGTTGCGAGAGATACCAGCTGGCTCTAAGATAGCAGGTAAGCCAACGGTGGCAAAAGCACTGCGGATGATGCTGTTGAGTGAGGAGTGCCGTAAAATTCGACCAGCACTACGGGCACACGAGAGGCCGTGGTGGCCAAGCTCGCCAACGGCCTCCCCACAAATACAACGGTGAGGGTGGACTACCCTGGCGCCAAGGCGGAGGCAAACCGCTAGAGTGAGAGACGGCCCGTCCAACAAGGTACCGACATTAGCAGATGGTAATGCTTGGAGCCAGTGACCTAAATCTCTTTCGGAGACGGCATTGAGACGAGCGATATCTGCTGTGTTACGTGAAGTTAGTAAAAGTCCATCAAAAATTCGTGTACAAAAAGGCTCGTCCCAGTGCCTCTGAGACTGTGGCAATAAAGGGAGGTCAGAATTTGGAAAAGTG
This sequence comes from Musotima nitidalis, assembly GCA_949126915.1. NCBI lineage: Eukaryota > Metazoa > Arthropoda > Insecta > Lepidoptera > Crambidae > Musotima > Musotima nitidalis. The sequence goes on from OX421440.1 coordinate 6,842,113, forward strand.
GACTGCCAGGCGTTTATGGCATCTGCCCTGCACGACAACTCTACGGAACCCAAAGATGGGTTTATAATCTTCCGGTAGAGATTGTGCGTGCTATGAGCAGAAGACAAAAATGCCGGCAGTGCCACGCTGGTAACATTTCTTACACCTAGGCCCCCGAAGCGTACAGGAAGGGAAGCCTGTAGCCAAATGCGGTCATTCATGGGACAATTTAAAATTTTGATTAATGTACTTCTAATTAGATCATCTAATTTTGATAATAAAAATGAAAATCGCCAGAGTTGAGAGCATCGGAGAACGTATGTAAATTTTGGAACGAAAAGACAATAGCGAATTACGAAAAACGCCATGTGAGAGTTAATTTGGAAGAGACGGTCTGAATTAGAATTGAATTTTTCTATGACATCGTTTATAAAAGCCGGAATTGCAGCATCGAGAATCGGAGCGCCTAATAAAAACAATGATTCGTCGGTCAGAATTTTGATTTCGGGAGCCAGAAGATTGAAATCAGAAATTATTTGAGCTCTACGGTCCGGGGCCACGGTGTTAGAAATGTACAGTTCACACTTTGAGAAATTTAATTCTAAACCAATAGCGCCAAACTGATTTATTAAATTTTGTAAGTCCCCGAGAACTAAATTTGAATTTCCTCCTAGAGTTCCGTCATCGAGATACCATATGTTAAATTTTGAATTTAGAGTAGAAATTATTTGGTGGATAGCCAACGAGAAAATAGCTGGTCCCAGAGGGTCGCCCTGCTGACAACCGACGGCAGAATGCAAAAGATTATTACGGTGAATCAAACTAGTTGGTTCACCGTAACATTGCCAAAGATAGTTGTCATACAGTGGTATTACCTCCTTTACTTTCGCCAGCAAGACACCCCTGTCTACGGAGTTGAAGGCGTTTTTCACATCCACCTTTAGCAGCACCTTTGTTGCTGTAATGTTCATGCTTACAGCTTGGCAGCCATATTGTTATTTTTTACATACATAGTAAAAGCCTAAATTGTCTTTTTTTTCTGTAGGCAATAAAATTCTTTAAACCTAAATAATTTACTCTTTTTTATTTATTAGACCTTAAATAAACGGATGATTTTTTTAAATTCATTAATACTATTTTAAGGTCGTACAACTAAGTATGGATAACGCCCTTGTGGGCCATTGAACCAATAGTAACCTAAACCCTTAATGTCTTCATCTTCCCAATGGAACCTTTTGGGTAAAAAACTTGGCAATCTTCGTCTACGATCTTCTGAAGAGACTGCTCCTAAGATTCTATGACCTTGTAAATAATGATCTTTTTTGAACTCATCATCGATTTTAGACAATTTACTCTTTTTAGGTTTAGTTTCTGTCGATGATAGCTGTGCATCTGAGTCGCTTAACTCAGCTTTTTCAGAGTTAAAACCTTCATTTCTATGTTTTTTACTTTCATCTGAGTCGCTTGATTCAGCTTTTTCAGAGTTGAAACCTTTATTTCTATGTTTTTTACTTTTATCATGATCACCATTAATATTCTTATCATCATCATCATCATCATTGTTGGAATTTTCAGAAGATATATATTTAGGTTTACGTTTAGTTTTTTGCTTAGATGTAATTTTTTTATTGTCATACACAACATGAAATCGTTTCGGTGCTTCATTTCTAAGTGTATTACTCTCTTCATCGCTTGCTTCGTTAGATGACGATTTATCATTATCAGAAGTTCGTATGTTCATATTACGTCTTATATGATTATTTCTGCGTAAATTTTCTAAAATATAAGCCTTAGGTTCCATCATTAGATCGTTAACGTCAATATAATCTGTGGAAAATTGATTGGTGAGTGTTCTGAATATTCTGTCTTTAGGTCTTTGGTTTTCATTGTCCATATTATGATAATTATTATCATAATTGACTGTATCTTTTTGGTATCTAGTAATATCTTTAAAATATTCATCTGAAAAATATTTGTTATTATCAATAATCTCTCTTCCTTTACTTTTAATGCCATCGTAACACTTTTGTCTCTGGTTTTTCCCGCCATAAATGCTACCAAAGAGTCTCGTGCATTTATTTATTTTATGTTCTTTATTCTTTTTTTTATTCTTTAATACATTGAGAAGTTTTTGTAACAAGTAATGTGAATATGAATTAGTTCTTTGGTTCTTATGAGTTGATACATAGAGTTCAGATTGGATTGGATCTTCAATTTCTTTAGATGGATTCAATGTTATATAGTAAATGTTTGCTTGTACAACGTGTAAAAAACCTGTAAAATATTTTTTTAGTTTATTACAAGAAAGTGATTGTTTGTGCATAGGGATCCAACCAGAACCTAAGGAGCCCAAGCCAACCTCACCTGCAAGTGGTGCACCTGCCGATCAACGGACGAGGCTCTGGTGAACATAACAGTGCCCGGTAAGCGGCAGTAGGCTCACCACATATTACTTGGGATCAACTAAATAATTGGCCAAGTGTGGGCGTATAATATGCCTCTGCCTACCCCTTCGGGGAAACAGGCGTGAACATATGTATGTAGATAGATAGAAAAATCTTTATTGTACACCAAATTTAAAATAAAACAAGAAAACAATTGCAAAAGAAAAGCGATGCAACTGGCGGCCTTATCGCTTACAGCGATTTCTTCCAGGCAACCTTAGTATGTGATTGTTTAAATAAATAATATTTTTTTCTGGACAACTAACATAGGGTTCTAACTACAAACTAAGCTGAGCTTGTAATGTTACTAGACAACGGATAAACACACATTATCACATCAGTCCTATAAAGTCCACTGCTGAACATTGGCCTCTCCAATAGATAACATTCTATTGGGGGTATTTGCCCATAATCCCCACGCTGGGCAGGCGGGTAGGTGATCGCAGTTCCATCCAGTACGCAGGATGACGCTGCTGCCCATCATCCGATAGTATTTCTCTTCGTCTTCGCTTACGACTTCCCGTGAGATGAGAGGGGGTGGCACTATTCTAGGCCGGTACCAAACGGCACAAGGTATTTAATATTTGCCAAGACCAATAATCTTATTCACGCACCTTGTGCTGACGGTATTATAAGAAAAAAATCAATAAATAATGCTTAGAAATAAATTAGTTTTAAACAAAAATCATGATTTTTTTAATGATTTTGACCTTTAATAACTATGAGGCTGTTGATTATCCTGATGCTGGGCAGAATAATAAACGCTATGCCACTATATACAACCAGTATAAAGTGAAAACTTGACCTACTCTAGCAAACCAGGGAGATTCACTATATTAAAAGCCACAAACGTTCCCCTATCCAACGAGTTGAGATGGAAGAGATCTCTATCTCTTTTTTTTAAAGCGCCACTACCAAAAAGCATTTTTTTATAAAACATGATAATGTTGTTGTTACATGTTCAGGTTTCTTATTCCAACATATTCTGTCGCTTTTCAACGTGGAAATATTAGTCAAGTCATATTAGTAATTAATTGTGTACAAAATATATAAAATAATTAAAAAATCTAGGAGCAAATTTACAACATGACTTTGATGTTAAGAAGACTGCAGACCTCTGGGGCAATTCCATCATAGTTACCAAGCCTATCATTGTTTCGGTGGCGCACAGTTTAGCTATAATATTTAATAAATGTATAGATTGATATGATAATATCACGTCTATTTTCTCGAAGAAGTAGATAGAGACAATACGCCCACATTTCGCTAATGATATAGTTCATAGTTCTTTATTTGCGTCATGTAGTACATAAAGATCTTAATGTTACATATAAATAGTGGTTCTAAAACATGAACCCTGCAAGGGTATTGCAAAAAACATTATAAAATAGTTGAAATTATTATCCTTAAATTCTACATTACAAATTAACATTAACATTACACACAATATGAAAAACAAAATTACTATAAAAATATTGTTGGTCCCACTTAATAGGTTGCGAGCCTATTGCCGCTTACCGAAACTTTTGTTCGCCAGAACCTCGTCCGTTATTCGGCAGGTACACCACTTGCAGGTGAGGTTGTCTTGGGCTCCTTAGAACTTGATAGAATCCGTATACACATTTCTTTATAAAAATATGCTAATATTACTTACAAATACAACTTATAAACATAAATATGTATGCCATGGTTATTTAATTAGATTGCAATAAAATAACAGAGTAAGCCATCACAGTAGCTTGCAAAAGGGGATTTTAAGCCAGTAAGCCATTTTATTTTTATCAGTCTATCTAATAAAAATAATAATACGTTTGTTTGTTCATTTTAAATATATATTTTATATCTCACATGGACTCCTTGAGAGAATTTGAAAATTATACATAATTGAATATTACACATTAATGTTTGAAATACCACATTAATGTTAAAAATATCACAAATTTTTGAAAATAAAAAAAATACGGCAGACATGACGCTTCACTTTCCCGCCAAGAAGTCCAGATTCCATCTTATTCTAATAGTACTTTTTTTTTGTTTGTTTTTCGTCGGTAACAAAATGCATTTACGCACTGCCTTCGTGCCAAACGGGGACCGAAAGGGGTGTGGGACTCACCACCACTAAAAATTTTCCGACGACGCCCGCCGCTTGTTGAGAAAGAGGCGGAGGCCAGTATATGGGTTGCAGCTTCTGACACCCCGCCTGCAGCCAATGTCCCCTGGACCAAAACCGGGAGGACCTTTTCCCGGCCTCCGGCTTTACTCAGCCTAGATCCTAATAGTACTGCACGAACCGGGGATTGTCCTTAGGTGTATTTCTATAGTGCACATGGGATAATCGCCGGTTGGTGTCACATAACCTATAAATTAAAATTGTCTAAGGTGCCTCTACGTGTTGGCTTCGGCCCCACGCATGCCTACCAAATGTCTGGATCACCATTGGCCTGAGATCGGAAAAAAAGACAAACTGTAATAATGTAACATGCATGTAGCATGAAAGCTCACCATTAGTCATATCCTAGCATTATCCCAGTTGCCCTAGACTTAAGCTTAGGGCCCAGGGTCTGCTCACTGGTTCAACTAGATTTTGACTGAATTTCAGTTCTTACGTGGAGCGACTGCCGTCTGACCTTCGCAACCCAGAGGGAAACATCATTCTATCGTTAAACCAGTCGTCAGTCTGTTAGAAGGCACTGACTTCCAATAACGACTGCCATAGATGTTCATGACAACCGGGACCAACGGCTTAACGTGCTTTTCCGAGGCACGGAGCAAGCAATAATTACGCACATGACTTCGAAAAGTCATAAGGCGCACCCAGGGTTTGAACCCGAGACTCTCTGAATTTAAAGGCAAGGGGTCTCGACACTGGGCTACCGCAGCTCAACATTAGTAATTAATTTAAAGTAAATAAGAATGTCAGTTGACTATATTGTCAAAGAGTAAATGGCCAATTATAATTATTTAAATGGTTACAAGTATTTTACAATCGATATTAATGTTATATTATGTTGCATTGTATAGCGTCACAGACAAATGAAGATTGTAACTAACCAATCGATAATAAGAGCATAGCCTGTGAGTTTCTTGCCAGTTCTTCTTACAGAGCGGTGGCTCGGAACTGGCACTTAGATTCACTTACACTTAAATATTTTTTGTTTTTTTAAATTGTTTGGTTGCAAGTGAATCTAAGCTTCGTGATTTTAGTATAATTACATTTTATTTGTTTTTGTTGTTTTTTTATAATTTTGACGTTTTCAAGTAGGTACTATGTAATAGTTCATGAAATAAAAAGTATTTGATTTGATTTGATAAAGATATATCTAACATATTTTTATAATTTCTTAATATATCATTTTGCGTTTACAATGATATAATAATATGCAGTTATGAGAAGAGTTTTTTTGACGTGACAACGTCTTATAAATTGGTTTGCCGGGTGACACTTCAAGAAACTGCGTTACGCTCCGCACACGTTATGCGCTCACAATGAGAGCGAATGAGAGGCACGCGTCCCTTCCACTCGGGCATGGTTAGCCCGCCTAAGAGCGAGAGAGACAGAGCGAGATGCGTTTTAAATATAATTCTTTATATAAATAAATGTTTTAAATTGTTACTATTATTTCATCCTTCTTCCTACTATACGAATGAATATTCACATTAAAATTATTTTACCACTCAAAGTCGTTGTCACGTAAAACTTTCGCCCGTATACCGACTTTACAGGCAACCAATTTTTTTTTCATAGAAAAATATCTCATATTGCAATGAAATTATAGCATTGTAAATGCAAGAAAATATATTAAGAGATAATTATTTTTTTTAATAAGTTTTGTGTATAAATGCGAACAGAATCAAGGTTATGTACTAGTATGTGCAACAACTAAAATATAATCCCAATTCAAATATTCCATCCGATTTATAATTTTTACGGTTGAGTTAAAAGTAATTGCAAATTTTGATTGAATTATTTTAGTAGACTTTGTTTAGTAAACATTGTGGAGTCTTGTTGTAGTGACATTAAGAGATTAATACTCTTAATGTTAATAATAATAATAATAAGCCCGCAGGGCAGCTTGTGGCGAGCTGTTGGTGAGTGGCGACACCACGGGCGTAATTCCGAGTGCTCCAGAGGGTCGGACTGCGGTCTCGTCTCCGGTTCGCCGGAGTGGGCCCCAAGAGGCTAGCAGGACCCTCGCCCCTGGCTTGCCTTCATTGGCTGTCCAGGGTGGAGTCGCAAGAGCTACATGCTCGCAGGGTGGAAGTGAAAGATGCATAAGTCGTGAGTTGGCGCACTGTCCTCTTGGGCAGTGAGTAGAAAACGGTGTACACCTCTCGACACCCTGAAGCCGAGGATATCTATGTTGCGCTCCTGCCGTTGCACTACGGCTATTTTGGAGTGCCCATTCACCGCCTGCCATTTACAATTATTTGAGACTGATGATGACGGCAGGTGTCCGGTAGTCTCCTCTATCCATAGTCCAATTTACCCAGTCCTTCAGCTTTTCAACCCAATATCCCGGCCATAGTAGATTCCATCTTATCCTAATAGTACTGCACAAACCGGGGATTGTCCTTAGGTGTATTTCTATAATGCACATAGGGATAATCGCCGGTGTTGGTGTCACATAACCATTAGATTAAAATTGTCTAAGGGCCTCTACGTGTTGGCTTCGGCCCCACGCATGCCTTCCAAATGTCCGGGTCACCATTGGCCCGAGATCGGAAAAAGACAAACATAATAATAATAATAAATCATTTATTTCATAGAATATGGTTATCGTATCGTTCAGGTTTCTTATTCCAACATATTCTGTCGCTTTTCGACGTGGAAATATTAGTCAAGTCATATTAGTAATTAATTGTGTACAAAATATATAAAATAATTAAAAAATCTAGGAGCAAAATTACAACATGACTTTGATGTTAAGAAGACTGCAGACCTCTGGGGCAATTCCATCGTAGTTACCAAGCCTATCATTGTTTCGGTGGCGCACAGTTTAGCTGTAATATTTAATAAATGTATAGATTGCGGCACGTTTCCAGTTTTAATGAAAAATAGTAAAATCATTCCATTATTTAAATCAGGCAGTACAGCAGACCCAACTAATTTTAGACCTATTTCAGTGCTTTCAGTAAAATTTTTGAAAAACTTATTTACAACCAAATGTTAAGATTTTTTAATAAAAATAGGGTTAATGCATTCAAAACAATTTGGATTCACTAAGGGTCGCTCCACAACCGATGCAGGTTTTGAAACATATATTTGATGCTTGGGAAGATTCTTTGGACGCTTTAGGTATTTTTTGCGATCTGTCCAATTATAATTAGATATACAGCAATTAAGCCTAAATAAATTTAAATTAACAATTAAATGCAAGCTGTTTTTAAAGGGATACTATTCTAACAAAGACTTTATGGCAAATAAAAATGCTTGGGATTAAACTGCCGTTTCATACAGGCTATTCTAATATGAATGACTTAAAACATGATACTTAGATTCACTTCCATGCAACCAAACAATTAAAAAAACAAAAAATATTTAAGTGTAAGTGAATCTAAGTGCCAGTTCCGAGCCACCGCTCTGTAAGAAAAACTAGCTAGAAACTCACAGGCTATGCTCTTTTAAATTATCAATTGATTAGTTACAATCTTCATTTGTCTGTAAAGCTATACAATGCAATATAATATAACATTAACAATATTCATGTTTTAAGTCATTCATATTAGAATAGCCTGTATGAAACGGCAGTTTAATCCCAATCATTTTTATCTGCCATATAGTCTTTGATAGAATAGTATCCCTTTAAAGACAGCTTGAGTTTTATTGTTTATTTAAATTTATTTAGGCTTAATTGCTGTATATTGCATGGGATTCCTTTGTAGAATCACACAAATTCGTGGGTTGTAAAGTGAGAAAACGACTTGAAAATATAGGGGTCACTTTTAAAAGGATATATGAAAAAAAAAAATGCAAAACCACATCGTATGGCATATTACGATTTTAACGGCCGATATGGCGTGAGGTCAGTATACCTACACTTCACTCCAGAGGTCGTGGGTTCGATTCCCACACAGGACAAATCTTTGTGTGCATGAACACGAATATTTGTTCTGGTCTGGGTGTTTTCCTATGTATTTACAAAAAAAAAAGTATTTAAGTATGTTTATCTGTTGTTTAGTATCCATAACACAAGTTCTTAATGATACTTATCTTGGAACTAAATAATTGGTGTAATTGTCAGAAAATATTTATTTATTGCTTGGGATTCTGCTGTAGAATCGCACAAATTCGTGGTCTTTTAAAAGGATGTATGGAAAAAAAATGCGAAACCACATCGTATGGCATATTAAACAAAAGGGCTTGTTGTAAGCATATAACATATATTTTTGATATCATACATCCATCCATCCATACATCCTCAACTATCAATAGACGCACGTTTTATATTAGTGATGCATCACTTTCACATTTTTTTCTACAAGAGCTATATTGAGAAATTACATACATATATATTTTCTATGTATATATGTATAAATAGATAATTTTAAGACTTTTGACGTGACAACGTCTTATAAATTGGTTTGCCGTGACACTTCAAGAAACTGCGTTACGCTCCGCTCACGTTATGCGCTCACAATGAGAGCGAGTGAGAGGCACGCGTCCCTTCCACTCGGGCATGGTTAGCCCGCCTAAGAGCGAGAGAGACAGACATAAATATAATTCTTTGTATAAATAAATGTTTTAAATTGTTACTATTATTTCATCCTTCTTCCTACTATACGAATGAATATTCACATTAAAATTATTTTACCACTCAAAGTCGTTGTCACGTAAAACTTTCGGCCGTATACAGACTTTACAGGCAACCAATTTTTTTTAATTGGGATCTATATATTAAGACTTTCGGCCTTCGCCTACATTCCCACTTTTTTTTAAACTAGACAAGATTCCATTCCCAATTTTATTACATTTAAATTTAAAAAATTAAATTACTTACAGGTATACTATGCTTTAATAATCCACCATAATATAGATACATAGATTGACTATATCAAACCGTAATGTTCCATCAATTTCGAGATTTTAGCTTTTTCATCCTTTTCATTACACATCTTAGATTCATCATTGTTAACTTCACCTCCACTTTTAATGCCGCCATCTTCACTTTTCACTTCACCATCTTCACTTTTTATTTCATCATCTTCACTTGTAACTTCGTCATCATCACTTAGATCATTATCATCTTCGAATTGAATCTTTTCCTGAATTTTAATCCTATTACCACCGAATACCTCTTTATGAAACGGCAAATGCTTTTCCCAATGAGCAAAGAGTACATTTTTAGTGACAACCGACCCACACAAACGGCAACTGTAGGAATCCTTTTTGTCAATTTTAGAATAATCAATTCCGAATTGAGCTGTGAAATGAGCGACTAATTCACGTACCGAACCATAGCTTTTATTACAATGTGGACATTCATGATTTTTGTAGCCATGGTTAGTAAAATGGTTTATATATTTTGTCATAGTATTGTATGTTTGATTACACTTAGTACATGTATATGGATTTAGACAAAAATCTACATGTATTCTGTTATATTTAAATGTAGAACCTTTAAAGCCGCATAAATTACATTCCTTTTGTGGAATTTTATTACTAAGTCTATGTATTCGTAGAGATTCTGTATATTTCAGTATTTGAAGCTGTAATTTTAACACCTTTTCTTTTATCTTTTCACGTTTTAAGTAGGATATCGGTTTTAGTTTTGGCTGTTGAGATTCTAATAGTTCTTTATCATTTTCTTCTTCAATTTCACTGTCGTCTGAGTCAAGGTCTATTATATCATTATTTTCTTCTAAATCACTATTATTTAAGTCAACCTCTATTTTATTATTATCTAAGTCATCAAGATTGTTTTCTGATGTGCCTGGTGCTTCATGTTTGGGTTCACTTTTAAACTCCAAAACTTTAGTATCTGTAATTACGTCTATTTTTACGTCAACTGCCTCTGATTTGTCAACTAAATTACAATCTAACTTGTTTACTTCTCCAGTTTTAACTTTTATTGTATCAATAAGTTTTACAGTTTGTTTTAGATCTTCATGTTTGCTATTGTTACTGTTTGTATTCTTACTTATACTGTTTTTGGAACCTGTAGCTTGTTCCATACTATTAGTTCTATCTTCATCAACGGCAGGCAAAACTTTATTAAAATTACTTGGCTTATCTACAATGTTCTGATTATCAAGTATTACTGTTTCCTGTTTTATCTTAAACAAGCTTGAACTTATATCAGTTTTATTTGTGTATTGATTGCCGTTACAGTTATTAACTACTTTTGTTTTATTTGTGTTATTATCTATGGCTTTAACAGCTCCTACGCCTTCATTGTTACTGCCAATTTCCATATTAATAGAACCTTGTGCACTTTTATTTAGATCTATATAAGTTTCTTTAGATACTTCACTTGATTTAGGTTTCTTAATATTATTATCACTTATATTGCTGAGATCATTGTCATTAACTTTTCGCTTGCTTTTCTTATTTAGTTCATCTGTAATAAGGATGAGGTTTCATGTTAATGGCAGAATAAAAATTAAATAATAATATGTAATAATTGATACAGTAGTCTTAAATTATATATTTAAATATTTGCCAATCTGCTGCTGGTTACCGAATACTACATAATTATAGTGATAAGTCCCTCAATAGCTTAATGTATCTTTTGAAGCAAAAAAGCGCTCGATTTAATAAGCACACATGATTATTGCATATGTTTCTGCCTTAAAAACCGTAGCATATCCGCCTAAGCTCTGGCTGATTTCATGGTTTATGGAATAAACACCCGCGCCATCATCTTCATCATCGGCCTCTCCAATCAATTACATTCTATTGTGGGTATTTGCCTATAACTACCACGCAGGTGATTCGTGATCGCAGTTACAGCCAGTAAACAGGATGTCGCTGCTGACCTTCATAGGATTTCTCTTCGTCGACTCTTACGACTCACTTGAAATGAGAAGGGGTAGCACTATTTTATGCCGGTACCACACTGCAACTCGATCTCGAACGGCGGCTCGGTGTCAAATTAGCAACAAATGGTCACCCATCCAAGGTCTGACCTTTATGAACTCTGCCTAACAACGATGATCACTTCCAACCACCTAGTCTCTTACAACACTAAAGGTCTTATTAAAATACGAGATCAGTCACTTTCATTTAATAGAATGAAGACAGTGACACCACTAGTTTTAAACCTGATCTAACTTTAGATCTCATGTTGTAATAAGCCCCTTTACGTCTAAAACATGTTATAGAAACATATATTTATTTATTTATTTATATAGCACAACCACATTAAGCATATTACACATTATAAAAATATTTTTATTTTGGGCTTACATCTGATATACTTAACAATTACGGTGTACATAACATTTACTATAATAAAGTATTTTATATAAATATTTAACTATAAACTATGTAAACTATTTCAAACAATAACTATGTGTTACAATTATTTAAAGACTGGGAAGTTAAGAGCTAAGTTAAGATCTAAAGTATTTTTTTTTTATATTTACCATTTTCTGTAGTTTTCAACTGGCATTCTCCAAAAGTATTTTTAGCTTTTAGCACCTAAAAAAAACCAAATTTATTATTCCGTATTCAGTCAGCTCAGCCTCAGTCATTGGTTTAGAATCTTCCTCTAACAAATCAAGGTAGGAGAGATTCGGGTCATATTTAGGGCTACCTTCCATTCGGGATTCCCTGGATTTGGTGACGCTGGTATTAATAAAAACCTAGCATGCAGTTATTAATGATAGCGATATTTTTATTTTTGTTAATCAAAAATGTAATATTATAAATGCGAAAGTAACTCTGTCTGTCTGTAGGTAACTCTTTCACGCCAAAACTACTGAACGGATTTAAATGAAATTTGGTATACAGATAGTCTAGCTAGACCCTGGGAATGGATATAGGCCACTTTTTATTGCGAAAAGGGGGTTGTAAATGCTACCCAAAGATACTATTCCACGAGGACGAAGTCGCGGGTAACAGCTAGTCAAACTTGTATTTTTGGTGTCCGGGGAAAAACCATATTTCGCCCATATGTACGGGATTTTTGCGGTGTTTATTCGGCATCGGTAATTGAGGCGATAGCAGCTCTGGTTATGCTTAAGGCTGCCATCACATCATTGCCGACGAAAAATGGGTATTTCCCCGGACAACTGTAAAAAATATGTTTAGCCACAAAATAAAAACATTATCCTACTAATATTACTTATTACTAATATTATAAACGTGAAAGTATGTATGTGTGGATGGATGTTGTTACTCTTTCACGCAAAAACTACTGGAGCGATTGTGATGAAACTTTGTACGTGTATAGCTGCAGTCCTGGACTAACATATAGGACACTCTTTATCCCGATATTTCCACGGGAATGGGGACCACGCGGGTAAAACCGCAGGGCGCTGCTAGTAATTGATAATTGCTTGCTGGGTTATCATAGATAAATGAAAGCCTTAGTCATGGCACCGGAGAAGATTGACGGTGGCAGATGTGTGGCGTCGTGCTGTTAGAAATATTCAAGCCACCGATAAGGCTTTAACGCTTTACCAAGCAGTGGTCTATATTTGACCACCATACATTGAACCTTATGCGGTTAACTTAAGGTCGAAAACCAGTAAATATTTTCAACGTGCTCTGCCTGTTAAAGGTTATATATCGCACCTACCTATCGGTGCTACAATGTCAATTATGCAATTTTGTCGAAATTGATGTGATTATGAGAAAAAATGCTAATGTACCAAATCGTAAGATGTTTCATTTTACTTTGAAATGAAGTCTGAAAAAGAGCCTTAAATATAACTAGTTAATTTCTTAAATTAAGAAGAGATATATTTTATACCAGGATATTTAATTTTGAAACGCTTCTCCTGGAAGATTACATTATTTGCAGAAGTGACTGTTTCGCAATAGTGATATCCAGGACCAACTGCTGAACATAGGGCACCTATTCAAGGTTGCATGATCATGAGCCGCCTGAATCCAATCCCGACCCACGCTTGACCAGATCATCAGCTATACAGACAGACTTAATAAAGTCAAAGTCAAAATCATTTATTCAAGTTTGAAAGAAAGAAAGATAATTTATTCTGTGACAACATCAAAAGATAACAGATACATTATATTTAAGTAACTATTTGAAGAGTGTCACAGAAAAGTCCACTCAGCACAAAGCCGAGGTGTCACGAAAACGCCTCGACGCTGGTCTTCCGTAGATACCGTTTGTGAGAGCACTGCTATGACACATTCATTCTATACATGGTAAAACACAATACATACATACAGTTACAGTAAGACATAAGCATACAAATAAGACATAAGCATACAAATAAGACATAAGCATACAAACAAGACATAAGCATACAAATAAGACATAAGCATACAAACAAGACATAAGCATACAAATAAGACATAAGCTAGCAGGGAACCCGAGTAGCACATGGTTTGGCTCAAAAGAGCTCTTATGAAGGTCAAAATTTAAATTAACGCGCCCATTCACTGCGAGCGGGAGCTTGATCGTAAAAGAAAGGCAAGAAAATCGTCAATACATTGTTAAATAACATTTACCTGATCTTGATCATCATTTGACTGTCGTCGATAACTCGTCCAGCAAGTATGACAGGCATAGTTTTTGACCTAAAATAAAAAGTTCATTTCAATCTTTGAACCCTCAAATTCCACAAACAAAAAACTTGACCTTTTTGTTTTATACTTCTCCACTCAAACTCAACCTCCTGACCATAGCAAATGACTATATTAGTTTTAAATATAATTGACATATATGCTCTATTAGAGACATGATTGAATAAAGAATTTTAAGTTTTATCAAGAATATCTTAAGTTAGAATCCATTATAATTTTTTAAAAAAATCTCTCACATCTAATCACCCTCTCACATACACCCACTCACTCAAATCTTACACACCGAGAGGACTCACATAATTTTTTTATTGTTAATTAGTACTCTAACTACCATAATTGTACGTTGTGGTTTATACATAATGTGTAAAACTTAATCCGAGGCTAGAGGCGCTGAATGCTGAAATACGGGACTAATATCCCAGTTCGGCAGCAGATGCTACAATTTGTAATCTTTGGCATTATTTGTAAGCTTTCAGTTGTACTTCTTCATTTTGTAAATTTTTGGTTTATAAATAAATTATTATTAAAAATTATTATTATTATTATGATGAGGCTTCAATCGTCTGTGTGGTGATGACTGGTTCTGTCAAACTCAAGTATTTAATGAGAGAAGAAGAGATTTAAAGAGACGATGGAGATAGCCAGATATATACATTCATGCCTGTTTCCCCGAAAGGGTAGGCAGAGGCATATTATAGTCCCACAGTTCCCAAATTATATAGTTTGTCCCACCTAATAGGTTGCGAGTCTATTGTCGCTTAACTTTTATGTTTGCCAGAGCCTCGTCTGTTAATCGGCAGGTGCACCACTTGCAGGTGAGGTTGGCTTGGGCTCCTTAGATATTGGTAGGATACCTATACACCACGGCCAGGTGATGGGTGCAATATTATTACCTGTTGAAAAGCAGGATGTGACTTTGGCAAGTTCTGTAACATTGAATCGGTCTTCTCAACTCCATGATGTTGTACACTTTTACAGGAACATCCACAACTAATGCACACTAATGTATGCCCAAACATACGGGTATGACTAGGATTTTCCAATGTCAAAAGTTCATAACATTGATGACAAATATTGGCATCTTTAGGAACCTGAAACACGAGTTAACATGATATAGGATGGACCCAGAAACTGACTAACTGGTCTGACAAGATCCGGCTGAATTTCAGTTACTACAACGAGTGACCATTATAATAAGTATTCAAGAGTTTTTTATTTTAAAGATAATTATTTAATTTAATTTAAAAATAAACAGATAGACTGTCAAATATTACATCAATCCTTCTAAATTTGTGTCTAAATGGAGAACACCATCTTGTATCGAGTTCCATGTGTTCAGTGGTATGACAGAAACAATTTGAAATTGATTTTGCCTAATAATCAATTACCAGCAAGTTCGGCGGGCGGTGGTCTGATACCAAATCTGTATTAACAAAAAAAATTAATGTGGCTATCCTTTATTAAGTATCCTTAACACAAGTTCTTAGTGATGCTTATCATGGAATAAAATAATTGGTGTAATTGTAAAATATTTATTAAAGTTTTATATTAAATATCATCATTTTATTATAAGTTTTATTTTTTTTCTTTTAAATAATGGCTTCGTGCAGTTTGCACATTTAGCCAGTGTCAAGTAAGAAATACAAGAAGTTCAATGCTGAAGATGAACCTCTTTAATGTTTTTCACGTCAATCTATTTTGAGCTACCTATTGATAAACACCGGCATTATTATCTTAGTTGCCAGTCATTACCACATTAACTCTAAGTTTCTGATCTAATTAGGTGCTGTAAAAAGATTCCAGCTCTCAAAGGTTCCCTTACCTCGCATTTTAGCCATCTTGCCAAGGTTTTGAGTGAAAGACCACTTAAAAAATCGGTGTTACGACTCTCCTGGCTCAGGGCAGCTACTCCACAGTTTACGCATTTCATGATGAAGCAAATTCATTTAAATGAACGAAGTTTACAAGTAGCAGTCTTTCGCTCCAAATGTATTGAGGCACACACTACAATAATAGTGTAGGACAATAGTAGTTTTCAGTAATAGTGGACATAAGTCTATTTTAATTAAATAAAAAATTTGTAAATGGCATAATAAAAAATAAAAGAATAAGTGTAAATGTAAAATTGTAAATAAACATCGATCGAACGATTGAACAGGCAGTAATCAAACGTCAAACTGACATTAAAAAGCCTGACATGCGCTCCTGTTTTTTCTTATAAATAAGGGCTTTGTGCGTTAAGCACATTTAGCCAGTAACAAGTAAGAGATATATTAATAATAAATAAATCATAGTAAATTAGAATGAATGGTGATAAAGATGATAAATGAGGTGCGCCCGCTGAAACCCCTTGAGTTCTTAGTAAAGATGTGGGACTATACTGAGATCTCACATGGACATCTTGAGAGAATTTGAAAAATGTGATGTTGCACTATTTTGTTTCATTTACCAACAGTCACGAATGTTCACAAACACTTAACAGTTAATAATTACACATTAATGTTCGAAATATCATACATTTTAGAAAATAAAGCAAAACTGCAGACGTGACTCTTCGCTTTCCCGCCAAGAAGTTTAGATATGAGTTTTTTTTTAAATAATGGCTTCGTGTGGTTTGTACATTTAGCCAGTGTCAAGTAAGAGATATATTAATAATATATAAATTATAGTAAATGAGAATGAGTGGTGATAATGATGATAAATGGTAAATGAGATGCCCTCCCCTAAACCCCTTGACTCCTCAGTAAAGATGTGGGACTATACTGAGACCTCACATGGACATCTTGAGAGAATTCGAAAAGTGATGTTGCACTATTTTGTTTCATTTACCAACAGTCACGAATGTTCACAAACACTTAACAGTTAATAATCCACCGTTATTATACAACACTGTTCGAAATATCATAAATTTTAGAAAATAAAACAAAAGTGCAGACATGAAGCTTCACTTTCCCGCCAAGAAGTTTCTACATGAGCTCATCTTTGATGACATTCATGACCTTTTTTTTAGATGAATTCAACTGGAACTGAACAGAATCGACTATGTAGTCGAAAAAGACAAAAGGTTTTTTAATGTGACCACATCTTGCCTAATGGTAACAAATCGACAACTTATATGGCGCGGCTAATAACAACGCAAACACATATAAGTTGAACAATGACTTAGGATGCGCAGTAAATTGGATCTCCATTGAAATGCGGCATTGGGGATGAAAGTAACTTTAGCTACGCTGGCGATTAACCGTGCAGTACATTATTGTCCCTTTTTTTTACTGCACCTGCGCCAGGCAACTGCCAATTTTATTAGATTTACTCGCCACCAATTATATTAAGAATTATTATCACCTCGGACAAGGCTCTGGCGAACATAGAAGTGCCCGGTAAGCGGCTATAGGCTCGCCACCTATTACGTGGGACCAACATTAACATTGGCGACATGTGGGCGTATGTTACGCCTCTGCCTACCCTTTCGGGGAAACAGGCGTCAATTGTATGTATGTTATTAACATTTCAGCTAGTATAAGCGTGTAAGGTGTTATGAAAAATAAAACAAAAAAGTCACATTAGGAAAGTTTATTACAAAAGCAAATACAAAATTCTTTACAAGTTGTTGAGTTACATTCATAAAAGTCTATTACATACATGTATTTACACTGATAGAATATAGGGAGGACATTGAGATTAAGACCCTTTCACTTTGATTAGAAGCTAACCTGGCAACCTTTTTATTTATACTAAGAGAGTATTATTCTGTTCTATTTTCGCGATAAAAGGTACAAAAACGAACACATTTTTATATAGGTATGTATATCGCTAACTATATTTTCATCGATCGATCGAGCGATTCCGTGTCTGTTTCGGGTTAAACTAAGATTAAAAATCAGAGAACAGTCTTATTTCAACAGAGAAGATGGGCACAATGTACCTACATCGTCAAAGGTAAACCAACCAGTACAAGTGTGCAGTCAAAAGATAATTTGTTTTGTGTTTATTATTTTAGTTTAAATTTTAACGATGTGTGGCGCCACCGTTCTAGCGATGAATGAAACGTACAGATGAATGAAATCCTGAATAGCGCAAACAGAATTCGACTCTAATTACAATACCCATCCGTCATTGGTTAGACCGCGGCTCCCGGGCACATCAATCCGGTCGGTGGTAGATGTTCCCAATAATAGGGAGTATATTTTACTTTACTTTTTGACATAGATGTCAAATAGAGACCTGTCATAGAGACCTGTCATATCATAGCAGTTTCCCTGTGACTCCGAATCGCTGTAAAGTGTTTGAAACCTTTGTGATAAAAATCGTTTCATTAACCATAACTTAAATGAATGACATGTGTTTTACTTAAATAGGTAATAGTTTAAATTATAAATCTGATTTCAAACATCAATTTCGTCTCTCACTGACTTTTCAATCGCCTGATAAAATTTCTATATCATGTATATGAATAATGTAATATAACACGTCTAGGTTAATAATATTCAAATTCGTTACTACCATTTTACCAAGAAGTGTGTACGTATCATACTTTATATTTGGTCATCTAATTCTTTACTCAAATGTTAAAATTTAACATTTCACACAGCCGGAAGTTAAATTTAAATAAAATGTATATGAGCAGAAGTAAATGGTTGCCAGATATTTATAATGATCACTATTATAAATGTAGTGGTAGGGTCCACATTATTTTAAAAAAAAAGTATTAAGTGTAATGAAATCACTATGCATAGTGTACCTTTGTTATCATAAAAAAATACGATATATTATATCCTGACGTAACGTTCGAGATAAAAAAGACATTGGATTGGTATGAAGCTATATTTATGAAAGAAGGGACGAAACATACTTTTTGATAAATGTAAAGCTACCCACCTGCTTTTGCTAAGTGGTATGAACAGAATCCGCCTCAAGCTGGTTCGCGAGAGAACACCCTCACTCATTTAGAATAATAATATAAATCTTTAAAATTAACTACTTACTTAATACAAAGAAACTAGGTACACATTTTTGGACAAGTTTGTTACAATCAATAATTTATTTTAAGTTAAAAAGATAATACGTATATTCTTAAATGACAAAGTTTACCAATAACACTAATTATTTAAATAAAATTAGTTCTAAATTATATTTTTTTAAATTATGGTTGAAGATATGCTTACGTACATACTACGTACTTTCAACATTTTTGTTAAACTACCATTTTTCACAATAGCAACATCGACCAAACTAATACTTGCTAGCAACTAAATCGACCCATCCCAGTTTCTTTTTTGTTTATAGAGATTAATAAACAAAATAATAATTAATCTTTGTAACAGGATTCAATATTCGATAGCATTATAAAGCGCGTAATGTAATTAGAAGGCAAGCACTATAAACACCGACGAAAAATATCGAATGTTCAATTTCGACAGTAATAGTCGATTTGTACATAACTATTAAACAATGAGTCGATTTGGTTACTAATTTCGTTACACAACCAAACTTTCTACTGGTACGGAATATAGTCTCCAAAAAGTTTGTTTATCTACAAAATTTTTGTGTAAAAAGTTTTCATATTATACTACAAAAATAGACCAAATAGGTTCTTTATTATACTCTTTGGCAAAGAGTGTAAGTATCATTTACATCGACGGCGTTATGAGCTTATAATATTTTAATAACCTATGGACTGTACGACGCTTTTCATTATTTATTATCGATATTTGTTTGTTGAGAAACAATTTTGTATTTTTGTTGCTATTATTTATGATTTTGATGATAACTTATCTCAATTTGATAGTGAAGTTAGAGAAGCTACGCAGACAGAATTAAATAATGAATATAATAATAACCTAATTCATTAAAATTACTATATTATTATGTATTTAAAGCATCTCATACAATGCAAAAAAAATACTAAATAGTAACAGAAAACAAACGATATTGAAAGCAAATAGCTCATGTTGCGTTGATAAATAATAAATTATTTCTATAAATATTATTTCTGCTTTTCGTTCGGTGTCATTAAAACTCTTTATCGCGCTGCCGTACTGTCGCGTTACCGCTTGAAGAAGTGCACATAATGTATATATAAAAGAGAAGAGAAATTTCATTGTATTCAGTTTTAAACTTGAATAAATACTCTTTACTCAATTTTTCCCTTTGTTTCCTCAGTGGGAACTTTTTAAATTTAAATAATTTTGACGTAGGTATTTTCATGAATGAGACACTCTAATCTCTTAAGTCATTTTAAATCAGTAAAGTGCCACAAACTTTTTTTATGTTTTTATTTTGGTGCCACAAACTTATCTGACCCGGTGGCTGAATTAGGAACTCAGCATTTTTTTCTTTTAAATAATGGCTTCGTGCGTTTATGTGCTCAAGCCAGTAGCCAGTGTCAAGTAAGTGATATATTAATAACATATAAATTATAGTAAATAAGAACGAGTGGTGATAAAAATGATAAATGGTAAATAAGATACCCTCCCCTAAGCCCCTTGAGTCCTCAGTAAAGATGTGTGACTATATTGAGCTCTCTCAAGTGATGTTGCACTGCTTTGTTTGATTTACCAACACTCATGTATATTCACAAACATTTAACGGTTAATAATCCACCGTTATTACACATTAATGTTAGAAATATCACAAATTTTAGAAAATAAAACAGTACTGCAGACATGACGCTTTACTTTCCCGCCAAGAAGTCGAACTAAGCGTTAAACTGTGATATTTTTATAATTCGACAACAGCGACATTGTCGCCGGTTCAGTTAAGTTTGTGGCAGTGTAATTATTATGTTCTGTATTTTTATTCCGCGGCGAAATTTCACAAAATTAAATTATTTAAATATTTTATTTTTATCAGGTAGGTACAGTCAAGACCATAAAGATTATGACATAAATGCTAAATATCTACAAAGTTATTTCTGAGAATTCTAATTTGTTGATCTTTGTTTATGTGGGATTTAACTGTACTTAAAGTTAATCAAGCATACATTTCTAAGTAACTGCTACAGAATAAATATACTTTTCTTTGCAATTAATAAGTTATATAATTTGATATAATAATATTATGTAATAATTATAGAATGTGCGCAAATAACTGTGAATGCTTTAACTGATTTTATAAACATTTTTATTAAGTATAATACTGAAATTTAAAAGCATTTAGATGAAAACGCGGAGTATATTTATTTATTACTAATATTTTTTACTTATGGCAATAATCTAAACTTAAATATTCGAATTTACTTTTTAAAGTTTTATCTTTAGGAATAATTAAGACTTCAACGGTTGGCACGACTTGTACATTATGTATGTCGTTTTTATTTTTTAAAGAATAGTAAATACTATGTGAATTATCTTAAAGTTGAAATAAAAGCAGTGTACTATAAAATTGACATATCATGGCTTTTTCTAATGTAGAACATTATTAATTATAATTAATTTAACGAAATAACCATACAATCAAACACTTTGGAAATTCTTTTGTAGTCTGTGGCTTTCGAAAGCTTAAAATTAAGTACGAATGAAATAAAAAGTTATATTAAATGCAATAATTTTAAATAATCACTCATAACCTCACCCCCCATATTATATCCCAAATGGGCTAGTAAGTAACCTTTTAAAAGACACAATAATATGCTTCACTTTCAGCACAAAGATCTTTATTGAAGTCGTGTTTAATGGTGAGAGGGAGATAGCCTTTTGCCCTCATGGACACTAAATGATATCCCATAAATGAAGGCCTACAATAATTTAAAAGACTGACAACAGGCTGCAATTGATTTAGTTTCTCTAGAACATGCTATATATATTGATTGATACATTAAGCTAAATATGACGATTGAAATAAATCGAACTCGTGTGCATTTAACGTAATGTGCAATAACCTTAATCTTTTACACACATGACTTTAGTCATTGTTCGTAAAAATACAAAGAAGTTTCAATTTTCACTAACAGATGGCACTATAAAAAGGATTTCGTTATATGAAACACAGATGGCGCTAGATAATACTAGTTGACAACTCTTAGACATAGAGCGCTAGAGTAAAATTTGATGACATCTCCGAGACACAGATAGCGTTAAAACATGGCTTGTGAATAACTCCTTTATTCAGATGGTGCTGCAGAGTATGACTATTCAAATCTCCGAGATAAAGAAAGCGCCATAGAGTAAGATTAGTTGTCAACTAAGAGACATAGATGACGTTCTACTGTTTGTTGACGGCATTGAAGTATCGAAGAAGGTCCGGATCAGCTCTCTGTACCCACGCAGCGTTTAAAGCTATCACGTCCAATGCTGCCGAGGCTCCTCTATATTCTCCAAAGAGCTCTTTGAACTGTGGGTGGCAAAAAAATAATTGTTTATGTCTTAATAGGGTCAGTAACTATTTACTTTCAAAAATATTGATAACAAAAGAAAAATTAAGTATGTAGTTAAAAACAATAATTTGATTATTTTTTACAATAATATTAGTATAACTTAAACCACTGTAACGGGTACAGGCTGCTGAAGATACATTCCAAACCACCAATTTCTTTTTACCAAATAAAAAGGATTTTAGTATCCTTCATACAACTCCTTAATAATACTAATCTTGAAACTAAAAAAAATGGTATAATTTTCAGATAATATTCATTATTATTTAAATAACAAAATTTTTATTATATGTTTATATGTTATGTGAAGTTACAAAATATTTGAAGTACATAGTTAATAATTTGTATATCTGTAAGACATAGTAATCAATATTATGACTAAAAGAACTTCCGTCTGTAGGTAAAATAACTTACCCTTGAGTAATGTACCGGCCGATGCATACATTTTGCTGCGGCAAGCAGTGCAGGCGGTGGTAGGGTCACATTCTGCGCAGACGACAATATGAACCAAGCACCATCTGCGCCGCGCCATCTGTGTTTGTGATTAGGAAGTTATTGTTTACTTATCAACTTAAATTATTGACATTGCCACTAATATAATAACTTACCTAACCTAATCCTCGAACCAAGACTAAAACCATTCTTAGATAGACTTCACTTTATACATAGATTTCAATAGTTCTTAAAGTTTCAATCAAAAAATTGGTTATTGAGTCGCATTGCTTGAAAAAAGGATAATTTTTTTATAACACCAATTTTGGATCGAGATAGTTTATTTATTTCAAACGTTATTTGACATACTAAAACAGTAATTGTACTTAATCGTATTTATTAAAATATAATAATTTTGAGGGTCATCTGTAGTTACCTGCAAGCGGCTGTAAACAGAGTGTTCACCCATAATCGCCAATCGCGCCCTCTCTGAGATGAATTTGACAAC
The DNA here is from genome assembly GCA_949126915.1 of Musotima nitidalis. NCBI lineage: Eukaryota > Metazoa > Arthropoda > Insecta > Lepidoptera > Crambidae > Musotima > Musotima nitidalis. The sequence continues at coordinate 6,865,563 of OX421440.1, forward strand.
ACAGTGTACGCGAATCTAAAAGTGCAAAGAGAAATATTTGAGTACATGTCCAAGTCACATTTGTTTCATAATTTTTAAGACATACATTAGTCATACGTTAATATATACACCCCACTTGGGGTGGTCAGAAACCTTTGCTGCAACTTGTTAAAGTTTTAACGACCGATATGGTGTGATATTTATCTTGGAACTAAATAATTGGTGTAATTTTCAGAAAATATTTATTTATTTATAGTTGTAGGAGAACGTATAGTTCCACCCCATGTTTTTTAACACGTTTCATGTAGAATTGATAACATTCCAGTCTACATCTTGTACATTGGACCTAGCGTCTGCATCATGCTTCATCTACAATTCATTCCTCAAGACTCATTCCTGAGTCGGCAGTATGTACAAGTCTACATCTTGTACATTGGACTTGGCGTCAGCGTGGTCAGCGGTGAGTTGGCCTAGTTTCATCATCTACGTGCGTCGACACTTTACACAAACGTTACACATCTTTATACCTTGATGACATGCAACCGCAAGCAAACTGCCGTACAATTAAGGAGGCCTTTGTTTAGCATCGAACGACATATGGCTGAGATGATGATGATGATGAAGTGTTAGTAACCTGGTAAAAAGACAGTCGTCAACAGGAGCCGCCAAGGCGCGCGAGTGAGTACGGCGCGATAGACGCGCGGTGCGATACTAAATCGCTTTTGTGAGTTCTCCGAAGATAGAATAAATAGTCACATGTAGTTTTAATACAATTCAGCTTACATATGGCTTCTATAAAATACTTTCTTCTTACTTAACACCTTTAACGATCGAACAGGACTGACTCCGGGCACTCATGTAGATACGAATTTAGCCACTTTGCCACCTCTAAAGGCAACCTTACCCAGTGTTGCCATTTCATATCTTTAACCGTATATCTAATAAAATTATGACGGGTGTATAGGGTTCGTAACAACATCTAAGGAGCCCAAGCCAACATCACCTGCAAGTGGTGCACCTGCCGATTAACGGACGAGGCTCTGGCGATCGTAACAGATCCTGGTTAGCGGCAATCTATTACGTGGGACCAACTATATAATTGGCGAAGTGTGGACGTTTATTATGCCTCTGCCTACCCCTTCGAGAAAACAGGCGTGACAGTATGTATGTATGTATGTATGTGTATAATAACATTAGTGACCTGGTGAAAAGCCAGTCGTCAGCGGGCGCGGCCAGGGCGGCTAGTAACGCGCGGCGCGAGTACGGCGCGATAGTCGCGCGGTACGATGCTAACAGTGCGCGCCAGCACGCCGCCCACGCGCGTTCGCCGTGGTATCGAATACCTGCCGTGAAGGCAGCCTGCAAACAGGATATATATTTAAAACTATCTAGGGGTAAGGTGTTATGCCGTGTTGTACCGGCCAATAGTCCCACCCCCTCACATCTCACGGGGAGTCGTAAAAGTCGATGACGAGAAATCCTGCCGGATAATGGGCAGCAGCGTCATCCTGCGTTCTGGCTGGAACTGCGATCACCAACCCGCCTGCCCAGCGTGCTGATTACGGTCAAATACCCCCAATAGAATGTAATCTATTGGGGACGCTAAAGTTCAGCGGTGGACTTTATAAGGCTGATATGATGAAGTATATACACTACCATATGTGAGGCGATGAACACACACTACAATTTTGCACCTGCCTGCAATATAACCAGATTGAATTATACTCAGACTGAATTATACCCAGACTGAATTATACCCAGACTAAATTTATAATTTATGTAACAGTATTCAAATTCAAAAATTCAAGTAAACAAAATTCAAAAAATTCAGTATTAATTCAATTTTGCCGCAATGAAGCACTTATGAATAGCATACTTTATAAACTAACGCACCCATTCACTGCGGGCGGGAGCTTGATCGTAACAGAACGGGAGAGAAAATCGTCAGGCTTTTTCTCCCGAGAGTTACAATAAAAATACTTAATATTAAAACAACAAAATCTTGTGTTCTGCAGTCACAAGATTTAAAAGAAAAGAAGACAATACTCTTTTTAACAATATTAACATGACTAAACATAGTAGGCATGAGCAGACCTGTCCCCACTGGCGGTATAATTTTTTATTGTTGGAACTGTCCTTATTTATTGTAGGTGGGTAAGTAAAATAATGTGTCAAGTAATTCAGTCATTCATCAATATTAAGGGTGTGTAGGGCTCTTATCAAGATCTGAGATGCCCAAGTCAACCTCACCTGCAAGTGGTGCACCTTTAATCAACGGACGAGGCTCTGGCGAAACGTCAGTGTATAATATGCCTTTGCCTACCCCTTCAGAAACAGCCGTGACTTTATGTATGTATGTATCAATGTTAACACTTTATTTCATCTGAGTAAAGTTTGTCACTTATTATTCACTTTTTGTGGGCCAATTACTAATTACTTACCTCCTGATAAATCTCCGGCAAGGTCTCGTTGTTCTTGAACCAGGAGTCGAAGAGTTCCACCGCCTTTTTGGTCACCTCCACGTTCTCCCATTCCACACCAGCCGAGAGGAGGGCGCCGCTCAACCATCTGAAGAAAATACATAAAATGATTACCATCACGCCTGTTTCCCAGAAAGGGTAGGCAGAGGCATATTATACGCCCACGTTTCGACAAATTCTATTTTTGGACCCACGGCGAATTTGGTGGCGAATCTATTGCCGATTATCGGGAACTTTTATGTTCGCCAGAGCCGCGTCTGTTGAACGACAGATGCACCATTTGCAGGTGAGGTTGGGTGGGTTGGGCTCCTAGGATGTCGGTAGAATCCCCATTATTATTTATTGTTAATTCTATCTCTGTGAGCAGTCAGAAAGTGTCCTAAAAAGCATATCTTTTAGTTCATAAAGGTGTGATGCTACCATATACAGCATTCACTTCTACACACTAATGTATGGAAGTGAATCCTGGATATGGCAGAAGAAACATGAAAGTAAGATTAATACAGCAGAGATGAGAGCACTCAGAAGTATTCTAGGTGTGAAATTGAGTGATAAGTTTAGGAATAAAGTAGGTATAAGAGCCGAAGCTGGTGTAAAGAAGATATAGTGACAAAATATAAGAAAGGTATGCATAGATGATTTGGTCATGTTGAGATGATGAATGAAAGTAGACCAACGAAAGTGATTTATGATGGACAAGTGAATGGAAGTGTTGGGAGGGGAAGACAACGTAAGATCTTCTACAACCAAATCCAAATCCTAGTTTTAGAGAAAGCGCAGGTCAAAAGTACCCTAAACCGACGGGCATGTGTGAGAAGGTTAAGATTATAGCAAGAGGAAGGATGTGATCTCTGCCTACCCTAACGGGAAATTGGCGTGACATTATGTATGTATGTTAATACTATATAAACTAACTGAGCCGACAGACGTTGTTCTATAACGGTCGATGTCGATGACAAACGGTCGATGATATGGTCAAAACGGCCGATGCTCTGATTCTGATAAGTTATTACTGCATTGGCGTCCATACGCTTTAAATTAGGGATGCAGAAGAGAACCAGCGTTAGCCTTATTTCGTAGGACAAGAGTGAGTTGTATATCATGTAGACCTAGTTTAGTCTCCACTTCCTTGAACTCGCAAGTTAGTAACCCATAATTACTTACAGTTCACGATATGTAGTTAGATTAATAGTCTCTATCCTGAACGCTGAACATTGGTCACCCCAACAGATGACATTGTATTTGCCCATAATCAGCACGCTGGGCAGGCGGGTTGGTGATTTTTAGCTCTTCAAAAAGAGCAAATTAATTATATCAGCCTTCTAAAGTCCTCTGATGATCATAACCCTCCCCAATAGATTACATTCTAATGGGGGTATATAATCACCACATTGGGCATGTTGGCTGATCGCAGTTCCAGCCAGTACGCAGGATGACGCTGCTGCCCATCATCCGGTAGGATTTCTCTTCGGCGACTCTTACGACTCCCCGTGAGATGAGAGGGGGTGGTGCTATTCTTGGCCGATACCACATGGTACAATTTACTCAATTGCATCAATATTAACTATATTTTCTCATCGCAGTAAAGTAAGTCATATAATTCGGTTTTCGAGTGCCAATTAATTACCTCTTGATAAATCTCCGGCCAGCTTTCGTCGTTCTTCAACCAGGAGTTGAACGCCTTGTCGTGACTAAGTCAAATAGTCAGGTCAAACATCTTTGACACCTATTCAAGGGCTACCTTAGTTGGTGGATCTCCACTTAAAACCGACCTTTTTTTTATTCTTATCGTCGGTAAAAAAATGCTGTTTACGCACTGCCCCCGGCCAAAGGGGGACCGAGAGGGGCGAGTGGGGCTCACTGCGGCAGGCGCGACCACTGCAATCCTACCCACTAACAAACTACCGACGACGCCCATCGCTGTTGAAAAGGGGCGAGGCACCAAGGGCACCGAGGGCCTGGGTTTGTAGCTTCTGGCACCCCGCCCGCGGCCAACGTCCCCCGGATCAGAACCGGGAGGACCTCCTCAGAGAGGCGCAATGTGATGCGCCCCCCCCCCCCCTACCTCCTTGTGCGGCCATGGCGTAACTGGCTGACTTCTCGATGGGTCTATAGTTAGACGGAAGGGGCCTCCTGCACCCTAAGACCCCCCGGGCGCTGTCGGACGGGCCTTCCTGGCCCACCCGCTGCGACAACGGCGTAGCCGAAGAGAGAGCCCCCTTTTGCGACATCACACTTAAAATCAACCTGAGTCAACGCCTGATTGGGGACATGCTCGCACAATACAACGAAACCGATTTATTTTTTGATGGACTGAGAAATATGGTGGCAATTACCTATAAGTTTCTCTTCTGTAGTTAACATAAATTAACTTTTAACTAAACTAATTTTTAAAAATCTGACATAACCTTGTTTTTATAATTTTTGGACATTATTTTATTTTATTTGTAGTTTAATATTGCGTTCGTTTATTGTGATTAATAGCTTTTTCATCTTTATGTAATTAAGATCCCTATGTTATTTTTATCAATTGTAATTAACATTTCATAGAGTTGATTTATGTTTCTAGTGTTTTATTGTATGATCTGACATTGTAATATTAATAAATTTTCATAATTGTTATTTTATTGTAAGAACTAGCATGCCGGCGTGTTGGATGCATTGCTCTGTAAGCCGACTTATATAACTATATTAAATAAATAAATAAATAGTCAGGTGAAATATCAAAACTAGACGAGACAAAGTCCTTATAGTTAGAAGATTTTCCACTTACAATCTATCCCGGTCCGTGGTAGCCTCCTGCTGCCTCGTGTATAGTTTAGTATTGGCAGGCAGTGCGGGCAAGTCCCGCAATAGTGCGGCGAGAGGTGGGCCGGCGGCAGCGCGCGCCAGGAGGCGTCGCCAGCACCACGCGTGGGAGAGCAGCGCTCGCCAAGGGGCCCAGTGGTGTTCAGACCTTAGACGGGCTATAGTGATAATAAATAATAGATAATTAAAATCATTATTCGTTGTTGCAGCGAATGCGGGGTGGCAGCAATGGAATGAATGGTTTTGACGACATATATGGTGTGGTGGCGAGTATACCCGCATTCCACTCCTGAGGTCGTGGGTTCGATTCCCACACAGGACAAATATTTGTGTCTATAAATATGAGTATTTGTTCTGGTCTGGGTGTTTTTCTATGTATATTAAGTATGTATTTACAAAAAAAACTGTATTTATGTATGTTTATCCGTCATTTAGTATCCATAACACAAGTTCTTAATGATACTTATCTTGGAACTAAATAATTGGTGTAAGTGTCAGAAATATTTATTTATATTTATTTATTTATTTATAAAGATGATAGAAGCCAGAATGGACTGTGATGTCTTTGGTCGGTTTCTGGATCTTTATGTTAAATGCGTCGGGATCGGGAATGGGCTGAGCACCTTAGTTTTGTACTGCTATTTAGTTACTTAGTTTCTCTTTTATATAACTTAGTTTGTAAGCCAAATTGTTACTAACAACATGGACAACTGTTCATATGACATACAATATAATAGTTGTGCTACCAAGTATAGTGTCAATTATTGTGCTAATGTCTCGATATCACCCTGTTAAACAAAGCGATCCAAAGTTTTTGGAAGCCTGATGACCTGTATAACAGGTATGTACTCATACCTATCTCAGGCATCAGTCTCACACAAACAAACTGTTACTTTGTAATAATTATAATCATCTACATACTGCTAATGTACCAATTGTTTGTGTTGAGAAAAATAAACATTATTATTATTATTTATTATTATGAATATTTTTATTTATTAGTATTGCTTACAAAATACAATTTGGACTTCTTCGGAAGCATTATTTTGGGCTTAAGCTTAGGGTCTGCTCTCTGGTATAACCAGACTTGGTTAAATTTCAGTTATTACATAGAGGAACTGCCGTCTGACCTCCACAACCCAGAAATAAAACATAAGCTGCCACAATGTTCCTAATAACGACTGCCATAGTTCATGACAGCCGGGACCAACGGCTTAACGTGCTTGTCGAGGCACGGAGCAAGCGATAATTACGCACAGAACTTTGAAACACCCTATAAACTGCGGTCTCGCTTCTTGGCTAGCTGATGATCAAATTACTTAATGGCAAATGGCTTACTGCTTTATGTAAAGTCTTCTCTTTCGCAGACGAGCTGAAAGATATTTCTCTATGAAATAAGCTGTGCTCTTTACCCACTATTTCTTATTATAAGTTTTTTAAGATATCTCAGTGTGTACTGAGTTAATAAAAAAATAATAAAACTACACAAGTAGGTGAGTGAGTGAGAAGTGTAACAATAAAACGCAAGCTGTCTTCAAAGGGATTCTATTCCATCAAAGACTATATGGCAGATAAACATGCTTGGGATTAAACTGCCGTTTCATACAGGCTATTCTAATATGAGTGACTTAAAACATGAATATTGTTAATGTTATATTATATTGCATTGTATAGCTTCACAGACAAATGAAGATTGTTATTTAGGTACCAAAAGAATGGATAAATTTAAAAGGGCACATAGCCTGTGAGTTTCTTGCCAGTTCTTCTTACAGAGCGGTGGCTCGGAACTGGCACTTAGATTCACTTACACTTAATTATTTTTTGTTTTAAATTTTTTTGTTGCATTTAATGGATTCTAAGCTTTGTGATTTCAGTGTTATAATATTTCGATTTTTTTTGATTTTTATAACTAATTTTGACGGTTTCAAGTACTATGTAATAGTTTATGAAATAAATAATTTTGAGTTTGAGTTTGAGTCCATAAATAAAAGAAAAAAAAAACTTACTGGCGGCAGCTATTGCGCGACTTGCAGGCAATTTCCCGGCGCGACTAAGCACGAATGCGTCGTCTAGCAGTAGTGCTCGTTCGGCAGGAGCGCCACTGCTGTATAGGGCTGCTGCTCTGTTGGCCGCCGCTTCTGCTGTCTGTATCCATATAAAAAAAAAAAATTGGTTGCCTGTAAAGTCGGTATACGGGCGAAAGTTTTACGTGACAACGACTTTGAGTGGTAAAATAATTTTAATGTGAATATTCATTCGTATAGTAGGAAGAAGGATGAAATAATAGTAACAATTTAAAACATTTATTTATACAAAGAATTATATTTGAGAATTATAACCATGCCCGAGTGGAAGGGACGCGTGCCTCTCACTCGCTCTCATTGTGAGCGCATAACGTGAGCGGAGCGTAACGCAGTTTCTTGAAGTGTCACCCGGCAAACCAATTTATAAGACGTTGTCACGTCAAAATATAAATAAAGGAGTGCGGCTAGTAACGCGCGGCGCGAGTACGGCGCGATAGTCGCGCGGTACGATGCTAACAGTGCGCGCCAGCACGCCGCCCACGCGCGTTCGCCGTGGTAACGAATACCTGCCGTGAAGGCAGCCTGAAAACAGGATAAATATTTAAAACTATCTAGGGGTAAGGTGTTATGCCGTGTGGTACCGGCTTCAAATAGTACCACCCTTTTCATTTTACGGGGAGTCGTAAGAGTCGACGAAAAGAAATCCTACCGGATTGATGGGCAGCAGCGTCATCCTGCGTACTGGCTGGAACTGCGATTATCAAGCCTGCCCAGCGTGCTGATTATGGGCAAATATAATGTAATCTATTGGGGAGGCTAATGTTCAGTAGTGGACTAAAGCTGATATGTTAAGTAAATTAATAATGTTCATCAGAAAGCACAAAATAATTTAAATTCTAAAAATAACATATTCATATTGAACATTTATTTTGTTATATTTATATATAAGGGTGCATAGGGATCCTACCAAGACCTAAGGAGCCCAAGCCAAACTCACCTGCAAGTGGTGCACCTGCCGATCAACGGACCAGGCACTGGCGAACATAGCAGTGCCCGGTAAGCAGCAATAGGCTCGCCACCTATTACGTAGGACCAACTATATAATTGGCGAAGTATGGGCGTATAATATGCCTCTGCCTACCCCTTCGGGGAAACAGGCGTAAATGTTTGAAAAAAACGACGCCCTAACGCAAAAAAGATAAGACGGGATTTTCTAAAACTGATGGAAGTTTGTGTTTTTTAGTACACAAGTCTTGTTAAGTGGCATATTAATATGAATCGTGATTTATAGCGTTGATACCTAAACTCCATGGAAGACACTATTACAGTCTCCACTGTTTTACTGGAGCAGGACTTTGATTTGATTCTGATTGACTTGACTTTACTGTGACTAAATGACGAAAATGCTGCATAAGGTTGAAACAAACAAACCTCTCCCTCACTCCTGTCTTGAGGTGCGACTCGATAAAGCCCTCTCGCTCCCACGTTGTATCTCACCCATTTGTGTTTCCCCAAATCTGGGATTACCACTGAAAAGACAGAATAAAGAGTTATTTTTACCACGACCTATAGCTGCGTAGGGACTTCGCTTCTTTCAGTGTCTTCTATCGGAATTACTACGGAGAATATTCTGAAGAATCTCGCGAATGCGCCGCAAATACGCAGTAACCGACCGCCTCTCGAGCTGCGCACGCGCTGCACTCAAGCAGACACTGCAATGGTTTGGTGGTGCGCTTCTTTTAGCGCAACTTTTAGGAATGTGGGCGGTGCAGTTGCCGCTTCTGCTACTACGAATATAAACTGCGCGCGCGCAGCTCGGTGTGGACCCACCCCTGTAATACATGTCACATTACATTACATCGAGAAATCCTACCGGATTAGCAGTAGCGTCATCCAGCGTACTGGCTTGAACTGCGATCAGCAAAGCGCCTGCCCAGCGTGCTGATTATGGGCAAATACTGGGGGTGTTTGCCCATAATCAGCATCTAGAGTGTAATCTATTGGTGAGGCTAATTTTCTGCAGTGGTCTTTATAAAGTTGATATGATGATAAAAAAGATGGAAATTTTTTCAATAGCATAATGAAAAATAGAAATATTTCATAGGGAAAAAGGGATAAGAGAAGTGCCAAACTGTACTCACTCGAAGTATCGTTCATCCATATCAAATGGGTGACGTTTTCCGCCCAGCGGGAAGAGTAAGCAGTTTTATTGTCGTTCACAACATCGTACCTGTAACAGAAGTTTGATTAACGATTTAGTACTATTTATGGCACATCAAAAAAGCGCTCGTAGCTCTGCGGTGTTCGGTGGCCGGAAACGATCACCAAAGTACAGCAGAGTTTACAGAGGTCAGTCCTTGGATGGGTGACCGTTTGTGTGGCATTTGATATCGAGCGCTTCCGTGCTTCGGAAGGCGCGTTAAGCCGTTGGTCCCGGTTATCACCAAATGTGGTAGTCGTTAAGCCATGCTAGAGGCCTCATGGGCGGCTTGAAAAATTCTAACAGCAGGGCGCCATACACCTGCCTCCGCCAATCCGCACTGGGTCAGCGTGGTGGAGTATGACCCAATACCCTCACACCTTGAAATGTGTGAGGAGGCTCGTGCTCAGTAGTGGGACGTTAATGTGTGTGGTGATGTGATGGCACATTAACGTCATTGAAGTCAACAACAAAGGCATCCAATGCACCTAACTATAATTAAATATTAAACTAGGTTTTTATTTTAAATTTATATTTATTTTTGATATAAATTATCTTATACTTAAGTATACTATTTTCTGCATTTAAATATGTATATTTTGACGTGACAACGTCTTATAAATTGGTTTGCCGGGTGACACTTTAAGAAACTGCGTTACGCTCCGCTCACGTTATGCGATCACAATGAGAGCGAGTGAGAGGCACGCGTCCCTTCCACTCGGGCATGGTTAGCCCGCCTAAGAGCGAGAGAGACAGACATAATTGTTAATATGAAATTCAGTGCGAGATTCTTTGTATAAATTAATGTTTTAAATATAATTCTTTGTATAAATAAATGTTTTAAATTGTTACTATTATTTCATCCTTCTTCCTACTATACGAATGAATATTCACATTAAAATTATTTTACCACTTAAAGTCATTGTCACGTAAAACTTTCGCCCGTATACCGACTTTACAGGCAACAATTTTTTTTATTTGTATCACTATATTATTGTCGTTTATTGTTGTTTAAGTAATATGTAGATATAATTTGCTGGCGATCCGAATAACTAAATTATTACTGAGAACTTTCTTAGGTATTATTTTAAAAAATGGCGCAGTCTGTAGGGGTGATGGCGCAGACGCTAGTGACTTTGGAAATATAATAATATTGATAAAGTCTGTCATGTTCAGACCCAAGCGATTAACGGGTGATCGTCTGGCGTTCGTTACTCACGCATGGAGGGACAAGCCTGGCAAATCTTTGGCCGCAATGCCTGTATGTCGCCAAAGTTTTTGATAGAGTATTTATTTATTTATTTATTTATTTATTTATTTATTTATTTATTTATTTATTTATTTATTTATTTATTTATTTATTTATTTATTTATTTATTTATTTATTTATTTATTTATTTATTTATTTATTTATTTATTTATTTATTTATTTATTTATTTATTTATTTATTTATTTATTTATTTATTTATTTATTTATTTATTTATTTATTTATTTATTTATTTATTTATTTATTTATTTATTTATTTATTTATTTATTTATTTATTTATTTATTGGATTACCAACATAAGACACAGCATAAATTACAATAAAAATTACAAAAATATACATTAAACAACTAACTGTTCTTATAATTATAGGTAAACACATTGTAATGTATGTACCTAAGCAATACGATATTATGAAATTGATTTAGCAATAAGTAAACTCACGTGTACGAATATTGCTATGGTTGCGATTTATCGTTATGAATTGCGTAATTAAGTACATTGTAATACTTCCATTTTATAAGTTTTTAAGAATGATTCTAATAAATGACATGGAACGAGTAAGACATGTTTCATTAAAATATCCTGAAACCTCAACATATTACATGGCGACCCTGCCATTGGCACCGTATGTACTAGAACATATACCGACACCGTAGAAAAATACCAATATTCAAGAAAGAAGATTTCAAGGCAGAATATTCAAGAAAGAAAATTTCAAACCTTTTCGAAAGAAGATTTGAAGATATGGGAAAATCTGCATCGAAAGAGCAAGTTGTGATTGCGCAGAACGCAAACGAAACAACAGGTACAGAAACAAATTGACGAAATGTTAGCAAACGATATAATAGAAGAAACGACATCAGAATGGTCCAGCCCAGTCTTACTTGTGCCTAAAAAGTCCGATAGATCTAACGAGAAAAAGTGGAGATTAGTAATTGATTACAGACAGTTAAATAATAGGATTAAAGATGATAAATTTCCGTTACCAAACATAACAGATATTTTAGATTCCCTCTCAGGTAGCGTTTATTTTTCAAAATTAGACCTTTCACAAAGCTATTACCAACTGTCCTTGGAAGACAACTCTAGAAAGTATACAGCATTTAGTGTAGATAAAATGTATCAGTTAGAATTAGATCCAGCCTCACGTAAATATACGACCTTCACTACTGATAAAATGTATCAGATGAAGCACTCGCCTATGGGTTTGAAAACATCTCCCAGTGTGTTTTCAAGATTAATGACTATTGCTATGTCAGGCATTAATTATAAGCAAGCTTTTATTTACTTAGACGATTGTGTTGTGATAGGAAAATCAATGGAAAATCATAATAAAAACTTAATAACAGTTTTGGAAAGATTACGAAAAGTAAATTTAAAATTAAATCCTATTAAATGCGAATTTTTGCGCACTGAAATAGTATATTTAGGCCATAGAATAACATCACACGGCATTCTTCCTGACGACAGCAAAATCGAAGCCTTGCGCAAGTATCCGGTGCCATCGAACGCGGATGACGTTAAGCGATATTTAGCATTTGCTAATTATTATAGACGTTTTATACCTAACTTTTCGAATATTGCGCACCCATTAAATCAATTGTGTAAAAAGAATTCAGAGTTTAAATGGACACACGAATGCAGCCAATCTTTCAACAGGTTAAAATCTACTTTAATGTCACCCCCAGTATTGCAATATCCCGATTTTTCGGAAACTAATATTTTTCAGTTACGAACAGACGCATGTAAAACGGGATTAGGCGCTGTTTTATCTAATAGTAATGGTCACGTAGTTGCTTATGCAAGTAGGAATTTATCGCCTGCAGAAATTAGATACCCGATAATAGACCTAGAACTACTAGCTATTGTATGGGCAGTAAGGCATTTTAGACCTTACCTGTACGGCAGAAAGTTTAAAATCTTTACGGATCACAAACCGTTAGTATACTTATTTGGTCTTAAGGATCCATCAAGTAGATTGACTAAGTTTAAACTATATCTTGAAGAATATGACTTTGAAATTGTGCACATCCCGGGTCGAAATAATGCAGCTGCAGACGCATTAAGTCGCCTCCCGATGTCAATGACTTGTGACGATTTAAAATCTATCAGCGAACGAGTAGTTTCGGTACTGACGAGAGCACAGTCGAAGCGGTTAACGTCTCAGATATCTACAAATAATAATGATTTGACAGATGAATCTTCTAGCAGTAGCAGGCCTGATCAACCTGACACTGTGGAAATTCTAAAAAAACCAAATGATGTGATAGAACTTGTTTTTATAAATAACGAAAAATTTAAGAATTTAATTTCTAATAATAATTGTTGCACGTATGTACCTTTGAATTGTACTATTTACCTAAATACTCGATCGTTATCTACCCCGACGGAGTTAGCGAGAGATTTAGGATCGTTGTGCGAAAGAAAAAATATAAGTGAAATATTAATTATTAAAAATAAAGAAAATGCAACAAATATGAAGATACTTGCAAGTTTTATAAAAAGGTTTCAATTAAAGGTACCTAGAATTTTAGTTACAAAAGATATAATAAGAATTTCTAATCACGAGGATAAAAGAATTATATTAAATGATTTTCATTTGTTACCCACAAGCGGTCACGCAGGGATAAACAGAATGATAAGCAATTTGAAAAAATATTACTACTGGCCAGGTATGACTAATGATGTTATTAATTATGTTAAAAAGTGTCAACAATGTCAATATAATAAATTTGCTAACCGTCCCGTAAGAGAGCCAATGGTTATAACAAGTACTGCAAACTCAGCATTTGAACGTGTCGCATTAGATATCATGGGCCCATTACCACCTGATATTAACAATAATAAATACATTTTAACTTTACAATGCGATTTATCTAAATTTGTAGAGGCATATGCCATGCCGAGTAAGGATTCCGAATCCGTAGCAAGAATATTTGTTTCTAATTTTATATTACGATACGGAGTGCCTAACGAAATAATTACAGACAAAGGTACAGAATTTATGTCCAAAATTATGGAAAATGTGTGTAAAATATTAAAAATTAATCAATTAAATTCCACGCCATATCATCACGAAACGATAGGTTCATTAGAAAACAGTCATAAACATTTAGGATCATACCTTCGAATCCATTGTGATAGAAATGCTATTGATTGGAGTGATTGGTTACCCTTTTGGTCATTTTCTTACAACACTACAGTGCACTCAGAAACAAAATACACACCATTTGAATTAGTGTTTGGAAAATGTTGTAAATTACCCTCAGACTATGGAATTTCAGTTGAACCTTTGTATAATTATAATGATTACCCGAACGAAATGAAATATCGTTTACAGCGAGCACAGTATGATGCTAAGCAGAATTTACTAGATAGTAAATTAAAAAGAAAATTTATGTATGACAAGAAAACTTACTCCGTAACTTACAAAAAAGGTGACCTTATTCTCATAAAAAATCAAACTGGAAATAAACTCCAAAATATCTATAACGGTCCCTATGAAGTTATTGAGGAAGTTTCACCTAATGTTAAGATTTTAAAAGATAATAAGGAATATCTTATACATAAGAATAACACTAAGAGGTATTATAATTAATGTTAAGTATTTGCATTATATTCATGTATTGTTATAAATTTGTGTTTGTAAACTAGGTATTAAAAAAAAAAATTATGTAAACTACATTTTATGCATGTAATTTTTTTTTCTCGAAATGGGGAAGAATTACAGGCATTTTTCGGGGGAGTTGTAATGTATGTACCTAAGCAATACGATATTATGAAATTGATTTAGCAATAAGTAAACTCACGTGTACGAATATTGCTATGGTTGCGATTTATCGTTATGAATTGCGTAATTAAGTATATTGTAATACTTCCATTTTATAAGTTTTTAAGAATGATTCTAATAAATGACATGGAACGAGTAAGACATGTTTCATTAAAATATCCTGAAACCTTAACATATTACAACATCTTGAGTATGATATCGTTCCCTTTCTAAATGGCCGGCCTATGGGTTAACGGTGTTTTCTACATTCTACAGGGTGTCCCTTTTTTATAGTCTTATAGTTATGATCGTATGTCTAATTTTCTGAGAATTTTCTGGAAAAAATCATGGAACAAACATGGGGGTGATTTGGGTATCCTACGGGGTGCTCTTTAACCCTAAACTTTCGCTTGACAATCTTTTCTGGGACATCCTGTATATTACATAGTTTATTCTCCACTCACCAAGTCCCATTCTGCATGTTCTCCGTGGTATTTTTCCATATCTTGGTGATATTCTCCATGCGCTCCTCGTTATCCAGAGGTCCTACCATAAAGGTTAGCGGTATGACCCATTTATGAGGCGGCGGCGGTTTCGTGGTAGGGGGGAGGCGGCGTGTCGTGGTGGGGATTGGGGTGGTGGTAGTGGCGTTTAGGTCGTCTTCTAGAGATTCTGTTACGTTTTCTGAAATAAATATATTTAATATAGTAAGTAGGTACGTACTTAACCTAATTTACAACTGCCAGGGTTGGCTGGTAGAGATTTCTCCTAGAGATAAGTCCACCTTTGTACTTTTGCTTTTATATACTATTTTTGTAATGTGATTATGTTTTTATGTGCAACAAAGGATTAATAGGTAGGTAGTTTAGGTTAGAAGGTAGGTGGAGGGGCAAATATCACGAAGAACCGACGTACGATAGGGCACTAAGGCTTTTCAATAGCGACCGCAAACCAGCAAAGTTAATAGAGGCAGGCCTCCCATCCGACAGATCTGACTGGTCAAGGCAGCGGAAGGTCGGTTGATATAGTCAGGATCGCTCAGTGTGGAAATTATTGGGGAGGCCTTTGTTCAGCAGTGGGCCTATGTTCGGTAGATAGCTGAACTATATACATATATGTACGACCATTATGTTTGACGACCGATATGGCGTGGAGGTCAGTATACCTACACTTCACTCCAGAGGTCGTGGGTTCGATTCCCACACAGGACAAATCTTTGTGTGCATGAACATGAATATTTGTTCTGGTCTGGGTGTTTTCCTATGTATATTAAGTATGTATTTACAAAAAAAAAGTATTTAAGTATGTTTATCCGTTCTTTAGTATCCATAACACAAGTTCTTAATGATACTTATCTTGGAACTGAAGAATTGGTGTGATTGTAAGAGAATATTATATTATTATATTATTATTATATATGTACACAACATCACACCAGTAAGCAAAAACATATTTCATGCCCGCGTTACGCCAATTATATTGTTGGTCAACCAAGCGAAGCGAATGAAGATGGTGAAGCGCTCGTAGCTCTGCGGTGCTCAGTGGTCGGAAACGATCACCGAAGTACAGCAGAGTTTACAGAGGTCAGTCCTTGGATGGGTGACCGTTTGTGTGGCATTTGATATCGAGCGCTTCCGTGCTTCGGAAGGCACGTTAAGCCGTTGGTCCCGGTTATCACTAAATGTGGTAGTCGTTAAGCCATGTTAGAGGCCTAATGGGCGGCTTGATAAATTCTAACTGCAGGACGCCATACACCTGCCTCCGCCAATCCGCACTGGGTCAGCGTGGTGGAGTAGAACCCAATACCCTCACACCTTGATATGTAAGAGGAGGCTCGTGCTCAGTAGTGGGACGTTAATGGGCTGAAATGATGATGAATGATGATTGTTGGTCAGATGTAATTAGTGGCGAGCCTATTGCCGCTTACTGAGAACTGTTACGCTCGCCAGAGTCTCGTCCTTTGATCGGCAGGTGAGGTTGGCTTGGGCTCCTCAGATCTTGATAGGATTCCTATACACTCAAACATTGCTTCACGATTGAGCTAGTTAACGCTAGATGTCACTAGTATAGCGACGTGCTTATCAAGCCCTCGATATCAAATCAACAATGAACGGTAACCCGTCCAAGAAGTAACCTTCGAACGCTGCTTAACATAAGTAATCGTTTCCGACCTGAATCCTGTAACATACCTGGTTCGTAGAACAGTTCGTCCAGCTCCGTCCTCAAGTCGAAGGTGAGGAGGCTGTCAGACACAGACGAGGCCTGGTCTGGCTGGTCTGCTGTCATGAGGAACCTAAAAAACAAAAAATATACAACTCATAAGCAACATTCCTATCAAGGAAGTGACCTTTCTGCCGCCAACCAGTACTAGGTCCGCGTCATGGAGTATGACCATAGGACCTACTCTAAGGGCTTCCGCACACGGGCCACCGGCCACAACCACAAAACGACGCCACTGGCATATTTTCTGCAGTTTTCATACATTTTGATTTGTAGCGTGAGGCGGCCGCTGGCGTCAACCGTGTGCGGCGAGTCCATATAAAATATATGAAAGCTGCAGGAAATATGCCGGTGGCGTCGATTTGTGGTTGTGGCCGGTGGCCCGTGTGCGGGGACCCTAATTGAACGAAAACGAAACATCGTTACACCTGCCCCTCTTATCTCTAGGTATATCATTATCGAGTGAAAGGAATGGGTATAGCGAAGTTTCGTTTTCGTTTCGTTTTGAATTAGAGTAGGTCCTCTGATACCCTCACACCTTGGGTCGTGAGAGGAGGCTCGCCTTCAGTAGTGGGACGTTAGGGGCTGAGCCGATGTAACAATATCAATAATAAAAATAAATAATTATGTCTGACACTCACACCAATTATTTAGTTCCAAGGTAAGTATAATTAAGAACTTGTGGTATGGATACTAAATGACGGATATACATACATAAATTCTTTTTTTTTGTAAATATATACTTAATATACATAGGATAACACCCAAACCAGAACAAATGTTCAAATTTATACACACAAAGATTTGTCCTGTGTGGGAATCGAACCCACGACCTCAGAGTGGAGTGCGGGTATATATAGTCCATGTGAGATCTCAGTATAGTCCCACATCTTTACTGAGGACTCAAGGGGCTTAGGGGAAGGTATTTCATTTACCATTTATCATTTTTATCACCACTCATTCTCATTTACTATATTTTATATATTATTAATATATCACTTGACGCTGGCTAAATGTGCTAAACGCACGAAGCCATTATTTAAAAGAAAAAAAAAGAATTTGAAAACGTCAAAATTAATAAAAACAATCAAAATATTTTTTAAATCAAAGCTTTTCTTTCGTTTCTTTATTTTGGTTTACATGTGAAGTCTTCTTACGAGTCTGGCTGAATTGTCGTCACTACCCTTGATGACATAGTGCCCTTACTTTAAAAAAGAAGAAGAAAATGAATCAATATATGATTACACTAAAATCACGAAGCTTAGATTGATTGATTTGATTTAGATTTACTTACATGACCTGAGACATAGTGCCATTAATTTAAAAAAGAAGAAGAAGAAGATAAATCAAAATATGATTACACTAAAATCACGAAGCTTAGATTGATTGATTTGATTTTATTTAGATTTACTTACATGACCTGAGACATAGTGCCATTAATTTAAAAAAGAAGAAGAAGAAGATGAATCAAAATATGATTACACTAAAATCACGAAGCTTAGATTGATTGATTTGATTTTATTTAGATTTACTTACATGACCTGAGACATAGTGCCATTAATTTAAAAAAGAAGAAGAAGAAGATGAATCAAAATATGATTACACTTAAATCACGAAGCTTAGATTGATTGATTTGATTTAGATTTAGATTTACTTACATGACCTGAGACATAGTGCCATAGAGGAGGCCAGTGGTCAGTACTAGGACTTTTATGGGTTATATATGGTCATGAAGATTGTAGTGAAATGGCACGGAGTTATATACGCACCGCTCCTGTGTAATTAGCACATCATCCCCCTTGACGACTGCCGCCACTAGTGGATAGCCAGGTCTGGAGCACCATCCATCCCAGGCGTTCACCAGGGAAGTGTCTTCAGGACCGTCATGCTGTAAGGCGCGCCATAGGTCTCTGGGAACAAGAAAACTTACAATCAGCAGACAATAAGTCAAACAATTATCCCGTACAACTATTTAGTTTACAACTGCTAGGGTTGGCTGGTAAAGATCTCTTCTAGAGATAAGTCCACATTTGTACATGTTATTTTATATACCTCATGTAATACTTAAAATTATTTTTGTGCAATAAAGGATTATTATTAACAATAATCTTGGATTACTAATGAGATGATTGTTAATAATCTGGGCCCTATCGCCGAAGTCGATCGACAATTAGGCAAAATGGATTCCAAATTGATTCTGTCGTACCGTCGTTTTTATTATTATTACAAATTATTTATATTTACGTAAAAATGTTCAAAACTCAAAACATAATCATTTATTCAATTAGTTGCCTATTGGTATGGCAAGGATTTATTAGGTGATAAATAATCTATGGCTTTCGGCAGATTCCCCAGTACGGATTGATGAACCTCAGAATATGTAGATCTAGATGAAATAGCTGAAATTCATTCAGATTGAATGCACATGATCGGATTTCAATCGAAGCGCGGCATGGGGATAGCGCGTTGATACCAAACTACCAGACTTTTCCCCACATCATCGTCTGTCATCAGCAGGGGTACTCATATCATCTGCTTCTCTGCTGCATGTTTGATCACCCGAACGAAGACGATTCGAATTTAGAATCCGGCCGCCGGCTCTGTCGGCGCATGTGTTTTCCAACTCCTATAGTCCTGGTATTCTTGATCCACGATATGGAGTGATCTCATTTGTGACTGCACCGACTGCTTGTTCCACGATATCGAGCGATCTCATTTGTGACTGCACCGACTGCTTGTTCCACGATATCGAGCGATCTCATTTGTGACTGCACCGACTGTTTATTCCACGGTATAGAGCGATCTCATTTGTGACTGCACCGACTGCTTGTTCCACGATATCGAGCGATCTCATTTGTGACTGCACCGACTGTTTATTCCACGGTATAGAGCGATCTCATTTGTGACTGCACCGACTGCTTGTTCCACGATATAGAGCGATCTCATTTGTGACTGCACCGACTGTTTATTCCACGGTATAGAGCGATCTCATTTGTGACTGCACCGACTGCTTGTTCCACGATATAGAGCGATCTCATTTGTGACTGCACCGACTGCTTGTTCCACGATATAGAGCGATCTCATTTGTGACTGCACCGACTGCTTGTTCCACGATATCGAGCGATCTCGACTGCTTGTTCCACGATATCGAGCGATCTCATTTGTGACTGCACCGACTGTTTATTCCACGGTATAGAGTGATCTCATTTGTGACTGCACCGACTGCTTGTTCAACGATATAGAGTGATCTCATTTGTGACTGCACCGACTGCTTGTTCAACGATATCGAGCGATCTCATTTGTGACTGCACCGACTGTTTATTCCACGGTATAGAGTGATCTCATTTGTGACTGCACCGACTGCTTGTTCCACGATATCGAGCGATCTCATTTGTGACTGCACCGACTGCTTGTTCCACGATATCGAGCGATCTCATTTGTGGCTGCACCGACTGCTTGTTCCACGATATCGAGCAATCTCATTTGTGACTGCACCGACTGCTTGTTCCACGATATCGAGCGATCTCATTTGTGACTGCACCGACTGCTTGTTCCACGATATCGAGCGATCTCATTTGTGACTGCACCGACTGCTTGTTCAACGATATAGAGTGATCTCATTTGTGACTGCACCGACTGCTTGTTCAACGATATCGAGCGATCTCATTTGTGACTGCACCGACTGTTTATTCCACGGTATAGAGTGATCTCATTTGTGACTGCACCGACTGCTTGTTCCACGATATCGAGCGATCTCATTTGTGACTGCACCGACTGTTTATTCCACGGTATAGAGCGATCTCATTTGTGACTGCACCGACTGCTTGTTCCACGATATCGAGCGATCTCATTTGTGACTGCACCGACTGCTTGTTCCACGATATCGAGCGATCTCATTTGTGACTGCACCGACTGTTTATTCCACGGTATAGAGCGATCTCATTTGTGACTGCACCGACTGCTTGTTCCACGATATAGAGCGATCTCATTTGTGACTGCACCGACTGTTTATTCCACGGTATAGAGCGATCTCATTTGTGACTGCACCGACTGCTTGTTCCACGATATAGAGCGATCTCATTTGTGACTGCACCGACTGCTTGTTCCACGATATAGAGCGATCTCATTTGTGACTGCACCGACTGCTTGTTCCACGATATCGAGCGATCTCGACTGCTTGTTCCACGATATCGAGCGATCTCATTTGTGACTGCACCGACTGTTTATTCCACGGTATAGAGTGATCTCATTTGTGACTGCACCGACTGCTTGTTCAACGATATAGAGTGATCTCATTTGTGACTGCACCGACTGCTTGTTCAACGATATCGAGCGATCTCATTTGTGACTGCACCGACTGTTTATTCCACGGTATAGAGTGATCTCATTTGTGACTGCACCGACTGCTTGTTCCACGATATCGAGCGATCTCATTTGTGGCTGCACCGACTGCTTGTTCCACGATATCGAGCAATCTCATTTGTGACTGCACCGACTGCTTGTTCCACGATATCGAGCGATCTCATTTGTGACTGCACCGACTGCTTGTTCCACGATATCGAGCGATCTCATTTGTGACTGCACCGACTGCTTGTTCAACGATATAGAGTGATCTCATTTGTGACTGCACCGACTGCTTGTTCAACGATATCGAGCGATCTCATTTGTGACTGCACCGACTGTTTATTCCACGGTATAGAGTGATCTCATTTGTGACTGCACCGACTGCTTGTTCCACGATATCGAGCGATCTCATTTGTGACTGCACCGACTGTTTATTCCACGGTATAGAGCGATCTCATTTGTGACTGCACCGACTGCTTGTTCCACGATATCGAGCGATCTCATTTGTGACTGCACCGACTGCTTGTTCCACGATATCGAGCGATCTCATTTGTGACTGCACCGACTGCTTGTTCCACGATATCGAGCGATCTCATTTGTGACTGCACCGACTGCTTGTTCCACGATATCGAGCGATCTCATTTGTGACTGCACCGACTGTTTATTCCACGGTATAGAGTGATCTCATTTGTGACTGCACCGACTGCTTGTTCAACGATATAGAGTGATCTCATTTGTGACTGCACCGACTGCTTGTTCCACGATATCGAGCGATCTCATTTGTGGCTGCACCGACTGCTTGTTCCACGATATCGAGCAATCTCATTTGTGACTGCACCGACTGCTTGTTCCACGATATCGAGCGATCTCATTTGTGACTGCACCGACTGCTTGTTCCACGATATCGAGCGATCTCATTTGTGACTGCACCGACTGTTTATTCCACGGTATAGAGCGATCTCATTTCTGACTGCACCGACTGCTTGTTCCACGATATCGAGCGATCTCATTTGTGACTGCACCGACTGCTTGTTCCACGATATCGAGCGATCTCATTTGTGACTGCACCGACTGCTTTTTCCACGATATCGAGCGATCTCATTTGTGACTGCACCGACTGTTTATTCCACGGTATAGAGTGATCTCATTTGTGACTGCACCGACTGCTTGTTCCACGATATCGAGCGATCTCATTTGTGACTGCACCGACTGTTTATTCCACGGTATAGAGTGATCTCATTTGTGACTGCACCGACTGCTTGTTCCACGATATCGAGCGATCTCATTTGTGACTGCACCGACTGCTTGTTCCACGATATCGAGCGATCTCATTTGTGACTGCACCGACTGCTTGTTCCACGATATCGAGCGATCTCATTTGTGACTGCACCGACTGTTTATTCCACGGTATAGAGTGATCTCATTTGTGACTGCACCGACTGCTTGTTCCACGATATCGAGCGATCTCATTTGTGACTGCACCGACTGCTTGTTCCACGATATCGAGCGATCTCATTTGTGACTGCACCGACTGTTTATTCCACGGTATAGAGTGATCTCATTTGTGACTGCACCGACTGCTTGTTCAACGATATAGAGTGATCTCATTTGTGACTGCACCGACTGCTTGTTCCACGATATCGAGCGATCTCATTTGTGGCTGCACCGACTGCTTGTTCCACGATATCGAGCAATCTCATTTGTGACTGCACCGACTGCTTGTTCCACGATATCGAGCGATCTCATTTGTGACTGCACCGACTGCTTGTTCCACGATATCGAGCGATCTCATTTGTGACTGCACCGACTGCTTGTTCAACGATATAGAGTGATCTCATTTGTGACTGCACCGACTGCTTGTTCAACGATATCGAGCGATCTCATTTGTGACTGCACCGACTGTTTATTCCACGGTATAGAGTGATCTCATTTGTGACTGCACCGACTGCTTGTTCCACGATATCGAGCGATCTCATTTGTGACTGCACCGACTGTTTATTCCACGGTATAGAGCGATCTCATTTGTGACTGCACCGACTGCTTGTTCCACGATATCGAGCGATCTCATTTGTGACTGCACCGACTGCTTGTTCCACGATATCGAGCGATCTCATTTGTGACTGCACCGACTGCTTGTTCCACGATATCGAGCGATCTCATTTGTGACTGCACCGACTGCTTGTTCCACGATATCGAGCGATCTCATTTGTGACTGCACCGACTGTTTATTCCACGGTATAGAGTGATCTCATTTGTGACTGCACCGACTGCTTGTTCAACGATATAGAGTGATCTCATTTGTGACTGCACCGACTGCTTGTTCCACGATATCGAGCGATCTCATTTGTGGCTGCACCGACTGCTTGTTCCACGATATCGAGCAATCTCATTTGTGACTGCACCGACTGCTTGTTCCACGATATCGAGCGATCTCATTTGTGACTGCACCGACTGCTTGTTCCACGATATCGAGCGATCTCATTTGTGACTGCACCGACTGTTTATTCCACGGTATAGAGCGATCTCATTTGTGACTGCACCGACTGCTTGTTCCACGATATCGAGCGATCTCATTTGTGACTGCACCGACTGCTTGTTCCACGATATCGAGCGATCTCATTTGTGACTGCACCGACTGCTTTTTCCACGATATCGAGCGATCTCATTTGTGACTGCACCGACTGTTTATTCCACGGTATAGAGTGATCTCATTTGTGACTGCACCGACTGCTTGTTCCACGATATCGAGCGATCTCATTTGTGACTGCACCGACTGTTTATTCCACGGTATAGAGTGATCTCATTTGTGACTGCACCGACTGCTTGTTCCACGATATCGAGCGATCTCATTTGTGACTGCACCGACTGCTTGTTCCACGATATCGAGCGATCTCATTTGTGACTGCACCGACTGCTTGTTCCACGATATCGAGCGATCTCATTTGTGACTGCACCGACTGTTTATTCCACGGTATAGAGTGATCTCATTTGTGACTGCACCGACTGCTTGTTCAACGATATCGAGCGATCTAATTTGTGACTGCACCGACTGTTTATTCCACGGTATAGAGTGATCTCATTTGTGACTGCACCGACTGCTTGTTCAACGATATAGAGTGATCTCATTTGTGACTGCACCGACTGCTTGTTCAACGATATCGAGCGATCTCATTTGTGACTGCACCGACTGTTTATTCCACGGTATAGAGTGATCTCATTTGTGACTGCACCGACTGCTTGTTCCACGATATCGAGCGATCTCATTTGTGACTGCACCGACTGTTTATTCCACGGTATAGAGCGATCTCATTTGTGACTGCACCGACTGCTTGTTCCACGATATCGAGCGATCTCATTTGTGACTGCACCGACTGCTTGTTCCACGATATCGAGCGATCTCATTTGTGACTGCACCGACTGTTTATTCCACGGTATAGAGCGATCTCATTTGTGACTGCACCGACTGCTTGTTCCACGATATCGAGCAATCTCATTTGTGACTGCACCGACTGCTTGTTCCACGATATCGAGCGATCTCATTTGTGACTGCACCGACTGCTTGTTCCACGATATCGAGCGATCTCATTTGTGACTGCACCGACTGTTTATTCCACGGTATAGAGCGATCTCATTTGTGACTGCACCGACTGCTTGTTCCACGATATCGAGCGATCTCATTTGTGACTGCACCGACTGCTTGTTCCACGATATCGAGCAATCTCATTTGTGACTGCACCGACTGCTTGTTCCACGATATCGAGTGATCTCATTTGTGACTGCACCGACTGCTTGTTCAACGATATCGAGCGATCTCATTTGTGACTGCACCGACTGTTTATTCCACGGTATAGAGTGATCTCATTTGTGACTGCACCGACTGCTTGTTCCACGATATCGAGCGATCTCATTTGTGACTGCACCGACTGTTTATTCCACGGTATAGAGCGATCTCATTTGTGACTGCACCGACTGCTTGTTCCACGATATCGAGCGATCTCATTTGTGACTGCACCGACTGCTTGTTCCACGATATCGAGCGATCTCATTTGTGACTGCACCGACTGTTTATTCCACGGTATAGAGCGATCTCATTTGTGACTGCACCGACTGCTTGTTCCACGATATCGAGCAATCTCATTTGTGACTGCACCGACTGCTTGTTCCACGATATCGAGCGATCTCATTTGTGACTGCACCGACTGCTTGTTCCACGATATCGAGCGATCTCATTTGTGACTGCACCGACTGTTTATTCCACGGTATAGAGCGATCTCATTTGTGACTGCACCGACTGCTTGTTCCACGATATCGAGCGATCTCATTTGTGACTGCACCGACTGCTTGTTCCACGATATCGAGCGATCTCATTTGTGACTGCACCGACTGTTTATTCCACGGTATAGAGCGATCTCATTTGTGACTGCACCGACTGCTTGTTCCACGATATCGAGCAATCTCATTTGTGACTGCACCGACTGCTTGTTCCACGATATCGAGCGATCTCATTTGTGACTGCACCGACTGCTTGTTCCACGATATCGAGCGATCTCATTTGTGACTGCACCGACTGTTTATTCCACGGTATAGAGCGATCTCATTTGTGACTGCACCGACTGCTTGTTCCACGATATCGAGCGATCTCATTTGTGACTGCACCGACTGCTTGTTCCACGATATCGAGCAATCTCATTTGTGACTGCACCGACTGCTTGTTCCACGATATCGAGCGATCTCATTTGTGACTGCACCGACTGCTTGTTCCACGATATCGAGCGATCTCATTTGTGACTGCACCGACTGTTTATTCCACGGTATAGAGCGATCTCATTTGTGACTGCACCGACTGCTTGTTCCACGATATCGAGCGATCTCATTTGTGACTGCACCGACTGTTTATTCCACGGTATAGAGCGATCTCATTTGTGACTGCACCGACTGCTTGTTCCACGATATCGAGCGATCTCATTTGTGACTGCACCGACTGTTTATTCCACGGTATAGAGTGATCTCATTTGTGACTGCACCGACTGCTTGTTCAACGATATAGAGTGATCTCATTTGTGACTGCACCGACTGCTTGTTCAACGATATCGAGCGATCTCATTTGTGACTGCACCGACTGTTTATTCCACGGTATAGAGTGATCTCATTTGTGACTGCACCGACTGCTTGTTCAACGATATCGAGCGATCTCATTTGTGACTGCACCGACTGTTTATTCCACGGTATAGAGTGATCTCATTTGTGACTGCACCGACTGCTTGTTCAACGATATAGAGTGATCTCATTTGTGACTGCACCGACTGCTTGTTCAACGATATCGAGCGATCTCATTTGTGACTGCACCGACTGTTTATTCCACGGTATAGAGTGATCTCATTTGTGACTGCACCGACTGCTTGTTCCACGATATCGAGCGATCTCATTTGTGACTGCACCGACTGTTTATTCCACGGTATAGAGTGATCTCATTTGTGACTGCACCGACTGCTTGTTCCACGATATCGAGCGATCTCATTTGTGGCTGCACCGACTGCTTGTTCCACGATATCGAGCGATCTCATTTGTGACTGCACCGACTGCTTGTTCCACGATATCGAGCAATCTCATTTGTGACTGCACCGACTGCTTGTTCCACGATATCGAGCGATCTCATTTGTGACTGCACCGACTGCTTGTTCCACGATATCGAGCGATCTCATTTGTGACTGCACCGACTGTTTATTCCACGGTATAGAGCGATCTCATTTGTGACTGCACCGACTGCTTGTTTCACGATATCGAGCGATCTCATTTGTGACTGCACCGACTGTTTATTCCACGGTATAGAGCGATCTCATTTGTGACTGCACCGACTGCTTGTTCCACGATATCGAGCGATCTCATTTGTGACTGCACCGACTGTTTATTTCACGGTATAGAGCGATCTCATTTGTGACTGCACCGACTGCTTGTTCCACGATATCGAGCGATCTCATTTGTGACTGCACCGACTGTTTATTCCACGGTATAGAGTGATCTCATTTGTGACTGCACCGACTGCTTGTTCAACGATATAGAGTGATCTCATTTGTGACTGCACCGACTGCTTGTTCCACGATATCGAGCGATCTCATTTGTGACTGCACCGACTGTTTATTCCACGGTATAGAGTGATCTCATTTGTGACTGCACCGACTGCTTGTTCAACGATATCGAGCGATCTCATTTGTGACTGCACCGACTGTTTATTCCACGGTATAGAGTGATCTCATTTGTGACTGCACCGACTGCTTGTTCAACGATATAGAGTGATCTCATTTGTGACTGCACCGACTGCTTGTTCAACGATATCGAGCGATCTCATTTGTGACTGCACCGACTGTTTATTCCACGGTATAGAGTGATCTCATTTGTGACTGCACCGACTGCTTGTTCCACGATATCGAGCGATCTCATTTGTGACTGCACCGACTGTTTATTCCACGGTATAGAGTGATCTCATTTGTGACTGCACCGACTGCTTGTTCCACGATATCGAGCGATCTCATTTGTGGCTGCACCGACTGCTTGTTCCACGATATCGAGCGATCTCATTTGTGACTGCACCGACTGTTTATTCCACGGTATAGAGTGATCTCATTTGTGACTGCACCGACTGCTTTTCGTACTCATACTCGTATAACTTAAAATAAAAAGTTATTTTCTTCTTTTATTTTAAATCATGTGACTGCAGAACACATGTTTTTGTAGATTTGTCAAATTGTGTTACTACTAAGTACATATTCTTGTAACTGGCGGGAGAAAAAACTAACCTTGACGATTTTCTTGCCCGTTCTTTTACGATCAAGCTCCCGCCCGCAGTGAATGGGCGCGCTAGTTTTTAAGTTTTGACGTTCATAAGAGCTCTTTTGAGCCAAACTTGAATAAATGAATATGAATTTGAATTTGCTTGTTCCACGATATCGAGCGATCTCATTTGTGGCTGCACCGACTGCTTGTTCCACGATATCGAGCGATCTCATTTGTGACTGCACCGACTGTTTATTCCACGGTATAGAGTGATCTCATTTGTGACTGCACCGACTGCTTGTTCCACGATATCGAGCGATCTCATTTGTGACTGCACCGACTGTTTATTCCACGGTATAGAGTGATCTCATTTGTGACTGCACCGACTGCTTGTTCAACGATATAGAGTGATCTCATTTGTGACTGCACCGACTGCTTGTTCAACGATATCGAGCGATCTCATTTGTGACTGCACCGACTGTTTATTCCACGGTATAGAGTGATCTCATTTGTGACTGCACCGACTGCTTGTTCAACGATATCGAGCGATCTCATTTGTGACTGCACCGACTGTTTATTCCACGGTATAGAGTGATCTCATTTGTGACTGCACCGACTGCTTGTTCAACGATATAGAGTGATCTCATTTGTGACTGCACCGACTGTTTATTCCACGGTATAGAGTGATCTCATTTGTGACTGCACCGACTGCTTGTTCCACGATATCGAGCGATCTCATTTGTGACTGCACCGACTGCTTGTTCCACGATATCGAGCGATCTCATTTGTGACTGCACCGACTGCTTGTTCCACGATATCGAGCGATCTCATTTGTGACTGCACCGACTGTTTATTCCACGGTATAGAGTGATCTCATTTGTGACTGCACCGACTGCTTGTTCAACGATATCGAGCGATCTCATTTGTGACTGCACCGACTGTTTATTCCACGGTATAGAGTGATCTCATTTGTGACTGCACCGACTGCTTGTTCCACGATATCGAGCGATCTCATTTGTGACTGCACCGACTGTTTATTCCACGGTATAGAGTGATCTCATTTGTGACTGCACCGACTGCTTGTTCAACGATATAGAGTGATCTCATTTGTGACTGCACCGACTGCTTGTTCAACGATATAGAGTGATCTCATTTGTGACTGCACCGACTGCTTGTTCAACGATATCGAGCGATCTCATTTGTGACTGCACCGACTGTTTATTCCACGGTATAGAGTGATCTCATTTGTGACTGCACCGACTGCTTGTTCCACGATATCGAGCGATCTCATTTGTGACTGCACCGACTGTTTATTCCACGGTATAGAGCGATCTCATTTGTGACTGCACCGACTGCTTGTTCCACGATATCGAGCGATCTCATTTGTGACTGCACCGACTGCTTGTTCAACGATATAGAGTGATCTCATTTGTGACTGCACCGACTGCTTGTTCAACGATATCGAGCGATCTCATTTGTGACTGCACCGACTGTTTATTCCACGGTATAGAGTGATCTCATTTGTGACTGCACCGACTGCTTGTTCCACGATATCGAGCAATCTCATTTGTGACTGCACCGACTGTTTATTCCACGGTATAGAGTGATCTCATTTGTGACTGCACCGACTGCTTGTTCCACGATATCGAGCGATCTCATTTGTGACTGCACCGACTGTTTATTCCACGGTATAGAGTGATCTCATTTGTGACTGCACCGACTGCTTGTTCCACGATATCGAGCGATCTCATTTGTGACTGCACCGACTGCTTGTTCCACGATATCGAGCGATCTCATTTGTGACTGCACCGACTGCTTGTTCCACGATATCGAGCGATCTCATTTGTGACTGCACCGACTGTTTATTCCACGGTATAGAGTGATCTCATTTGTGACTGCACCGACTGCTTGTTCCACGATATCGAGCGATCTCATTTGTGGCTGCACCGACTGCTTGTTCCACGATATCGAGCGATCTCATTTGTGACTGCACCGACTGTTTATTCCACGGTATAGAGTGATCTCATTTGTGACTGCACCGACTGCTTGTTCCACGATATCGAGCGATCTCATTTGTGGCTGCACCGACTGCTTGTTCCACGATATCGAGCGATCTCATTTGTGACTGCACCGACTGTTTATTCCACGGTATAGAGTGATCTCATTTGTGACTGCACCGACTGCTTGTTCCACGATATCGAGCGATCTCATTTGTGACTGCACCGACTGTTTATTCCACGGTATAGAGTGATCTCATTTGTGACTGCACCGACTGCTTGTTCCACGATATCGAGCGATCTCATTTGTGACTGCACCGACTGCTTGTTCCACGATATCGAGCGATCTCATTTGTGACTGCACCGACTGCTTGTTCCACGATATCGAGCGATCTCATTTGTGACTGCACCGACTGTTTATTCCACGGTATAGAGCGATCTCATTTGTGATTGCATCGACTGCTTATTCCTCAATATGGAACGATCTATCTGCTGCTGCCTGCTTATCATCAAGCAAGATGTGGTCATTAGACCTTTTATCTAAGTAAATTTAACTCGGATCAGGTTTTATATAAGCTTGTTACTTGACCTACCTGGCATCAGCACTAGCAGCGCGATGGTACTTCAATAGGCGCGCCAAGGCGGCCCGACCCGCCGCTTCTCCGGCCGCCTCTATCGCCATGCTCACTATGGCTGCCCCCTACAATAAAAAAAAATTGTTATATGTCTAAAGCACTTGAAGGCATCTGAAGCGCTCGTAGCTTTGCGGTAGTCGGTGGTCGGAAACGATTACAAAAGTAGAGCAGAGTTTACAGAGGTAAGTCCTTGGATGGGTGACCGTTTGTGTGGCATTTGATATCGAGTGCTTCCGTGCTTCGGAAGGCACGTTAAGCAATTAGTCCCGGTTATCACTAAACGTGATAGTCGTTAAGCCATGTTAGAGGCCTAATGGGCGGCTTGAAAAATTCTAACAGCAGGACGCCATACACCTGCCTCCGCCAATCCGCACTGGGTCCGCGGTGGAGTATGACCCAATACCCTCGCACCTTGGTATGTGAGAGGAGGCTCGTGCTCAGTAGTGGGACGTTAATGGGCTGACATGATGATATGTCTAAAACATATTTTACAATATAACGCAAAGAGCCGAGGGTTCCAATCCTATACAAGATATGCTTCTTCTTCTTCAAGATATTCTTATATTTAATTTAATTCTTCCAACGATAAAATTGGCGAAATATGGCGCCTACATTAAATCACGCCTGTTTTCCCGAAGGGGTAGGCAGAGGCATATTTAACGCCCACCTTTCGCCAATTATAAAGTTGGTCCCACGTTATAGGTGGCGAGCCTATTGCCGCTTACCGGGATCTTTTATGTGCGCCAGAGCCTCGCCCGTTGATCGGCAGGTGCACCACTTGCAGGTGAGGATGGCTTGGTCTCCTGAGATGTTGGTAGGAGCCCTATAGACTCTCTCTATATCGCTACTTCGGGGAAGAAAGGGCGTAAAAGCCAAAATAGCAACTTTACAGGGCAGCGAAAAAACGTTTTTTTTTTTAAATTTTGGAAAATAACTTTTTTTGCAATAGAGTTAAATTCGAATGAATTGGTGATATTTACTTGCATTTAAGTGCTCTTTAATATCAAGAAGCTTAATTTTAAGTAGACCTTATGGTTTAGAAGATAGGATGGATTTACGACCCAAAATTTTAATAAAAATGGCTTTTACACCGTCTATAAATACGTACTATAGGACGTAAATCCACAAATATCTATAATGCTAACATACATCGTGTCGTATAAACCATCTTTAGACAGTGAAAAGGTCGTAATGACTGCACCACTTATAACAATTATCGTGAGTAAACCTACAATTATTATAATTTTGTAAGATTTAATGTGGTGAATATTGAAATTAAGGTGCATAGAAGCTCAAAATAATAGCATAATAATTATTATTATCTGATTTATCATAGTTCTATATTACAAAATTTATTATAACGAATTAGGTTACCTACCTGTTAAGTTAAATGCACACGATTCATGAATAGTGAAACAAAAGAAAAGATTTAATTGAATTGAACTTTGATTATTTTCATTAATTTAAATTTTAAGTTAACTGTGATAAATAATTACTATCATCTAATATTAATTAATTAAGAAATAAATTAACTAAAATTGATAAAATAGTATAAAATAATGGTATGTTTGTAATTTATTCTACTAGGTAGGTATTGGTGTATTAAATAAATAAATTTAGTTAAGATGCAAATCAGTTTTATTCATTCATAAATCAAATCAAATTGACAATAATTAGTAATCTTCTTTTTTTTCTATTTCCTTTTCTGTTTTTTGTTTCGTTTTCTTACTTTTTTAATTTTATTGCTTGTAATCGTATTCTTCTTTATTTTTTTTATCTTTTACTTTCTTTTTATTCATCTTCTTTCTCTTCTTATATATTTTTTTCTTTTTCTTATTTGTTTAACCTTTTTTTTAATTATAATTTGTAAAATAAATCTTTCTTCTACTTATTAATCATTCATGCATTATTCTAATGAAATTAAAATGTAGATAAGTACCCATTCATTCTAATTCCTCTACTACATCGTCTTCTTCGTCGGTATCTAGTAATTGGTCTACTACTGTTTTAAAATGAGGCAGCGACAAAAAATCTTGTTGGAACGGTCTGGGTATTGTGTGATTGTCACAAAGAAGTTTTAAATCGTTATATTTTGCAGTCGAAATTGGTAATCTGGCGGCATATAACTTACGCAACACAAATTCGTTTGATTTTTCAGCTTGGCAGTGATTATTAGTTGTATCTAAACAAATATTTTTTTTAGGTCTTCCTCTCGCTTTAGATTTCCCTTTTGTATTTGGCCTTTTTTCAGGTACTTCAAAAAGAATGACTTTTTGTACTGATGTGTCTTCATGCATGGAGTACTTAATTTCAACTTGATCAACATTCTTCTTCTTAAATGTAGCAATCCGAATATTTTTAAATTGCATGTTTTTTAGCGCTTCCTTAGTGAAAGTCTTTGTAGCTAGTTCGTCCCAACTAATAAAATCACTATGCTCCATGACAATAACACGATAAGGTCGTGGCCGTTTTCGGGCAGAAGCAATGTAAGGCATCCACTGGGAAGGACTCCAGACGGTGAGTTTTTTTATTACTCGTTCTATTGTTGCATGCACTGAATCAACAGGCATGTATGTATGTCCAGGCAACAAAAAGTTAAGCTGTATTGTTTCTATATTTACGGACTTTTTGAGGTAATAGTTTATGGCAGATAGAACTACTTTATTTTTATTTTGACCTGTACAGGAATCGCAGTATAAAATCAAATTTTTTATTTTTCTTTCGTCAACTTCTTGTAAATACTTAAAGAGACAAGTTGCTATTTCTTGGCTACCTCGTTTTCCGTCACACTCTCCCCAAATGTAGCAATTCACATTTTGAGTTCCACTTTCATAAATGGTGAAATTTAAAACTGCATACTTTCTTGAGTACCCTAACAACATGCTATCTCCGTGGGGTTTTGTCAATACCTTTTGTAAATCAAAGCTAGCTGTCAAAGTACCATTAATATTATAATGATTACTTAAATTTTGATGTGCTAGAAACCTTTTATAAGTAGATTTTTTTTCTTTAATGTGATTTTCTAAAATGGTTTTATCTTCTTCGCTGCTTATTTCTTTTCGGTCGGCTCTTGTACACAGAAGACATTTGTCTTTTTTTGGACAATGAAAGCTGATATTATATTCATTATTAAATATATTTCTAAATATAGTATCTCCAACTGCATCTTGATTTTTATCTTCACATTCTTTCACATAAAGTCTATACAAATTGGATACATTTTTTAATTCTTGGGGAAGATACACCCTGCTGGTTCGTTTCCGGTTATAGTGTGAAGGGACTGCTGGCAATTTTTCAATAAAAGACTTTGCATGTGCTTTTGCTTCTGGAGAATACTTATCCGGAAATGTACGTGTCCTCCGATCATCCTGAGACATATTATATTCTTTAGAATGAGACAGATTGTATAATAAATATTTCTGGGTCACATTCAATGTCTCAAGCAAGAACTTTTTGTGCAAGGGCGTAAAAGCCAAATCATATTTAAATTGCCAAGTAAAAATGTCGTAAAAGTCATTACGTAATAAATATTGTATTTACGACCAAATATTCTTTCATACTATGGTGATACGCCCTTATTAATTTGAAATAATTAAATAATGTCATATACGTCAATTTTTTTTAATAAAAATGGTTTTGGTGAGAAAAAAATCATGGGGGTAAAAGCCATTTTTTTGGGAATATTGAAATTTTAAATATACAGATCGATAGAGCGTCGAAAACTAAACAAAGTTGCATTATTAACTCATTTTGGCCAAAAGTGGCTTTTACGCCCTTTCTTCCCCGAAGTAGCGATATGTATGTCTATGTCTCATAAAAATTGGCGCTGATCGCAGTTCCAGCCAGTACGCAGGATGACGCTGGTGCCCATCATCCGGTAGGATTTCGGGAGGCCCATACGATGAGAGGAGGATTGTTCAACTTATGTGCCGAGTGCCGACTATTACTAATTATTTTTATGGGACACGTAATATACACATCGCACCTTCGGTAAGACAAGGGCATACATACAATATTTGCAGGAGAGCTATTTTAAGATTTTTTTGCGCTCAATGCGATCTTGTTTATTTAATATTACTCTAAAAAGTAATTCTCCTGTACATGAAGTAACTATATATTAGGTATTTTTAAAACACTTTTGCATACCTAAGTAATTTTTACAATTTTTGACGACCGATATGGCGTGGAGGTCAGTATACCTGCACTTAACTCCAGAGGTCGTGGGTTCAACTCCCACACAGGACAAATGTTTGTGTGCATGAATATGAATATTTATTGTGGTCTGGGTGTTTTCCTATGTAAGTATATTAAGTATGTTTTTACAAAAAAAAAAGTATTTAAGTATGTTTATTCGTTATTTAGTATCCATAACACAAGTTCTTAATGATAGCAGCGGCATTCTTGTGACTGCAGAACACAATTGTTTTAATATTATGTATTTTAATTGTAACTGGCGGGAGAAAAAACCAACCTTGACGATTTTCTTGCCCGTTCTTTTATGATCAAGCTCCCGCCCGCAGTGAATGGGCGCGTTAGTTTATAAGTATGACATTCATAAGAGCTCTATTGAGCCAAACTTGAATAAATGATTTTTTTTTTTTAATTTTTAATTCTTATCTTGGAACTAAATAATTGGGGTAAGTTTCAGAAATATTTATTTATTTGACAATTATGCCCTTGTCTTACCGAAGGTGCGACATAATGGCTACACCTTGCTTGATCGAAAGCAGTCGATGAAATTCACCTAAATGAGGGCGCTCCACCTTGGAGTTAGCACAGTGACTAGTTTTACCATACCTTATGCAGTGAAAGTTCGTCGGAAGCACTTTCAATGTCAGCCCGTTCAAGTCTTGGGGATGCTACAGCCCGCACTGAACTGCTTGCATCCAGTCTGTATAAAAGCAGAGTGGTTACTTATAACAACATACATATATGTATGAGTACTTCAAACATGGGGCATTTCACGTGAAGCGGACAGGGAAAAAAAAGTGAGGTTCTGAAAATCGACCATTTTCGGTCCACATGTACTTCTAGCAGGTATGAATGGGTACACAAAATATTTTTTTTGCATAGTGTATATTTACCAAGTTGTAGGTTTCTAAACAATTGTTGTGATTTTAATTACTATTTTTCTTAAGTAATTTTTCGAGTAAATATACAGTTCTTTTTGACAATAAAATAAAATTAAAAAAAATATATTTACTTCCTGTCCAAAACCGGAAGTGAACTATTTAAACCGGAATTACAGTCACTTCGACCAATTTTATTTTCTTTTTTTTTTTTTCAAATTATAGCTAAAAGGATATTAAAAGTGCACTTGAAAATTTGAAATGGAATCTCTATTAGTTTAGAAGTTACATTAAATAATGTACACCCGCGTCGCAAGAGTGGTCATATGTAGCGCTTGGTTAGATCAGCTTGTGTGCGTCAAACAACATGGCTTGTATAAATTACTGTGATAAAATAATTAAAACATAATAAAACAACATTTTAACAACACAAGAACTAGTTTATTATGTAATTTTCACAATTTTTCAATGGGACTCTATGGCAGAACTGGTCCTCTTTACAAGAATGCCTCTAGTTGTTGGAATAAAGCTGTGAAACTTTCTGGTTTCTGGAATGGTGATTGTAGACGCAAACCGGGGTTCCTGCTTTGTAACATTGACGAACTTTATCAGAAGTTTAAATATTAATATACGAACATCAAGGCTTAACAAAGTTTTTTACACTAAGACCTAAAGAATGTATCCTCGCAGGCGACTCCGAAACACATATGGTATGCGTTTGTACTTACCATCAAAACGTTAAATTGATGTTGAATGGAGGAGACATTGCCAATCTTAATTATCACATAAGATTTTTAAATGCTCTCGAATTGCACTTAAGCCCGGACAAGAATTACAGCGTTCATTTGACTAAGACACCGCTCTTAGTAGTCATTAAATGACACGACAGTGTTGGAGTGGGACACATCATCTTGCGAAGGCAATCCTTATAAGGTGATAGTTGCATAGCAGTTCCAGCTGTAAGATTGGCAATGTCATGTATGAAAGAAACGTCAAAATTTTAAATTTCATAATCTCTTGATAACAACAAAATAAAATAATAAATTGTTATTGCATTGAGACTATAGTCTTTTTGAACATCCTCACCTAAGTGCTGGTAAAACATGGTCCAATAACAGCTGATCCCTTTCCTCTTCTTCTTCATCAGCCACCAGGGAAGGCGCCTTCTCCGCCAGCACTGAGGTTAGAGCCTCCAACAACCATTGGGAACTCCACCAGCGCGGGGACACCAGACCGCCGAACCACTGGCGATGGAAAGAGTTGTCATTAGGTATATTACGTGGTATATCTTCAATTTGAGATGTGCGTAGAGGTTTTTAGTGTAGGTATGCAATGTATAATGCCACCCTTTATTGGCTAAACATTGGCTTCCCCAATATTTTTTTTTTTTTTTTTAACAATTACACCAATTATTTAGTTCCAAGATAAGTATCATAAAGAACTTGAGTTATTAAATACATACTTAATATACATAGAAAAACACCCAGACCAGAACAAATATTCATGTTCATGCACACAAAGATTTGTCCTGTGTGGGAATCGAACCCACGACCTCTGGAGTGAAGTGTAGGTATACTGACCTCCACGCCATATCGGTCGTCATTCACTTGGGGGTATTTTGCTCATAATCAGCACGCTGGGCAGGCAAGTTGGTGATCGTAGTTCAAGCCAGTACGCAGGATGACGCTGCTGCCTTTCATCCGGTAGGATTTCTCTTCGTCGACTCTTACGACTTCCCGTGAGATGAGAGGGGGTGGCACTATTCTAGGCCGGTACCACGGACAGCATCCTAAATACAGTACTGAAAATACTGTAGTCCTGAGAATTAATCTTAATCTTTCACCAAACCAGCAATAAAATAATTTGGACATTACCTGTTGAGCCAAAAGTCTAGCTATGGTCTTCCTGTCCACCAGTGTTGAAGGAGAAAGAGTGATGAGGCCCCAACCCTCGGAGTACGGGTTCCCTCCTTCCACAACCACTATGTCTGAAATACAATGAAAATAAATAAATATTTTCTGACAATTACACCAATTACTTAGTTCCAAGATAAGTT
This sequence comes from Musotima nitidalis, assembly GCA_949126915.1. NCBI lineage: Eukaryota > Metazoa > Arthropoda > Insecta > Lepidoptera > Crambidae > Musotima > Musotima nitidalis. The sequence continues at coordinate 6,903,186 of OX421440.1, forward strand.
TCATTAGGAACTTGTGTTACGGATACTAATTAACGAATGAACATACATACATACTTTTTTTCATAAATATATACTTAATATACATAAAAAGACACCCAGACTAGAACAAATATTCATGTTTGTGCACACAAAGATTTGTCCTGCGTGGGAATTGAACCCACGACCTTAGGAGTGGAGAGCGGGTATTCTCGCCACCACGCCTTATCGGTCGTCAAAAAGCAAAGCACTATTAGCTTACAATGTAGGCTTGTCTCTTATCACTCCTTGCTAGGTAAAGAGGACATCCATCTGTGGCGCCACAAGTGATGAATGAAACGTACAAATTAATGAAATCCTGAATCGCGCAAACAGAATTCCTCCATCTCGTCGCTATACATACAACACCCAACCTTTTTCGGTTGAATCACGGCCCCCGTCACATCCATCTGCCCGGTGGAAGACCTTCGTTCCTTTGGTGGGGAGCACGACTCGCTCCCCAAACATCTAGTTGATAACCTACAGTCAAGAGTCCATGGGATCCCTTCTGCCAAGTCTGTCCATAATAAGAATTTATCAATACCAGGCCACATAAGTATCATTATCAGGCCATATAATTGACGACCGATATGGCATGGTGGCGAGTATACCCGCACTCCACTCCTGAGGTCGTGGGTTCAATTCCCACACAGGACTAATCTTTGTGTGCATGAATATCAATATTTGTTCTGGTCTGGGTGTTTTCCTATGTATATTAAGTATGTATTTACAAAAAAAAAGTATGTATGTATGTTTATCCGTTATTTATTTAGTATCCATAACACAAGTTCTTAATCATACTTATCTTGGAACTAATTAATTGGTGTAAGTGTCAAAAATTATTAATTATTTATTTGTTAAGCAGAATGGTTATAAGTTCACAAAAGCAGGAGATTTATCTCGAAGAAGCTTGAGAGATCCTCGCAGACTGGTATTGGAAACTGCCCCAAACACCAAAAAGTATTTGAAAAATAGCTTTGCCATGTGTAAGACCATTAAATTAAATTAAAATTAAATTAAATTAAAAATTCATTTATTCAAGTTTGGCTCAATAGAGCTCTTATGAATGTCATACTTATAAACTAACGCGCCCATTCACTGCGGGCGGGAGCTTGATCGTAAAAGAACGGGCAAGAAAATCAAACCATTATTATTAATTATTTTTATTATTAGGCATTAACAACAAACTACCAAACAGCTTCAAAGATCTCAATATTGGTCGTTCAAAGATCTCAATATCATCCCTGCGTAGGTGGTTATTGGATAAGGCGCTCTATTCGATTGACGAATTCATTAAGTATAAACACATCTCATGATGTGCAAATGTATTTGACTTTGACTGTTAGTAATTTGAATAAGAATTTTAACCCTTAACCATAATATTTAACTTTAACAATAAAATCAAATTTTAACAATAATTTTACATTTAACAATTATATTTAATTTTACTAATGATATTGTAATGATAACAATGATATTTTAATTTCAATAATAATAATCTAATTATGTTTAAGATTTGCATGCCTTTTTATGCAGCTAAATAGGTTAAGCTCCTGAAATTGTAATATTAAGACCAAATTTGTATACCTAACATATTTAAAGCAAATAAAAAAATTTGAATTAAAAAAAAAAAGGAAAGTACACTGCTGTCTACAAGCCTCTCTTTCTTTATTTTTCTTTATTTTCAATAATGGCTTCGTGCGTCTAGCACATTTAGCCAGTGTCAAGTAAGTGATATATTAATAATATAAATAATTCATAGTAAATGAGAATGAGTGGTGATAAAGATGATCAATGGTAAATGAGATACCCTCCCCTAAGCCCCCTGAGTGCTCAGTAAAGATGTGGGACTATACTGAGATCTCACATGGACTCCTTGAGAGAAAATTAAAATTTGAAAAGTGATGTTGCATTGTTTTGTTTGATTTACCAACACTCATGTATGTTCACAAACCCTTAACGTTTAATAATCCACCGTTATTAGTTATTACACATTAATGTTAGAAATATCACAAATTTTAGAAAATGAAACAAAACTGCAGACATGACGCTTCACTTTCCCGCCAAGAAGTCCGGCACTTAGATTCACTTACAATTCTTAACTTTTTTGTTGTTGTGTTCCATGTATAAGTGAATTTAAGCTTCGTGATTCCAGTGTAGTCATATTTCGATCGCTTTTCATATTTTATTTTGACGTTTTTAACTACTATGTAATAGATTATTAAAATAAAGAATGTAAGTATATTAGCTACTTTAAAAATTATGTTATGGTATGGAATGTGTTTTGGTTCTAAAATATGTTAAGTAAGTACATTGCCCAGGTGGACTGTTCCCAATTTTTTTTTTTTTCTTATCTACTCGACAGATTTATTCTTACCCACATTTATTGCAAATTTCTCATGTAAGTGACTAAAGTGACAGTATGGTTTTTAATTAGAAAATAAATATTCTTTAAACCCAATTCATGCAGTTGAAAATATTCTTAACTCAAACCTTCATATTTGTATGCTTACCGAATTTGGGTAGAGGATACGATGTGTTGAGCTCGTACGCGAATTGCTGGATGGTCTTCTGCACCCAATCCAGAAGAGGCCTTGGAACAAACAAAGAGAAATCATTAAAATATCCGTGAAATAAAACTATTTTCCTAGTCCCAAACTGCGCAAAGCTTGTACTATGGATTCCTATTACAGAACTGATTATCATCATATCCCAGCATTAGCCCGGTTGCCCTAGTAGGGGGGCTGAGTACCTTCCGGTAGGGCGCAGAGGGCGCTAGGGACAAGGTACAGACTACCGGGGGGGAAACTAAGAGGGGGCAGCGGTCGGGCCAGGAGGGCCCGTCAAGCAGCGCCAGGAGGGTCTTTGGTAGCGAAGGCAGGGGCCCCCTGCTGTCTAACCATGGACCCTCCGAGAAGTCAGTCACACACGCTATGGTTGCACAAGGAGTTAGAAGAGGCGCGTCCACTGCGTCTCTCTGAAATGGTCCTCCCGGAACCCAGGTACTGGCCCCCACCTTTTTCTCAACAAGCGGCGGGCGTCGTCAGAAGATTTTTAGTGGGTATTGCTGCTGGCAGTCATGTCTGCTGGTGGTGAGTCCCACACCCCCTTTGGCCGGAAGGCATTGCGTAAATGTATTTTGCTACCGACGTAAAAAAAAAGGATCCCTATGCACCAAGACATGTGATGGTAGAATCTCTTAAACGGTCTCTTACGCTACCCCATGCCACATTGATTGGCGAAGTGTGTTTAAGATCAAGATGGATCAACGTGTGGTGCCAATTATTGGGTTGGCCTGTGTTCAGCAGATGACTTCATATGGCTGAAATTATGGTGGTACACGGGTTGCCGAGACCTATTCTAGAAGATACTTACCCAGATTGATCCAGAATAACTTGCTGATCGCTGTACAGGCTGATTTCAGGCGGAGGCAGCACCAGATCCTCAGGCTCTTCGGTGGTCACTTGAGTAGTTCCTGGTGACTCGGTAGATGGCTCTGTGACTGGGTTCTCAGTGGCTAATGGGGGAGCAGCTCGTCTTTGGAGTCTGCAGACGGCCAAAGACACCATGTGGGGCGGCATTGGAGGTGATTCGGCGAATTCGTCTTGCAGCTAGAGAAATATTAGAGCGAGATGCCATTTTTTATTGGTTTTCTACTTTAAATTAACTTAGTAAGGTTATGTATGATTACCTATATATGATTACCTATATATGATTACATATATATGATTGGAAAAAAATAACAAGTTGTTGTTTTTGACGCGAATTTAACAGAAAAAAAAACGTTTTAAAAAAAATAACAGTAAAAATTTGTTGTAATAAAAATCATGCAAAAATTAATTGCGATTTTCAAATTTATACCATATTAGTTTAGTCACTATCTTTTGTTACATTATGGAATGCAATAAATTATTAAAAAGTCATTAAGCAGTAGGTGAAATATAAACATAATAATAAAATTTCCTGTGCTAGAAACACCGCGCAAATGTAAAATAATTTACTAACTTATTACATTAAGGTATGGGCGACACGTAAGTTGAACAAAATGGCGATTGGCTGCGCAGTAACAATAGTGCCACCCCCTCTCATCCCACGAGGAGTCGTAAGAGTCGGCGAAGAGAAATCCTACCGGATGATGGGCAGCAGCGTCATCCTGCGTACTGGCTGGAACTGCGATCACCAACCCGCCTACCCAGCGTGGGGATTATGGGCTCTCATAAAATGTAATCTATTGGGGAGGCCAATTGTTCAACAGTGGACTTTAATAAATCATTATGAACGCACTGTTATTAAGATTTACTGGGAATAAGGCAATAACTGTTTGAATTAAAAACAAAAAACTCTTACTAGTCTATGTCCGAGGTAAAATCCAGCTTCTTCGGTAGCCAATATTGGCATATTTGTCAGGGACACATGGAATCTGTAAAAGACATATCACTACATAGTATAAAACAAAGTCGCCTTTTCTGTCCCTATATCCCTATGTGCGCTTAAATCTTTAAAACTACGCAACGGATTTTGATGCGGTTTTTTCAATAGATAGAGTGATTCAAGAGGAAGGTTTATATGTATAATACATGCATAATATAGTAGTGGAACACTGTCAATTTGTGAGATTTGTGATGTGATGTCGTAATTCAACTAACTTTTTTGCGCTTATATTGCAAACGCTGGCCAAACCCTACGAGATTAGTCAAAATAATGTACTACAATATTGTACAACTTATAAAATTCTTCAAAAAAGTCCGCGATGGTATATGTCTATCTCTCAAGAATACCCCACAATAACCAATTTTATCTTTTACTTTTTACTAAAAATAATGGCTTATTAACGAAGCCATTTTAAGTATGTATGACATTAATTCTTATCTAAATAAACATGTTAGTAAGCTTGGACATTAAACATAGATTAAATTTGTCTTTTACATCATGTAATTTCGATCAGTACTTTACAAGATATCAAACGAATAAACTTACGCTAAATCGAAAAATTATGGTTGCGGCGGTGGTAGGTATTTGCGGCCTATATAGAGACATTCTGTAATTAAGTATGTATTATACGTCACTATTCATATTAGCATACCACCCGTGCGAAGCTGGGGCGGGTCGCTAGTAAAAAATAAAGAGTCAATTAATAATATTGGGGAGGAAAAAAATATATTATAAAGGACGCTGCCTGACCAAAATCCGCACCAGACAGTTACTCATTGTGGGTGCACTTTTTTGGTGTATACGTTTTTTTCTTTGGGGTTTTGTGAAATCATGAGTTTATGCGTATAAACCAGAAACAATTCCTGAGCTCAAATCGGAAATTCAACGCGTCATCGGTGATATACAGCCACTCTCTGTGCAAAAGTCATGGAAAATGTCATAAAAAGAGTAATGGCCTATCATCGGAGCCGTGGGGGTCATTTGACGGATATTTTATTCCATACTTAATCGGACATGTCTTTATTACAATATAATAAAAATATCACGCTCTGTCATAAAATACCACAAACCAGGGTGATAGGAATTGAAGGCATACTCCACAAAGAGGTCATACTCCGCCAACCGATTGGCGGAGGCAAGTGTGCGGCGTCTCGCTCTTAGAGTTCTCAATACATCCAATATTTAGGAGCTTAGCTTAGTAGTCCTCGGGTACTGCCAGGGGTGTATGGGGATCCTACGAAGACTTAAAGAGCCCAAGCTAACCTCGCCTGCAAGTGGTGCACCTGCCGATCAACAGACGAGGCTCTGGCGAACATAACAGTGCCCGGCAAACGCCAATATGCTCGTCTCCTATGACGTTGGACCAACAATATAATTGGCGAAGAGTAGGCGTATAATATGCCTCTGCCTACCCCTTCGGGGAGACAGGCGTGTATGTATGTATGTACGTACTGCCAGGGACTAATCTGATCATGACAACAAACTTTAATTAAAATTAATATTTGAAAAGTGAAATTGATATGTGAAAATTTGCGTGCTATAGTTTTCAAGTCTTTTCCCCGTGTGAGGGAGACAGTTACTTAGGCATTGTAACTTATTAAAAATAGTGACCATTGCTTGCGAATGAGTGAAAACGGACTGATTAATATGGTATTATAAATTATGCAATATGTCTGTAAGAGATTAAGTTAAGTTTCGTTTCATATGTTTTACATTCTGTTGTGGATAACATCGCTGGTTACACAATGAACCACATTTAGTTTCAACCTTTTTTAATATTATATTCATATTCAAATTCAAAATCATATTCATTTTTTCAAGTTTGGCTCAAAAGAGCTCTTATGAACGTCAAAACTTAAAAACTAGCGCGCCCATTCACTGCGGGCGGGAGCTTGATCGTAAAAAAACCGGCAAGAAAATCGTCAAGGTTAGTTTTTTCTCCCGCCAGTTACAAGAATATGTACTTAGTAGTAAAATGTAACTGTTGTAAATGTAAATGTTATGTAACTGTTTGTTGTCCTACATATAATAAAATAAATAAATGACCTAGATTTAAGTTTGAAGATGTCGATAAAGGTGAAATATCACTATAAATTCGGGCTGCCAGTCACACTAAAAGTTTATAGTGGAGGCCTAGGATCATCAGTGGCCTTCCTTGGCCTGATGCAGATGAAAAGTTTACATACCTGTCTCGTACTATGGTGAGCTTAAAAGTGGCCCTTAAGTTGGGTTCGTCCAGGCAAGGAAAGGAAGACCTAGCGTGGGTTAGCCAAAAACGGGATACTGCGCAGCGACTGTAAAGAAAATATAAAAAACTTTATCATCTATTTAGGGCCTGGGTTTCTAATGGATTCCTGGGTAATAATAATAATCGTTTATTTCAGATCAAGTCCATATTCATTGCACTACAATACAATCAATCAAATTCAATTAAAATACAACAAAATTAAATAAATTAAATTTAAATTAAAAGTAAGATTACACTGGACGCGAATACACAAGACAAGCGTCGTGTGCATTCGCATCCAGCGCTCGAGCATCGGTGAGTCCCACCGTTTAGCCAACGCACCCAGGATGCCGTTCGAACTTGCTCGCAGCCTCTTGAGCATGGACGCACACCGCTTACGCATTATGGCGTGGAATCCGTCAACGCGTCTCAGCAAACATTAAAGAGGCACTGCAATGACGCGTCAGACCGAACAGCACCCTGAATGCGTTGTTGTAATGAACCTCGCGGCGGTAAACTGGTATTTCGAGGGGATAATGAGCTGGATGGATTGCTGATGACATATCAGCTAAAAATGACGTGTGGTGCCGGCCTGGAATAGTTCCACCCCCTCTTATTTAAAGGGGGGTCACGAAGAGACGAAAAAGCGAAATCCTACCGGATGATGGGCAGCATCGTCATTCTAAGTACTGGCTGGAACTGCGATCACCAACCAGGCTGCCCAGCGTGTTGATTATGGACAAACACCTCCAATAGAGGAATCCAATAGAGGCTAATATTCAACAGAGAATAAGGCTGATCTTATGGCTTAGATGGTTTGGTCATGTTGAGACGATGAATGAAAGTAGATTAACGAAAGTGATTTATGATGGACAAGTGGATGGAAGTGTTGGGAGGGGAAGACCACGTAAGTCCTTCCATGACCAAATACAAAAAATGTTAGAGAAAGGGCAGGTCAAAAGTACCCTAAACCGACGGGCGTGTATGAGGAGGTTAATGAGTGTGAATGAAGCTAAAAGTGTGTGCCAAAATCGTAGCAAGTGGAAGGATGTGATCTCTGCCTACCCCTACGGGAAAGAGGCGTGACATTATGTATGTATGTTATGACTGTAAACCATGTATTTTTTTAAGTAAGAAGTTAGGTACGTACTGTTTCTGTGTTCCAGTTAAGAAGAACCCTCGTTGTTTGTCATTCCTTTCCAATTTTGTTATGAACCGAAGGCTCAGTGTATAGTTGAATTTGCGACGCAGCTTTTCCTGTAAGACATAGATCATCTCTCACTATCATTTATTTTTATCACTTAGTACATTAATGTGGGACTATGAGAGAGTGGAACGGAATGCAAGACGTAGAAGACGTATGGAACGTAGAAGGAGAGAAGGAAAAAAGTAAGACGGCTAAGATGTGGTTTTACAAAAATTTGAAAACGAAAAAAGATGTTTAACATTTACAGTAAAAACCTGTTCCTCTTTACCCTCTTTTTAATTAACTGAGCTGTGTGAATCCACTAAATCCTAAACCAAATTCCGTGTTTTACGTTTAATCAGTAATTTTTATTCCCGAGTGGGAGTGAGTAATAATAATAATAACTTATAATTTGCACAAACATGGTACTTATACACAGATGATACATTTGATTTACAAGAAGCGCATGTTTCGCCATCACAGTGGCATGCAAAAGTTTAAAATAATGATGATAAAATGATGTAATGAATTATTCAATTTTAAATAACTATTTGCTTCAAGCGGTTTTAAGTCACAATATTAAAAACAATAAAATACAATGTGTCAATAAGTAAAACAATTAAAGAATGTTTACATTACATAAGAGATAAATTTATCAAATTAATAATCAAGTCATCATGTCAAGATAGAATAAAATTGTATGTCAATTATGAAAATATTCTGATAAATTGTAAAAACAGTTCTCAATAGCATCTTTGTAGCCACTCAGTTTAGGATGTAGGATTTCAATCAGTATTTTTGATCATCATCATATCCTAGCATTATCCCGGTTGCCCCAGACTTAAGCTTAAGGCCCAGGGTCTGCTCACTGGTTCAACCAGATTTGACTGAATTTCAGTTATTACGTGAAGCGACTGCTGTCTGACCTCTGCAACCCAGAGGGAAACATCATTCTATGATTAAACCAGTATTTATGATTCTCTATTAATATGACGGCGCGTTGGTAGCGCCATCTTTTAAATTACTTTGAAACGAAATTTGTCATCGGTCAGTCAGGCGGAGCGTCGTGTCGATGGTCGGCGCTGAAATGTTTAACGTCACTGTTTTTATAAACGTCAACGGCAAGCCATCACGCACTCAACGAAACGTCTTAGTTTCACATCCAGGGTTTCCTATACACATAAAATGCTATGGCCAAACCTGCCTTCAAACAATTTTGATGTACTTACAATCAGTATTTTTGATTCAGTATCTATTCATCAAATTTTTGCATGGGTACTCAGTATTTTTAATGCGCTTTCAATATTTTTGTTGCACAATCAGTATTTGTAATCAGTAAGTATTATTTGAGTCAAATCAGTATCTTTGAATTGATCAGTATTAATATGTTTGTTGTACAATAAGTACTTTTGTTAGGCAATAAGGAATTCCTGTTTCCCCACATGGGTAGGCAGAAGCATATTTTATGCCCGCATTCCACCATGCCGCTTGCTGGGAACTTTTATGTTCGCTGTAGCCTCGTCTGTTGTTCGGCAGGTGCATCACTTGCAGGTAAGGTTGGCTTGGGCTCCTTAGATCTTGGTTGGAACCTTATACACCCTTTTCTAAGTTCAGTTTCTCAGTTTTTTAGTTCTTTATATTCTAAATAATTATAGGGATCTCACCTTGAATTCGATGTAAGTCTGTTCAGCAGGCGGAAAGTCCAATGCTTTGACCACTTTGGGCCCCAGTACACCTCCTGTGCGGAACAGGGCACGCTCAGTCACGTTCATGTCTCGCACATTTAGCACAAGGAAACTCGTATCGCGATCCACTTTGAAGTCTATCGATACTTCCCCTGTGAAGTAAGACAATTAAGGTTTTATTTTCAATTACATGGGACAACCACAAGATTCTCCTTAACGTTCATGTTTTTGTATTTTATAGCACCACAGTTTAATTACATGACATCATCAATAGATGTAGTTATTCGCTGTATAAAGTCGCGGTCTACTTTTAAATCCAAACTAATAATATATAATATAATGTAATATATAATAATATTATAAATGCGAAAGTAACTCTCTGTCTCTGTCTGTCTGTCTTTTATTCACGCCTATACTACTCAACCGATTTGAGTGAAATTTGGTACAGACATAGTTTGGAACTCGAGAAGGACATAGGATAGTTTTTATCCCGAAAATCCCGCGGGAGCGGGAACTTCTCAAAAGTTTCGCGAGATCGGGAACTATGTGGGTAAAACCAAAAATCTGCCGGTAGTCACTATTCCACGCGAACGAAGTCGCGGGCAATTTGCTAGTCCATTATAACTTTCAGTCGTGCGGGTAGGAGATTTTATTTTAATGTAGCAGTTTCTATTGGTATGAAGTCGGGATAAAATGATTTGCCATCTCCACGAGACAATTTACCATAGTTTGGGCTTTTAAAGTAACATATAATTTATAGTAATCGGCACGTAAGTTAAATAAAATGGTTTGCGTGGGTACAATATATAAAAGAAAGAAGGGACAGAGTGTGTCTAAGCGCACACGCGCGTTACTATAGTTACGCCTCTCTCCCCCCATTCCGCACTTCAATTCAGACCTGATTATGAGAAACCGCGCATCCAAGGTATAACTTTGCGCCAAAGATTGTAACTGCCGAACTATTCAATTTTTTTTTATATGAACAAGCTTAGGAGTTTGTTCTTTTGATTGTAAGCGCAAAACAAAGGATGAACAACTGGTTCATATTAAAAACACGTGGTGGGATAGTCCATTGATTGCGGAAGGCTATAGGATTTGTAACATCACGGTACGACCCAATAGTAGCTGAGCATCAAAGATTAATTTTACAAAAACAGTAAATATTTGCGAGAATGAGACATTGCGACATTGACACAGGAACGTAAATAGAGTGTAAGCTGTGAATGGATGGGAATTTAATATATTAGGTGTAGGATGTGCAGAGTTCTGCGAAGCCTGACTGATAGCCACTTTTTTCTTTCTTTTAAATAATGAAAAAATTTAATAACAAAATCTACAGTCATAAAAGATCTAGGGGTAACATTCGATCGAAAACTAACTTTTCATGACCACATAACCGCTGTCGCAAAGGAGTCATACCAACGTTTGGGTTTTGTATTGCGAAACTCACGAGACTTTAGGACTGACGGGGTGGTGAAACTGATCTTTAGTGCGCTGGTCCGAACAAAACTTGAAGCCAGTGCAAGTGTGTGGCATCCACATGAAAGCAAATATACACTGCTTTTGGAAAAAGTTCAGAAAGCATTCCTTAGGTTTTTGTATAAACGTAGATACGGTTACTATCCTTATATGTATCCTTCCAAGTTTCTCCTTGGCCAATTAGAATACAATTCTTTAGAGGTGAGAAGAGCCTGTGATCAAATCATCACTATAATTAAAATTTTACATGGTAGAATAGACTCTCCTGATCTTCATGGTGAGCTGTGTCGACTTTATGCACCCGATAATTATTATAGGAGCAGGAAACATAAACTTTTTGCTGGGCCTACCTGCCGAACCGTAGCCCGCTCAAAATCACCCATTCCGCGGACACTCAACGCACTAAATGCCATCCTGGAAGCAGCACCCGACTGTGATTTGTTTGCGGATGGATGGCCTGAGATTTTGTCAGTGTGTCTGAGGTATTGTGAGAGAATGGGATAAAAGAAGTTTTTAAGTGTGAGATTTTAATATTATATTTAACTTTTACTGTTTTTAATAATTAGTGTATTTGGTGTATTCCGTTCTAATTAAATAAATAAATAAATAATAAATGACTTCATGCGTTGAGCACATTTAGCCATGGTGTCAATTTATAGAAGATTAATCATATTTAATACTTAGTAAATGAGAATAAGTGGTGATACAGACGATAAATGAGATGCCCTCCCCTAAACCACTTGAGTCCTCAGTAAAGATTTGGGACTATATTGAGATCTCTCACGGACTTCTTGATAGAATTTGAAAAGTGTTGCACTGTTTTGTTTCATTTACCAACACTTATCGCATTACTTTTCTTCACAAACACTTTATGTATTAAAATCCACCGTTCATCATCATCTCAGCCCATAAACGTCCCACTACTGAGCACGAGCCTCCTCTCACATATCAAGGTGTGAGGGTATTGGGTCATACTCCACCACGCGGACCCAGTGCGGATTGGCGGAGGCAGGTGTATGGCGTCCTGCTGTTAGAATTTATCAAGCCGCCTATTAGGCCTCTAACATGGCTTAACGACTACCGCATTTAGTGATAACCGGGACCAACGGCTTAACGTGCCTTCCGAAGCACGGAAGCGCTCGATATCAAATGCCACACAAACGGTCACCCATCCAAGGACTGACCTCTGTAAACTCTGCTGTACTTCGGTGATCGTTTCCGACCACCGAGCACCGCAGAGCTACGAGCGCTTCATCCACCGTTATTACCAAGTAATTTTAGAATTATCACAAATGTTAGTAATTTTAGGAATTAAGTGCTGACATGACGCTTTACTTTCCCGTCAAGAAGTTTGGTACCCACTTAAGTAAGTCTGATCTTTAAGTTTAATAAAACTTGTATTTTTTTAGTACCTTTGTAGTGTTTTTTGAGAGCGTGAAAATTTTCATTAAAAATTCACAGTGACTTGTTTGCAGTTAAGTAAAATATAAAATTTGTTAAGTATAAAATAACGCACAGGTTTTATTTCTGATACGGTACTCAGACACGTAAATGCCAAGACCAAATACAAACCTGAGGGCAAAATTTTGTTACGGGTTACCAACCTCTCAGTTCGCCAGTAGTCAGATTCGGATGAAGCCACAGACTGTAGTGCTTCGGTATGACGAAGGTTGGCAGGCGCGCCCCTCGCCAAGGAAACACTTGGCCATTAGATGCTATGCGGTCTCTGAAAGGAAATATGAAAGATATAAATTTTCTCTGAAATTCATAATCTACCTTCAGCCTGTTGGTCGGCTACAAATCTTCTCCACCTTTAGTTTTCACACAGTCACAGTCTTCTCTAATTCACCGCTATTATTCCTCATCGACACAACCCCCACACCACACAGTTTAATAGTAAACTATCTTCATCTACCTGTCCTGCTCCCAGTTCATCTGTGATCGCCTGTACGTCTTCTCCTTTTTCCTTCATTATTAAATGACTTTGTTCCGCTGCAGTTAGAGCTTTTAGTCAGTAGAAGTCATATTTTAGTCATACTTTTCAGCTAATCCAAAGGTTAACTGGTAGAGAATGCCCTCCAGCATTAAGTTCGCCTTTTGTAATTTTTTTTAATTTGTGCGATAAAGTTTGAATAAATAAATAAAGTAAGTTTTTAAGTCTATTAGTAACACTCCTTCACACGACAATCAGTATCTTTATGGACTCTGTCCAGCACAGAAATATATACTAGATATATCGTATTAGGAGAGTGGTTGATATATTCACATTATATTCATCATTGACTCATCTACTCTCTCTCTCTCTCAATCATTTAGAAAGAAAGAAAAAAAGAAAGAAAGAAAAATATCTATTCAAGTTGCAAAAAATAAATAACATAAAATAAGTGCAAAATATAGTTGATACAGAATAGAATAATAAGAACTTAAGTGAAAGAAGAACTCAACTTTTATTAAAAAGGTAGTTGCACTTACTTATTGGCCGATGCGGTATTGGTTTCAGCGTCTGTAGGCGGCTGGCCAGGTATGAGAGGGTTCTCTCCAGCACATGGGCAATCTGCAACAATCACAGCATAGTAATTGACTAAACAACCCCGACCTAAAGAATTAAAAAAAAAAGGTTAGGCTTACCGGAGTCTGGAGCCGCGTAGACCACAATCAGCGCAATAGCAAACATGGAGGTGAACACGAGCGCGGCGAGGCAGAGCGCGCGCCGCTGGGAGCAGACCGCCACCGGCGTCTCGTGCAGGTCCCGGGCCTCTCTTGCTTTGTCTGTGTCTGGGAAATGATAGAATACTGACTCAATACTCAAATTTACACAATTGTTTTAAAATTATGTATTTTAATTGTAACTGGCGGGAGAAAAAACCAACCTTGACGATTTTCTTGCCCGTTCTTTTACGATCACGCTCCCGCCCGCAGTGAATGGGCGCGTTAGTTTATAAGTATGACATTCATAACAACTCTATTGAGCCAAACTTGAATAAATGAATTTTTAATTAATTTTTTTTAAATATATTGTGCGTTAATATTACCTTCTGAAAAGGTGCCCACGGATATCAGCGTCGCGACATCTCTGTGATGTTCGACATTATGCTGAGTGGGCACCATTTCAATACAAGTTGAGTTCTTCTTTCACTTAAGATCTTTTTATTCTATTCTTGATTTGTTTTAACTATATTTTGTACTTATTTTATGTTTTTTTTGCAACTTGTATTGAATAAATATTTTTCTTTCTTTTTTTCTTTAAATACTCATTTATTGGTAATATAACATTACACGTCACGGAAAAGAAAACTATACATTATTATAATAATTATTAAAATACAATAAAACTACAAATCAACAAAATTCAACGAAGTGTTATTATTAATATTTGCTTAAAAAAATGTTAACAGTAATATTTTTGTCCAAACATGATTACTTAATTGTTATTTATTAATCCTTTGAAGGTCAAATTGTTTGAAAAAAAAAGCTTTTTATGTGTCCAATACGCATTTAAATCACTGTGTATTTTTTCACATTTATACACGGCTGTCAAAGCATTTACAAAGTTTATAAATAATTTTCTTACAATCCATTAAACAACAATTTTTTTCGTAATTGATATTGTCAAATTAAAAAAATGTCTATAAAAATTTAATTAAGAGATAAAGGAAAACTTTTCAATAAATATTTTAAATGAAAATAGAGCAATTTTCATATCAGATTCTTATAATTAAATTGCATTACAACACAATACAATAAAAATTATAAATTAATACGTCTAAAAACAAAATCATTACTAACGGCATCCTGAACGCATTAGCTGAACGGTGGGACTCCCCTATATTGCAGAGGTGGATAAGTCTACATTCTAACTCATCATCAATTTTAATTTTATTTATCCGATTACTCTCTTTCACTTTTTATTATTAATTTGTATTATTTTGTGTAATTTGTAATTTAATTTAATATAATATAATTTAATTTTAATGTGTTTGTTAATGTGTTATTATGGACTAAGTCTGAAATAAATGATTTTATTATTATTATTATTACTTCATAAATTCAGTAATGTCAAGAACGTTTGCTCAAGAAAATATTTTTTTAACCTTTCTTTAAAGCAGGCTAGGAGCTGAACCCCCCCGACTGGTCTCCACCTTGTCGTGGTGGGGGGGCTGAGTACCTTCCGGTAGGGCGCAGGAGGCGCTAGGGAAAGGGTAACACCCAGAGATTGGCGACTCTGGGTGCCCTTAGTACTGACTACCAGGGGGGAAACTAAGTGGGACCTGTGGAGGGTGCAGCGGGCGGGCCAGGAGGGCCCGTCAAGCAGCGCCAGGAGGGTCTTAGGCAGCGGGGGCAGGGGGCCCCTGCTGTCTAACCATGGACCCTCCGAGAAGTCGGCCACACACGCTATGGCCGCAAAAGGAGGTAGGAAGGGCGCGTCCACTGCGTCTCTCTGAGAAGGTCCTCCCGGTTTTGGTCCGGGGGACGTTGGCCGCGGGCGGGGTGTCAGAGCTGCAACCCAGGTACTGGCACCCCGCCTCTTTCTTAACAAGCGGCGGGCGTCGTCGGAAGATTTTTAGTGGGTATTACTGCTGGCAGTCGTGTCTGCCGGTGATAAGTCCCACACACCTCTCTCGGTCCCCCTTTGGCCGGGAGACAGTGCGTAAACGCATTTTGTCACCGACGTAAATGAAAAAGAAAAATGGTCCGGGGAGTATGATGGGTGACGGAGACATTCCAATCCTATCTCCTCTAGCGACAGCGGCAATGACCGCTCCTGTGATGGGAAGGTAGTAGACCTCCTCAAAGGGGTGCAGTAATTCCACCCACTCCTACCTCTCAGGCGTAACACTAATTAAGTGCATCGACTTCCTTGGCGGATCCCATATTAGGTGGCAGGTGCCCCCGCAACCACCCCTTGAGACTCTCGACGGGACATGCTGGCAATACAGATCTGCCGTAATCGTCTGACTAAATCTTAAGAAGCCTTAGTGGATGACACAAACACCGGCATACAGTAACCAGTACCTTTTATGGGTTAGGTTTCAAAAAAAATTAGAATAAAAAGTCAACCAGATCATTGTCGTGACCATCCTCTATTGTACAAATTCAGCTCAGTTTCACATTACTTGACTGTGATGAAGGGTTCTCTTAGTGCTACTTTGTTGGTTACGGCATCTGGAGACCCTTTCAAGATCTTCAAATATTCACTGTGTGTGTTCCGTATTATTTATTGTATTTGCCTGTGAGTTTCTTGTCAGTTCTTCTCACAGAGCGGGGGCTCAGAACTGGCACTTAGATTCACTTACACTATTTTTTTATTTATTTGCATGTAAGTGAATCTAAGCTTCGTGATTTCAGTGTAGTAATATTTAGTTCATATTTTGTTTTGACGTTTTTAAGTGCTATGTTTATGAAATAAATAATTTTTTGCTTGACTTTACTTAATGGGGATTTTGAGTAAACAAAAATAGGAGAAGAAACTTGTCTTTCGTTCTACTAAATATCATACAGTTCTAAATGACATACAAAACCGGTTCAAAATATTTATAAATGAATACAAAGGCTAATTTAAGCACACGACCAGACAGAGGTAACTTCGTTAACAAAATACAAAGGTCTGACGTGGGTTTTTGGGTAAAAATTGCTTTGAAATAGTAATGAGGGGGTCAGGTTATGATTGTGACCCCGTATTCTAAAGCTGCTCATTCATCGGAGAAGTAGGATAAGAAAAAACCAAGAAGAGACGGAAATCACATTTTTGACACACACTGAGCCGTAGCCATTCTGCAGCGCTGCGACACACATGCACACTATGCGAATGCTTTACTTTTAGTTTTTTTTTGTTGTTATATTTTTTTTAATGATGGTAATTTTGTTTTTATTGTTTTATATGTATGTGTGTCTTTCGTTGCTATAAATAGTTAATCTTTCTCCTAGCATGTTCGTTGCCGGGTGGTGCCGGCCTAGAATAGTGCCCTTCATATCTCACGGGAAGTCGTAAGAGTCGACGAAGAGATATCCTACAGGATGGACAGCAGCGTCATTCTGCGTACTGGCTTGAACTGCGATCACCAACCCCCTCAGCGTGCTGATTATGGGCAAATACCCCCAATAGAATGAAATCTATTGGGAGGCCAATGTTCAGCGGTGGACTTTATAAAGCTGACATGATAAATATGTTCGGGAAACTATTTATTAATATTTTATATTACTTACAATAAAACAAACAATTAATAAGTAACAAAATATCTTAAAGTTATATTTAAAACCATTCATGAACCCAGTCGAACACAACAATATAATAAACTATAAATAACTCTTAATATTCTACTTTCTTACATAATTATTAAAACTAATAATGAAACTATAAATAAAAAATGTCTTCCAACTGTGGGCCCATGGGTATGGTGCCAAGAATGCTGGCAACTATTTATTTATGTAAACTATTTATTTAATATATATTGTACCGCTGCATTAAAAAGTCAAGTCAAAATCATTTATTCAAGTTTTGCTCAAAAGAGCTCTTATGAAGGTAAAAAATAGCGCGCCAATTCTCTGCGGGCGGGATCTTGCTCGTAAAAGAACGGGCAAGAAAATCGTCAAGGTTAGGTTTTTCTCCCGCCAGTTACATCAAATTTGATTAAATTTTAGTAAAACAATTTGACAAGTCTACAAAAAGCTGTGTTCTGCAGTCACAAGATTTCAAATAAAAGAAGAAAATAACTCTTTTTTAATTACAAAGGTCCCCCTTATGCCCCCATTCCTCCCTGTTGTAGGCAAGTCTCCCCAGTCTGGATTGAATAATAATATGCCCACTATTATAAGACGAGTGCTCTTAATAGCGCTGAGTTTGCTGCTGACACCGCAGTGCTTAGTAAATGTCAAGGACTTGGCAGTAGATTAGACATTATTAGGTAACTGTAAGATTTCGTAGGTAGCTAGGAACTCTTTTACATCTTTTTTTTTTTCATTTTAGTACTTATATATTTATTTATTTTCCGATGGCCGATATGACGTGGTGGCGAGTATACCAGCACTCTGCTGCTGAGTTTAAATCTATGCTTGTATACTTAGAATAATTACACCTAGAAGCCCAGTACGCGTCGTCAAAGTGAGGCAACTAAAACCTAGCCATTAGACATGGGCGTTTTCGTTTTTTTACCAAAACCGTTTTGTAACCGATATACAGTTTTCATATCGATATGGATAACCGTTTTTAAATATCGATATCAGTAGGTAGAGTTTCATAACTTAAATGCGTTATGTTATGTTATTAGTTACGGCAAACTAATAACAAAACTTAACGCGCATATTATCGAGTTATTTATAAGTATGAATATGTTATACAGATCCCACTCGCTTTTAGTTATGGCGTTTTTCCTTTGTCTTTCGCGACATTGTTAATAAAAATATCGATCCTATAAACCTACTAACCTACCTTAGTAGTAGTTACTAGACTACGTTCAAACTAATTTAACTATTTACAAATTCGTAATAACGAGTCACTAAAACTATCATAATAATTATTTATAAGTAATCCTTTTTTATAACACTATAACAAATGCAAAAGTTGCACTAAACGCAATGTTTACTTTCTTAATTTCACGGCACGTGTCACCAAGGTCAAGGGCGATCGTGGTCTTCTGCGTGAGCCCCCGCAGGGGGGTCACGGCGCGGTATCGGGGCAGTGCCCCCTGACCGCAGTTTCTTACGGCGTCCGTGGCGACGGACGCGTCATTGAGGCGGCTAAAAAGCCTGGTATGGTCCGGGGTGTCAGTCCGGTGGTGGCTGCGATCAAGCCCCTAGGCAGTTGGCCCTGGGGCGATCAGCTAGCATGTAGTCAGTCCTGTGCTCGTGGTCTGGTCAATCCTACGTCGTTCGAGGGATCAGGCTTCGGGCATATGCCTTAGCATCCGGTGGTCGCGCGTGCAGCGGCGCCAGGCCGCGAAGTGATTCACGGCCTGACGCATCCGCCCGCGCGAACATCGGTCCCGCTAGGCGTCCCACGAAGGCTTCAATGCTCTCTGATTTCAGATCCCTCGCAATCGTCGCGTTCCTCACGTAACGTGGAGCTCGCACGATGGTTCGGAGGGACACATTCTGAAATGTCTCGAGCTACTTCTTGAGCGAGGTTCTCAGTAGTGCGTACCAGGCTGGGGCTGCGTACGTGATCAGGGGTCTGAGGTATGTTTTATATACCCCGAGCTTCGTTCGTAACGGCAGCTTGGAGTCGAGCACTGGTCGCAGGAGGTTCCGAGCTGCTTTGGCCTTGTTGATCGTGTTCGTTACGTGAGGCGTCATGTTGAGGTCGCGATCTATGCAGACTCCTAGGTACTTGACCTTGAGAGACCACGAGATATCCTGTCCGTGTAGTCGGAGTGGTGGTGGGTAATTCAGAACCTTGCGTACCAGGATGGCTTGGGTCTTCGCTACGTTGACCGTCAGACGCCACTTGTTGAGCCATTCTGGCAGGGAGTCTAGTGTGTTCTGTACTCTGGCTGCAGCGATGTTCCTTCGATAGGAGGAGGCGTAGTACGCGGCGTCGTCCGCGTATAGGGCGAGTTGTACGCCTTCTGATTTAGGGATGTCGTCCGTGTAGCGAGAGTACAGAACTGGCGAAAGGCAGCTGCCTTGGGGTACTCCGGCCTCTATCTTCTTCTCTCCAGATAGGGCGTCCTCCACCACCACCCTGAAGCGTCTGTCCTCGAGGAACGAGGACAGGACACGGATGATGCGTCTGGGCGCTGGGGACGTTGACAGCTTGTACAGCAGACCTTCGTGCCACACTCTGTCGAAGGCCTTCTCCATATCAAGTAGGACTGCAGCCGTGAACTCGTTCTTGTTATGGGCTACAGTCATGTGGTGCAGAACTCTTGACAACTGCAGAGTTGTGGAGTGTTCGGCACGGAATCCATATTGCTCGTCTCGCGGCTCTATGTGTGGGAGTAGGTGGACGAGGAGTAGTCTCTCGAACAGCTTTGAGAGGGTAGGAAGCAAGGTAATAGGTCGGTAGCTCGCAGGCTTCGTGACGTCCTTCCCAGGTTTCGGGATCATAATGACGTGGCCCATCTTCCAGGCCCCTGGGAAGCGTCCGGTTCTCATTATGCCGTTGAATAGGCGTGTAATCGCGGCTATTGAACGGGGAGGGAGGTGTCGGAGGGCAGCGTTAGGAATCTTGTCTGCACCCGGAGCCTTCCTAGGTGCTAATTTAACTATAGCTTTCCGCACTTGGCCAGGAGAGAAGACAATAGGGTCCTCCTCGTAGGCTATTGGTGCAGAGAGGTAGTTAAGTAGGTGCTCACGGGTGTGACGTTCGTGGTCTACGTCGACGGAGGGGTTGGGACGGAACTGCTGTTCGAGGTGCTCAGCGAGGATTTCAGCTCTGTCTGCTGCACGGTACTTCAGCTAGCCATCTGGGCTTCTAAGTGGTCTGACTGGGGGTGGGGCCTTGGAGAGCTGGCGGCAAAGCCGGTGAATGCCTGTCCAGTCTTTGGATGCGCTCTCCAGGTATCTTTCCCAGCGTTCGGAGTCCAATGAGCTGATAGCCTCCTTCACTTGTTCAGTGGCGACATTTAGCTGCGTCTTGGTGGCGGGGCGGGGGCGAGTTCGCTGCCATTCTTTCCTTAAGCGCCGCTTCTTCGCTAGTAGGATCCTGATGCCGGCGGGCAGGGGCTGTGGTGCCCTTGTCGCCGGCATGGTGTGCGATGCTGAGTCCAGGGCGCTCTGGAGGCAAGACGATATGTCGGCAGCTAAAGTCTCCACGTGTTCTGGCTCCGTGATGGGGTAAGTGGGGGTATTCTTGTGTGCCAGCTCATTGAACTTCTCCCAGTCAGTGCATCGGCGAGGAGCTGTCAACGTCACTGTTGGTGAGTCCGGCAGTACCATGAGTACCGGCATGTGATCCGACTGTAGGTCCTCGAGCAAGGTTTCCTGCGTCGGTTGGCAGTCGAGGTTCTTGAAGATGGCTATGTCTAGCACGTCGGGTGTGTGCGTTGCGGCGTGCGGGTAGTGAGTCGGCGTCTCCGGGCCGTGCACGACATAGCCATTAGCCTCTGCGTCCGCGAAGAGTCGGCGGCCGTTTCGGTTGATGGAGTTTGAGTTCCAGGCCGTGTGCTTGCAGTTCAAGTCTCCTGCAATGACTGTCTGCGTCGTTGTTGGTGAGACTAGCTGGTGGACGTCATTCATGTCTAGCAGCGTCATAGGCGGTTTGTAGACCGCAAACACACGGAGTGGAACCCGGTTCCTGCAGATCTCCACGCCCAGGGCGTAGAGTGAAGTCAGTGGGCTTGCAGGCGGCGGGATGAGCTGGTGCACGACTCTTTTCCTCACGAGGACTGCCAACCCGCGATAGGCCCGGTAGGGCGCGATGGCGGTTCGCTCGTCTTGCCGGTACACATGGTAGTTGGGGATCTTCAGTGGGCAGCTGGGGCTGAGGTGCGTCTCCGACACTAGACAAACATCTATGTTGTGAGTGCGGAGGGCAAGTTTGAGTAGGCCGACTTTCCTTCTCAGCCCGGCAGCGTTCCAGTGCATGATCCTGAGGTCAGCCATTGGACTGGAGCAAGCTGGTAACTCTTCCTAGGAGTGCCGGGACGGCGTCCTTCCCCTGCTGTAGGGCCGTCAGCACCTCCATGAGGATGTCGATCTGAGCGTTCCTCATGGTGCTTCCAGATTCGGCGTGGTCAGTCTTGTGCGCCGCGGGGGTGGTAGCGGCGGTGGTGACGACGACTGGGGCAGCTTTTTCTTGTGTGCCCCCTCTCTTCTTCTTGTTCTTGCCTCTCTTTCGGCGAGTTGGGGCAGAGCGCTTATTCGCGTCGTTGGCTACTGCCATCAGGTGAGGCGTTTGCGCTGAAGCTTGTACTGTGGAGGTTTTCACCAGGTGTCTTCCTGCTAGGGCGATAGTGCCCGCGCGCTTAACCTTCTTCTCGGTTTGGAAGGCTGGGCATCTGGTGTGGTTGGCCGGGTGAGCGCCTCCACAGTTAGCGCAGGTCGCTGGTTCTGAGAGGGGTCTGGGGCACTCCTTTGCGGGATGTTCGTCCCCGCAGCGCACGCACGCCTGTTGTCTGTGACAACAGTGGGAAGATGATTCTTCCCGCGCAACGCGCACAACAACATCTAGCTCCGCGTATTTAAATCCGATATATTACTAGAAGTTATGTAATGTCAGTGAACGTTTGAAAATATTAAAGTGTAGTGTATAAACCCTATTAGAAAGTGTTATTTAAGCGGAACAACATATAGTTTTGCTAAAAGTAACTAAAAGCTATATGTAAAAAGACTCCTGTTAACTGTGGTAAAAAGTGCTAAAAGCTAAGTGAAAATTAACAGACGTCGACGAAATTGTATCGTAAGTGATAGAAATAATCATTACACACTAATATTTCGCAAGAAAAGTGCATAAATGGTGATAACCAACAAATTTTTATTTTTCCACCGTTAAAAATTTGAGCTTACCTACACAAACAAACAATATACAAACACTAGTTGGAAACAAGCGCCATACTTCGGTGTGGCAATCAACAACAACAATTACTTGCTGTAACAACTTGCTATTAGCGCGCTTTCGCTAAAGCACTTTACGTCACGTGCTTATTGATTGATTTTTTTAAAAGTGCAAGAGACCGTCCCTAGAGGGCGCTAATTATAATGACAGCTAAATGCAATAAATGTAAAAAGGAAATTACTACAAGATGCTTTATAATATGTACAGATTGTCACTATTACTATCATTTGGATTGCACGAGTATTGGAGAAAAATTATTTTACTTAAAGTCGATCGAAAAACGGCATGAATGTAAATGTGATGCATGTACGTATAAACAAACGCCATTCGATATGGAAGTGCAGATAAACATTCCGACAGAGAATTCTTTTAATTCACTAAATATCGATTCCATCCCAGATTTGCACCAAGAAGAGAACTTTGTTACAACTAGGAAAAATAAAAATAATTTATCTTTACCCAACTTATCAGATTCATTTTTGTCGCTAAATGACACGCCTCACTGTGAAAAAAGTCTCAATAGTTTACAAGATGCAAAAAACCAGATAGAGCTAAAATTGGAAATAAAAATATTAAAAGCTGAATTAGATAAGGCGAAATGTGAAATAGGAAAATTAAATAGTATTAATACTGATTTAAGAAAAACAACCGAAGACCAAAGGAAAATTATAAATTTGTACCAAACAATTAATGTAGATGACATTAACACTAGCCATAATACAAATGGGCCATACATATCCACGCCAATAAAAAGTCAAGATAAAAAAGCGAATAAAAAAAAAGAGAAACGCAAAAAGAGCGTAATTCCAAACAGTCCAACAAAACCAATCACAAAACCAATCCCTAAGCTTTGCTTGATTAGCAGTATAAGCCATAATAAAATTTCAAATTTAGTAAGAAATCACTTTTCAGCTGAATACACTTGCTGCCATTACCGTACTCCTGGAGGTGGCATAGAGCAATTATCGCACGGATTACAAGAGAAGCTTAAGCATTTTACGCTCAATGATTATTGTGTAATAATAATAGGAGAAACTGACTTTCACATGTCAAAAAACTATGAAAGAATTCTTAATTTATTAAAAAAAAGTATTATGACTGTGCAGCACACAAATGTAATACTGTGTGCTCCTACTTTTAATATTAGTCCGAACTCTATTATCTTTAATAAAAGAATTGAACTTTTTAATAGTTTTTTAAATAGGAATTACAGTTTACACAAATATTGTTTTCTATTAGATTCAAATAAAAACCTTCAGTATACAAATAACATGTTTTCGATGTACTCAGGTAAAATCAACATTAGCGGTATAAAAACTGTATTAAATGATCTTGACCAATTACTATTTGATATAGCAAGTGACACGCTTCAGAGTTCCACCAAGCCCACAAGTCCACAAATAAGTGATTCAATGGAATCCAATAATGGAACATTTTTTCGTCGCTAAATATGGTATGAAATATAGCATATTGTTCCAAAACATATGTAGTTTAATGAACAAACGATATTTAATAGACGCTTTGATTGAAGGTAACAGTGAAATTCAAGTCCTATGCCTATCGGAAACATGGATAACCGACTCTAGGATGGACTTGCTCTTTGTGGAGGGAATGAGGCTTGCATCATGTTTCTGTCGATCCGTTCATGACGGTGGCGGAGTGTGTATTATGCTTAATGAAACTGTTAACTTTAAGGAGCTTCCGGACATAAATGCATTATCTATTGAATACGTTTTTGAATTGTGTGCTATAGAGATTTCAGGATTGAATATTATTATTATTTGTATATATTGGCCCAACAGTAAAAGAATGCCAGAATTGTTTTTTAGTTCATTGAAAAAACTTTTACAGCTTTTACTTTTAAAATATAACCGAAAAAGAATAATAATTGGGGGAGATTTTAACGTAAATGTGTTAGAACAGACAACATTGACTTTAAATCTTCTAGAACTAATGAAAAGTTATAACTTTCACCAACACATAAAGGAGCCCACTCGAATAACCTCCTCCAGCGCCACTTGTATAGACCTAATATTTAATAACTTTCAAGAAGAAAACCTATACACTAATGTTAGTGAATACGGACTTTCCGATCACAAAGGAGCATCTATAACTCTATCAGGAAGTATAACAACGCAAAATGTAAATAAATATAAATTCATAAATAAAAGACTTTTTAATGAGCATAATATTAATAAATTTAAATTAGAACTTAGAAAAATTCATTGGCACAAAATATTGAACTCAGATGATGTAAATGAAAATTATAATAAATTTTACAAGAGCTTACTTCGATTATTAAATAAGTGTATACCTATAGTTAAAATAAAATTTAAAAACAGCAGCAAAAAATCCTGGTTGTCGCCTGGAATAAAAATATCATGTCATAATAAGCGGTTGTTAAAGGCATTTTTAGCTAATAATAATAATGCTATCTTAAATAAATATTATAAACAGTATGAGAAAACACTCAAGAGAATTGTAGAGCATTCAAAAAAGATACAATATATAAAACGAATTCAAAACTCACATAATATAATTAGAACTACATGGCAAATTGTAAAAGAATGTACAAATAAAGTTAAACAGAAAACAAAAGGCAATATTAAGTTACGTAAAGATAATTCTTTTATAGAGGATCCGTCTCTTATTGTGAACTTGTTTAATAAATACTTCTCATCGGTTGGAAAAGCGAACGACGCGCATGGCCCGCCACAGCAACCGTTACCGGCCGTACCGGCTGGTCGGCCCGTACTTCCCGGAGCCAGGGTCTCCGCCCCGCACCGGACACTGTGGTGCGGTGGCGTAGAGACGCTCAGAGGCAGGCTCTGGGCGCATGGCGGCGGCAGCTTTTTCGGAGCGCCGAGTTTCGTGCCGAAGGATCGAGGCGCCGTATCCTCGAGGCGGTCGGGCCCATCTTGGAGCGATGGGTCGGCCGTCGGTGGGGGTCGATGACCTTCCGGCTCACGCAGGTACTTTCCGGGCACGGGTGCTTCGGGAAGTATCTGTGTGACGTCGCCGGGGGGGAGTCGACCCGGTGTTGCCACCATTGTGACTGCGCGGAAGACACCGCGCAGCACACTTTGGTGGCGTGCCCTGCGTGGGCGGGGCCGCGGTCGACGTTGGCCGCGGCCTTGGGTGGAGTGGCTCTCTCGCTGCCGACCATCATGCAAAAGATGGTCGACAGCGAGACGGCGTGGGAGGCGATGGCCTCCTTCTGCGAAGTGGTGATGTCGCAGAAGGAGGCCGCGGAGCGGGAGAGGGAGCGGGACCCGCTCTCTCTCCGGCTACGCCGTTGGCGCAGCTGGCGGGCCAGGAGGGCCCGCCCGGCCGCGCCTGGGGGTCTTGGGCGGCGGGGGCAGGGGGCCCCTTCCGTCTAGCTATAGACCCCCCAGAAGTCGGCCAGTCACGTCATGGCCGCAAAAAGAGGTAGGAGGGGCGCGACACACTGCGCCTCTCTGAGGAGGTCCTCCCGGTTCTGATCCGGGGGACGTTGGCCGCGGGCGGGGTGCCAGAAACTACAAATCCCCTGGTGCTGGCCCCCCGCCCCTTCTTCAACAGCGGTGGGCGTCGTCGGAAGATTTTTAGTGGGTAGGACTGCGGCGGTCGCGTCTGCCGCAGTGAGCCCCACACCCCCTCCCGGTCTCCCCCTTTTGGCCGGGAGACAGTGCGTAAATGCATTTTGTTACCGACGTAAATCAAAAAAAAAATGGTCGGCCCGTACTTAATCCATCTTCAAATTCGATGTTCTTATCGCCGGTTGACACTAAAGAAGTCTTTGCCATTATCAGCCAGTTAAAAAATAAAAAAAGTTGTGGCTACGATGAACTGCCACCTGCACTTGTAAAACAATGTGCAGGCGAACTAGCTTCACCATTAGTAGTTTTAATTAACCAATCATTCAGAAATGGTATATTTCCAGATTTGCTTAAAATATCAATAGTAAAGCCATTATTTAAAAAAGACGATAAATATGATTTAATTAATTACAGACCCATAGCGCTGTTATCAACCATTTCCAAAATATTCGAAACTGCAATGTCTCAGCGTCTGTATTCATACTGTGAAAAATTTAAAATTTTCAATGAAAGACAGAATGGATTCAGAAAAAATAAATCTACGACCCTTGCCGTATATAATTATATACAAAGCGTCCTCTCAATTATTAATAAAAAAAAGCGTGCGTTTGGCTTACTTCTTGATATGAGCAAAGCATACGATAGAGTAAAATATGATATACTGCTATCTAAACTACAAGGGATAGGCGTGAGAGGTATCGCTAATAAGTGGTTTGCTTCATATTTAAACAACAGATGCCAGTATGTCGAGATAGAACATCACGACAGTAAATCAGGTTACACAACAACTATACGCTCTCAAAAAACAAAAGTAGAAATGTCAATTCCACAGGGCAGTGTGCTCGCATGCGTCTTATTTTTGATTTACATAAACGATCTACCTAATGTAATCGATGTACCTTGCTCTTTGTTTGCAGATGACATATCCATAGTTATTCCCTTTGAAAGTAACCAAAACAATGATTTAAATGATATATTACATAAAACATTGTCAAAAGTTGATAACTGGTTAAAAGAGCATAACTTGCAAATTAACTTCAAAAAAACTAAATTAATGGAATTCAGACCTCATCAAAGAAACCCATTAGACATAAATTTTAAATTCAACGGTACTAAATTAGAACAGGTTAACAACTACCCTCTTTTAGGAATTAGCATAGATTCAAATACAAACTGGAAAGAACATATAAATAAAGTGGCACTTAAACTGTCTAGATTCTCATATGCACTAAAAGAACTTAAAAAACTAACTAACTTGAAATCAGCAAAGAGTGCTTACTATGCCTATGCACATTATTTCGACTGCAAAAGAGATGCATAAGAGTATTGGGAAATTTATCTGTTATGGATAGCTGCAAACCTTTATTTAATAAATTTAATATACTAACATTGCCATCCCTATACATCTTTTCCATTTGTGAATTTGTTAGAAAATACCCTGATTTTTTTCCTTACCACCAACGTCCATTAAATCTGAGACCACAAAATAAATTAGCACAACCTACCAGCAATTATGAAATGTTTCGAAGTGGCCCCTTATCAATGTGTGTGAAAATTTATAACAGGTTACCAAATGAAATTAAAGATGTAAAGGACTTAACCAAATTTAAATTCTCATTAAAAAAATATCTCCAAAGAAACTGTTTTTATTCGTTGCAGGAGTTTTTTGGTGAAAATAATTTAGATAATAGTTAATTAGGTAGGTATGTTTTTCAACAAATATTTTTGTTACGTAAATTTTTAAGAATTTGTTAAATTACTATTACGAATTATATTTTATTTAATAATAAGTTACTTTTAATATATATAATAATATGTACTTGCTGTGCCCTTGCAGGGTCATGTTTGTTACCTTCTATCTTTGTTAACACCTGTATATGTACAACATGAATGCAATAAAGAACTTTGAACTTTGAACTTTGAACTTTGAGTGCCGGAATTGTTGGCATCGATGGCATTGAGCGGGCCCCTGCTTCTTCCTCCATGCCTCGATCTTGACTCCTGGCATACACAGGAGCTCGTCAATGCCATATATGTTGGCGACGCCTTCGCACCTTCGGAGCTGGGCGAAGAAGATGCAGCCCGCTCTTCCTTGGCGGGCTTTGATTGGGCGGACGTACTCTGGCTCGAACCCCAAGTTTCGGAGTTCCTCCTCTATTTCCGCGGCTTCGGTGTCGACGCCCCACCACTGGCGGTGGTGGGGGTGGGAGGGGATTCGGGGTGGGGATACGCGGGCGCGAAAGGGCGCGCGGTTCGCGGCGCGCGCTGCGGCTTCGGCGTCGGTAAAAGTGGCGAGGCGTCGTAAAGCTCCGGCGTCGGCGGGGCTATAGGCGTCGAAGGCGGCGTCGCCGTGGTCGGCGGCTTCCTCTTCGGCGGCGGTGTCGGTGGTGGTGGCATAGTCGACGTGGAGGCCTCCACGCGTCCGCTGGCACTACGGGACCTCGGCTGTTCTGTCGCGGTGCGTCGCCTCTTGTCGGCGTTTCTCACAGCGGGCGATATCTCCTTCCTCTTCCTCGACCTCAGCGGAGGGAGGATAAACGGTATCTGGGAGGCTAGTTCTAGGGCCGCGCTGTCTATCGGCAACAGTTTCTCCGTGTAGCCGAGGTCAAATTCGGCCAAGCGGATGTATGCCGACATCCAGCGGAGTAGGCCCTCAGACAGAAATCCCGATTCGGACAGTCTGGCCGTCATGACGCAGTCGCGGTCATGCTGCGATCGCGGCGACGTCGCTGGAGGGGCCCGAATCGTCACGGGGCTTTCTTCAGGCGTCGGTACATAGAAGTGCCCGGAGAGCGTCGGCGTCGACGGGCCGGGCGCGCGCCCCCCCCCCCACTTCATGCCCTTCCCCGGCATGGGGTCGGTCATGAGTGGTGGGGGTATGCGGCTCCTCGGCTCGCTCTTCACCTGCGGAGTCTCTGGGCGAGGTGTTCATCGTCTTCTTCGGCTTCTTCTTGGTCTTCTTCCGTCACCAAGTACTACTTACTCGTTTGCGAGCGCGATGCCCACCAAACAACGTGTGCAAAGGATCGGGAAGGGTATGGGGAGTCGGGCGTGCACGCGCGCACGGCTGCTAAGGGCGACGGGTTGTGGTCCGCCGCCCCGGAAGCACTGTGGGGGTGAAAGGTCCCCTCCAGGCGTAGGCCTAGGCGCAATTACGCCCCTTTTCAACAAAAGGGGAAGTAATTCGCAGGTTAATTGCAACCCGTGTGCGTGCGCGTGCGAGTCGGAACGATAACTGTTGGCACCGTTAGGTTGCTACCGTTCCGAAACCGTCCGTCAAGGGCGCATAAAAACTATTACAAAAAAACTCTCTCAAACAAATCATAACTAGGTACTAAAACTAATATTTCTCAAGCATTGCATCCAATAGCAAAAAAATCGCTTTATCTCTTTTACACCTCTACAAGAAGACAGAGAAGAAGCGAATATCCTCATATTCGCATCATCTCTTTTACACCTCTATAAAAAGACAGAGAAGAAGCGAATATCCTCATATTCGCATCATCTCTTTTCAACCGCTATAGTAAGAAAGAGAAAAAGCGAATATCAGTACATTCGGTTGTGCACGGTTTGCGTTTTGGATAGTTTTGGTCAGTTTTGGTTATCTTTAGTTATATCGTTTCAAACGTCATAACTAAGTGTTTTGATATCGTTTCGATATCATAGTTTTTGCAATAACCGTTACGGATAACCGTCATATCGATATGATATGGTATAAAACTCAAAACGGTTATTAGTTACGTTTTGATATATCGAACTCATGCCTACTAGCCATTTTGGCTAAGTTTGTTACGCGGCCCGTCAGTGCTCAAGGTCGTGTCGTATTGAAAACTACTCCTGATAATTTTATTAAAAATGACGGTTTGCGCTATGAACGGATATCACAATACGTCGGAAAAGCACAAGAAACATATTACCATAACGTTACAGGGTAAATTATGCGTTTGAACTTAAATTATTAAGTAAAACATTTATTAAAATGAAAAAAATAATTTCAATATTTGTTACGTGACAGTTAATGAAAATGTTGCCATTAAGGGGAAAAAATCTCCTACATTTTGTTGTAAGTGAAACACGTCTTAATAATTAAATTGCACAAATGTTATTTGACAATTATCTGCTACCTTCCGCCCGCGACTTAGTTCGCGTGGAATAATTTCTTTAATATACGATAACACAAAAATCTTTATTTTTTCATTGATTGATTTCAATTGATATGGCATAAATCACATCTTAAAAAGGTGTAATAGTTTTATTCGATTCTGGTCTATCTACATAAAACAGTTGACTAACTATAACAATTTAAGAGTATCATAGCTCTAAATATATTAAAATAAATAATTAGTGAAAAATTATTCACCCCAGGCAGGATAAATATATATACATTTTAATGAAATTATAAAGTAAGCGGTTTTTCGCATAAACTAAATGCAATGAATAGCTAAGCTAAAGTGTAAAAGTTTCAACTTCCCTACTTTTAGGGAAAATGAAATGAAATGACAACATGATTTGTTTCACTGTGTGCGTTTCGTCGAGCGTAAATACAAGTATCTTACGCACACATAGATTTTTTTCTTGCCTCGCTTTTGAAAGACCGCTTTGTAGGGAACTATCGTTCTAGGTGTTATTATTCTAAGCTTGTATACATATGAATATTTGTTCTGGTCTGGGTGTTTTCCTGTATAATAAAAAATTCATTTACAAACAAAAAGTATTTATGTTTTATATCCGTTCTAAATGATACTTATCTTGGAACTAAATAATTGGTGTAATTGTCTGAAAATATATATTATTTATATTTACAAAGATACGTACATATAAACACTTCTGATTCCCCGAAGGAGAAGGGGTAAGCAGAGGCATATCGCGCTCGCTCTTTAATTTTCTATCAGAGGCATGCAGCATACACACACATGGAGTTTAGCCGGTCGGCCCTTTATGAGTCATCCCGGCATAACCTACTCGCCGCAGAGGTATCTGGGAGTTAGCCGGCTAGCTTGGGCTACCGTTCATGCCCGGCTCATCGTCGGTGACGAACTAAGTTTGAGGCCCTCTGTCTCGCCTATCCTAAATCCATTCCCGTTGCGCTGTATCGGCCAGCAAAGACAAGCAGCATTTACACACATGTCTCCACTTCGGCGTGGTGGGGGGACCGGCCTCAGGAAAAGGTAACACCCAGAGATGGTCGACTCTGCCCTTAGTACTGACTACCTGGGGGGAAACTAAGAGGGACCTGTGGAAGGCGCAGCGGGCGGGCCAGGAGGGCCCGTCGAGCAGCGCCAGGGGGATCTCTGGCAGCGGGGGCAGGGGGCCCCTGCTTTCTAACCATGGACCCTGCGGGAAGTTGGCCACACACGCTATGGTCACACAGGAAGGTAGGAGGGGCGCGTCCATTGCGCTTCTCTGAGGAGATCCTCCCGGTTTTGGCCCGGGGGACGTTGGCCGCAGGCGGGGTGTCAGACGCTGCAAACCAGGTACTGGCCCCCGTCTCTTTCTCAACAAGCGGCGTCGTCGAAAGATTTATTGGGTATTACTGCTGGCAGCCGCGTCCGCCGGTGGTGAGTCCCACACCACCTTTTGGTCCTTCTTTGGCCGGAAGGCAGTGCGTAAATGCATTTTGTTACCGACTTAGTGAGCAGACCCTGGGCCCTGAACTTGAGTATAAGGCAACCGGGATAATTATGTTTAAGGTTTGCATGCCTATTTATAAGGCTAAATGGGTTAAGCTCCTGAAATTGTAATTTTAAGACCAAATTTGTATACCTACCCTATTTAAAGCAAATAAAGAAATTTGAATTTGAATGCTAGGATATGCAAGTGATGGATTAAAAATATCTTTGTAACAATTCCCGCGCTACTATAATTTCCCGAAAAATCGAGAAACTATTCAACACGACACGTGTTTCGCCCTTACACAGGGCATCTTCAGGTAAGATAGGAGCCTCAGAACAACGATGTCTTCACGACCAACGCTGAAACGAGAGACTCCTCTCTCGAGAGTCTGAGACGGTAGCGCGGGAATTGTTACAAAGATATTTTTAATCCATCACTTGCTTATAATGGATTTCCGCAAAGTAACGCCTGAATCATTAAATTATGCTAGGATATGACCTGAGGGCCTACTCTAATTTAACGAAAACGAAACTTCGCTATACCCATTCCTTTCACTCGATAATGATATACCCAAGGAGTGACAGAGATAGATGCAACGAAGTTTCGTTTTCGTTGAATTAGAGTAGGCCCTCTGAAGTGGGCGGTTAGCCTATTTCATTCGGATGTCAAATCTTCAAATGACGTCTGTCATCCATCCGTTGTGGATGAAGCGCAAGGGTGTGAATAGAATAGAATAGATTTATTTATTTGCAAGGAATGTAGGTACAAGTCATTAGGGAGAAAAAACCATCCTTGACGATTTTCTTGCCCGTTCTTTTACGATCAAGCTCCCGCCCGCAGTGAATGGGCGCGCTAGTTTATAAGTATGACATTCATAAGAGCTCTATTGAGCCAAACTTGAATAAATGAATTTTGTTTTTTTTAGGTGTTACGAAGTTTTAAGGATCCTTATACATTTTACCTTAATTGGCATTCAAATTTACATTTGAACATAAATTACACACACTTATCATCTAAGAATTCTTGTACTGAGTAATAACGCTTTTGCAAAAGTAATTTTGTAACAAGCTTTTATAATTTTGTTAGTGGCTGTTCCTTAATATTATTCGGTAAGTTATTATACTCAAGTGGTGCCATACAAATAACTGCATACAATTTCATACATAACATAGCTTTTTCTTAGTAGTGTAGTTTTATAAGCACCCGTGCTTAAAAGATTTTTATATTGTGATCTAGTACTTATTGGTCAGGGTTTGTCAGACTTTTACTGACTCCTGAAAAACCACTCATGTTCCTTATTGAACCTGCTGTTTTCCTGTGCCGCAGTAACTCTTTCACACAGTCCGGAATCTCCTGACAATCCCGCAACTCAGATGTTTTACGGTTTCACGGACGTGCACTGTGCTTAAATATGTATAATAAAATAATGTTCTCACCTGCCAAAAACGCCACATCGTCCAAATCTTGATCCACCATATTTCGCCAGGCAGCTGCTGAACAAAAAGGAAATAAAACTTAAAACAAGGAATTTTTTTTTAAAAAATAACTTAAAAATATGGGGCTTTCTACAAATAAAGAACTAAAGTTTTTTTTCTTTAAAAAATGGCTTTGTGCGTCTAGCACATCTAGCCAGTGTCAAGTAAGTGATATATTAATAATATATAATTTATAGTAAATGAGAATGAGTGGTGATAAAGATGATAAATGGTAAATGAGATACCCTCCCCTAAGCTCCTTGAGTCCTCAGTAAAGATGTGGGACTATACTTAGATCTCACATGGAATCCTTGAGAGAATATGAAAAGAGATGTTGCACTGCTTTGTTTGATTTACAAACACTCATGTATATTCACGAACACATAACGGTTAATAATCCACCGTTATTACACATGAATGTTAGAAATATCACAAATTTTAGAAAATTAAACAAAACTGCAGACATGACGCTTCACTTTCCCGCCAAGAAGGAAGAACTAAAGTTAAACCAGAAATGAAACTATAGCTTGACATATTCGTTAGTGACACTCCCATGGTCCGCGCGGGTGGTGGGGGACGTTATAATCGATGACCGTTACACAAGGTACGAATTACGTTACGAATATGTCTGAAGATATCCCTAAGAAATATCTTTCATTGCCTAAATTAATAGAATTTGTTTTTTATATAACTTGCTTTGACCCGTGACATCGCTCGCGTTTTATTAAAACTACAAATTCTTAAAAAAAATTAAAAATAGAAGCACTGTGTAGTACTGTTACGCACAAAGAAATTATTTAAATGAAAAATTCCGTCACAAGTGTCACATACCTTTGGCAGATCCGTTTCTATCGGCCTTGTATTTGCCGATTGGTTCCATCTGAATGCCATCCATCTCACGCACGCAGCGGCATACCGTCCGTTACCTGCGGATGACAATTAAATTCTAAATTCAAAAATAATTCAAAATCATTTATTCAAGTTTGGCTCAAATGAGCTCTTATGAAGGTCAAAACTTAAAAACTAGAGCGCCCATTCACTGCCGGCGGGAGCTTGATCGTAAAAGAACGGGCAAGAAAGTCGTCAAGGTTAGTTTTTTCTCCCGCCAGTTACAAGAAAATGTACTTAGTAGTAAAACAATCATAATGTACAAATAAAACATAAAATCCATTGTAAGCAAGTGATGGATTAAAAATATTGACCGATATGACGTGATGGCGAGTATACTCGCACTCCGCTCCTGAGGTCATGGGTTCGATTTCCACACAGGACAAATACTTGTGTGCATAAACATGAATATTTCACACCTTCGGTGCAACAAAGTCACAACTAGCCAAAACTACAAAATTGAGTCATGTATGCCAAATTGTTTCCGCAACATGCCTATACTTGGGGCAACAAAACATCCTTGAAAGTATCTCAAAATCTTACTAGATGGCGTAGGTGCCTTTGTGGTTATTGGTGGGTTTTTCAAGCGTTTTGGGCCGACAACGGTGAGTAGTGCCCTGCACTCGCGAGTGTTTGACGTACGTTGGAGCCACATCCGCACAAAGGTATTTATGACTTACATACTTAAGTCATGAAACTAAATGACTCCTAGTGCAACCAAGTCACAATCAGATATAATGAGATACAACATTTCTACGTAAAACTATAGCCAACTAAATAAACAATTAATTTTATAAAGATTAAAAACTATTTTAAATAGTAATCGAGAAATGACGAAATACATGCGAAAAAAACATTAAAACTCTTCTTCTGTAAAATTACAAAATGAGCTGTTGCGACTTTGTTGCACCGAAGGTGCGATTTTTGATCTGGTCTGGGTGTTCTCCTATATATTTGAGAATTTTTTTACATAAAAAAAAATCTGTTACTTATTATACACAAATTCTTATACTTATTATACTCTTCTTATACTTAAATATTATACTTATCCATAACACAAATTCTTAATAATATCTACTTATTTTGGAACTAAATAATTGGTGTAATAGTCAGAAAATATTTATTTATCTTTGTAACAATTCCCGCGCAACTATAATTTCCCGAAAAATCGAGAAACAATTCAACACGACACGTGTTTCGCCCTTACGCAGGGCATCTTCAGGTACGATAGACAGACTCAGTACAACGATGTCTTCACGACCAACGCTAAAACGAAAAACAAGCGTTACTCTCTTTGTTACAAAGATATTTTTAATCCATCATTTGCAAACTCCACCACCCAGACCCAGCGCGTATTGGCCAAGGCAGGTTAATGGCGTCCTGCTGTTAGATATTTTTGAACCGGCTAAACATATAGTGACGTGTTAACACGAAAGCATTCAATATCAAATTCCAAACAAACGGCCACCCATCCAAGGACTGACATCTGTAAACTCTGCTTTACATCGGCGATCGTTGCCGAAAACCTAGCATTGAAGTGATTGTACAACTAAAAACATTGGGACGATCAATCGTCTAAGTAATTCGTAGACGATTACGCTACGTCGTAGACTCGGACTACGGTGCTACGAGAATTTAACTCATATATTTGAGTAATACAGCTCTCTTTAATCAAGTTTTAGCCCGCAGCTTACCACGTGGAAACTATTCCAGAGTATTGTGAAAGATACTATATTTTCAAATACTTGAGACTTTTACTTTAAAACACAATCGTTTTGTACAATTATTCAAAAAAATAAAGGGAGTTCTTCTCCAATACTCCGTTTTATATTAGCACAAAAAAAAACGTACCACGTGACAAACGGTACAACCTGGCAAAGGACACAACTCATTCAGCCAAGCCCTCATTAAAAGTTGAAAGGTGACAGGCTCCCCGTAATCGCGTCTTTTCTTTCTTTTAAATAATGGCTTCGTGCGTTAAGCACATTTAGCCAGTGTCAAGTAAGAGATATATTAATAATAAATAAATCATAGTAAATGAGAATGAGTGGTGATAAAGATGATAAATGGTAAAAGAGATGCCCTCCCCGAAACCCCTTGAGGCCTCAGTAAAGATGTGGGACTATACTGAGATCTCACATGAACTTCTTGAGAGAATTGGAAAAGTTATGTTGCTCTGTTTTATTTCATTTATCAACACTCATGTACGTTCACAAACACTTAACGGTTAATAATCCACCGTTATTAAACATTAATGTTAGAAATATCACAAATTTTATAAAATAAAACAAAACTGCAGACATGACGTTTCACTTTCCCGCCAAGAAGTCCCGTAATCGCGTCATTGTGCATCCATGTTGTTTTTTTTTCGCGCGCTTTTAACACGTTTCCCCCGTGCCCCATTGACGGAAGAGGTTCTATTGAAAACTATACGCGCATTTTGCGAGGGAATCCGCCATTTTTTATGCATTGACATTTGAGCAGTAAACAATGGTTTTGTTGAAATTTTTAAATGGAAATTACGGAGGCATTCGCAAGGGAATAAACGCTTTTCATGCTTTGCCTTTTTTATGCTGTAATTTTAAACTTTATAGGAGTACTCGATTTCTATAGCAGAAAATAGGTATATTATTACTAATATTTATTTGGGTCTGTTCTCGATTAAAATTAAAAGTTATAAGTTGTACAATGGGATTTTGGCGCAAACGCTGGACAGAAAAATTCGAGGCATTGTAAAATTATTGTAAAGTTGTGTAAATTCGATTTAAAAATCAATCGTCGAATCCAGCTCATTTGGGCTCCGTTCGGGAAAATCTTTTCGACCAAAATACCTCAGTGTCTCAAGACGAAAGTCTTCGACTAATGCGTGTTGCCAGCGATGACGTATGGGACTGAGACATGGTGCTTGACTATGAGCCTCGTAAGAAAGCACAAAGTCGCTCAGCGTGCAATGGAGAGAGCTATGTTCGGAGTGTCCCTACGTGATAGAATCAGAAATGAGGAAATCCGTGCGAGAACTGGGGTGACCGACGTAGCGAGACGATTATGCTATGCAGAGACATGTTAGGGATATATATACTAAGTAAAATCGAGAGCTAGCGAATTAACTATATACTTCTTGATCAAATGGAAGATTTTGCGAGAAGTTCTGTAACTTCTTGGCGGGAAAGTGAAGCGTAATGTTTGAAGTTTTGTTATATTTTCAAAAATTTGTGTTATTTCGAACATATATATGACTAATATATCTCTTACTTTACACTGGCTAAATGTGCTAAACGCACAAAACCATTATTTAACAGAAGAAGAAAAGTTCTGTAAAGTAAAGAATCTAAGAAAATAAATGGTTAAAGGCAAAGCTTACAATTAAAAAAAAATCCTAACTATAAGCTGAAATAAGACTAATTAATACGAATGCATTCCTTACTGAATAAAATTATTCACGTAAATTATTCTAGTTAACAAAAATAAATATTCTAAAGAAACAAGGGATACTTTTTTCTAAAACTGAGCTAAAAATAATACTAAAATCAGTATCCCTCCCTCGGATCACAACGGATATAGATACGGAATTGGCAATATCCGTTTCCAGTTTCGGATATTGCCAATTTTAACTCAAAATGAGTTCTATAATTGATGTTCAAGCCAGACAGGTTGGTGATAGAAATACTAATTAATACGGCCTATTAATGAATGAACAAACACTATTGCACACCAAACATGTAAAACAATGCTTCATCATATCAGCCGTATAAAGTCCACTTATATATCCTAGCATTATCCCGGTTGCCCTAGACTTAAGCTTAGGGCCCAGGGTCTGCTCATTGGTTTAACCAGATTTGACTGAATTTCAGTTATTACGTGGAGCCACTGCCGGATGACCTCCGCAACCCAGAGGGAAACATAATTCTATGGTTAAACCAGCTGTCAGTCTGTTAGAAGACACTGACTTCCTAATAACGACTGCCATAGATGTTCATGACAGCCAGGACCAACGGCTTAACGTGCTTTCCACGGCACGGAGCAAGCGATAATTACGCACATTCAACTTCGAAAAGTCATAGGTGCGCCACCAGGGTTTGAACCCGAGACCCTCTGAATTTGCAGGCAAGGGGTGCCACTGGTAATATAAAGTCCACTGCTGAACAATAGTCTCCTCAATAGATAACATTCTATTGTAGGTTTTATTTTAGTGTGCCACATCTTAATGAGCAGGCTGAAGTGGCAATGGGCGGGGCACATAGCTCGAAGAACCGACGACCGATGGGGCGTCAAGGTTCTGCAATGGCGACCGCGAACCGGCAAACGTAGTAGGGGACGGCCTCCCACGCGATAGACCGATGATCTGGTCAAGGCGGCGGGAAGCCAATGGATTCAGGTGACTCAGGATCGCTCTATGTGGGAATCTATTGGGGAGACCTATGTTCAGCAATATACGTCAGATTGCTGAGATGATGATGACATCCACTCACACATCCTGCCTGAAGGCAAGCAGTCGATGCAGTCCATATAAGTAGGAGCGCTCCATACCGTGGAAAAAGCACGGTAACAAGCGCATCCACTCGTGACGGCCTGCTAATTTCCTGTAACTAAATACCGGCAGTGTCACAGTCATCATCTCAGCCCATTAATGTCCAACTACTGAGCACGAGCCTCCTCTCACATACCAAGGTGTAAGGGTATTGGGTCATATTCCACCACGCTGACCCAGTGCGGATTGGCGGAGGCAGGTGTATGGCGTCCTGCTGTTAGAATTTTTCAAGTCGTCCAATTAGGCCTGTAGCATGGCTTAACGACTACCACATTTAGTGATAACCGAGACTAACGCCTTCCGAAGCACGGAAGCGCTCGATATCAAATGCCACACAAACGGTCACCCTTCCAAGGACTGACCTATGTAAACTCTGCTTTTATGTAAACGGCAGCGTCACAGTATGTTCTATATAGTCGACACACTTAATTTCAATTCAAATTGCAATACTTGCATTATGTATATATCTGTGACTGAGATGATAAATACATAATAAAGACATACTTGTACCTCGAACGCAGTGCCATCTAACCAAAAACTAAGCAGGGCTTGTGCTCTTATATTTGGTAATCGTTATACCAATTTAGTTACCCTATTGGGTGTTTTGAAAATTGGTAACAGCTGGTTACGCACACTTACTCTGGCCAATCAGCACTAGAGCCGCGAGTATGAATCCTTCTCACCATTGTTCGTGAGAGGAAGACCGTGCTTAGTAGTGGAATGTTGTTAAGCTGACGTGATGATGAATGAAACGTACAGATGAATGAAATCCTGAATCGCGCAAACAGAATTCTTTAGACTCGTCGCTATATATACGACAACCAACCATCTTCGGTTGGATTAAGTCACCGCCTGTTCGCTGACGGATGCTAGGCCTTCCTTCAGGGTCTCACCGGTGAGCCTGTCGCGCTGAAGGCTGTGCCGTAAGTCTCCCCAGTGATCGTACTCCATTAGTCGAGAACGACAACCGCTTACGCGGCGACCAGTTCCTCGGGGTTGATTCCCTGTGTGAAGAAACCCGGGGAATGTGCCCAATGGCTCGATACCCACACTCTGTCATCTGGCAAAAGATCCCGAGCATCAGTTGGGCCGCAACTCCCGGGTACATGCATCCGCCCGGTGGAATATCAAACCTTTGGCAGGGAGGTTCCGTTCCCACTGTTGGGAGCGAGTGGTCCCATACCCACACATACACAGGTGGTGCTGCCACATCTTAAATAGACATGCTTCCATTGACGCACTCCGTAATATATTTTCTATTGGTTTCAATGTCTTTATCATGTTCAATCTTAATTTATAGTTATGGTCAAACAGTTTTTTAGGACATAGGTTTAAGTAATACATACATAATATCACGCCTGTTACCCCGAAGGGGTAGGCAGAGGCATATTATACGCCCACACTTCGCCATTTATATTGTTGGTCCCACGTAATAGCTGGCGAGCCTATTGCCGCTTCCGGGCACTTAAATTTTCGCCAGAGCCTCGTCCGTTGATCGGCAGGTGCACCACTTGCAGGTGAGGTTGGCTTGGGCTCCTCAGATCTTGGTAGGAGCCCTATACACCCTATATATATAAGTAATCCTTATAAATAAATAAAAATAATAACACGCTGTAAATAAAGGGCTTCCCAACATAGGTTTATTAAAATTTAAGAGAAAATACTACTAACCACTTAATTGTAATGGATATATTTTATTGTCCATACAAGACCTGTCACTCTGTCACACATATGGTAACCTCGTATTTTAATTTTTTTAAATATTTCTACTATACAGGAAGATATAAAAAAAACTTTAATCACAATATTCCTTCGGGAAAACAGGTGTCATTGCATGTATGAAAAAACCAATAAAGAAGCATATTTTAGTTTTATCAAAGAAAAACTAAAGAATAGACAGAATTTTAATGCCGATTTTTATATTTAATAAAAAAAAATATCAGCATCTATCTACCTACATCAATGAAACATATAAAATACCAATTCAAGTCGAATTTCACAATGCAAAATAATATTTTCAATAATTAAGTACGTACAAATTATTATTTTGTATATTAAAATGAAACGAACATCTGCTAATTATAGGCAACACGATTCACACATAATCCAAAATCCATACTTTGGTTTTATCAAAAAATTTAATAATATAGGCAGTATTTTCGATAACATTTTATTCAAAGAATAAAAAAATTAAAAAGCATAGAACCTACTTTAATTTCTCAGTAAAACACGCAACATTATTTTAAATAGGTACCAATTTTCCTCCTCGTATTTTTAACAACGAAACAGCATTATTGATAATCTATTTTTAAGAGGTACGAACATTTTATTAAATGTATGCAACAAAAGATTTCATCTACACAAAATTTTAATGGACGAATACAATATGAGAAGGTCTCATAGCATGCAATTAACTCACCGGACCACAACGAAATTCAAAAAAGGAATACAGCCACACAACTAAAACCTTTTTCTCAAACGTCGAAAGTTTCCGCTAAAGAGTTCTTATTTAAATTGTCTTTTAAAATTCACTAAAATATTGTTATTATTGTTAGTTTTTCCGTTTTCCACGCACATGAGAATGGAAGTTGATTTCCACCAAGACCACGCGCGATACACTGGGAAACTGAGGGAAATCGATATTGGCGCGAAGGAGAGAGTTCCTCAGCGTAAGACAGAGAGGGATGCGTTTCCCTGTGCATGTGAAAGGGATGGAGGTATGATGCGGAACATGGGGTTGTAGTTTGTTTGGGTGTGTTGAACCCTCCAAAATAGGGTTGGTTTGTGTGGTGGTACTAAGGTTTGCGTTTTTTTTTGTTTTTGATCTCGAAGAGGCCAGACTGGGAAGTTCTTATTCTAATTTATACCTGATTGTCATCATACATATAGAAACATAAGTTATTAAATATTTCATTGGTTGTTTGCATTAAATAGGCAACTTTTGGACGGATTAATTTAAAAAAAAACATTCACTACGAGAAACATCGTCTCACATATTTTACGCCCACATTATATAGTTGGTCCCACGTATTTTCTTTCCTTGCCTCGTCTCTCACTTGCAGGTGAGGTTGGCTTAGGCTCCTTAGGTCTTGGTAGGAACCCTATACACCCTTAAACATTCTTAGAGAGCAACATAGGCAATATTACAAGCAATTAAAATTTGGGACGACTTTGCAAGCTCCGATATTTAAAAAAAAAAATTACTTTGTTAATTATAAGATTTATATGTATGTATATAAGTATATATGGGTTATATATATTGTTGTAGTTTCTTTTCTTTTACTTGAATCTGTA
Source organism: Musotima nitidalis (assembly GCA_949126915.1). Lineage (NCBI taxonomy): Eukaryota > Metazoa > Arthropoda > Insecta > Lepidoptera > Crambidae > Musotima > Musotima nitidalis. Next base: position 6,945,076 of record OX421440.1, read on the forward strand.
ACTTAATTTACGTACTTAACCTAATTTACAACTGCTAGGGTTGGCTGGTAGAGATCTCTCCTAGAGATAAGTCCACTTTTGTACTTTTGTTTTTAAATATTATTTTTGTAATGTGATTAGGTATGTGTAATATAGGATTAATAATAATGTACCTTGGCTTGAAGGTGTTAAATATGTAAGTAATAAATAGTTATAGAAGCGAAGCAGGAATGTGGGCTATTTATTTAACTAGTAAGCCTACAGGCAAAATAAGAAACCTACGGTAAGCTAGCTAAAATTATTTCTGCACTGATCGAAAGGGTTGCATGGGTACATAGCAGGCTCAAAAGACAAATAGGTGGTTTTTCACAGCGGGAGACGGTCCTATGATGATTATATTTTCAAAAATTCCAAAGTTCCAAAATTGCTACATTTGCAAAAAAAAACTTGCTAAAAATACTACCTACTAATTCTAATAAAGAGAAACTGTTTAAAAGCTATCAAAATAATTTAAAAAAAGATAAATTGTTTAAAAGCTATCAAAATAATTTAAAAAAAGATAAACTGTTTGAAAGCTATTAAAATCATTAGAATAAACATAAACTGTTTGAAAGCAGTCAAAATAATTAGAATAAACATAAACTGTTTGAAAGCTATCAAAATAATTAGAATAAACATAAACTGTTTGAAAGCTATCAAAATAATTAGAATAAACATAAACTGTTTGAAAGCTATCAAAATAATTAGAATAAACATAAACTGTTTGAAAGCTATCAAAATAATTAGAATAAACATAAACTGTTTGAAAGCTATCAAAATAATTAGAATAAACATAAACTGTTTGAAAGCTATCAAAATAATTAGAATAAACATAAACTGTTTGAAAGCTATCAAAATAATTAGAATAAACATAAACTGTTTGAAAGCTATCAAAATAATTAGAATAAACATAAACTGTTTGAAAGCTATCAAAATAATTAGAATAAACATAAACTGTTTGAAAGCTATCAAAAGTCTTGAGAAGGTAATTTAAAACAAACGCTTTTGTGCCTCTGCCAGACAAACTGCTTATAAACGATCACGGATATTACGCAGCGATCAGTGAGGTCACTATTTGGATTGGTGACCGATTGTTTCCCCTTAGGAGTAGGCAGAGGCATACAATACGCCCACACTTGTTATTGTTCCCACGTAATAGGTTGCGAGCCTATTGCCGTTTACCGGGCACTGTTATGTTCGCCAGAGCCTCGTCCGTTTATCGGAGGTGCACCACTTGCAGGTGAGGTTGGCTTGGGCTCCTTTAAGCAGCAATAGGCGCGCAAACTATTACGAAGGTCCAACTACATAGTTGGCGTAATGTGGTCGTATTTATTCATTCTATTAATTAGCAATTTCACAAAAAAAAACTAAATAAAAAGATGAAAAGAATCATCAATTTACAAAACTCTGTTTCATACTCACATAATTATTCAAAATGGCGCCTTCCGCCAACTCGATGCAAACTCGCGCCAAAACCTCGACGTGTGGTAGCGTCCCCAAGTGTTTTGATCCTGTAAGAGGAGAATAACTAGAGCAGTAGGGAGCGAGCACTTAGCATAATATAGGCTGCACGGTGCGCTTTCAACTGCACTGAACTCGTATGTTTTTCTATGTCAATTAATTTATAGTTTTCGTACGTGTAGTTTGCAACGCACTAAACTTTAATCTTCTTTCGAAAAACTATTCATGACAGTTAAGTATAAGTTTTATTTTATGTTAGTTTTTGTTTGGGTGATTTGTTTATTTTTGATTTGATTTGTTTATTCGTTGTGTAGTTAATACTTTTATTAGACGCTGTGTTTAGAAGCAAACTTTTAAGCTTTCATCGAACACTGCTTATTTATCGTGTAAGAGGGGAATAACTGTAGCACTAGAAAGCCGGCACTCAGCATAATATAGGCTGCACGGAGCGCTTTTAACTGCACTAAGCGCGTATATAATTGGAGGGAAAAGCTGTTTTTATTAATATTATTTGTTTATTAACGTGTGGTAATAGTGCGTCGCTTTCATTATATTTTACAAAAACTATTAGGTAGTATAATGTGTTTTATTTCACATTTCTGTAAATAGGTACGTGAATAAATTTATCACCTATAGCGTGTTCTTTTTTTACTTACCTACCAACATAATTTATTCAAAAAGTTCGGCTGCTATGTATTTGCCAATTAAAGTAATATATAAATATTCTCTTACAATCTATCTTATCACTAAGAACTTGTGTTATGGATACTAAAGAACGGATAAACATACTTAAATACTTTTTTTTTATGTAAATACATACTTAATATACATAGGAAAACACCCAGACCAGAACAAATATTCATCTTCATGCACACTAAGATTTGTCCTATATGGGAATCGAACCCACGACCTCTGGAGTGAAGTGCAGGTATCTGACCTCCACGCCATATCGGTCGTCAAAAGTAAATTAAATTACAGTAAAGTCAAGAGTTTCTACTCAATTAAGGGCTAGTTTCAGGCAAACCATGTAAATCTTTAGTTTTTGGAATGTGGAAATGATAATTTTGTGTAATAATTTGAAAATTACATTGTATTCAAATATTTTTTTTAATTTGCACAATTAAGAAGAAAAATGAAAGCAAAAAAATCTATTTCATTTTATTTCAGAGTCATACCTAGAGTAGTGACTTATTTAAGATACCAAGTATCTGAAATACAGATATAAGATACAAAATACGTATATTTGTCTTATATCTGACATGCTTTTTAAAAAAATACATTGTATCTTGTGCTTAGATACATCCTTTTGGAATTTTAGTATTTTGTAAATAGTTACTATCTTTGCTAAAATACGTGTTGATATTACCTGCTTTTTTTAAATTTAATGAACGCCAATGCCTTCAAAAATCAGAAGCTTTAGACAGTAATGGCGATGATATAAAAAAAAGACAATAGATGAATCTTATTACATGTTTTTAGAAGACTCTGATTCTTGTATTGCAAGTGGCGAAAACATAGGATATAGGTACTGGCAACACCTCTGACTTAGAGACACTTCAATATTTAAATAATAAAGATAAATAAAATAAATATATAAATATTTTCTAACTAATACACCAATTATTTAGTTTCAAGATAAGTATCAGTAAGAACTTGTGTTATGGATACTAAACAATGGATAAACATACTTACATACTTTTTTTTTGTAAATACATACTTAATATACATAGGAAAACACCCAGACCAGAACAATTATTCATGTTCATGCACTCAAAGATTTTTCCTGTGTGAGAATCGAACCCACGACCTCTGGAGTGAAGTGTAGGTATACTGACCTCCACGCCATATCGGTAAAAGATAGGTAACAGCCTAAAGAGCTTAAATATTTATTCTTCATTTTTTTTTCCAAATATAACACCTTTTTTTTCGAGTTCCGGCCCTGTGGAGCGACTTTTCTCTTTTGGGTGGATGATAATGAGGCCTTATCAAAGAAAAATGAGCTATATAATGCTTAAGTTAGATATGATGGCGCGCTAGTTTTTAAGTTTTGACGTTCATAAGAGCTCTTTTGAGCCAAACTTGAATAAATGAATATGAATTTGAAAATTTGAATTTAAAGAATTAGTTTTACTTAAGTCCCAATTGAAACCTTAAAAATAGCACAATTAGATAAAGACATAAAAAGTTAAATTGTGAATAATATTTATATTTTACGAAATAATACTATCACTGTAACAATTAAAGTTAACGTTTGTGAGAAGTGAGATTTTGAAAAATATCACTTAATCATTTTTGAAAATATCAAATTTTCAACTTGTAAAATTTAAGTTTTCCGCTAATTTAATTAATATTTTCTCACATTAACATAGGTACTACTGTAATAAAATTAAACCTAAAATAAAATATGTTTTCCTGCAAAAAGTATTTTATCTTTGAAAAGTATTTAGAAGATACGTATTTGGTATTTCAGATAGGTACTATTTCCAAAAGTATCTTGAATGTGGTATCTTAAATACTTATTTTTTTTCTATATATTATAGTATCTAGTATTTTTTATTCCAAATACGTTTTTTAGGGTTCATACCCCAGTAATAATAAATAATAATAATAATAAATTTCTTTATTTCATAATCAACCTGGGAACCCAGTAAAATAGTAGACTCTTCTAGAGTTTTGGAATCAACACGGAAAATTACAATTCACTGCGCTAAGTCACTTGTGTACATTGCCATATAAGTTATGTCTAAAATCCACTTTATTTACTAATAAAAACTAGTTTTGGAAAATAAATACTGCTGCGATTTGTCTGTTCGTTGGCACCAAAACTTTTACCGGACTTACTACGGGTACTAGCATAGTATTACATTATATGTGTTACGGGAAAGAACTCTTTGATCTTATCTCTCTTCCCTTCATCATCATCATCTCAGCCTATAAACGTCCCACTACTGAGCACGAGCCTCCTCTCACATACCAAGGTGCGAGGGTTTTGGGTCATACTCCACCACACGGACCCAGTGCGGATTGGCGGAGGCAGGTGTATAGCGTCCTGCTGTTTGAATTTATCAAGTCGCCCATTAGGCCTCTAACATGGCTTAACGACTACCACATTTAGTGATAACCGGGACCAACGGCTTAACGTGCCTTCCGAAGCACGGAAGCGCTTGATATCAAATTCCACACAAACGGTCACCCATCCAAGGACTGACCTCTGTAAACTCTGCTGTACTTCGGTGATCGTTTCCGACCACCGAGCACCGCAGAGCTACGAGCGCTTCTTTAACCACTTCTCCTCCCTTCAACCACCATCATATTGTTTAGACTATTAGCACCCTAACCAAGAAATTGGGTTTGGTTGCCTCTGCCTACCCTACAGGGAAACAGGCCTGTAGTAAGCATGTACAAAATTAATATCCCCCAAACTCTTCAGACACTCGGTAAGCATCTAGTCGATGGCGTTCATTTTATTAACCATTATAATAAATACGAGGAGGAATGTTATGATCGTCCTTTCTTCGAATGAATAAAAATTCCATAAAACACATCGCATGCTTAAGGAACATCGACCCATTAACAGATAGGTCAGGTTTGAGTTACGTACTTATACAGTCTTTCTAATTCAAACTTCAAACCTTTTTATTTCATAAACTATTACATAGTACATGTAAACGTCAAAATTTATAACAAATATAAAAAAAACAATCAAATTATAATTATACTGAAATCACGAAGCTTGGATTCACTTGCAACCAAACAATTAGAAAAACAATTTTTTTTAAGTGTAAGTGAATCTAAGTGCCAGTTCCGAGCCACCGCTCTGTAAGAAGAACTAGCAAGAAAATTACAGGCTATGCTCTTTTAAATTATCAATTGATTAGTTACAATCTTCATTTGTCTGTGAAGCTATACAATGCAATATAATATAACATTAACAATATTCATGTTTTAAGTCATTCATATTAGAATAGCCTGTATGAAACGGCAGTTTAATCCCAAGCATTTTTATCAGCCATATAGTATTTGATAGAATAGGGTCCATATTGACTCACCTAAAGTTCTTTATCCGAAATTGTTCTTCCTAACGATTTGTAATCCGAATGATCACTCCTCCTAAAATTTTTAATCCTAAAGTTTTTATTCATACTATTTGTAGTGCTACCGTCGATGTTCATAACACTCATGTTTCCGAAAATTGTTATCAATAAAATCGTTAACATACAATATTAAAGCTCCTACTGTTTTTTATCCTAACGTTTTTATCCCTAAACATAATTACCATAATATTTTCACTCATACTTAGAAAGAAACATTTATCTACTTATGATATGACTTTGTGTAGCCCTGATTGGTATGTCCTGAAATTATTATTATATTATATTATATTATATTACAAAACAACTTTTTTTTTACGGTTATGTTTATGACTTTTTTCGTTTTCGATTCGTTTCTGGTACTTCGCCGGCCGCTACCGCGGCACGCTCGCTTCGCTCGCTCGGCTCGTACGTTGTGTGGTCACAGTTGTAACCTAACCTAAACCAAGAACTATAAATATGACCGATTTTTTTCTGGAACTTGGCTGAATGACCGCAGCGAGATTTCGCTCGCTCGGCTCGTGCATTATGGTCGCAGTTTTAACTTAAGATTTACTCTTATCTTTGCAGGTACACACCGCTCTAAATAAAATTAAAGAAGACGCTTTAATTAATAAAAACAAAAAACCAATTCATATAATTAGTGTGTGCGAAGCAAGCACTTCCTCAAATATACGTGCTAATATGCCAACAAACTTGAACTTGAGACAAGTAATATATCGTCAAAGTAACAAAGAAACAAAATAAAAGAGATTATTTGAAAGCTATAGCCGCTAATATTAAACTACTTTAGTTGAAATGTGTAAATGAAAACATGTATTTAACTACTTGTACCAGGGTACTGGTATTCTTATTTGTTATCATGTTATGTGTAAATAACTAAAACTGTAAAAGTTACGCAAAATTAATGTAAATAATACTGATTATTATGAATTAAAATAAATCTAAACAAAAAAGGTATGACTTTCAATAATAGTGTAAAAGATGGTTATGTTGACAAAATATAGGAAAAGAAATAATAGTATAATAGATGTTTATTGCTACCGACATTATGAAGTTGAATGATTCGGAATTAAAACATTAGAGACAGAGTAGTAATTGTGATTATTAGGATGAAAAATGTTAGGAAGAACATTTTCGGAGTTCCAATTTTCGGAGTTGAAAATTTAGGTGAACTTTGGCGCACCCGATAGAATAGTATCCCTTTGAAGACAGCTTGCGTTTTATTGTTAATTTAAATTTATTAAGGCTTAATTGCTATATGTTGCTGTAATTCCTTACTGAGATCAAATCAATGTTAATCAAACGTTCAAAACACAAGCAGAATTACTAATTAATAAATCAATATCAATTTAATGCGCTTACAAGTAGGACAAGTATTCTTTAGAAGATCTTTTTTTGTAATGTCCCAAAAAATGTCTTTTTGAGTTATGTCTAATGAATTAAAGCATGCGACACAGACACAGCGAGCACAGACAGCGATATATAGGTAGTTGGTTACATCAAAAGTTCCATTTGAGCAGATAGTCGGGTTTTGACGACCGATATGGCGTGGAGGTCAGTATACCTGCACTCCACTCCTGAGGTCGTGAGTTCGATATCCACGCAGGACAAATCTTTGTTTGCATGAACATGTACTGTACATGATATTTGTACTGGCCTGGGTTTTCTATGTATATTAATAAATAAATAATAATAAATATTTCAGACACTTATACCAATTATTTAGTTCCAATATAAGTATAATTAAGAACTTGTGTTATGGATACTAAACAACCGATAAACATACATAAATACTTTTTTTTTGTGAATAAATATATACTTAATATACATAGAAATTAATATACATATTGAGTGGTGTGTTTAGAAAATTAAGTAGGTATGTTTACATACATTCACGCCTGTTTCCCCGAAGGGGTAGGCAGAGGGAGGCATATTATACGCCCACACTTCGCCAATTATATTGTTGGTCCCACGTAATAGGTGGCGAGCCTATTGCCGTTTACCGGGCACTGTTATGTTCGCCAGAGCCTCGTCCGGTAATCGGCAGGTGCATCATCAGGTCTTGGTAGGGTGAAAGGGCGGTGCAGGAACACCAGCGCTGCTGTATTATTAGATGCAGCAGCATTATGCTGATGTATCGCCCTTTTGACAGGTAACATTACCATTAGTTGTTGTTATTATTATTGATATATTTTTTTAAATATTTTTGTTTTGTTTTTGTGTAACGTTTTTTTTTAACTGTTTAAACTATTTGTTATGTAATGTTATTTTGTCAATAAAAAATATTCTTATTCTTATTCTTATACACAATTAAATTATTTTGTAGCTTTTTTGAAATCAGAACGTCATCGACTGGGTATTTGATGAGATTAGCTTGTGGCGATTTTGCCAAATGTTTGAACTGAGGGATCTATATATTGGGCAATATCTTAACCCTTTGTAAGGCAGTGGTAAATATATTTCCACCAGAAATTGAACCTTATAAAGTTAAGTTGAGGTAGAAAACCAATGAAACATTTCACATGTTCTGCCCGTTAAAGGGTTAAATCCAACTTTTTGAGTTTTGACAATTTATTCCTAAAATTTCCTGTTGGTTTCACTCAGTCCAGGTGCACATCTCCCAAAAGGAGATAGGAGGGTTGCTTCACATCGCGCCTCTCTGAGAAGGTCCTCCCGGTTCTGATTCGGGGGACGTTGGCCGCGGGCGGGGTGCCAGAAGCTATAAACCCGGGCACTGGCCCCTCGCCCCTTTTCAACAGCGGCGGGCGTCGTCGGAAGTTTGTTAGTGAGTATTACAGCTGGCGGTCGTGTCTGCCGGTGGTGAGTCCCACACACCTCTCTCGGTCCCCCTTTGGCCGGGAGACAGTGCGTAAATGACAAAATTACATAATGTAGCCCAATTATATAAATTTAAAACTTGTTATCTAATTAAAGCAATATCAACAAATGCGATACAAACTAAAATTAAATTAAATCTAAGAACAACTAAACACAATTTGAGAAATACATTTAAAATAGATTGTATTATGCCTAGAACTAACTACGGGAAAAAATCACTGTTATTTGAGGGAGTGCAACTTTACAATAATCTACCAAATGACATAAAAGAATGCACAAATATAAGTATTTTTAAAAATAAACTTAAGCAGCATATGATTAATGCCAAACTATAAATTAGTAAGGGGTTGTGAATACGCCTAGAGTTATAATAATTATTACCTTTTTATACTATAATTATGTATCTCATTATAAGTGAACTTGTTTTTATGAGAATAAATGTCTTTAAACCTACAGGCATTTTGTTATCGACGTAAATCAAACTGTAACATGACGATAAAACAAAAAACATAAAACTGTAACGAACTATAACTACATTGAAATCAGGACTGTTAAATTGTTTTTGGATTTTTCGGGAAATTGTAAAAGCGCGGGAATTGTAAGAGTCAATTCATTAAGATCAGGCCCCTCTTCCCCACTGGGCACTATGGGCACGTGCCCAGGGCCCCGCGATCTAATGGGGCCCCTAGTTCCTGCCAGATTACCAAATGATAACCGATATTTAGGTATTACCGAAAAACATTAATTTTGAATAATCTGATGATAATGACTTACTCCAATACCTACTTGCTTTAGCTTGCTGCATGCGCATAGCTATACCGTGTACAACATAGCTTGAACTTTTTTTACAGATGGGAGTGAGTGAGCTTTCTCAAGGTCATAGAGGCCCCATGATCCTAACGTACCCAGGGCCTCAAATAGTTTAAAGACGGCCCTGATTGAGATTACCACATATGCAGGTACTGCTAGAACATAGTATTTATAAATACATAATATCACGCCTGTTTCCCCGAAGGGGTAGGCAGAGGCATACTATACGCCCACATTTCGCCAGATATATTGTTATCCCACGTAATAGGTGGCGAGCCTATTGCCGTTTACCGGTAATTTTTTCGTCCGTTGTTCGGCTGATGCACCACTTGCAGGTGAGGTTGGCTTGGATTCCTCAGATCTTGTTAGAATCCTCACACACAGACACACATTTAGGTTTTACTGTTATTTAAATAACCTATTTCTTTACGCATCTACTTCGATATCATCTCCTGTCCTACCATCTAGTTTCTACTTCTTAATACACTGGACAGCAAATAAACCGGGCCACGCGCTACCTTGGAATTTTGATTCGATTTTCTCAAAAAGTATAAACCTCACAACTATCAAAATTACACCCACAAAAAGTGCGTTTCATGTTGTTTGAGAAATGACCACAAATTTATCCAAAGTACCCTCTATTCACATTGTAATCAAGCAACAAACACAATACCAACGATTTGCTCTGTTTTGACTAGAGTTTGCGATTAGCGTTCTTTTTTTCTAAATGAGGATAGTCGGATTTTTCTTATAATTTCTTTGGTTGCCATCCATTATTTGCTCCAGACGCGTGTATTTCTGCTATTTTCTTCGGTCAATAATGGATACGACGCCTCAAGAAGCAGCTTAAGCTGTAGCACTACTTCAAGCAGGCTTTTCGCCACGTGAAGTCGCTCGGAGACTTCGAATCAGCAGATCTTCGGTACAACGGGCTTACAGACGATACTTAGAGACTAGAGCATTCGATCGCCGTCTAGGTACGGGCAGACCTAGGGCTACATCAGCAGCAGATGATCGTTATATCCAACTTACTGTTTTGCGAAATCGCCGCCTCAACGCAGTTGAAGTCCAACGAAGTCTGCGTGACGAACGCCAAGTGGTCATAAGTTCAGATACCGCTAGAAGGAGACTTGCTAAACGAAATCTGGCTCCAAAGAGAGCTGCTACAGGCCCAAAATTAACCGTACCCTACCGTAGAGCACGACTCGAATTTGCCCGAGAGCATAGGGATTGGACGTTAGAGCAGTGGGGCAATGTACTCTTTCCTGATGAGACCAGGGTGAGTCTACAAGGAAGTGATCGACGTCAGAGAGTATTATACGCACTTTTTGTAGGTGTAAGTTTGATAGTTGTGAGGTTTATACTTTTTGAGAAAATCGAATCAGAGTTCCAAGGTAGCGGGTGGCCCGGTTTATTTGCTGTCCAGTGTATATGACTCGCACGACTTCTTGTGCATTTAGCCAACCATCGAGTCCCATATACTCGACACATTTTTTTTACTAGGTAATATATAACATTTACGCACTCAGAGAGGTTATGGGACTCACCACCGGCAGATGCGACCGCCACCCAGTGTCGTAACTAGTCTTTTATGCACCCGGTGCGAGTTTTGAAAACTGCGCCCCTGAAAAATGCTCTGACAAGGCTCTGAAAATACAGGCCAGGTACAGTAGGGCGCGTCTACACCATGTTTGCAATAAAACAAAATGTACCTACTAGCTACCATGCATGAGATAAAACTAGATACTAGTCTGGTCATTTCTGCGCCCCTACAGGGTCTGCGCCCTGTTTCTGGACACTGCTGGCACCGGCCTAGTAACGGCACTGCCGCCAGCAGTAATACAATGAAAATCCCTTGGCAAAGGCCACTTAACATAATTTTGCGACAAACCACGCTAAAGTTCCCAAAATAAAACACATCGAAAATTATTCTTAAAGAATTTATTTAAACTAAAATCTTAAACATAAAACTTAAATCACATCTTACTTACATATTTAAACATAAAACCACTTATTCATTGGTAAATTACTGGGAAAAGTCATTATGTATATGTCGCAGGCAGATTGTCGAATGCGCCGTTTTACAAAACGACTAGGCAAGTCGTGAATGTATGGTATTTTAATTTCACTTGCACAAGAATTCGGATATAGGTGTCTTCATTTTATTATAATAATCCTTTATTGGACATCGAACATAATAATAATCCTTTATTGCACAAAAATAATTTTAAGTATTACATGAGGTATGTAAAATAACATGTACAAAGGTGACTTATCTCTAGAAGAGATCTCTACCAGCCAACCCTAGCAGTTGAAAACTAAATAGTTGTACGGGATAAATGTTGTCCAAGAAAAGTGTTACTAATAATTTTTTTAAATAAAAATAAGAACAAAATATAAAGCAACCCTCTTAGATGCTAATAATATTTGAAAAATATATACATAGATACATACATACATACAACTTATGCTAACATTGTAAGATAACGAATGGAACATTTAAAAGAAAAAAAAAGTGCTAATTATGTGCCAAATTTGACAAGTAGTGATTCTTTAGTTTACTTTTGAACGACTGAAGTGATGGACTCTCACGAATCAGAGAGGGAAGACTGTTCCACATTCTTACAGCACGGGCTGAAAAGGAGTTACGGAAATACTTAAGTGTTGGAGGAAGGAGAAACAAGGGTCTTAGTTACACAGGATCGCTTGGGGCGGGATGTAGTAGGCAGAACATAGAAACGAACACGCAAGTAATGGGGACGCTGAGGATAAGGATTTTGCACTACAGACACAGGATGTGCATATCTTTGCGGAACCGGACATGAAGCCATTTAAGTCTTGCTCGGTACTCTGAAACGTGATCGTATTTACGCAGACTAAATATAAACCTTAGGGCCAGGTTCTGAAGACGTTTCAGCTTATTAAGTAACTCTTTAGTTGCATCCAAATAACAGATATCAGTATAGTCGAGAATTGGGAGTAAAAGCGCATGAGCAAGCATAACTTTGGACCTAAAAGGCAAAAGTAATTGAAGTCGTTTCAGAGAATGGTATGCAACATGCATGCGACTAACCTCATTAATGTGAAGTGTCCAAGAAAAAGTTTGATCAAGAACTAGTCCCAAATTCCTAGTATTATCAGTAAACGCAAAATTCCTAGTTTTATCAGTAAACGCAATATTCCTAGTTTTATAAGTGAACGCAATGTTCCTAGTTTTATCAGTAAACGCAAAATTCCTAGTTTTATCAGAAACGCAATTTTAGTAAAAAAATTTTATATAAAAATGATTACCATACTTTATTATTTTGCCTAATCGTTTTGTAAAATGCCCATTTTTCCAGTCAGTTTGCACATAATGATATAAATTGACAATACCAATTAATAATTATAATGACTCATTTAATATACTCAGATATGAAAATGGAAAAATTCAAGCCGTAATTATTATTGTGCTACTTCCATCATTTGGGGTGCATCTGAAAAAAAAATTAAAAGGATTTAATATACTTATTAAAGTACTTATTATTATTTACTAAGTTATTTCATAGCTTCTTCTGCGGGCCTTGGAAGCGCTCGTAGCTCTGCGGTGCTAGGTGGTCGGAAACGATCACCGAAGTACAGCAAAGTTTACAGAGATCAGTCCTTGGATGGGTGACCGTGTGTAGCATTTGATATCGAGCGCTTCCGTGCTTCGGAAGGCACGTTAAGGTCTCGGTTATCACTAAATGTGGTAGTCGTTAAGCCATGTTAAAGGCCTTATGGGCGGCTTGATAAATTCTAACAGCAGGACGCCATACACCTGCCTCCGCCAATCCGCATGGTGGAGTATGACCTAATACCCTCGCACTTTGGTATGTGAGAGGAGGCTCGTGCTCAGTTATTTATTTTATAGTCAGTAGTGGGACGTATATGGGCTGAGATGATGTACTGCGGGCCTTGAGCGTGGAGACCGGATCCAGAAATTTCGTAACGAAAAAAACCTAACACCCCCTACTCCGACCAGCACGGCTGTGATGCTTTTTAGTGTATAGTTCCATCTATCGATAAATAGCAGAACTTTTAATGACTTTTTCAATTATCACGGTTGTCTCTTTAGTTCAGCAACCTGCCTTTAGGTGGCATTGGTTGTATCGGCGTTATTGCGCATGCGTAATCCCCTTCTTCGCCCCGCAATATGGTGACTCATTGACTTCGCTAAGTAATTTATTTTCCTATCGGTCACCTCAATGTGTAACTTGAATTAATATCAAAGAAAAGAAAAAAAATACCGCATTAAATAAATAAATAATTATAATTGCATAAGTTGATAAAAAATGCTTACCGCAGCAGTCTCCGAGTGCCACACGTCTTATTTTAAAGTATTAATAAGGTACTTATAAATACTTTCAAAAAAAGACTACATTTTTTTTTGTATATACATACTTCATATACATAGGAAAACACCCAGACCAGTACAAATATTCATATTTATGCTTACAAAGATTTGATCTGCCTGGGAATCGAACCCACGACCTCGGGAGTAGAGGGCGAGTATGCTCGCCACCACGATATATCGGTCGTCAAACGACTTACGCTTAGGGCCCAGGGTCTGCTCACTGGTTTAACCAGATTTGGCTGAATTTCAGTTATTATATGGAGCGACGGCTGTCTGACCTCCGCAACCCAGAGGGATACATAATTCTATGGTTAAATAAGCTGTCAGGACACTAGAAGGCACTGACTTTCTAATAACGACTGCCATAAATGTTCATGACAGCCGGGGCCCAACTGCTTAACGTGCTTTCCGAAGCACGGAGCCAACGATAATTACTCACATAACTTTGAAAGTCATAGCCGCGGCCAGGGTTTGAACCCGAGACCTTCTGATTTTGAAGACTATGGGTCTTGCCACTGGGATATGTCAGTGATTAAGGGGGAATAATAATTATTATTATATTGTTTCTAAGTTTAAATTTTTTTTGCAATGTGTTCATAATTAAACAAATTGTTTTTTTATTTATATTTTAAATTTATCTATATTCTCAGTAGATAATTCGAATTGCAAGACCAAGAAAATAGAAAATTGGTTTCCTTTCTTGGCACACTCATTAACCTCCTCATACACGCCCGTCGGTTTAGGGTACTTCTGACCTGCCCTTTCTCCAAAACTTTCTGGATTTGGTCATGGAAGGTCAAATCAAATCGTTTATACGGTCTTACGTGGTCTTCCCCTCCCAACACTTCCAATCACTTGTCCAGCATAAATCACTTTGTGGAATAATTATTGTTACTACTGCCTGCCACAGACAAGAGCCTCACCTCCTGAGCCGTCGTTAAACATGAACTCGTCCTGGTACTCCTTGAGGAACTGCTCCGACCGATGCTCATCCAGGAATAGGGAGTACACTTTTTTCACATCTTCCATGCTTACCTAAAGAATTTATTTATTTTTTAATACACACGACAATTAACAATTTTACAAATAAAAATCTTAAGAATTAAGGTGCAGAATCTAGATAGTTATTCAAATTTGTGTGTAACTAGCAAAACAGGATAAAAGACGTGTTACATCAAATAAAAGACTTATTTGACGACCGATATGGCGTAGAGGTCAGTATACCTACACTTCACTCCAGAGGTCGTGGGTTCGATTCCCACTCAGGACAAATCTTTGTGTGCATGAACATGAATATTTGTTCTGGTCTGGATTTTTCCTATGTATATTAATTATGTATTTACAAAAAAAAAGTATTTAAGTATGTTTATGCGTTATTTAGTATCCATAACACAAGTTTCTAATGATACTTATCTTGGAACTAAATAATTGGTGTAATTGTCAGAAAAATATTTATTTATTATTATTATAAACATCACTTAGGACCAAGAGAATAGAAAAGTAGTACTTGTACATTAATATGTATACCTAGTTATTTAAATTTAGTGACATGGGTACATACTATAGTAAGTAAAGTTAATAAATAATCTATTAAGTAACTACTTATTTATTTAGTACACACACAGAAATATATATACAGAAATACTAAAAAACTAAGAAACATTGAGTACAGGGCACAGCTTATTCCAAATACAAATATCTTCCAGCTGGCCCGCGATAGGAAAAACTTAAGATAAAACAGGCTAGTCTGTGCGTTGTAATATAATAAACACAGAGAAAAAAAATACAAAATACATATACTAACGAAGACAGATACAAACAAAATAACAACAACTATAGTAATATAAAGTGTAAACAAAGAACAAAAACCTAACAACATGACAAAAAGTGAACTTTTAAAGTGAACTTATTTAACCCTTTGCAAGGCAGTGGTAAATTGAACCTTGTGCAGTTGATTCAAGGTAGAAAATCAACGAAAAATTTCAACATGTTATGCCCGTTAAAGGGTTAAAGTAACACCAAAAACAAACAATTATGACCTTAAAGATAGCTGGATGAGACAGCCTGACTGGATTTAGTGTAGAGGATATCTTTTAGAGAATGCAATTAATTTATTTAATATCTTTTCTTATTTCCTCTATCAAAATCTTATCAGTCTTACAAAGTCCACTGCTGAACATTAGCCTCCCCAATAGATTACATTCTATTGGGTGCATTTGCCCATAATCCCCACGCTGGGCAGGCCGGGTTGGTGATCGCAGTTCCAGCCAGTACGCAGGATGACGCTGCTGCCCATCATCCGGTAGGATTTCTCTTCGTCTACTCTTACGACTCCTTGGTTTGTTTTGGTTGGTTTTGGTCACTCGAGGATCTACAGCTGCGTAGAGAAATTGCATCTCTCAATGACTTCTACCGGAACTACTATGGCGAGTGTTTTGAGGAGCTTTTCGATCTCATCCCGCCCTCTCCTTTCCTCTTTCGAACAACACGTGCTGGTTTTAGAAACCATCCTCACACTGTGCAGACTATCGGCACTCGAACCAAGAAATTTGGAAAGTCGTTTCTGAGCAAGACCACTAAGCTCTGGAATTCGCTGCCGGCTCATGTGTTTCCTATTTCCTATGATCCCGGCTCTTTTAAGCGGAGCGTGTTACGGCATTTTAGCAGGCCGACATGATTTGATGCGCTTTATATCGTGCTTATTTCACGGTATGAAGCGCTTTAATTTTTTTTTGGACTGCATCGACTGCTTACCATCAGGCAGGATGTAGTCATTATGACGTGTCACATTTAAAAAAAAAAATCTCACCTCGTTCGCCTTCCTCCTCTTGGCCACCAGCGATGCAGTGGTGATGAGTTGAATGGCGTACCGCAAGGACGTTTCTGTCGCCACTCGCGTCAGAACTGTCAACGCATCATTTGACATTTGACAGTCTTCCTCTTCACACCTATTGAGCAATTACGTGTTTATATTAATACATACATATGTTACCGGCCAAACCCGATTTTAGGACAAACTAGTACGGCCTAGTCCAAACTAATTTAGGTGGGCTGCAACTATTATAATAAAATGTTTTTTAATGGTAAGAGAAAAAAAAACTTCAATCTAACCTAAAAAGAGAAGTATAAGTATCTTTTTTTGGGTGAGGTTATTTATTTTCTTACCATTAAAAAACATTTTATGCAGCCTACTTAAATAAGTGTAGAATAGGCTATACTAGTTTGTCCTTATTTATATTGATACATAAGCGCTCGTAGCTCCGAGGTGCTTGGTGGTCGGAAATGATCACCGAAGTAAAGCAGAGTTCAGAGGTCAGTCCTTGGATGGGTGACCGTTTGTATGGCGTTTGATATCGAGCACTTCCGTGCTTCGGAAGGCACGTTAAACCGTTGGTAAAATGTGGTAGTCGTTAAGCCATGTTAGAGGCCTAATGGGCGACTTGAAATATTCTAACAGCAGGACGCCATACACCTGCCTCCGCCAATCCGCACTGGGTCCGCGTGGTGGAGTATGACCCAATACCCTCACACCTTGGTATGTGAGAGGAGGCTCGTGCTCAGTAGTAGGACGTTAATGGGCTGAGATGATGATGATGATTAATACATACATACATATACATACAATCACGCCTGTTTCCCCGAAGGGGTAGGCAGAGGCATAATATACGTAATAAACTTTTTTATCTATATATATAAAAGAAAGTCGTGTTAGTTACAGCACTTATAACTCAAGAACGGCAGAACAGATTTGGGCGAAAATTGGTAGGGAGGTAGCTTAGAGCCAGGAGACGGACATAGGATACTTTTTATCCCGTTCGACAGCGTTCCCGTGTGACTTGACATGAAACGTCAGTCACTATAAAACGTGATATAACAAAAAAGAATCAGGCTTGAAATAAAATAACGCAAATGACAGCTATGTAGTGACGTATGGATGATATTTGTAAGAAATCAAAATTCAAACTATTTCTGACTTCTTGGCGGGAATGTAAATATATGAATTTTGAAATAATTTTTTAGGTGAATTGAAGTGAAGTTTAATTAATAATGCCGCGAACAAGACTATCGAATCTTTACCGACAAAGCCGTAATGCAAGAAGAATACGAAATACTGAAAATGAAAGGACTGAAGAAGAACAAGAAATTGCACGTGAACATCGCCGCAATAGTATGGCTCGACTTCGTGCTTCTCAATAAATAATAATAAAAAAAAAGTGTCGTGTATCACAAAGTAATTAAGTGAAGAGCAACTTTGTTATAAAATATAGAAATAATAATGAATCATTAATGTAGGTATTTAATTTTTTTGTAATTTTGCAATAAAATAAAAACACAATCTGCTTATTTATTGCCATTAAGGCGAAAAAAAGTTCGCTGGGTCAGCTCGTTTTAAATAAAAACAAGTACTTTTTGACAGAGTTGTAGCGATCATACAATTTTTTTCCCCGACTTTTAAGACATTATTCTAGGCCAGTACCTGATACTTAAAACTAAATACCTGATATTGAGTATCTCCTTCAACTCCTGTTGAGTATAGGGTGTGGTGGGAACGATGATCATCCTGTCCAACAGATCCAGAGGTATACCATGAGGACTCTGGTAGTTGGTGCCTCGGATCCTGGTTATACCGCGGTTGGTGGCCATTATCACCACGGGTGCCGTTTCAGACTCCAAAGCGCGGTTCAGGAATGAGAAGCATTCTATGTCCAGCATGTGTGCCTGTTGAAAAAAAATGGTAATTTAAAAACTGTCTTTTAATAAACAACTTTTTTTAAATTTTTGGTTTGATTTTGTGTATGTGATATGTTTTGAGTAAATTGTTTGTGCAATGCTGTAACATGTTGAAACTATGTACTTTATATCTTAACATCCTAAAATAAGCATTAATATGTATGTTTTATTATAATATAATATAAGGCGTATTATAAGCCCCACACTTTGCCAATTATATAATTGGTCCCACGTAATAGGTGGCGAGCCTATTGCCGCTTATCGGGCACTGTTATGTTCGCCAGAGCCTCGTCCGTTGATCGGCAGGTGCACCACTTGCAGGTGAGGTTGGCTTGGGCTCCTTAGATGTTTCCCCCCCCGACTGGTCTCCACCTTGTCGTGGTGGGGGGGCTGAGTACCTCCCGGAGGCCGGGAAAAGGTAACACCCAGAGACTGACGACTTTGGGTGCCCTTAGTACTGACTACCGGGGGGGAAACTAAGAGGGACCTGAGGAGGGCGCAGCGGGTTGTCCCGTCAAGCAGCGCCAGGAGGGTCTCAGGCAGTGGGGGCAGGGGTCCTCTGCTGTCTAGCCATGGACCCTCCGAGAAGTCGGCCACATACGTTATGGTCGCACAAGGAGGTAGGAAGGGCGCGTCCACTGCGTCTCTCTGAGGAGGTCCTCCCGGTTTTGGTCCGGGGGACGTTGGCCGCGGGCGGGGTGTCAGACGCTGCAACCCAGGTACTGGCCCCCGCCTTTTTCTCAACAAGCGGCGGGCGTCGCGTCTGCCGGTGGTGAGTCCCACACCTCCTTTCGGTCCCGCTTTAACCGGAAGGTAGTGCGTAAACGCATTTTGTTACCGACGTAAAACAAAAAAAAAACAAAAAAAAGGGCTCTTTACATTAGATTTAGATTTAGTAGGATCCTTCTTCTTACTAAATATACAGACCTCATCAACAAACAGCACTCCCGGGATCATCTCCGCCTTCCCTTCTTCCCTCCACTCGGCTACTTTACTGTTTATCTGCTCACGGATTTCTGATTTTATCTCCCCGGTGTCACCTAAAAATACATCATTTATCATTCATCTGTGCCTTCAACACTCTTATGGTATTAAAAAAAAACAAAATTATTCATTTATTTATTTAATCAAACAAAACAAAATGCAACTTATGCAAACAAAGTAAAAACGAATTAAATAAATTTATAAACTAAGTTACACCTCAAACTATGTGTTCATACATATAAAGCATATTTAAGACAGGTAGATTAACCATATGTTTTAAGAGTAATTAAATTAAAAATATAAATACAATTAATAATAAAAATTATTTATTCAAGTTTGGCTCAAAAGACCTTTTATGAAGGTCAAAACTTAAAAATTAACGCGCCCATTCACTGCGGGCGGGAACTTGATCGTAAATGAACGGGCAAGAAAATCGTCACGGTTAGTTTTTTCTCCCGCCAGTTACAAGAAAATGTACTTAGTAGCAAAACAATTTGACAAGTCTACAAAAACCTGTGTTCTGCGGTCACAAGATTTAAAATAAAAGAAGAAAATAACTTTTTTTACAAAAGATGCAATATCTTATAAGCCCATTTATCATTACAGTCAGGCGGTCTTCCTTGGCGGTATTCCTTGAGGACTCTGGTAGTTAGTTCTATTTTAACCGTCACTCTTTTAATGAATGATTTATAATAAATAATAAATATTTTCTGACAATTACACCAATTATTTAGTTCCAAGATAAGTATCATTAAGAACTTGTGTTATGGATACTAAATAACGGATAAACATACTTTCATACAATTTTTTATGATAAAAAAATACTTAATATGAATATTAATATTTGTTAACATGAATATTTGTTCTGGTCTGGGTGTATACCTATGTATTAAAATGTGTCCTATGTGGGAATCGACCCCGGGTGCAGAGTGCGGGTATACTCGCCACCACGCCATATTGGTAATATGAAATAAGACTTACCAGAAAACAGTGCGAGGAACCCATGAGTTCTAGAGTTAATAACATCAACTTCATGAAGAGTAACGGTATGAACTACTTCCTTGCGTTTCTGCAGTTCACCTTCAGGGCATTGGACAAAACGAGCCTGTTGACCTATAAGGGAAATAATAATAAAATATAGTGATTTCAGATTTACAACACATAATTTCACATATTTAGACTTGTAACATTTGAAGTAAATATGGACTATTTTTAACTGTATAACAACTTGAATTAACGCTATTATCATGTGTCTTTTTTCGCTTCGGGGTCAGAAGCGAAAAAAGACTGACATATGATGACTGACTGACATTATAATGACTGACTGACATTATAATGACTGACTGACATTATATTGACTGAATGACATTATAATTACTGACTGACATTATAATAACTGACTGACATATGAGGACTGACTGACATTATAACGACTAATTGACATATTATGATGACTTATCTTGATCAAAATATTATTATAACGTTACCAGGCAGTGATCTAAATTGAACCTTATGCAGTTAAGTTAAGGTAAAAACCAATGAAAGATTTCAACATGCTCTGCCTGTTGTACGGTTAATATTTTAAGACAGGAATTAGAAAAATGATATAAAGCGAAGTTCCTGCCCTTTATTCATGAGATCGAGGGTTCGATACTCAGACATAGCTAATATTTATATCTTTACATAAAAGCTTAAGATGTATACGGATCCTACCAAGACCTAAGGAGCCCAAGCCAACCTCACCTACAAGTGGTGCCGATTAACGGACGAGGCTCTGGCGAACATAACAGTGCCCGGTAAGCGGCAATAGGCTCGTCACCTATAACGTGGGACCAACTATATAATTGGCGAAGTGTGGGCGTATAATATGCCTCTGCCTACTCTTTCGGGGAAACAGGCGTGACTGTATATATAAAAGCTCACCTGTCGCATCGTAGTCTCTTGCCCGAGCAAAACTCCTTCCAAGTTTGTTTATTTTTCCTGTCGCTTTGTCTATTGTTATCACGTCTCCTGCTTGTATCTGCAAAACAAAACAGTTCTTGTGAATCCCGCATTTTAGTCTAGGGCACAACTGGGGACCTAGTTGTACTCTAAACTTACACTTAGGGCTCAGGGTCTGCTCACTGGTCGACCAGATTTAAGTGAATCTCAGTTATTAGGAATCCAAACACAGAAGCAAATATGTAATTACATAGTTAGGATTTATTATAACTCAAAGACACAAGTGTGTTTTTCAATGTATATTAAGTACGGACAAATCTTTATGTGCATGAACATGAATATTTGTTCTAGGGGCCTACCGCCGAATTCGATGGATTACCGGTAATCCATCTAGATCAAACTTTGTTTTGCGTTCATTAATCCGTACCGGGGAATCTGCCGACAGCCACCTCACATTCATGACCTTCAGTCCGTGACAGACCAATAGTTAAATGGAGAACGCCATTTTGTTTCGATTTCCATGAGTTCGGCGTTACGACAGAATCAATTCGAAATCCATTTTGCCTTATAATCGATTGCCATCGAACTCGGCGGTAGGCCCCCTGGGGGCCTACCGGCGAGTTCTATGGATTACCGGTAATCCATCTAGATCAAACTTTGTTTACGTTCATTAATCCGTACCGGGGAATCTGCCGGCAGCCTCCTGTAATTCATGACCTTCAGTCCGTGATCTGTCAATAGGTAGTCTAGTGAAGTGACAAATTTAATAAATGATTATGTTTTGCGTTTTGCTGACACATTTTTATTTGAATATTAACAATTTGTAATATAATAAAAACAAAAACACAGATAGAGTTTGTATAGATAGGCTTTTGTTAAAACAATGTTATTTTATACTAATCACTTTGTAAAGTCTATAAAACGTAACAGTAACGGATAACGAAACGCAGTTTATATCTCTAGTCTCAAGTTTAAAAATAAAAAGTAAAGAGGTTATGAAAAGTAAACAACAATAAACCGACGGCGTATTTATATACTTGTATTTTACTTATTTGAATACATATGACTTCAGTAACCAGCAACACATAAAAACAAGTGAAATTAGACGCCGCATAAAGAGTAACAATGTACTTAGGTACCAATAAATGATACGCAACATTTCGGCGACGCTATAAGACGGAAGACTAATATGTAAGGAAGCTATGTTATTGTGTGCTTCATCACTAATCATCCCTACACATGAGGATCTAGACCCTGAGTCATGAGGAATACGAATAAATAGAGATTTAAACGAGCGAACTCAACAGTACTTCATATTTTCATAATGTCGCACCCATCGCTAATTTATTTGGAAATTCCTATGTCCACAAATAAGTTTATTGAAGTAAGGAGTTGGACCTATTTAATGTTATAAGTAATCGTTTTTTGTTATTATTGAACCATTTAATGAACATAGCTCAATAGTGAGTTGGTGTTTGAATCGTCATGCTTGATTTGTTTCAGATGCCAGTGCAATAACATGAGTCAGTTGAGTAATGAAGAAGTTCACTTGCAACATAATTTTGATTTTGCCACCAGTTGCTTGAGATGCCAAGCTCAGTTATTACCAAAGCATTTGGACATCTATCTGGGACTCTGTGGGATCCCAACTAAAAAGGCTTGATGTAAGTACTTACATATTGTCAATTTAAGAATACAGAAAGTGAAAACAATACATACACTTTTTTTAATTTAATTGATTTGACTTCAAAGGACTATTACAGACCTTTTGCATACATCTAAAACTAAACATCATAATTTTGTTTCATTATCTTACTCGACTGCAATGAAAACTCAATAATCATACAAATATGGTGCATGAAGTCACTGATCAATTTAGACAGAATGAAAATATGTGGTGAGGCAGAGAGTAATTATATAGGTGACTAAGCATTGAAAACCAACATTTACTATATGTGACTTGAAGGATCATAGTGTTCTATGCCTTATCACCAGAGGTCGGAATTAGGTAGAGTTATTTATGTACTTGCATCGAAATGTTGATATTAATGTGGACCTTCCCGGGATTTCAAATGGATTTCAAATGGGAGTGCTCCGCATTTTCGCTATTGTATTCTTTTGTTCTCACAAGCTATGTAGTGCGAACAATAAACGTGGCAACATCGCGCGTGTGCGTATTGGAATTTTGCAACTTCGGTCATCCAATATCATTGATGTAAGTTTGGCAACGTCGCGCGTGCAGTAGTCTAAATTAAAAAAGTAAAAGTAAATAACTTTTTATTAAAAAGTAACAGGATTTTTCTATTCTTTAAAATTAATCCCGGGATTTGAGGCATATCCACTATATTCTTTCGCTGTGTGAAATCAGTGTAAGTACATAAATAACTCTACCTAATTCCGACCTCTGCTTATCACTTTATCGTGTAGTGTTTAGCATTTTTAATTTTACTTATTTTTAAATATATTTAAGAAGCATAAACATCTTAAATAAGTTAACAAGTTTAACACCAGCAGTCCCAGTCCAGCCCAGATCAGCAGGACCAATCTTTCTAGTAATTCTATTGTTTGTCGATCACTTACTGTTTAAAAATTTAAAATTGTTTTTTTCTTTTCAGAAAACCGACTTAAAATGCATGCCCCTTCTTGGTCTTTTCATAGAGATGGAGCAAGCACTTGAACCTTGGAAGCCGTTAACTTTTTGCTTCAAATAGAAAACAAGAGAAATATTATACGGGTTGTATCACTAAATTGATTGTATCTTAAAGGATCTTTGACAATAATAATAAGGCAGATAAAATGTAATTACTATATTAAAGAGAATACCTATGTTATAAAATATAATACCAGACTTTTATTTGAAATGTTTAGTGGTACCTTGTTTAAGTACAACAATTGAAATAAAACACAAAATAATTTGTTTAGTTGTTAATATCAAATTAGCAAGAACCTTCAGGAGTTTGCAATTATTTACTCCCATCCAAGTGAGGGTTTCAAATGGAATTTTGACATAACATGGAGCCATGAGTAAATCATAAGTATTGAAATACATTCAACATTAACACCATATACATAGGAGCTTAATACATAGATACATTTTCATAGCAATATTTCAGAAATATTATAAAAAATTACATTTGACGTGGCTTAAATACCAGAATTCACCTAAAATATTTCATCCTAATTATGTACAGACAAGCTTAATACATAGCAACATTTTTAATTGAAACATTACAGGATCATTACTTACATACAAAATCTTGTTAATTAACATAATTCACCTGAAGTATTTCAGCTTAAATATTACATAAACTTATTAAATACATAACATTTAACTTAATTATTTTAACTTGGATCGTTCTGCCTTCTTGGTATTTCATGAAGGTTTGTAATAATTCTTTAACCTCTAAGATAGCACATAATCAGACATATAATTTTAAATTTGAAGCTTGATATAGCATGGAACTATAAATAAATTGTTTAATATGAAATTAATAAATAAGCACATAGCCATAAAAATAATTCTGTACTTGAAACTTGGTATAACATGGAACTATAAATAAATAGATTAATTCGAAATTGATAAATAGGCACACAGACATAAATATAATTTTGTACAGGAATTTAGGTTTAACAAGGGGCTGTGAGTACATTGTTGTTTGGAATTTTGACATAACCTGGTGCCATGAGTAAATTATAAGTATTGAAATACATTCAACAATAACACCATATACATTAGAAGCTTAATACATAGATACATTTTCACAGCAGTATTTCATAATTATTATAAAAAGTTACATTTGAAGTGGCTTAAATACCATAATTAAACCAAATTATTTCATTTTAATAATGTACAGACAAGCTTAATATAGAAAAACATTTTAATTGAAATATTTCAGGATCATTACTTACATACAAAATCTTCTTAATTAACATAATGCACCTGAGGTAATTCAGCTTAAATATTATATAAACTTATTAAATCCATAACATTCAACTTAATTATTTCAACTAAGATCGTTCTGCTTTCTTGGTATTTCATATAAGGTTTGTAATTCTTCTTTAACCTGTAATATAACACATAATCAGACATATAATTTTATATTTGAAGCTTGTAAAAGCATGGAACTAAATTGTAGTATGTTAGTAGTAAGTAATTGTAGCATGGAAATAAATGAACTGTTTAATATGAAATTAATAAATAAGCACACAGATATAAACACAATTTTGTACAGGAATTTAGGTTTAACATGGTGCTATAAGTAACTTGTTTAAAAGTACATATAAAAAGTTCTCCCTATGTGTAACATTAAATGGTTCATTTGTGAGAATTTAAAGAAATAATGAAAACTTACATACATAGTCTTACATTTCTATTGGTCCTGAAACACATCCTCAAGTCTTTTGGCTCATTTAGGGCATTTGTTATCTCTGCTAGACCATTAGAAACTGTCAGCTTAGTTTATAGTTGTTGCTGACTGTGTGTTTCTAATTACTGAACAGATAGTACTGGAGATCAGCCAATATCTGCAACAAACACACACAGGTATAATATGTTATAGTAGCACATAATTTTATTTACAAGTTTATGTATCACAGGTGTATATTGAATTTAATTTACTATGATACCTTGATCTCTAGTTGCATTGCCGCAGAAAGTTGGCCCTATGTCAAGTATGGCCCTAAATCAAAGCATTATGTGCGAATTGCATCTTTACTTAAGCGAACATTATGTATAAACTTACCTCTAACAAAAAACAATAAACTTGGAATACAACGATCAGAAGGTTTGCTGGCCAAATTAATGTTACAAATCTTATTAGGAATAGCTGTGTGTTTACCTGTGACTCATGTGGTAAGCATAGGCTAGATAATATCTTGCAGTATTCTGCGATTGATTCGCCCGAGGTTTTGAAGATGGTGTTCTTCAGCAGGAGCCCACAAATTGTTATAGTGAATCCTCACACGTAGAAATGATTGAATAGTTAAAAATGTTATAGTTTTAACACAAACAGCAACAAAATACAGCAGAAAACATGAAAAAAATATTGAACTCGACTACTACAGAACGCTCGATATCAACTGTCAGATCGCGCGGCCGTTTTTTGCTAAAAACGAAACCCATGTAACTCGGCGGTGCCGATGTACTGTCAAATATCACGTAAATCCTTCAAAATTTGTGTCTAAATCGAGAACGCCATTTTGTTTCGATTTCCATGAGTTCGGCGGTACGACAGAATCGATTCGAAATCAATTTTGCCTTATAATCGATTGCCATCGAACTCGGCGGTAGGCCCCCTGGTCTGGGTGTTTTTCTATGTATATTAAATATGTATTTTCAAAACAATAAAAGTATTTAAGTATGTTTATCCATAACACAAGTTATTTAGTATCCATAACACAAGTTCTTAATGATACTTATCTTGGAACTAAATAATTGGTGTAATTGTCAGAAAATATTTATTTATTTTATTTAAGTAATCAAGTTTACTTAGTTTAGGTAGATAATACTTTAATTGACTGCATTTCTAACCCAATTTAAGTTCGTAAAATAGTGGCGCGTTAGTCCAAAGTAAGTGCGGGTATACTCGCCACCACGCCATATCGGTGGCCAAACTATAATAGTAATGACTATTTACAGTCTGTTAGTTACCTTTTCCTTAAGCAGTGAGTCGATCATCTTTGCCCCCATATCGTAGTTAGTTTCCATATCAGTGGTCTTTAGTGTGAGTCGACCGACTCTCGCGCCACCGCCTCCCGCTGCCCTTTCCACCACCACTTCTACTACTTCACCTTCAATTATCTCTGATTCTTCCCTGAAAACAGTTTTTTTTTTTACAAATATCTCCATTTAATTTGAATTTCCTATGTGTTGGACTGCATACGCTTTCTGTAACAGCAAGCCTGCAGTACTCTATGGTTTGATGTCATTGGATTGTGGCGTGTAAAAAAATCAAGACGTCAATAAAACGTCTTGATTATAAAAATAATAGAAAAATATTGAAGCAATAGCTAATAATAATTCTTTATTTGACAAAAGTACACTGGAGAAATTAAAAATAAAACTCCCATACTAGGCTAAGCCTGTATCATGGGAGTTTTTAAAGAGATAACTTTAAGTACATTTCACCTAATGCGACGCCATACGTCTATGTAAAGATTAAAGATATTACAAGTATTAGCGTTCAAGAACACTATAATCAGCTCGGCTCGTTATAGTCTATATCTTCCCAAAGGAGTAACTTTTGCAGGACGTCAACGTAAAGTCTGATTGAGATAATTTCTTGTAAGTGTTAATAATTATTATAATTCCAACGGGATATTACTGTAATTGCATATATCTGCCTTAAATTAATAAATATCATTTTTAGACACCGCCAATTCGATTATAATATAACGGTGACGCTACTACAAGGTTGTGTCGTGGGAATAACTGTCAGTGTCATAGGGATCAAGGTTCGCCGAGCTGATTATAGTTCTCTTTGTTAACAAAAAATTTAATAAAAACTAAGAAATAGTAGGGTAGCCAGAAAAATAATAAGTCACCTCAGACGGAATGACGCGAGAAGTAACGCTAATCATTGGGTGTGGTACAGTTTATGTAACACAGCGGCTTGAGAATTTTTGTGCTTTTAATGTTGTTTCTCTTTTCAGGTTAGTAATTATTTACTTTGTAACATAGAAATAAGATGTGTTTATAGAAATACTAGCTGACCCGGCAAACGTTGTTTTGCCATATTAACTTAAAAATTTTAAAAAAAATTAGGGATGGACTACCCCTAACATTTAGGGGGATGAAAAATAGATGTTGGCCGATTCTCAGACCTACTCAATACGCTCACAAAATTTCATGAGAATCGGTCAAGCCGTTTCGGAGGAGTATGGGAACGAAAACTGTGACAGAATTTTATATAATTATAAGATGATACCTACTACCTCGTAGTAACTCTCGTCGCTCGTAGCTCTGCGGTACTAGGTGGTCGGAAACGATCACCAAAGTACAGCAGAGTTTACAGAGGTCAGACCTTGGATGGGTGACCGTTTGTGTGGCATTTGATATCGAGCGCTTCCGTGCTTCGAAAGGCACGTTAAGCCGTTGGTCCCGGTAATCACTAAATGTGTCGTTAAGCCATGTTAGAGGCCTAATGGGCGGCTTGATAAATTCTAACAGCAGGACGCCATACACCTGCCTCCGCCAATCCGCACTGGGTCAGCGTGGTGGAGTATGACCCAATACCCTCGCACCTTGATATGTGAAAGGAGGCTCGTGCGTGACTAAAATCCACCGAACTTAGCAGGGTTCACAAAGTCTTTGAGGGTGGCATTTAATACTGGGCGCTATTGTGGTCTTGAAGGCACTTTTATGGTAGCCTTGGTTTTCACTATTTGTGGTAGCTGTTAAGCCAAGAGTTCCTATTGAACAGCATGTAAAATTCTAACAGCAGCATGCGGCCCATACATCTTGATATGTGAGAGGAGGCTCGTGCTCAGTAGTGGGACGTTAATGGGCTGAAATGATGATGATATTGTTCTATGTTCAGCAGTGGACGTCAGATAGCTGAGATGATGATGATGATGATGAATGACTTCATAAAAGTTGCAGGAAGCTATTGGATCAAAGCTGCACATTCTATGTTCTGGATTCATCAATTGTCAATCAATTGTTATGGAGAAGTTGTGTGGAGACAAATTCTAACAGTGGATTATGTCTTTAAAAATTATAACAGAACTATTATAAAAATGCAGACATACTTGATTCTTATCCCAATTGATTTTCTGATGGCTTGTGTTAATGCTTCAGTTTTACTCATTTCCAATGAGAATATTTCAGATCCTGTGGACAACATGATGTTATAAATATGTTCAAAAAATAATACTTTTGATACTACAAAAGTTGACTACCAATACAGTGTGGTGGCGAGTATACCCGTACTTCACTCCTGAGATCACAGTTTCAAACCCAAAGCAGGATAAATATTTGTGAGCATAAAAATTAATATTTGTTCTGGTCCGGGTGTTTTATAATTTCGATGCTGGAAAGGCAACCTTGCTTATGCACCATTTGGCTACTTTACAGGAGAGCGATTCAAATAATGACAATTTCCAAAAAAAATATAAATAAATTTGTTTTTTGTCAGAATGTCAGTCAAATGAATGCCAAAAATGGTCAGAATTGGATGAAACCGAGATCTGCAGATAGAAAAAAATCAGGCAATTCTAATGATATATATAACTAATTATCGCAAATTTGGCGCATAAGCAAGGTTGCCTTTCCAGCATTGATATGACTATATATGTTTTTTAATTTCTTTAATATTAAATCAACAATGTATAAAAGACTATTTCAAAAGACATAAAAGTAGGTAAAAGGTTTGTCACTTTTAAATGAATCCCGTCACCATGTACTAGTATTTAAATCTTGTAAGGTAAACACGATTTAAATTGTAATTGTATCAGTAATTCTAGTTTCAGTACTTAAAAAAGAATTTTATTCTTACCAGCCATGCTTGTGAAAGGTGTGTCTGGCCCAAGAGCTTGAGCGAGCCCCATGGCTATAGCAGTCTTGCCCGTTCCCGGCTGGCCAGCTAGCAGAACTGCACGCCCTGCTATCTTTCCTGTAGATTTACCAATATATTACATGCTTTATAAATGTAAAGTGAATTATAATGGGCCTTACTGTAGCTAACAAATATATTACACTATTGAGAACAGCCTTTTATGAACCATGACGAGAGGGTCATACTCTATCACACAACCCAGCGTGGATTGGTGAGGGCAGGTGTGTGCTGTCTTGCTTTTGCATTTTTTTACATACATACACGCCTGTGTCCCTGAAGGGGTAGGCAGAGGCATATTATACACCCACACTCAGCCAATTATATAGTTGGTCCCACTTAATAGGTTGTGAGCCTATTGCTGCTTACCGAGCACTGTTATGTTCTTCACTTCCTTGTCCATTGATCAACAGGTGCACTACTTACAGGTGAGGTTAGCTGGGGCTCCTTAGGTCTTGGTTGTATCCCTTCTATATATTTTTTAAGTCACCTTTAACTAAGCCACAAAGTGCAAATTAGTGGAGGTAGGTGCATGGCATCCTGCTGTTAGATATTTTGAAGCTACCTGTAACTAAGCTGGACATTTCCACCTAAAGTAATGAACAGAACCAGGACTATAGCTTCACATGCCTAATAAAGCACAAAAGTGCTCAATGTTAATTGCCAGACCAATAGACCCACCTATTTGTGTGTTTTCACATAAAGCAAAACCTACATAGGTTCAATCATAACTAAAATTTTAAAAAACATGTGAAAATATAATAACCAGCTAGGTAACCATAGCAACAGATTTATTTAATTTATCAATAACCTCTAAACCTTACCTTCTCGAATCATCTGTAGAATGACTCCGGCGGCCTTCCTGGCCATTTTCTGGCCCACCATGCCCTGGGACACGGCACGGGGCTCCAGAGAATCATCGAGGCCTAAACCGCGAATGTGAGAATGGGCTCCAATTCGCTCAATTCGCGTTATAGAGCGCACTTCCTGCACTTGAGCTGCCGCAATCGACTGTAAATAACAATTAAAACCATGTACTTTGTAGTTCTAAGCGTAAATGCTTTAAAAATGTGCTTACAGAGAAATAAGTTTTCAGGTTATTTAGCTTCGATTTTTCTTTTACAATTTCTGCTATGGTGAAAATTACAGTTTAAGTATGTAATACTTACAGCCATTTTAGCGGTTGTGAGTCAAATTTCAGAAAGTTCGAATTTACTTCACAACGAAATGTTACGCCGAAAAACAAAACAATACAAGAAAGAACGCAATGCAACCGCCTCACCTCACTATAACAAATTAACAACTGACAGTTGACATTTTTCTTTAATATTTTGTATACTTTATGCCTTGATATACTGCCTAGTCCTAAGTTTTCTTTCAAATTAATTTGAATATATTATGTTAATTTACTTAAAATGAAAACAATCTGAAAAGTTTTTTAAGCGTCAGCTTTTGTTTATTATTATTGTAAAAGTCTAAATATTACTTTTCAGCAAGTAAATATATGTGGAAACTTATACAATGACTGGAATCATAATAACAATAGATGGGCTTAAGATATTTTATTACAAATCATGGGAGAACTAAAGAAGTATATATTATAAGCAAAGCATATTTTAAAAAAGCTACTAGGTAGTTTGACTACTTACAGCCTACGCCGGAGAGAAAAAGAAACCGAAACTCGCTCGATTGACATTGACAGATTTGACAGTTCATAAAAATTTCTGTAATTCGCGTGATTTTTATCAAATTAATTAAATAAAACCACAAAATGTTTGCCGTCAGGAATCTTATCAGGGGCAATGCTCAGTTTGCCAAAAATGCTGTTATTCCCAAGAGAAACATGACTGTTATCGCCACTCCGGCTAAAAATAAGGTTTCCACTGGCGTGAGTATATACTCATATTTTTTTTGTTAAGTACTTAATTGATAAACCTATCACCATATAGTTATTTTTCGTTTGTTAAACCATTGATACTTTAAGTCAAACTTAAGCTAAAGTCGAAGCATAAGTTAGCGTTATTGTAATTTATTGTTACGTAATTTTTGAGTGCTGTGATAGGTTATCTTATGATGTCTCAGATAGCTACCTGAAAAAATCGATTATTATATTTCAGTGACCTCCTTAGCTAATAGTAAGTCATTCATGCTCCTCAAGACAAAGTAAACGATTACTGAAGTTAAGCAGCGTTAACAGATGTCTGTGAATCATCATATCAGCCTTATAAAGTCTACTTCTGAACATTGGCCTCCCCAATAGATAACATTATATGGGGGTAATTGCCCATTATCAGGACAGGCAGATTGGTGTTCGCAGTTCAAGCCAGCACAAAGACTGCTGCCTATCAGCTGGTAGGCCGATATCGCACAGTACTTCTAGAACCGTACCACACTGCACATAGTAATAATAATAAATAAATAAATATTTTCTGACAATTACAGCAATTATTTAGTTCCAATATTAAGAATCATCATCATTAAGAACTTGTGTTATGGATACTAAACAACGGATATACATACTGAAATACTTTTTTTTTTGTAAATACATACTTAATATAAATAGGAAAACACCCAACAAATATTCATGTTCATGCACTCAAAGATTTGTCCTGTGTGGGAATCAAACCCACGATGAGGCCTAAACTGCGACAAACTGCACTGCTGCCTCAGCCAATCCGCCCTGGGTCTTAGTGGTGGAGTGTTAACTAAATCAGTCTCACCTTGGTTCATTACAGGAGGCTGTTGTTTAGTTGTTAACAGAATATGATGACAAAGCACCTTAAAGTCTACTTCTGCTTCAGCAAGACCTGGGTCTTAGTAGACTAGGTTCTAGATCTGTTGCTACCCATCCCTTTTTTATGGTCCTACACAAATATTTCTAATTGTTGAACAATTGATTGATTGCAGGAAGTTATCGCCCTCTCCACCGTTATGATCTTCGGCTGGTGTGCTATCCCTGCCTGGGTCCTCTACAACATGAAGAACTACCGCGACAAGAACTAAGTGTTATTCCTTATAATGTAGTCAAATGATAGGAGTATTAAGTTATTGTAAGTAAAAGTGATTTAACAAGCTTTTTGTTGTGTTTCTTTTATATTTCTGACACTGTTGTCTCATGGGGGAAGTTTAAGACTGCCTTTCTGACTCTTTAGTCTTGAGGATGGACGACTCAGAACGTCCTATAAAAGTATAAAGGGGACTCATAAAGTTAAAGTTTGTTTATCAATAACATAAAAGAAAATCAGTATTTTAAATGTTTGTTCAATGATTATTTAGTGAAATGAACATTTTAGCTTGGGTCAGTTGAAATGTTCATAATTTTGAGTCCTTGTTCAATAATAATTGTGATTGTTAGTCACTAAGAGTTGAAATGTTCATAATTTTGAGTCCTTGTTCAATAATAATTGTGATTGTTAGTCACTAAGAGATAAAAAATTCAATGAATAACAAGTTACAGTGAGATTTTTCATTTTAAAATAAAAACAAGTATTTTATGACTGAGTTGTGAAGTTTTTATTGTATTGTAAAGAAGACATGTTTCAAGTAAATATGGAATAAAATATCTGTCAAATGACTCCCACGGCTATAATGACAGGTCATTCACTCTTCACGAAATTCAGGTTTTGAACAAATTCCTGAGCTCAAATTGGAATCAAAACTTCACGACTGTTATTATGTCTGCTGTGGAAATCAAACCCATGATCTTAGGAGCATAGTGAAATAATACTGCGACATGTTTGTCATAAAAAGCTTTGTTAAAATAAATAATGATATATGTACCTACAACATTATGTAGATATTACATTTTTAAAACCACATTATAAATGATTTGCTACAAAAATATGTACATTTAGAGGTCGTATTTACATTTTTATAACAATAAAAAACATTACATAAACCATAGACTAAGTAGAGAAACTATCAAAAATGGCGACGACATAACAAAGATGGCGGAACTTTTGATTGGCAAGCATTCCTTCTCCAACCATTCATAGTCTTCTTTCAAGCCTCTTTCCAAGAGTATTGGTCCCAATGTATTCAATACTCGTTCATGGTAATCGTTAATGAATTTGATCTGCGAAAGAATTAAAAACAATTAATTTGGTCAGAATAAAAGTTTTTTTAAAATCTTAATCTTAGAATAATTACACCTAGAATCCCAGTACGCGTCGTCAAAGTGAGGCAACTCAAACCTAGCCATATGGGCTAAGTTCGTTACGCGGCCCGTCAGTGCTCAAGGTCGTGCCGTATTGAAAACTACTCCTGATATTTTTAGTAAAAACGACGGTTTGCGCTATGAACGGCTATCACAGTAAGTCAGAAAAGCACAAGAAACAGGTAAATTATGCGTTTGAACTTAATTTTTTATCTAACTAAATTTTAGGACTTCTTGGCGGGAAAGTGAAGAGTCATGTCTGCAGTTTTGTTTTATTTTCTAAAATTTGTGATATTTCTAACATTAATGTGTAATAACGGTGGATTATTAACCGTTAAGTGTTTGTGAATATATATGAGTGTTGATAAATCAAACAAAACAGTGCAACATCACTTTTCAAATTTTCTCTCAAGGAGTCCATGTGAGATCTCAGTATAGTCCCACATTTTTACTGAGGACTCAAGGGACTTAGAGGAGGGTATCTCATTTACCATTTATCATATTTATCACCATTCATTCTCATTTACTATGAATTATATATTATTAATATATCACTTACTTGACACTGGCTAGATGTGCTAGACGCACAAAGCCATTATTTAAAAGAAAAAAAAAAACTAAATTTTATTCGTTATTCGACCATGCCAGTCCCATCGTAACAATTCTATGTACTAAACTGATAAAACATCTCTAGCCATCTTTGTTGTCGGTTTTGCTGGGATTGGGTGATACATGCCTATATCCCACCGATTAATCTTGTACTGTATACAACGCTGTATAACAACTGTATGAAAGATAAAGAAGATTTATTTTTCAAAAGTAGTATACATTCGAGTTTTTATGTGTACCTAAAACACATAAAAAATGTGAAAATGTGGTGAGAAGCGCTCGTAGCTCTGCGGTGCTCAGTGGTCGAAAACGATCACCAATGTGCAGCAGAGTTTACAGAGGTCCCTCCTTGGATGGGTTACCGTTTGTGTGGCATTTGATATCGAGCTTCCGCTTCCGAGCTTTGCAAGGCACGTTAAGCCGTTGGTCCCAGTTATCACTAAATGTGGTAGTCGTTAAGCCATGTTAGAGGCCTTATGGGTGGCTTGAAAAATTCTAACAGCAGGACGCCATACACCTGCCTCCGCCAATCCGCACTGGGTCTGCGTGATGGAGTATGACCTGATACCCTCACACCTTGATACGTGAGAGGAGGCTCGTAGCAGTGGGACGTTAATGGGCTGTGATGATGAAATATAGTGGATTTTTAGACATTCTACTTCGACAACGTGTAAAAGTGTGAATTGTGATTTATCAGTGTTTATTCCAAAGTCTCCCTTGCTTTCATGGGGTTCCACTTTGACTCGACTTAAAAATGAGAGACTTTACTTGACTTTAACTATGACTAAATGACGAAAACCCTGCATTTATGCAAATAACTTTAAGCCGTTACGTGACGTTTCGAACATTTATAAATAAAATAAAAATCATTTATTTTCAGACCAAAGATCCATAGATTGTTAGCAAACAACTTTATTTATATAATTACTTGACCCTGCCAAATACTCTAAACACAGTTTTGTTTCTTTTTCAAAAATTTGTGATATTTCGAACATTTATGTGTATGTATAACGGTGGATTATTAACCGTTAAGTGTTTGAACGTACATGAGTGTTGGTAAATGAAACAAAACAGGGCAACATCGCTTTTCAAATTCTCTTAAGGAGTCCATGTGAGATCTCAGTATAGTCCCACATCTTTACTGAGGATTCAAGGGGTTTAGGGGAGAGCATCTAATTTATCACCTTTTTACTACTCATTCTCATTCACTATTTATTAAATATTATTAATATATATATAACTTGCAAACATACATAATATCACGCCTGTTTCCCCGAAGGGATAGGCAGAGGCATACCATACGCCCACACTGCGCCATTTATATTGTTGGGCCCACGTATTAAGTGGCGAGCCTATTGCAGCTTTCCGGGAACTTTTATGTTCGCCAGAGCCTTGTCCGTTGATCGGCAGGTGCACCACTTGCAGGTGAGGTTGCCTTGGGCTCCTCAGATCTTGGTCGGAGCCATATACTCAAATACTACCTACTTTACTTTATTCAAAACCTAAGGTATTTTATTCAATACTAACCTCAAATGCAGTTAGTAAATCCACATCAAGACAGGCCGTCTGCTGCGGGGCCAGCGATATGAAGTGGAAGCCCAGCGCTCCAGCTCCTGAGAAGTTGCCCACCAGACCTTTGGCCTGGAAACAAAAGCATTTTGTAAGATGATGAAAGAAAAGTAGACGACACTAAGATGCCTATGCGATGTTCAGATTGTTAGTCTGAAAAAGTTTAAGATCTAATCTTACATACATAAGGTCACACCTGTTTCCCCGAGGTAACCAGAGTGTTATACGCCCACGTTTCGCCAATTATACTTTAAGTCCCAATTTTGGTGACAAACCTATTGCCGCTTACCGGTAACATAAAGGTTCGCCAGAGCCTCACCCGTTGATCGGCAGGTGCAACACTTGCAGGTGAGGTTGGCTTGAACTTCTAAGGAGGTTCGATCCCTATACACTCTGATCATCTAATCTTGCCCTGTCCTTCATCTCCCGATACCTAATTATACTTTTGGTCCCAATTTAGGTGACAAACCTATTGCCGCTTACCGGGAACTTATAGGTTCGCCAGAGCCTCACCCGTTGATCAGCAGGTGCAACACTTGCAGGTGAGGTTGGCTTGGACTCCTAAGGAGGTTGGATTCCTATACACTCTGATCATCTTGCCGTCTTTCATCTCCCAATGCAGCAGCAATTGTGTTTCGCTTCACAACATCACGATATATCTTTCTGCTTTCGGTGCTGGTGCGCTCATGCAAGGAACGCCCACATTAGATTTTTTCTTGTATATGTAATTTGGTTTGAGTGCTAACAATCAGTACAATATGAGGATTCCTAAGACTAGGACGTGTAGTTTGAGATAGGGCGACACATGTAGTGGTTTATAGAAATTAACATCATATCGGCGGCCACATACAGTCCACTACAGAACTTTAGCGCCTCCACAAAGATTACACACATACATAATGTCACGCCTCTTTCCCGTAGGGGTAGGCAGAGATCAAATCCTTCCACTTGCTACGATCTTGGCACACGCTTTTAGCTTCATTCACACTCATTAACCTCCTCATACACGCCCGTCGGTTTAGGGTACTTTTGACCTGCCCTTTCTCCAAACACTATTGTGGGTATTAGCCCATAATCAGCACACTGGGTAGGCGGTTGGTGATCGCAGTTCCAGCCAGTACGCAGAAAGATAATGGACTACAGTGACGTCACGTGAGATGAAAGGGGATGGCACTATTTTAAGGCGTACCACACGACACAAATTATGGCAATTAAACGATTTTAACATTTGCTGACAGCTATCTCTATCATCATATCCTAGCATTATTCCGGTTGCCCTAGACTTAAGCTTAGGGCCAGGGTCTGCTCACTGGTTCAACCAGATTTGACTGAATTTCAGTTATCATGTGAAGCGACTGCCGTCTGACCTCCGCAACAATGAGGAGGTTACTGATTGTGAATGTAGCTAAAAGTGTGTGCCAAAATCGTAGCAAGTGCAAGGATGCGATCTCTGCCTATCTCTACGAGAAAGAAGCTTGACATTATGTATGTATATGTCACCGTAAAATTGTAAATGACGTTAAATTATAATCTATCCCGCGATATTGTAATCTGTCGAGAAATTGTGATCCGTAACAAACTGCTCACAATTTAACGCATTATTTTTCGATAGATTATAATCTATCGAAGACAAACCGTCAGATTGTAAAATGGCATGCGACAGAACGCACCTCGCGCTCTGATTGGTTGAACTTCATGTTCCCCGCTCAGCCGACTCAACAAAACTCTGAATTTTGCGTATTCATAGTTTTGTTGACAGACAGACTCAATATCTGACATTGTAAATATTATTAAATAAGATATCAAATGAGTTCACAAGCATAAAAAATATTAAAACACTGAAAATACAAATTAGGTTATGTTCGGTGACTAACTCTTATTCATTATTTAACTGCACTTCTTTAGATTATCACAGGTCCGTTAACACTCCCTACAACTTATTATAATACAATGTGTTATTATTATTAACACGAATTCTTTTTTAAATCACCAAAACACTGTTTGTTTACATTTCACAACAAATGAATTTGACTAATAACAACCGAAGATGGCGACGACGGGCGGCTGAGCGGGGAACATAAAGTTCAAACAATCAGAGCGCGAGGTGCGTTCTGTCGCATGCCATTTTACAATCTGACGGTTT
Source organism: Musotima nitidalis (assembly GCA_949126915.1). NCBI lineage: Eukaryota > Metazoa > Arthropoda > Insecta > Lepidoptera > Crambidae > Musotima > Musotima nitidalis. Next base: position 6,983,357 of record OX421440.1, read on the forward strand.
GTCTTCGATAGATTATAATCTATCGAAAAATATTGCGTTAAATTGTGAGCAGTTTCTTACGGATCACAATTTCTCGACAGATTACAATATCGCGGGATAGATTATAATTTAACGTTATTTACAATTTTACGGTGACATATATATGTTATATAGTATACAAAATATACTCACCAAAATATGATCTGAATCCTGGTTTAACTCGATAACTTCCACCAGGTCCTCATGTCTGATGCCGTATTCGCCAACTTCATAGTAGCCAGGCTCTGAAAAAAAATCGGAATGTACAATATTCCTAATCCCGGCAAAATTATATCCCACCATTGAGCACCTTCTCTCATGAACGTCGATGGAATGAGGATTTAGATTCAGTTCAGAAAACTACAAAAAAACAATTAAGTGTAATTAGACAAGTTATAAATAGCGACTTCTTGGCGGGAAAGTGAAGCGTCATGTCTGCAGTTTTGTTTTATTTTCTAATATTTGTGATGTTTCTGACTCTTCCCCGCAAAATAATTTGTAACTTTATGGATGCAGCCTATACTTAGACATAGCCAGTTTATTAAAGTGTAATTATACAAGTTATAAATAGCGACTTCTTGGCGGGAAAGTGGAGCTTCATGTCTGCAGTTTTGTTTTATTTTCTAATATTTGTGATATTTCGAACTTTAATGTGTAAGAACGGTGGATTATTAGCCGTTAAGTTTCTGTATTTACAAAAAAAAATATCCGTTATTTTGTATTCATAACACAAGTTCTTAATCATACTTATCTTGGAACTAAATAATTGGTGTAATTGTCAGAAAATATTTATTAATTTATATTATACCGGGGCCAGGTGCCAGGGGTTCGCTTAGTTTACTGGAAATGTCACATGCCGTAACTGCACATTAATACTAACCGAATGCTGAATAGTATTCAGGCGTAAGTCAGTACAGGAGGATGGTGTTGATTGCCATACATACATAATCACGCCCATATCCCATTTTAAGTTGGCAGAAATCTAGCTACAACTACTGACATATATTATTTTCTTCTTTTGTTTTAAATCTTGTGACTGCAAAACACAGGTTTTTGTAGACTTGCCAAATTGTTTTACTACTAAGTACATGTTCTTGTAAATGGCGGGAGAAAAAACCAACCTTGACGATTTTCTTGCCCGTTCTTTTACGATCAAGCTCCCGCCCGCAGTGAATGGGCGCGCTAGTTTTTAAGTTATGACCTTCATAAGAGCTCTTTTGAGATAAACTTGAATAAATGATTTTGAATTCAATTGAATTTGAAAGAAGAATTGAGACGACCTATATGGCGCGGAGTCAGCACACCTGCACTCCGCTCCTGAGGTCGTGGGTCCGATTCCCAAACAGGACCCATATTTCTGTGCTTGAAGATAAAATATTTTTAAATACCCAAATATTTGTTCTGGTCTGGGTGTTTCCTATATACATTAAGTATGTATTAAAAATATTAAATCGTTGTGGCTCAAAATGTCAACTACCCAAAATTTCCCTTGGAAGAAAACACGTCTATTTCTAATAAAAGTAAATTATAAAAACTGAATTGCTTTCACTTGGCTATAAAAAAAAATATACTGGGCTCCTTTGAGATTTCTAGAACAGGGGAAATTTGCGAAAGGGACATTTTGCGACTGAACCATAAATATTTTTATACCTACATTCTTTAGTATCCATAACACAAGTTCTTAATGATACTTTCCTTGGAATTAAACAATTGTTGTAATTGTAAGAGAACTTTTTTTATTTTTAGTTGCATCAAAGATCTTTATACATTGTATAAACCGATTGATATCATTATAATTATCCTAGCATTATCCTGGTTGCCCTAGACTTAAGCTTAGAGCCCAGGGTCTGCTCACTGGTTCAAACAGATTAGACTAAATTTCAGTTATTACGTGGAGCGACTGCCGTCTGACCTCCGCAACCCAGAGGGAAACATCATTCTATGGTTAAACCAGCTGTCAGTCTGTTAGAAGGCACTGACTTCCTAATAACGACTGCCATAGATGTTCATGACAGCCGGGAACAACAGCTTAACGTGCTTTCCGAGGAACGGAGCAAGCGATAATAATAATATATCATCATATCAGCCGTTTGAAGTGCACTGCTGAACATAGGCCTCCCCAATTGCTTTTCACGTTGATCGATCCTTTGCCGCCTGCATCCACCGGCTCCCCGCCGCCCTACAACTAATTATAAAAATATATAAACCGATTGATATACCGTTACTAAATATCATCCCAGGCTGAATACCGGGGTCGGTCGACAGGGGCCCGCTGAGTATACCGGAGGGGCCTTCGTGGACGTTCAGAAAGTGTCCCACGCCGTGACCTGTCCCATGGGCGTAGTCCAGGCCAGCGTCCCAGAGGGCTTTGCGGGCGAATGACTCCAGAGTATGGCCCTGAAGAAGCATAGGAACTTATTACGAAACTAGATCTTAAGTTAAACATACATACATGATGTCACGCGTCTCTCCCATAGGGGTAAAAGTTAAAAAGTTCTTTATTTCATAAAATATCTATTTATATAAACTATTTACGTCAAAACAAAAAGTAAATAAAAACAAAACTAAATACCTACTACTACAATTAAATCACGAAGCTTAAATTCACTTACATGCAAAAAAATAAAAATTAAGTGTAAGTGAATCTAAGTGCCGGTTACGAGCCACCGCTCTGTGAGAAGTAGGCAGAGATCACATCCTTCCGCTTGCTACAATCTTGGCACACACTCTTAGCTTCATTCACACTCATTAACCTCCTCATACACGCCCGGTCGGTTTACGGTACTTTTGACCTGCCCCTTCTCCAAACACACTTCGCCAATTATGTAGTTGGTGCGACGTAATAGGTGGCGAGCCTATTGCCGCTTACCGGGCACGGTTTGTTCACCAGAGCCTCGTCCGTTGATCAGCAGGTGCACCACTTGCAGGTGAGGTTGGTGTGGTGGAGGGGCTGAGTATCTCCCGGAGACCGGGAAAAGGTAACACCCAGAGATTGGCGACTCTGTGTGCCCTTAGTGCTGACTACCGGGGGGAAACTACGAGGGACTTGTGAAGGGCGTAGCGGGGTGGCCAGGAGGGCCCCCGCTGTCTAACCTTGGCCCCTTCGGGAAGTCGGCCACACACGCTATGGTCGCACTGGTAGGTAGGACGGGCGCGTCCACTGCGTCTCTCTGAGGAGGCCCTCTCGGTTTTGGTCCGGGGGACGCTGGCCGCAGGCGGGGTGTCAGAAGCTGCAACCCAGGTACTGACCCCCGCCTCTTTCTCAACAAGCGGCGGGCGGGCGTCGTCGGAAGATTTTTAGTGGGTATTACTGCTGGCAGTTGCTTCTGCCGGTGGTGAGTCACATACCCCCTTTGTTTAGTAGCTAAAATAGCATTAGCTAAAATGATGAAGGCTAGTGACGGTTTAACATACCACAGTTCCCCTACGGAACACGGCAGTGCCAAACATGATCTGCCCCATGTATACCCAGGTAAAAGCCTATGTTTAGTAGTGAACTTCATGAGCTAAAATGATGAAAGCTAGTGACGGTTTAACATACCACAGTTCCCCTAGGGAACACGGCAGTGCCAAGCATGATCTGCCCCTTGAAGACCCTGGTAAATGCCTCCTTTTGAGCGGCAGTGGGTGACGCACTCATGTGACGCGTGCGCGTGATGTCTGTTGTTCCGTCTCTATAGATAATAAGAAAAGAACCTTAAACAGGACGGTTACGTAAAGGTAAAATAATATTCAAGAGTATGTATGTAGATAATGTGAATAATAAGTGACAATTTAAGAAAATTTCTCTATTTGATGAATGTAGGTTAGAGGATGACTGCATTCATGAACTAAATCTTATAACTGTCGGGAGAAAAAACTAACCTTGACGATTTTCTTGTCCGTTCTCTTACGATCAAGCTCCCGCCCGCAGTGAATGGGCTTTAAGTTTTGATTTTCATAGGATCTCTTTTGAGCCAAACTTGAATAATTGATTTTGAATTTCGAATTTTAAATATTCACATCTGCATTCTACTTAACCTATGCTTTGTGAGTTTGTTTAGGGGAGGGCCCTGGTTATCATTAAATGTGGTTGGCGTTAAGCCATGTTAGAGGCCTGATTGGGCGGCTTAAAAAATTCTAACAGCAGGACGCCATACACCTGCCTTGACCAATCCGCATCCGGGTCAGCGTGGTGGAATATGATCCAATACCCTCGCAACTTGGTATGTGAGAGGAGGCTCATGCTCAGTAGTGGGACGTTAATGGGCTGATGATAAGATGATGATGATGTACCGACCCCTAGGTAACAAAAACATACTTGTATTGTCCCCCGGAGTCTACCAGCAGCATATCATCCTTGGCTATGATCCGAGAGCCCACATCAGGCGGCTTGTAATGAATGACGGCACCGTTGGGGCCGGTGCCGGCAATAGTGGCGAATGACGCCCCGTGAGAATCTGCCTCTTCGCTGGGGGACAAATTATAATATACTCATTAAAGTTTAAACCTAAAATGAATATAATAATTTATCATTCTTTCATTCATTACCATGCAATCCTTATTCAATCATCATTCATTCGTAATTCATTTATCATTTATTTATTTATTCACAGCAGCATATTTATGATATTATTAGCTATGATCCGGAAGCCCACGTCGGGCGGCTTGTTAAGTAAAAGTAAAGTAAAAAGTTCTTTATTTCATAAACTATTACTACATGAAATCGTCAAAACAAAATATTAATTAAAAAAAACTAAATATTACACTAGAATCACGAAGCTTAGATTCACTTACATGCAAATAAATAAAAATTAGGTGTAAGTGAATCTAAGTGCCAGTTCCGAGCCCCCGCTCTGTAAGAACTGACAAGAAACTCACAGGCTATGCTCTTTTGATTGTAATAAATAAACGACCCGGTGCCCGCTATGGTGGCAAACGACGGCTCGTAGGAATCTGCCTCTTCACTAAGGAACAAATTACCAGGCACTAACTACCAGGTATTATCAGGCACGAAAATATACAGAGTTCTATAGTTGTTTTAATAAAGCAATTTATTTATAACGTTAAATGCCATCGGTTCCAGACACAATAGAAAACCAATTTTTTGTCGGTCATTGGGCGCTCAAAGAGTTAATTCATTCTTTATATAGAATCATTCATTGCTTAATTCATTCAACTATTTGTTCATGCTGTCAGGATATTAGAGGCACTGACTTCCTGGTAACGACTGCCTTATATATTCTTGACAGCTGTGTTCACCAGCTTAACGTGCGTACCGAGACACGAATTGACCGATAATTATGATATAACTTTAAATATCATCAGGATTATAACCTAATTTCCTCTAAATTGGAAGCCTATAAATCTCTTCACTGGGCTATCGCCACTTTATTGTCACAATAACAAAAAGAGGGGTTTTGCCTTTCAAAATATTTGCAGAAACACGCTGAAAGAAGGGAAGAAAATATTTATTCTATACAAGTGGCAAAAAAAACATAACATAAGTACAAAATATAGCTAACACAAATCGAGAATAGAATAATAAGAACTTAAGTGAAAGAAGAACTCAATTTGTATTAAAATGGTGCCTATTCAGCATATTGTCGAACATCAGAGAGATGTCGCGAAGCTGATCTTCCGTGGGCACTGCCAAGTACTACTTACTATCTGAGCTCCTGAAGCTTTTTAGCTAAGTCCGCTTCGCTGATTTCCTCTCCGGCAGCCACCTGTTCTTCGACCCAGCGAAGACCCCTGACTACTGCTATTCCGTCCTTTATATGTGCTAAACGGAAACCCTGTAAAATATTCACACAGATACACATTAAGTCTAAGTTCAGACGAACGCGCGGTGAAGTGCGCTACCGCTCAATTCAGCTGTTTAGATGACAGCGTCTTGCAAGCGGCGATTTATCTTAATCATTCAGTCAAAAAAAAACAAAATTAATTTATTCAAGTTTGGGTCAATAGAGCTCTTATGAATGTCATACTTATAAACTAACGCGCGCATTCACTGCGGGCGGGAGCTTGATTGTAAAAGAACGGGCAAGAAAATCGTCAAGGTTGGTTTTTCTACCGCCAGTTACAATTAAAATACATAATATTAAAACAATTGTGTTCTGCAGTCACAAGATTTAAAAGAAAAGAAGACAAAACTCTTTATAGCAATATTAACAGAAGTGAGAATGAACGTGGAGGTGGCAATTGGCTTTATATCGCAAACTGCAACGTCATCGTCGAAAGCAGATACGACACTGAATGCGCCCTTTTTTGTATTTAAAGACTTTCGTTAAGCTTACGTTACTTTATAATATCCCACACCAAAACTTTTCGAACATCCATTTTTCAACTAAGTACCTGAATGTCGATTGCAGTCTTTTTATATGACTGAGTTTCGTATTTTTGACATTTATAAGTGCTATATTGAGCCAAACTTAATCAATGACTTTGAATGATATGGTGGGTTGTTTAAACATGTATGAAATAGGCGTGTTGATATGTTACGCATCTCTTACCTCTAATTCGACGTCATTTTTGATGGTCTTGATCAAAGCAACCGGGGATAAAGTCGATAGAATATTAGCAGATCCGTTCTGTAATATAAACCAGTGCAAAATTAATTGGGTGTATAGGGCTTCTAGATCAAGATCTGAGGAGCACAAGCCAACCTCACCTGCAAGTGGTGCACCTGCCGATCAACGGACGAGGCTCTGGCCAGCATAAAAGTTCCCGGTAAGCAAGGCTCGCAAACCGTTACGTAGGACCAACTTTTTAATTGGCGAATGTGGGCGTATGATATGCCTCTGCCTACCCCTTTGAGGAAACAGGCGTGATTATATACATGTATGCAAAATAAATTAAAATTATATACATACATACATAATATCACGCCTGTTTCCCCGAAGAGATAGGCAGAGGCATACTATACGCCCACACTTTGCCAATTACATAGTTGGTCCCACGTAATAGGTGGCGAGCCTATTGCTACTTACTGGGCACTGTTATATTCGCCAGAGCCTCGTCCGTTGATTGGCAGGTGCACCACTTGCAGGTGAGGTTGGCTTGGGCTCCTTAGGTTAAAATTAAACCATCAATAAGCATATTACAATGGACGACTTTCGAATGCAATTTGGGATCGCTTATATATCTGATGATGTATCACCGCGGAGGTTTTTTTTTATGTGACTAGTCACTATGGCAGGGGGCCTACCGCCGAACTTTCTGGTAATCGATTACTAGGCAAAATGTATTTCGAATTGATTCTGTCATACCGCCCAACACATGGAACTCGATACAAGATGGCGTTCTCCATTTAGACACAAATTTTGAAGGATTGAGGTAATATTTGACAGTCTCTATCTGTGTTTTTTTTCAAATTATAATACAAATTATTAATATTTAGGTAAGAAGTGTCATCGAAACGCAAATAATAATCATTTAATTAATTAGTCGCTTCACCAGTCTGCCAAGGTCATGAATAATATATGGCTTTCGGCAGATTTCCCGGTACGGATTGATGAACCTCAGTAAATTAAGATCTAGATGACATAGCTGAAATTCATCGAATTCGCCGGTAGAGCCCCAGTTGTCCCACGATATAAAGTGGTCTTACTTTATTTGACAAGCAAGCAGGTATTTGTCACTTGTGTTGTTTTTAATTACCGTTTCAACAGCCTCATACACAGCGTGGCTGCCATCTTGTGAAAGCCACACTGTAGCTCCGTCGGGTAGATCATTCTGAAATAGATGAAAATAGTTGAAGAACGACTTCGATTGAAAACGACCAGCAGCGAGATGATCAGTCTGACAAAGGTCGCCAGACCACAGCAATTGCAGGCTTCCTACATTCAGTCATATTGGAAGTTGGTGGGGGTGGCATATGTTCAACAGTGCCCTTCCTTGCTGATGATGATGAAGATAAATCTTACTATATCATCATCTTGAAGCGCTCGTAGCTCTGCGGTGCTCGGTGGTCGGAAACGATCACCAAAGTACAGCATAGTTTACAGAGGTTAGTCCTTGAATGGGTGACCGTTTGTGTGGCATTTAATATCGAGCTCTTCCGTGCTTCGAAAGGCACGCTAAGCCGTTGGACCCGGTTATCACTAAATGTGATAGTCGTATGTTAGGGGCCCAATGGGCGGCTTGAAAAATTCTAACAGCAGGACGCCATACACCTGACTCCGCCAATCCGCACTGGGTCAGCGTGGTGGAGTATGACCCAATACCCTCGCACCTTGGTATGTGAGCGGAGGCTCGTGTTCAGTAGTGGGACGTTAATGGGTTGAGATGATGATGTGCGTTCTCGCACAAACCAAGGACCTTCATCGGCGTAGGTAGAGAGATTGCTTCTCTCAGTGTCTTCTAACAGAATTACTATGAAGAGTCTGAAGAACTTTTTCGAACTTTAACTGCTGGTCTTAGAAACTGTCTCATACTGTATCGCGCAACACAAGTCGTTCTTCTGTAAATTCATTTGGAATTCTGTTACGACGCATGTAGTTGCCAACTCCTGGGGGCTTATAACAAAAAAAAACTCTAAAGTTAAACCAGGTTTAAAACTAATCCCCCTAAACAGGTCTCCTTGCCTTGTTATTTAATAAAATGAAGACAGACAAAACAATATCTAAAGTTAAACCAGGAAGTCTATTATGAAATGACCCATCCGAATGTTCGGGTCCGACCGACATTCGACCGAAGTTTCGATTGTTGAGTTACTACGAAACAAGTTTGGATTTCACTGGTTCGTTCGGAACCATAGACAAACCTCAAAGGAGTCTCGGAACGAATGATATGATGAACTAGTGTTACTCCACGTATTATATTTACATCGCAGGTTTAAAACTAGTGCTTTCATTTCTATTTGATAAATTGAAAAAAGTGACAGCAATTTTAAACCTGATTTATCCTTAGATTTTGTTTTGTAATAAGCTCCCTATAGTCAAGGATCTTTTAAGCGGTGACGGGAAAAAGCATTATTGCAGACCGTCATGAGTTGGTGTTCCTGTTCCACGCTATAGAGCGCTATATTTCTTTTGTACTGCATCGACTGCTTACCATCAGGCAGAATGTGTTAATTATGGCAAAATAAACGACAGGACAGCGGATTTGTCAAGACATGGGGCCGTAGGATTCTAGATTAGTACATTTTTCATGGCTTTGTAAATTATTGAATATATTTTTCTAAAGGTTTTGTGGTAGTTTTAATTTAGAGATTCCCTTTTAGAGATTAGGTTCACTTACATCTAATTTTTTATTTATTTGCATGTAAGTGAATCTAAGCTTCGTGATTTCAGGGCATTAATATAAAAAAAAAATTTAATGTACATTTTGTTTTGACGTTTTTAAGTGCTATGTAATAGTTTATGAAATAAAGAATATTTTACTGTACTTTTACTTTACCTTATCCTCATCATACCCGAGTGTGACACGAGCAGGGAATAGGCTTGTTCAGATATAATATTAATGTATACCTACAGTGACCATATTCGCCAAGTAAGTAAATATCTGTTCGTAAGGAGCTGGTGTGAGTGTTGTGCCTTCAGATGAGAGATGCTCCACGATGTTGGAAGGTAATTCTCCATCTCCCCAGAACAAGACTACGTTGGCTGGTGACGGCTGAAATAAAGATGTATGCAATTGATGTATTAAAAACATCTTTATGAAAATTCTCTCGCAAGTATACTCAACACGCTAAAACGAAAGTTGGTGGTAAAGACATCGTTCTGATGCTGATATTTTATCTGAAGATGCCCTGTGTAAGAGCGAAACACGTGTCGTGTTGAATTGTTTCTCGATTTTTCGGGAAATCAAAGTTGCGCGGGAATAATCACGAAGATATATTTTAATTCATTACTTGTTTATAATGGATTTCCGCAAATTAACACCTGAATCAACATTTTTTCTATATCAGCTCGTACATATCCATCACGCCTGTTTCCCCAAAGGAGTAGGCAGAGGCATATACACATTTCGCCAATTATATTGTTGGTCCCACGTAATAGGTGGCGAGCCTATTGCTGCTTATCGGGAACTTTTATGTTTGCCAGAGCCTTGTCCGTTGATCGGCAGGTGCACCTTTTGCAGGTGAAGTTGGTTTGGACTCCTGAAGGTGGGTATAGACTACAACATTTTCTGAAGCATTTCTGTGTAATGTAACGTTTTACGAATGGTACAATAAGGCAAAAGCTCAGTATCCAAAGCATTTCCATGTAATGTAACGTTCCTGCGAATGCTCGGCGTTATGTTACGGGTAAATGCGGACCACGTGCGTCTTTCGTCCCTCTCCCTCCGCGTCATCACCCCGCAACCGCGCATCGCCTGCACTCGTGGCTCGACAATATGTTACACCAATACGCTCGCCGAAATGTTACACCAATATGTTTGTTGGTTTATAACAAAGAGGCAAGCGTGCTTGACGTTTAGTTCATAAAGGGATGATACACTAGAGCGGCTCGTTGTTCTGTTACAAGTACCTAAATGTTGTAGTCTATCTAAACTTACCTTAAGATGTTGGTAGGTAGGATTTATGTATTATTTTTAATTCAATTAATTTATAATTATATTATTAGTTAAACTATAATTATCTACACCCGGGAAATACTATGCTTGCGCGATTTAAAAGGGGATAGCGACATCTATTATCTATCACACATATATGCGAATACATTTTTTTTTCTTATAAGTAATGGCTTTATGCGTTTAGCACATTTAGCCAGTGTCAAGTAAGATATATATTAAATCATAGTAAATAAGAATAAGTGGTGATAAAGATGATAAATGGTAAATGAGATGCCCTTGAGTCCTCAGTAAAGATGTGGGACTATACTGAGATCTCACATAGACTTCTTGAGAGAATTTGAAAAGTTATGTTGCACTGTTTTGTTTCATTTACCAACACTCATGTAGGTACGTTCACAAACACTTGACGGTTAATAATCCACCGTTATTATACATTAATGTTCGAAATTTCACAAATTTTAGAAAATAAAACAAAATGGCAGACATGACTCTTCACTTCCCGCCAAGAAGTCCCATGTACTTGTCTTATATTTAATTTTCTCTATAGCGATTAGATACTTATTCTGTGTTTAATATATATTTTATAATAATTATGCTGTGGTAGGTTATCTGGTTTCCATGGTTAATTTATGTCCATAGTACCAAATTAACCAGCAACAATTTAAAATAATAAAGTAATAAAATTTTAATTTTAAACTAAAACTTACAATATCGTTTCTGATGACCAGATACGAGAAGAAAACTGGGTTATAAGGAATGTCCGACCCACGAATGTTCAGAGTATCTGAAATTAAATAAAAAAAACTTAACTTGTAATTTCTGTTTTTCTACGTGTTTACTACTATGTTGCGAACCTAATGAAACGGGGGGGCTGAAAACCAGCGCTGCGTAGAGCCTACTCTGTGCAGCATAAGCTGAGCTTACTCCAGTTGCTTTTAGGATTATGACTATTTTTAATTTTATATTTTGTCATGTTAATGTATTCCTTTAAAGCAATAAATGATTTTTTATTTTTATTTTTTATTTTATTTTTATTTTAAATCAATTAATATATAAGTTAATTTATTTGTTGACCACGAATCAGCAAACGTAGTAAAGGGCGGCCTCCCACGCGATGGACTGATGATTTGGTCAAGGCGGGAAGCCGATGGATGCAGGCGGCACAGGGTCGATCAACGTGGAAAGCAATTGGGAAGGCCTATGTTCAGCAGTGGACTTCAAATGGCTGATATGATGATGATACTTTCGGGGATGTTTTTGTTGCCCCAAGTATAGGCATGTTGCGGAAACAATTTGGCATACATAACTCAATTTTGCAGTTTTGGCTAGTTGTGACTTTGTTACACCGAAGGTGCGATATACCCACAAACTTTCTCATGTATAATATTAGTACGAAGCAGGGTACTTACAAGCGATATCATCAAGAGCCGTCAGGACGAGCACACTGGCGCCGCGTTCAGACATCTGATCCAGCAGCTCCGATATTTTCGCATTGGAAGCCCTGCCTGTAAAGTATAGATGCCTGAAATTTATTGTCTCCTAGTATTCTGAGGACCGATGGGGCGTTAAGGTTCTCTAATGACGATCGCGAACCGCAAACGTAGTAGGTGAAGGCCCCCCTCGTTTGCGCAAACAGAATTTTGCAGACTCGTTCAAAATTAAAATTCAAAAGTCATTTATTCAAGTTTGGCTCAAAAGAGCTCTTATGAATGTCATATAAAAACTAACGCACCCATTTACTGCGGGCGGGAGCTTGATAAGAAGTAAAAGATAGAAATTGAAAGATACATACATACATAATGTCACGCTTCTTTCCCGTAGGGGTAGGCAGATATCACATTCTTCCACTTGCTACGATCTTGGCACACACTTTTAGCTTCATTCACACTTATTAACCTCCTCATACCTCATATAAAGTAAAAGATACAAAGACATAAAAATAGAAATAGCAATTCTTTGTTGACGAGATTGACGAGTGACTGGATATGTTAGGATAGGTACCTAGACCGCACAACAATTTGTGACTTCTTTGGAGAAGATCAAGTGGGACGTAAAGTTATATGAGATCACTAAAATTGGGCTTTTTCAATTTGATTTTTCTTTGTCATCTTTTACGGAAAAAATATGAAAGAAATTGAAACAAATCTACATCATATAACACATGAGAACGTGTAATTTTATATGGAAGTGTAATAAAAATGAAATAACCCATTTAGTTTCTTCACATTGCATATAAAGTTGCGTCACGTCTTGACAAATTCTGACAAAGAACCCATTTGCTTTTATTTCTTTATTATTGTACAGCTCATATCTCTTTCATTGTTGTTAAAAAAATATATCGAATTTCAATTTTGTGTGTGAATGTTTGACTAATCTAAATGATCATGTTGATCTTAAAGACAATAAAGTTTTTTTTTCCCAGCCATTTTACTTCTAAGTTAATAATCGCAAGTATTTTAATGACTTCAGGTTATTAGTAAATTAAATACCGAAGTGACCGTAGGTTGGTGTTGCCAATTTCTTTATTTCTTATTTTTGATGATTTTATTATATGAAATCGTTGCACGAAATCCATCTGGAATCCCCTTTGCCGCGGGCGCGGAGAAGCCTTGCTTGGCTTCTGAATGTCAACTACATGTCCCTTGTAGTCGTGTTATAGGACATAGATAGATAGATAAAAAATTAATTGCAACGAAAGACACACATACATATAAAACAAAAAAAAATAAATTAAAAAAATACAACACCAAAAAAAACTAAAAGTAAAGCATTTGCATAGTGTGCATGTGTGTCGCAGCGCTGCAGAATGGCTACGGCTCAGTGGGTTTTTTGCTCTGAGAGAGCAAAACACTGATTTTTCAGCTTTTGCCGAAACAGTAACACGAGAAACATAGTTATGATTGTTTACATAAAGAGCACGACAATATCGGCAGTGTATCGTGAGTGTGTGGCACTGGAGGCGGTGGGGGAGTGAAAGTACCTAGGTCTAGTAATAGACACCTTGGAAAATGCACATTATAAAACTATATGATAAATTACGATCAGTACTTGTAAAATTCCCTCAATTTAGTGTTGTACTGGATAGGGCCACTTTGTTTATTGTATGCTATTCACTAGTCGACTCGCTGTTATATGAATAAGCATGTTATAGACGCACATTCAAAACATACCTAAATAAAATTTAAGATTTACAAATTATTATTCATCATCATCATCAGCCTATACTAGTCCACTGCTGGACATAGGCCTCCCCCCAAATCGCGCCATTGTCCCCTGTCTTCGGCTTGCAGCATCCAGCATCTGCCAGCGACCGCTCGCAAATCGTCACCCCACCTGGCGAGTGGACGTCCTACACTACGTTGCCAAGTCGCGGAAGATTTACAAATTAGATTTATGAAATTTATTGTGGATGATAAAACAAAACTTCAATGTAAGTCAACTAATTATGAGAAATTATTTGTGAAGTGTAAAATCTTGCCAGTACATGAGCGTGTGTCTATGTTGGTCGCGTTAGACCATTTCTGTAACCAAGAGTACAAAATCAGAAATGTACAACTGAGACCTCGAGGTGCTAAACACTGTAAGATATATGAGGTGAGCTACTTGCAACAATTATTATGGACAAAGATGTAATCGATATTTAGTGCCAACGATATATACAGTCTACCTGTTGACCTTGAAGGCTATTCTGTGTCAAAACAGTCATTTAAAAATAAATTCACATTTTTCTTATACACCTAAGTAATAGTTGGGTACTGTACTGACCAAACTTTTAATTAACCCTTATAACTTTTTATTTCGAAAAAGTGTAATCCATACCAATATTTTTGTAACAAAATGTAAATTGGAGCTACGTCTGCCAACAAACTGCCGTGCAGTTTGGCAGAAGTGTCAAATTTCTGTACCAGCATGTTGTTAACTGAATAAACACCTATAGTGGGCGGAGTTAATTATGATGAGATACCTGTATAAGTAACATTGAGCACGAGCAGCTCGCTCTCCGGCCTCGGCGGGGGAGGTTCATTGATAGCCACTCTGGCGATATCCACCAGGTTCTCCGGAGTGGATACTAGAGTAACATTTACTGCTGCTAGCTGTGCCTGCAATCATTACACAATTTCTATAATATCTAGAAAATGAGTTAAACAAATACAATATATATAGGTGTAAAGGGATCCTGCCAAGACCTAAGGAGACCGCCGAATTCGATGGATTACCGGTAATCCATCTAGATCAAACTTTGTTTTGCGTTCATTAATCCGTACCGGGGAATCTGCCGACAGCCACCTCTCATTCATGACCTTCAGTCCGTGACAGACCAAAAGGTAAATGGAGAACGCCATTTTGTTTCGATTTCCATGAGTTCGGCGGTACGACAGAATCAATTCGAAATCCATTTTGCCTTATAATCGATTGCCATCGAACTTGGCGGTAGGTCCCCTGCAAGAGGTGCACCTGCCGATCAACGGACGAGACTCTGGCAAACATAACAGTGCCGGCAAGCAAGCATTACGTGGGACCAACAATGTAACTGGCGAAGTGTGGGCATATCTTATGCTTCTGCCTACTACCTCGGGGAAACAGGCGTGAATGTATGTATGTAAATACAAATAAAAAGTTTTTTTTTTTAACAATGGCACATGTCATCACGGAAGGAGCGACACTGACGTACTGGGTTACCTGTAAACTGTTCCAAGAGTTTCTGGTATACGTGGTGGGGTCTACCCCCACCACAGTATCAGGGTCCATGTTCTGCACCAGCCAGGTTTGTAAGGAGACGTCAGTGCCTGCAACGATACAAACAAAAACATGTATACTTTATTTAGGGTGTTTAGGGATCATACAACCATCTAAGGAGCCCAAGCCAACCTCACCTGCTGACTAGGATTTGGGGAACGTAACAGATCCCGGTAAGCGACAATGGGCTTGCCACCCATTATATGGGACGATAAATATTACTGGCCAAGTGTGGGTGTATGTATGTTTTTATGTATGAATAAACTTTATTATATTCAACAAGATCATTT
The DNA here is from genome assembly GCA_949126915.1 of Musotima nitidalis. Taxonomy (NCBI): domain Eukaryota; kingdom Metazoa; phylum Arthropoda; class Insecta; order Lepidoptera; family Crambidae; genus Musotima; species Musotima nitidalis. Next base: position 6,998,902 of record OX421440.1, read on the forward strand.
AGATTCGCCATATTAGGTTAGATGCTTTGGTTTTTTTACATGTACCATGTACTGGAAAAGTTCAGCGAGTTCTTCAGAGTTCCGATCGCTGAGTGGATAAAGCAATAGACCGGTTATTCAAAGGTCGTTGGTTTGATTATCACTCGGACCACCGCGAATATATTATTTTTAAGCAAAAAAATAACCTTATTGAGGTGGATAGGGCTCCTACCAAGATCTGAGGAGCCCAAGCCAACCTCACCTGCAAGTGGTGCACCTGCCGATTAACGGACGAGGCTCTGGCGAACATAAAAGTGCTCGGAAAGCGGCAATAGGCTCGCCACCTATTACGTGGGACCAACAATATAAATGGCGAAGTGTGGGCGTGTAGTACGTCTCTGCCTACCCCGTCGGGGAAACAGGCATGATATGATGTATGTATGTAATAACCTTATTCAGAGGCTGTATTCGTCTTTTTGTGAATAGACTGATATCCACGCAAAATCGGTCACCACTATATAATAACACGATGCTTACTCCTCACCTTGCCTCATCAGCGTGAACACCTCCTCATCCACCTCCATCTGGAACTGCGTAAAGTATCTGCTGTCAGTCCACACGCGGGCCTCTGTCTGCGTCACTATCACGGTGCCTGAAGACCCTTGTAGTCCGGAGAGCCATTCTCGACGAGCGTCCGTAGGAGAGATGTATTGGGACTGGAAAGTAGGAGAAATGCTCTGAGACTGGAATAGTTTAGATTAAGAATCTTTTTGAATCAGCATTGTGAAAAAAGCTCCCCAAAGAGGTTTTCCCAAGAGATCCCAGACTCTTCACAAAGAGAATTAGATCCAAAGGAAGTGATAATATACAGAGAATATTAAACCATTCACAAGTTCCATCTAGAACAATCTACTACAATCCCCCCTCACACACACACACACGCGCGCACATACACACACACGCACACTCACACACACACACAAACACACGCATGCACACACACACGCACACACACACACATCTTTTGATAAATCTTACAAAAAACAAAAAAAAGGCTGCTAACCATTAGGCAGGATGTAGTCATTATGACGTGTCACATTAAAAAAAATGTGGGGAAAATACGAGCCACCTCTTATTATTTCGACACGTCTTATTCATCTCGAGATCTATGTGCTAGTGAATTAGCTACAACTTTACAGTGCGTAAAGTAAAGACCCTTGTACACCCGAAAGCCTTGCACGACGGGCGGCCGTAAGAGATATGTATTGAAACTGGAAGAATTGAGAATAATAAGCAGCGAAGAAGACTTTATAATGCGTGAAGTAAAGACCCTTGTACACCCGAAAGCCTTGCACGACGAGCGTCCGTAGGAGATATGAATTGAAACTGGAAGAATTGAGAATAATAAGCAGCGAAGGAGACTTTACAGTGTGTGAAGTAAAGATCCTTATACACCCGAAAGCCTTGCACGACGGTCGGTTTGTCGTCCGTAGGAATGTATTGAAACTGGAAGAATTGACAATATTAAGCAGCGGAGGAGATCCTCTGCCATTCGGACTTGGTATAACTGGACTTGGACAATAGTTAGCTCGACAATAATGATATGATGATCATATTATATCATTATCCCTCACAGCCCAGCGTCTGCTGGTTAAACCGAATGTGGCTGAATTTCTGGTACTACATTGAGCCACTGCCGTCTGACCTCCGGAATCTAGAGGGTACATAATTCTATTGTTAAACCAGCTGTCAGAGTATCAGAAGGCACCGACTGTGTTATAACGACTGCCATAGAGGTTCATGATAGCCGGGACCAGCGGCTTAACGTCCGTTCCGAGGCACGATAATTACGCACATAACTTCGAAAAGTTATAGGTGCCCCAGGTTTTGATCCCTCTGAGTTTGAAAGCTATGTTCTCGCCGCTCTGCGCGCTAATAGCAGGTACTTACATCATGCGCATCAGCAGTAGGTACAATGTATGCGTCGATGTTATGTTCAGCTAAGACTGCTCGCACTGCCGTCACTCTTTCTAGACTGTTGTCATCATCTGTCCTCACTTTGGGACTCGCAAACGAGACTGGAATTATTAAATTATTATTATCATTTATCTATTTCATATAACAAGTAGGTATATATAATTTTATGCAATAAGATGCAAACATAAACTCTTTCAAGTTTTACCGGGCATCAGTGTTGTCGACTTGATTACAGTACCAATACTAGACGATGAGTATTCAACTGTTGCAATTTTGTAGTTGCAGGTTTCGTAAAAAACTAACAATAAAAAGACGTGTGGCACTCGGAGACTGCCGCGGTAAAGCTATTGCATAGAATTTTTATTAGCTTATGCAATTATAATTATTTATTTATGCAGTCTTTTTTTTCTTTTTTTTCTTTGATATTGATTCAAGTTACACTTTGAGCGTGGTGACCGATAGGAAAACAAATTTTAGCCACCCGATACAACCAATGCCACCAAAAGGCGGGTTGCTGAACTAAAGAGAGAAGCGTGATATTTCCAAAATTCATTAAAAGTTCTGCTATTTATCGATAGATGAAAAAACTAAAAAGTATCACCGCTGTGCCGGTCGGAGTGGGGGTTCTAGGTTTTTTTTCGTTACGGAATTTCTGGATTCGGTCTCCACGCTCAAGGCCCGCGATAGAAGCTATGCAATAGCTTCAAAGTAATAAATTAAAATTTTCAACATATACGAAATCAAGCATGAAAATTACAAAACAAGATCTACAGTTAAACCAGGTTTAAAACTAGTGCTGTCAGTTTTATTTGATAAAATGTAGAAAGTGACAGCACTTGTTTCAAGCCTGGTCTTATTTTAGATCTTTTTTGTAATAAGCCTCTATAAGTCTGACACACTCTTCAGCTCTACCCACAGCAGTCAATAGATGACTTTTCACTCGAAAAACAAGATATACCTTCCGACCTCTATATCATATAAATAATTAAAAAAGTAATACTTACAATAGTCAGGCATGTCTGGTTCAGCCCAATTGTAGAAGCGCATTGGAATGTTATGCCCGAGAACCGCATTGCTGAACCTGATTTAAATTAATATACATTATCATAATAGTGCGAGTTGATGTTCGGAAAAGTATATTTATTTTTGAAATGATGATGAAGAGCGGGGATTTCTACTACAAGTATTTATTTACTTAAAAGAAATCTCCAATCACAATCCAGAAATGTAATAACGGATACTGAATAAAGAATTATTAAAGAAATAAGTATTATTAATAACTGTTGCACTAACGTCTCACAAGTTGTGAGAACATGGCACGGGACTCCTTTCACCTCCCCGACTGGTCTTCACTTTGTTGTGGTGGGGGGGGGGGCTGAGTACCTCCCGGTAGGGCGCAGAGGGCGCCAGGGAAAAGGTAACACCCAGAGCAGATCTTGCTAGGATCCCTACGTCTTAATATAATTAATAAGTATAAAACAAAAGATAAATAAATAGATATACTTACAGAAAATTCAGAAAAACTAAACTGATATAAGCTGCCATTTTGGCAGCTAGAACAATTAAGAAACTATTCCACAATATTGTTAATGCAACTATCGGTACATGATAAGCTATCGGAAGATTATCACTATACAGGGTGTATACCACAGAAGAGCTATAAATAAAAAACGTAAAAAAAATTATTTAATAACAAGCTTTTATTTAAATGGGCTGAAAAGAAAAAAGAACTAGTATACTAAAAGGCGTACCTCAGGGGTCGCATCTCGGTCCTACCCTGTTCATTATTTTTATCAATGACATTGTGTCGGTTGTCAGGCACTCCAGGGCCTACTTCTTTGCAGATGACTTAAAAATCTGGAAAGAAATTAAGTCACCGGGTGATGAGGCACTTCTTCAGGGAGACTTGGACAGTCTGACGGTCTGGGTTGATAATAACTTAATAGATCTAAATGCTGATAAATGTCATTTTATTAGATTTACAAAAAGCAAGTCACCAGCATTATGCACATACCACATTAATGGGAGAAGAAGTAGATGAAGTTCGTGATCTGGGCGTAATATTAGATAAAAAGCTATATTTTCACAAACATATTGATAATATTGCCTGTAAGGCCTTCAAAATGCTAGGTTTTGTGATACGCAACTGCAAGGAGTTAAAACCCCCCACCAAGATACTACTATATAATGCATAATAATATGTTCGATCGACGCTAGAATATTGTAGCCCTGTATGGTCATCTCACTATGAAGTGCATGCTAAAAGATTAGAGAGTGTCCAAAGAAGATTTTTATGGCAAATTTCATTTCAATCTGGTTTGGCCAAGCAATTGTCTTCGTATGATGCAAGACTTTCTAGATTTAAAGGGATCCTGCCGTTTTGCCAAAACTATTTTGACAAAAATTTATAATCCAAACAAATTTTAGCAAACTTTTTTTACACCAATGCAACGTTGCGAATTATTTTAGTACGCAAATTTTCATTTGGTCAAATTTTTACTCGGCAGTATATTACTACGGATAATGACATTATGGCATTAGGTTTTTTAACAAGTAATTTATTACGGCAAACAAACTTAAGACAAATAACATTTAATCAAATGATTTGTTTGGACATAAAGTTTTACGTTTATTATTTTAAATAATCACAAACTAAGATATTAATACTAAATATATACTAAAAATAAAATAGTATAAGGAATGTTTGTTTAATATGTGTTCATAATTTTAAATTAACGTGATGATGATGAGTGAGGCTTAGATACATATTGGTTAGGTTAGGTTAGAACAGTGACCACAAAGCGGGCGAGCCGAGCGAGCGAAGCGAGCGTGCCGCGGTAGCGGCCGGCGAAGCGCCAGAAAATACTACTGTTGATTTATGTATGGCGAATATTTGTAGATTAGTATTAATAGTAAAGATGCAAAAAGAAATGGTTATTTGAAAAGTTTCGAGACGAATTATTTGGCTTATTTTATTTTGCGTAAAATATGTAATACTAACTGAGTTATTGTCGAAACGTTCACTTGGAAAGCATTACGTTTACGATACAATTATTTGTGAAGAGTTTATTTGCCAAGTAATAATTTCGCAAATGAAATTTTACAAAACAATATTTGGGAAGTGATAATTTGTCAATTTTCTTTTGGTGTAACTAGGGATACCCAGATTTAAAATGTCAAGTCTTGCAGACAGGAGATTAATGTTGGACCTTTTGTTTTTATTTAAGATCTTGAGAGGTGGACTGGATTGCCCTAGGCTTTTCAGTTTCAGTTCAACATACCTTTTAAACTACCTAGGCAAGGTACCCTTTAATATCAAAGGATCCAAAAGCAATCTAGGCCACCACTCAATCATAAACAGGTTGCAACGACAGTACAACGTACTTAATAATAAAATAATAGATATTGATATACATTCAAATAGTTTATATAACTTCAAAAAATATATATTAAAATTATTTTCTGTTAACTAGGGTTGAAGCGCTCGTAGCTCCACGGTGCTTAGTGGTCGGAAACGATCACCAAAGTAAAGCAGAGTTTACAGAGGTCAGTCCTTGGATGGGTGACCGTTTGTGTGGCATTTGATATCGAGCGCTTCCGTGCTTCGGAAGGCACGTTAAGCCGTTGGTCCCGGTTATCTCTAAATGTGGTAGTCGTTAAGCCATGTTAGAGGCCTAATTGGGTGGCTTGAAAAGATCTAACAGCAGGACGCCATACACCTGCCTCCGCCAATCCGCACTGGGTCAGCGTGGTGGAGTATGACCCTTTACCCTCGCACCTTGATATGTGAGAGGAGGCTCGTGCTCAGTAGTGGGACGTTAATGGGCTGAGGTGAAGTGAACTAGGGTACTACCAGTCTAGCAATATAGATTTACCTCACATTGCAAGTCGTGGCAACCTGTAATTGAATCTGCACTTAGCTCTTACTCCTTGCTTACTTATTGTGGTTGTTTTAGTGTAAGATTTGTTGGTTGTCCTTAATAAATAAATTAAAAATTAAAAACTTTTACAGTTAGAAACTGAGTTAAACAAATTTGACACAATTTACAAGTTATACTTATAATATGTTAAATAAACGCTATTTAGTAAACACTATTTCATCATCATATCAGCCTTATAAAGTCCACTGCTGAACATTAGCCTCCCCAATAGATTACATTATATTGGGGATATTTGCCCATAATCACCACGCTGGGCAGGCGGGTTGGTGATCGCAGTTCAAGCCAGTACGCAGGAAGACGCTTGTGCCCATCATCAGGTAGTTTTTCTCTTTGTCGACTCTTACGATGGGATGAGAGGCGATAGCACTATTAAAATAGCCAGTATCACACGGCAAACACTTATTAATGCGCGATTTAAATACATACAGCGACATCTATACTGTAGAAGTTAAATAATATGAACTGTCACTTACCTACCGTATGACATCTATGGCTTGACGTGTGCTGAAATTTAAACACAAGGTGTAAGTCTCTGATTAAATGGCTGATGGGTACATTATCATATCCTAGCATTATCCCAGTTGCCCTAGACTTAATATTAGGAAGAGGGTATTAGTGCTGGAAGTCGCGTCTGCCGGTGGTGAGTCCCACACCCCCTTTGGCTGGAAGGCAGTGCGTAAATGCATTTTGTTACCGACGTAAAAATCTTGCTAGGGTCTGCTCACAGGTCTAATAAGATTTGGCTGAATTCGAGGGGCAACCCAGAAGGAATATCATTCAATGGTTAACCTAACTAACAGGATATTAGAAGGCACTGCATCCCTAATAATGACTGCTATAGATGTTCATGACAGCCGAGATCAACGGCTAAATGTTCTTTCTGAGGCGTGGTGAATAAAATAAGCTAATGGCCAGCGCAGAAGGAAGTTAGTACACTTATGAAATAACTAATAAATTATTTTTTTATTAATTAATCCTTTATTGAATTTAATACATAATCAGATTACAAAGAGTATTTAAAAATAAAATAGAAGCGAAACATGATAGTAAGATTAATGCAGTAGAAATTAGAGCACTCAGAAGTATTCTTGGTGTGAAATTGAGTTATAGGATTAGAAATGAACTGATAAGGGTCGAAGCTGGTGTAAAAGAAGATATAGTGACAAGAATTGAGAAAGGTATGCTCAGATGGTTTGGTCATGTTGAGAGGATGAATGAAAGTAGACTAACGAAAATAATTTATGATGGACAAGTGATTGGAAGTGTTGGCAGGGGAGACCACGTAAGGCCTTCCATGACCAAATCCAGACAATTTTTGGAGAAAGGGCAGGTCAAAAGTACCCTAAGCCGACGGGCGTGTATGAGGAGGTTAATGAGTGTGAATGAAGCTAAAAGTGTGTGCCAAGATCGTATCAAGTGGAAGGATGTGATCTCTGCATACCGCTACGGGAAAGAAGCGTGACATTATGTATGTATGTATGTATGTTAAAAATAAAAGATGGTTTTATCTATAGAAGATATACTTTACCAGCGAACCGCGAGCAGTTCTATATTAAGATGAAATTAGTTTAAAGATCCATGTTTTTTGTGACTTTGTCCTTTAATAACAAATTTTTTAATACACTAACTATAGGAAAGTGTAAAAATTATCCTAATACTAGGCAGAAGACGTAGACTTTAATTTGAGTTTTTTTAACATCCTGTATATTATATGAGGGTTGTATAATTGAAAAGATTACGAGACATAGCTGTTTTTGCATGTTTTAGTAAAGATAATACTGATTATAATCAGTAGTTAATATTTTTCAAAGGCACGCGACAATCTACAATGAAACATTAATAAAAAATCATATCAGTAAAATTTCATTTGTCATCACCAGTTCCTATTTAAACCTACGATCATTATTATTCTTAAGGTTGTTATAGATCTCCATATCCGTAACCGAACCTATCGGATATCTGAAATAAAAAACTATCAGTACCTGAAGCCTAAATCGATATAAAAGTTTCGGATAGTTTTGCATTGAGCAGATCCAAAATAATTATGAAAAAACTGCTGTACTTAGACTTTACTGTATCTTGTACACATACCTACATATATATATATCTGCATGTTTCCCGAAGGTGTAGGCAGAGGCATATTATACGTCAAATATATATTTTCGTCCCACGTAATAGGTCGCGAGCCTAATGCCGCTTACCGGGTACTTTTATGTTCGCCAGAACCTCGTCCGTAGATCGGCAGGTGTACCATTTGCAGGTGCATTTGCTTTGTAGGGACATTAGAGGTAATAAATAAAACAGGAAATATTTATTTTTATAAAATATGTATTTAAATAGATACATTGTTAGTTATTCATGCAAAATACATTTAAACATTTTAAACCTGCACTTATAAAAATCCGTTCACTGTAAAGATCTGCAACAAAAATGAAAATCAGATAGCTAACATTCTTATTACTACGAGACCATAATATTTATAGAAAACCCTTAGCTGTCATATTAAGTGTTGGCGCGGAACTTTTTGGCGGGAAAGTGAAGCGTCATGTCTGCTGTTTTTTTTAAATATTTCATTGATGTGTAATAACAGTGGATTATTAACCGTAAAGCATTTGTGAACGTACATAAGGGTTGGAAAATCAAACTAAACAGTGCAACATCACTTTTTCACATTCTTTCAAAAAGTCAGTGTGAGATCTCAGTATAGTCCCACATCTTTACTGAGGATTCAAGATATTATTTAATTCATAGTAAATGCGAATGAGTGGTGATATAGATGATTCCCACCAAGAAGTCCCTCTCATCCACTATTCATCATCATCATCATCTCAGCCATCCGACGTCCACTGCTGAACATAGGCCTCCCCAATAGATTTCCACATTGAGCGATCCTGAGTCGCCTGCATCCATCGGCTTCCCGCCGCCCTGACCAGATCATCGGTCCATCGCGTGGGAGGCCGTCCTCTACTACGTTTACCGGTTCGCGGTCGCCATTGCAGAACCTTGACGCCCCATCGGTCGTCGGTTCTTCTAAACTATTACTATTACTTTAAAAAAAATGTTATACAGCCTAGTATTAAAAACTCACCTCAATACATCATTCTCTGAAAAAAGGTCTGCATTCCTTCTCCAACCAGCTCAAATCGCTCTCAAGCCCTCTGCTTTTCAATATTGGCGCCAAAGTTTCAAAAACTCTTTTATGGTAATCGTTGATATAAGCGAGCTGTTGACAATAAATAAATACCAATAGACAGTGGACATTAAAAAAAATTGTAAGAAATATTTGTAAAATAATATTTAGTTATTTTTTGATAATTATTTTTCTAAAACATTGAATGAGCCAATTGAGATACCAATATAACACCGAAAAGCTGTTCTTTCTAATAAGTGTCAAAAAAACTAACCTCAAAATCGTCGAGCAGCTTGATGTCCATACACTCCCGTTGATTCGGGACTAGAGTTATAGTCTCAAGTCCCAGGACTCCGCGCCCGTCGAAATCACCCAATAGATGTTTTGCCTGATTAAAGACACATATATTTATGTAGTGTAGGTAGTAAGTTACTTGACATTTTTAGAGTTCGCACTAAAAAAAGAAGAAAGGAACCCTTTTTCTGTGTACTTACTATGTTTATTTGTAATGAATTTTTTTTTCTTTCTATCTTTTGCTTGCACTTTATATCCGTGCGTTTGAGTGAATGAGTATGAACTTTTTATAACAATAATCTGTATATCGCACCTTTAGAATAGAAGTGACCTATCTTAAAAAGACTAGTTTTTGGGAATCAGAATAGAATTAATTTATTTGTGAAATTTAGTTTACATAATTGGATGTTTTTAACAGATATAATCAGAGTATAACAAGGTACCTACACAAATATTGGAGTATTAGGTAATATAAAATTATTTATCATGAATAATAATGTCAAAAATAAAAAAATAAAATTTTATTAGACCCTACATGGTACAACTGAGTCTGGAAAAACTTTGCAAATAAAATATTGATTCTTAGAGATTAGGATTGATAATAACTATAATTTGTCAAACTATTATATATCTACTTAAGTTACGAAGGGTTCTTGGCGGGAAAGTGAAGCGTCATGTCTGTTATATCGAGCGCCGCTAAGTAAATCGCTGACACCTATCACGCCTTCGTCGCATGCGAGGTCGACCTGCATTTCACATGGACTGGCGGAAACGCCGAATCTGCAATATGCGAATGCTGCCGAAGTGCTGTGTGAACTTCGCTGCTGGCCTACGTGACTGAAACTGGACGCCATTTTGATACCTAGCATCGGTCGGGTCGCTTCTTTATAATTGTAATTAACTTGTAATAAAATTATTACAAATTAATTTCTTTTTGGCCAAGACCCTTTGCAGTTGTCGTGGCAAAACCTTGCATTTTTGTACACATTTTTTTTAACAATAATTTAAATTGTAATTTTGTATATTTCTGTAATATTTTGCATGTCGTGACAGCTTATAATTAAGGCGTTACTTTGTAATGTATCCCGTTAAAGTGTGACTAAATAGAATTAAGTAATGTTTTGTTGTTTGTCCTTAAATAAATAAAATGACCGTCTCCCGCTGTAGGTGGAAAGGAAGGATTTATTTATTTATTTAATTTACCAACACTCATGTATGTTCACAAACACTTAACGGTTAATAATCCACCGTTATTACACATTAATGTCCAAAATATCACAAATTTTTGTTAATAAAACAAAACTAAAGACATGACGCTTCACTTTCCCGCCAAGGATCAAACTTTAGCTGGCTGAAAACCATGTTGCTTCTTCATGAAGTGCATGAAGTCCCCCAACATCTATACATACCCTGGGATGATTGGAATCCTTGGTGACCGCCACTGTGATGACCAGATCTTCATGTCGGATGCCGTATTCGCCTACTTTGTAGTAACCGGGTTCTGTAAATAGAAATATACATAAATAATGTTATTAAATGTTATTACAATATAAAAGAGTTTTTCGAGGACAGAACTAAACTGTAACACAGTGTAAAATATAAATAAATAATAATTCAATTATTAAATGTTAAAGTAAATAGTATAAATATATCGGGAAAATAATAATAGAGGTATATATGAGTATAATAATATATAAATAGATAAATAATATAATATAAGATTAATTAAATAGTATGTAAGTAATGTTATATTAAAATTTTGTTGCTGCGCCCTAACAGGGTATCATGTATGTACCTTTACCTTTTATAAAATCCTATGTATCTACTTAATATCGCAATAAATATTTGAAGTTTGAAGTTAATATTAATAATAATTTACTCTTTATTGTACACCATGATAAAGAGTACACATAAAAGAAAGAAAATTAAACAGGTAAGTTTATACAATGGGCGGCCTTATCGCTTAAAGCAATTTCTTCCAGGCAACCTTAAATGGACAGAAAAGTTAAGGACACAGAAGGGTACATCGTGATGTACAATAATAAATAAAAACAAAATAAATAAACACATGACAAAAAATAAACTTGAACTAACAAAGAATTTTAAAAAAACTACTAGGTACATACATACATACATACAGTATAAAAGGAATTGTTATCCAAATTGTGTTAAGATATTTAACAAGTTACCAAACTCAATGAGAGAGCTTAGTTTAGCCACATAAAAAATAAAACTACAGTTATGGCTAAAAATTAAATGTTTTTATTCAGTCGCAGAATATTTTTATACCGAATTTGATATTATTGGTTATTTTGACATAAATTTTAATTTAATATGATTATTACATTGACTTTTAAGTCCACTTATTTTATATTGACATTCACACGCCCTGCGTTTGGCAAATAAATGTTCTATTATATAACAAAACTACCACATGTTACTCTATTTTAAGCAAATACATTTATTCGACATGTGATATACCGCGGAATTCAGACAACTTTAGACATTAGCATGAGTCAAATACAAATAATCTTACATGAACAATTAAATGTAAAAAAGTTGATTTCCTGATGGATACCGCATTCGCTCTGTGAAGAGCAAAAAGCGGCTCGCGTTACTTGGTGCGTCAGAACTCTCGAAAGATTCCATGCAGGATCCTCAAATGCTGTATACAACATCGTCTCAGGCGACGAATCCTGAATACACGCGTACGAACCCGAAACAAAAAAAAAAGTTACGAGTTTTGGTGTTCAAAAATGAACCTGCCACTAGGCTCCAAAAGATAAACAAATCTTTTGAAGGTCAATGTGTGCGATTCCACAATAAAATCCCAAGCAACATACAGCAATTAACCCTAAATAAATTTAAATTAACAATAAAACACAAGCTGTCTTCAAAGGAATACTATTCTATTAAAGACTATATGGCAGATAAAAATGCTTGGGATTAAACTGCCGTTTCATACAGGCTATTCTAATATGAATGACTTGAAAACATAAATATTGTTAAGGTTATGTTATATTGCATTGAATAGCTTCACAGACAAATGAAGATTGTAATTCAAGTACCAAACCAATGGACATAATAGGTTGGGGAAAAAGTCTTTTCGTATTTTTGTATGAAAAGTCAAGACATTTTTTTCAAAGTTTATTTACATTTATTTACAATATATATGTACCGTTTTGTTGAATAACTTTCTGCCATTTTGTGGGCAGAGACATTATCCCGTTACTGTAGAAACTTTGGGACTTCTGATCAAAAAAACGGGACAAATAGTTTTGGCAGTCCTCTCTTGAGGTCAACCTTACAGAACCTAAAGAATTCTGCAGAGACCGAAACAGGTGAAAATCTGAAGGCGCAAGGTCAGGGCTATATGGTGGATGCACTAGGACCTCCCAGTCGAACTCTCTTAATTTTTGCTGAGTGGCTAAAGATGCGTGTGGTCTAGCGTTATCGTGATGAAAGACCACACCCTTCCTGTTGATCAATACCGGCCGTTTTCTCTCGACTGCTTCCTTTAATCTCATCAGTTGCTGGCAGTAAAGATCAGAATCGATGGTTTTGCCGGGCGGTAAAAGCTCATAATAAACAATGCCCTTCCAATCCCACCATACACACAGCATCACCTTATTTCGTGTTAGGCCAGGTTTGGCCACAGTCTGTGAAGCCTGGCCAACTTTCGACCACGACCTTTTTCGCACGTTCTTGTCGTACGTGATCCACTTTTCATCGCCAGTTATCAATCTCTTCAAAAACGGCTCGGTTTCATTACGTCTCAATAATGAATCGCAAATGAGTACACGGTTCATTAAGCTTCTTTGAGTGAGCTCGTGTGGCACCCAAATATCGAGCTTTTTTGTATAACCAGCTTTCTTCAAATGGGTCAAAACTGTTTTGTGGTCAATTCCCAGTTCTTCAGCTACATCGTAACTACTAATATGCCGATCTTGCTCCACTCTTTCAAAAATCGCGTCCATTTCATTCGTAACAGGGCGACCAGAGCGAGGTGCATCTTTAACATCAAAATTTCCGGACTGAAAACGTTTGAACCAAATTTGTGCTACTCTTACTGACACTGCATCAGGTCCATAAACATCACAAATTTTTTTCACTGCTTGAGTTGCATTTTTGCATTTTTGCCTTTTTTATAATAAAATTTTAAAATGTATCGAATTTCTTCATTAGATTCACTCATTTTTACGGAGAGAAAAACAAATGAAAAATAGCGGGAAACAACTTTTTTTTATTTTTTTCTTTTCTTTATAATGGAACCTTTTTAATGTTACCAAGACCAGCCAGACACAAATAGTACAGTCAAAAAATTTTTATAATAAGTTTATACCTACGTTATGCGAAAAGACTTTTTCCCCGACCTAATATTTAAAGAGCATAGCCTGTGAGTTTCTTGCCAGTTCTTCTTACAGAGCGGTGGCTCGGAACTGGCACTTAGATTCACTTACACTTAATTATTTTTTGTTTTTTTTTTTTCATTTGTAATCATGACGTTTTCAAGTACTATGTATAATAGTTTATGAAATAAATATATTTTTTACTTTTACTTTACTTTACTTTAATTAAAGCTAACAAAAATTGTTTGTTCACGGAGTGTGGCAAGAAAAGTAGTGGCCACGTTTGTCTCTATCACCATGTTGCAACTATTCTTCTTGAGGGACAAAGGACGGTTAATGCAGAATGGTATGTTACCCCCCCGAACAGGTCTCCACCTTGGCATGGTGGGGGAGCTGAGTACCTCCCGGAGGCCGGGAAAACCCACCCAGAGACCGACGACTCTGGGTGCCCTTAGTACTGACTACCGGGGAAGAAACTAAGAGGGACCTGTGGAGGGCGCAGCGGGCGGGCCAGAAGGGCCCGCTCAGCAGCGTCAGGAGGGTCTTAGGCAGTGGGGGCAGGGGGCCCCTGCTGTCTCACCATGGACCCTCGGGGAAGTCGGCCACACACGCTATGGTCGCACAAGGAGGTAGGAGGGGCGCGTCCACTGCGCCTCTCTGAGGAGGTGCTCCCGGTTTTGGTCCGGGGGATGTTGGCCGCAGGCGGGGTGTCAAAAGCTGCAACCCAGGTACTGGCCCCGCCTCTTTCTCAACAAGCGGCGGGCGTCGTCGGAAGATTTTTAGTCGGTATTACTGCTGGCAGTCGTGTCTGCCGGAGGTGAGTCCGACACCCCCCTTTCGGTCCCCCTTTGGCCGGAAGGCAGTGCGTAAATGCATTCTGTTACCGACGTAAAAAAAAAAAAAAAAGAATGGTATGCTAGCATTTGCTTGCCACAGGTCTGAACCATAAGTATTAAAGGTGATCTACAGAACGTATTTTGTTCATTCCGCAGTAGGTTTTTATCATTGTGTTTAATTATTTCTAAATTCTCCAATACACACAACCTTTGTCATGTGAATGTAAAAAAATCAAAATTATGATTATTACTCAAGGTGTGCCCAGCGTCGATAAAGTGTTTGGTAACAGACAAATCTGAACAATTATCACAGTTACACCCCCAAGTAACTTACCATTACTCAGAATCTGTCCCGGCTTCATCCCGGGGTCCTTCGGATAGGGCCTCCACGAGACGCCGGCAGGCCCCTCGTGCACGCACAAATGGTGCCCCACGCCGTGGCCCGTCCCATGCGCGTAGTCTCGTCCCGTGTCCCACAGATATTTACGGGCGAACGAATCCAGCACGTTACCCTTTAAACAATTAATTAAATAAATATTTTCTAACAATTACACCAATTATTTAGTTTTTTATTTAGTTATTAAGCGGCGATAGCTCAGTGGCAAGACCTTTTGCCTTTAAATTCAGAGGGTCTCGGGTTCAAACCCGGGTGGCGCATCAATGACTTTTCGAAGTTATGTGCGTAATTATCGCTTGCTCCGTGCCTCGGACGCACGGAAGAACGTTAAGCTGTAGGTCCCGGCTGTCATGAACATCTACGGCAGTCGTTATTAGGAAGTCAGTGCCTTCTAACAGAATGACAGCTGGTTTAACCATAGAATGATGTTTCCCTCTGGGTTGCGGAGGTCAGACGGCAGTCGCTCCACCTAATAACTGAAATTCAGTCAAATCTGGTTATACCAGTAAGCAGACCCTGGGCCCTAAGCTTAAGTCTAGGGCAACCGGGATAATGCTAGGATATGCTGACACCAATTATTTAGTTCCAAGACAAGTATTATTAAGAACTTGTGTTATAGATACTAAACAACAGATAAACATACTTAAATACTTTCTTTTTTGTAAATACATACTTAACATATACATAGGAAGATATTACGAAACACTCGGAACAAGTTTAGACTTAAGCAAGTGATGGATTAAAAATATCTTTGTAACAATTCCCGCGCTACTATAATTTCCCGAAAAATCGAGAAACTATTCAACACGACACGTGTTTCGCCCTTACACAGGGCATCTTCAGGTAAGATAGGAGCCTCAGAACAACGATGTCTTCACGACCAACGCTGAAACGAGATCTTGTTTCTCTTAAGGAAGAAATGTGTTCCTATTTTAAATTGTAATACTTAAAGGGTTCATTTGAGGACAAAATGTTATTTTTAAGACCTAATTGTACACCAAATGAAAAAAAAAAGAATTGTGATTATATATTAAAGTGAAAGTCGAAGTACAACCATTTTCTTTAGATATTAATTGCAATAGGTATCAAAGAAAATTATTTCAATATATTTATAAAATACACCGATCCGTACCAATGACAGTTTCCATATATGGAATCGTAGTCTATATCGTAGTAGTGGACATCGTTTAACTTTGAGTAGAGAGATCTGTAGATGACATACATACATACACGTAATAGGTATATAGGCCGTAATAGGCGAGCCTATTGCCGCTTACCGGGATCCTTAGATGAAATGAAAAAAATCCTAATCTGAAGCGGTAGAACTCTTGAAGGAGAAACGACTACACGGCATAAATAATGGGTAATAAATAACTGACCTTGACCCCTTGAGGGAACAGCGCGCTGCCTATAGCAATCTGACCCTTCAACACCCGAGTGAAGGCGTCTTTTTGCTCAGCAGAAGGGGTCCCCATGTGTCTAGTTCTTGTTATGTCTGTTGTGCCGTCTCTGTAAAAGATTACAGGTCTTATTACAAAGCGATATCTAAAGTTAGACCAGGTTTAAAACTAGTGCTGTCTTTTTCATTTGATAAGATGAAGACAGTGATAGCACTAGTTTTAAACCTAATCTAACTTTAGATCTCGATTTGTAATAAGCCTCTATGTGTTGTATTAAAAAAAATGAGCGACTGAGTAGAATTTTTTAAACTTTGTCCACACTAATATTTGTAAGTTAAAAGATTTGATTGTATTTTTACAATGCGGGCTTTGTAACTACTGGATTGATTTGAAAAATTATTTTCATATGAAAAATAGTGAGAGCAACATACCTCGTAGGTAAGATAGACTATGTAATTAATCGATTAAAACGCATTTAATTACGCTAGTTTACTTTTAGCAGTATGGGGGCAGTACTTTTTAAAAATTGCGTTCATGTGTCAAATTAAAAAATAGTTAGCTATATGTTAATGAAAGTCCTGTCGAATACGGGCCAGTCTTTTCGTAGAAGTCCCTCCTGAAAAGATCTGCTACGGCATTACCGGGGACACAAAAAAATACTTGTACTAAAGTCTTAACTCCTAGAACTTGTAGTTTCTGAGTTTTCGTGATCAATAAACTCATTGGCGATGAGTGAGTGATTGAGTAAGTGATTGAGTGACTGATTTTGTGAGTGATTGAGTGAGTTAGTGACCTTTTGTCTTTATAGACATAGATGTAAGTCACGCGAATCTAAGGTTAAATGGTAAAATGAATGTACAAACTTGTATTGACCGCCGGAGTCCAATAGGAACATCTGGTCTCTTTGTATGACGGTCTGTGGGCCATCTCTTGAGGGGGAGTAATGGATTATAGCCCCATTGGGCCCCGCACCCGCAATAGTGTCGAAAGAAGGGCCCATGAAGATTTCTTCGTCTCTGTTCACAAATGAACGTAAAAGTTGTAAATTAAATACACAAATAAACATAAATATTTACTGACAAGTACACCGATTATTTAATGTGTATTTAGGACTACTTAATACACATACATAGGCAGAGTTTAAGTTTTACAGCGTTTTATAGTGTAGATGTTGCTGCTGAGATTCTCAAATATTCCTGTCCCAATAAAGGAAAAAATCTGGGTCGTTTTGAGTTTTTCCTCGATTTTTTAAAAGATGTTGCGCGGAAACTATCACTAAGTTGTATTAAACATTTAATTGCTATGACAAACCAAGTAACAAATCAATCGAAATGCATAAAGTGTTAGTATAACAGGTACCCAGTAAGTAAATTTTGAAGTATATCGGCAAATATAACTAAAGATAGTTTTATAACAACAATAATCTTTCATACAATACTTTGATCACATAAAAGCTTTTTGTCAAATACCTGTACTAAAGAAATCATTTAAATAATAGTGCAACTCACTTCCTAAACTCCAGTAATTTGTCGGAAGCTTGAATTTCGGTCACAGCATCGCCGGCATCAACTCTTGAATGTAGCCAGTTGAAGAACCTCACCACCGCTATGCCATCTCTTATATGACAATTTCTGAAACCCTACAAAAATAATCTATTTATCTAGATGATTTTGCGTTGGAAATCTCATTCAGCGCATGAACATAAAAAACGCTTTATTCAATTCTATCGTGTGGATGAGGAACCTTCAAATTATTCCACCACCGAATGTAACACCCAAAGACTATCTAGAAAGTTCTTTATTTCATAAACTATTATACAGCACTTGAAAACGTCATAATGAAATATATATATATAAAAAACGTGATATTACTACACTGATATTACGAAGCTTAGATTCACTTACATATAAAATAGAGAAGGCGACTAAGATCTCGCCTAAGAGAGCCCATTTCCTCACTCACAAATCGATCTGCCCAAACTGACACTTGAGTTAGCCAGCCACCACTCACCATAAGACACGATTAATCTAGAGATCTCTGAGCTAATACTGAACTTTCCTGTAACTTTATCGTCGCCGTAGAGGTCAACAAATAGGTCAAAATTGCTATTAAGTAAAGACTTTGGGGCTTATTACAAAAAGAGATCTAAAGTTAGACCAGGTTTAAAACTAGTGCTGTCACTTTCATTTGATAAGATGAAGACAGAGATATTGAGAAAGATATTGTTTTGTCATAAGACCTTTTAATTTTAAAGTTAGTATGAGATAATTACAACATTATGGTTTCATATATCAAATAATAAAAAGTCAACACTGTTGAAATTTTGCGGAAAAAATTGAGAATTCAAAAATGTTTTTAACTTAATTTTAGCCAAATGTCGATTAAAATGACGGTTTTTTTCTTAACTAAGGTTTAGACAACTTTATGGTTTCATATCCTAAATAATAAAAAGTGAACACTGTTGAAATTGTGCAGAAAAATTGAGAATTGAATGTTTTTAACTTAATGTTGGCCAAATATCGATTAAAATGACGGTTCGTTTAGACCTAATTCATGTATATATTTAGAAAAATAAGGCTAATAGATTATTAGTATATAGTATTAAGCGGGGCGTGAAACAGCATTTCAGCAGGCCGACATGAGTGGGTATACTGCTTTGTACCGTGCAGATTCCACGGTATGAAGCGCCTTAATTTATTTGGACTGCATCGACTGCTTACCATCAGGCAGAATTAGTCAATATGACGTGTCACATTAAAAAAAAAAAACAATATTACCTGCAATTCCACTTTATTCTTTATGAGTTTCTTCAGAGCAACGGGAGACGCATCGGATATTACACTTAATGGTTTCTCCAGCACGTCACGCTGTAATGAAACATTTTATATGTAGAAACAGGTGTATAAACATTGATAGCCCCATGTGAGACCTATAGACAACAAATTGAATGGATGTCGGGTTCAAACCTCAGTCGCGCACCTGACTTCTTGAAGTTATGGGCTTATCAAGCTTAGGGTGCATAGGGCTCCTACTAAGATCTGAGGAGCCCAACCTGCAAGTGGTGCACCTGCTAATCAACGGACGAGGCTCTGGCGAACATAAAAGTTACCGGCAAGCGGCAAAAGGCTCGCCACCTACATGGGACCAATAATATACTGTTGAATGTTTTTTCCTTATTTCGGACTGCTGGAAGAGATTCCTTTTGGAATAAGCAGCTCCATTGTACATAGTTGTATAATTTTTGTTTCCTTTATATGTTTTGTGTGTATATAAATTGTTAAATAAATAAATATAACCGGCGGAATGTGGGCATATAATAGGCCTCGGCCTATCCTATTGTTTTTGTTTGTTTGTTTATTTATGTGGAGTCATTACCTCATCTTACCGACATCCGCAGAATACCAGCGTCGTGACAATCTTTGTTGCGACATTATGCTGAGCAGAGACCTTTTCAGTACTACATATTTTAGATTTAAGATGCTGTTAGCTTTAAGTTTTTTCTTATTGTAATTTGTAATGTACCAAATAAACGTTTTTATTATTATTCCTTCGAGGAAACAGACGTGATATTATGTTATCGCTTGCTCCGTGCTTCAGAAGGCATGTTTAGCCATATGTGGTAGTCGTTAAGGATGTTGGAAACCTAATTAAGAGGTCTGGAAAATTCAGTAGGCCGCCACACACCAGCCTCCGTAAATCCACACTGAGTCCGCGTGGTAGAATATGACCTGAATCTCTCTCATCTTGGTTCCTCACAAACGATCACCCATCCAAGGAATGACACCTGTAAAGTCTGCTTTGCATAATCGCTTCCAACAACCGCAACCGCAACACAGAGCTGCGAGCGCTTTAAACATAGAGGTGCTATACAATTATGCAAATAATGCCCTTTTTTCGGATGCGCTAGTTTTTAAGCTTTGAATTTCATAAGAGCTCTATTGAGGATGATTTTGACTTTGATCGAAAATCATCAAATGACCGTCTCCCGCTGTTGGTGGAAGGGTCAGACTTTTACTGACTAAAATTCATCCATGTTCCTTCTTGAGCCGACTATGTCTCAAGACCGCGGTAACTCTTTCGAACTGTCCCGCAACATGCAAATATGGCCTAGAAGAGATATATAAACAGTTCTATTTATATCATACCCCAACAGCTGCCACGTGTATCGCTTCGCTCGCTTCGCTTGAGAGCCACATTGAGCGTTTACTGTCCACGCCTTCAGACACCTGAAAATTCGTAAAAGATTATATGTCATTACTAATTAATTAATTTACTACACATACAAAAATATAACTACAGAAAAACTTAAAACTAGGAAAAATTTGGTACAAGGCTTATTCCAAATAACAATAGTACAATAAAAAGGAAAAAAAGATAATATATATACTAACGAAGTAGATACAAACAAAATAATAACAACTATATTAACATGAAGTGTAAAAAAAGAACAAAAACCTAACAACAGGATAAAAAGTGAACTTAAATATGTTTTTCAAAAGAAGCAACGCTGGGGCAATTCTGAACGTGCAAGGTCAAATCATTCCACAGCCTGACTGCATGAACTGAGGCTTGTGCATTCTCGTCGAAGGTTACTCCCTTCCTTACTCCTCCCACTCTTCAGAACGCTCCGTTGCCCATTTCAGCGGATTTTAGCATTCTCGGCATAGACCTAGATCCGAATTGCTACATCCAGGGTGTTATTTTAACTACCTCCCGTAAGTTGGGTATACTCAATAAGGTAAGGCGGTTTTTCAGTCCCGAGCAGCACTGTTTGTTGTACAAGACTCAAGTGCGATCGAGTGTAGAGTATTGTTCCCATCTGTGGGACGGTTCTGCTATGTACCTCCTCGACGCACTTGAAAGACTGCAACAGCGTGCGGTTCGCATTATCGGGGATGCTGAGGTAACAGCCTTACTCGATCTACAGATGCGTACAGACATTGCATCTCTTAGTGTCTTCTACCAAAACTACTACGGTGAGTGTTCTGAAGAGCTTTTTCGATCTCATCCCGCCCTCTCTTTTCCTCTCCCGAACAACACGTGCTGGTCTTAGAAACCATCCTCATACTGTGCAGGCTAGCACTCGAACCAAGAAATTTGGGAAGTCGTTTCTGAGCAAGACCACTAAGCTCTGGAATTCGCTGCCGGCTCATGTGTTTCCTATTTCCTATGATCCCGGGTCTTTTAAGAGGGGCGTGAAACGGCATTTTAGCAGGCAGTCATGAGCAGGGCCGTCTTTAAACTATTTGAGGCCCTGGGCACGTTAGGATCATGGGGCCTCTATGACCTTGAGAAAGCTAACTTACTCTCATCTGTCAAAAATTTCAAGCTGTGTTGTACACGGTATAGCTATGCGCATGCAGCAAGCTAAAGCTAATAAGCAAGTAGGTATTGGAGTAAGTCATTATTATCAGATTTTTCAAAATTTAATATTTTTCGGTAATACCTAAATATCGGCTATCATTTGGTAATCTGGCAGGAACAAGGGGGCCCCATTAGATCGCGGGGCCCCGGGCACGTGCCCATAGTGCCCAGTGGGGAAGAGGGGCCTGGTCATGAGTGGATACGCTTTATACTGTGCTTATTTCACGGTATGAAGCGCTTTCATTTTTTTTGGACTGCATCGACTGCTTACCGTCAGGCAGGATGTTGTAAGTATGACATGTCACATAAAAAACCACTAGCTTTCAGTGCCTATGGATCTGTAAATCGTCTGCATAGAGATGTAATTTTGAAGAAATTATAATAATATGTGTAATGGAAGGAATTTCCACGCAACGTTATGAGAAAAAAAATCAAAATTACAAATATATAACTCGGTAATGCACACACTCCAACACATATCAAACACATTTATTCCGTAAATACATATAAATATAAATTTCGTAACTTCCTGTGAAAAGAAAAAATAACAATAGTAATAACAATAGTAACAATAGTAATACTCACAGCAAGATTATGTAAAAACGGTATAATCTCATCGTAACGCTTGCTCTCGAAATCCGCAACGCCTTCCTGTTTTAATTGTTCTAGAACATTCTTCGGAACATTCCCGTCAGACCAGAACAGGGTCGCCATAGTAGGCGTAACCACCAGGTAGGAGAAAAACACTGGATTGTAGTCTATGTCAGATCCTCTTAGATTCAATGTGTCTAGAAATTAAATTTAAATAACTTAAGTTTCATATAAAGAAATTCCAACTGTCGCTCTTAAAAAAAAATGACACAATCTCGCCCGAACACAGACGTACGCAGTATTGTGCGTCTGTGTTGTATTAATAAACAACACACTGATACGAACGCACGTACACAGACGCAAAAACACAGACTAGGAGAGACATACTAGGTCGTAGCTACACTTCAAGCTAACGAACGCAATCAATCAATTTGACGACCGATATGGCGTGGTCAGTATACCTTCACTTCACTCTAAAGGTCGTGGGTTCGATTCCCACTCAGGACAAATCTTTGTATGCATGAACATGAATATTTGTTCTGGTCTGGGTGTTTTCCTATGTATATTAAGTATGTATTTACGAATAAAAAAATTATTTAAGTATGTTAATCCGTTGTTTAGTATCCATAACACAAGTTCTTAATGATACTTATCTTGGAACTAAATAATTGGTGTAATTGTCAGAAAATATTTATTATTATTATTTATTTAATCTGTCTTCATATCAAGCGTGCCGATTTTTGAACACAATGTGACGTTACTGCTGATATTTAGTTTTGTTTTATTCTCTAAAATTTGTGATATTTCGAACATTAATGTGTAATAACGGTGGATTATTAACCGTTAAGTGTTTGTGAACATACATAAGTGTCGGTAAATGAAACAAAGCAGTGCAACATCACTTTTCGAATTCTCTCAAGAAGTCCATGTGAGATCTCAGTATAGTACCACATCTTTACTGAGGACTCAAGGGGTTTAGGGGGAGTGCATCTCATTTACCATTTATCACCACTCATTCTCATTTACTATAATTTATATCTTACTTGACACTGGCTAAATGTGCTACGAAGCCATTATTTAAAAAAAAAAACTTACAAGCGACCTCATCCAAGGCGGTTACGACAAACGCTGCTGCCTTGTTTTCCGCCATCTTTTTCCTTAAATCCTTTAACTTATCCCCAGCTGATTCACCTAAAAACATATTCACAATTATTACACACGTTGACATGACAGATGATATCTTGTTCTAAGTGGTATATATTTTTTTATTAAGTTAATACACAAACAGAGATACATAAAATAAAAACTTTTTTTAGAAAAATTTCGTGTTTTGACGCCAGCCGAAAAAGACACATCGCGGAAGTATTTCCTTTTTAAATCTTAATATATATAAATCTCGTGTCACAATGTTTGTCCTCAATGGACTCCTAAACCACTTAACCGATTATAACAAAATTCGCACACCATGTGCAGTTCGATCCAACTTGGATAGGATAGTTTAAATCTCAAATTATAGTCGCTATTTTAATTTATTGCTAATTATTTGTCTGTTATTATTTGACAGTCACAATTATCCGTTAACTCCAAATGATTCTAACAGATGTCGATACCTTTCGACTGGGTTGAGTAAGTAATCAATAGATGGCGCTGCTATGGTAAATCTACGAACGTGTCATATAAGCTACATTTTAACAGCATCATTACCACGTGTTGTTAACGCTATAAAATTAATTAACTGATGTTCTCTTATTGTTCCTCTTAGATTGTTTACTATAATGTAATGTAACAAAAACTTTAGCCACAGCAACGCGTCAGCTAGTATATTGTAAATTCGAGTGTAAATATAGTGGATTTTAAGACAATGTACACAAATGTAGTTAAGTAATATATTGAAAGATAGAAAGAAAGAAAAATATTTGTTCAATACAAGTTGCAAAAAAGAAAAAACATAAAATAAGTACAAAATATAGTTAACACAAATCAAGAATAGAATAATAAGAACTTAAGTGAAAGAAGAACTCAACTTGTATTATTGCAGTGAATTTAGATTGTTCGTATTGATTTTAAAAACTCCCTAGAAGCCTTTAGTAAAGTCTTAACCTATCCAAGTATTGAACAACAAAAATAAAATAAAAAAGATCTATTTTACAAAATATTAATTTTTCGTTTTGATTGCAAAACTCCCTAGAAGCCTTTAGTAAAGTCTTCACCACTCCAAGTATTGAATAACAAAAATGAAAAAAAAAACATAAATTTTACAATAAAATAAAATTTGAAAAAAAACTAATTATTTTTGACAGAATGATGTTTTAAATGAAATTTGGTATACCTACATGTAGATGCCTGAATTATATTTGTTTAGAACTATTTAACTATATACTAACGCGACTTCATCCTTGTGAAATTCGATTATATCGCACATATATGTACCACCACCACCACATCATCATCATCACCATCATCATCACCTCACCTTGGCTCGTAAGAGGAAGCCCGTGCTCTGTACGGGGACGTTAATGGGCTGACAAGATAACTCAAGGAAAATATATCTCGGTTGAGTCCTTGACTTACGCTTAGGGACCCAGAAACTGCTTACTGGCCAAACTAGATTTTATTGAATTTTAGTCATTACACGGAGCGACTGTCGTCTGACCTCCGGAACCCAGAAGGAAACCTCATTATATGGCTACACTAGCTAAGGCTGGTCGCTAAGGCTAGCTGTTAGGATATAAAAGGCACTGACTTCCTAAGCCTCACTCGAGGATTAACAGCTGCGTAGAGACATTGCATCTCTCAGTGTTTTCTACCGGAACTACTATGGCGAGTGTTCTGAGGAGCTTTTCGATCTCCTCCCGCCCTCTCCTCTCCTTTTCTTTCCTTTCCCGAACAACACGTGCTGGTCTTAGAAACCATCCTAATACTGTGTAGACTATCAGCACTCGAACCAAGAAATTTGCGAAGTCGTTTCTGAGCAAGACCACTAAGCTCTGGAATTCGCTGCCGGCTCATGTGTTTCCTATTTCCTATGATCCCGGCTCTTTTAAGCGGAGCGTGTTACGGCATTTTAGCAGGCCGTCATGAGTGGATACGCTTTATACCGTGCTTATTTCACGGTATGAAGCGCTTTCATTTTTTTTTGGACTGCATCGACTGCTTACCATCAGGCAGGATGTAGTCATAATGACGTGTCAAATTAAAAAAAAGAACGAATGCCATAGATGTTCATGACAGCCGGGACTAACGGCTTAACATGCTTTCTGAGGCACGGAGCAAGCGATAATTACGCACATAACTTCAGAGGTTTCTCGGCTTTGCAGTCTATTGGTAGTCCCACTGGTGACTGCTTCATAAGCTGATGATCTGATCTCATATCCCGGTTGCCCCAGATTTAAGCCCAGGGTCAGGGTCTGCTGGTCTAACCAGCTTAGGCTGAACTTTTGTTATTACATGGAATTGCCATCTGACTCACCAGTATATTGCAAAGGGAGCGGTACAATAGTATCGTTAGGCCTGGGCGGTGATGGGTCTGCCAATTGCTGCCTCACTTCATCCACCAAGTTCTTCGCCACAGCTACTAGATGCATCTTGGATTTGGTTAGAGCTGTCTGGATTTGAAAAGATATAATATATAGAATATTAGAGAGGAAGACGACGTAAGACCTTCCATGACCAAATTCATAAAATTTTGGTGAAAGGGCAGGTAAAAAGTACCCTAAACCGACGGGCGTGTATGAGGAGGTTAATGAGTGTGAATGAAGCTAAGAGCGTGTGCCAAGATCGTAGCAAGTGGAAGGATGTGATCTCTGCCTACCCCTACGGAAAAGAGGCGAGACATTAATGTATGTATACATACATACATTATATGTATGTATGTAGAATATAAATGTTAATACATATAATATCAATTGGATTAACAGCATATAATAGATTAGAAAAAAGTTTAAGCATAAAGAGGTTTAATTAGCAACACGTCTACTACATAAACTGCCTTGTTTAAGACTTTTGAATTAGAAATCTTGCCGCATGACTGAAACCCTGCCAAGAGTGCTGAGGTCCACTATTGAGGGTATCGGAAAGTCTTCTTATGGTATAAGTACCAGACTAAAGTATCAACTAAAAGAGTTTGTATTTTATTTATTTATTTATTAGGTTTGTCAACTGAAGTTACAATAATAATTGCTTAAATTTAAAATTGTTATGGTTATAATATAATTGTACAACAGATTTACAGGCAAACACAACTTGCTTAATCGTAAATAAAAATTAAGTACACAATTGTTAATGCGTCCAGGTTAGTAAGTTAACACACTTGACTACAATAACCAGTGTAACAAGCGCGACAAAATAAAACCGAAGAAACCAATAGATAAAAAAAAACAAAAGAGACAATTAACTGTGTACATCTGTACACAGTTAATTGTCTATATAATCTTTCTTCGGTACTGCTGTATAGAGTCCGAGTGGACATCCAGGGTTTTGGAAAACCTATTATACAGTCTGCAGAGACGTGGGATCGGGGAGCTGCCACCGAATTGTGTCCGGCGGAAAGGCACAGAGAAAATATTTAGTATTTTGCTGCGTGGATAACGATAGAGAATCTTATACTTAAATTTACACAGAAGTTATGGACAATCAATACCACGTATTATATATAATAAAGATAATTTATGTGTCAAAATACAGTACATTAAGGTGTTACATAAATATATTAGCATCTTGCATTCTATCATTACTGGTGTACAAATATTGATATTATAAACTAACAAAATGAAAGAAGTTATTGATCATTAAAAAAAAAATCATTACATCATATCCTTTAAATATTCATCAACAGCGTAATAACAGTTCTCTATTAGTTTAGAATATAATTTATGTTTAAATATAACAATTGTTTCTTTTTATAATCATTTGGTTATTTAATATAAATTAATAATAATAATAATACAGCCATTGTCACGTTTGTAGCCCCAATGGTGGGTAAACAATGCACTTTAAGGCTGCCTGTCCACTGAAGCGGAGCGAGGATGCGGAGCGGAGAAACGGACAAATATTAACCAATAGGATTGCATGAAATCTTCGCTTCTTTCTGTCCGCGAATCTCATTGGTTAATGATTGTCCGTTTCTCCGCTTCGCATCCTCGCTCCGCTTCAGTGGACAGGCAGCCTAAAGCAACAAGGTGAAAAAAATAAAGAATAAGATTTATACTTGAGACGTTTATTAAAAAGAATACTATTATTTAAAAGTCCGTGGTAGTGGGTTTTAGGATCTAGCGCTTCAATACTTCCTGGCAACACTTCACCCGCGAACTCCCCTTTCAGTCGACCCCGGCGATGACCAACAGCGCGTTGAGTTTTTAAAGTAAAGTAAAAAGTTCTTTATTTCATAAACTATTACATAGCACTTGAAAACGTCAAAACAAAATATACATAAAAAAAATATATTTAATATCAACCCTGAAATCACGAAGCTTAGATTCACTTACATGCAAATAAATAAAAATTAGGTGTAAGTGAATCTAAGTGCCAGTTCCGAGCCCCCGCTCTGTGAGAAGAACTGACAAGAAACTCACAGGCTAATGCTCTTTTAAATTATTTTTATTTCAAAACACACACAGTGTAAATTTGATGATACTTAAAGGGTTAGTAGTTAAAGAGAGAGATTGCCAGTGAAAAGGCGGGCTTATAACCCGAAACCTTGAAACCTGGGTGATTGACTCAGTTATACGAGGGCGGCACTGAAAATTTTGAGAATCAAGAAAGTGACACAACATTACTATTTAAAAATGTCTTCATTGCTTTTCGAAGTTGCTTTTAGAATTTGACACATTTTTCCATACGATGGAATCAATCGTTGAAGCAACCATTCCATTCGGAAGTAGGGGGATCAGCGGTTTTGTAGGCGTCCACAGTTTGTTTAGGTGATGAAAATCTCTGACCACGCAATTTATTCTTTATTTTAGGGAATGTATAGAAATCATTAGGGCTTAGGTCGAGGCTGTACGGCTGATGGTCTAATAATTCTAATTTATATTTCTCTAAAAACTCTTTTGTTTTGTTTGACAAGACCGAGATTATTTAAAAAAAATGGTATTCGATATTTAAAACCAAGTAGTTTTCAATTAAACAGATTTTATTATGACAGGATCAGTGGAAATATTCCATTCCCGAAACTTTTAGTGCAGCCCTCGTAACACAGTGAACAGTTCTGCCAGTAATTGCATAAATGCAACATGAAATTAAAGTTATCAAAAGTTTTTAACACATAGGACAGTTCCAAAGTAAAATCTGACCTGTAAAGGAGTCCATTCCTCTCGAGTCATAGTGAAGGGGTCAGCTCCCACCTTGGAACCTTCTGGAAGGTTCACCGTCAACCATTTCTCCATGCTTAACGTCTCTGGCAGTGCTGTGGACACAAAGTTTTTATATTTTTTTACTTTTAGTCTACATACATTCACGCCTGTTTTCCCAAAGGGATAGGCAGAGGCATATTATACGCCCACACTTTTATACGCCAATTATATAGTTGGTCCCACGTAATAGGTGGCGAGCCTATTGCTGCTTACCGGGCACTGTTATGTTCGCCAGAGCCTCGTCTGTTGTTCGGCAGGTACTTACAGGTGAGGTTGGCTTGGGCTCCCTAGGTCTGGGTAGGATCCCTATACACCCTTTTACTTTTAGTCTACATACATACATAATGTCAAGCCTCTTTCCCGTGGGGGTAGGCAGAAATGTGGGAGGACTGTTCGAAAGGGTCACCGCGGCCTCGGTACGTAGCAGGCTCAAGAAGGAATATGGATGATTTGAAGTCAGTTAAAGAATGACACACACTCCCAATCCACCCACAGCGGGAGATCATTTAATGATTTTCAATCCAAAAAGGGGTGGTCATAGATCGGGTCCCTATCGGATCGCACAATTTTTTGTACGCCTAATTTGTAAAGGCACCCAAACGAAAAGTCTAAAATTTTTTCGCCTAATTTCACTCTTCAGAATCGTGTTTGCCCTAATTTCACTTCGCCTAACTTTTTATCGCCACATTGTCATTTACCAAATGCGTCATTTGGCAGAACAATTCGTAATCCCTAAAGTTTACAATTCCTAAATATTAATTCGCACAAAATTAAAAATCATAAAGTACAAAACGCCTACTCATTTTTATGCAAACATGCAGCATGCAAGCAGGCATGCATCATGCATGCAGACATGCAACATGCGTGCAGTCATGCAGCATGTAAGCGTGCAAGCAGGCATGCAGCATGCAAGCAGGCATGCAGCATGCAAGCAGGCATGCAGCATGCATAGTTTTCGTCACGGCTTCGGCGCTGCGGTACTCCGGCGGTCCCACGCGAGCTTTTCGGCTTCGCCGGCCAGCCTCAGCCCCGGCGGCGAGCTCAACCCACCTGCTCCTTAGCTCGCGGGCCAACTCGCCCCTCCGCGCCTACGCTGGCTTATATTGCACTCTAGGGTAGGGCAGACAAGACTACGTGGAATCGGGTTTGCAGCGATTCGCTTCTGTCAATTTATTTTCTCAATACAATTCTATGCTTTTATTCCAATACATTATTGGCACATATCATTTTAGATATGATAAAATTAGTGCTTTTACAAATTTGCGAAATAATCGTTATGCCAAAATAAACTTGTGCCAATATAGTTTAGGCTATTTTACATTAGACATTCTAAAATTAGGCCTTTCAATTCTTAGGCCAAACTATAATGGTGGCAAAACTATTTTTAGGCGAAACAATAATTGTACGTTTTAAGTTTAGGCTAAAACGGTTTGGCCAAACCATATAAGGACAAACAATTTTAGGCGAACCAAAGGGCACCCCATAGATCACATTCTTCCACTTGCTACGATCATGGCACACACTTTTAGCTTCATTCACTTTCATTGAACTTCTCATACACCCCCGTCGGCTTAAGAGTACTTTTGACCTGCCCTATTTTAAAAGCTTTTATTTAACTTGCAATGTATGTATGTAAGGATGTTCGGGTGGAATCTTTTTTTTTTGTTTTGGATGGAAAATCATCAAATGACCGTCCCCCGCTGTGGGTGGAGCGGGAGGGTGTGTCAGACTTCTACTGACTAAAAACCATCCATATTCCTTCTTGAGCCTGTAACACCAAGGCCGCGGTAACCCTTTCGAACAATCCCGCAGCTCGGGTGGAATCTTGCGACCCGATTTTGAAGCAGATATTTATTTTAGGTTCTGCATTATCACGCTGATGCAAACTAGAGCAGATCATAGAAATGTCAACAAAAGGATAGTTTATTTAGTATGCTACCGTGTGCCTATTTTTTGTGGCCTTCTGAATAATAAATCAATAATCTTCTTACATACATACATACATACATAATGTCACGCCTCTTTCCCGTAGGGGTAGGCAGAGATCACATCCTTCCACTTGCTAAGATCTTGGCACACACTTTTAGCTTCATTCACACTCATTAAACTCCTCATACACGCCCGTCGGTTTAGGGTACTTTTGACCTGCCCTTTCTCTAACATTTTTTGTATTTGGTCATGGAAGGTCTTATGTGGTCTTCCCCTCCCAACACTTCCATCCACTTGTCCATCATAAATCACTTTCGTTAATCTACTTTCATTCATCCTCTCAACATGACCAAACCATCTAAGCATACCTTTCTCAATTCTTGTCACTATATCTTCTTTTACACCAGCTTTAACCCTTATCACTTCATTCCTTATCCTATCACTCAATTTCACACCAAGAATATTTCTGAGTGCTCTCATCTCTACTGCATTAATCTTACTCTCATGTTTCTTCTGCCATAACCAACATTCGCTTCCATACAATCACACTAATAAAGCATAGAAAAGTATGTATATCTAAGACATAATTTGAAAAAGCTGAGATGAGTTCCATGAGGCATTCTTCACAATCTCGTTGCCTTTTGGAAGTCTCGTTAGAGTCACCGACAGACTGACTGACTGGCGGACGGTAAATCCTCGTGTAAGCGCGACACTTATCAGTATTTCTAATTTTAGTTTACTGCTTTCAATATTTCATCTGCACCAGTGCTGGTCCCAAGTCCAGGTTGATGAAAGCTTGATGGGTGGTCCCCCCTCGACAGGTCTCCACCTTGGCGTGATGTGGGGGCTTAGTACCTCGCGGAGGACGGGAAAGGATAACACCCAGAGGTTGGCGACTCTGGGTGCCCTTAGTACTGACTACCGGGGGGATACTAAGAGGGACCTATAGAGGGTGCAGCGGGCGGGCGCGGAGGGCCCGTCAAGCAGCGCCAGAAGAGTTTTAGGCAGTGGGGGCCCCTGCTGTCTAACCATGGACCCTCCTTAAAGTCGGCCACACACGCTATGGTCGCACAAGGAGGTAGGAGGGGCGCGTCCAAAGCGCCTCTCTGAGAAGATCCTCCCGGTTTTGGTCCGGGGGACGTTGGCCGCAGGTGAGGTGTCAGATGCTGCAACCCAGGTACTGACCCCCGCCTTTTTCTCAACAAGCGGCGGACGTCGTCGAAAGTTTTTTAGTGGGTATTACTGCTGGCAGTCGCATCTGCCGGTGGTGAGTACCACACCCCCTTTCGATCCCTCTGTGGCCGGAAGGCAGTGCGTAAACGCATTTTATTACCTACGTAAAACAAAAAAAAAAAGATTGATGGGTGATAATAATAATGCTACTTACACTGCTTCATCAAAGTCCACAACGTCGGATCGGTTTCCTTCTCAAACTGCGTGTAGTATCTGCCGTCAGTCCAGACCAGGGCATGGGATGACGTCACCAGCGCCGTGCCTGCTGACCCGGTGAAGCCTGAGATCCATTCCCTGCGAGCGTCCACAGGCGCTATGTATTCAGACTGGAAGGAAATTTCTATATTACATCATATTGTTAATGTTATTTCCTCAACAAGTATATTTATTTAAATTATAGTTATGTTATACTGCATTGTAAAGCTTTACAGACAAATGAAGAAAATAAAATTCAAAATCATTTATTCAAGTTTGGCTCACTGGAGCTCTTCCGAATGTCAAACTTATTAACTAACGCGCCTATTCTGCGGGCGCGATCGTAAAAGAACCGGCAAGAAAATTGTCAAAATTTGATTTTTTCTTCCGCCAGTTACAAAGGTACTTAAAATAAAAACATAGTTTACCAAAAAAATTACTTGCGTTTTGCATTCACAAAATTTAAGGAAAAGAAAAAAAAAATATATATATATACTTATTAAACTCTCACTCCTTAGCAAGATGAATATTATTCGAAAACCAAACTAATTGATTAATTTAAAAGAGCATAGCCTGTGAGTTTCTTGCTAGTTCTTCTTACAGAGCGGTGGCTCGGAACTGACACTTAGATGCACTAACACTTAGATGCACTAACACTTAGATGCTTTTTGATTTCAGTGTAATAATATTTCGGTTGTTTTTTATATTGAATTTTGACGTTTTTAAGTACTATGTAATGATTGATTGATTGACATTACACAATCTCAGGCTAGTTGTAGGAAAAAGCAGCAATAGCCCAATGACGAGGCCAATAGTCTGCAGTTCAGAGTATCTTCAATCCTAGTCGCGTAACTTTCGCAGCTATGTCTCTCGGAATATGTATCTCGGAAAGCACGTTAAGCTGTTGGTCCTGGCTGTCATGAACATCTATGGCCTATGAACAGCTGTCATTACGAAGTCAGTGCCTTTTAATATACTGATGGCTGATACTCATAGATTGTTTCTCTACGGACTAAGGTGGTCAGACGGCAGTTAGTCTGTGTAATAACTGAAATTGAGCCAGTTAGACCATCTGATTAGAACAGTAAGCAGACCTAAGCTGGGCCCTAAGCCGAAGTCTAGTGCAACTGGGATAATGCTAAAATATAATTATAGTCAGTTTGTCTATCTGTCTGTCTGTTCGCAATAAACTTACAACGTAGTGAATGGATTTTCTGAAGGTATTTACCAACTGATAGAGTGATTCTTGAGGAAGATTTTAATATGTTAATTAGTGAAGGTTTTGTGTAAATTGTATGAAATATTAGGCGGGGAAAAAGTCTTTTCGCATAACGTAGGTATAAACTTATTATAAAAATTTTTTGACAGTACTATTTGTGTCTGGCTGGTTTTGGTAACATTAAAAAGATTCTATTATAAAGAAAAGAAAAAAATAAAAAAAGTTGTTTCCCGCTATTTTTCATTTGTTTTTCTTTCCGTAAAAATGAGTGAATCTAATGAAGAAATTCGATACATTTTAAAATTTTATTATAAAAAAGGCAAAAATGCAACTCAAGCAGTGAAAAAAATTTGTGATGTTTATGGACCTGATGCAGTGTCAGTAAGAGTAGCACAAATTTGGTTCAAACGTTTTCAGTCCGGAAATTTTGATGTTAAAGATGCACCTCGCTCTGGTCGCCCTGTTACGAATAAAATGGACGCCATTTTTGAAAGAGTGGAGCAAGATCGGCATATTAGTAGTTACGATGTAGCTGAAGAACTGGGAATTGACCACAAAACAGTTTTGACCCATTTGAAGAAAGCTGGTTATACAAAAAAGCTCGATATTTGGGTGCCACACGAGCTCACTCAAAGAAACTTAATGAACCGTGTACTCATTTGCGATTCATTATTGAGACGTAATGAAACCGAGCCGTTTTTGAAGAGATTGATAACTGGCGATGAAAAGTGGATCACGTACGACAAGAACGTGCGAAAAAGGTCGTGGTCGAAAGTTGGCCAGGCTTCACAGACTGGGGCCAAACCTGGCCTAACACGAAATAAGGTGATGCTGTGTGTATGGTGGGATTGGAAGGGTATTGTTTATTATGAGCTTTTACCGCCCGGCAAAACCATCGATTCTGATATTTACTGCCAGCAACTGATGAGATTAAAGGAAGCAGTCGAGAGAAAACGGCCGAAATTGATCAACAGGAAGGGTGTGGTCTTTCATCACGATAACGCTAGACCACACACATCTTTAGCCACTCAGCAAAAATTAAGAGAGTTCGACTGGGAGGTCCTAGTGCATCCACCATATAGCCCTGACCTTGCGCCTTCAGATTTTCACCTGTTTCGGTCTCTGCAGAATTCTTTAGGTTCTGTAAGGTTGACCTCAAGAGAGGACTGCCAAAACTATTTGTCCCGTTTTTTTGATCAGAAGTCCCAAAGTTTCTACAGTAACGGGATAATGTCTCTGCCCACAAAATGGCAGAAAGTTATTCAACAAAACGGTACATATATATTGTAAATAAATGTAAATAAACTTTGAAAAAAATGTCTTGACTTTTCATACAAAAATACGAAAAGACTTTTTCCCCAACCTATTATAACAATAAATGTTTAAGTCGGCAAAGAGATGTCAGACGTGTAAAAAAAATAGCGGAATATTCAGCTTGACATGTTGTGATAAGAGAGTACGTGAATTCTCTTCAGGACTTCTTGGCGGGAAAGTGAAGCGTCATGACAGCATTTTTGTTTTATTTCTAAAATTAGTGATATTTCTAACATTAATGTGTAATAACGGTTAATTATTAACCGTTAAGTGTTTGTGAACATACATCAGTGTTGTTAAATCAAACAAAGCAGTGCAACATCACTTTTCAGATTCTCTAAGTCCATGTGAGATCTCAGTATAGTCCTACATGTTTACTGAGGTCTCAAGGGGTTTAGGGGAGGGCATTTCATTTACGATTTATCATCTTTATCACCAGTTATTCTCATTTCATCATCATCATCACAGCCCATTAACGTCCCACTACTGAGCACGAGCCTCCTCTCACATACCAAGGTGCGAGGGTATTGGGTCATACTCCACCACGCTGACCCAGTGCGGATTGGCGGAGGCAGGTGTGCGGCGTCCTGCTGTTAGAAATTTTCAAGCCGCCCATTAGGCCTCTAACATGGCTTAACGACTACCACATTTAGTGATAACCGGGACCAACGGCTTAACGTGCCTTCCGGAAGCGCTCGATATCAAATGCCACACAAACGGTCACCCATCCAATGACTGACCTCTGTAAACTCTGCTGTACTTCGGCGATTGTTTCCGACCACCGAGCACCGCAGAGCTACGAGCGCTTCTTAGCTACTATGATTTAAATTCTCATTTACTATGATTTAAATATTATAATATATCACTTACTTGACACTGGCTAAATGTGCTAAACGCACGAAGCCGTTATTTAAAAAAAAAAAGAGTACGTACATTATGCGCGTCTGCCGTCGGTATGATGAAGGCAGCCAGCGAGTTCTGCTGGGTCGCCATCAGCGCCCTGAGGGCAGCCAGCCGTTGCAGCGACATGTCGGCTGTGCCTGAAAAGATAAAAAACAAGTAAATAAATAAAATACCACCCAAAGTCTTTAGTTCTATGATACGAGGGCTGCACTAAAAGTATCGGGAATAGAGTATGTCCATTGTTTTTGTCATATTAAAATCTGTTTAATTGAAAACTACTTGGTTTTAAATATCGAATACCATTTTTTCAAATAGAATTTCGGTCTTGTCACAAGGTCTTGTCAAACAGAAAAAAAGAGTTTTTAGAGCACGAAAACATAGAATTATTAGACCATCAGCCGTACAGCCCCGACTTAAGCCCTAATGATTTCTATGCATTCCCTAAAATAAAGAATAAGTTGCGTGGTCAGAGATTTTCATCACGTGAAGAAGCTGTGGACGCCTACAAAACGGCCATTTCGGATGGAATGGAATGGTTGCTTCAACGATTGGGTCCATCGAATGGAAAAATGTGTCAAATTTCACGGAAAATACTTCGAAAAGCAATAAAGACATTTAATAATAATAATAATAATAATGTAATTCTAAATAAATATTTTAAATATTTTTCTGACAATTACACCAATTATTTTTAGTTCCAAGTTAAGTATCATTAAGAACTTGTGTTATGGATACTAAACAACGGATAAACATTACTTTCTTTTTTTTTGTAAATACATACTTAATATACATAGAAAACACCCAGATCAGAACAAATATTCATGTTCATGCACACAAAGATTTGTCCTGTGTGGGAATCGAACCCACGACCTCTGGAGTGAAGTGTAGGTATACTGATCTCCACGTCATATCGGTCGTCAAATTTTTAAATAGTAATGTTGTGTCACTTCCTTGATTTCCGAAATTTTCAGTGCAGCCATCGTAAATGTCACTTAAATATGGAAGCGCCTCTTCCCTACAGAAGACTCTTGGTATGAAAAGAACTTGGGAAGAAACTCGCCAGAACTCCATCTCACGCCGTATCATGTTCATGATCATCTCAGCTCATTAACGTCCCACTACTGAGCACGAGCCTCCTCTCACATATCAAGGTGTGAGGGTATTGGGTCATACTCCACCACGCTGACCCAGTGTGGATTGGCGAAGACAGGTGCATTACGTCCTGCTGTTAGATATTTTCAAGCCGCCCAATAAGGTCTGCATCATGGCTATCACATTTAGTAATAACCGGGACCAACGGCTTAACGTGCTTTTCGAAGCACGGCAGCGCTCGATATCAAATACCACACAAACGGTCACCCATCCAAGGACTGACCTCTGTAAACTCTGCTTTACTTCGGTGATCGTTTCCGACCACCAAGCACCACAGAACTACGAGCGCTCCCGCTGTATAAGAATATGTAAATACATTGTAAAATAGATTTTTCGGAACTTTTAAGAACGATAAATCTACGAGAACCTTTGGACTCCAAACTTTATTTTTATTTTACAAACTACATAGTACTTATTTGAATTTGATTACACTGAAATCACAAAGCTTAGATTCAATTACATGCAACAAAACAATTTCTTCAATCTTCATTTGTCTGTGAAGCTATACAATGCAATTTAATTTAACATTAACAATATTCATGTTCTAAGTCATTCATATTAGAAAAGCCTGTATGAAACGGCAGTTTAATCCCAAGATTTTTTTATCTGTCTTTGATATAATAGTATACCTTTGAAGACAGCTTCCGTTTAATTGTTAATTTAAATTTATTTATTGCGATACCCATTTTCATAAATATAAAAAAATATATATAATTCGATCCTATATGATTACTGATAAGTTGTGTAATCTGCCGTCCATTAGCAAAAATGCAGCTAACGTTCAGTGGGTAATTTTTGGAATTTAAGCGCTGCTGCAAAACAATAGAGTTTATATTTCAGAAATTACCCTCTGACAGTTAGCGGCTTTCTAGCTCAAGGACGGCAGTAATGTTTTGGGCACCTAACAATTTAAAAGCTCTGAATTGAATTAATAATTTAAGCCGGTAAGTGGCACTAAGCTCGCCACCTTTTACGTGGAACCTCACATATATTTATATCACACATCCATTTCACAACTTTATCGGGACATATTAGTTATTACATTCGTTGTTCACTCATAGTTTTTAACATAAATAACTCAAATAAGCATGCATTGCATTGCATGTAAACATTAGGAAAAAAAAAAAATCTTTTTGTTTTTTGTTTTACTCGGCACTTCGGCTCACAGGTATACAGCCGAGTGATCGAACTAGAAAGGTACTGCCAGAATACCAGCGCTGCCGCGCCAGCGGCAGCTTATGCTGAGGCGGTGCCTTATTGACATCACACTCTGTTTTTTCTTTTCTACTTCTTTTTGTGATTTTATATTGTGTTTATAGTTCTGTTTGTTTTCTTGTGTTCTGTGTACTCTATTTGTAATATGTATTTATTGTATGTTTATATTGTGTGTATGTCAATAAAAGCTTTTCTATTCTATTCTATTCTATATAATTGGCGATATTTTTTTTTTAAACTTGTTTATTAGTCACACAAAACAAAGATACAATAAGGACATAATTATGTTATATGCCAAATTGTATAAATAGGCTGTATAGGCTGTAATAGGCTGTAAATAGGCTGTATCTCCACCGACATGTGTGAACAGCATGACTAGTCAATATCGAACGTTATAAATCGGGAGAAGTAGAAAAACGATTTAAAATCAAGCCTCTGCCTACCCCTTCATGGAACAGGCGAAAAAATATTAACTAGTTGGCCATTAAAAGCTAATACTTCGAATTAGCCTTTAAGTTTTGAAAAAAAAAATGAAATTGGTTAAGTAAGAAAGGACTTCTTGGCGGGAAAGTGAAGCGGCGTCATGTCTGCAGTTTTGTTTTATTTTATCTATTTTTTTTTTATATTTCGAACATTAACGTGTAATATCGGTGGATTATTAACCGTTTAATGTTTGTGAACATACATGAGTGTTGGGTAAATGAAACAAAACAGTGCAACATAACTTTTCGAATTCTCTCAAGAAGTCCATGTGAGATCTCAGTATAGTCCCACATTTTTACCGAGGATTCAAGGGGTTTAGGGGGAGGGCATATCATTTACCACTCATCCTCATTTACTATGACTTATATATTATCAATACCTATATCTCTTATTTGACACTGGCTAAATGTGCTAAACGCACGTAGCTATTTTCTAAAAGGAAAAAAATAACAGAAGCTTACTCGAATGTGCGTCCGTCAATATTCTTATTGTAGATACAGCATTGACAGCTAATCTGTAAAAAAAAACAAAAAATATAAACATAACATTTACACATGAGGACTTCTTGGCGGGAAAGTGAAGCGTCATGTCTGCAGTTTTGTTTCATTTTCTAAAATTTGTGTTATTTCTAACATTAATGTTTAATAAGGGTGGATTATTAACCGTTAAGTGTTTGTGAACGTACATGAGTGTTAGTTAATGAAATAAAGCAGTGCAACATATCTTTTCAAATTCTCTCAAGAAGTCCATGTGAGATCTCAGTATAGTCCCACATCTTTACTGAGGACTCAAGGGGCTTAGGGGGAGGGGATCTCTTATCATCTTTATCACCACTCATTCTCATTTACTATAATGTATATGATATTAATATGTCTCTAACTTGACACTGGCTAAATGTGCAAACCGCACGAAGCCATTATTTAAAAGAAGAAGAAGAACATTTACACATACTAGCGGCCGCCGGCGACATCGTCCGCGTGACCTGAGTATCTGTAGGTAGGTACTTTCTTTTTTTATGGCTTAGAAAGCAGCCATAATTACTATGCTTATTTAGATGGCCGATATGGCGTGGTGGCGAGTATACCCACAATCCACTCCTGAGGTCGTGGGTTCGATTCCCCCACAGGACAAAACTTTGTGTATAAACATGAATACTATACTGGTCTGGGTGTTTTCCTATGTATATTAAGCATGTACTTACAAAAAAAGATATCATTTTGATATGAAAGATAAATAGATATAGAAAATATTACCTGGCGGGAGAAAAAACTAACCTTGAAGGTTTTCTAGCCCGTTCTTTTACGATCAAGCCTGCAGTGAATAAGCGCGTTAGTTTTTGAGCCTAAGTTGAATAAATAATTTTGAATTTGAATTTAATTTATTTAGTGTCCTGTCCTAAGAACTGGTGTTATTTCTTTATTTCATGATTCAGCATTATAAGTCAACTGCTGAACAATAGCCTCTCAATAAATTAAATTCTATTGGGGGTATCGCAGGCGGGTTAGTAATCGCAGTTTAACTCATTAACAGGCAGAGCACGTTGAAAATATACATTGATTTTCCACCTTAATCTAACCGCATAAGGTTCAATTTATGGTGGTCATATATTGACCACTGACTGGCAAAGGGTTTAGCCAGTACGCCGTATGATGCTGTTGCCCATCATCCGGTAAGATTTCTCCTCGTCGACTCTTACGACACCCGTGAGATGGGAGATACTTATACTTCTCTTTTTGGGTTAGATTGGGGTTATTTTTTTTTCTTACCAAAAGAAACATTTTATGCAGCCCACCTAAATTAATTTGGAGACAGGGGTGGCACTATTCTAGGCCAGTACCACACGGCTAAATGTTACTTAATTATTACAGCCCATTAACGTCCCACTACTGAGCACGAGCCTCCTCTCACATATCAAGGTGTGAGGGTATTGGGTCATACTCCACCACGCTGACCCAGTGCGGATTGGCGGAAACAGGTGTGTGGCGTCCTGCTGTTAGAATTTTTTAAGCCGCCCATTAGGCCTCTAACATGGCTTAACGACTACCACATTTAGTGATAACCGGGACCAACGGCTTAACGTGCCTTCCGAAGCACGGAAGCGCTCGATATCAAATGCCACACAAACGGTCACCCATCCAAGGACTGACCTCTGTAAACTCTGCTGTACTTCGGCGATCGTTTCCGACCACCGAGCACCGCAGAGCTACGAGCGCTTCTAAATGTTACTTATCTTAGATTTATTTCAGCTGTGGTCTAGCTAGACTTACGATAAGAACTCAGAGGCTGCTCACTGGTTTAACCAGATTTCACTGATTTCATTTAATTTCAAACACCATTGAATAAATGAATGAATGAATGAATGAACACTTTATTGTACACTAAATATAATAACTAATTAAATCACATAAACAAACGTATGGTACTGTAAGGGATGGGAAATATGAACACCGATATTTAGCCAAAGCACACGGGAAGTGGCCGTCGCGATCGCGGTTTGGAAGCTACTGCCAGCAGGGGCGTGCGCTCGCCTGCATACTAATTTCAATCTACCCTCAATATAAATTCGCAGACGGCAACTACCCGTGTTTATTTTATTTAAATAATACAAAAAAATACAAAATTAAGCAACCATACTAAAATTAACAATAAAACTATAGGTAGGTGTGTGTGCGTCGCCTACAATATTTGCCCCTTAGTGTTGACAACACTATCATCCCGTGGGTTAAGCAGGGCGACGCGCGTCACAGGACGGCGTAATGTCCCAGTGCGAGTGCGCACATCAACGACGCGTACGCGGCCATCAGTGCCTGGGTGGGCCGCAGTCACTACTCCGTGGCGCCAACTATTACGATCCAAGTTAGGCTCCACTAAAATCACATAGTCTCCCACCTCTAACGACCTTGTGTCCTGAGTCCATTTTTTGCGAGGTATAAGCGTGGGTAAGTATTCTTTAGTCCAACGTGCCCAGAAGGAATCCGCTAGACGTTGGGCTACTCGCCACCTCTTCCTCAGGCAAAGGTCACCGTCATTGTACTTACCGAAGACTGGATTATTTGACGATGACCCAATCAAAAAGTGATTGGGTGTAAGTGCCTCTGGATAATTGGGGTCAGTAGATACGTAGGTTATGGGACGACTGTTGACTAAAGCTTCCACCTCCGTTAGCAATGTCGCTAAAGTATCAGGGTGAGGAGCCCGTTCCTTTAAAATTACCTTTAATGACGACTTAACGGTACGTATCATGCGCTCCCACGAGCCACCCATTTCCGGTGCCCCTGGTGGGATAAATTTCCATTCAATTCCACGAACAGTCCCGTCCTCCCGTAACAAATCGGTTTTTAGTTCGGCCAGACTCCGCTTCAACTCATTGTCAGCGCCGCGTAGATTTGTACCGTTATCCGAGTAGATGACAGTCGGAAACCCACGACGAGCACCCATCCGACGCAATGCCATGATTGTAGCGTCAGCACTGAGATCCTCGGTCAATTCTATGTGTATGGCACGTATGGTTAGACAGGTAAATAACATTCCATAGCGTTTATGTCTCCTACGGCCCACTGTTACTTCGAGTGGCCCAAAAAAATCGACGCCCGTGAAACTGAAAGGGCGACGGTGATGCTCCAGTCTGGCTGCTGGTAAGTCAGCCATACGTTGCGGCGTAGCCGTCGCTCTTCTATGGCGGCAAAATAAACAATGGGCGGATACTGAGCGAACAGATGGTCTTAGGCGCAATACCCAATAACGTTGTCTCAGCTCATTAACAACGAGCTCGTTGGCACCATGAAGTGCCCTCCGATGATAGTCTTCTATTAATAGTCGTGTGATCCTATGCTGGCCATCTAAAATGGCTGGTCTTCGCACCGACTGCATAACACCAACGACTCTGTCGATACGGCCGCCAACGCGGAGAATGCCATGCTCGTCACAGTAAGGCGATAACTGAAGTAAACGACTGTTTGATGGTAGCGGCTTACCTTGTTGTAAGCATGTTAGTTCAGCTCCAAATGTGGCTTGTTGACATTTTTTAATAACCCTCTCTTCTGCATCTTTCATTAAATGAACGTCCAGGGTAGCTTGCTGACGTCTACATTTACTGATGAAGAGGAGAATTCTAGCTGTAGCACGCACTAGGATTGTCCACTTCGAAATATTATTTTCATTTGGTAAAGACCAGTCTGACGATTCAACCACGAGTACTGTCCGCTCTTCACAAGTTACATCTTCTGTATGCCTAGTGAATTTTATATCCTTTGGCCATTCACTTTCAGGGCGGCGTAAAAATAAAGGACCCTGAAACCAAGTGTTACAATATTCCAATGCCGGGGCGTCCTCTCGCGTTGCTACGTCGGCGACATTGAGTCCTGACGGCACATGGCGCCATTCGTTAATCATGGTTAATTCATCGATCTCACCGAGACGATGAGCTACATATGGTTTGTAGCTTCTTGGGTCACTGCGAATCCATTGTAACACAGTGCTTGAATCGGTCCAGTAAAAACGCTTTGCGGCTTTAATTGTATGCTCACGACAAATAGTACCCGCGAGACGAGCGCCTAACAACGCGCCCTGTAGCTCTAGTCGAGGTATAGAAATAGGGCGTAAAGGACTAACTCGGCTTTTACTAGCGACAAAACAAACTAATACTCGACCATCAATTAAAATAAAACGAAAATAAATTACAGCAGCGTACGCTTTCATTGACGCATCACAAAATATGTGAAGCTGTGTGTCTAAAATATTCGTAGCATTAAAATTCTTAGAATCACATTGTTCCTGTACACCCGCGTAGCAAGGTGTCCAGTCACCTGTTTTCATATAGCAGCGTGGAATGCGCAATGTACTTAATAATTGTAAATCTTTTAACCAATTAATCCATTTTTCATGTTCATCACAAAGAATTTGGCAATTCCATTCTACACCGCTGCGATGAACCGATTGAAAAATTATTTTACCTTTAATAACAAAAGGAGACAAAAAACCATGTAAGTCATAAATAGACATAATAAGACTTAGCATCTGTGATTTAGTAGGGGGTTGTTTACCGCTTAATATATCTTTAGAAATACGATTAAATGAAATTTTAAATCCAAAACAATCATCATTAGGATACCACATGAGACCGAGCGCACGCTCGGTGACATTCATAGCACCGTGACTAAATTCTATCGCAGCCTGCGCGAGCGCGTCAGGCGGGATAGTCTGCAAAACATGTTTACTATTACTCGACCAGCGCGTTATTTCAAAGCCGCCTTTGCTGTGAATGAGAGTAATATCGCGAACTAGTTGAATCGCCTGGGTTTCGCTGTTACAGGAATGTATACAGTCGTCCATGTAGTGATTATTAATAATTACGTCTACAGCATCAGGATATGCGTCCTGATACGTCAAGGCATTTTTATTTCTGATATACTGGGCGATAAACGGTGAACACGTAGCACCAAATATCAAACTTTGCATGACACATACTTTTATAGCGTCGTTAGCACTATTCTGCCATAAAAATCTAAAAACATGCTGATCTTCAGCACGTATCTTTATTCTTAAAAACATATCTTTTATGTCAGCAATTAAAACAAAATTATTTTGGAGAAAACGTAACATTATTCCTAAAAGAGAGTTATATAAATCGGGACCCGTTAGTAGATAATCATTCAAGCATACACCATTAACTTTACCAGCACCATCAAAGACCAGTCTTAATTTGCCGGGTTTATTTGGATTTTGTACCCCAAAATGTGACAAATACCAAACGTGACTAGCTGATAGCTCGTTTTCCTTGAGCTCCCGAGCGTAGCCTAACTCGAATAGCTTCTGTATTTCCTTACGGTACCTGACTGCGTATAAATCATCTGCTTGAAATTTTTTCATCAAACCTTTTAAACGTGACAATGAGTAATTATAACTTTCCGGCATTGAAAATTCATCCTTATTGAATGGCAATCCTACTTCCCAACAATTACCAACATTTCTTGAAGTCTCGTCCAAAATACGAACAG
Organism: Musotima nitidalis; assembly: GCA_949126915.1. NCBI lineage: Eukaryota > Metazoa > Arthropoda > Insecta > Lepidoptera > Crambidae > Musotima > Musotima nitidalis. The sequence continues at coordinate 7,043,149 of OX421440.1, forward strand.
CTCTCAAGTGTGCCGTATTTTCACGGCGTACGGGTGATATTCCAATAGAATCTAATTCATAAGACTGTTTAATTAAATCGGTCAATTCAATCGTATCTTTTTCCTGTAATGAATCGGAGTGAGCGAGATGGAACGTATGCGCATTGACAGGAGTGCGACTGCGACCAACGCAGCCATGAATGGTCCAACCTAACCTGCACATCGTAGCATAAGGTTCATGTTCGTTACCGTGCAAAATTTCTAAGGGAGCCATTAAAAAATAATTATCTTCCCCAATAAGCAGGCGCGGCACAACACACTCTTTACAAACAAATTGCTTAATATTAGAAAAGTTATCACTAGCAATATAATTAATAACTGACAAGTTTTGCTTAGGCAGCTGTAGTCTATCGACTTGACGTAAATTAATATCATACAAAATATTGTCATTGTGAATACCAGATATCTTTGTACATACTTTAGGAGCATCACTTTGAAAAATTTCTAAACCAAAAGCATCTATAAATTTAATAGAACTAGGTTCGAAACAACTTAACCCTAATTCTTGCACTAAAGTCTTATCTATCATAGAGATCGCGGCACCGTCGTCTAATAATGCAAATGTACTCACAGTACCGAGGGGTCCACTGACGTTCACTTTTACCACTTTGAGCAAAACCTGTGCTGAGAGCGCGATGTTCCCGCGCTGCGGTGCCAGGGGCTGCGGTGACAGGGGCGGCGGCGCCGGTGTGGAGCCCGACACATGAGCCACGGTGGTGCGCGCCTGCGGCCCGGCCTCGCGCGGCGGTGGCGTGCTGGCGCCGTCCTCGGTGCGGGCGGCCTGGAGCGATGTAGGGGCAGCGCGCGGCTGCACTTGCACGTTTGGTGTCACGTGAGACGTCGTGTGGCTCGTTGTTGGTTTGTTGTAGTGTAACAAGTGATGGTGAGCAAGCCCGCAGTTGTCGATATCACATAATGGCGCTGGGCACTCGTTGCGGTCGTGTTTAATTGATAAACAGCAGAAACACAAGTTGTTTGATTTCACGAACCTCCAGCGATCCCGTCTCATTGCTCGTTTAAATATACGGCAATTTGGGATAGTATGTGAAAATTTCTTACAAAACTTGCATATAGTCTCATTGTTGTCGCTCGTAGAAGTCGTAGTGAGAACCGGCCTATTATAGGCACTATACCGCGGATCAGCTGTTTTCCTTGTGTAGATAACAGGTTCAGGTTTTTTATATTCTCTTAGCTGCGTCATACCCACTTTAGACAACATTTCAGCCTCGCGCTTGAGAAATGATGCCAATATTTCCAACTTAGTCACATTTGGATGTAGCTTGTCATATGCATAGTCTGTCCATTTGCCGATCAGTGAACTCGGTAGCTTGGAAGTTATAGCGCACATTAATTCTGGACTACATAGATAATCATTCTGCTTAATTGCTCGTAAAGTAGCTACACAGTTGCTTACTTTTACTGAAAATATAAATATATCTTGCTGATAATTATTAGGTAGCGGGGTTAACTTTTTATCTGATTTATCAAATGATGAGTGATAATATCTGATCTACCAAATCGTAATTCTAGTGCCTCGAGTATATGTGAAGGCGAAGTGTTGCCAATCAGGAGATCAGTGACTGCCTCTTTGGCGTCTCCTCTTAAAGCACGACGTAGTCGCCACAGATTTTCAGACTCGGTATATTGACACATTCGAGATGTTTCGTTATAGGCACTTTTAAAATGTAACCACTCAATACAGTCTCCGCTGAAGACTGGTAGTTCACGAGGGGTGGAGAGACGTGTGAGAAGTTTTTCTTCCTGTTGCTTAGAAGATGTGACCATGATATTCTTTACAGTATGTGCTAGTTGTAGAACGCCGTCGACAGGCAGGGCGGAGGGTGGCGCGTGGCTCGTCTTCATGAAGCTAGTAGCCGGCGCTGTCTCCGTGGCCGTCGCTGCTGCCATGGGCTGGGGCCCAGGCGGATGCGTACTGCTCTGTTCTAGCCAATCCTCTACTTGGGAACGTACTTTGGTGCCACTATTCTTACTATATTGTGAGCAACATCTGGACTGGTTGTCGTCATCTTCGTTTATTAGAGCCAAATTTACTTCAAGCTCCTTATCAATAAGCTCCATCTGTATTTTTGCCTTCGCTTGAGCAGCCTCTAGTTCCAGCTGTTTGCGCCGAGCCTGAGATGACGTCGACTTTTTTGATGAAGATATTGATTCATTTTTAATAGATTGTCGCGAAATCGTCACTTTTGAATGTCCTGGATGTAATTTTAACGATAAATTATCACTAGGCAACGGCACTGCCATGGCACTACTTTTAGCGAGCACATGTTCGGAAGCACATTCTAACCGTTCCGTTAACTTTAACCGGTCTTTATACGTAAAATTACACGGCGGTGTTCGTTCCATAACTAATAACTGGTTATTAAGATTTGGCTCGAAGGATCAGTTTTGTAAGGGATGGGAAATATGAACACCGATATTTAGCCAGAGCACACGGGAAGTGGCCGTCGCGATCGCGGTTTGGAAGCTACTGCCAGCAGGGGCGTGCGCTCGCCTGCATACTAATTTCAATCTACCCTCAATATAAATTCGCAGACGGCAACTACCCGTGTTTATTTTATTTAAATAATACAAAAAAATACAAAATTAAGCAACCATACTAAAATTAACAATAAAACTATAGGTAGGTGTGTGTGCGTCGCCTACAGGTACAATGGGCGGCCTTATTGCTAACAGCAATTCTTCCAGGCAACCTTAGAATGGACAGGAAACATATTAAAAAATTAATAATATAGAGTAGGCACAACAGAGTGCTCTTGCTTACTTATAAGTATATACATACATAAATTCACGCCTGTTTTCCCGAGAGGGTAGGCAGAGGTATATTATACGTCCATACTTCGCCAATTATATAGTTGGTCCCACGTCATAGGTGGCGAGCCTATTGCCGCTTTCCGGGCACTGTTATGTTCGCCAGAGCCTCGTCCGTTGATCGGCAGGTACACCACTTGCAGGTGAGGTTGGCTTGGGCTCCTTAGGTCTTGGTAGGATCCCTATACTTATATGTATATTATATTATTTATTATAACATATTAAAAATTACAAAGACAAGTAATGCTCCCAGACTGATTCCTAAATAAATCCAATATATTGTACCATTGTATGGTTAAACCTGCTTCAGAGTATTAGAAGGCACTGACTTCCTCCTACCATAGATGTTCATAACAGCCGGGACCAACGGCTTAACATGGTTTTCGAGGCATAGAGGAAACGATAAAATACACACAGACATTAACGACCGGTATTTGAACCCTAGACCCTTTACATAGCATTCATTTATATAATTATTCACGGCAATGGCCCCGAGCTTCTTAAAAGTCTGCAACAGACGATATTATCTACTGGTAAGAACATCTAGCGATATTCTTAGCATAAAAGGTAGGTACAGACTACTTAAGTTCTTAGCTGAATCGCCGGATAAAAGCACTTTGTACACATCAACACTTGTCGTGTATCTATTTGTATGACGCTCGTATTGTATAAGAGTCCTTCCTTGTATAAATTATAAGCGGTAAGTACCCCTTACTAGTAGATAAACCACGTAAATGCGCTAACTAGAAAAATACTCAAGAGTATTTACTACAAAATCTTTAAAAGTGTACTAAATATGGCTCAGAATATAGATAAAGCAAGATTTCACTTACACCAATATTAATAAGTAAGATTTCACTTACACCAATATAAGAAGGGGCAACAAGGTCAAATGTGGCAACATCACTTTACCAAAAGAACAATTCAAAAACATTTTACAACAAATTAAACTACTAACAGTACTTTTTATTTTTATCCACTACAATATATCAACTAACAATTTAGTTTTAAAATTAAAAAGGTTTAGTTTAGATTTAGCCGAAGGAGGCCGCTTGCTTTACTATTTACTCAGCTTTATTAAAACTAACATAGAACTCTAAAAACTTTCGTAACACCAGTGTCACTGTCAATTAAATTAATATCAGAAAATGTTACCATGTTTTACTTCCATACCATTTTGTGGGGAATAAGCACCCATGTTAGTATAGTGTTTTTTTTAAACTTTTAGTTAAGTATAGTGTTTGATTTTGAAATGCTTTACTTCAATACAATACAATTTGAGAGTGTTCATATTTCCTACAGGTTCAGGTTAGGTTGGCTTGGGCTCCTTAATGTCTGGCTAAGGAGCCCAAGCCAACCTAACCTGCAAGTGGTGCACCTGCCGATCAACGAACATGTCCATGTGAGATCTCAGTATAGATCTATACTGAGGACTCAAGAGGTTTGGGGGAAGGGCATTCCATTCACCATTTATCATCTTTATCACCACTCATTCTCATTAACTATGATTACTTGATACTGACTAAATGTGCTAAACACACAAAACCTTATTGACAACAAAAGAAAAAAATCTGAACTGCTACCACTAAACAATGGATTAACTCCATTCTGGTTCATTACACAAATCTCGCGTTCATTGAACTATACATCGAGTTAACCTTTCCTCTAGCACTATTTAAAGGTTAGGTATATTTTCAAGGGTCTGTTATTAATAACTTACTACATACGCGTTTTATAATAGTTATTTATATTCTTAGCTTCTCTCTATTCTCAGAAGCTTTAAACCTTAGCACTGGCCTCTCGCCCGTTTTCAACAGCGGTGGGCATCGTCGGAAGATTTTTAGTGGGTAGGTCTGCTGGCGGTCTGCCGCAGTGAGCCCCACACTCCCCTTTCGGGGGAGAGGGGGTACCCTTTACCTGGGAGGCAGTGCGTAAAGATTTTTGTTACCGATGTAAATTAAAAAAAAAACTATTTTTTCATCTAAGTCATAATGACGTCTACTGCATAACATAAGCTTACCTAATTGATTTCTACATCAAGCGACTCTAAGTCGCCTGCATCCACCGGCTAACCCCTTTCTTGACCAGATCATCAGTCTATCCGTCTATCGGGTGGAAGGTTGTCTCCTAAATTCTGCGTACTGCTGGTTCGTTCCTTCGTGCTATATTCTGGTTATTTATTTTTACTGTTCATAATTATTATTAATTAACATTTCAAACATTAATACGTAATGTACCTATTGATTGCATATGTATAATTCGCTCGCTTAAGCAGTTCGTAGTTCTTTACTTATATTAAGTTATAAATGAAGGTCTTGCGTTATATTTTCTTAACGAATGAGTACGGAAGTGCGATTGGACAATTCCACGCCATATAGATAGATAGATAAAACGTTTATTTCCTTTAAATAATGCAAGTTACATAAAAACATATCCCACAAAACCGTTTGACTGGTTTGTCTGTGGGTCACAGTCTCTTTTACACTAATTACAACTAATTTTACACTAAAACATAAATTACCTTTTTTGCACATACGCAAATATAGTGTTTTTTTTAATTTGCTTTGTACTTACTTGTTTTTTTTCCATTCTAATGGCTAAATATGGCGAAAAAGAGCATTCCTAAAGCGCCGAGCGCGGGGCGGCTCCTACGGAACCTCCTTGGAATGGCATTCTGAACACCGTGGCTCTATGGCCATTGTTCTATGACAATATGGGTCACGCCCGAAATAATTTATGTTACCGTATGTTGGGCGGCAGCGTCCTCCTGCGTACTGGCTTGAACTGCAATTACCAAACCGCCTAAACAGCGTGGTAATTATACGCAAACTACCGCCGAATTCGATGGATTACCGGTAATCCATCTAGATCAAACTTTGTTTATGTTCATTAATCCATACCGGGGAATCTGCCGACAGCCACCTCTCATTCATGACCTTCAGTCCGTGACAGATCAATAGGTAAATGGAGAACGCCATTTAGTTTCGATTTCCATGAGTTCGGGCGGTACGACAGATTCAATTCGAAATCCATTTTGCCTTATAATCGATTGCCATCGAACTCGGCGGTAGGCCCCAGATAGGTAGCTAGATAGATATACTCTATCTTAAAAACTACAGATTACAATATTGAAAAAAAATAATTTAAAGACAATCTAGGCGGTCTTATCGCTAAAATCTCTTCCAGACAACCCGACGCAAAGGAGAGAACAGGAAAGCTGTAGGCAGAGCACAAAAACAAATACCTATCTACCTATAATAAGGTAAGTCAATGCTGTTATGATGATGAAGATGGACATGTATATATTTCATGGTAATTAGGTATGTTACGTTGGAGTGTTCAAAAAATAAAACCTCATGTATACTGCCAGCAGATTTATTTATATTTCACATTTTGTACAAATCATTTGAATCATAGTCTTACAAATCTATTTATCGACTGTTAAAAAATCTAAGGCCCATATACATCTCTTTTGAAACAGTTCCAGTTTACATACATACATTCACGCCTGTTTACGAAGCACGTCGAAGCGGTAGGCAGAGGCATATTATACGCCCACATTTTGCCAATAACGTGGTTGGTCCCACGTAATAGTTGGCGAGCCTATTGCCGCTTACCGGGATCAGTTACGTTCGCCAGTTACTCTACATATATAAGCAAAAATTGTCTATGACTTACAAAGAATCCTAATATAGTTATCCTCTTATAAATCCTAATATTGTTTCTTTTTTCCCGTGTGTAGTTATTGTTTATATTACATTGTCTGTTATATTTTCCCGTTAGTATTTAATTGTTAGATATTAGCATTTTTTTATTAAATTACTGTTAATTTATAAGTCATGCTGTGTACACTAATTGTGGATTATTGTCTAGCCTTATTTTTTCTTTTCTTTTAATTAGTCGTACTTAATTTTTAATGATAATAATCTGTCCGTGTACCTAAATAAAAATAAATAAATAAAAAGAAAGTAACAAAATTTTGTTGCAAAATGTCCGACGCTTCGAAAATATTTAAGCAAACAAAACAATTCCCGGTAAGCGGCAATAGGCTCGCCACCTATAACGTGGGACCAACTATATAATTGGCGAAACGTTGGCCTCTGCCTACTCCTTCGGGGAACCAGTCGTGAACATATGTATGTTTGTATGTGTACAAAACAATTCAACTGAACTAATTTACTGATTTTATTCGTAAAATTCAAGATATGAACTTTACGTACACACCGTTAATACTATTAAAATATAAGGGGCTAATTACAAAACAAGTTATAAAGTTACGTTACTTTAAGACGACCGATATGGCGTTGAGGTCAGTATACTTGCACTTTACTCCAGAGGTCGTGGGTTCGATTCCCACATAGGACAAATTTGTGTGCATGAACATGAATATTTGTTCTGGTCTGGGTGTTTTCCTATGTATATTTAGTATGTATTTACAAAAAAAAAAGTATTTAAGTATGTTTATCCGTTGTTTAGTATCCATAACACAAGTTCTTAATGATACTTATCTTGGAACTAAATAATTGGTGTAATTGTCTGAAAATATTTATTTATTTATTTAAAGTTAAACCATGTTTAAAACTAGTGCTGTCACTGTCTTTGTTTTATCAAATAAAAGTGACAGCACTAGTTTTAAACCTGGTCTAACTTTAGAACTCGTTTTGTTATAAGCCGCTAATACTCTGTTTAGTAATTTTTTTTTAATTACTTATTAATCAATTATTTGCAAGGTTTTCCAACGTAAAATGTGAACAGGTCAAGTCAACAGGTCAGGTGTGAATTTGGGTCATTATGCTACTTTAAACCGGCTTCAGTTTGGGTATAATGATCTAGTCAAAAAATTAGACATTGATATTTTCTCCGATGGCTTGCCGAGATTTCGGAAAACCATCATTGACTCCTTTAATAATATAATATGAGGTCAATCGGTCATGTCATACGAGTATAGCTTTGTTGTTTTTTTATTTGTGTTTTTCTAAGTAAAATTGTTTGTATGTATCTTCTTATTTTTGTGTCAATGCATGCCGTGGTGACTTGTAAGTAAAACAGCACTTAGCTTTTAAGTATTAACTGTATTTGTTATGTTCATTCTTGGTGTATGTTTTGTTAGTCGCCCTAAATGTAATAAATAAATAAATAAACTGCAATAATATACAAGGAGCCCTAACAGAAAACTTAGTAGCCGTTGTTTCGTTCATAAATATCATAATCTCTACAGAAATAATAATAAAAAGGCTTTATCGTGATTTGTCTCTTTAGGAAAACTTAGCAATAAGAAATTTATAAGCAATATACAGTTATAAATAAATATAAATATTTTTTGAAAAATTACACTATTTTGTTCCAAGGTTAGTATAATTAAGAACTTGTTACGGATACTAAATAAAGAATAAACATACATTCATACTTTTTTTGTAAATACATACTAAAATATACATAGGAAAACGACCAGACCAGAACAAATATTCACGTTTTAAGCAATCCTACTAAATTTGAGCTGGATGCGTAATATTGTTACTTCGAATGTCTATTTCCAAAGACAATTTTGTTAATATTTGAAAAAGAAATTTTTAGTTTAAAATTATTCTAAGACTGACGCCATTTAATTTTTATTTCAATTTAGCACAATTCAATCAAGCTTTGTCAAATGCTGATATATTATGTTTTTCGTATAATATATAACATTTATTCCACGACCGATATGGCGTAGTGGCGAGTAAACCTGCTCTCCACTCCTAAGGCCGTGGATTCGATTCCCACACAGGACAAATCTATGTGTGCATAAGAACAAATATTTGTTCTGATCTGGATGTTTATGTATGTTTATCCGTTATTTAGTACAAAAAAGTATTTATCTTGGAACTAAATAATTAGTATATTTTTTAGAAATATTTATTTATTTATTAAATTACTGTCAATTTGAATGTTGAATTTTACTCATCAACTGAATCTGGATCGTAACTGAAAAGTCGTTGCTTTTAACAATGTCGTAAGTGAAAAACCTTTACTTTAAACAATGTCGTAAGTAAATGGTAACGACTTGTCACTTACGACATTGTTAAAAGCAACGACTTTTCAGTTACGACATTGTTAATTGCTACCATCGAAATACTCAATGTCATTATCAATTGAGCACTTTACAGCGAGAACAGTCGTAGATGACGACTGTTAGAAGTCTACTAAAAGCCCAGGGTCTGCTTACTGGTCTACCCAGATTCAGCTGAATTTCAGTTTTCACAGTGGGATATATTCTGGTTAAACCAGAGACAAGCAAGAACCAATGGCCAGTTGTAACTTATATTAATTTCTCTCACTTTTTACATAAAAGATGCCTTATTATGCTTTTCCTTAAATTCACAACACGATTGGACTTTTATTAACATTTTAAGCATACTTTGTGAAGGGTACAAAATCATATATAAGGCAGTCCCCAACTAAAACTAACTAAAATTATTTTTACTATATATAATACAAAATTCTAATTCACTGTTAGTAATTTAGGGTTAAATTAAGGTAATAATAACACAGACATAATTATACAATTGGTAACGCAAATAAATTTAAATTAACAATATACTATTCTATCAAAGACTATTGGCAGATAAAAATGCTTGGGATTTAAACTGCCGTCTCATATAGGCTATTCTAATATGAATGACTTAAAACATGAATATTGCTAATGTTATATTATATTGCAATGTTTAGCTTTACAGAAAAATAAAGATTATAATTCAAGTACCAAACCAATGGATTTTAAAGAGCCTGTGAGTTTCTTGCCAGTTCTTCTCACAGAGTGGTGGCTCGGAACTGGTGAATCTATCACTTACACTTAAATATTTTTTGTTTTGAAATTGTTTTGTTGCATATAAGAATCTAAGCTTCGTGATTTTAGTGTAATAATATTTCGATTGTTTTTTATATTTATATTTAGTTTTGACGTTTTTAAGTACTATGTAATAGTTAATGAAATAAATGATATTTGATTTGATTTTGATTTGGAAATGCATGTACTTTGCGTGTCCAAACCCCGACCAATCGTCGAGGTTGGCCGCCGCTATACACAGTCCGCGCGCGTCTTTTCTTGCATTAGTGCCAAAGAATCAGTTTGGATTGCCTGTCACTAGACGTCATTAACGTCATGACTGTTATAGCGTGGAGGCGAGAATTCCGGCACTCCGCTTCTGAGGTCGTGGGTTCGATCCCACATGATAAACATGAATGTTTGTTCTGGACCGGTTGTGTATATTAAGTATGTATTTACAAAATTTATATTTCTTTATCCGTTATTCAGTATCCATAACACAAGTTCTTAATGATACTTATCATGGAACTAAATAATTGATGTAATTGTCATAAAATATTTTTTTATTTATTAACGACACAGTAGATGTTCAAAGCTAAATTTCTGTACAAATCGTGATACTTGCGTTATCTATTGTATATCTATATTGTGGGGGTAAAAATGACACAAGAAAGTCACATCAAAATAGCAAACAGTATTTAATAGTGACAATGTTCGCATAATAAGGTGATATTATGTGTCATTATTCATCAAACTATACAAAAACTAAGTTTAGGATTTTATTGTAACTTTACTTCATAATTTAAAAGCAGGACCTGTTTAGGTTATATTTGGGTATGTGTCATTGTAATTTTTGACATATACAAAGATTTATGATCAAACAATTTTAAGCGGCGTGGCTTAAGTGCATGACCTATTGGGCTTTTATATGTTCACCCATTTAATGTTATTATAACAGCACTTTAAATAGTTCTCAATCAATTGGGCTTCAAATTTCCCGTTAAATCATATATGGGTTACTTATGATTGTGAGTATTTTCGAGAATAACTGCCGATGGCCCCTTTGAATGAGGCGCCGTACTTACAAAATAAAGCTAACTGTCAGACGCTACTGTCAACCGTAACTTATAAGAATAGTGTCTGGCACATAGTTGAACAAACCAAACCATAGACAAAAGAAAGGACAAACAGCAACGTGCCCCCCCCTCATGCCGCACTTCGATTGAGACCCGATAAGGTATTACGCATTTAAGCTAATTGTTCAACTTATGTGCCGCAGATGTAAATAAGAACTGTTCAAAGTAATGATGCATTTCGTCATCAAAGCTTAATAGTTCAAAAATACAATACAAATATATCTTAACATATCTCAGCGTTATCCGATAATCTATTGTTTTCAGCTTCGCAATGTGAATATTTACACTAGTGTTGCCATACTATCGATAGAATCGATTGTTCACTATCGATAGCCCACTATTCATCGCCAAAACGAATTTAAACATCAGTCGCATGCCAGCGTTCGGTAGTGATGGACGTCTTTCACATACAGTCTGCTCTGCATATTGGAATTTTTCCCAATAATAAATTAGTTTGCTCTTTATAGATACTAAACTCATATCCCTATATTATTATTATTACAAAATAAGGTTCTTCTATTAGAAAAAATACTTAGCAGACATTATTGACTGGCTTTAATAATTTTATTTATAAAGCATTTTGTATTACATATAAATATAAACAATGTCCCACATAACTGACCAAAGTATCTAGGTATATCAATATGCAACAGTATACAACCTCACCTGCAAGTGGTGCATCTGCTGATCAACAGATGACACTCAGGCAAACATAAAAGTTCCCGGTAAGCGGCTTTCCACTTATTATGTGGGACCAACCATATAATTAGAAAAGTGTGGGCATAATATATTTGAGGAAACAAACATGATTGTATGTATGTGCTATGCAGCTAAGAGCACTGTTCAGTGAAGCATCAAATCCTATTTGAATGGAACCTTATTTCATAATTAACAGTATATAAAATAAGTCTTAATTAATTAATTTTCTCATTTCAGTCATAAATAAGGTCTTGGATGCAGTGCTTCACCCACCTTAATAGTAGTTTTTTACCATTTTCTAGTATTATTCGACAATCTGCAACAGAAAAATATCACTGATGTAAATATCTTCTATCTGTGGCCATTTGGATTATCCACAGTTTATCTCATGGACAAGAACACATTGATCCACTTAACAAGTTCGCTCGAGCAATCACATGTCCACAATGTTGCATAATGGTGCAAGTTTTTTCAATACATAATACCATTCTGTATGCGAGTGTGCGATTATAGAAAAATAAGTTGCAAAATAGCCATACACCCTGCACCTGTTGATCAATTTCTGTACCTGGTAAACAACTGTTTCAGGTAAGTGGCGTTAGGCCCTACCGTGTGTGTCATATACCTCTGCCTACCCCTTCAAGGAAACAGACTTGTATTTATGGAGATACTGAGAGCTAGTGCCTGGCTATAGGCCTTCAAAGGAAGGAATCCATCAGAGATATTTTAAACACAGCACCCATAAGTTCCTTTGAAATGAAAAACTATATATTTGACGACAGATATGGTGTGGAAGTTAGTATACCTACACTTCACTCTAGAGGTTGTGGGTTCGATTCCCACAGGACAAATCTTTGTGTGCTTGAACATGAATATTTGTTCTGGTCTGGGTGTTTTCCTATGAATATTAAGTATGTATTTACAAAAAAAAGTGTATAAGTATGTTTATCCGTTGTTTAGTATACATAACATAAGTTCTTAACGATACTTATCTTGGAACTAAATAATTGGTGTAATTGTAAGAAAATATTTATTTATTTATAATATAATAATAAAATAGTAACCTACCTCAGCATTCCATAGGAGCTATTGAATTTGAATTATCACCATAACCGCTTAAACTGCCTTGGAACTCCATACCGCTTATCTGGCTATCAGCATTAAAAGCCCCATATGAATCGTTACTTGGCGCATGTAATGACTCCAAATTTGCATCACCAGAATCCGCCGCTGCAGCCGCATCAGGCTCTGCCCAATTAATCTTAAATCTAGTCACTCTAGGCTCTGACGCCAATATATTCCTCAATACTTTGTCAAACTGAGGCTTTGAAGGAGGATTTTCTCTCAGTTCTGGCTCATTTTCATTGTACTCGTTGTTTATGAAATATCCGACACGAACGAACTCTTGTCCACGATACGAGCAGGTTAATAGCACTACTGTCACACCTAAAGCGTCGTTTTCAGGTATACGATTCACGTCTGGTGGTGGTGCTTGAAACACGAACATGTGTCTACCTTCAGGAATGGGTCCAACGTATATAGTGTCCAAAACTTGATCATGCTCCTCAGTTTCTGCCGATCCAACGTAAATCATCTTCCATTCTAAGTCTTCCTTCAGTTCTTCTATGCATTCGAAGGTCAATTCGAATTGGAAAGGGTTCAGAAACGGACTGGGGTTGTCGAGAACAACGACATTGGTTATGTGCACCTTAGCCATATTTGTGGACTATTTCCGTTATTATTTCACTTCACACTGCTCCTGCAGCGATAGGAATGAAAGTGGAACGAATTCAACTTAATTAGCTTTGGTTAAACGAATTACTTTTGTAAATTTATCAGCGCAGATGCGGTGTCTGTAAAATAATGACACTTATTTTGGCGGTTGAATTGGTCACGTGATCAAAATAACTCGCGACATTAGCGACACCACACGGATCAAATCAAAAAGTTTTGACGAGTATTGTACTAGATTTAAAGTGACTTAAAATTTATATATCCTACGAAATTATTATAATTAAAAACCATAATATAAATAAGAGATTAAAAAACGATAGTAAGACTCACCAACAATCTTTTTCCTCGGTTGTTCACCTGAAAAACACACAGTCGCTATTTTGGTAAACGTCAATAAAACCTCTTTTGAGTGAAGGATGACAAACAATAAACAGTCAGCTGTTTGCGGTTTAAACGTTTGTCTATGGCAAAAACTTTGTGGCCAAACATCTGATTGAAGAGCCTAATAATTATTATACATTTGTATCATTTGCAACGATCTAAAATATATTTACATTGAAGATGACAAAAATACAATACTAAGTGAGTGAGAGACATTTATATAGCTTATTCAAACTCTTTATTGCACATAAATCATAAATATCAAAACATTACTTTAAAAATGGACATGTACAATGGCGAAATTATCTCTATAAGAGATCTCTTTCAGCCAACCTCATGAGGAGTCAGATATATAATACGTAATAGGTGGCGAGCCTATTGCCGCTTACCGGGCACTGTTATGTTCGCTAGAGCCTCGTCCGTTGATCGGCGGGTGCACTACTTGCAGGTGAGGTTGGCTTGGGCTCCTTAGGCCTTGGTAGGATCCCTATGCACTCTATTCCTTAGATATTGGACATTTTATATACTATTTGAGGTTTACAAATTAGGTTTTTTTAAATGAAGTGCCAAAATCATGATCTGTAAAGTGCCATTTTTAAGAAAAATCCCACTTGCAATTAAAAATACTTACTTATTAAAAAATCATAACTCATTAACTCTGCAACTAAACCTTACATTATAAATATTTATTACTTAATCAAAAGTACCACTGTTTACTCGGGTGTATAAGGTTCCTAACGATCTGCCGATCATCGGATGAGGCTTAGTTAAACACAAATGTTTCCGGTAAACGGCAATAGGCTCGCCACCTATTACTCTCTTCCTATCCCTTCGGAGAAACAGGCGTGAATGTATGTATGTTTATCAAAACTATCGATTAACTACATTGAAATTAACTTTGCATTATACCTAACGTTACAATAATGAAGGTAAGTTACGTGTTTTTAAATTTATGCCCTGACAGGGCTGACAGAAAAAGTAAAACGTCACAAAATAATGGCGTTGGGAGCCTTGTCAGCCTTGTTGTTGTGCTGTTTTCCGTCAGAACTTTCTGTTTGGTTCATTAACTTTTAATTGCTATTGAAGCCTCTAGGTTACAAAAATGTTTAAATTATAAAGATAAATGTTTAAACCGATTCGTGAAGTCTCCATTAACGCAATCTAGGAAATAAACAATTTGAAAGTAAGTTGGGTTTCCTCTGCAAACTAAAACGTAGGATTGTGAATGTAAAATACTTCCTTTTTGCATAATTCAATGCTAAATGAGCTGAAAGTTGAATGAAAAACTATAGTGAACTAAATATTTACCTATATATCCATAATACTTTGTTAACACAAACTTTTTCTTAGTTCCTAATATGGTATAAATATTTAATTAACAAGTCACATATTTTAGGATTGAGTCATTCAATCCTTTTGAATTCTTAATTAACTACATACATACATACTACATACATTGTCATACCTTACAGGGTCCATATTGTATCTGTGATATTATAAATAACATCTTTGTAACATATAAAGTGCAATAAAGACATTGAGTATTGAGTACACAATGATTAATGTGTTAAAGATTACGAAAACTGTAGTATGTAATGATTACATTGAAAGTGTACAAGGTTTAATAAGTATTTTTTATTGCTTAACATTCTGTTGCAAGCAGAAGGCTTTTTATAAGTTAGATGTAGATTCTGTGTATTGTGATACCCCTTACATAGCCTTTCACATTTGTCAGATGAAAAAAACATTCATCATCATCATTTGAGCTATACCAAGTTCACTTCTGAACAGTGTAATCTCAGTAATGGTGTACACAATATACTGAATTTGAAACAGAGGTTTAAAACTTCTGTGGGACTTTCCAAAAGGGTTACCGCGGCCTCTGGAAGGAACATGGATAGTTTTTAGTCAGTAAAAGTCGGACACACAGACTTCTTGACGGGAAAGTGAAGCGTCATGTCTGCAGTTTTGTTTTATTTTCTAAAATTTGTGATATTTCTAACATTAATGTGTAATAACGGTGGATTATAACCGTCAAGTGTTTGTGAATATATATGAGTGTTGGTAAATCAAACAAAACAGTGCAACATCACTTTTCAAATTTTCTCTCAAGGAGTCCATGTGAGATCTCAGTATAGTCCCACATCTTTATTGAGGACTCAAGGGGCTTAGGAGAGGGTATTTCATCTTCAATTTATCATCTTGATCACCACTCATTCTCATTTTCTATAAATTATATATAATTAATATATCACTTACTTGACACTGGCTAAATGTGCTAGACGCACGAAGCCATTATTTAAATGGAAGAAGTCTGACACACCCCCCCGCTCCACCCACAGCGAGAGGTGGACATTAGATGATTTTCCATCCGAAAAAAAAAAAAGCTTAAAACTCAGATGTCCCAGAAATATCACAATATTATCTATACTGTCACAACCTTTTCCATATATAGCATTCCTATAAATAATCTTATGGGGTTTGGGTCTGCTGCAAAACAGCAATATAATGTGACGTGAGGTAGCGGCCTAGAATAGTGCCATCCACTCTCATAGTAAGAGTCGACGAAGAGAATTCCTACCAAATGATAGACAGCAGCTTCATCCTGGAACTGCGATAACCAACCCACCTGCCCAGCATGGTGATTATGGGCAAATACCTCCAATAGAATTGCCGAGGCCATGTTCAGTGGTGGGCTCATAAGGCTGATATCTTGTCATTTTCGTCATTCTCAAAAACATTCACCAAAACTATATCTTTATTTTTTCAGATAAACTTTAATGTTACAATACAATGTCATATGATGCAGAAGAGGGTCCTGTTTACTACAGGGAGATACAGAAGAATGCATACCTCAAAAGGATACCAAATGAAACCGGTGGGAGTAAGCTGAGACCTTTGGGACATAAGGTACTTGCTAAATTAATATTCAAATCACCATCATCATTATTTCAGCCAGATGATGTCCACTGCTGAACATAGGCCTCCCCAATATATTTCCACATTGAGCAATCCTAAGTCATCTGCATCTATTGGCTTCCCGTCGCCCTGACCAGAACATCAGTCTATCGCGTAAGAGGCCGTCCTCTACTATGTTTGCCAGTTGGCGATTGCCATTCAAGAACCTTAATGCCCCATCAGTCGTCGGTTCGTCGAGCTATGTGCCCTGGCCACTGCCACTACAAGACAAGACACATTACACATGCTGTGTAATTTGTCTTGTCTTACGACTTTTTACCATTAAAGAAAAGACAGCAAGTTTCTGATATCACTTGTCTATTAAATATTGTTGGTTGGCGCTGTTGACTGCCCTGCTTTACTGGAGCAAGTTAATATTTGGGTACCGCGCAAGTTAACAATTAGACGTCCTCAACCTGTATGAAACCCAGAGTCAACACAAACTATCGTCGGAGCTTTCTGGAGTCTTTCAGCAGCGTTTTGGACCTCTTTCAAACTAAACCTTCATAATGTGTGAACAAGTTCACCTTGGAGTTTTTCGGCCCTCGTTCTACAGGTGCAACAAATTCATAGACTTGCGGGATTTTATGTTTTTTCATTTATTCCTATCACTGTGGCATATTTAAAATATTAAAAAATTGGCATTCAGTGTCGTCATCGGGCGCTAGCGAGCGGAAGTACCTTGCGCGTGCACTTATTCGTGTTTTTTATTTTTTGAAATATCGTCTACATTGAAATGTTCGTCGTGTAATATCGTTATATGTGAACTTCTTGCTTTCATACAAAATAAGCAGGATGTTATGGACGAAAAATCACTAGTGACTTTGTGCCTATCGAGTTTTTCAAGTGAAGACATTGATAAGGCTAAGACTCTGCTATTTACTGCTATTTACTGCCGTTTCTCAACGAAAAATATCGAGGAAGAAGGCGTCGAAGTCTTTTAAAGACCTTCACGACGTTATTGCCATCTTTAAGGAAACAAACCCAGAGGATTTGCCAGTATTTGTCGCCAAGGAACTGCAAAAACTTCCGCCATTAACTTTCGACCATATAGATGCGTCAAGGCTGTTGAAAGATTTAATAGTGCTAAAAAGTGAGTTACAAACAATTCAAGACAGTTATGTTACTCATCAACAACTGCAGGATTTAAAAGATGCTTTAAAACTGCAGGATATAATAAAACATTACTTGCAGGAAGCTGGTTGATGCAGGCGCCTCGTGATCGATCAACATGTTAAATAATTGTGGAGGCCTATGTGTACTGGCTGTTTTTTAATTATATGTTATGACGGTGATGAATATTTACATGTTTTACTGAGCTAGTGCTCAGAAAACAAACAAACCTGGTTTAAAACAAGTATAGTAGTATATTTTGTCAAAGTGTTGACAAAAATTATATTAGTTAAAATGTTATTTTGTATAGATCGCATCAGAGATATTTTTGATCTCATTTTCACGTTTCCTAATCTAGTAGTGGTTTCCCACTAATAACATTTTTTTTTAATTCTATTTATTTATTTCCAAACTTAAATCTATGTAAACAGGTTATTTATCCAAGACAATAGATAAAATATATTAATAATATTTTTTTTATATACTATAATACATGTATTATATTGTATAAAAATGTTATGTTTGTGAAATCGCTCAGAGAACATTGAAATAGATCTAACAGCTTAGCTATTTTATTTTGTGATAAAGAATAAAATATAAACTCACCATTTCTGTTCTGATCACTATGTAAGAATGTATACTATATGTACTGTATTGAAGAACAATAACCTATTTTTCTTATCAAAGTCTTTAAGTATGTTGAGGCAGTATTTACAACCAATTGTTGATAGAAACTGTATATAAGTGATAGTTAAACAGAAGTTATGTGCAATGAACACTTTAGTTTATCTGCATTTTAAACAGAACTCTAGTTTATAACAACACCAGTTGTTTGAAAAGTCAAAGCTCAAGGATCATATTTTTTCGTTGCATATAAAATTACTGGGTGTATAGGTATCCTACCAAGACCTAAGGAGCCCAAGCCTACTTCACCTGCAAGTGGTGCATCTGCCTATCAACGGATGAGGCTCTGGCGAACATAAAAGTGCCCGGAAAACGGCAATAGGCTCGCCACCTATTAAGTGGGACCAACTATATAACTGGCGAAATGTGGGCTTATAATATGCCTTCGCCAACCCCTTTGGGGAAACGGGCGTGATTGTGTTTGAAATTACAAGGGTGTATACTATCAAGATCTACTGAGCCCAAGTCAACCTCACTTGCAAGTAGTACACCTGCCGATAAACAGACGAGGCTCTGGCGATCATAAATATTTCCCGATAAGCGACAATAGGCTCGCCACCTATTACGTAAAATCAGTAAAAAGTGGCGTATATTATGCCTTTGCTGCCCTTCGGGGAAACAGGCGTGATATTATGTATGTATGTATGTATGTATAAAATTACAACTGAATACTTGGTTACATATAGTGAATTTTTCTAGAGATATCTTTTAGCCATTCGATATGTAGGTTAATTAATAAAATTCAGAGAATATGTAAAATATTCCTTAAGGTTTTACCACAGAAATAATTGTTTACCCCTGGGGGTCACATTGGTCAGTTGGCAGTCGCTTCATGTTAAAGATCAGAAGTTAATTTTTTTTGTTTTATAAACTAAGATAATAGTACTTGAAAACGTCAAAATTAAATATTAAAAAAAAACGAAATATGATTACACTGAAATCTCGAAGCTTAGATTCACTCACATGCAACAAAACAAATAAAAAGCAAAAAATATTTAAGTAAAACTGAGTCAAATTTAGGTGGACCAGCATGCAGACCCTGGGTCCTTAGTAAGTCTAGGGAACAACCAGGATAAATGCCAGGATTATGATGATGACTCGTCATAATTACCACATCCTGCCTGATGGTAAACAGTTCGTACAGTCAAAAGAAAGCTACCATACCGTGAGACAAATTCTAACTGGTACAATATGAATGCATCTATAATAATATGCAGACATATGTAGTTTTCAAGGTGAAATATTAAGGTACTGATAAGAAAATTCCTTCTCATGTTTTACCTTCCAGCAAACAGACAAACTACTGTTTCACGACCCTCTTAAAACAGCTAGAAAACAATAAAGCTCTCGCAAAGGATGTTAATACCATCTGGTGTACCTCAAGGCTCCTTACTGGGGCCCTTACTTTTCGTCATATTTATTAACGACATTGCTTTGGCGTTAAAGCATGCCATATTGTTGTTATACGCCGATGACACTAAAATTTTTATAGCAATCAACTACCAATTTTTATAGCAATCAAAAGTCTCGAAGATTGTTACCGCCTGCAATCTGACCTAGATAGCTATGTACAATTCTACACTCAAATTAAGCTAAAGCAAAAGCAATGCTGCACGAAATTTTTGGTATCAGTGCTAAGTGATATTCTTTTCCACAGAAACTGGTACTAAAACCAATGTGGACGCTATTCTGCGTGCACAACGGCCGAACTCCATACCTGGAGCAATACCCCGTGGCGGAATGTCCTGCCACGCTCTCCCATCGGCCAGTGTGGCGGGCGAGCCTCAAGACTGCTCGCCACGTCACCGCCGGGGTCAAACCCCACGCCGGTGCCGAATACGACTTCTTGATCGACACCAACGAGGGGCCGGTGAGGATGCGGGCTCCTGATTGGTAAGATGTTTGAATATCATGTCAGACTTATAAAGTCCACTGCTAAACATTAGCCTTCCCAATAGATAAGATTTTACTGGACCTTTGCCCATAATCCCCACGCTGGGCAGGCGGGTTAGTGATCGCATTTCCAGCCAGTACGCAGGATGACGCTGCTGCCCGTCATCCGGTAGGATTTCTCTTCGTCGACTCTTTTTTTATTTGACTCGTCATAATGACTACATCCTGCCTGGTGGTAAGCAGTCGATGCAGTCCAAAAATAATGAAGACTCTTCATACCGTAAATAATCGCGGTACAAAGCGCACCCACTCATGACAGCCTGCTAATATGCAGTTTGCCGCCCCGCTTGAAAGACTCAGGATTATAGGAACGAGGAAACAATTGAGCCGGCAGGTAATTCCATAGTTTAATCACTCAGAAACGACTTACCAAATTTCTTGGTTCGAGTGCCGATAGTCTGCACAGTATGTAGATGGTTCCTAAGGCCAGCACGTTTTGTTCGGGAGAGGAAAGGAGAGGGCGGAACGACTCCCTGTAGAGTGAGGGGGTACCACACGGCACTAGTACCACTCTAACTCTTGCTCAAACTATATAACTATCCACTTACTATGCTTAATTACTACGCTAGGATGATGATGATGATTATTGTCGTAGGGAAGCGATGCAAGACTGGGTAAGGACCCTCCGCAACAAACTGCATGAGCTTCGCATCCTGTCTAAAGGCGAGAACGTGTTATTGTGCGGCGCCGGCCCCCGCTATACCGCGCGCGGCTGCTAGGGATCCTACTAGTCCTCTATCTTCTACGCCACCCGTGCCTATAGTGGAACGATCATGGCTACATTGTCTGAAGATCCAAACTAATATTATAAATGCGAAAGTAACTCTGTCTGTCTGTGTGTCTTTTCTTCACGCCTAAACTACTGAACCGATTTGGTTGAAATTTGGTACAGACATAGTTTGGAAATCGAGAAAGGACATAGGATAGTTTTTATCTGGAAAATCCCAAAACTAAAGTACTACTCAAAAATCCCGCGAGATCGTGAACTATGTGGGTAAAACAAAAAATCTGCCGGAAGTCACTATTCCACGCGAACGAAGTCGCGGGCAATAACTAGTTAGTTACTAAAGTATACCAAGGATAGCCCAAGGACAATACCAATAGACTGCAATGCAGAGGGTCTCAGATTTGTTTTCTGGTCATCTATGTCTTTTTGAAGTTATATGCCTCGGAAAGCACATTAGGCCGTTGGTCCCGGCTTTCCTGAACATCTATGGCAGTCGTTATAAGGAAGTTAGTGCCTTATACCCTGACAGCTGGTTTAACCATAGGACTATGTTGCGAAAGTCAGACGGCAGTCACTCCGTGTAATAACTGAAACTCTAGCCACTTCTGGGGGCCTACCGCTGAACTTGCTTGTAATCGATTATTAGGCAAAATCGATTTCGAATTTATTCTGTCGTACCGCCGAAGACATGGTACTCGATACAATATGGCGTTCTCCATTTAGAAACAAATTTTGAAGGATTGACGTGATATTTGACAAAACACAAATAGTATCGATTTGATATCAGACATTACAAATAATTAATATTTAGGTAAAAAAAGGGTATCCGAAACGCAAATAATAATCATTTGAATTAGTCACTTCTGTAGTCTGCCAAGGTCATGAATAATCTATGGCTATCTATCTATATATCTATCCTCAGAAAATTTAGATCTAGATGAAATAGCTGAAATTCATCGAATTCGGCGATAGAGCCCCTGGTTGAATCAGTGTGCAGATTTCTGTTCCAAGACTTACGCGATGATGATGATATTGATAATGTTGTTGTTTCTGATAATGATAGTGGTGAAGATGATGATTATTGTCGTAGGGAAGCGATGCAAGACTGGGTAGTGACCCTCCGCAACAAACTACACGAGCTTCGCATCCTGTCTAAAGGCGAGAACGTGTATTGCGCGGCGCCGGCCCCCGCTATACCACGCGCGGCTGCTAGGGATCCTACTAGTCCTCTGCCTCCAACGCCACCCGTGCCTCCTGATAGGTAAGTGCTAATGTCAACAATCACTTTTTTCACAGGTAACATTTACAGGACGTGGAATTCCCTGATCAAAGCTAAAGGTTTTATATATCTTAACAAGACATTACCAAAAAAAATTTATTGGAATAAAATAATAAATAATAAATAAATATTCTCTTACAATCACACCAATTCTTTAGTTCCAAGATAAGTATCACTAAGAACTTGTGTTATGGATACTAAAGAACGGATAAACATACTTAAATACTTTTTTTTTTTGTAAATACATACTTAATATACATAGGAAAACACCCAGACCAGAACAAATATTCATGTTCATGCACACAAAGATTTGTCCTGTGTGGGAATCGAACCCACGACCTCTGGAGTGAAGTGCAGGTATACTGACCTCCACGCCAAATCGGTCGTCAAATGTTTTAGTATATTTTATTAGGTTTACTCCTTGGTGTTCAAAAAAACTACAAATAGTAGCATGATAGGAAAACTGTATATCGCACTAGAGTGAGAGCTTTATTTACTTGCCAACAGTCTTACAATCGCGTGTAAAATCATTTTGTAATTCATTAAAAAAAAAACATTCAGAAACAACTTTTGTCAACTAACCCTAGCCTCAGTAGTGATTATCAGTGGCATCAGTCTCGGTTTGGTCTTCCCGTCAGTAAATATCGGCAGTGACGTCAGAGTAGGTGTAAAAAAGTCGAAACGCTTGATTCCAATACTAATAATGATACTTGCATTATTAACGTTAGCACCGCATCTGTCGGTTCTTTGCGCTATGTGCCCTGCCAACTGCCACTTCACCCTGCAATTGCGTCTAGTTATGTCGTCTAGTGCTTTCGGAGATTCAGCATTCCTACCACGCGCACTGTGGATTAGAAGAGAATATGGTGGTTACGTCTAAAAATTTAAAATAAAAACTACGACTTATTTGAAGTCATTCAACAAATTATTCACATTGCAGAGTACCAGGCATAGAACTCAATAGTCCAGCCCCAATAACATTACCAACAGAACCGGATCCACCACAAGAAACCCAACCGGTACCCGAACCGGCAACGGAACCGGAAATCGATATATCCAACTGGGAAGACACCCCCATGCCTAGCACTAGTCAAGAATCGAACTCAGAACAAAGAAAAACGGAAAAAAGTGTAGCGAAAATTTGCGGACAAAATATCTGCTTAGACGATTCGATATTGAAACGTAAAACAGAATCCACGGATAGCGATGAAGAGTTCTTCAATGAAATCGATAA
Source organism: Musotima nitidalis (assembly GCA_949126915.1). Classification (NCBI taxonomy): domain Eukaryota; kingdom Metazoa; phylum Arthropoda; class Insecta; order Lepidoptera; family Crambidae; genus Musotima; species Musotima nitidalis. The sequence goes on from OX421440.1 coordinate 7,066,717, forward strand.
AATTAGTAATTCGATTGAAAATATTGATTTTGAAGAAGATAGAGGGTATAGGCAAACACTGGTTGTGACTGAAGATAAAAGTGTTAAAGAATCCCAAAGGTATGGTAACAAACTAAGGCTGCTTGTCCACCGAAGAGGAGAGAGGCAGCAGAGTGGAGAAACGGAGAAATATTATACATTAGAAATCGCGGACAGGAGAGGAGCTAAAATTTTATGGAATCTGATTGGTTAATATTTGTCCGTTTCTCCGCTCCGCATCCTCGCTCCGGTTTAGTAGACAGGCACCCTAAGAGATAGTCTTAGAAACATCATCTGAAGATCTATTAATGTCCCACAACTGAGTACGAGCCTCCTCCAAGGGGGATTTAGGTCATTCTCCACCACGCGGAACTAGTGGCGTCCTAATATTTGCATGGTACCAGCGCCTTATCACATTGTATAGCGTTTAGCTGCCTGAATCGTAATTTATTTCCTGTGTCAGTTGGCGTAGCCACTTCTCAGCAGCTGGATTCAGAAGATGAAGTATTTCACCACCGGGAATAGAGTACAGCTGGCAATCGTTAACAATATGGGGTAAAGTTTGATCTGGCGCTCCACAGACTGGAGATTCCTTATAACCGGACATTCCCCTCCCTCCTTTAGAATCACGATAGGCTGACTGACAGATCCCCCCGATAAGAGTCACCGACAGACTGACAAATCTTGAGAAAAACCACAACAGACAGATAAACTGACAAACATTGACAAATTCTGACAAAGAACCCATTTGCTTTTATTTCTTTATTATGGTATCGCTCATATCTCTTTCATTGTTGCTAAGAAAATATATCGAATTTCAATTTTGCGTGTGAATGTTTGACGAATCTAAATGTTCATGTTGATCTTGAAGACAACAAAGTATTTTTTATTTATTTTATTTATACCGGAAACAACGGCTTAACGTGCCTACTGAAGCACAAAAGTGCTCGATGTGAAATACCACACTAACTTTCAGCCATCCAAGGCTTAATCTCTGTGAAAGTAGCAAGGGCGACGAAGGACATAGGCGTTACTTTGCGTTTTTTTTGTAAGGAACCCCTAAGTAGGCACATTAAAATTGACGCTACACTTGTCTTCTTCAATCAGCTCTGGATCCTGTCGTATGACCTGAATCTCTCTCACCTTGATTCGAGAGAGCTTCCACGTGCTCAGTAGAGGACCGTAATAGGTAGGTCTAAAAAATTTTAGACCTATCTTGGCTGTTCAACCTATTTTTGGACAATGGCCTTACAGGTTTGAAAGAGTGTGCTAAAGGGTTGAGAATGAACGAGTCGCTCATCAAATGCCTTCTATATGCTGACGACCAAGTTTTGCTTGCGTCGTCGGCTGAGGAGTTGCAGGAGATGGCGACAATAGTCCAAGAGTCTTTAATAGCGAAAGGAATGAAAGTAAACGTTAGTAAGACGAAAATTATGGTTTTTGAAAGAGAAGACAAAGTGACAGGTTGTGAAATTTTAATCGGAAGTGAGAAAGTAGAACAAGTGAATGAGTTTGTGTATTTGGGATCGAAATTTACGAGAGATGGAAAGTGTGAAAATTTCGATAGACGAGTGAATGCTGGAAACATGTTGAATGGGGCACTTCACGCCTTTGTAAGCAGTCAGAAAGTGTCTGAAAAGACACGTCTGGCAGTTCATAGAGGTGTGTTGGTACCTACACTAATGTATGGAAGCGAATGTTGGTTATGGCAGAAGAAACATGAGAGTAAGATTAATGCAGTAGAAATGAGAGCAGTCAGAAGTATTCTTGGTGTGAAATTGAGTGATAGGATAAGGAATGAAGCGATAAGGGTTGAAGCTGGTGTAAAAGAAGATATAGTGACAAGAATTGAGAAAGGTATGCTTAAATGGTTTGGTCATGTTGAGAGGATGAATTAAAGTAGATTAACGAAAGTGATTTATGATGGACAAGTGGATGGAAGTGTTGGGAGGGGAAGACCACGTAAGACCTTCCATGACCAAATACAAATATTTTAGAGAAAGGGCAGGTCAAAAGTACTCTAAACCGACGGGCGTGTATGAGGAGGTTAATGAGTGTGAATGAAGCTAAAAGTGTGTGCCAAGATCGTAGCAAGTGGAAGGATGTGATCTCTGCCTACCCCTACGGGAAAGAGGCGTGACATTATGCATGTATTTATTATAAAAGTTGTACCTTTGTAAACGTATCATCAAGTACCGGACATTCTAAAATTGTACATTTTGTAACCTTATTTGTTAATTTAAGTAAGTAATCTACATAATTTATTGTATCTCATTTTAAGTGAATTATTATGTTTTTATGAGAAATAAATTCTTTAAACCCAAAAAAAAAATTGGATACAACGGTTACTTAAATCAAAAATCGTTACTTATAATTGCACCAATACCCTGAAAAAAATACAGTTAATAATTATAAATACAATGCAACCAATTTCAAATAATTTGTTTTTATAAAAAAAATGTATTTCTTTCCAGCAACATACAAGCAACGAATATAACAGTAATACAAGTCTCCAACAAACCGCCTCACACAGCAATACCGGTTCTAGGCAACGCCTCAGACATATTCGATTTCAATTTCCACAGCAGCGAACCCACATTCATAAACATCGTCAACACAGAAACGAATATCAACAGCGAGAATGGTTACGGAACAGTTTTCACAAAAGAATCCGATTACGGCCACCTAAGCTCCACTACCACTGTCAATCTGACAGACGACGTCAATTCGACATCTGTCAGTTCAACAGCTGTCAACGCGACAGATGTCACGGTGACAGCGAACGAAGGAGTCTATGAACGTCTATGCATGGCGTCGACTTCTAACGATAATCCTTTAAATAAAGTTAGGGATATGGAGAGAGTAAGAAAATCTTCATTGCCTAATTTAGAATCTAACTTATCTAATACAAGTAATGAATCAACATACGAATGTCTGTTTCCAAATAATAATACAGTCAATAATACTACAGTAACAGTCAATGCTCAAGTTAATAATGAAGTTAATTCTAATAGTAATACCAGTGGTAATAGTTACGGTAATCCCAGTTCTATTCCAAGGGCTTTAAGGTCGAATGTGGAAAGATCTCATAGTCAAAATGCTTGCGATAGAGCGAGAGAGCATTATAGAAGAGTGCAGAATGTCAGCCCTAGAAGAGAGGGGAGGAGTGGTAAGTTTTTTTATATAAACATTTTTTTAGGCATTGCACTATGCTACCTAAGAAGATTTTTGTATCATGGATTACATACAACAAAAAACATAATTCAATTCCTTGCTTATTTAAAACTTATAATCATCATAGCATTATCCCGGTTGCCCTCGACTTAAGCTTAGGGCCCAGGGTCTGCTCACTGGTGCAACCAGATTTGACTGAATTTCAGTTCTTACGTGGAGCGACTGCCGTCTGACCTCCGCAACCTAGAGGGAAACATCATTCTATGGTTAAACCAGCTCTCAGTCTGTTAGAAAGCACTGACTTTCTAATAACGACTGCCATAGAGGTTCATGACAGCCGGGACCAACGGCTTAACGTGCTTTCAGAGACACGGAGCAAGCGATATAAAACATAAAATGCGTAGAAAATAACTATCACTTGGACTGTTTTTGAAACATTAATAAATTATCATATTTATTACTTTTCTATGTGACAGGGTTATTGTTTTATGTAGTCAGTTTATTTTAAATATATATTTTAGTTTATCTAAAGCCTTCATCTCAACCTTTCAACACTAGTCCACATTTTATTGAGCTCTCTCTTACTTTTCTGGACTGCATCGACTGATCAGGTATTTTATATACCTAATACTCCAATATTTGTGTACCTTGTAAAAGGTGGAAATAAAGTAATACTCTAATTTTATCTGTTAACATCATCCAATTATGTGACCTGTATTTCACAAATAAATGAACAGGTTGTTGTCATTTTGTAATTTTATACGTCTATTAACGTAATTTTAACTATTCCACAATACATAAATACATTCACGCCTGCTTTCATGAACGAGTAGACATAGGCACATTATATGCCCACACTTCGCCAATTACACTGTTGGTCCCATGTAATGGTTGGCGAGCCTATTGCCGCTTACCGGGATCTGTTATATTCGCCTGAGCCTCGTCTGTTGATCGGCAGGTGCACCGCTTGCAGGTGAGGTTGGCTTGGGTTCCTCAGATGTTGGTACAACCCTTATGCACACTTTTCCACAATTTTTTCTTTTCCTTTCCACATAGTACAAGCTTAAGTTAAAATAAAAACATTTTTAATCCTGGCAACTCTAATTTCAGATAAAAACGAATCAAACCATAACAAACCTATTTGGAAGCGTGGCTTGACAGAATTATCCTTATTGACAAGACTAAGGGGGATAGGGCAGGGAAAAAGACAGGAGAGTCCTACTAGACAAGACGCTGACGCAGAGAGGTAACTCATTTTATAGATATACTAGCTGACCCAACAGACCGTAGTCCCGTCTTATTTAAATCCATTCTGTCAACTGCGCTAACTGTCAAACGACTGACAGCGATTTTTTTTCTTTATAGTAATGGCCACGTGCGTTTAGCACATTTGCCAGCCGGTACCAACGGCTTAACGTGCTTTCCGAGACACGGAGCAAGCGATAATTACGCACATAACTTCGAAAAGTCATAGGTGCGTCACCAGGGCTAAACCAAAGACGGCCGAGACCCTCTGAATTTATAGGCAATGGGTCTCGCCAATGGGGTTACTGGTGTCACGCCGCTATAGGTAGTAGGCACCAGAATAATCAACATTAAATAAATGAACAATAGATTAACAACAATATCTCTTAAGATAAAATAAAAATTGTTTCAGAAATGCAGTGACTTCCACCGTCAAAGTTGTACACAGATCTCGACCTGAAGGCAGGATAGATGGCACACGGTGGAGAAGTAGCAGCCTCAGTAATGGTGAGTATTAATGTAACCATATCATCCATATATGTATACGATATTTCAATTTTAGTACTGTCATATGTATTGTGTAAAACGAATTTTAGTACTGTCATATGTATTGTGTAAAACGAATTTTAGTACTGTCATATGTATTGTGTAAAACGAATCATAGTGTATTAAAATATATTGGTTTTTATTTCCTTATCTTACCTTAAGCTGAGGGGGTTTCACAAGGTAGTATTCTAAGACCGCTCTTATTTCTGTTCTGTATAAGTTTCCTGCAAACACAATATATACGGTTCAATTTGTTAATAGGAGACACCTTAGGGCTAGTGCCCCTCAGAAGAAGACAGGCAGCAGCCTTAAGAGCCGAGCAATGTAGGCCGGCGGTATCAGGCCTCCTTCCTACTAGGACCACGCCGTTATTGGTGGATCATGCTGCTGCGGTTTGGTGAGTTCTTAATTTATAAACTAAGCACTGCCTGCGGCTTCGTCTATGTAAATTTTCAAAAACGATATCTACATTGTTAGAATTTTTAAATGACCTGGCTTTGTTCCTGTTAAGGTGCATCTGGTGTATGTAAAAAGTAAAAGAAAAAAGTTCTTTATTTCATAAACTATTACATAGCACTTGAAAACGTCAAAACAAAATATACATTTAAAAAAACTAAGTATAGTAACACTGAAATCACGAAGCTTAGATTGACTTACATGCAAATAAATAAAAATTAAGTGTAAGTGAATCTAAGTGCCAGTTCAGAGCCCTCGCTCTGTGAGAAGAACTGACAAGAAACTCACAGGCTATGCTCTTTTAAATTATCAATCAAATATAATTAAAATTTTTAACACAAAACACACACTGAATATTTGAAGATATTGGAAGGGTCCTCAGAAGCCGTAATTGGTTACGGCTTCTGGCTTGAACTTTATTCGTAAAGTAGCACTAAGGGAACCTTCCATCACAGTCAAGTAAATATGTAATGTGAAACTGAGCTGAGCCTGTACAATAGGGGATGGTCACGAAAATGATCTGGTAGACTCGCCTCCTATGTCTGTCACTCCAGTCCTCCTACGGATTTCCTCATTTCTGATTCGATCATGTAGGGACACTCCGAGCATAGCTCTCTCCATTGCACGCTAAGCGACTTTGAGCTTTCTAATCAAAGACATTTAACTATTACTATAGACAGGACATTGAGATCAAAACTGTAATCCACAACTTATTACCAAGTGGTAACAAGTCACTCAGTATGATTTTATGTGCCCTCTAGTGTAGTCGTGTTTGTGCGTGAACAGATTTGACAAATTTTATAGAAAATATGCCAAATTGCGTACTGCGATATTGCAAATCCCGTTATGGTAAAAAGGCTGAACGTGATTACAGTTTATTTTCGTAAGTATTTTTATATTTACTTAATAATCAGAATATTTAATAATTTTCAATAAATTATTCTAGAACATTACCTATGCCCTTTGCCGACCTCTAGCGGTGAAAAGCAAAAGCACTACTTTTAGGATCTCGCCACACTTGTCGATGCGGAAGTAGATGATTTAGTGATGTCAAGTGATGTCGTTTTATTTATCGATTAATGTAATCAATAATAATTTTAAATTGTAAGTATAAGTTTAATATAAGTAGTAATATTTTGATTCAATAATCGTTGCGTAGGGGGACTGTTATACACTGTAATAGTAAAACTTTCAAATCAATGTTTATTGCACTCCATAACGTTTCACAGAAGGTTATTTTTTATTTATTTATTTATATTTTTACATTATTTTTTTAAAATTGTCATATCACATATGTAAATAAATTTATTATAACTTTAACTTATACGTATTTTTTTATTGTCTTGTCATTGATATAGTCTTTTTTAATTAGTAGTGTTGAATTTAATAAGTTAACACTTTTGCTAAATAAATAAATAATAAGAATCATTGAAAACACCGTAATTTTTATATACTACTCTAATTGTCACTTGCTTATTCATGTTAAATGTTTTTATACCGATTTTGGTTAACCTTCTTCAAAATTATCGATACGTCGAATTCTAAACGGAACATCCCTACTGCAGAGCGACGCCTACTGTGGAGTAGGTAAAACTTATTCTAATTGTTTTTAATATGCTGTTTTGCTTTTCAACGTTAGATAGCGCTACTTCCGCGCCAGCTTAAATTTTTTGTATGGAATAGTCTCTAATAGCCGCTCTATTACTATATTAAATCTCTTTGTTTCTAATGAGGCCCATAGTCAGGCACCAAGTCTCAGTACCGTACGTCATCACTGGCAACACACACTGGTCAAAGACTCTGTGTGTTCTGTATTGTTATATTTGATTGATAATTTAAAATAGCATAGCCTCTTGTCAGTTCTTTTCACAGAGCGGTGGCTCTAAACAAACACAATTTTTTTAAAAATTTGCATATAAGTGAATCTAACCTTTGTGATTTCAGTGTAGCAATATTTAAATTATGTTTTGACTTTTTAAAGTGCTATGTAATAGTTTATGAAATAAAGAACATTTTACTTTATCTTACTGTTAGGGGTCATCCATAAATAACGTCACACGAATTATGTGAACTTTTGACCCCCCCTCCGTCCTTGTCACAGCTAGTCACACTTGTGAGACTCCCTCCTCCTTAGTGTGATGTCACATATTTTGCAATTGTACAGTAAGAAATGATTACATTAAAACAGCAGTCCCAAAATGCTTATAGGACCAGGATTTTGAACCATGTCACACTTCGTCAACCCCCTCCCACCCCGTTAATGTGTGACGTAATTTATGGATAGCCCCTTAGCGTCAAATAGTTGGTACCACCCAAAGCGCGAATGTATCGTAACTATCACTAACGCTAATAGAGAATTGTGTCGATTTTTAAGGCGCCTTGGTTTTAGCGCTATATATTGAATGTATTAGTCTATTTTTTTGTTGAATTTTCAAGGATTCTTTAAAAGAAAAGCGAAATTTTTTTAGCTCTTTTTTATTTTGAACTTTAAGACAGTGGACGTAAAGTTCATTATGCTATATACGGAAAACTGTTGCTTCAATTTTATTCCGCGACGGTGTAAATTAAGCCTTAATTTTTATTTTATTTTAAATAATGGCTTCGTGCGGTTTGCACATTTAGCCAGATATTAATAACATATAAATTATAGTAAATGAGAATGAGTGGTGATAAAGATGGTAAATGAGATGCTCTCCCCGTAAACCCGTTGGAGTCCTCGGTATAAATGTGGGACTATACTGAGATCTCACATGGACTCCTTGAGAGAATTTGAAAAGTGATGTTGCACTGTTTACAAACACTTAACGGTCAATAATCCACCGTTATTACACATTAATGGTAGAAATATCACAAAAAAAAATATCAATATATCGATACATCGATATTTAAAAAAAAAAACAATATTGTCATTTATATATCGCGGAAAAAATACCGATATATCGGCAAAATTTTAAAAAAAATATTGTGGTTTGAAAATAACAGTGTATTTAGCTTAGCCTAGCGCAATAATATCAATTGTAATTAGAATAAGGCGACATAAATTAAAAAAATACCTTCGTAGTTTGAAATTCTTTCCAATATGGCCATGAGTGTAAGTCGGCTGTAAAGGCACTTTCAAGCCAAGATCCATAAATAAAATAAAAATATCGTTTTTGATACAATTTTCGATATTGGATATTTTATATCGATATGTCGATTTATAGGTTAACAATATATCGGCAAAAAATATCGATTTATCGAATTAATAATATCGAACATATCGATGTATCGATATTTTTTCAACAAGCCTAACAAGACGCTTCACTTTCCCGCCAAGAAGCCTAAGCCTTACTTTAATTCATATAATAGTTTTTTTTCTTTTACCTCCAGGTTAGCATGGTCTGCAAATGGTAGCAGGTACAATGGACGAACCGGAGACAGATTGGTGGCACTAAGGGGGCAGCTACCAAAAGACGCGGCGCATGCAATGCAGCTCATACACGCCACTCATAAACCTACCGTGAGTATAAACAACATTATGTTTACATAATTATATAATATTATAATTCATCATTACAGCCCATTAACGTCCCACTACTGAGCACGAGCCTCCTCATACATATCAAGGTGCGAGGGTATTGGGTCATACTCCACCACGCTGACCCAGTGCGGATTGGCGGAGGCAGTTTTATGGCGTCCTGCTGTTCGAATTTATCAAGCCGCCCATGAGGCCTAATAAGGCCGAAGCACGGAAGCGCTCGATATCAAATGCCACACAAACGGTCACCCATCCAAGGACTGACCTTTGTAAACTCTGCTGTACTTTGGTGATCGTTTCCGACCCCCGAGCACCGCAGAGCTACGAGCGCTTCATAACATAATTAATTTTTTATTGTAAGAGAATGGGATAAAAGAACTTTTTATGTGTGAGATTTTAATATTATATTTAACTTTTACTGTTTTTGATAATTAGTGTAATTGGTGTGTTCCGTTCTGATTAAATAAATAAAATAATAGGTTTAGGGCTCCATACCCAAAGGGTAAAAAATAGGGTCCCGTTTTTTACCCAAACGTGTTTTAACTAAGACTCCGCTGTCTGTCCGTCAATTTGTCACCAAGGTGCATCTCATGAGCTGTGAAAGTTAGTTGAAATTTCTACAGATGATGTAATTCTGTTGCCGATATTTTATTTTATTTATTTATTTAATCAGAACGGAATACATCAATTACACTAATTTTCAAAAACAGTAAAAGTTAAATATAATATCAAAATCTCACACATAAAAACTTCTTTTATCCCATTCTCTCACAATACCTCAGACACACTATAATAAAACAAAAAAAAATTATAATAATATATATAACAACAAAACTAAAAAACAGAATAAAATAAATATGTAAGGGGGCTCCCATACAATAAAACCAAAAACTACACAGAAACAGAGTACTTTGATTTGATTATTAGTTGTTAAGTAGTACGATAGTCTTTAAGTGATATAAATAATGCTAAAATAAGTGAAATAACACAAAAAAAAATAATTGCGTAAACACACTCCATTGCTATTTGTAAGGAATTTCGTTAAATAAGCACTAACACGTATTTATTGTGGATACCTAAGAAACAAGTAATTAAGTAACACTTAAATTAACTGCATTACTAACCCAATTTATGTTCGTAAATTATACATTAATTAGGCTAGTTATTATACAGAAATAAATTATTTTTATTACTATATCCTTTAATAGCAGCGCCCTGCGGTTTTACCCGCGTGGTCCCTGTTCCCGTGAAAATATCGGGATAAAGAGTGTCCTATATGTTAGTCCAGGACTGCAGCTATACACGTACAAAGTTTCATCACAATCGCTCCAGTAGTTTTTGCGTGAAAGAGTAACAAACATCCATCCACACATACAAACTTTCACGTTTATAATATTAGTAGGATATAATTTTCGTCTCATCTCATAATGCCAACTTCGCAAAATGACAACCGCCCATAAAACGTTCATTTAAACGCTGAAATACGACAAAATCGGTAATCTATGTAAACTGCATTTCTTTTACTTGATTATAAAAAAAAAACCTTAACCTATTAAAAAAATATATATACTTACAACCGGTTGTCATTTTGCGAAGTTGGCATTATGAGATGAGACTATAATTTTGTCATCTAGTCGCCTTTTCGCAAAATGTCTTCTGTAAGACTGCCCGTCTTCTCTATCTCCGTTCAATTTTATTATAAAAACTGAATTGCTTTCACTTGCTTATAAAAAAAACCTTAACCTAACGGGGTTTTATTTTTTATTTTTAGGAAGGCGGACATTTTGTGACTAGTTTTTTTTTATATAACTTTTGGGTAAACTAACCATGCTTTACGAGTTTTTTATCTGAATATTCTACGTACAAGCTGAAATGAAACAAAAATGAAGTGTAATCTATTAAGGATGTATTTGTTCAGCAGTGGACTTTATAAGGCTGATATATAATGATTATATAATGATTGATGAAGTAATACCATAGTACAAGATGTGCTTAGTTTGAGGCTAAATGACGCTGTGTTAGACGTACAATACGGGACGGGTGTACAGGGATCCTACCAACCTAAGGAGCCCAAGCCAACCTCACCTGCAAGTGGTGCACCTTTTTTTTATCATCGGTAAAAAAATGCTGATTACGCACTATCTCCCGGCCAAAGGGGGACCGAGAGAGGTGTGTGGGACTCACCACCGGCAGACACGACCGCTAGCAGTAATACCCACTAAAAATCTTCCGACGACGCCCGCCGCTTGTTGAGAAAAAGGCGGGGGGCCAGTAACTGGGTTGCAGCTCTGACACCCCGCCTGCGGCCAACGTCCCCCGGACCAAAACCGGGAGGACCTCCTCAGAGAGACGCAGTGGACGCGCCCCTCCTACCTCCTTGTGCGACCTTAGCGTGTGTGGCTGACTTCTCGGAGGGTCTGTCGTTAGACAGTAAGGGCCCCCTGCCCCCACTGCCTAAAACCCTCTTGGCGCTGCTTGACGGGCCCTCCTGGCCCGCCCGCTGCGCCCTCCACAATTCCCTCTTAGTTTCTCCCCCGGTAGTCAGTACTAAGGGCACCCAGAGTCGTCGGTCTCTGGGTGTTACCTTTTCCCTGGCGCCTCCTGCGCCCTACCGGGAGGTACTTAGCCCCCCCCACCACGACAAGGTGGAGACCAGTCGGGGAGGAGCATGGGCCCCCTGCCCCAGCTGCCTATGACCTTCTTTGCACTGCTGGACGGGCTCTCCTGGCCCGACCACTGCGCCCTTTACAGGTCCCCCTTAGTTTCCCCCCTGGTAGTCAGTACTAAGTGTCGCCAATCTCTGGGGGTTACCTTTTTTCCAGGCGCCCTCCGTGCCCTACCGGGAGGTACCTAGCCCCCCCACTACGACATGGTGAAGACCAGTCGGGGGGGACAAGTGGTGCACCTGCCGATCAACGGACGAGGCTCTGATGAACATAACTGTGCCCGGTAAGTGGCAATAGGCTCGCCACCTATTACGTGGGACCAACTATATAATTGGCGAAGTGTGGGCGCATTATATGCCTCTGCCTACCCCTACGGGGAAACAGGCGTGAATATATATGTCAGAAGTATAAATAAATCAATTTATTTATTTATTTGTACATTACAGGTAGACATATTATTTCATCGGGTACCCCTCGGAAAAATCTACGTGTTGAATAAGCGCGACCGAGAAAATATAGGTAAGTATAAAAAAATGTAAATATTTTAATGACCAATATGGCATGGAGATCAGTATACCTGTACTCCGCTCCTGAGGTCGTAGGTTCGATTCCCACACAAGATTTTTTTGTGCATGAATATCATATTTGTTCAGGGAGCCTACCGCCGAGTTCGATGGCGAAGCGATTATAAGGCAAAATGGATTTCGAATTGATTCTGTCGTACCGCCGAACTCATGGAAATCGAAACAAAATGGCGTTCTTGATTTACCTATTGGTCTGTCACGGGCTGAAGGTCATGAATGAGAGGTGGCTGTCGGCAGATTCCCCGGTACGGATTAATGAACGCAAAACAAAGTTTGATCTAGATGGATTACCGGTAATCCATCGAATTCGGCGGTAGGCCCCCTGGTTGCCTACCGCCGAACTTGCTGGTAATCGATTATTAGCCAAAATCTATTTCATATTGATTCTGTCGTACCGCCGAACACATGGAACTCGATACGAGATGGCGTTCTCCATTTAGACACAAATTTTGAAGGATTGGCGTAATATTTGACTATGTCTTTATCTGTGTTTTTTTAAAAATTATATTACAAATTATTAATATTTAGATAAAAATGTGTCATCGAAACGCAAATAATAATCATTTGAAAAAAAATATACGTTATTGTCTTTAAAATCAACATGATCATTTAGATTCGTCAAATATTCACACACAAAAATGGAAATTCGATATTTTTTTTTAACAACAACGAAAGAGATATGAGCGGTATCATAATCAAGAAATAAAAGATGGGTTCTTCATCAGAATTTGTCATTTAATTAATTAGTCGCTTCAGTAGTCTGCCAAGGTCATGAATAATCTATGGCTTTCGGCAGATTCCCCGGTACGGATTGATGAACCTCAGAAAATTTTGATTTAGAAAATAGAAAAAGAAATAAAATAAATTTATTCAGTACAAATAAACATAGAAGTTAATTACACAAAAAAACAACGATTAAATTTACACAAGCAAAATACAACATTAAACCATGTACTGAAACGGTTTCCACTCAGCACACTGTCGGACACCATAGGATGTCACGACGCTGATCTTCCGTGACTTTAGACACTGAATTCGGCGGTTGGGCCCCAGGTCTGTGTTTTATCTCTGTTTATTAAAAACATTAAATATTCATGTTCATGCACACAAAGATTTGTCTTGTGTGGGAATCGAACCCACGACGTCTAGAGTGACCTCCACGCCATATCGGTCGTCGAAATACAAACTCAAACGCAAAATTAAAGCAAATATTTCTTTCCTTATCTACAGGTATAAAATTAGACAATGAGTGCAACATAACTTCAGTGGAGTTGAATTCACCAGCTCACGCGGCTGGGATTCCACCATCAGGTAGATGGGCTGTCACTGAAGTCAACAATAGACCGATTAACTTAGTAAAGGTAAGATATTTTGACTGGACGGTATTTCTTATAGATATAAGCTTAGCTTGGTACATTTTTTTGACTGTATTTTTTACATACAATAACGCCTGTTTCCCCGAAAGGGTAGGCAGAGGCATATTACACGCCCACATTTCGCCATTTACATTGTTGGTCTCAAGTAATAGGTGGCGAGCCTATTGCCGCTTACCGGAAACTTAAAAAATCAAAATTTATTTAATACAAAGATGTTAAGTTTCTTTAAACAGGCGTGACCAAGACCTAAGGAGCCCAAGCCAACCTCACCTGCAAGTGGTGGACCTGCCGATCAACGGACGAGGCTCTGGCGAACATAACAGTGCCCGATAAGCGGCAATAGGCTCGCCACCTATTAAGTGGGACCAACTATATAACTGGCGAAGTGTAGGCGTATAATATGCCTCTGCCTACTCCTTCGGCAAACCAGGCTTGAATATATGTATTATTTTTTAAGTAGAAAAATATACGAAAACTAACTTCTGCTTACCGCAAATAAACCTTTAACTTGAAAATATTTTTATGTCGTAAACTTTTACATAGTCCTCGAAAACGTCCAAATTAAATATAAAAATCAATTAATTGAAAAATCAACCAACGCTTTGAAGCGCTCGTAGCTCTGCGGTGCTCGGTGGTCGGAATCGATCGCCGAAGTACAGCAGAGTTTACAGAGGTGACCGTTTGTATGGCATTTGCGTGCTTCGGAAGGCACGTTAAGCCGTTGGTCCCGGTTATCACTAAATGTGGTAGTCGTTAAGCCATGTTAGAAGCCTAATGGGCGGCTTGAAAAATTCTAACAGCAGGACGCCACACACCTGCCTCCGCCAATCCGCACTGGGTCCATCCACCCTCACACCTTGATATGTGAGAGGAGGCTCGTGCTCGGTAGTGGGACGTTAATGGGCTGTGATGATGATGATGATGATAATTGAAAAATTAAAAAACAAAAATAATAAAATGTTTCGGTTCTTATCAGTACTAATTTATGTTGTATTATTTATGTATGTTTGTGAATGTAATAAAAATTGTCAAGAGATCCTCACTCTTAACATGTTAACCGTAATAGTACACTGCTTAATATAGGTCTATATCATCCCTTATAGTTTTCCTTATCTTTACTTACCTCGAGCTGCCTACATTCACGGGCTACCCGCAACAATGTATACTTAGCTTAGCATTAGAATTAAATCAAAATCAAAATTTATTTATTCAAGTTTATAAACTAACGCGCCCATTCACTGCGGGCGGGAGCTTGATCGTAAAAGAACGGGCAAGAAAATCGTCAAGGTTGGTTTTTTCTCCCGCCAGTTACAATTAAAAAACAACAATTGTGTTCTGCAGTCACAAGATTTAAAAGAAAAGGAGACAAAACTCTTATAGCAATATTAACGATATATATTGACGACCGATATGGCGTGGTGGCGAGTATACCCGCATTCCACTCCTGAGGTCGTGGGTTCGATTCCCACACAGGACAAATATTTGTGTGTATAAATATGAATATTTGTTCTGGTCTGGGTGTTTTTCTATGTATATTAAGTATGTATTTACAAAAAAAAGTGGTCATGTATGTTTATCCGTTATTTAGTATCCATAACACAAGTTCTGAATGATACTTATCTTGGAACTAAATAATTGGTGTAAGTGTCTGAAATATTTATTTATTTATTAATATAATTACGGATAAACATAGTAGACATGAGCAGACTCGTTACGCTCAACCATATTTTAGGGAGCGTAACGACCCGACGCATGACGCCATCACCGCAGGAACATATAATTTTTTTTTTTAAATTTATTTACAGGGTGGTGATGAAGAGATGGTCCGCCTCAGCCTCCCCGGTACAGAAGTCTTGGTTTTATTACAACCATCGATCCTAGTCAAAAAATTACGAGCATCTCTTAAGTCAAATAAATCGCTGTTATCCAAAAGATAAAATTATTAACTATAAACCATCTCTGAGGACCGATATGGTGTGGGGGTCAAGATACCTGCACTTCGCTTTTGAGGTCGTGGGTTCGATTCCCACACAGGACAAATGTATGTGTGAATTAATATCAATATTTGCTCTGGGTGTTACCTATGTATATTAAGTATGTGTTTACAAAAAATACAGTATTTAATTATGTTTATCCCTTATTTAGTATCCATAACACAAGTTCTTAATGATACTTATCTTGGAACTAAATAATTGGTATATTTTTTATTTATTATATTTATTTATAAAGTGTAATACAGGTTAATAAATTGTTAAGTAGACTATTGACTGTAAGCTCTGGAATTCGCTGCCGGCTAATGTGTTTCCTATTTCCTATGATCCCGGGTCT
Source organism: Musotima nitidalis (assembly GCA_949126915.1). Lineage (NCBI taxonomy): Eukaryota > Metazoa > Arthropoda > Insecta > Lepidoptera > Crambidae > Musotima > Musotima nitidalis. Next base: position 7,082,627 of record OX421440.1, read on the forward strand.
TTTAAACGGGGCGTGAAACGGCATCTTAATGATACTTATCTTGGAACTAAATAATTAGTGTGATTGTAAGTGAATTATTAATTTATCTTAGCGTATTAAAGCCATCCTATCACGAATCAAATGGAGAGAGATATCACGGTTGTGATCTAAATTATGTGGTCTGCTCATTGGTTCAACCGATTTGGCTGAATTTCAGTTATTACGTGGAGCGACTGCCGTCTGACCTCCGCAACCCAGAGGGAAACATCATTCTATGGTTAAACCAGCAGTCAGTCTGTTAAAAGGCACTGACTTCCTAATAACGACTGCCGTAGATGTTCATGACAGCCGGGACCAACGTCTTAACGTGCTTTCCGAGGCACGGAGCAAGCGATAATTACGCACATAACTTCGAAAAGTCATAGGTGACAGGATTTGAACCCGAGACCCTCTGAATTGCAGTCTAATGGTCTCACACTGGGTTATATTTGTTTCATCTCTAACATAATAGTAAAGATATTAATATTGAAAAAAAATGTGATTAAAATGATCTGATAAATTAAATTTTGTAGAAAAAAAATAATGATACTTGTTATAAGATATTTTTTTTAATAGTTTAAATATAAAGTTACATATGGTTGCTATATTATATAATTATTTAAAAAAACTCCGACCTTTACAATTAAAATTACCTGTCTCAGAAAAAATGGTGTTTGGAAATCGTCAAATAAAGATTTACAATTTTATAAATTTTGGGCGGAGTGGAAGAGATCAAAATAGAGGTCTCTCTCTACGCTAATACGTAGGTCCTTTTGGTTTTTTTTTTAAAGATATGGATTCACACTTTTAGAGTACTTGCCAGTCGCAAGTAATTTAATAAATCAAGCTATTGCATAAATTCGGCGTTTTCTGACGAAATCGTCAAACAAGTAATTTAATAAATCAAGCTATTGCATAAATTTAGCATTTTCTGACGAAACCGTCAAAGTAAAGTAAAGTACTTTACTGGGGGAGACTTTAACAGAAGCTTCTATGGAGTTTTTGAGTCAACACGTAAGAAAACTCACTTCACTGTAATATGCTACTTTTCTACACAAGTATACGTTGACAAAGTTATGTCTATAAATCCACCATATTTACACATAAAAACACAATTACTCTAGTTTTGGAAAATAAAACACTGAAGCGATGTCTTTTTTCGCGTCCGCGCCAAAACTCCTCTAAGTTTTAACAAAGGGTTTTCTAGAATGATGATGTTTCATGACTCAAGTCGAAAGGCTTAAATTTTTAAATAGGTCTTTATAATTTAAAAAATGCGATAAATTTGCCAAAAGCAGTGCATTTGAATTTCGATATAAAAACAAGTATAATTAATTGTCATGTTAAAAATAATAATGATAAAATAAATTTTATGACCATTATATTCAAAAATCTGTAACAAAAGAAATAAAATTTTTTTTTAGCTAAATTTTTGTCTATTTATTCAAGTTCTATTAAAACAATTAGATTTAAAATAATATTGTAAGACTTCGATGAAAAGTAATGCTATTTTTATTATATACTTAAAATCAAATTGAACTGAAGCTGATTTTGTGAAACTTTTATGATGTGGATATTTCAATAAAGTATTAAGAACATTTTAAGCGATTTATTTTCAAGTTAATAATTATGCTAAAAAATAAATCTTAAGAACAATTTAGATGAATTTTACAAAAAAATATTAAAAAATTTTAGAACGGTTTTTAGATTAAATTTTATTATGTATATAGCAAAAACGGAGATGAATATATAACGTCCAATTTTTATAGAAGTTCACATATAAAAATGAAAAAAATTAAAACACAATATATAAGTGAAATTAACACCGGAAACAACAGCTCTATAAATAACTGAATTTTATAGAAAAGTTATTATTAGTTTCTCACATTGTTATATTTACTCTTATAAGACGACGTATTTACTAGAAAAACCCAAATCGCCCGAGTTGGAACCAATCCAAAGAACTCTGGGTAACCGGCCCACTGCTCTAACCATTGAGCTACCGGGTCTCCGATGGACGCGCTGAATCTTTCTAGTACGTTGTGATTTTCGTATCAAGCCAGCGTTATAACATCACTGTGAAAGTTAAAACTACCCTCACAAGTCGAATAAACACTTTTACAAGTATTTAAAAATCGATAAATAAAATAATCAGTAAAAATTTATTTATTCTAATTTATAAATAAGTGATTTTTTTTAAATAACTTTACATAATAAGTACATTTTTCATTAAACTTAAATTTAAGTAAGTTACATTCAATGTTGTGAATTAATTTTAAGTTTATACTTAATTTTAAGACATATCTCAAAGCAATTATAAATTGTGATAATTTACCCTCTTTTTTTTAATTATCTATATTATGTCAAATTAACCAAATTTATTCTGTTTTAAACATTTAAGGATCTCTTAAATTATCTGATAACTTTTTAAGGTTTTATTGGTATTGCTATATTGTTTTGAAACATGTAATATTCTTTTTAAATTAAAGAAATGAAAAATACATTCCCAAGGTAAAACATGGTTTAAATATAATTATTTTACAATAATTGGCAACGTTTTCGTGATTGTTATATAAATATAATTTATTTGTCAAAATACAGTACATTAAGATGTTACATAAATATATTAGCATCTTGCATTTTACCATTACTGGTGTACAAATATTGGTCTTATAGACTAGCAACGTGAAATAAATAAAATTATTTGATTATAATTAAAATATTACATTATATCATATCCTTTTAATATTCATCAATAGTGTAATAACAGTCTTAACAGTTAGCTTAGTCGAGTCAGGTCAATGTCATACCCCAGTAAAAAATTGGGGACTTTACTAGAGGTTCTTGGAGTCAATACGAAAAATCCCAATTTATAATAATAATAATTCTTTATTCAAGACCATGGGCCCAATTTTTGTTAGTAACAATTTTTATGATAATATGTCATTTTCCTACACAACTTCTTCGAGAACGTACTCAAACGATGTCGAAGATGTTATGTCTAAAACTCCCCTGTACTACTTTACTGGGGGAAACTTTACCAGAGGATTCTATAGAGTTTTTTGAGTCAACACGTAAGAAATGTGTTTTCACTGTAAATTGCTACTTTTCTACACAAGTATACGTTGCCTACGTTGTATAGTAACATTACATAACTGTAAACATGTCTAAAAATATACTATATTTACACAAAAAAAACTCGAATGTAACTAGTTTTGGAAAATAAAATTCTAGTAAATTGATTATATTTTTATTGCACTATTACGATTACGATTGACATGTACAGCATTAACTTTCGTACCCATCTGTTAGAGCCGATTATGTCAATATCAAGTTAAATTTTAAACGGATATTCGACTTTACACACAATTTTTAAATTAGTTGACATCTGTCATTTACTACTTTTGACTTTTTTTTTTTGGGAATAACCTAGTTTAACTGACTGATGTATTTCATCCATCGATTTAAAAATCGGCCGCTAATCATATAGGGGCTTATTACAAAACAAGATCTGAAGTTAGACCAGGTTTAAAACTAGTGCTGTCTCTTTCATTTGATGAGCTGAAGAGAGTGACTGCACTAGTTTTAAATCTGGTTTATCTTTTGATTTTGTTTTGTAATACGTTCCTTAATATCTGTAAATTAAGCATAAATTTGAATTAACTTTATAAATAAAATGAAAAACTTCAACTGCATATCATAGATATTGTGATCAATAATTAATAATATTTTGTGTAAATTGAAAATAAATAATTTGTACCAATTTATTGTTTTTTTTCGTCATCTAAGTCCACTGCTGAACATAAGTCTACAAAGTGTTGTTCTTCATAACACGACCATAAACGCCTTTTGATGAAAATTATTTTTATTATTTTATACTTTAGATAAGTTTCAAAATTTATATTTTGGTCAATTTCATTGTAAGTGACACAGGATCAACATTTGGCTTTTTTTGAGAATTAATAACGCGTTGTGGTTCACATAGGGGGATACTAGCAACACCTTAGAAGCCCAAGCCAACCTCACCTGCAAGTGGTGCACCTGCTGATAAACAGACGGGGCTCTGGCGAAAATACTCATAGTTTCCAGTAAGCGGGAATCGGCTTGCCACTTATTACGTGGGACCAATAATTAATTGACGAAATGTGAGCGTATGATATGCTCTGCCTACCCCTTCGGGGAGACAGGCTTGATTGTATGCATATATGTTGAACATATCATTAAAATTAAGGCCGTGTACTAATGGGGACTGTCTAAGAAGGGGCGTATAACTGCAACAGCTTTGTCGCTGTATTTTTATAACATTTGATCGTGAATCTCGATTTAACTAAAGTACTCTTGAACAATACTTAAGCATAGCTTCGTTGGTCATAGCATACGCGTAAATGTCACTCAAACGCTAATCGATACCTAAATCGAGATTAAAACTATCACGCAAGTCACCTTAGGGGGCATCCATTAATTACGTGAGTTTAAAATAGGGGAGGGGGGGTCCGGCCACATCTCACCAAAACTCACCAAGGGGGTCAATAAAAATCTCACGTCAACTTTTTAATTCAGAGAATATACATTTATATACCACAGTAAAATTTTGTATTACAATATCAATACCGGTCATCATTCGTTATAGTGCACCTTAAACGTGGTATCATTATTCTCCTCTTATTTCACAGAAACATTTAGTACATAGAAGACAAATCAAATAAATAAAATTTTTTAAAACTTCTTCTCACCAACGGGAAGGGGGGGGGGGGTCAAAATTTTTAAAAAAACACCCCACGTAATTAATGGACGTCCCCTTACCATGTACCACGCTTAAGCAGATATTATTACGATTTTGCAATTATTTCCAACTTGTTAAATAGAAGAACTAGAAATATGATGGCTATATTTAAATACTTTCGAATATAAATAATAATTAATTGATGAAGGAATCAATCGGGAACATTGTTCGCTGTGACGAATCAGCCGCTTACTAAATGTGGAGGCAAGCGAAACGCTGCAAACTGCGTATAGCACGCATTGTATAAAAACGAAGGCTAACAGTTAATTTTTATAAGTAATAAACTTCCATTGCCAACCTAACCAAACTTTAGCCCCCCATTTCCTCATTCCATGCTGAACTAGTATTTTTGAAGCTCAGAAAATCTCATTATCGTTCCATTTCGATCGCTTTATCAACAAACGAGCAAAATCAAAATTCTCTTGTAAGTTCACAGGCACTTAGTATCATTTCTCCAGCTTCTGATCCAGACCAGCTACCAGGCTAGTGGTATAAAGAAACCAAAATAATAATTATTTTCCGACAATTACACCAATTATTTAGTTCCAAGATAAGTATCACTAAGAACTTGTGTTATGGATACTAAAGAACGGATAAACATACTTAAATACTTTTTTGTTGTAAATACATACTTCATATACATAGCATATGCACACAAAGATTTGTCCTGTGTGGGAATCGAACCCACGACCTCTGGAGTGGAGTGCAGGTATAAAACAAAAATAAAACAACAAACTCCTTGAATAAAAATATTTTATTTTACATAATTGTAAGAGTGCTTAAAAGTATGTAATACATATATTTATACATTTATATGTCTCTTAGACAACGTTGAATAGTATAAAAAATTATTTTGCACCGCATTCCTCATACTTACATACCACAGTTTGCACTAAATAAACATGCAAAGAGTACTTTCAGCGTCGAATAGTTGGTGGCACCCAAAACACCATACAGAATGTAAAAAGACCCTGATTAAAGCTATATATCATATTTGATACCAAAATTTCCGAAACTCCGGTTTAACGGGTATAAATAATACCATTTTATAATAGTGCCGGATTTTAGTACCAAAATACCGGTAAATCTAGTATTTTATAAAGATACCAATATTAAATAATCTGAATTTGATACAAATATTTTTTTAATAATTTATATTACATATGTTTTGTTGCCGTAAGATTCACATAACATATTGTTAATAATATCAAAATAAATCTTATCCGATATAAAACAACGAATGATCACTTAAAACATGAAACAAATTATATATTTGGAAGATATTATGTTATATATGATCATAGCCGAAAGAGACCATACCTGAGAATTTAATAGCCTTAAAGTTAAAAGAGTAAAGAAAAATGATGGAAACACGCCCAACGCTCTTAACAAGAGACGTGTTCCGATGCTTTGGATGTTACCAACTAAATTAAGCTGACTGTACAAGAATGACAGATCTATTCTTACAATAGAATGGTTTATTTCCTACAAGACTTAAGGTTACACTTTTGTCGTTTTAATCAACTGATGAGGTGATTCGGGTCATCAAATACAAATAAAACATTATCGGTATTTAAAAAAAAAAATAGGAATCATTTTCTAAAAATACCTCAATAAAGTAAACTATTGTAAGAAAAGATTGCCACTGCATTACACGCATTGAGTCTTAAAACTGAATTTCGACACAAAATCCCCCACAATATTTGATATAAGTGAAATCGAGCCAAATGTCTTACTCAAAATTGCATCTTGCGCTCAAATTTTTTTTTCATATTCATAAAAATTACAACTAAAGGTACAACTCTTAACTATAAATTGATACCAAATTCATTGCGAACAAGCCAGTATGAACCAATTTCAAAAAAGTTATTCAGAATTTATGCACACAAAAGTAGAATAACTTAAGACTAAACTGAATCAGCAAAAGTGGTAGAGGGGGCCCCTTAACGCGATGAACCGATGATGCGGTCAGGGCGGCGGAGAGCCGGTGGATGCAGGCGGCAAAGGATCGATCTACGTGGAAAGCAATTGGGGAAGCCTATGTTCAGCAGTGGACTTCAAATGGCTCAAAAGATGATGATGATGAAAGACAAAACTAAAGTGACATATGTCAGTAAATTGTGATTTTCCGTGTTGATTTTAAAACTCCCGAAAAGCCTTTAATAAAGTCTCCGCTATTTTACTGGGGGGCATGACTTAACTGACTAAACTCGCCTATAACGGACTTGGCTTTTGACGGAATGACGAAAATGCTGCATTAATGCATAACTTAACACTGGAAAATACTCTAAATGAGTCAGTCCACATCTAAAAAAAAGAAAATAGTGTTGTAGCTATTACATTTTATCGGAGTAACGTATAGTGTTAGCTTCATGAGTAAAAATCAATCGCGCTTTATTGAGCCAAACGTTATAAAAAAAATTTTACATAGACCAACAAATTTCTGGAGTAACGTTTGTCAAAATTCAGTTTTAATACTGTTTTCATATAATATACACAAAATATCTTATCTAAGTACTTACATTTAAATATAAACGCCTATTACAGGAGGTAACTAAAGGAACCTAAATTAACTAGTATATATTTTACAAAAAAATATGCTTTTAATTAGTGCTTTATATACAATGGCCGTCTACATATAAGTGATAAATAAACAAATTGATTACATCTGTAATATATTTTACGTCGAAACGATACAAAAATATTTTTCAATTTTGTTGAAAATTTAATTAATTTATTCATATTCATGTTGCAAATATTTTAGTTTTTTTTATATCGTTGAATTCTAAAGAAAAAATATAATAAAGGATCTGTACCTTTTATTGCATTTTTCTTTGATAATTCGATGCCCGGCAGTAAATATCGCACATTGACCTTTAAAAACGCAAAGGACCTTATTACAAAACAAGGTCTAAAGTTAATATTGCTAAAAAGAGTTCTGTCTCCCTTTTTTTTTCAAATCTTGTGACTGCAGAACACAATTGTTTTAATATTATGTATTTTAATTGTAACTGGCAGGAGAAAAAACCAACCTTGACGATTTTCTTGCCCGTTCTTTTACGATCAAGCTCCCGCCCGCAGTGAATGGGCGCGTTAGTTTATAAGTATGACATTCATAAGAGCTCTATTGAGCCAAACTTGAATAAATGATTTTTTAATTTTAATTTTTTAATTTTAATAAATGGGTTGAAAACTAGTGCTGTCATATCAAATCGTTTCAAACCTGATTTAACTTTAGACCTTGTTTACACAACAATTGTTAACAATAACAACAATAAGTCCCAAATTGTTTTACAGGTTTTTATAGTTACCGCGGGAAAAAAACCACAACAATAAAATACCAAGTATCGAAATCAAATTCTTATAAACGATAATTTTAATAATTGATAAACATGGACATTAGTAATTATTATTATCCTTTATTGCATATAAACATACATCAAAATATATAGTGACAAAAAAGATGTACAAAGTCGAGCTTATTTCCATGAGAAATCACTTACAGCCAACCCTTGTCAAAGTGTCGGAGATTAGTGTGGGGGATTAGGATATTTACCAGACGATTTTTTTGCTATAAAAATCAACTCTAACTATTTAACAATCAATAAAGACGTAATTTATATTTTTTTGCATTTACAATGCTATGTGCTATATGTAGGGGTGAGAATCTTACCGGATGATGGGCAGCAGCGTCATCCTGCGTATTGGCTTGAACTGCGAACACCAACCCGCCTATCCAACCAACTGATTATGGGCGAATTCCCAAAAAATAATGAAATCTATTCGACTTTATAGGCTGATATATTAATTATATGGTTAGAGACTGGTTTTTCAATTTTTTTCCATTATATATGCAAACAAATATAAATGAAAAAATAGCATACTTTATTAGTGAACTTAGTTTGAAAGTATTTGGAAACCCAATGATTACCGATGTGCAATTTTTATCAACTGCTACTGTGTATATTTAAATATCAAATGTATTTAAAATAAATCGGTACATACACGATATTGTATTCTAATAATAATAAGGCATATTGTTGTTTTGTTTATAATTATAATCTCATTTGAACATTATAAAATTAAGAAGTAATATTTGTAAATGGCACTATATACGGAATTAATTTTTTTAAATATTTGGAACAAAATTATATTTGTACATTAATTCTGCACTAGGGAGATAAGAAAATTACTTAAATATTTAAGTTGTGATAATAATCGCTTTTTAGTCTATGAACCGGTTTCACACTGAATTGAACTGTAGTTGCCGGTTCTTATTTTTATTCAATGATATTTAAAGCAGTTCATAATGTTCGTTCACAGTGAAAAACCGTTACGAATACTGGTTTCTTAGGCCATAGACTAAATTGAATTTGCCGGTTTTTATTTTAATTAAATGTTATAATGTGAAGTTCGCATTGAGAAACCGGTATTCTAGGTGATATGAAATTGCAATGTTTAATTTTCCGGTTATTTTCATTTTTGAGATTTTAAAAATGTTCTAACTACCCATTTACACTAAAACTCGTATAAAATTTTCTCAAACTTGGTAATTTTATCATCAAAAGTACAATTTAACTTTCGTTTAATATTGAGTCTCTTCTAAGTTCATTGAGCAATCAGTATTAAGATTGATTGAATAGTAATATATAATTTCATTCAAGCTTTAATCTTAAATTGATTACTTTACTTAAATTTTTAAACCACTCAATGATAAATAAAACAAATATATATTAAATAATTATCTTATTTGTTCATATTTGAGTAAATGGTTGTACTGTCGACAACATATAAATTGTAGGATAATCCACTTATCTAAAACTGATTTATAAATGTGATGTGTCTCAGAGTAAGCTGGCTTGCTTCTGCTACTGTTAATATCCCATCGTGTGTACATAACAGATTTTGACTAACGAAATCTAAATATGTAAATAAATACAAATACTAAAACTAATTTGTTTATCCGTTTTAGGAAAGCCTTTTAATTAATTCCCTTACAAATACATGGTAAGATAAAGCGCTTACTACAGAAAAGGAATCAATGCTTTACTAAATCGGCTAGGTTTGAACTCTATGCCATCTGGTTCGCACAAAATACTACGCCAGACAAAATTTAACTAAACATGTAATATAAAAATAATAATGAGATTTAACAAGGTATTACTAATTAACTAAAAATGCTTGCTATTTTGCAACATTAATATATTTACCTAAATAAATGTAGTTAAAAATAAATTCAGCAAAATAATTGCTAACATAATAAAAGATTAACTAAACACTGAATTAAAACCATGAGTTTTTAATTAGAAATCACGGATGTCTTATTCTAGAAACAGTACAGTTAACATGATTTTAAAAAAAAATGTATGAACAATGCCTTGTGGTATTGGCCTAGAATAGTGCTACCGCCTCTCATCTCACGGGGAGACATAAGAGTCGACGAAGAGAAATCCTACCGGATGATGGGTAGCAGCGTCATCCTGTACTGGCTTGAACTGCGATCACCTGATCAGCGTGCTGATTATGGGGCAAACATCCCCAATATAATGTAATCTATTTGGGAGGTCCATGTTCAGCAGTGGATATTTTATGAGGCTGATATGAATTTTAAACACTTGCTTACTAATAATAGTCCTACTAATAATAGTCCTACTAATAATAGTCCTACTAATAATAGTCCTACTAATAATAGTCCTACTAATAAAAGTCCTACTAATAATAGTCCTACTAATAATAGTCCTACTAATAATAGTACTACTAATAATAGTCCTACTAATAATAGTCCTACTAATAATAGTCCTACTAATAATAGTCCTACTAATAAGTGGTAAGCATAAAACGGATTGAATTCGACGCCAATTGGTTCTTTCAACGAATGCTGAATAAATAAAGCAAGCGGGAGGATAATACGTCAAATTTCTTGACCTATTCATTTCTACTCAAGCGCCTGCCCCTTTTTTAAGTTGACCTTCGCAAGAGCTTCATTGAGCCAAAGTTGACAAAAACATTTTTTTTACTTTAATACATTAGATTAGAACGTAAGAGCATTATCGAGTGAAATTTAAAAAAAAAACTTAAATTTGTCCTGCATTCAGATAATATAACAGCTTATGTTTCGTTTTAGGATTAAAGTTAAAGCACATATATTTCTGAATTAATATAATGCATTCGATTTTATACTATAAATCTCTTGCGTACTCATTTTCTTAAAGAAAACCCATTATTTTTTAATTAATATTCATGGTCTTAATTAAATATATTAGTTGGAAAGCTGATACTCACACACGATATATAAAACCTATTTCTAGTACCCACTACCCGAATTGATATCTATTAATAAGTACAAAAATATTAGTTTATAAGTAGTATTCCTTTCTATTATTAAACGATTCTATTCATAATAACACCGCTGATGTTTCAATATTTAAATATAATATTTCTTTAAAAGAAAGATTACAAGTCATTTTATAATTGAAAAACCGGAATACCGGTATTTTTTTAGTATATATGATTTCTACAACAAATATTCAAATTGATAGCTTTAGGTCACAATAATTTAAATAGTTAATCATAGCAATATTTGGTGTATAGGGATCGTACCAAGACTTTGAAACCCATGCCAACCTCACCTGCAAGTGGTGCTCCTGCCGATCAACGGACGAGGCTTTAGCAAACATAAAAGTTCCCGGTAAACGGTAAATACCTGTGTACCTAGTTTCTTTTTAATATAACATTATAATTTATGAATGGTACCGTATAACCAGTATAAACGATACCATATTACGAAAATACCACTTTTTAATACCACAAACCGGTTTATCTCTATATTATTATATATCATATTTGATACCAACATTGTTAAAACAATTTTCGAAGCTTCGGTTTAACAGGTATAAATAATGATATCATATTATAATAGTGCCGGTTTTAAGTACAAAAATACCGGTAAATCTGGTATTTTATGAAAATATTCTGAATTTGATACTTCATTTTTTTAATAATTTAAATTAGATATTGTTTTGCTACCATCAGATTTACATACAATTTTGTTAAAAAATCTAAATAAATCTTTTTTCATATAATACAACGAATTATCACTTAAAACATAAAACAATTATTTATTTGGAAGAGAAGACAATATGTAATACATAATTAGTTTATGTATATGCATATTTATATTAATATAATATGACAATTTGATTATTTAAAATAACACAATAAAAGTTATACATAACAGGCTTCCAATTACGTGGGATCTACTTTGTTATAGGCGAAATGTGGGCGAATGATATGCCTCTGCCTACCCTTTCGGGAAAACAGGCGTGAATGTATGTATGTGACTTTTGAATCATAAACAATATGTATGAGTGCAGCACTTTACAATTTAAACTCAAAATTCTTAATAAATACACATTAGTTAATTATTTAAAAGGTTAAAAAGATGCCCCCCTGTCATCTCACGGGGAGTAGTAAAAGTCGACGAAGAGAAATCCTATCGTATGATGGGCAGCAGCGTCATCCTGCGTACTAGCTGGAGCTGCGATCACCAAATCGACTGGTGTAAAGAGCTCCTACCCAGATCTGAGGAGTCGCCTACCTCACCTGCAAGTGGTGCACCTGCCGATCAACGGACGAGGCTCTGTCGAACATAAAAGTGCCCGGAAAACGGCAATAGGCTCTCCACCTATTACGTGGAACCAACAATATAAATGGCGAAGTGTGGGCGTGTAATATGCCTCTGCCTACCCCTTCGGGGAAACAGGCGTGATATTATTATGTAAGTAATCCAGTAGTAACCTTTAAGTAATATCGATGTGCAAATTAGTATGATTTGATGAAACAATGGCATGCTAATAATACATGCCGAGAAGCACTGCGTACCGTTAGTCATATGTTATACCTATTTAGGGGACGTCTATTACTTACGTGAGGTGTTTATTTTAAATTTACCCAATACTTTTTAAATAATTAAATTTATTTGATTTGTCTTCTATGTACTACATTTTTCTGCGAAATAAGAGGAGAATAATGATACCACGTTTAAGGTGCACTAACTAGAACGTATGATGACCGGTATTGATATTGTAATACAAAATTTTACTGTGGTATAAAAATTTTTTTTTTTAATTAAAAAGTTGACGTGAGATTTTTATTGACCCCCGCCCCCCCCTTGGTGAGTTTTGGTGAGATGTGGCCGGACCCCCCTCCCCTATTTTAGACTCACGTAATTAATGGACGACCCCTTTGGTTCGAAAACATGGTACTCGGAATCTTTGTTCCTGACACTAGTTTTAAGTGCTATCTTTAAGAGTTAAGATAGCTACAGAGCGCGCACATCGCTCCTTGATCCTTCTCCAACACGTAAGCAGATGTTATATAGATACTGCATGTTTGTAGTTATGGGCAATACAATAAATTATTTGTGTAAAAGAGTAGCTAGATAAATTGTGCCAATAATGACGCGCGAGGGTCCGGGCAGTACCAACAGGATCTTGCAAATGTTTGCCCATAGGTTTGATTGTCAGTATATAAACCATTGTTCTATGGTTCATGCACTGACTAATAAATAAATTGTTAAAATTATAAAAAGATAAGAGACATGTGACAGCGGGTCAAAAGTACCCTAAACCGACGGGCGTGTATGAGGAGGTTAATGAGTGTGAATGAAGCTAAGAGTGTGTGCCAAGATCGTAGCAAGTGGAAGGATGTGATCGCTGCCTACCCCCACGGGAATAAAAAGATAAGTGACATGTGACATCGGGTCAAAAGTACCCTAAACCGACGGGCGTGTATGAGGAGGATAATGAGTGTGAATGAAGCTAAGAGTGTGTGCCAAGATCGTAGCAAGTCGAAGGATGTGATCGCTGCACACCCTTACGGGAAAGAGGTGTGACATTATGTATGAGATAAATTTATATAAACTTGATTGTATAAGAAATTTCGCTTCAAGTGATTTATTTTCAATTCTAATGTGTAATGTAATCTCGTTTTGATGATTATTAAGTACAATTGATATTCATATGACTTTTAGTTAAATGATTGGTGTGTTTGTAAGAGGAATTAATTTTTTGTGTATGTTCTATATTATTTGGAAAAACTATGTAATTAATAAACCGCTACTGCTGTTTTGGGTCTTACGTTCTTACGTTTCTGACTATAAAGGTACTGGCATGTTATTATTTTTGAGATGTCAGAGATTTTATTGAAATTTGTAAGTCAACAAATGTTATATTCGCTTATACGCGCTCTATAGCTATGTATACTCAAACGTACTATCTGGTTTAAGAATTAACGCCCTTATTTACGCCTTTGCACTTTCTTTTCTCCTTTCCGCCATCTTTCTTCTTCTGTTTATTATTGGCACACACAACCACAAGCCAGCCCCCGTTACCAATATTAAACCAAGTGTTACAAACAAGGATTTATACGACTTAGTATACTCAAACCAAACACCACATATTGGTGGTCCAATTAACTGCAAAATGCCGTTGACAAATAAACTTATCCCGTATGAGGACATCAACCTTTCCGTGCCTAACATTTCTGTCATCACTAGTGCTGTTACACCCACGTTGATACCAGAAGCGATACCGAATATCGAACAGAAAATGCTTATAGCCAAATAGCTATCGACCAATGGTACTATTGCTAAACTGATACCGGATAGTAGCAAGCCGAAAATGAAGAAATATCGCTTCGGTGTCAATACTATATCTGATAATGCCGATCCACCAATTCTTCCAACAAGATCTAGTGCCGATATTATGGACAGCAAATAAGCACCTCTGGTTTTATCAAAACCACACTCTTTAGCGTAAGATGGTACTAAAATAATGAAGTTCGTATACGATATTGCACTCGTGCAATTTGATATTAAGATAACTAGGTAAATGGGATCTTTCAAAAGCTGAATATCGAAGTATTTGCTAGGTTCCTTCTTAGCGTTATCCTCTTTAGATTTTTTTTTGCATCCACAACAGTAGCTAATAGGTGCTAGGCTGTCTGTTACTGATTTTAAGCTGAATTGCGATGCAAATTCGCTTGGTTTCTCGAAGGCCGATAAAGTCGACCCGTGGAAAGGTGTGGACATGTATTGGAAAGATGAAGTCGAAGGACTGCGTTTAGGTATTTTCGGCACAGCTAATTTCTTGCTAAACGCTTCTGTGGAGTTAACTCTACTAGCTTTCCCTTCAGGTACAGATTCTAGAAGCGATGGATTGCTTGGCAAATGGTTTTTGCTTGCGATCTGTTGCAAACCATGTCTGGAAGAGGCTGGGGTTGAAATCTTCCGGGTTCTATCTAAATCGTTGCGAACTGCGACCAAAGCAGCACTGGCAGATCTAGCGATGTTGTCACCTTTGTTTGGGGATGTATTGTCGAGATTTGCGTTAGATCTGTTCTTGAAAATTGGCGGGGAACCGTTGGGGATTTTGTCGCATGTCGGAGTTATCTCTTCGGGTGTGAAGACCAGCTTAGGATGGTTGAGATCTTCAACGTCGCCTGCGTCTTCTTCGGCGAATGTCTCCAGCTGTAAAGAAGGATACATTTAATTAAATTTATGTTGCTTTATAACAACAGCTGGTATATCTCACGTTAATATTTTGTGAGCGGTATAGAAAAGGACATATACCACATAACTTTTTATAATAAAAGAAGCATAGTTCACTGACTGGTATATCTCACGTTAAAATTTTGTGATCGGTATCGAAATGGACATATACTTTATATAATAAAATAAGCATAGTTCTGAAAGACTTTAGATGGTCGACCGTTTGTATGGCATTTAAAATCGGGCGCTTTCGTGCTTCGGAACGCATGTTATCATCAAGCCTTTGGTTCCGGCTTGAAAATATCTAGTGGGTATTCTCCACAGATCTGCCTCTGTGGAGAATATCGCCTCACAATCATTTATGCTCAGCAGTGAGACGTTAAAAGAAAAGTGGATGAGTCTTGCTATGTCTTTTACCGCCAAGTGACCGACAAACAGTATATTTTCTATTGTGTCTAGAACCTTTCAATGTGTTGTAGAATATAGTTGCAGTTTCTATTGATATAAGTCTTACATAATCTGTGTCGTAGCAACTTAGATGAATCAGTTGTTTTATTTCCATTTTTTTTAAGTCCCACTTTTGAGTTCGTGCTTTGAAGTGAGACGTTAGAGGCTAAGATACGGAAGCGCCCGATTATAAATGTCTCACAAACATGCACTCATTCCAGAAGTGATATCTGTTTATTTTAGAGACCTCTTTGTTCTACAGCTCTCAGCTGACGGATGTTGGTGCAAAAAAGTTCTGAAATGGAAACCCTTTTACTAGAAACGTAGCTTTTGACGTCCAAGCACAAAATGAACGGAAGACGAGATAAAGGTCGCAAAATCATGTTGGATACAATTGGGCACATTGAAAGTCTATGGGGAAGGACTTTGTTTAGCAGTGAAAGTAATTAGGTTGATGATAATTGTCACGTTCGCTCAAATTTGTCGACGGAATAGGGAAAATTGCTTTATTATAGTAGGTAAGTGACATTAATTCTTATTTTATTATTATTCTTAATGCGACCTTACATATTTATTTAAAATTTTAATTTAGACATTGTTAATTGAATTGTCGACATGAATTTATGTAATTTGCTAACTTTGACATTTTTATTTAACTTTTTTGTTATCTGTGTTTTACTTTATTTTCGAAAATTATTGCTTTGTGTTATAATTGTGAATTGTGGGTGTTGAACTTGATCTGTTAACCTACATTGTAAGATTGAATAAATAAATGAACTCTTTACCGGAACTACTACGGCGAGTGTTCTGAGGAGCTTTTCGATCTCATCCCGCCCTTTCCTTTCCTCTCCCGAACAACACGTGCTGGTCTTCGAAACCATCCTCATACTGTGCAGAATATCAGCACTCGAACCAAGAAATTTGGGAGGTCGTTTCTGAGCAAGACCACTAAGCTCTGGAATTCGCTGCCGGCTCATGTGTTTCCTATTTCCTATGATCCCGGGTCTTTTAAGCGGGGCGTGAAACGGCATTTTAGCAGGCCGTCATGAGTGGATGCGCTTTATAGCGTGCTTATTTCACGTTATAAAGCGCTTTCATTTTCTTATTGGACTGCATCGACTGCTTATCATCAGGCAGGATGTAGTCATTATGACATGTCACATTAAAAAAAAAAAAAACTCTGCGTAAAGCTACAACTCCCTTGGGTAAAAGCTGAAAATCAGTGTTTGCTCTCATCGAGGGCAAAATATCACTGAGCTTTGGTCTCTTTGCGTCACTGAACACACGTGCTATGAAAAGCAAACTTCAAATGTGGTTATTTTTTTAAAATATTTCTGTTCTTGTTTGTGTATTTTTTTTTGTATTTGATTGTCATGTCTATATTGTATATTTCCGCATGTGTCTGTTTGTGATTCCAATAATTTATTATCTTAGCTTATAATTATTCCTATAATCAAGCAATCGGTCACATTAAGTCTTTGAGAGAGGCTTATATTAGCAGTAGACGTACTTAGACATCTAACACAACACTTATTTCAAACTAACCGAGCATAGCTTTTACTATTAGCAGGCCATTTTGTTTTTCGGATGGAAAATCTTCCAATGACCTTCTCAGGAGTAAAGTAAAGTAAAAAAAAGTAAAAAGTTCTTTATTTCATAAACTATTACATAGCACTTGAAAACGTCAAAACAAAATATACATGAAAAAAAAATTTATATCAACCCTGAAATCACGAAGCTTAGATTCACTTACATGCAAATAAATAAAAATTAGGTGTAAGTGAATCTAAGTGCCAGTTCCGAGCCTCCGCTCTGTGAGAAGAACTGACAAGAAACTCACAGGCTATGCTCTTTTAAATTATTTTTATTACATGACACACACAGTGTAAATTTGATGATACTGAAAGGGTCCCCCGAAGCTGTAACCAATAAAGTAGCACTAAGGGAACCTTCCATCACAGTCAAGTAAGTATGTATTGTGAAACTGAGCTGAGCCTGTACAATAAGGGATGGTCACGACAATGATCTGGTTGACTTTTTATTCTAATATACACATACAAGTTGTAAATGTTAAGCCCAAGCTTGTTTATCCGATAAATAATCATTAACAGCATAATACCCCTTTTGAAGAAACTGCTTTTTAACTACAGTTTTAAAAGTTGCCAATGGTAGATCAATTATTTCCTGTGGAATTTTATTAAAAAATCTGATACTATTACCCAAAAATGTATTTTTTGTTTTGTGAAGTCGACAATTTGGCAGAGAGAGCTTATTTCTATTCCTAGTATTAAAATTATGTACTTTTGAATTTTTATCAAATGTATTAATGTGGAGTGGAGCGGGAGGGTGTGTCAGACTTTTACGGACTAAAAACCATCCATGTTCCTTCTTGAGTTTGCTACGTCTCGAGGCCGCTGTAACTCTTTCGAACAGTCCCGTAGTCTGTAGGGTAGACCTTTGTTCAGCAGTAGATGTCCTCAGACTGATGATAACGTTTCTTGGACATCTAACGCAACACTTATTTTTAACTAACTGAGCATAGCTAAGCGCGTTTGCAAGCTGAAGTGGCAGTGGGCGGGGCACATAGCTCGAGGAACCGATGGGGCGTTAAGGTTCTTGAATGGCGACCACGAATTAGCAAACGTAGTATAGGGCGACCCCCAACGCGATAGACCGATGATCTAATCAGGGCGGCGGGGAGCTGGTGGATGCAGGCGGCAAAGGATCGATCTATGTGGAAAGCAATTGTGGAGGCTTATGTTCAGCAGTGGACTTTAAATGGCTGAAATGATGATGATGTTGATGATAAGCATAGCTATTACTATACGGATACGTTTGTAGGTGAGCCCATGTTCAGCAATAGACGTATATGGTCTGATGATGATTCTTGGACATCTAACACAATAAAACATTAAGCAAAGCAGTGTTTAAATAAAACACAAAAATATGTATTACAAAAAATTTTTTTATTAATAAAAATAAAATGGTAACTAAAACGTATCTTACATAACATTTCATACATTAACTATATTAATAAAATTTTTAGAGTAAAAGATGGACTAACATATGGAATAAATTTCTTACAATTGGAAACAGTGAAATACAATATTATCACATAATAATCGTTAAATACTCAAAAAATATATATTTAAACAATAGTAATAAAAATTATACCTATTTGCATGATTTGTGCTAAGTATTTCATAATATAATTTTACATACTTATAAATTATTTTATTAGTTTTTATTTCAATAAACATTTGATTCCGATGTTTGATTTACTACATTTACTAAAGGGGTATGGTAATTTTATATAATTGCCGGTAAATGTGAATAATTCGAAAGTTTTTACAACCTTTACCACGAGCACTGGTTATTATGCATAATTCCCGGTAATTATACATAATAACCGCACTATCCACATTTACCGTAACATATATATAAATGGATCGCTGAAATGTATCAACACAAGTAAATTTATGTAAAGCGATCCATTCACCAATCTTTGGAGCCCAAGCCAACCTCACCTGCAAGTGGAGCACCTGCCGACCAACGGACGAGGCTCTGGCGAACGTATAATTTTCAGGTAACTGGCAATAGAATTTGCATATCGTGGGCGCATGTTCAGCCTCTACCTACCCCTTGGGGGAAACATCATCATCATCATCTCAGCCCATTAACGTCCCACTACTGAGCACGAGCCTCCTCTCACATACCAAGGTGCGAGGGTATTGGGTCATACTCCACCATGCTGACCCAGTGCGGATTGGCGGAGGCAGGTGTATGGCGTCCTGCTGTTAGAATTTATCAAGCCGCCCATTAGGCCTCTAACATGGCTAAACGACTACAACATTTGGTGATAACTGGGACCAACGGCTTAACGTGCCTTCCGAAGCACGGAAGCGCTCGATATCAAATGCCACACAAACGGTCACCCATCCAAGGACTAACCCCTGTAAACTCTGCTGTACTTCGGTGATCGTTTCCGACCACCGAGCACCGCAGAGCTACGAGCGCTTCCCGGTGGAAACATGCGTGATTGTATATAATGTAAAGAGAGAAAGAGTGCCCTTTTTCATTTTAACACGTTTGCTGTCCGTTTACTATATGCAGGGCATTGTGTAGTTAGCCATGGCGTCCGTGCACAATATATAGGACACAAAAATCAAGCTTTCCGTGCAATACGTGTAGGGCATGCGGAAATTCAGTCTGTAAGGGGACGTCCATTAATTACGTGAGGTGTTTTTTTAAAAATTTGGACCCCTCTCCCGCTTGGTGAAATGTGGTCGGACCCCCCCCCTCACGTGAGATTTACCCAATATTTTTTAAATAATTTAATTTATTTGATTTATCTTCTATGTACTACATTTTTCTGTGAAATAAAAGGAGAATAATGATACCAACGTGGTCTCTTTATTCACTATTAAGGTAAGGTGCACTATAACGAATGATGACCGGTATTGATATTGTAATACAAAATTTTATTGTGGTATAAAAATGTATTGTTTATTTCTCTCATCTCACATATATTTACATACATTTACATAAAAATGTATGTAAATGTATGTGAGATGTGGCCGGACCCCCCCTCCCCAGACTCGCGTAATTAATGGATGCCCCCTAATACATTTTAAAGAACCCTGGAGGTAGTAACGTTATAATATATAGTATTATCAAGAAGCTAGTAGCATCACTTTTATCCATTTAACCGAAAAAATAGAGCGGACGTAGCGTGTCATTTGACCAAATCAACTTGGACAGCCAACGTGTTAAAATAAAAACAAGAATTTTTTGACCGAGTTGTGATTTTGGAATAAAATATCCGTCAAATGACCCCCCACGGCTCCGATGACAGGCCATTATTCTTTTCAATCAAATCAAAATAGTTTATTGCGAACACAGGTTACATGATAGGTGTTACAGTACAGGTTTAGATCTAGCTGCGGTCTGCCTCTTGGGCGTACAATAGTTGCGATTTCATATAACACGAAATCAGATTTTATGGATTTTAAAAGTAATACTAACAAGTCGGACTTTGTCAAAAGTTTATAGTGACAGGTCGTTTAAATATTCTTTGACATTATAATAGCATTTTTCTATCAATAGTTCACGTAATTTCAACTTAAAGAGATTTTGGGATTCAATAAATGACTTTTGCATATATATGTGGCTTCCGTGTGGATTTCCGAATGTTCAACAGACTATATTATATGGCTGATATGACATGTATAAACATGGATGCCATATATAAATAAATAAATGTTCTCTTACAATCACACCAGTTATTTAGTTCCAAGATAAGTATCACTAAGAACTTGTGTTATGGATACTAAAGAATGGAAAAACATACTTAAATACTTTTTTTTCTAAATACATACTTAATATACATAGGAAAACACCCAGACCAGAACAAATAATCATGTTCATGCACACAAAGATTTTTCCTGTGTGGAAATCGAACCCACGACCTCTGGAGTGAAGTGCAGGTATACTGACCTCCACGCCATATCGGTCGTCATATGGCTGATATGACATGTATAAACATGGATGCCATATATAAATAAATAAATGTTCTCTTACAATCACACCAGTTATTTAGTTCCAAGATAAGTATCACTAAGAACTTGTTTTATGGATACTAAAGAATGGACAAACATACTTAAATACTTTTTTTTTCTAAATACATACTTAATATACATAGGAAAACACCCAGACCAGAACAAATAATCATGTTCATGAACACAAAGATTTTTCCTGTGTGGGATCAAACCCACGACCTCTGGAGTAAAGTGCAGGTATACTGACCTACACGCCATATCGGTCGTCGAAAATATAGTCTGCTGAACATTGGCCTCCCCAATGTACTAAGTACTCTTCGTCGACTCTTACCACTCCCCATAAGATGAGCACACAATATCAATTGTTTGAAAACAGCAATTTTTATATTTTTTTCTTATAACAGTTGTGATGTTTGTCCTGGGTTTATTTATTTTAAATAGTAACTTTGGTAAAATTTTAGCCAATATATGCTTTAGGCTAAGTAAATATAAAAATTTAAAAATATATATATCTACATTGTTAGCATTTCTTGAATAAAAAATTTGTATTTATTTTTTATTTTATTAAAATTTTAATTGATCTTGATAAAAATTATATTCTTACATAAATTTTGATGCAGTCGTTTTATTTGTGGTATTTAACACCAATGGTGTTTATAGTAATAATTATATATATCTTATTTGCTGAATATAGATCCCCAATCCACATTGGGTCCGCTTATTCAAGTCTCACCTTGGGTCGAGAGAGGAGGTCCTTGCTCATTAACCATCATTATATAAGCCTTTTAAAGTCCACTGCTGAACATAAGCCTCCACAATTGCTTTCCACGTAGATCGATCCTTTTTATTATTTATTTATATATATATAGAGATTAAATAGCTATTATATATAAGGTCATTATATATAATGGCCAAATTCACTAGACAAAGTAAAAAATTAATTACTTTGTCTGGACATTATTCATAATAACGTGTCAAAGTTAGTCAAAGTAGTAAATACGGTCTATGACCCATTCCAAACTAATTTAAGTAGGCTGCATAAAATGTTTTTTAATGGTAAGAAAAAAAAGAACCTCAACCTAACCCATAAAGAGAAGTTATCTCTTTTTGGGTTAGGTTGAGGTTATTTTTTTTCTTACTATTAAAAAACATTTTATTATAATAGTTGCAGCCCACCTAAATTAGTTTGGACTTTTTTTGTTTTTATTTTGTAATTACTATATCACTATATTATAATTTTAAACGCATACCTACGTGTTTTATTACATTATCCAAGTCATCGAAGATATTATATATAATAGCTAGTTAATGTGATTAATTTTGTGTCCATTATCACTTTAACCAAACTGAGTAGATATTGTGCATAATGGCTAGCCATTATACATAATATCCAGATTTATTACTTTGGCTGTAATATATATACTCGTAAGTTGAGTTCTCTATTGCAAATCTAAGTAAATTTTATAAACCGTATAAAACAAAAAATATCAAAAACCAAGATACGAACCAAAAATGTACACCTGTCTTCCACTTACACAATAGATAAACTACGGTTCGTGAGTGAATAAGCCATGTGTAATTTTTCTTCTACGCTAAAACAGACAGGCTTGCATCACCTGTATAACGGATATATACACCTGAGCTTATCTTTATTAGTAAGGCTGTATATATGGATGCCATATATAAACAAATAAATGTTCTCTTACAATCACACCAGTTATTTAGTTCCAAGATAAGTATCACTAAGAACTTGTGTTATGGATACTAAAGAACGGATAAACATACTTAAATACCTTCTTTTTTTGATATTATTATATTACTTTTGATATTTTTTCCTTCTACGCTAAAACAGACGTATACAACCGATTTGTCATAAATGTTTTTATTGGTAGCCCGATGGCTTGCATCACCTGTATAAAGGATATATACACCTGAGCTTATCTTTATTAGTAAGGCTGTATACATACCTATCGGTCCACAGAATTAGCTGCATATTTTAGTACTTTGTCACTTTAATTAGAAAACTAGTTCAGTAAGCTGTAACCTTACTATTTGTATTCGATTATTGGTGCGACATAGACCTTAAGTCTGATAGTTTATATACTTACTATACGTTAACATTAGAACTTTTACCTAATTACTATTAATTTATTGCTTTTTATTACATTTAAGTATATATTTTTTACATATATTTATATAAAATGTAGAAAAAATTTGTACCTTTTTTATAATTACAGTATATAATTATTTTTCTCTCTTACAAGTAAAAATATTAAACTTAAAGAATATTATAAAAATATTAAATCACACATAAGTAAATAATTTTTTTAAAGTCAGTAAAAAATCGTAATTAATTATTTCCTATAAATTTGGCTTCAGCGCTGACTTGTAACTTTGGTGAATTTTAGTAATTGCACATTTTACAGATTCTAGGACCGACTAAAGTGCAGAGACGGTCAGTCACTCACTATACTGTTCATAAGCACGTGGATTCGATTCCCACACCTATAACCAACCAGACGAAGTTTTGGCGCCAACTTAGAAATCAAGGTGTCGTATAATTTTCTAAAACTGGTGCAAGTTCGAGATTTTACACGTTGAAATAAATCTGACAATTACACCAATTATTTCCAAGATAAGTATCATTAAGAACTTGTGCTGTGGATACCGAATAACGGAAAACCATACATAAATACTATTTTTGTAAATACATACTTAATATAAATAGAAAAACACCCAGACCAGGGGGCCTACCGCCGAATTCAATGGATTACCGGTAATCCATCTAGATCAAACTTTGTTTTGCGTTCATTAATCCGTACCGGGGAATCTGCCGACAGCCACCTCTCATTCATGACCTTCAGTCCGTGACAGACCAATAGGTAAATGGAGAACGCCATTTTGTTCGATTTCCATGAGTTCGGCGGTACGACAGAATCTATTCGAAATCCATTTTGCCTTATAATCGATTGCCATCGAACTCGGCGGTGGGCCCCCAGATCAAATATTCATGTTTATGCACACAAAGATTTGTCCTGCGTGGGAATCGAACCCATGACCTTAGGAGCGGAGAGAGGGAATTCTCGCCACCACGCTATCGTCGTCAATGTTTTACGTGTTAAAATATTTGACTACATACACAAGTGTAGGAAAGTGGCATATTTTTGTAAATTTTGATTCGCCGTGTTGACTCCTCAACTCCATAGACAATTCTAGTAAATACTCCACTACTTTGCTTGGGAAGGAGCAAGGACTTTCACAGTGAATTAATGATGCAGCTTATTGTTGAATTCTTACAGAACATTCTCGCGAATTATCGCCTGCTCCGTGAATCGGAAAGCACGTAAGCCGTTGGTCCCGGCTGTCATGAACATCAATGGCAGTCGTTATTAGGAAGTCAGTGCCTTCTAACATCCTGACAGCTGGTTTAACTAAAGAATTATGTTTCCCTCTGGGTTGCGGAGGTCAGAAGGCAGTCGCTCCATGTCATTACTGAAACTAAGCCAAATCTGGTTAAACCAGTAAGCAGACCCTGGGCCCTAAGCTTAAGTATAGAACAACCGGGATAATGCTAGGATATGATTATCTCGATTTATAAAATTAATTGACACTGACAAATATTCGAGTAGGTCCAAAAAACCAACCCGACCTGACATAGAAACCTCAACCATGGTTTTAACCTTATTGGCTTAAGACGCTTAGCAAAGAATAAAAATAAAAAAATATTCCAAGTCCGCATATCCCTTTGCAATAAGTGTGAATTTTAATCTGATTTCTCAAATAAGTTGCTATACAAAAGCCAAAATATTCATAGCAGAATCGATTGAAAGTCAGTTATCAATAAAACTAAAAAATAAAAAAATTAGTAACACTCAACAAATACGCATTAACAATAAATAATAGTTAAAGAAAATACTTGTTTATTTTTGGTTTAAGTCGAAACACGAAAGCTATCTAAACTTTCTGATTGGCAGCCTCTAATTTTGCCTTCTTTCGCCTATTAATGAACGGCATCAAGAGCCATAGCGATGACCCCATTAAAAATATAAAACCAAAAGTTATGAACATATTTGTAAAGTTTTCATCGTAAGCATACCACAGCCCACATATAGGAGGCCCTATTAACTGCAGCAAACCGTTCACAAACAAACTAATACCATATGATGAAGTCAGCCTTTCCACTCCTAATATTTCAGCCATGACCAAAGTTGTTACACCGTTATTAACTCCAGAGGCTAATCCGAAGAAAGCGCAACAAACACTTAAAAGTATATACGATTTAAAGAATGGTATCATAACTAACGCTACACCAGAAAAGAACAAGCCGCTGATGAAATAAACAGTTTTCGGAATTAAATTCAAATCGCTTAACGCGGAGCCTCCGATACGTCCGACCAGATCGAGAGCTGACACAGTACTGAGCAAATACGCTCCCTGAGTTTTATCGAAGCCTATATTTTGCGCGTGTGAGGGTAGTAGGATAATAAAGTTAGTACACGATATTGCTACTGTACTCGATGATATAAGAATGACTAAATACGCTGGATCACTCAGTAAGCTCAGGTCGATAAATTTATTCGGCTCATTTCTTTTTTTTTTCTTGCAACAGAAGCAACAGTATGCTACATCAGCAACGCTTTCTGTAATAGACTTTAAAGAGAATTGAGAAGCGAATTCATTTGGTTTATCGAAGGCCGATAACGTAGACCCGTGGAAGGGAGTGGATACATATGCGAAACTTGAGGTCGACATATTCCTCTTGGGTCCTGCAGTGCTGAGTCTTCTGCCGAACGTTTCCTGCGATCCTAGTCTTCTAAAATCTGGCACGCCATCCAATGCTATGGAAGCGGAACTGTTATTTGTCTTGGACATGTTTCTGGATAGTTTTTTCTTTGACATGTTTTGGCGGAGTTGATTCTGTGAGTTCAGGGAGGGCATACAACTTTGGCTGTTGACGTGGTATTGAGAGAAATTCTTCGGTATGTTTTTGCTGTTGTTAATCATATCTTCTGTCATATTAAATGAGTCGTCTGGTTCTTCTTCTTCAAAGAGGATGTCATCCTGAAAAAAAAACAATGACTGGGTGGTAAAAAGTTTTTATTCCAATTATTTTAATAAAACTGCATAAAACAGTTAAAAAGGTGACGATTTTAAAAAATAATTCCCATAATACAACTATTACACTTTTAACATAAAAATTAGGGTAGATAAATTATTTTTACCTAATAAAGTGATTTAGATTACAATATGATTTTCAGGAATTAAATTTTAAAGGCGTTTTCAGTAAAAGCAAGTCTAAAACAAACACCCTATATTACTTCAACTTACTACAGACATGAATGATAAAGACATTACACATATACACATTTTATAAAGTATGTTGCAATCAAAAGCTATGCTATAAGCTATAACTACATACACAGTCTTTACACAAAATAAGAACAAACAACAGTACTGTCGGCGTTATATATTTGGTAACATCCAAAACGGCATAAAGATCGATTCATGTCTCTATTGTTAATAGTGTTAAGGATCCTACCAAGACCCAATGCGCCCAAGCCAACCTCACCTGCAAGTGGTGCACCTGCCGATCAACGGACGAAGCTCTGGCGCACATAACAGTGCCCGGTAGGCTCGCCACCTATTAAGTAGGACTATATAACTCGCGAAGTGTGGGCGTATCTTATTTTTCTTATTCTGAATATCTTTATTGTATTAGCATATTTTAACAGAAACTAGTTATGACCTTTAAATAAAGTGAAATATTGTGCGTTAATTTTACCTTCAAAAATAGTGCCCACGGAAGATCAGCGTCGCGACATCTCTGTGATGTTCGACAATATGCTGAGTGGGCTTTTCCTACCATATTACCTTTTCAATGCAAGTTGAGTTTTTCTTTCACTTAAGTTCTTATAATTCTTGATTTGTGTTAACTATATTTTAAACTTATTTTATGTTATTTCTTTTTTCTTGCAACTTGTATTGAATAAAAATTTTTCTTTTTTCTTTCTATAATTAGCCTCTGCCCACCCCTTCGGGGTAATAGGCTTGAATGTATATATATATGTTACACACATGGCGCTTTGAATGCTATCAACTACTTGACGGTGACTGTACCTGTAAGTAATTTTATACTATATATATCGCAGGCAGATTCTAGACTTGCGCCATTTTACAAAACGATAAGTCAAATTGTAAAAAGTATGGAGTACATTTTTGGTTTTTCTAAAGGCTGGCTGCCAAAGCGATGGGGCATCCATAAATTATGTCACAAGAATTTCGTGAAGTTTTTGACTCCCCCCCCCCGCCTTTGTCACAGCTGGTCACACTAGTGAGACTCCCACCTCCATAGTGTGATGTCACATATTTTGCAATTATACAGCAAGAAATAATTACATTAAAACAGCAGTTCTTTAATTTTTAATAGGACCTGGATTTTGAAATGTGACGTCACGAAATTTTGAATCCCTCCCATTCTTCTGTCACACCGTGTCACACTTGGTCAACCCCCTCCCACCCTCTTAACATGTGACGTAATTTATGGATAGCCCCTATTGTTGGCCCTATGGATAGCCCCTCGTGGATTCGTTAGATATCTTGTGAAATTATCCAATGGTCCTTCCATGTTAGGTGTCCTAATAAGTTACTATACTAATAAGAATATTGTTATATTATGTTGCATTGTATAGCGTCACAGAGAAATGAATATTGTAACTAACCAATCGATAATTTAAAAGAGCATAGCCTGTGAGTTTCTTGCCAGTTCTTCTTACAGAGCGGTGGCTCGGAACTGGCACTTAAATTCACTTACACTTAAATATTTTTTGTTTTTTTAAATTGTTTGGTTGCAAGTGAATCTAAGCTTCGTGATTTTAGTATAATTATATTTTATTTGTTTTTGTTATTTTTTTATAAGTTTGACGTTTTCAAGTACTATGTAATAGTTTATGAAATAAAAAGTATTTTGACTTTGACTTTACATTTTTTGCTATATAATCAGAAATGTTCTCCATTATTTTCACAATTTGCCAAGTCGTATATAAAAATTTCGCGTTTCTACACAGAAAAAAAACCAACACCACTAGTAACTTATAAGAAAATCTTGACAAGTCAGCGCCATATAATACATTAATATAATATCATAACTATCTAACTTTCAGAAAAACGCATGCGGTGGTACGGACATATTCAATGGCGTCCAGGTGACCACATGGTAAATGTTGCCTTAGATATACAAACGACGACGCGTAAACGCGGAAGACCCCCCGCCACTTGGTTGACGACGGTTAGCAAAGACCTAAGAGACGTGGGATTGGACGCAAGCCAAGCACTAAATCGTGCAGAGTGGAAGAAAAGGACTGGGAAGGCCGACCCTAAGTAAATGGGATAAGGTCAAGGAAGAAGAAGAATAATTATCTAATTATTTAGTTCCAAGATAAGTATAACTTAGAACGTGTTTTATGGATACCAAGTAACGGATAAAAATATATAAATACTTCTTTTTTTGTAAAAACATAGGAAACACCCAAACCAGAACAAATATTTATGTTCATGCACACTAAGATTTGTCCTGTGTGGGAATCGAATCAATGACCTCTGGAGCGAAATGCAGGTATACTAACCTAGACGACATATCGTGGTCAAACATGGAGCTCATCAAAAAATACTACCTGCATTACTGATAGCCTGAACGTTATATTAGGTCGGGGAAAAAGTCTTTTCGCATAACGTAGGTATAAACTTATTATAAAATTTTTTTGACTGTACTATTTGTAGTATGTAGTTGTATAGTTTATTTATTATTTTATTAATTAATAATTATTGTGCATATAATTTAAATGTCCCTATATATATTAGGTCGGGGAAAAAGTCTTTTCGCATAACGTAGGTATAGTATTTTTTTGACTGTACTATTTGTGTCTGGCTGGTTTTGGTAACATTAAAAAGGTTCCATTATAAAGAAAAGAAAAAAATAAAAAAAAGTTGTTTCCCGCTATTTTTCATTTGTTTTTCTCTCCGTAAAAATGAGTGAATCTAATGAAGAAATTCGATACATTTTAAAATTTTATTATAAAAAAGGCAAAAATGCAACTCAAGCAGTGAAAAAAATTTGTGATGTTTATGGACCTGATGCAGTGTCAGTAAGAGTAGCACAAATTTGGTTCAAACGTTTTCAGTCCGGACATTTTGATGTTAAAGATGCACCTCGCTCTGGTCGCCCTGTTACGAATAAAATGGACGCCATTTTTGAAAGAGTGGAGCAAGATCGGCATATTAGTAGTTACGATGTAGCTGAAGAACTGGGAATTGACCACAAAACAGTTTTGACCCATTTGAAGAAAGCTGGTTATACAAAAAAGCTCGATATTTGGGTGCCACACGAGCTCACTCAAAGAAACTTAATGAACCGTGTACTCATTTGCGATTCATTATTGAGACGTAATGAAACCGAGCCGTTTTTGAAGAGATTGATAACTGGCGATGAAAAGTGGATCACGTACGACAAGAACGTGCGAAAAAGGTCGTGGTCGAAAGTTGGCCAGGCTTCACAGACTGTGGCCAAACCTGGCCTAACACGAAATAAGGTGATGCTGTGTGTATGGTGGGATTGGAAGGGCATTGTTTATTATGAGCTTTTACCGCCCGGCAAAACCATCGATTCTGATCTTTACTGCCAGCAACTGATGAGATTAAAGGAAGCAGTCGAGAGAAAACGGCCGGAATTGATCAACAGGAAGGGTGTGGTCTTTCATCACGATAACGCTAGACCACACACATCTTTAGCCACTCAGCAAAAATTAAGAGAGTTCGACTGGGAGGTCCTAGTGCATCCACCATATAGCCCTGACCTTGCGCCTTCAGATTTTCACCTGTTTCGGTCTCTGCAGATTTCTGTAGGTTCTGTAAGGTTGACCTCAAGAGAGGACTGCCAAAACTATTTGTCCCGTTTTTTTGATCAGAAGTCCCAAAGTTTCTACAGTAACGGGATAATGTCTCTGCCCACAAAATGGCAGAAAGTTATTCAACAAAACGGTACATATATATTGTAAATAAATGTAAATAAACTTTGAAAAAAATGTCTTGACTTTTCATACAAAAATACGAAAAGACTTTATCCCCAACCTATTATATATCAGTCTTCATATATTTGGTAACTTCCAAATCATCAGAACAATGGACACACGTCTTTATTACCAAGAGCGGTAAGGCGTGTTCCGTTAAACATAGCGCTTTGGGCGCCACCAATTATTTCACGCCGACTGTACATATGATACTCGTATACGTCGTTGCCTGATCGATAAATAGGCTATAGTAAGGCCAACCAGACGAGATAAAAAATGCAAAACCAAATTTTCAGGGGTTCATAACATTTTTATTTGAATAAAATATTATAAAGTTCGAATTTTAATCGCTGTCGTCTGTACTAGACAAAGATGATTCGTCGGAAGAGTCCGAGTCAGCTGTGTTTATAATAAAACTATCTATTGTATTATCAATCATGTTGTCAATATGTATAATAAAAAACATTTATCACTTCGAACGCAATCCAAACAGGAATGAACTTGTTCACAA
Source organism: Musotima nitidalis (assembly GCA_949126915.1). Classification (NCBI taxonomy): domain Eukaryota; kingdom Metazoa; phylum Arthropoda; class Insecta; order Lepidoptera; family Crambidae; genus Musotima; species Musotima nitidalis. The sequence continues at coordinate 7,113,555 of OX421440.1, forward strand.
AATGGCGGACCAAATGTTGACAACTGCGGTACAAAGTGCTTTCAAAAATCTATAAAGAATTGCTCTATATAAGACATTTTATAAAACGCCCAGGCCCGTTATGATGTGCCTAAGTTAACGACCTGGCGACATAAACATGATATAGCATACAATTGTAACTGTTCATTCATCGGTAAAAAAATCTAGTAGTCTAAATAATATAATTAGTGGTCAGAAATATACATCATCATCATTATCTCAGCCCATTAACGTCCCACTACTGAGCACGAGCCTCCTCTCACATACCAAGGTGCGAGGGCATATATATGTTACAGCCAAAGTAATAAATCTGGATATTATGTATAATGGCTAGCCATTATGCACAATATCTACTCAGTTTGGTTAAAGTAATAATTGACACAAAATTAATCACTTTAACTAGCTATTATATATAATATCTTCGATGACTTGGATAATGTAATAAAACATGTAGGTATGCGTTTAAAATTATAATATAGTGATATAGTAATATAGTCATTACAAAATAAAAACAAAAAAAGTTCAAACTAATTTCGGTGGGTTGCAACTATTATAATAAAATGTTTTTTAATAGTAAGAAAAAAAAATAACCTCAACCTAACCCAAAAAGAGATACCTTCTCTTTATGGGTTAGGTTGAGGTTCTTTTTTATGCAGCCCACCTAAATTAGTTTGGAATAGGTCTTAGACCGTATTTATTGCTTTGACTAACTTTGACACGTTATTATGAATAATGTCCAGAAAAAGTGATTAATTTATTACTTTGTCTAGTGAATTTCACCAGTCATTATGTATAATAGCTATTTAATCACTATGACTGTAACATATACATAAGTAATTGTAATTCAGCTGTAACTCACTTCTTTTAGTACTTGAACTTCATTATTTGATTGTATTTTGTGGTTTTACATATTTTGTTTTATTGTTAGGTTTCTGTCTTTTGTGTGACTGTTGCACACGAAAGTTATACTTATACTTTGAACTAAAACTATAAGAAGAGCTTGATATTTTTTTTGAAAATGAAACTATAAATTATGGCTGTTAGTAAATACAAAGTAGAAAATTAATATGTATTTAAAAGGAAATATGACTTTTGAAAAAGAAATTAAAGTAAATCATCATGAGCCCAGGAAAGATATGGTGATGATGATGATGATGATGATGAATACAGAAATGTAATGTAATAATTGGCGTTTTGATTGATCGTATCTTATTCGACGACCGATATGGCGTGGATGTCAGTATACCTACACTTCACTCCAGAGGTCGTGGGTTCAATTCCCACACAAGAGAAATCTTTGTGTGCATGAACACGAATATTTGTTCTGATCTGGGTGTTTTCCTATGTACATTATTAATGTATTTACAAAAAAAAAAGTAAAAGGAACTAAAAAATTGGTGTTATTGTCAGAAAATATTTATTTATTTTAACGATGTTTCGAATACTTCACAGCGATTCGTCGTCACAAGGAATCTAAAATGACAGATAGACAAAAAATGTCAGTAAAACTAAAAATGTTTGTTTTTCAACAAAAGTATGTATATTAGAGTGAATAAAAAAACAATACGATACAAATATATTACAAGCCATGCAAATCACACACACTACTAGGAAAATACAGAAGAAACTAAAGAAATAGTGCAAAATATAGAGTATAGATATATAGGTAACATTAAAAAATAATTCAACAAAACAGTTTCTCCAAAATAGCCAAGAAGAACGAGGAAAATTATGCGAATCCACACAATTTATAATTATTAAACATATTATACAAATTTATAAAAGTATACACAATCTTAAAATTTGATACGGTTGTATTATAAATAACCTCGAATTTAAATCGAAATGTGTACATATTTTGAAGAAACAGAAAATGTTGAATAAATAAAGAAAGAAATTTGTCAATAAATAAAGATTTAATGATGTATACAGAATAATTAATAATACAATAGAACCGGATAGTTTAAAAAACTTTGCGCATCAACAATTTTTATTTTATTTTTTTACGTATTTATTTCACTATTAAATTATTGGGTGTATAGGGATCCTACCAAGACCTAAGGAGCCCAAGCCAACCTCACCTGCAAGTGGTGCACCTGCCTATCAACGGACGAGGCTCTGGCGAACATAAAAGTGCCCGGAAAGCGGCAATAGGCTCGCCACCTATTACGTGGGACCAACAAAATACATAACGAAGTGTGGGCGTATAGTATGCCTCTGCCTACCGGGGAAACAGGCGTAATATTATGATGTACGTATATTTATTAGAATCATTATAAAACAATTGCTTAAAGCTATCTTATCATCATAGCAGCCTATAAGGAGCTATCCATAAATGACGTCATACGGGGGGTGGGAGGGGGTTGACGAAGTGTGACATGGTGTGACAAAGGGATGGGAGGAATCCAAAATTTCGTGACGTCACATTTCAAAATCCAGAGGCTATTGGAACTGCTGTCTTGATGTAATCATTTCTTTCTGTACAATTGCAAAATGTGACTTGACACTAAGGAGGAGGGAGTCTCACAAGTGTGACCAGCTGTGACAAGGACGGAGGGGGGGTCAAAAGTTACGAAATCCGTGTGCCGTAATTTATGGATGACCCCTAAGATCTCTCAAGCTCTTAGATACAGAGCACGAACCTCATCTTACGAACCGAGGTGAGAGGATTTCCGGTCGTACTCACCACAAGCATCCATTGCGGATTGCGGAGTCAGTATGTGACTTTCTTTCGTTAGAAATTCTCAAGCTTGGGCTGCTTGATATGTATATCAATAGGGCTTATAACTAATAAACATACATACATACATAATGTCACGCCTCTTTCCCGTAGGGGTAGGCAGAGATCACATCATCCACTTGCTACGATCTCGGCACACACTTTTAGCTTCATTCACACTCATTAACCTCCTCAATACACGCCCGTTGGTTTAGGGTACTTTTGACCTGCCCTTTCTCCAATATTATCTGAATTTGGTGATGGAAGGTCTTACGGTCTAACTAATAAAATTACTACCTAAATAGTTTAATAGTGAACGAGGATATTGTAATATAATATTATATTTTTAGCAGAAACTAACACTATTTGTGCACATTATAAGTAAAGTACGTTACACATTGTGCACTTAACTTCGTATGTGCACATTGTGTAACGTACTTAACTTATAATGTGCACAATAAGTGTTTCTTTTTGCAATTTTATTAAAAAAAGAAAGATAAAAAATTAACTGTAACGGGTCTGTAACGGTTCAATTCATGATAAAAACATATACTGTGTACATCATTAAGTAAAAATTAAGATATATAATTAAAAAAAAATGAAATGTTGTTGCTTACTTGATGCAATGCTGTGATTCCCATGATCTTGCGTGAACCCACCACTTGTTTCATTTTCAAAAAAAAAAACAAATCAACACCAAACACACGCCCTTGATGAAAAATATCCGCAATTTTGAAAAAGTGCAATTTTATTTAAAAAAAAAAAAATTATCATTAAGTAACTTAAGAAAAATACCTGTAATTTTCGAAGGGTACTACAATTATTTTTTTCATATAATTTGCTTTATTTATTCAAAATCCACAGCTCTTAAATATAAATTACTGAATATGTTAAAAACTTACAGCTAATAACAGATTTAAGCAAGTGATGGATTAAAAATATCTTTGTAACAATTCCCGCGCTACTATAATTTCCCGAAAAATCGAGAAACTATTCAACACGACACGTGTTTCGCCCTTACACAGGGCATCTTCAGGTAAGATAGGAGCCTCAGAACAACGATGTCTTCACGACCAACGCTTTAGGCTGCCTGTCCACTGAAGCGGAGCGAGGATGCGGAGCGGAGAAACGGACAAATATTAACCAATAAGATTTCATAAAATTTTCGCTTCTCTCCTGTCCGCGATTCCTATTGGATAATATTTGTCCGTTTCTCCACTCCGCATCCTCGCTCCGCTTCAGTGGACAGGCAGCCTAAACGAGAGAACGAATCTCGTTGAAATTGTTATTTAACATAGAAATGGCGAAACAAAACTCTAAAATTATTGAAAATTCACATAGTGAAAAAACCGTAATTATGTTCAGTACAGCTGACTATAGAAGACTATTTACAAGAACTTCTTCACTAACCTGAGGATTATCATCTTCTTCTTCGGGTTCCTTATACTTCCTCACCATATGTTCTTCAACTGGCTGGAATAACAATGCTGCTGCCCATACATTTAGCATAATACCGCCCAGTATTAATACTGCACCCCTGAAAATTTAAAGAGCGACATATAAATACAGGCAATTTGTAACAGCGCCATCTAGCAGAGCTACACTTATCATAAACCAGCTTGCAAAAGTGTTTCTTACATACTGTCACTTACTTCCCCCGACTGGTTTTCACCTTGTCGTGGTAGGGCGGAGTAGCCTTTAGGGGAAATATAACACCCAGAGACCGGCGCCTCTGGGTGCTCTTAGTACTGCCAACCGGGGGGGAACTAAAAGGGGTCTGGCCTGTGGAGGGCGCAGCGAGCGGGTCAGGAAAGCCCGTCAAGCAGCGCCAGGAAGGTCTTAGGCAGCGGGAGTCTATGGTTAGAAGGCCTCTGCTGTCTAACCATAGACTCTGCGAGAAGTCGGCTACACACGCTATGGTCGCACAAGGAGGTAGGAGGGGCGCGTCCACTGCGTCTCTCTGTGGAGGTCCTCCCGGTTTTGGTCCGGGGGACTTTGGCCGCGGGCGGGTTGTCAGACGTTGCAACCCAGGTACTGACCCCCGCCTCTTTCTTAACAAGCGGCAGGCGTCGTCGGAAGAATTTTAGTGAGTATTACTACTGGCAGTCGCGTCTGGTGGTGAGTCCCACACCCCCTTTCGGTCTCCCTTTGGCCGGAAGGCAGTGCGTAAATGCATTTTGTTACCGACGTAAAAAAAAGTGTTCCACATACTTGTATCCATAAGTCTCGAGCAGCAATCTGAGTACGGGAGGCAGAATGATGCTGCCAAACGCCGATCCTGACATGCATATGCCGTTGGCAAGTCCTCGGAGCCTGACGAAGTACGACGTCACTATATACACTGTTGGCGGGAATGCTAAGCCGGCGCCAGTTCCTACCATCGCGCCGAAACTGGAAAAGATAGTAAGTAAATTAGTATCTATAATACATATTTATATTTATTGACGACCGATATGGCGTGGAAGCGAGTTTACCCGCACTCCACTTCTGAGGTCGTGGGTTCGATTCCCACACAGGACAAATATTTGTGTGTATAAATATGAATATTTGTTCTGGTCTGAGTATTTTTCTATACAGCAATTGAGCCTAAATAAATTTAAATTAACCATAAAACACAAGCTGTCTTCAAAGGGATACTATTCTATTAAAGACTATATGGCAGATAAAAATGCTTGGGATTAAACTGCCGTTTCATACAGGCTATTCTAATATGAATGACTTGAAAAAATAAATATTGTTAAGGTTATGTTATATTGCATTGTATAGCTTCACAGACAAATGAAGATTGTAATTCTAGTACCAAACTAATGGACATATTTAAAAGAGCAAAGCCTGTGAGTTTCTTGCCAGTTCTTCTTACAGAGCGGTGGCTCGGAACTGGCACTTAGATTCACTTCACTTAATTATTTTTTGTTTTTAAATTGTTTTTTTGCATGTAAGTGAATCTAAGCTTCGTGATTTAGTGTAATATTATTTTGATTGTATTTTTTTTTCATTTGTAATCATGACGTTTTCAAGTACTATGTATAATAGTTTATGAAATAAATAATTTTTTTACTTTTTTTTTACTTTACTTATGTATATTATGTATGTTTATCCGTTATTTAGTATCCATGACACAAGTTCTTAATGATACTTATCTTGGAAGTAAATAATTAGTGTAATTGTTAAAAAATATATATTATTTATTATTTTTATTATATGACTATGTAAAAAGAGGTGATATAGGTCTAACAACAATGAATAGGGTCTCAATATTAAGTGCTGATCGCGCTTATCGAGGTCTCGAAAAGCCGTTGGTTCCGGCTGTCATGAACTACTATGAAAGTTACTGGCAGCTGGTTTTACCATAGAACTATGTGAACCGAGAGAGGTGGCGGAGGATCAAAAGTAGGAGTTCTACTGAGAAAATAATTTAAAACCAAATTAAAACCGCGTGTTGGAGTGTACTAATCTTTCGAGGCAGCTTCGCTCGTGTGACAACTAGTTCCTTGCCACTCCACAACACAGTTCAGGTTTTATGTCAATCTCTTTCTGCATAAAAGCTATTCAACTTTAGAACTCCTTCCCTATTGATTTTTTTCTTTTAAATAATGGCTTCGTGCGTCTAGCACATCTAGCCAGTGTCAAGTAAGTAAGAATAAAGATGATAAATGGTTAATGAGATACCCTCCCCTAAACCCCTTGAGTCCTCAGTAAAGATGTGGGACTATACCTGAGATCTCGCATGGACTTCTTGAGAGAATTTGAAAAATGATGTTGCACTGCTTTGTTTGATTTACCAACATTAATGTATATTCACAAACACTAAACGGTTAATAATCCACCGTTATTACACATTGATTTTAGAAATATCACGAATTTTAGAAAATAAAACAAAACTGCAGACGTGGCGCTCCACTTTCCCGCCAAGAAGTCTCCCTATTGATATTAGGTTGGCAGAAAGCAAACCTACTTTTAAAGGGTTGCTTAAAAAATACTTTTTAGAGGAGTCATCACCTGATGGAGTTACTACAGTTACTATTATTTTTGTGTATATGTAGTTTATTATTTAATTCTATGTAAGTTTATATGTATAAAATGACATATAAATTTTAATCACTCTCCATCCTAAGGTTGCCTGGAAGAAATCGCTGTAAGCGATAAGGTCGCCAATTTTATCGCTTTTCTTTTGCAATTGTTTTCTTGTTTTATTTTTAATTTGGTGTACAATAAAGAATTTTCTATCTATATATTATGTTTTCTTGTTCGTACTGCCTCATACTTTTCTGCTAACCCAAAGGTTAATTAAGATTAAATTTCTGTGCAAGTGAATATTTTGAAGAATAAATTTATGATTGTGATATTAGAATCCTCCTTGATTATATTTTGCGTACCAGTTACTGGTGAAATATGCGGACTGTATTAAATTTGAGACCACTTATGTACCATATTTCATGTGAAATAAAAAGTCTTGTCTTTTGTCCGCTCCTGAAGGCCTACTCTTTTAACGAAAACGAAGTTTCCTCGAAGAATCGGGTGCGATAAGAAAATACATGGAGAGTGAAAGAGATAGGTATAACGAAGTTTCATTTACGGTGAATTAGAGTAACTCCACTACTTGAATGGCGACCACGAATCAGCAAGCGTAGTAGAGGGCGGCCCCCCACGCGATGGACAGATGATTAGGTTAGGGCGGCGGGGAGCCGGTGGATGCAGGCGGCAAAGGATCGATATACATTTGACGACCGATATGGCGTGGAGGTCAGATACCTGCACTTCACTCGAAAGGTTGTGGGTTCGATTCCCACACAGGACAAATCTTTGTGTGCATGAACATGAATATTTGTTCTGGTCTGGGTGTTCTCCTATGTATCTGAAGTATGTTAAAAAAAAAAAAAAAGGATTTATGTATGTTTATCCGTATCCCTCGCACCTTGATATGTGAGAGGAGGCTCGTGCTCAGTAGTGGGACGTTAATGGGCTGTGATGATGATGATCCGTTATATAGTATCCATAACACAAGTTCTTAATGATACTTATCTTGGAACTAAATAATTGGTGTGATTGTAAGAGAATATTTATTTATTTATTTATATGTGGAAAGCAATTGGGGAGGCCTATGTTCAGCAGTGGACTTCAAATGGCTGATATGATGATGATGATGAGAGTAACTCTGAGGTCGTGGGTCGATTCCCACACAGGACAAAGCTTGAATATTTGTTCTGGTCTCCTCAGATCTTGGTAGGAGCCCTTTACACCTAAGTACACTTACCTAAAGTATAAATATGTTATAGAGAAGGCATAACTGCTAAATATCATCCCGAAGGCTGCAAAGCTTCCTCCTATGAGGGTGACCGTCCGATACGACCACTTGACCGACAGTATTGACGACAATGGACCTGAAACAATCGTTTATCTTATTATATACTATCAATATCCTGGATACCCTAGACTTCAGCTAGGCCCAGGGTCTGCACACCCCCTACCGTCTAACTATAGACCCCCCGCGAAGTAGGCCGCTTACGCCGGTGGTCGCACAAGGAGGTAGGGGGGGCGCGACACACTGCACCTCTCTGACGAGGTCCTCCCAGTTCTGATCCGGGGGACGTTGGCCGCGGGCGGGGTGTCAGAAGCTATAAACCTTGGCACTGACTGGCCCTCCGCGTCTTTTTCAACAGCGGTGGGCGTCGTCGGATGTTTTTTAATGGGTACAACTGCGGTGGTCGCGTCTGCCGCAGTGAGCCCTACACTCCCCTCTCGGTCCCCCCATTAGCAGGGAGGCAGTGCATAAACAGAACTTTTTACCGACGATAAAAAATTAAAAAAGGGTCTGCACACTATCAAAGTACCACGGATATATAATCTGTAACATACAATAAATGATTTGAATTTAGTATAACCAGTTTTGGCTGAATTTCAGTTACTATATGGAGATACTGCTGTCTGATCTTTGCAACTCAAAGTATAGTTGAACCGGCTGCCAGGATGTTAGAAGGCACAGACTTCCGAATCACTATTATGTCAGCCGGGACCCATGGATGGATGGAGCAAGCGATCATTACGCATATAACTTCAAAAATTTGTGTGTTTCTCACCCAAACTGCTGTATAAGAAGTAACATAGGGCCACGATGCCGGACGCGACAGGTGGACTTGTGTGAAACACATCGTTGAACTCCACCAGCAGCACGCCGAACGACTTTATGGTACCCGGCACTAGGATGTTCACTAGCGTTGCTCCTGTAATATATTAAATTAAATTGTTAGTAACGATTAATAAGAAACGCTCGCAATTTAACACATTTACAATAAAAAATGAAACAAAATGAGCTAGTGGACATGGGCGGCCTTATTGCTAAGGGCGATGTAGTGGGTCAGGTTTGATGCACAATAATACGCCGAAGCGCTCGTAGCTCTGCGGTGCTCGGGGTTCGGAAACGATCACCGAAGTACAGCAGAGTTTACAGAGGTCAGTCCTTGGATGGGTGAGCGTTTGTGTGGCATTTGATATCGAGCGCTTCCGTGCTTCGGAAGGCACGTTAAGCCGTTGGTCCCGGCTATCACTAAATGTGGTAGTCGTTAAGCCTCATGGGCGGCTTGATAAAGTCTAACAGCAGAACGCCTTACACCTGCCTCCGCCAATCCACACTGGGTCAGCATGGTGGAGTATGACCCAATACCCTCACACCTTGATATGTGAGAGGAGGCTCGTTCTCAGTAGTGGGACGTTAATGGGCTGAAATGATGAATACGCCGTTTGGTACTTACTAGTTTATTTAAAATTACACAGGCACTGACAAGTGTATAATAATAAAATTAAATTTGAGAGGCGTAAAACGGTGTCGTTCTGAGCGCGGTTGACTATAGTCCGGCAATCTCGTGCGCGACCGTCCCGCGGGGTGACAGAAGGTGGCGGGGACGAGGTAAGACGAGGTAAACTAGATGTCAGCGGGTAGCGGGTGGGGTAGCGGGGAAGGGAAACGTCGTCGCCACCTCGTCCCCGCCACCGTCTGTCACCCCGCGGGACGGTCGCGCTCGGGATTGCCGGACTATAGACAGACTGACTCGTCAGAAACGACGCGCGGTCATTGGCCCTGGCGCGACAACGAATTACCCTACAAATACAAACAAATGTTGTTCTACCTTAAACTTAAAAATAATACATGAGTAATTTGTGTGATTTCGCTAAATTATTGTAATTAATATTTAAGTTATCATGCGTTCGATAAAAAAAAATGTATCAGAATATCACAAAGAAAATTTTATAATATTTTAACTTGACCATTAAGGTAAAAAATGTCCGAAAAGTCCAGAATACAATTTCCGAAAAAAAAAAATAATACATAAATTCACGCCTGTTTCTCCGAAAAGATAGGCAGAGGCATACTTTGCCAAGTTATCGCATACATTGTTGATCCTAGTGAAGCTACTGATTTGGGCTACAATTTTTGAGAAAGGGCAGGTCAAAATAGGGTAGTCTGGTTTTGGTCAGTCTATTCAATAGATGTTCAATAGATGCGCTCGTAGCTCTGCGGTGCTCGGTGGTCGGAAACGATCGCCGAAGTACAGCAGAGTTTACAGAGGTCATTCCTTGGATGGGTGAGCGTTTGTGTGGCATTTGATATCGAGCGCTTCCGTGCTTCGGAAGGCACGTTAAGCCGTTGGTCCCGGCTATCACTAAATGTGGTAGTCGTTAAGCCTCATGGGCGGCTTGATAAAGTCTAACAGCAGAACGCCTTACACCTGCCTCCGCCAATCCACACTGGGTCAGCATGGTGGAGTATGACCCAATACCCTCACACCTTGATATGTGAGAGGAGGCTCGTTCTCAGTAGTGGGACGTTAATGGGCTGAAATGATGAATACGCCGTTTGGTACTTACTAGTTTATTTAAAATTACACAGGCACTGACAAGTGTATAATAATAAAATTAAATTTGAGAGGCGTAAAACGGTGTCGTTCTGAGCGCGGTTGACTATAGTCCGGCAATCTCGTGCGCGACCGTCCCGCGGGGTGACAGAAGGTGGCGGGGACGAGGTAAGACGAGGTAAACTAGATGTCAGCGGGTAGCGGGTGGGGTAGCGGGGAAGGGAAACGTCGTCGCCACCTCGTCCCCGCCACCGTCTGTCACCCCGCGGGACGGTCGCGCTCGGGATTGCCGGACTATAGACAGACTGACTCGTCAGAAACGACGCGCGGTCATTGGCCCTGGCGCGACAACGAATTACCCTACAAATACAAACAAATGTTGTTCTACCTTAAACTTAAAAATAATACATGAGTAATTTGTGTGATTTCGCTAAATTATTGTAATTAATATTTAAGTTATCATGCGTTCGATAAAAAAAAATGTATCAGAATATCACAAAGAAAATTTTATAATATTTTAACTTGACCATTAAGGTAAAAAATGTCCGAAAAGTCCAGAATACAATTTCCGAAAAAAAAAAATAATACATAAATTCACGCCTGTTTCTCCGAAAAGATAGGCAGAGGCATACTTTGCCAAGTTATCTCATACATTGTTGATCCTAGTGAAGCTACTGATTTGGGCTACAATTTTTGAGAAAGGGCAGGTCAAAATAGGGTAGTCTGGTTTTGGTCAGTCTATTCAATAGATGTTCAATAGATGCGCTCGTAGCTCTGCGGTGCTCGGTGGTCGGAAACGATCGCCGAAGTACAGCAGAGTTTACAGAGGTCATTCCTTGGATGGGCGACCGTTTGTGTGGCATTTGATATCGAGCGCTTCCGTGCTTCGGAAGGCACGTTAAGCCGTTGGTCCCGGTTATCACTAAATGTGGTAGTCGTTAAGCCATGTTAGAGGCCTAATGGGCGGCTTGATTAATTCTAACAGCAGGACGCCACACACCTGCCTCCGCCAATCCGCACTGGGTCAACGTGGTGGAGTATGACCCAATACCCTCACACCTTGATATGTGAGAGGGGGCTCGTGCTCAGTAGTGGGACGTTAATGGGCTGTGATGATGATTGCATCGCTACGTCCTCTGAGCTTTCGTCTCTCAATGCGACTCATCATAGTTACCACATCCTGGCTGATGAAAAGCAGTCGATGCAGTTCAAGAAAGGTAACAACCACCCCTTTTTATGACATCCTGTATCATCATCGTATCCTTGCATTATCCCGGTTGCTCTAGACTTAAGCTTAGGGCCCAGAGTCTGCTTATTGGTTATTGTAATGTGATATTAATGCCCGCTTACTATCTCTCCCACTTCAGTTAAGGTTGACTTGAAGAGATTTCTTTTAGAAATAAGTCCACCTTTGTACATCGCCTTTTTTACATAAGGCTTTTATTTTGTTATTGTTTTTTTTGTGAAATAAAGAATATATATAAACCAGATTTTGGCTTAATTTCAGTTATTACATGGAGCGACAGCCGGGACTAATACGGGCCTTAACGTGTTTTCAGAGGCACGGAGCTAGCGATAATTACGCACATAACTTCGAATAGTCGTAGGTGCGCCACCAGGGATTGAACCCGAGACCATCTGAATTTCAAGGCTACGGGTCTCCCCACTGTGGTACCGCCGCTCGTATCGTATGTATGTGTGCAAGTATGTAAATGAAACCGTTGCTTGACCTACGAGAACACACCTGGGTTTGAACGGTGGACCATCTGAATTTCAAGGCTACGGGTCTCCCACTGGGCTTCCGCTGCTTTTATCGTATGTATGTGTACAAGTATGTAAATGAAACCGTTGCTTTACCTACGAGAACGCACCAGCCCCACTTTCCATCGGGTGGTACCATCTCCCAATCCCTCTCCGGAGCCGGGCCGATGGTGAAGCGACCGGTCTGGCACGCTTCATCTTCTGGTAGTTTTACTGTGAACAATAAGATAAATACAACTATTAATTATCTAATAGCTCGAAGAACCGACGACCGATGGGGCGTTAAGTTAGGTACATAGGAAAACACCAGACCAGGGGGCCTACCGCTGAATTCGATGGATTACCGGTTATCCATCTAGATCAAACTTTGTTTACGTTTATTAATCCGTACCGGGGAATCTGCCGACAGCCACCTCTCATTCATGACCTTCAGTACGTGACAGACCAATAGGTAAATGGAGAACGCCATTTTGTTTCGATTTCCATGAGTTCGGCGGTACGACAGAATCAATTCGAAATCCATTTTGCCTTATAATTGATTGCCATCGAACTCGGCGGTAGGCCCCCAGCACAAATATTCATGGTCATGCACACAAAGATTTGTCCTGTGTGGGAATCGAACCCACGACCTCTGGAGTGAAGTGCAGGTATACTGACCGCCACGCCGAATCGGTCGTCAAAAAGCAACAAACGATCACCCATCCAAAGACTGACTTTAGTAAACTCTGCTTAACTTCAGAAATGGTTATCACCTAGCAACCCAGTGACGAGAAACAGTTAAACAAATCACATTAAATAACAACAGCTACATTTTAATTGCTTAAGCCAAAATACCGTTGTGAATTCTTGGGAGTTTTTTTGTGCAAAAAAATCGCTTTAATAGCTTATTAAGCACTAGTAATTCGCCCGCGTCTTCGTCCGATTTAAATTTGATTTTTACGCGCATCTCTTTTAAGTAAGTTTAAATATATTTACGATCGATATGGCGTGGAAGTCAGAATACCTGCACATCGCTCCAGAGGTCGCGGGTTCGATACCCACACAAGACAAATCTTTGTGTGCATGAACATGAATATTTGCTCTGGTCGGGGTGTTTTCCTATGTATATTAAGTATGTATTTACAAAAAATAAAAAAGAGGTATTTAATTTATCCGTTCTTTAGTATCCATAACACAAGTTTTTAATGATACTTATCTTGGAACAAAATAATTAGTGTGACGTTAAGAGAATATTCATAAATGAAGACTTGTCATACAAAAATATATGCACAATAATTAATAAATAAACTATACAATTCTGATAGTAGTACAAAAATACCTAATAATTACCTCATTTAAGTATACTTACTCATAAAATTAAGTTACCAATAATGGTTATATTTTGATTTAGGACATTGATAACTATTTAATGAAAACTTTTTGTAAAATTGTAAAAAAAGGACCTAGTATGCTTCCTCTCTCCTAAGTTTGCCGTGCCCAACAGGGTCCATAATTGTAACTTGTGTGGATGTAAGACATGTAAAACATTATGGAGCGCAATAAACATTGAATTGAATTGAATTAAACTTTTATCCCCCTCCCCTTTTAACCTTTATTTTGCATTAATAAGTAGCCTATGTACATAATCAGGGTCTAGACTATCTAGGTCTTCTTATAGAACGAGATAAAAAGGTAGACCAGGTTTTAAAACTAGTGCTATCACTTTCATTTGATAAGATGAAGACAGTGACAGCACTAGTATTAAACCTGGTCTACCTTTAGATCTAGTTTTGTAAGAAGCACCTCTGTGTACAAAATTTCCGTTTAAATTAGTCCAATAGTTTTGGAGTGAAAGCAGGACAGACAGACAGAGTTATTTTCGCATTTATAATATTAGTATGGATATTCAAAACTCGAAACTCGGCGTGTCAATGACCTTTGGAAGCAATGCCCTGATTCAGCTACTTTTATACTGTTGTTTTTTTTTCCTTTTAACTAATGGCTTCGTGCGTTTAGCACATTTAGCTAGTGTCAAATTTGTAATGAAGACTCCTTTCTTAGATGCGACATAACTGAGTGTGTGACGTAGTTTAAATGGTTTCTTTTTAAACCTGTTTCCAGCCTGTATATAGAAATATGAAGACGAATTCAGAACAAGGACCCCAGCGCGTATTAACAGAGGCAGGTGTATGGTGTCATGCTGATAGAATATCTTAAGCCCATAAGGTCCAATTTGGCTAACGACAACCACATATACTGATAAGCGGGACCAAAACCTTAACGTGCCTTCTGAAGCACACAAGCGCTCGATATCAAATGCCACAAAAACGGTCACCCATCCCAGAACTGTACGCTCTGCTTTACTTTGGTGATCGTTTCCATCTGGTACTGTGAAGCTACGAGCGTTTTGTCAAATCCCAGTATTAAGGAACGGAAAAAACCAATAAAGTATCTATAATATTTCATTTAAATTGGGTCGTAACAAAAAAAATGGCTAAAAGAACATTACTCTTGACACTATTTCAATTTCAATGACACACACATTCACCTTAATTATCGGTGATCGGAATATGCAGTGTGTAGAAATACACACTACAAATTCATATTCATATGTACATTAAGTATGGATTTACAAAATAAAATAGTAATAGTAGTTAACGACCGATATGGCGTGGTGGCGAGTACATTTGCACTCCGATCCAAAGGTCGCGGGTTCGATTCCCATACGGAACAAAAAATTGTGTGCATGAAGATAAATATTTGTTCTGGTCTCGGTGTTTCCCTATATATATATATTAAGTATTTACATATAAAAAAAAGCATTTAGGAATGACAAGTTCCTAATGACACTTATCTTGGAACTAAATAATTGTCAGAAAATATTTATTTATTTATATTTATAATATGTAACATTGTATGCTTTATAAACAAAAACGTTACATACATACATTCATACAATGCCTTGTCGTTTTGTAAAATGCTACATTCTTTAAATATGCAAATACTGAAATATACACATATTTCGACGCAAATTATAAGAATTATTAATCAAAAAGGCCTATTATATATTAAGGATTTTTTGATTGATAAAAATGTTTAATTTATGGCTAGCAGATTTTATGAATAATAAATATAATAAAACGTCATAATTTTAAATGACAGTGTAATGTAATGATTAATCAGTTATGAGAAATCATGAACATTGTATATTTGCACGCCATAAGGCAAAAAATGGAATAGCGCTAATTTTATGTATGTTGTAAACAAACACCCCCGTACCTGTATTTGCAAGTAAATACGACGTGATCCCTTTGAAATATATATACTTCTTTAAAGTAAGTACCGACGTATTATAAATAAATATTCTCTTACAATCACACCAATTGTTTAGTTCCAAGATAAGTATCACTGAGAACTTGTGTTATGGATACTAAAGAACGGATAGACATACTTACATACCTTTTTCTTTTTATAAATACATACTTAACATAGAAAAACACCCAGACCAGAACAAATATTCATGTTCATGCACACAAAGATTTGTCCTGTGTGGGAAACGAACCCACGACCTCTGGAGTGAAGTGCAGGTATACTGACCTATACGCCAAATCGGTCGTCAAATAATATTAATATAAAATATTAAGTTATTTTCTTCTTTTATTTTAAATCATGTGACTGCAGAACACATGTTTTTGTAGATTTGTCAAATTGTTTTACTACTAAGTACATATTCTTGTAACTGGCGGGAGAAAAAACTAACCTTGACGATTTTCTTGCCCGTTTTTTTACGATCAAGCTCCCGCCCGCAGTGAATGGGCGCGCTAGTTTTTAAGTTTTGACGTTCATAAGAGCTCTTTTGAGCCAAACTTGAATAAATGAATATGAATTTTGAATGAATTTTTGAATTTTATTATACACATAAATCACTCTGCACTTTCCGCTCAGCGACGCATTACTCCTAAAACGTGCTCCTTTTCAGCGTAGTCTATTTATAAAGCCCCCTCGCGCGTTTGGACTGCGGCCAACCTTGGAATGGAGCTGGAATGGAGAGAACTTCACTGCGATTAGAAGACAGTGCATCACAAACTCTCCAATAAACTATCAACTCGGAAAGCACGTTCCACCTTGTCGTGGTGGGGGGGCTGAGTACCTCCCGGTAGGGCGCAGAAAGCGCTAGGGAAAAGGTAACACCCAGAGATTGGCGACTCTGGGTGCCCTTAGTACTGACTATCAGGGGGGAAACTAAGAGGGACCTGTGGAGGGCGCAGCGGGCGGGCCAGGAGGGGCAGGGGGCCACTCTTTCTCAACAAGCGGCGGGCGTCGTCGGAAGATTTTTAGTGGGTATTTTAGTACTGGCGGTCGTGTCTGCCGGTGGTGAACCCCACACATCTCTCTCGATCCCCCTTTGGCCGGGAGACAGTGCGTAAATGCATTTTATTACCGACGTAAATCAAAAAAAAAACGGCTATCATGAACATCTATGGCAGTCATTTTAAAAAGTCAGTGCCTTCAAAACTTCAAAAACTTATTTATTCCAGAAACTATTACGTCGTAGTACTTGAAAACGTCAAAATTAAATATAAATTTAAAAAAAACCAATCAAAATATAATAATACTGAAATCACGAAGCTTAGATTCACTTACATAGAACCAAACAATTAAAAAAACAAAAAATATTTAATTATAAGTGAATTAAGTGCCAGTTCCGAGCCACCGCTCTGTAAGAAGAACTGGCAAGAACTCACAGGCTATGCTCTTTTAAATTATCAATTGGTTGGTTACAATCTTCATTTGTATGTGAAGCTATACAATGCAATATAATATAACATTAACAATATTCATGTTTTAAGTCATTCATATTAGAATAGCCTGTATGAAACGGCAGTTTTATCCCAAGCATTTTTATCAGCCATTGATAGAATAGTATCCCTCTAAAGACAGCTTGCGTACAATATTCATGTTTTAAGTAATTCATTCTATTCTAACATCCTCACAGCTGGTTAAACCATAGAATGAAGGCAATTCGGATTAACCTTCAACATAAATACATACATACTTTCACACCTGTTTCCCCGAAGGGGTAGGCAGAGACATACCATACGCACACACTTCGTTAATTATATTGTTGGTCCCACGTAATAGGTGGCGAGCCTATTGCCCCTAACCGGGATCTGTTACGTTCGCCCGAGCCTTGTCTGTTGATCAGCAGGTGCACCACTTGCAGGTGAGGTTGGCTCCTTAGATGCTTTTGGGATCCCTATACACCCACAATAAATCGGCAGTCAAACGTAACTCGTATAAATTTTCTACGGTTAGTAAGTTAACCTTACTTCAACTAACTCGGCTATTCAATGTAACTGCGAGTATTTGAACTCACGTGCAAGATAACTAACTAATTGCCCAGTATTTATTTCAAGGTCTAGTTAAATAGACATGACATAATTATTGACGAGAAGTGAAATAATGAGATATCGCTGAGAAAATAAATAGTTCTATTGAGTTTTGCAAGAATATAGCGAGGTTAATGGATTTCTTAGTACTTACATACATACATACAATCACGCCTGTTTCCCCGAAGGGGTAGGCAGAAGCATGTTACGAGTATACGCCCACACTTCAACAATTAAATAGTTGGTCCCACGTAATAGGTGGCGAGCTTATTGCTGCTTACCGGGCACTTTTATGTTCGCCAGATTCTCATCTGTTGATTGGCAGGTGCACCAATTGCAGGTGAGGTTGGCTTGGGCTCCTTAGGTCTTGGTAGGATCCCTATACATCTTTATTTCTTTATCTAAATTTACATTTCATTGGTTCGAAGCCCCGTTTTAAGTATGAAAATACCTCTGCCTATCCCTTCGGGGGAAACAGGCGTGAATGTATGTATGAAAAGAAATAAATATGTTAGATAGATAGATAGAAAATTCTTTATTGTACACCAAATTAAAATAAAACAAGAAAACAATTGCATAAGAAAAGGGATACAATTGGCGGCCTTATCGCTTACAGCGATTTCTTCCAGGCAACCAGGTGTAAAAAAGAATAACAAATATATAATTTATATATATGTATATATATATTGAAGCGCTCGTAGCTCTGCGGTGCTCGGTGGTCGGAAACGATCGCCGAAGTACAGCAGAGTTTACAGAGGTCAGCCCTTGGATGGGTGACCGTTTGTGTGACATTTGATATCGAGCGCTTCCGTGCTTCGGAAAGCACGTTAAGCCGTTGGTCCCGGTTATCACTAAATGTGGTAGTCGTTAAGCCATGTTAGAGGCCTAATGGGCGGCTTGAAAAATTCTAACAGCAGGACGCCACACACCTGCCTCCGCCAATCCGCACTGGGTCCGCGTGGTGGAGTATGACCCAATACCCTCACACCTTGATATGTGAGAGGAGGCTCGTGCTCAGTAGTGGGACGTTATGGGCTGTTATGATGATGATATATATATTTTAATATACAAATACAAATAAATACTATCACTTAAATAACATAAAATTTGTTTAACCTTTTTTCCTGGTATTTTTCTCAACACACTCCATAAGACACAAAAAAAGAACTATAGACTTGTATGCACAAAAAATCGCGTGTTACTGACTAAACAAAGATTCTGATCAGTATACGCATATCCTCTTTATAACAATTATGTATTCAAACATGTACATAATTAAAACTAATTATATTATCGACAATTAATGAGCCTTGCACACTTACCGGGTTACTATAAAACGAGATCTAAAGTTAAAAGAAAAGAAAGAAAGAAAATAATTAATTCTGTGACACATGATACATTGGTTTACAAAAATAAAAATTTATATACACACTAGCTGTTACCCGCGACTTCGTCCGCGTGGAATAGTATCTTTGGGTAGCATTTACAACCCCCTTTTCGCAATAAAAAGTAGCCTATATCCTTTCTCAGGGTCTAGACTATCTGTATACCAAATATCATTTAAATCCGTTCAGTAGTTTTGGCGTGAAAGAGTAACAGACAGACAGACAGACAGACAGACTGAGTTACTTTCGCATTTATAATATTATTATAGTAAGGATGTGGCACCGAAAAGGCTTACACTCAGCATATGCCGAGGGGTCACTATGGCCCCGCGGCGCTAGTCTTTCGTACATGCTCATGGTCTGGTCATGGTCGCTAGTATTTTATAAATCTAAAATTCAAGCGACCATTGACAAGGCCAAAGCCGAATACAGCATTACATACATGAAAATAATCTTTAAAAGTATTTTTTCTGTAAATTATTGATTCAGGCGTTACTTTGCGGAAATCCATTGTAAGCAAGTGATGGATTAAAAATATCTTTGTAACAATTCCCGCGCTACTATAATTTCCCGAAAAATCGAGCTGAACTTTTCTCTCGTTTCAGCGTTGGTCGTGAAGACATCGTTGTTCTGAGGCTCCCATCTTACCTGAAGATGCCCTGTGTAAGGGCGAAACACGTGTCGTGTTGAGTTTCTCGATTTTTCGGGAAATTATAGTAGCGCGGGAATTGTTACAAAGATATTTTTAATCCATCACTTATTTTTTCTGTATTATATTGAGAAATTCAGAGGTCGATTGAAAGATAATATATGTATCATGTATTTTACATCGGTTTTAACGGTTAGGTCGGTGCGATAAACATATTAACATATTTTTATACTCCAATGTAAGTTTTTCACTTTGTATCTCAAATAATGTGCGAAAAACGTGTTCAAGTAGCACCACTTTACGGTAATGGTTAAAAAAGAAAACTATCCCACACAGACGCAAAAACATAATTTTTTTTTTTAATATAAATACTATTATTATGAATTTGACTCAATTTCATAACTAGACATCGTGCAAATATTTAAGATCTATTGAGAACAGTTATTTTTAAGAATATAACGTACCGATTATATATCTATTTATTGGTGTTAAAAAAATACCGAATTACCATTATGTTTGTAAAAAAGTGACGAATCTAAATGATTCTGTTGATCTTAAAGACAGTAAAGTTTTAAGAATAGGAAAGAACATGAATGGGGAATTTTCAAAATTGATACATTAATACATAGATTCACGCCTGTTTCCCCGAAGGGGTAGGCAGAGGCATATTATACGCCCACACTTACACATACACATACGCAGGATGACGCTGCTGCCTACTATATAGGTAATCAAAATTAATCTTAACATGAATAAATCTATAAAAAACTGCAGGACATTTCGCAAATCTC
This sequence comes from Musotima nitidalis, assembly GCA_949126915.1. Classification (NCBI taxonomy): domain Eukaryota; kingdom Metazoa; phylum Arthropoda; class Insecta; order Lepidoptera; family Crambidae; genus Musotima; species Musotima nitidalis. The sequence continues at coordinate 7,134,097 of OX421440.1, forward strand.
TCCAATACAATATTTTAAGCCTATTGAAATACTTGCATAGTAAAAATTTTTTTTAGGTTATCAAATTTCCCACTAATAGTTATAAATAGCCTTATAGTAAATAGGTATATACTTACAAGCTCTTACTCTTTTATATTTAACATTACGCATTATTATAAACACAATTTTTCACTAATCTAACACTAAATTCACTACACTTTCACTAACCAACACTTCTCAGTAGACTGCAGTACGACAATTGACTTTTGTGCGGCTACCCTCATATTTATTTTAAAAAGTAAAAAGAAAATTATACCCTCATTTTTTATTTTATTTACATACATACATACATAATATCAAAGGGCTAGGCAGACACATATTATACGTCCAAATTTCGCCAGTTATATTATTATTATTTGTTTTTATATATTTATTTATCTCGGTTTTGACACCGGCGTTATTAATCTAGCCACGGGCCTAAGCCAAGTGGTCAAGATTATTAGGTGCTGCTAAGGAATTTGAAGGGAGCGATTCCCGTTCTAGTTCATACTGTAAAAATTTCCGCACTATTCTACAGGTATTCAAAATTACTGCTTTCTTAATTACAACTTTACAGTTGCAAATGTGTAATGTGGGTAAATCTAAAGTGGTGATGGATTGATGTAGTTGCTTGGGAATAACCCCGGTTGTAGATAGGACTATAGGGACTATTGACACTGCTTTGAGATGCCACATACGCATTATTTCATTTTTTAATTCGACATATTTGGTTAATTTTTCTGTGATTGAGCTTTGTAAGTTATGTGTGTTAGGTATAGCAATATCAATTAAAAGTGCAGTTTTTCTTATTTTATCAACTACTGTTATGTCCGGTCTATTGAAATGCACAGTTTTATCCGTTAGTATTCCTCTATCGTAATATAATTTGTAATTGCTATTCTCTAATATTATTTTTGTGTTCATTATTGCTTTTTGTAATTTTATTTTAGGTTACCGCAGAATATCAGCGTCGTGGGTCACACTGCGACACATGCTGAGCGGTGACCTTTTTGGTACAGTCCAGTTAGTATATATGTTTTGTTGGTAATTGTGAATTGTTTGTGTACCAAATAAATATATTTTCTTTCTTTCTAATATGGTTTCTGCGGTATATTTATAATATGGTACAATGGTAGATGCTGATTTAAGGTTGTATTTTAATGCTAAATTTTGATGTATTATGCTAGCTACTTGATTATTATTATTCTATTCTACTGCCACTTATAGGGAACTTCTATGTTCGTTGCAGTTCACCACTTGCAGGTGAGGTTGGCTTGGGCACCTCAGATCTAGGTAGGAGCCCTACACACCCTTTAATTTTATTTCTTTTAAATTTATTACTATGGGACTGCTTCTAACTGCCACTACTAAGAAAAAGGTTTAAATCCTATTTTTGATAATATAAATGAATACTAAATACTCTCTGACAATCACACCAGTTATTTAGTTCTAAGATAAGTATCTTTAGAACTTGTGTTATGGGTACTAAATTACGGATAAAAATTAATAAATACTTTTTTGTACATATCTACTTAATATAAATCATCATCTCAGCCCATTAACGTCCCACTACTGAGCACGAGCCTCCTCTCACATATTAAGGTGTGAGGGTATTGGGTCATACTCCACCACGCTGACCCAGTGCGGATTGGCGGAGGCAGGTGTATGGCGTCCTGCTTTTAGATTTTATCAAGCCGCCTATTAGGCCTCTAACATGGCTTAACGACTATCACATTAAGTGATAACCGGGACCAACGGCTTAACGTGCCTTCCGAAGCACGGAAGCGCTCGATATCAAATGCCACACAAAATGGTCACCCATCCAAGTACTGACCTCTGTAAACTCTGCTGTACTTCGGTGATCGTTCCGGTCCGGAGCATCACAGAGCTACGAGCGCTTAATATACATAAGAATATGAGAACATATTATAACAAACACAAGAAAAATATTTATTGTATACTTTTACGACCGATATGGCGTGGAGGTCAGTATTCCTGTACTCCACTCCTGAGGTCGTGGGTTCGATTGTGGGTGGTGGAATGGATAACATTCTACTGGGGATATTTGCCCATAATCAGCACGCTGGGCAGGCGGGTTGGTGATCGCAGTTCCAGCGAGTACGCAGGATGACGCTGCTGCCCATCATACCATAATTAATAAATCATACATTTGACGACCAATATGGCGTGGTGGTGTGTATACCCGCAACCAGTCCTGAGGTCGTGGGTTCGATTCCCAAACAGGACAAATATTTGTGTATATAAATATGAATATTTGTTCTGGTCTGGGTGTTTTTCTATGTATCTTAAGTATGTATTTAAAATAAAAAAGTATATATGTATGTTTATCCGTTATTTAGTATCCATAACACAAGTTCTGAAAGATACTTATCTTGGAACTAAATAATTGGTGTAAGTGTCAGAAATATTTATTATAATTTTATTATTTATTATACATTGATTATACGTTACTTTATTACATACTAGCTGTGCTCGAGGTTTCACTCGCGTTAATCTAATAAAGACGTGACTAAGGCAACTCATGGTGCCTGTATGAAGAAGAAAGTAAGATATTCGAAGTAATGATCCTGCGCAGGCGGAGTGGGCACCAGTTAGTATCTTTATAAACTATGTCATCATATCCTAGCATTATCCCGGTTGCCCTAGACTTAAGCTTAGGACCCAGGGTCTGCTCACTGGTTCAACCAGATTTGACTGAATTTCAGTTATAACGTGGAGCGACTGCTGTCTGACCTCCGCAACCTAGAGGGAAATATCATTCTATGGTTACACCAGAGTCTGTTAGAAGGCACTGACTTTCTAATAAAGACTGCCATAGATGTTCATGACAGCCGGGACCAACGGACGTGCTTTTCGAGGCACGGAGCAAGCGATAATTACGCATTTAACTTCGAAAAGTCATAGGTGCGCCACCAGGGTTTGAACCCGAGACCCTCTGACTTTAAAGGCTCGTCACTGGGCTATCGCCGCTGTATCTTTTTAAACTAGCCTATGCTTTATTCTAATGTGTAAGCTTTATTATTGTAAAGTTTCAATTAAAATCCATTCAGTTGTTTTTGCGTGGTAGGGTGACAAATATTCAATATATATACAAATTTTCTCGTTTATATTATTAGCTTATGAAATACAAACTTAAAAAACAAATCCCTTACCTTTTTTCGAAGACTTCACAGACAGTAGGCCACCATCCTCATGCCCCACCACTCTTGGCACCAACAAAGCATTATTCTCCCCCAAAAGCTTCTCCTCAGCCTCATCCCCCCTCTCGGACTCCTCACCGACCGCTCTGATCGGCGTCGCCGCCATTTTACTGACAAGATATCCTCGACAAGATGGCGTCGCTGTCAGTGGTACATACTATTTTGGAATGTGCGCTAAGTTTATTATTTTATTCTTTATATCTACATAGCATTAATTCAGTCTTCAGTTTGGCTGGTGCGGTTGATCTGAAACAAGAAATATTTTTGGTTAAAAGAAATATAAAGACTTCTATTACAATCACACCGAATAAACAACAATCAGAACTAAATATCCAAGATAAGTATCAAAACTTCGAACCATTTTTATTTCAAAAACTATTACATAGTACTTTAAAACGTCAAAATTTAATATAAAAAATAATCGATGAATCGAAGTGCCTATTCCGAGCAACCTATCTGTAAAAAAACTGGCAAGAAACTCACAGGCTGTACTCTTTTAAATATATTATTAAGAAATTGGGTCATAGATTAATAACGCGCGATTTAGAAGCGCTCGTAGCTCCGCGGTGCTCGGTGGTCGGAAACGATCGCCGAAGTACAGCAGAGTTTACAGAGGTCAGTCCTTGGATGGGTGACCGTTTGTGTGGCATTTGATATCGAGCGCTTTCGTGCTTCGGAAGGCACGTTAAGCCGTTGGTCCCGGTTATCACTAAATGTGGTAGTCGTTAAGCCATGTAAGAGGCCTAATGGGCGGCTTGATAAATTCTAACAGCAGGACGCCATACACCTGCCTCCGCCAATCCGCACTGGGTCCGCGTGGTGAAGTATCACCCAATACCCTCTCACCTTGGTATGTAAGAGGAGGATCGTGCTCAGTAGTGGGACGTTTATGGGCTGAGATGATGATGAAGATTAATGACCCAAGTTACTACAAGGTACAAGTTAGTACAAAGGGATATACGTACTGAAATACTTTTTAAATGTAATTTTAATGAAATAATTTTTCTAAGATCTTGGGTTCGATTTCCACGATAAGTTAAGGACATTTCTATAAAAATATTTTTGCACTATCTTTCCAAATGCGCGGTAATAAAACAACGTGCTTGCTTGTTACTTGGAACGAACTAACTTTTATTCATAGACAACTAAACTACTACAATGTCTTACATATTAAACACTATGTGGCGCTAGGTGTGTTATTTTTTATATAAACTAACACGCGGGATAAAGGTCTCAGCACACATATGGGATCGGAAAGGGATCGTAACCGTAACGCCTTTCGCCTCGCTGTCAACCAGGCGTCAACCTACCGTATGCACGTAACGAAAGCGTATTAGCAGCGCCTGTACGTCAACTCGGCTACGGCTAGGCGACACCGCGCTTACGCCTCGCCGCCCCCTGGCTGACCTGGTTGGCACCAGATCAGTTTGGAAAGGGGAAAGGGTGGACGAAGAGATGTGAGCTCGGGTACGGAGAGACGTAAGCGCGGGGACGGAGAAACGTAAGCGCGGGGACGATGAGCCGTAAGCGCGGGAATTCAAGTTCGGAGCCTGTTCCGAGGCGAGGCGATTACGTTATTATTCCGATTAGTGTGCGTTGCAGTAGGGAGTTTAATACAAACCATTCTGAACGGCTCGAGGCGATACGGTGACGATCCCTTTCCGATCCCATATGTGTGCTGAGACCTTTAGTCGGATTGTAACCTGCTCATTTTCACGTTACTTCCTTGCCTATATTACGGTTACCAAGAAGGCATTTCAACCACCAACATTCCTGCAAAACTTCTTCACTATTTAAGTGTCGCTTTTTTTTTTTATAGTGGTAAATGCCTTTACGCATACTTTGCGCCGCAGGGACAGCACAAAGCTATGTCGGGCTCCCCGGCCGAGATGATAGTGGCCGGGACTACCGACTAAACCCCACTGTTTCCTGGCCTACGTAAGGTGCCAAGAAGGTGACAGAAAGACCTTATCCTCCTGAGAAAGACCTTATCCTCCTGTTAAGGCTGAAAAATTTCTTTGTAAATGCGCGCCACTATAACTCCCGAAAAATCGAGAAACAATTTAACACGACACGTGTTTTGCCTTTACACAGGGCATCTTCAGGTAAGATAGGAGCCTCAGAACAACGATGTCTTCACGACCAACGCTAAAAAGAGATTCGATAAATTATGTCGCTTTTAGATTTAAGTGACATTTACAAGCTTGAGTTAATAAATTTACAATTTGAATTTTCATAAGCGGCATTTTGAGCGAGATGTCTATCTACATTTATTTGAGTCGTTTATCCTATTCTCAGCTATGGTGTTGGTATATAGGATCCCCACCAAGATCTAAGGATCCCAAGCCAACCTCACTTGCAAGTGGTGCAACTGCCGATCAACAGACGAGGCTCTGACAATCACAAATGTTTCCGCTAAGCGGCAATAGGCACGCCACCTATAACGTGGGACCTACAGTACAACTGGCAAAATGTGGGCATATAATTTGCCTCTGCCTACCCCTTCGGGGAAAAAGGCGTAATTGTATGTATGTATCTCATCAATTAATCTCATATAGAAGTAAATAATAAATATTTTCTAACAATTAGACCAATCATTTAGTTCCAAGATAAGTATCATCGAGAACTTGTGTTATGGATACTATATAACGGATAAACATATATAAATACAATTTTTTTATGTAAATAAATATTAATATACATAGGAATACACCCAGACCAGAACAAATATTCATGTTCATGCACACAAATATTTGTCCTGTGTGGGAATCGAACCCACGACCTTGGAGCGGAGAGCCTACCTCTATACTATATCCTATACTTGCCACCACGCCATATCGGTCGTCAAAATAGAATTTAAACCAAATCACCCATAAATCAAATACATATAGGCATTTTCCTCTTCAATTTATGAGAAAAACACTTAAATAATATTTTTTTTATCTCAACCACTTAAGTTGGTAAATAATTCTAAAAAAAACATTATCATTAATGTGAAATCTGTCACTCATATCAGTCTGTAGGAATTATGTGGTTTTATCTGAAATCACAATAATGTAGATAACGTACTATATTTAGTTGCCAGCTGGTAAACTAGTATGTACAATATATGTTTTGACGACCAATATGGCGTGGTGGCGAGTATACCCGCATTCCATTCCTGAGGTCGTGGGTTCGATTCCCACACAGGACAAACATTTGTGTCTATAAATATGAATATTTGTTCTGGTCTGGGTTTCTATGTATATTAAGTATGTATTTACAAAAAAAAAATAGTATTTATGTATGTTTATCCGTTATTTAGTATCCATAACACAAGTTCTTAATGATACTTATCTTGGAACTAAATAATTGGTGTAAGTGTCAGAAATATTTATTTATTTATTTATATGTGTTACCGGCCAAACCCGATTTAAGGACAAACTAGTACGGCCTAGTCCAAACTAATTTAGGTGGGCTGCAACTATTATAATAAAATATTTTTAATGGTAAGAAAAAAAACCTCAACCTAACCCAAAAAGAGATACTTATACCTCTCTTTTAAAAAAACATTTTATGCTCTCCGCTCTAAGGTCGTGGGTTCGATTCCCACACAGGACAAATATTTGTGTGCATGAACATGAATATTTGTTCTGGTCTGAGCATTTCCTTATGTATATTAAGTATTTATTTACAAAAAAAATTGTATTGATGTATGTATATCCGTTATTTAGTATCTATAACACAAGTTCTTAATGATACTTATCTTGGAACTGAATGATTGATGTAATTGTAAAAAAAAAAAGATGTCCACAGACCCATACTAGTCTACAGTACTACAGTCTACCCACTACGCTATCACCACTCGATAAATACCAACAGCTCTTTACAACAATTATAAATTATTATTAATTAATCGTCTGGAGATAACGAAGTATACCCACTAGGCAACTGAAAAGTACTTATCTATATATCAGATAAAGACCCATAATTCCTAGACTGATACGAGTGTCATGATTTTATCTAAACAGTGAACAAGCATCTTTTAGAAAAAATTTAATTGTGTTTGTTATCTTTAAAATAACCGCTTTATACTAAATGCGTATTAATACATGGTACATAAACCAACGAACATTTATTGCCTGTTTCCCCGAAGGGGTAGGCAGAGGCATATTATACGCCCACGCTTCGCCAATTAATATTTTTAAGTGATTTTAGTTTTGTTTAATTTTTAATTTAATCTCAAGCATATAAAAATATATTTTTGTGTTTGTTATGACGACCGATATGGCGTGGTGGCGAGTATACCCGCTCTGCACTCCTGAGGTCGTGGGTTCGATTCCCACACAGGACAATTATTTATGAGTATAAATATGAATATTTGTTCTGGTCTGGATGTTTTCCTATGCATATTAAGTATGTATTAAAAAAAAAAGTATTTATGTATGTTTATCCGTTATTTAGTTTCCATAACACAAGTTCTTAATGATACTTATTTATTTATTTATATATTTTTGTTTACATTATACACATACATTACACAAATACAATAATTACGATGTACAAAAAAAAAACAGTAAGTTTTGTACAGTACATCGGATACTCATGATATCAGCTATAACATACATTACACCATTAATTAAAAATAATAATAATAACAATAATTACACACAGTAAATATCAATTTGACATATTTATAATTCCATAAATGAGAATTACAAACCAGTAAAGTACACTTTTAATTTAGGTTTAAGATTTTTTTCATTTATCTGGCTTTAAACTTGAGCAGGCAGTGAGTTCAATAAATAGGGCACAATGTAACATAATCTGCGCTTTCCATAAAAGTTGTTGCAATTTGGAGTGACAAGTTTCGTAGGATCAGTCACGCGAGTAACTCTGGCTTGAGTTGGTTTGATTTGGAGCCTGTCATTAAAATATTGTTCAGCCAGTAACGTATACCCAACCTTATTATGGATATGCATTAAATTGCAGTACTCAAATAGCTCCTGATATTTGTCTTTATATTGGTTTTTAATTTTGACTGGCACAATATTTTTTAGAATTCTTGTTTGAATATGGAATATTTTATCTAAATGCGTTTTGAAAGTTCTTCCATAACTACTTAAGCCGTAAGACACTACAGATTCACCCAAAGTCAAATACAAGAGTAGCCTAGCATGATAAGTTGTTTTATTTTTAATTAGTGTAAATTTCGCTAGAAGCGCTCTCAGCTTATTACAAACTTTGTCAACATGTTCTTCCCAATTGAGTCTACTATCGATTGTCAGGCCCAGGTATACGTGGCTATCGACCATTTCTATGGCAGGGCATGCACAGGGGCTAAATCCAGATATGTTTTGCAAGCATTCGTGGTTATGTGCTACAAGTATATGTGACTGCAAATTTCCCATTCTATTTTGGCTTGAGCTAATATACACAAGTTTAGTTTTACTGGCATTTATCACCAGTCCCACATCATGGGACCAACGACATAGAATGTCAAAATCTTTTTGTGCCTTTCCTAATGCAGTTTCAAAGTTTCGATCAGACGCTAAAATACAAGTATCATCAGCATACATAAACAATTCACATTCAGATATCCGTTTGCTTAGATTGTCAACGTAAGTGATATAGTGTAAAGGCCCCACAACTGAACCCTGAGCTGTCCCTATAGAGACACAAGTACGCTTACTATAATTCTCTCCCACTCTTACACGACAAGACCTATTATTAAGATAGCTTTTACACCACTGCAGCAGAGGGCCACCAATTCCATGTTGTTCGAGGCTGCCAAGTAACACATCATGCTTCAATGTGTCAAAAGCCTTGCTAAAATCAACAAACAGCGCCAGAACGTGCAACTTATCATTTAAATGTTGATTTATGGAGTCAGTAAATGTACTCAACAATTGAGTAGTGCTCTTTCCAGGCTGAAACCCGAATTGATTTGGTGTTATTAATCCATTTTTATGGAAAAAATTATGAATCTGGTTCGCAATATATTTTTCAATAATTTTATTTATGACTGGAAGTAGTGTAATAGGCCTATAATTATTAAAATCCTTGTGAGACCCACCCTTATACACTGGCCTTACCACTCCACACTTAAGTTCATCTGGGTAAATACCGCTACTTACACTTAAGTTGATAAGATTTGCTATAACCTTAACAACGTTGTCCTTTAACAACATTATATCTATTACTTTAACACCATCATAACCAGGCGACTTGTTATGTTTCAAGGTCTTAACAATGTCAAACACCAAACGTTCGTTCGCTTTCTGGAATCGTAAAGATACGTTGCAGCTTACTCCAGCTTCATTCATATCTTCCAAAAGTGGTCTGTTGCACTTAGGAAGTATTTTTTCCACATTGTTCTGAAAACTATCAGAAAAGCTATTCGCTATATCCTCCAATGTGACGTTTGAATTTCTAAAAGCATTTTGCAACACTGTATCAATCGAAACTTTTACTCTGCCTGTGATTCCATTCAAAATATTCCAAAGCTCCTTTGGGTTTTTCCTGTTATCCTTAATTAAATTAATTAAATAAATATTTCTACTTTTTTCTACTAAACTGTTTGCCATATTTCTTACCTTGTTGTACCTTAACCTAAGAATTTTATTACTATAGTCATTTTTCCACTGTGTATATAATTCATCCTTTAGCTTACATATCGCTCCTTAAATACAAAAGCACCACAAGTCAAAATAAGCAAATTATACAGGAGCGGCATTTGCAAAACTAATTTTGATTATTTTATGATTTTTGTATAAACTATGTGTATTACGTAGACTTTTTTATATCAAAAGATGCGTAATTAAATAGCCTATTTTTAAATTAAGCAATCTTAACCATACCTCGAATGGACTGTGGAAAAAATGCATATAAGTTAGTTTTGTATATAGACTTTGACTTCGGGAACATTAAAATTTTAAAAATTAAACCACCATTATTAGGAAAATTTGAGTTTTATTTTCAGTTGTCAACCGCACAAAACGTAAATTTAAGAAAAAAATGGCACATACTAACTTCCTACATAGTAAACTTGCTAAGGGAAAACAAATAGTTAAATCTTATCATGAGATCATCAATTAAGTCTAAAATTAATATTACCTATATTAGTAGGTAAGAGTAATAAATTTAAGTTAAAAACGAAACAAACCTTTTAAGCTATAAAAACAAAGATGCATAAAACGGTTCTGATCATTGTGTCTGAGATTCCAAGGGTATTCATGAAGAATACTTTACATACACGAGTATTTTTATAATTTCGAGTCAGAAAATATGCGTGATTGTAATTTTTGCGACTGCTACCTTCACGAACGTATCTATATTTTGGTTCTATCTTGGTCATGTGATCGTGAATAAACTGTCGTTGGATTTCCGATCACCGCACTCCCAGAACTTTTCAAAGATATGTGTTCGTTCTTCAAACGTAAACTCTGTTGAACATTTTAATTTACATTTACCGAAACATACAGGCCCCATTTTTTTGGCATCATAAACTTTCTTTGACTTTGACATAGAAGTATAGGACATACCTTTGTTTTTCAATAGCTTGCTCTGGTTTCGTTTCCATAAGAGGGGTTCTGATTTTCTTTTACGACATCTACTGCGCGATTCAACGTCAACACTAGGAGACTGCTCGCTGACGCTAGATGGGTGCTCATCAACGCTAGGTGGCTGATCATCAACTCTGGCAGATGGTGAATTAATATTAAATAACTCCTGGTTATCCACGGTTGATTGCGGAAAGTCTTGAATGTCAGGTAACTGTGCTTGTGGTTGTTTCTCTTCATCGGAATCTGACTGGGCTTTGCAGTTTTCAGAAAATGGATCTTCATACGTAGGTTCTTTGACACTATCATCGGATGAGAAATCTTTGAGGTTATTTGTAGAACTGGAGCTACTTGAATAACTAGAACTAGAACTGCTGGAAGAGCTAGAAGATTCATCAGAGGAAGAGTCACTGTCTGAGTCTGTTTCTTGGATGACTAAAGATGGTTTATTGAATATTCTGTGTTTTGGAGGCGTTGCTCGAATGTTTTCGTTTTCTTCACCGGAGTTCAGAATATCTAAAGAAAACTGACTGTCCGGTAGAGAGTTAACGTCATCAGCATCATGTTCATGATAAATACTATTGGTAGTCTGAATGTCACTTGAATCTATTTCACTAGGTCGTATTGTTGACGGAGATTGCTGTCCATCTCGAGGGGCATTTATAAGTGGTACCATGTTCAAAATACGGTGCGCTCTTGTAGTCATTCTGAAAAAAAAAAAAGAATAAGTACCTACCTGTATCAACCAATTTACTTTCTCGTAAATTGGCGTTATAATGTATCTATGTGGGTAAGTAAAATTTAATTGGTTTTAATAGTTCTTCTAAATTAATTTGTTTAACCTATAGATTACTCCAAAAACTACAAAAACTTTCAAACAAAACAACATTAAAACTAAAAATTGCTTTTTAATATAAAATAAAATCTATTTAGAGATCACTTTCAAATACAAAGACACCATATTTCAAAATATGTTACTTTAGCATAAAGAAATAAGAAAATAATTCCTATTATTTTTTGCAAAACTAACATAATTCAAAATATGGTAGTATTGCATACAAAAATAAGAGAAAATATTAAATTTATAAATGCAAAACCAACCTATTTCGAAATATTGTACTATTGCACATAAAAATGATAAGATACTTACGTGAATGTGATCTGCAAGACGAATATATTTTAGAATGTGGCACTTTTGAATATATAATTTCACCTGTTTTAGAGCAGTTTTTTGGAATGTGGTAGTTTTTCACAAAAAATGCGTGTGCTCGTGCCAAATGACTGTTGACAACTGACAATATGGTACTTTTGCGCGGAACTCAGTTACAGAAACGGTACAAAACAAAACTAACGTGTGTGCGTGTATGGGTGTTTTTGATCATAAAACGACGGCTGTTTTAGCGAAACATTAAAGTTTCATCGTTTAAGATGCATTTTATGCAAAAAAAATATTTTTGATATTTTTTGAAATGTGTGACTTTTGTATTTAAGGAACGATATATTAATAATATTTTTATTGAGCCATTTTTTACAACTACGGGAACCGTCTTTTATTTTAACCTTCTTTTTTGATTTTTCATAACATTCATTTATATTTCTTATAATAAAATTATATATTTTAATAGGACACGCTGCGTCAGCAATACTGTCCCAATTAATGCTCTTTAGCATACATTCTAACCTTGTCCGATCACAACTAACTATCTAACTATCTTGGAACTAAATAATTGGTGTAAGTGTCAGAAATATTTATTTATTTCTTGCATGTTATGGTAGAGTGGCTTTTTCTGGCACAGGTGGCTTATCATTTAAAAGGAGTCAACCTTGGTTCTTTTATATTTTTATCATGGTAAAGAATTTTTTCAATTATTTACAAAAAAAAGTATTTAAATATGTTTATCCGTAAAAAAAAATTTTCTATTTGTATTATTTAAATATGTTTATCCGTTATTTAGTATCAATTGGTATGGTTGTAAGAAAATTATTATTATTTTTACATCCCGTCATGATCTGAACCGCTCTGAAATTTTGACCATGAATTTTTATCAGGGTAAAGAATTTTTTTTTTCTTTTTGTATTATTCAAATATGTTTATTCGTTATTTAGTATCCATAACATAAGTTCTTAATGAAATTCTAATATTGAAACTAAATAATTGGTATGGTTGTAAGAAAATTATTATTATTCTTACATCCAAGATCATGATCCGAACCGCTTTGAAATTTTGACCATGAATAGGAACGACAGATCATTCTTATCGCGGAACAGGAAATGGCTCATCTGATAACTGAGCTAAACCGACCATAATTGTTATGACGGCCGTCGCTAAGCGCCTCGATACGCCCTTATTAGGTACAATTACATCTGTTTCTAGGTAAGCTAGATAATTCACTTTATGAAGTCTGTGATTAATCTGGTCTAGGTACACTAACATTGTCTATGTTTAAGTACAATTACAATTTCTCTTTATCATATCAACTTCATTAAGTACACTGCTGACGGGTGTATATAATAGGTTGGGGAAAGTCTTTTCGTATTTTTGTATGAAAAGTCAAGACATTTTTTTCAAAGTTTATTTACATTTATTTACAATATATATGTACCGTTTTGTTGAATAACTTTCTGCCATTTTGTGGGCAGAGACATTATCCCGTTACTGTAGAAACTTTGGGACTTCTGATCAAAAAAACGGGACAAATAGTTTTGGCAGTCCTCTCTTGAGGTCAACCTTACAGAACCTAAAGAATTCTGCAGAGACCGAAACAGGTGAAAATCTGAAGGCGCAAGGTCAGGGCTATATGGTGGATGCACTAGGACCTCCCAGTCGAACTCTCTTAATTTTTGCTGAGTGGCTAAAGATGTGTGTGGTCTAGCGTTATCGTGATGAAAGACCACACCCTTCCTGTTGATCAATTCCGGCCGTTTTCTCTCGACTGCTTCCTTTAATCTCATCAGTTGCTGGCAGTAAAGATCAGAATCGATGGTTTTGCCGGGCGGTAAAAGCTCATAATAAACAATGCCCTTCCAATCCCACCATACACACAGCATCACCTTATTTCGTGTTAGGCCAGGTTTGGCCACAGTCTGTGAAGCCTGGCCAACTTTCGACCACGACCTTTTTCGCACGTTCTTGTCGTACGTGATCCACTTTTCATCGCCAGTTATCAATCTCTTCAAAAACGGCTCGGTTTCATTACGTCTCAATAATGAATGGCAAATGAGTACACGGTTCATTAAGTTTCTTTGAGTGAGCTCGTGTGGCACCCAAATATCGAGCTTTTTTGTATAACCAGCTTTCTTCAAATGGGTCAAAACTGTTTTGTGGTCAATTCCCAGTTCTTCAGCTACATCGTAACTACTAATATGCCGATCTTGCTCCACTCTTTCAAAAATGGCGTTCATTTTATTCGTAACAGGGCGACCAGAGCGAGGTGCATCTTTAACATCAAAATTTCCGGACTGAAAACGTTTGAACCAAATTTGTGCTACTCTTACTGACACTGCATCAGGTCCATAAACATCACAAATTTTTTTCACTGCTTGAGTTGCATTTATGCCTTTTTTATAACAAAATTTTAAAATGTATCGAATTTCTTCATTAGATTCACTCATTTTTACGGAGAGAAAAACAAATGAAAAATAGCGGGAAACAACTTTTTTTTATTTTTTTCTTTTCTTTATAATGGAACCTTTTTAATGTTACCAAAACCAGCCAGACACAAATAGTACAGTCAAAAAAATTTTATAATAAGTTTATACCTACGTTATGCGAAAAGACTTTTTCCCCGACCTAATATATCAAGATCTGAGGAGCCCAAGCCAACCTCATCTGCAAGTGTTTCCATTAGTAAAGTTCCCGGTAAACAGCAATAAGCTCGCCACCTATTACGTGGGATCTAAATGTTATTGGCAAAGTGTGGGCATATTATATGCCTCTGCCTACCCCTTCGGGGAGAAAGGCGTGATGACATGTATGTGTATATGTATGTAAAAAAAATTAACTGGTACCAGATGGATGCGTTCTTGATTCTTGCGGGGTTGATGGCTCTGTTTGGGGGAGGTCTATGTTCAACAGTAGTGTAGAACCTCCTGCAGTAAGGTAGATAGATATATAGATAGAAAATTCTTTATTGTACACCAAATTAAAAATAAAACAAGAAAACAATTGCAAAAGAAAAGCGATAAAATTGGCGACCTTATCGCTTACAGCGATTTCTTCCAGGCAACCTTAGGATGGAGGGTGATTTAAAACTAAATGAAAACCGGGGGTGTAGAAAAGAAAAAAATACATTGTTATATTTTTAGGTAGACCGACGACTTAAGACAGATAGCTGGTATCGGATAATTGGGTTCTGCAGAAAACCGGGGTGGCGTTTTTTTAGGGAGTGGACGACAATTGACTGATTGGTGGCTAATATATCTCTATATATCAATATCGAATATCATGACCGCTGCTAGTGTAATAATCTTTAAGACCGTATGATAATGGCGAAATAGCTCGATTTAACGACGCTGAATTGATAACAATAGTCTAAATCATACCACATAGAAATGAAACATAAATTGAAGCAAGTATTAAGTAAGTATATATATAGCTAAGCAATTGACTTGAGTTATGAACTGGACATTTCGAACTGAAATTTTTCAGAAGATTTGAAACATAGAGACATGGATAGCGTAAATCCCGGTTGATAAGAAATCTAGCTATCGCTATTGCTATCGATGACATGAATAAGTACAGGCACATTACGTTATTGGCATATTTCTCCGAAGTGTTAGAAAAAGTAATATGCAATATAATTAAATCCTTCTAGGCAAAGAAAAACTAAAAACTCGGTTTTCAAAAACAAAAAAATACGACCCTAGCTCTAATTGACAGACATGGACAATCAAAAATAATGCATCGGAGTTTTCTTGAATCTATCTAAGGCTTTTGACTGTGTAATACATAAAACACTATTGCTCCAATTGGAATATAGAAATATTTGGGACGGCTCTAACATTGATGGGTCTTACCAAAGAAATAGAAAACAAGCAAGTATTGGAAACATATTACAAAAAAGAAACAGAATTTGAAAATATATTTAATAGGGGTACTACCAGGCAGCGTTTTGGGACTTAAAAATCAACTATGTTTTGTTGATGATTGATATTGATATAAAAGGATGAACTAAACAACGACCGATTTGTAAATGAAATTATTATTTCATTTAATATAGTTTTAAGTTGGCTAAACTCTATAAACTAAGAAAAACCAAATTTATTAATTAATTACATTGATTTTGTACACCACGTTGACACACATCAATTGAAAATCACACGTTGAACAAGTACAAAATAACAAGTGGTTGTTGCGCATTTGTAAACATGTGTAAACATGTGCATGTGCGTATTTGTAAAATGTAACAATGGGCATTTTTGCAAGAAAATTAAAATTGTATCTGTGTTCCCAATCCCTAGTATTGCATTAATAACGGCAATCAAATTTGATAGCCAATATGTATTAAATTACTAGAAATGCCTCAGTTCAAAATGAGGTTGCTATTGAAATGTTTTTCTGATTTTAATGAATTCTATGGTTATCATGTATTATAATGTCAGGTCCCTCAGGTCCCTCTTAGTTTCCCTCTCAGTACTAAGGGCACCCAGAGTCGCCGGTCTCTGAGTGCTACCAGTCGGGGGAGGAGGTTGATGATGATCTCAGACAATACCATTTAACCTCAGACTAAACAGAGCTTGTGCTAAGTAATAAATAAATAAACAAATATACCTGATCGTGCACACAAATATTTGTTCTGTGTATTGTATTGTAGAACCCACGGGCCACGGCCATAAGAGTGTATGAAAGGTGTATTGACTTCCACCCCGTATCAGTCTTGACATAATATGTCGTTTTATTTAATTATTAAAACATAATTATGCCCTTATAATCTTTTACAGAATATAAATTTTGGGAGAATATCCAGTCAAATAGTTTTTTTTTAATTAATTGCACAATGCCGGTCTTCAGATCAGTAATATGTTTATTTTATGTTGAGTAGTTTTTCGTTGTAATTTTTATACTTTATAATATCAGTAATAATAATAAATTATCGCTTGCTCCGTGCCTCGGAAAGCACATTAAGCCGTTGGTCCCGGCTGTCATGACCATCTATGACAGTCGTTTAACCAGACTGACAGCTGATTTAAGCATAGAATTATGTTTCCCTCTGGGTTGCGGAGGTCAGACGGCAGTCTCTCCACGTAATAACTGAATTCAATCAAATCTGTTTAACCAGTGAGCAGACCCTGGGCCCTAAGCTTAAGTCTAGGGCAACCGGGATAATGCTGGGATATGATGATGATAATATAAGTAATAATAAGCTAGTGTTGTATGTATGTGTAAATAAATTAATAATCATCATCATCATCATATCAGCCCAATTACGTCCCACTACTGAGCACTAGCCTCCTCACACATAACAAGGTGCGAGGGTATTGGATCATAATCCACCACGCGGACCCAGTGCTGATTAGCGGCGACATCTATGCATATCACTTTATTTAAATTCTAAGTAATAATCAAGTCATAATTATAGTTTTTTGTCTCATGCACTGATGTGTTGACAGACATCATTTACCTTATACCACACCTCTAGATGATATGTTGACGATGTCTACGATTATACCGTCTGTTGGCATGACAACAAATAACAATCGCACATGATCAGCGAGGTAATATAACAGGAAATTGAAATACGCACACCAATCACGCACGGCCCCACCTTGCAGTTTGAACCAGTTTTTACCAACTTATATTGTCACAGCCCAGGTACCCGGTGGTATCGGCCTAGAACAGTGCCACCCCCTCTCATCTCACGGGGAGACTTAAAAAAAAAAGAAAGAAAAATAATTTATTCTGTGACAACATCAAAAGAAAACAGATACATTATATTTAAGTAACTATTTGAAGAGTGTCACAGAAAAGGTATTCACTCAGCATAAAGCCGAGGTGTCACGAAAACGCCTCGACGCTGGTCTTCCGTATATACCGTTTGTGAGAGCACTGCTATGACACATTACACCAATTATTTAGTTCCAATTACACCAATTATTTAGTTCCAAGATAAGTATCATTAAGAACTTGAACAACGGATAAACATAAACAAATACTTTATTTTTTTAAATACATACTTAATATACATAGGAAAACACCCAGACCAGAACAAATATTCATGTTTATGCACACAAATATTTGTCCTGTGTGGGAATCGAACCCACGACCTCTGGAGTGAAGTGCAGGTATACTGACCTCAACGCCATATCGGTCGTCGAACCAAACATTCATTCTATACATTGTAAAACACAATACATACATACAGTGTATACTTAAAAGTCGACGAAGAGAAATGTTACCGAATGATGGGCAGCAGCATCCTGCGTACTGGCTGGAACTGCTTGCCCGGCGTGGTAATAATGGACAAATACCCCCAATAGAATTTAATCTATGGAGGAGGCCATTGTTTAAGCGCACAGCCTGTTAGTTTCTTGTCAGTTCTTCTCTCAGCGCGGTGGCTCGGAACTGGCACTTAGATTCACTTACACTTAATTTTTATTTTTTTGCATGTAAGTGAATCTAAGCTTCGTGATTTCAATTAGTATAGTTTAGTTTTTTTTTATTATTTATATTTTGTTTTGACGTTTTCAAGTGCTATATTTTATATTTTATTCTATAAGAAATAAAGAACTTCATACTTTTTTTTTAGCAGTGGACTCATAAGGCGGATGTGATGACTGAGCACGGGCGGTTTCTACGATACCTTACGGTGAAGATGGCGTATTCTTAGTTTTTCATTATAAGCAACATTCATCACTATTTCTGAACTCCTCTTTATACAAACCAAAGGTTTATGATTCCGGTAATACTCCACCAGTGTGGATTGGCTGAGGCAGGTGTTTGGCGTTCTGATGTTAAAAGTTTTCAAGTGACCCAATAAGGCCTATTGGCTGAACAATTATACTATATCGATAATTGGGACCAACGGCTAAACAAACAGACATACATTCACGCCTGTTTGCCCGAAAGGGGTAGGCAGAGCCATATTACACGCCCACTTTGCCAACTATATAGTTGGTCCCACGTAATAGGTGGCGAGCCTATTGCCGCTTACCGGGCACTGTTACGTTCGCCAGAGCCTCGTCTTAAAACACTGTCATATTATGCTGACCTAGATCACTTTAGGTGCAGCTGGGACACCTTAGTGTTATATATTACCTTTTTTGTTTAAAGTGTTAAAGTACTTTTGTTTTATGTGCCTAACTTTTATCCAATAAATATTTGTGATATTGATTTGATTTAAATCAACACCGACATACATACATACAATAACGCCTGTTTCCCCGAAGGGATACGCAGATGTATGTTATACGCTGGCCCGTTGCAATTGTATTGTTGATCCCACGTACCTAATAGGTGGCGAGCCTATTGCCGCTTATCGGGAACTTTTATGATGTCAGAGCCTCGTCCTTTGCTCGGCAGGTGCACCGCTGGTGGGCGCGGCGCGTGGACGCCTCGGGGTGTGTTTGACCCCGCCCTGAGCGCGGAAAGAGGAAGCCAACCTCTCTAAAATAGGTGCACCGCTGGTGAGGTGGGCTTGGGATCCAAAGATGATGGTAGTATCCCTGTACACCCACCAACACCACCATGAAACTTTAAATTCAATATTCATAAACTTAATAATTTTTAAAAATTATTTATAATTAATTTGAATTATCAGTTTTCATAAATCATAAATCTTTATTGCATCAAGTAAACAGTAGGTACCTAAGTAATACAATGAATACTGATACCCAGTAGGGGCACTGTAAATTGAGAGGGTACTTAAACATATTACAAAACTACAGACTTAATTATTCTATAAACTAACAAACTCACTAAAACAAAAATATGAAATCAACAAAATACAATATTTATACAGTATTATTATTATATTTAACATTAACTCATAATTTATATAATGAATCACTATAGGCTTTTAATAGAGTTTGTCGTCAAAATATTCGTTAAGTGTGTAATAACATTTCGCAATCAGTAAGTTTTTTAATTGTTTAGTAAATTGTTTTATGTTATCTTCGTTTTTTAGGGACTCAAGCAAGTGAGTTTCCATTCCAATCACCAAGCATAGAACTGTGATCACATTTTCTTCATATGTGAAATAAACCTACTCTTTTTAATAAGTTTGTTTACATACAAAACTGATACCGATTCCTTGAGAGGTCCATTGTAGTAATTGGTGCTGAATAACAGCTGATATAACAGTTAAACGGAGTGCGCGCGCGCTTTGAACTGCCGCGATAGTTGGTGCTAGGGTTGTCAACGCAGAAATATTTCTCAAAGACTATGATAATTTTTTTTTGTTTTTAGTATAATTATTTTGATGGATATTATGAAATAAGTGGAGCGAAGACATCAAAACGGCTGGCAGCGGTTGGAGTTGAAGATCAAGCGCTTTGAACTGCCGCGATGGTTGGTGCTAGGGTTGCTTACGCGGAATTATTTGTGAAAGACTATGATTAATTTTTTTTTGGTTATTAGTAATACTATTTTTATTGAGATTTTGTAATAAGTAGAGCGACGACATGAAAACGGCTGGCAGCGGTTTGGAGTTGAAGAGCTGAAGATCGAGTTCTGTAGCGTGCCGTCGGAAGTGGACAAATGTAGACTGATGATGATGATGATGATGATGATAATTATTATTATTTACATACATACATACATATTGTCACGCATTATTCCCGTTAGGCATTAGGCAGAGATCAGATCCTTCCACTAGCTAAAATCCTGGCACATACTAGCTTCAAAAGACAAAAAAGTCAAAAGTCAACATACTTTTTATTTCATAAACTATTACATAGTACTTGAAAACGTCAAAATTATAAAAAAATAACAAAAACAAATAAAATATAATTATACTATACTATACACGAAGCTTAGATTCACTTGCAACCAAACAATTTAAAAAAACAAAAAATATTTAAGTGTAAGTGAATCTAAGTGCCAGTTCCGAGCCACCGCTCTGTAAGAAGAACTGGCAAGAAACTCACAGGCTATGCTCTTTTAAATTATCGATTGGTTAGTTACAATCTTCATTTGTCTGTGACGCTATACAATGCAACACATTAACAATATTCATGTTTTTCATTCACTGTATACAAATCCTACCAAGATCACAAGTACAAAGCAGTTTCAGCAGGCCGTCATGAGTGGATGCGATTTGTGCTTATTGCACGGTATGAAGCGCTTTCATTTTTTTTTTGGACTGCGTCGTCTGCTTACCATCAGGCAGTATGTAGTCATAATGACGTGTCACATTGAAAAAAAAAACAAATTTGAAAAAACACTATAATGATGTATGTGCAAAATTGTAATTTATCTTTTTTGTCTTCTCTATTTTTATTAACTTTTGTAATTAGTATAGAATACGTGAAGCGCTCGTAGCTCTGCCATGCTAGGTGGTCGGAAACGATTACCGAAGTAAAGCAGAGTTTACAGAGGTCAGTCCTTGGATGGGTGACCGTTTGTGTGGCATTTGATATCGAGCGCTTCCGTGCTTCGGAAGGCACGTTAAGCCGTTGGTCCTGGTTATCACTAAATGTGGTAGTCGTTAAGCCATGTTAAAGGCCTAATGGGCGGCTTGATAAATTCTAACAGCAGGACGCCATACACCTGCCTCCACCAATCCGCACTAGGTCAGCGTGGTGGAGTATGACCCAATACCCTCACACCTTGATATGTGAGAGGAGGCTCGTGCTCAGTAGTGGGACGTATATGGGCTGAGATGATTGATTGATGATAGAATACGTTATAAAAGAGACTGTGGCCCACAGACAAATCAGACACGGTTTTGTGGGATATGTTTTTATGTAACTTGCATTACTTAAAGGAAATAAACGTTTTATCTATTTATCTATCTTAGGAACTCAGATCAATCTTATCTGCAAGTAGTGCACCTGCCGATCAACGGACGAGGCTCTGGCAAACGTAACAGTTCCCGGTAGGCGGCAATAGGCTCGCCACCTTTAACGTGGGGCCAAGAATGTAACTACCAAAATGTGGGCGTATAATATGCCTTTGCCTACCCCATCGGGGAAACAGGCGTGATATATTGTATGTATATATTTCATTACCGAATTGGTAGGCAGAGGTCACATCCTTCCACTTGCTACGATCCTGATACTTTTAACTTTAATAACGCTTATTCACGCTACCCCTAGGCATAGTAATTTAATTATATTAATCAATTATATGCGTTATATCTTAAGAAGACACCCCTAATTCTTATCCAAGTTGACAAGACCCAAAACAACGCAGGCATGGGGGCCAATTATAGAAATGACGTCATCCGCTATCCGTGACCTCCCCAATTATCTTAAGGGATCGGTGGATGTCGCTGACGTTCATACTGCCCTACTAAGCGCAAAAGCGGTATCTCAAAAAAATCCGTAAATTTGATTTTTATGGCATCGGATAACTCAGAAAAATACGCTTCTATTGAACTAAGTCTTATAGCGGTATGTTATTTATAAGGTATAAAAAAACGTTAAGAAAGTTTTCTCTATCTCAGTTTTACCTTAAATTACTAAGGAGATTAGAGGTATATCAATTTAACGTAGGCAACCAGCCGTATAGTTGAATACCGCCAAATATACCTAATAATATATATAAATTACGTTTAATAAAAAAAAATAACAATCTGTAAATTAACGAAAAAACTAATTTTACATAATGTCAATTATCTCGAAACTAGCTTTCACTGAGATACCGCCTAGCAAGGCGACTACGCGCCCGCGGAAGAGGGGATTTCAGATGGATTCCGTGCATCGATTGCATATAAAAAATCATCAAAAGTAAACATACAAACAAACGGCGTCTTCGGTATTTAATCTACTATACCCAGAAGGGTGTTTAGTTAAGTTTATTTAAAATCAAAATTCATTTATTCAAGTTTGGCTCAATAGAGCTCTTATGAATGTCATACTTCTAAACTAACGCGCTCATTCACTGCGGGCGGGAGCTTGATCGTAAAAGAACGGGTAAGAAAATCATCAAGGTTAGTTTTTTCTCCCGCCAGTTACAATTAAAATAAATAATATTAAAAAAATTGTGTTCTGCAGTCACAAGATTTAAAAGAAAGGAAGACAAAACTTTTTTTAGCAATATTAACATAATTACGGATAAACATAGTAGACATGAGCAGACGCGTTACGCTCAACCATATTTTAGGGAGCGTAACGACCCGACGCATGACGCCACCACCGCAGAAACATATAAGTGAGCGTAATATACTCAAGCCGGATAAAAGGATTTTAGTAAAAATAACATTAATATTAGAAGACTGAATTAAATGTGCTGCAAACCACATTTTTTTTACTGTAAAGTTTAAATTTAGCTGTTTAATGTTTGCTCTAATGTTTTCTTGTTTATTTGATTTTTTGTTATAGTCATATAATTTTATATTTTAACAAATTGTATGTTTAGGTCCACTAGACTACCACATTTAGTGATAACCGAGACCAACGGCTTAACGTGCCTTCCGAAGCACGGAAGCGCTCGATATCAAATGCCACATAAACGGTCGCCCATCCAAGGACTGACCTCTGTAAACTCTGCTGTACTTCGGTAATCGTTTCCGACCACCTAGCACCGCAGAGCTACGAGCGACTCGGTGGATAATATTGACATTTAATATGATGAGTATTTTATAGTTTACATAAAATACTAGTAGATTTCAGTCAATTTTCGACATATTTATAGTTGTGGGACAGCCCTAAATTCTTATCCAAGTCGATTGACCCACAACAACGCATAGGGGCCAATTGTAGAAATGACGTCATCCGCCATTCGTCACGTCCCCAATTATCTCAAGTAGCGGGGTGTGGCGGTTCTGTATATAAGATCTTTCCGAATAGCTATTACTTAGACTATTTTTATGTACTACTGATAGGTCATGACTTTGTTCACTTAAAAGTCTAAGTAAATTGTTTTTGGGTGTATAGGGATCCTATATTTTTTATCATCGTCGGTAAAAAAATGCTGTTTACGCATTGTCTCCCGGCCAAAGGGGGAGACTGGGAGGGGATGTGGGGCTCACTGCGGCAGACGCGACCACCGCAGTCCTACCCACTAAAAAACTTCCGACGACGCCCACCGCAGTTAAAAAAAGGGGCGAGGCACCAGTGCCTGGGTTTGTAGCTTCTGGTACCCCGCTCGCGGCCAACGTTCCCCGGATCAGAACCGGGAGGACCTCGCTGAGCGACTTTGAGCTTCCTTATGAGGCCCATAGTCAGGCACCACGTCTCAGTCCCATACGTCATCGCTAAGATTTGATTCATAATAAATGAGAATGTATGTAAATTCTTTTTATGTAAGTTTGGTTTCGAATATAAATAGAAGCCATAGAAGCATAAATCAACAAACGGAACCAGATATAATTTAAGGAGTATTTTATGGTAGGTCGTAAGAATCGACGAAGAGAAATCCTACCGGATGATGGGCAGCAGCGTCATCCTGCGTAGTGGCTGGAACTGCCACCAACCCGCCTGCCCAGCGTGATGATTATAGGCAAAGACAACCAGTAGAATGTAATCTATTGGGGAGGTCAGCGTTCAGCAGGCTTAAGACTGATATGATGACCTTCAAAACCCTAGAATAGTGCCCTCCCTCATCTCACGGGGAGTCGTAAGAGTCGACGAAGAGAAATCCTACCGGAGCAGCGTCATTCTGCGTACTCGCTGGAACTGCCATCACCAACCCGCCTGCCCAGCGTGCTGGAGTCGTAAGAGTCGACGAAGAGAAACCCTACCGGATGATATACAGCAGCGTCATCTTGCTTAGGTACTAGCTGGAACTGCCACCAACCCCCCGCCCAGCGTGGTGATTATAGGCAGATACAACCAGTAGAATCTGGTAAAACTGAGAGTTGGGGAGGCCAACGTTTAGAAGGCTTAAGGCTGATAACCTGACCTTCAAAACACAACACATGAACACAAACATGTTGATATTGACGTGAAAATTCTCAGAAACGTTCATGAATCATCGCTTAAATGGAGCAAGCAACAACAAAGGATCTTGTACAATCATTATCTTAGTAAATAAGTAATTTCCATTAATTGGCCATTTTTACGTTCGTGAGTTCGATTCTCACTTGGGACAAATGTTTATGATCATGAAAATAAATATTAAGTATATATATACCCTTTCTTGCACATAAACATTCATAAAAAAAACACAGTAATAAAAAACATGTACAAAGGTGAGCTTATTTCTATAAGAAATCTCTTCCAGCCAAACCTAGCAGAAGTGCCGGAAATTAGTGTGTGGAATCACAATAAGAAATAATAAATTAATATAATATAATAATATATTACAATATTTATAAAAGTAATTTGGGTCATTATGCTACTTTAAACCGGCTTCGGTTTGGGTATAATGATCTAGTCAAAAAATTAGACATTGATATTTTCTCCGATGGTTTGCCGAGATTTCGGAAAACCATCATTGACTCCTTTAATAATATAATATGAGGTCAATCGGTCATGTCATACGAGTATAGCTTTTGTGTTTTTTTATTCGTGTTTTTCTAAGTAAAATTGTTTGTATGTATCTTCTTATTTTTGTGTCAATGCATGCCGTGGTGACTTATAAGTAAAACAGCAATTAGCTTTTAAGTATTAACTGTATTTGTTCTGTTCTAATCTGTTCTGTATTTGTAATACCTAAATAAATAAATCACACATACACTCACAATCACTCACCAACACACACACAAGCTGAGAGAGATATTAACATGTTTTATTCTGGTCCTTTTTAAAATAATGTATTTTATAAGTAGAATTGTAAACTAAGCGTGGCCCCCTAGCACATATTTCCCATAAATACATCTCAGGGAACAGGGGTGGCTGAAAACCAGCACCGTCTAGTGTGTATACGCTGGACAGCACAAGCTGAGCCATCACCTTTTGCTCTTTGGACCTTCTTAATTATAATTAAATTAAATTCTGCAATTGCAACTTTAATATGTAAAAACTTTTTTTAACCGCGTTATGTAAAGAGAAGCAATAAATGATTTTTTATTTTTTATTTATAAATAAATATCTCTTAAAAATTATATTGTATTTATTTATTGATAAAACCTTCGACTAGTACGACCTATAAATACACTACGCTACATTATCGTCAAAACACAACAATAACAGATTGATTATGTCGCAAAGTTTCTCGGAAACATTTACGAATCATTGCTTACTATAGTGGAAGCAAAAAAAGCGGTACTGTGAAATAACTAACAAATTACATCGAATTGGCCTTATAAAACGTCGTTGGTTCGACACCCACACAAGACAAATATTCAAGTTACGGCTTTAAATAAATTACCATACATACATTCACGCCTGTTTCCCCGAAATGGTAGGCAGAGGCATATTATACGCCCACACTTCAAGTGGAAAGTGAAGCGTCATAACTGCCGATCTGTATTTTTTTTTTAAATTTGTTAATTATGTACATTAATGTGTAATAAATGTGGATTATTAACCGTTAAGTGTTTGTGAACGTATATGAGTGTTGGTAAATGAAACAAAACAGTGCAACATCACTTTTCAAATTTTCTCTCAAGGAGTCAATGTGAGATCTCAGTATAGTCCCACATCTTTACTGAGGACTCAAAAGGTTTAGGGGGAGGGCATCTCATATAACATCTTTATCACCACTCATTCTCATAATATATTTGTTACTTGACACTGGCTAAATATGCTTAAAGTACGAAGCCATTATTTTTTTTTTAAATACATCACAAACTGACACGCATCCAAGGACTGACCTTTGTGAACTCTGATTTACCTTGGTAATTGTTATCTAAATAATTAATGATTCACGGGCTGAGGTTATCTAACGTATGTTATCCATAATAATTACTCATATATTTACTATAATACATATATAATAGGTTGGGGAAAAAGTCTTTTCGTATTTTTGTATGAAAAGTCAAGACATTTTTTTCAAAGTTTATTTACATTTATTTACAATATATATGTACCGTTTTGTTGAATAACTTTCTGCCATTTTGTTGGCAGAGACATTATCCCGTTACTGTATAAACTTTGGGACTTCTGATCAAAAAAACGGGACAAATAGTTTTGGCAGTCCTCTTTTGAGGTCAACCTTACAGAACCTAAAGAATTCTGCAGAGACCGAAACAGGTGAAAATCTGAAGGCGCAAGGTCAGGGCTATATGGTGGATGCACTAGGACCTCCCAGTCGAACTCTCTTAATTTTTGCTGAGTGGCTAAAGATGTGTGTGGTCTAGCGTTATCGTGATGAAAGACCACACCCTTCCTGTTGATCAATTCCGGCCGTTTTCTCTCGACTGCTTCCTTTAATCTCATCAGTTGCTGGCAGTAAAGATCAGAATCGATGGTTTTGCCGGGCGGTAAAAGCTCATAACAAACAATGCCCTTCCAATCCCACCATACACACAGCATCACCTTATTTCGTGTTAGGCCAGGTTTGGCCACAGTCTGTGAAGCCTGGCCAACTTTCGACCACGACCTTTTTCGCACGTTCTTGTCGTACGTGATCCACTTTTCATCGCCAGTTATCAATCTCTTCAAAAACGGCTCGGTTTCATTACGTCTCAATAATGAATCGCAAATGAGTACACGGTTCATTAAGTTTCTTTGAGTGAGCTCGTGTGGCACCCAAATATCGAGCTTTTTTGTATAACCAGCTTTCTTCAAATGGGTCAAAACTGTTTTGTGGTCAATTCCCAGTTCTTCAGCTACATCGTAACTACTAATATGCCGATCTTGCTCCACTCTTTTAAAAATGGCGTCCATTTTATTCGTAACAGGGCGACCAGAGCGAGGTGCATCTTTAACATCAAAATTTCCGGACTGAAAACGTTTGAACCAAATTTGTGCTACTCTTACTGACACTGCATCAGGTCCATAAACATCACAAATTTTTTTCACTGCTTGAGTTGCATTTTTGCCTTTTTTATAATAACATTTTAAAATGTATCGAATTTCTTCATTAGATTCACTCATTTTTACGGAGAGAAAAACAAATGAAAAATAGCGGGAAACAACTTTTTTTATTTTTTTCTTTTCTTTATAATGGAACCTTTTTAATGTTACCAAAACCAGCCAGACACAAATAGTACAGTCAAAAAAAATTTATAATAAGTTTATACCTACGTTATGCGAAAAGACTTTTTCCCCGACCTAATACATAAAATCACGCCAGTATCTGTAGGCAGAGGCATATAGTACGCCCACACTTCGCCAATTGTGTTGTTGGTCCCACGTAATAGGTGGCGAGTCTATTGCCGCTTACCGGGAACTTTTATGTTTGCCAGAACTTCGTCCGTTAATCGGCAGGTGCACCACTTGCAGGTGAGGTTGGCTTGGGCTCTTATAATGGTAGGATCCCTACCCCCGCCGACTGGTCTCCACCTTGTCATGGTGGGGGAGGTGAGTACCTCCCGGTAGGGCGCAGAGGGCGCTAGGGAAAAGGTAACACTCAGAGATTGGCGACTCTGGGTGCCCTCAGTACTGACTACCGGGGGAGAAACTAAGAGGGACCAGTGGAGGGCGCAGCGGGCGGGCCAGGAGGGCCCGTCAAGCAGCGCCAGGAGGGTCTTAGGCGGTGGGGGCCCCTGCTGTCTAACCATGAACCCTCCGAGAAGTCGGCCACACACGCTATGGTCGCACAAGGAGGTAGGAGGGGCGCGTTCCCTGCGTCTCTCTGAGGAGGTCCTCCCGGTTTTGGTCCGGGGGACGTTGGCCGCGGGCGGGGTGTCAGAGCTGCAACCCAGGTACTGGCCCCCCGCCTCTTTCTCAACAAGCGGCGAGTGTCGTCGGAATCTAACTATCTCGGAATTAAGTATCTGTATCCTCGTAAGGCCCTAAGTTCTTTTTAAAAGAATAAGATAACAAGAAGTTCAGACCCAGTATCTATTTTTGTTACTACTACATACAGACCCGAGTCCTTCTAAAAGGTTCAATTCAAATTGCGCATTCTAAATTCAAATATTCCGCTGTCGGTATTTTTAGTTAGAAGTAATAAACTTTTACAAAGTAACATACAAGGAAATATTTTTATTACTACTTGAAAGAAAAAAAGAAAAAGAATTTATTCTGTGACAACATCAAAAGAAAACAGATACATTATATTTAAGTAACTATTTGAAGAGTGTCACAGAAAAGGTATCCACTTAGCATAAAGCCGAGGTGTCACGAAAACGCCTCGACGCTGGTCTTCCGTAGATACCGTTTGTGAGAGCACTGCTATGACACATTCATTCTATACTATACATTGTAAAACACAATACATACATACAGTTACAGTAAGACATAAGCATACAAATAAGACATAAGCTTGCAGGGAACCTGAGTAGCACAAGTGAGAGGACAGCACAACCGATGACGAGCACATACATATTCATAGACATTTCTGTTTGCTTCTTCTTTTTTAAATTAATGGCACTATGTCATCAAACTTATAACTGATTGGGTGATAAAATTAATGAGAGCCGCCATTCTTTCCGTGACAAGATGTCACGAAATTTATTTGGATGATTTGGAACGAAATTTATTTAAGTATGTTTATCAGTTATTCAAGTACTATACAAGTTCTTAATAATACTTATCTTGACTAAATAATTGAGATAATTATTTATTTATTTAAAAATGTTATTGCACTCTCATCATAATCGGGCCAAAGACATCCACAGCTGAACGTATCCAACCAGTCAGTCATGAAACAAAGATCATTTACTGTCAAAAACATCCAATAGTATTGTCTAACAAAACTTTGTTTTTCTTAGTATGGACTCACTTGTTTAGAGTATTTGCAAGTCTTATTTTTTCTGTTAAATAATGGCTCGCACATTTAACCAGTGTCAGAGATATATTGGTAATATATAAATCATAGTAAATGAGTGGTGATAAAGATAATAAATGGTAAATGCCGTCCCCCTAAGCCCCTTGAGTCCTCAGTAAAGATGTGGGAATATACTGAGGTCTCACATGGACTTCTTAAAGGAATTCGAAAAGTGATGTTGCACTGTTTTGTTAGATTAACCAACACTCATGTATGTTCACAAACACTTAACGGTTTATAATCCACCGTTATTACATATTAATGTTCGAAATATCACAAATTTTAGGAAATTAAACAAAACTGCTTACATGACGCTTCATTTTCCCGCCAAGAAGTTCTGTGAGGCATTTATTTAAATGCTTTTTTTATATATGAGCTATCTTGTTGCCAGTGTCAAATAATATTTTTTATTAAGTTATTTGCATAAATGCATAATTTTCATTATTTAATACAGTCATGACCCTTCACTTTCCCGCCAAGAAGTCTTAGATAAAGTTATTTCCAACAATGTGCAATTTTTTTGTCATTTATTCAGAGTCCGTCGGCTGAGTCTAGTCCCAGTAGGCGCGTAAAGTCAAAGAGATACACCCATAAAAGTAGTTCAGACTTTACACGAGGTTCTATGGAGTATTGCATTCAACACGAAAAATCTCAATTCACTGCAATATACAACTTTCCTACACTTGTATAACGTTTCCGATGAAGTTATTATTAAAAGGGTGTATAGGGCTCCTACTAAGATCTGAGGAGCCCAAGCCAGCCGCACCTGCAAGTGGAGCACTGCACCTGCCAATCAACGGACGAGGCTCAGGCGAACATAAAAGTGCCCGGAAAGCGGCAATAGGCTTGCGCCGAAGTGTGCGCGTATAGTATGCCTCTGCCTACCCCTTCGGGGAAACAGGCGTGATATTTTGTATGTATGTTATTTAAAAAAAAATCACTACCTATATTATCAAAAAAGAACTCGAATTTAAGAGTAAATTACTTAACACAAAACTACTACTTATTACAAAACTAGTGAGTTTTGTAAAATAAAAAATTGCCGCCATTTTATTTTTTCGCGTCGGCGCCAAAACTCGAATATCTAAATAGTTGGTAACAGATGTAGGATCAAAAACATTTACTGTCAAAATCATACAACAGCATTGTCTAACAAAACATATTTCAAACGGGAAATTACAATGGAATTTTTATAAACGTATGACAAAGAACTTGAGTTATAAATTATACTGCCTAGTTGGCGAAATGCCACAATTTTAACTCAGATTAATGGTACGCTCTCGCTTTGCTTTATAGTTGCTTTTAATTAAATACTTTAGAAATACACACCTGCATCCACATTCACAAATATACACACATACTTATTACACATGTTAAGCCATTTGTCAGAATATTAGAAGGCACTGACTGCCTAAATAACGACTGCCATAGATGTTTATGACAGCCGGGACCAACGCCTCAACGTGCACCGCCGAACCGCACCACCAGGGTTTGAACCCTAGACCAGAAGTCTATGGGTCAATAAAAGAGATCAGCCAACCGAAATATAGTTTTATTTTCTATGCATATTGAAATTTCATTTTAATTGTATAGGATTATATTTATACACCATATTTCAAGGCAGAAAAGGTAAGAATGTTCACAATGAATTCCCTTTCTAGTTGCCATATGCACAGTTTATCTGAAATCGTACGTTGACTTTAGTAATGGCCGATAATGTCAGACAGATAACATCATTTTATTTGTCCTGTAATTTACACTTTAATTACTCAAGCATTTAATCTGATCATCATATCCTAGCATTATCACTGTTGCCCTAGACTTCAGCTTAGGGCCCAGGGTTCGCTCACCGGCTTAACCAGATTTGGCTGTATTTCAGTTATTACATGGACCGACTGCCGTTTGGCCTCCGCAACTCAGAGGGATATAATATCACTCGATGGTTAAGCTAGCTGTCAGAATGTAGGAAGGCACTGATTTCCTAATAACGACTGCCGTACATATTAATGACAACCGGGACTAACGGCTCAATGTGCTTTCCAAGGCACGGAGCAAGCGATAATTACGAACATAACTTCGAATAACAGCAATCCATGTAAATGGATCCAAGATCTTATGAACTTCACCTGTAAGTGGTGCACCTGTCAATCAACAGACGAGGCTCTGGCAATCATAAAAGTCCCTGGTGACAGTGGTAAGCAGCAATAGACTCGCTAACTATTACGTGGGACCCAAGATATAATTATATATAAATTTATGCAGTGTGGTACCAGCCAAGATTAGTGCCACCCCCTCTCATCTCACAGGGAGATGCCAATCCAAATTATTTAACCTCATGCAGTTATTTAAATAGTTCTAGCTTGACTAGGGTAGGGGTTCCTTTACTTTTCGTCATCATCATCATCATATCAACCTTATAAAGCCACTGCTGATCATTGGCCTCCCCAACTGATTACATTCTATTGGGAGTATTTGCCCAAAATCACCACTATGGGCAGGCAGATTGGTAATAGCAGTTCAAGCCAGTACGCAGGATGATGCTGCTGCCTAAAAACTGGTAGGATTTTTTCTTAAACAACTCTTACGAACCGAGAGGGATTGCAATATTCAAGGCCAGCACCTTTACTTTTAAGATGATGGAATACCACTTAATTCATTCTGGTTTATGGAACCAGTATATACGTATATAACAAAGACAATGTAACCATTTTAAATAAAAATACAAACTTTTATAATTTTGGTTTCATTTAACATTTGTAACTTTTCCATGCAATCCCTAGGATATCAATAGATACACTTATGTACTTAATTTCAATAAGAAAACTATTAAATAGTTAAGCAAACTTTAAAAAATAAGTTCATTTTATATCTTTTAGGATTTTGTATACATGTAATGCTCAATAGAAACTTTATAAAGGCTTGAAGCAAAATAAAAAAAGTACAGAACACTAAAGAGGTTTTAATTTCTCGTTAAGTTTGAAATAGGTTAGAAACAAACTTTGAACATCCATTTCATGCTTATCATGGATACTCCCTCTACTTTTTTGCTCTTTACATAATTAATTAATTTTTTTTTACAAATATAGTCTATAAATTTAGCTAATTTTGTTCAATATAGAAATTAAAGGTCAAGCGTTACTTATTTATAAAGAGACTTACCGATATGTAAAGTAAAAAACTCGTTGTCAATTGGTCTCACACACAACACAACAAACATAAATTTTATTTTATTTACAGAGATTTAACACATAAAATACACTCGCGAACTCACTGGTTCTTGTCACATAATTGTCTTATTTAATACGCTACATTAATTGACTTTCTTTACACTTATGGAAAATAAAAATAGTTTTGTGGTTGTATTATTTTCCTCCATACTTTGATTGGCTTTCTTTCCGTAATAAAAATGACAGCCTGACTGGCTGGCTGAATGGAGATGACAGATCGAGGCAGAAAGAGAGCGAGTGACTCGTAGTGACATAGTGCTGTCAAATCAATCACAATGAATGAATGAGATAGATGTATGAATGAAGCTCTGAGTGTGACCTCTTAGTGATGGAGCAAAGGAAAATAACGTTATTTTAAATAGTATAACGTTGCGAAGAATATTTCGTTGTCAGCTTCCAAAAGTATTCTAATTAGTGATGATATAAATAAATTTATTCATCGAAATTCAAAACTTAAATCGTCGTGTCGTGTTTTGATATAAAACAAAAATTGTTAACAAAGCAAGCTAAGCATCTGTAATAAGTTAAGCATCATTACATCAAAGAATAACTAAATTAATTCTTAATCATCAAAGAAATTAATATTTAAAAAAATAAAAAAGCTATTAAGCTAAGCTACAGTGCCAGAAACTTATCTGACCCGGTGGACAAAATTAATACTAAGCATACTACTGCATAAATATTATTCAGCAGCAATACTTAATTCGACAACAGCGACATCGTCGCCGGTTCAGATAAGTTTCTGGCACTGTACTTTAACTTAATAAAATAATATTTTAGTATCTTTTACATTCACAAAACAACAAAAATTAAGTGTAAGTGAATCTAAGTGCCAGTTCCTAGCCACCGCTCTATGAGCAGAACTGGCAGCAAACTTACAGGCTATGCTCTTTTAAATTATAAATTCAAACCAATCTAAGCAATAACCGATACAATACATTAGCTATGTGAATTCTGCTTTACATCGGTGATCGTTTTCGAACAACTAATACTGTGGAGCTGCGAGCGCAACCACCCTTAATAACACACACCCCTCACGTTGAAACATTTTAAAGCTTTCGCATAAAACAGGATTTAAGTTTTCTTTTTAAATCAGTGAGCATATGCTGGCATGCATATACATGGCAGTATCTTTACTAATTTATCACCTCATCGTAACCTGTGTTCCCAATAAATTGAACTTAACGTCGAACACTTCCGTGCTGCGAGCGCAACATTAGGCCGGCTATCCTATCTCTATGTGTGGTAGTCGTTAAGCTCAGTCGGGACCTCTATTAGACAGTTTCAAAAAATCAAAAAGCAAGATCTGCCTTCGCTAATCTTCACTGGAACCGCTTGGAAGGAATCCCTCTCAAGTTGGTTATTGAGATGACAGAAGGCTGCGGGTGAGTGACGCGGGGGCGGACCTCACCTGCCATTTCGCCCAGCCTTCTGGATGGGGGATGAGTCCAGACTCTCCCATCGGTGCCCGTCGCCCGTATTAAGCATAGGTCGCGCGTGAGGGCCCACGGATGTAATGCTTACGCTTGTTCCCGAGTCCCCCTCATTCCAATGCGCGTGAGGAGGATTCCAGAGAGTCTATTTCTTAGTGGGTATTTCGCCCCCACTTCCATCTTTCGGGGCGGCGAGTCCCACATATCCCCGTCACCCTCCATTGTGGCGGGGAATGCGTAAAGGTCATTTTTAAGGACGATTTAAAAAAAAAAAAGTAATTGAGATGAGGTCACTTCCCAGTAGTGTGTCGATAATAATAATGAACATTTATTTCGTATCATATAGATGATGGCTAATGATAATGATATTGACAATAATATGTCTCCTTTTACCCTATATAATAATGTAACTAGTGTGACTAGCAGTTTTGTTATTATTGTATGTTATTCTTGTATAGGGATCTTACCAACATCTAAAAATTCCAACCCAACCTCACCTGCGAGTGGTGCACCTGCTGATCAACAGACGAGGCTCTGGCGAACTTGAACGGCAATAGGCTCGCCACCTATTACGTGGGACCGACCATGTTGACCATTGGCGAGATGTGGGCGTGTAATATGCATCTTTTCCCCAAAGGGGTAGGCTTTGGGGAAAAGGCGTGATTGTATGAATGTATACATATAAGCCACCAAATCGATTGTCAGCATTCCTCTGCAATATAATGAACATTTTAAAATTTTATCGGAAGTATGGAATTAACATAACTCTTATCACAAAGTTGTTTACAAACATCAAGCCCACTTTCTGAAGTTAATGAGTTACTATTGGTTTCTAAGTAGTATTTATTGGTTCATTCATAGCGCTACATTACTGGAGCTTTAGATTAAACTGAAGTTATATAACGTATTTCTCATTATCTAAAGACTCTGTTATAAAATTGTTAGTGTTCGTATGTCATTCAGACATTAAAAAGTGATTATATTTTATTGGACTGTTACTGAACTCAAAGGTGTTGCTTAAAAATTTTAGACATATAAGTACCTATTCAAAAATAGATTTCTTTTTAATCTTCG
The DNA here is from genome assembly GCA_949126915.1 of Musotima nitidalis. Classification (NCBI taxonomy): domain Eukaryota; kingdom Metazoa; phylum Arthropoda; class Insecta; order Lepidoptera; family Crambidae; genus Musotima; species Musotima nitidalis. The sequence goes on from OX421440.1 coordinate 7,169,530, forward strand.
TTTTCAAACAATCTTACAAAGTAATAATCATAAAAGTTCTGTACTAAAATAAAAACCAAAACGTTCTGAGTAAAAAAAGTTTAAGTTGATAAAAATATTTAATAAAATGTAAAATTTTAACAGCAAACAAAAGGAAAAACTAATAGTTATATTGGAATTATGCCTTTGAAGATTACCTTAACATCTATCGTGTTTTTTACACTGACATCATCTATAGAAATAAATAAATACAGCTTGGAGTTGCCAGATTATGATTTCCATAGAAACATTCACGTGGAAGTACCACTACGCGAAAGATTTCTCATCAAAAAGAACAAAAATATTGAGAGCCGAAAGAAGTTAAAGTTATTGGATAATTTACCAGACCAAGCTATCTATTTAGACGGTATTGTTCATTATGAAGTAAATAACGATCAAGCCAATAAAGATAAGGTGGACGCTATGGAATTGGGTCTAAGAAAAATATTCGCAGCAGAAGGTTTGAGTTATTCATATAAAAGAGATCATTACTGGAGAACTTGGAGAAAAGTCAGCTACCCTAAAGGCGATAAGGTTATTTGTTACAAATATAACAACGTTGTAAACATCTCTTGTGAAATTTGTCGAGAGTATGGGTATTGGGTGAGTATTATTTTGCTTTTAGAGAACTTTGCCGAAGGTTAGGTTATCATCATATCCTAGCATTCCAGGCCCAGGGTCTGCTTTCTGGTTTAACCAGATTTAGATGAATTTCACTTATTACATGGAGCGACTGCCGTCTGACCCCCGCCATCCAGAGGGAAACCTCATGCCATGGTTAAACCAGCTGTCAGAATGTTAGAAGGCATAATTTTCTAATAACGACTGCCATTGATGTTCATGACAGCCGGGAGCAACGGCTTAACGTGCTTTCCGAGGCATGGAGCAAGCGATAAGTACGCACATAACTTCGAAAAGTCATAGGTGCATCACCAGGGTTTGAACCCGAGACCCTCTGGGTCTCACCACTGGGTTATCGCCGCTTTACCGAAGGTTGGGTGAAAAGTAAATATGAGGCTGAGATTGTACGTAGGTACAAAGTATGTTTATTTGAGAAACAATGAACCTTATATACTAATGAGATACGTGCATACGTTATTATTTTGTATGGAGAGGATGACGTGCTCCCCACTTAAGGGATGATCTTCCACCGGGCGGATGGATGTGCCCGAGGACCGCGGCCCAACCGATGATGGTTGGGTGTTGTATATATAGTTACGAGAATTTGGAAAAAACTGCATCGATTTAAAATGCAACATCTCTCTCTCTCTCTGTGAATCGCTACTCCATTACGTAATCTTTTTTATAACATTTAGCATATTCGTTTTGCGGCTGTCTCTGTTGGTCGCAAGTTTGGTGATTTGTTCGTGATATTCTAATAATAATCACGTTCATTGGCGACTTCGATGACATTATCAGCTTCGGTGTCGAGGGTATTGGGGAATTCGTCGGTCCATTGCACCGGACTACGATCTCTAGGCCTTCGTCGATAAAATGCAACATAAATTACGTAACTGAAAGAATCAATCAATTTTTCAGAGTATAGTAAATAACGTACCTTGCCCGTTTGAGTTTTTCTCTATGATTAATACTCAACAAATGTGTGGAGCGGATTTCACGAAGCCCTACGATTACAAGGACAACTGCCCCTACGTTGTAAACTTTACTGAATTTGCGACAGCTTGTGATAATCCTATGAAAACGGTATATCGCATCAAAAAGATGTTCAAAGCTTCAAATAATATTCCACCATATTCTGTATGTGGAAATCAAGACTACTGTGAAATATCAACAATTTACAGGGTAAGACTAAACTAAAATAACATCCGCTATTCTGTAGGCTACAGCTTAAAAAAGACAGTGGAAGGAAGACCCCTGATTGATTCGGATCAGTACAGGGTGTTAATTCTCTTTACACACTATTATCTATAGAGTATAATAGTAGTAGTATCTTAGAATAATAACACCTAGAACGATAGTTCCCTACAAAGCGGTCTTTCAAAAGCGAGGCAAGAAAAAAATCTATGTGTGCGTAAGATACTTGTATTTACGCTCGACGAAACGCACACAGTGAAACAAATCATGTTGTCATTTCATTCCATTTTCCCTAAAAGTAGGGAAGTTGAAACTTTTACACTTTAGCTTAGCTATTCATTGCATTTAGTTTATGCGAAAAACCACTTACTTTATAATTTCATTAAAATGTATATATATTTATCCTGCCTGGGGTGAATAATTTTTCACTAATTATTTATTTAATATATTTAGAGCTATGAAACTCTTAAATTGTTATAGTTAGTCAACTGTTTTATGTAGATAGACCAGAATCGAATAAAACTATTACACCTTTTTAAGATGTGATTTATGCCATATCAATTGAAATCAATCAATGAAAAAATAAAGATTTTTGTGTTATCGTATATTAAAGAAATTATTCCACGCGAACAAAGTCGCGGGCCGAAGGTAGCAGATAATTGTCAAATAACATTTGTGCAATTTAATTATTGAGACGTGTTTCACTTACAACAAAATGTAGGAGATTTTTTCCCCTTAATGGCAACATTTTCATTAACTGTCACGTAACAAATATTGAAATTATTTTTTTCATTTTAATGAATGTTTTACTTAATAATTTAAGTTCAAACGCATAATTTACCCTGTAACGTTATGTTAATATGTTTCTTCTGCTTTTCCGACGTATTGTGATATCCGTTCATAGCGCAAACCGTCATTTTTAATAAAATTATCAGGAGTAGTTTTCAATACGACACGACCTTGAGCACTGACGGGCCGCGTAACAAACTTAGCCAAAATGGCTAGGTTTTAGTTGCCTCACTTTGACGACGCGTACTGGGCTTCTAGGTGTAATTATTCTAAGAGTAGTATATATATATTTGTAGACCACGGCACGGTAAGCGTAGTGTAAGACACCCTCGTTGAGCGACGATATTATACTCAAAACGGCTGACAGCGGTTCGAGGCGAAGAGTTCAGTGGTGTGCATTAGTGAGGCCTATATCTAGCTGTGGACGAAGGTAGCCTGATGATGATCGATAAATTATAAAGTGTCCTCTCGAAATATGGACAGCCACAAGTCAAGGGTAACAGTTAATATCTGTATTGTTCCATATTGCACGACAATAAGATTCTATTGTTAACTTTCATTTTACATACGTTCAGCACATATTTAGGTATAGAAGCAGTGAAAAAACAAATAGGAGACATTTTGCGATATACTTTACATACGTGCGCTACATTTTATATTACTACTTTAAAACATTAATATTACTATCATAGCATTACTATCATAGCCACAGTCTTCTGATCACTCTTGACATAAAGATACATTTCCTAATTGCAAAATTCCATAATTGATGAAAAAATACAGCTTTACCAAATTTTTTTTTACAGATTTACGAAGATTTTATATTATTAAGAGTCGTTAACAAAACCAATGACATAATTTATTCAAGAATAATGAAATACGGCAAAAAGAACTATGCTTGCATATCAAAATGTGGTCGAGTTGACGCAGAAACGCATAACGTTAAAAACGATAAACCGTTATCTATTAATTTGTTACCGACGCACATTAACAAGCGGGAGAATGAAAACGAAATAGATGACAACACTATGCAACAAATTAAAAAAGGCATGGAAAAAAAGGCGCCAAGCTCAAAAATAAAAAGCAGAAAAAAGTTAAGCCGTATTAAATATAGATTTAAAATAAAACATGCTTTGAAACACATGGAAAAAGCGTTAAATAAATTTAAAAACGATTTGTCGTCATCAAGTTCTAAAAGCGTTACAATGACAAGCTGCACTAAATTGAGTAAACAATACACTATGACAGAAGATTATGAAGATATGTACGATTATGATCATAACTTTTAGGACCATAAAATGGGTTTTGTGTCAATAGAGAAGATAGTTGGATTGTACAACCAGCTTGGGACTTTTTCACGTTGGAAAATCATCTGTTGACCTACTTCTGCTGTTTGTGTCAGACTTTTCCTGACTAAAAACCATCCATGTTCCGTCTTGAGCCCCGAGGCCACGGTAACCATTTCAAACAGTCCCACAGCACCAGCAGTATTACAATAGGGCAGTACACATTTTTTTATGCATGTTATCAAAGAATATTATAATCAGAAGAACTTTAGTGAAATAATTATTCCTTTAGCTTGATAACTCCTCTAGATCTTCACTCTGAGTAAAGTTACACTTTAACAATTTGCTTTTACGTAGACCATTAAATAGGGAAGAAGAGGTTTCGGGCTGAAACAATATTTCAGTTTATTTTTTTGGTTTTTTATAGTTATTTCTACCAGTCTGTAAATCTATTATTATATTATTATTGTAATAGTTTTTTTTCGTTCGTCAGAGTTGTGGCAAGATTTTTTTTTAAATAATGAAAAATATTTGTGTTGGTTTTATATATAAATATTTTATTGTAAATTACTGTGCGTTCAACTTCGCAGCACCTATGCTGGGCCAGTCAGGGCTAAATTTAAATGCAAGTTGTTCTATTTTGAATTTTTTTCGTGTTATATACCTATACTACCTATATACACTATCACATAAGCGATTTTCAGACAGATACACTTTAAGACTAATTGTTAATAGGTACTTACCCCATTTTTTTGTGAATTAAATTTTATTGTATTGTGCAATTTTTGATGATTTACTTTTGACTACCTATACATAATTATACTGACATTTAATGGGGAATTATAAAACTGAAATTTGCATACCACAAAATGGTAAATGTGTTGAGACCTGGTCGAAAGACTATGGTAATACCATATTTTATTACACATGATTGGGCAAATAAATTATTTTATATTCCTAATTCTGTGTATTTGTAATGTCCATAAACTAATATTATATTTTATTCTAGATATTTAATATCACATTTCTCGTGTTGCTATTTTGTGACGGTCGCGTGGGAATTTGTTTATTAATTCATTGTATTTATGTTGCGTTTAATACAACGGGTAAATACTTAAATAATGTTGCTAAAAATCATGAGATTTCGGATTTCAATTAGTTTTTAAATTAATTCCATCATTTGAAATGTTCTTAAAGTTAAATGGGCTACCATTCAACTTTAGATGCCTGTTCAGGTCATCATCATGTCCTAGCATTATCCCGGTTGCCCTAGACTTAAGCTTAGGGCCCAGGGTCTGCTCACTGGTTCAACCAGATTGGACTGAATTACAGTTTCTACGTGGAGCGACTGCCGTCTGACTTCCGCAACCCAGAGGGAAACATCATTCTATGGTTAAATCAGCTATCAGTCTGTTAGAAGGCACTGACTTCCTAATAACGACTGCCATAGATGTTCATGACAGCCGGGACCAACGGCTTACCGTGCTTTCCGAGGCACGGAGCAAGCGATGATTACTCACTTATCTTCGAAAAGTCATAGGTGCGCCACCAGGGTTCGAACCCGAAACCCTCTGAATTTAAACGCCCTGGGCTATCGCGTTCAAGTATCATTAAAAAAAAACGATTGTTATTTTACAAATGTGTATGATTTTAATGATTCTTTCTGGTGAATATAAAATTACATGCAAAATGAAACACAGGACAGGAGCCTATTAGTGATGTCCAAAACTCAACCACAGAATAAGATCTAGAATTACTGTAAAGTATTCGAAAAGTGGTCGGGAGAAAAATAGTTAATTAAACCGCAATTTCCAATCAATAAAATCTTCTTTATTGTTTTATTTGTAATGTAAAATCGCATACATAGAGGTAAACAATACTACATAATAGTTAGTGTTCCTTCTTTAGAGGATCGTCGTATTGAGAGATCAAGATTTTCTTTACCATTTTATAAAAAGTCTTGTCGACACTCCATTTCTCTTGGAAAGTATTGGTCGGAGATGACCCCTGTCAAGTTCGCGTCTTAAAAGTTTGTTCAGTCTTTCTCTACGAGAAGTAAGTATACTGGAACTACATTTTTGTTTAGATCTTGTAATGAGTATAATATAAAGTTCACGTCAATTGTAATCATAATCATAAAAATTGTAATCATAATCATAATTCTTTATTGTTTCATTTGGTGTACAATTAGGTCTTAAAAATAATATTTTGTCTTCAAATGAACCCTGCAAGGGTATCACAATTTAAAATAGGAACACATTTCTTCCTTATATTATATATAGAAATTAAATACATTGTAAATTAAACAACCATATTGTATTCACAAGTTAATAAATAATATTAGTAAATAGTTATTTAGAAAGCATTTTCTTTTTTTAACGCTTTGTGTCCGTTACGTAATAAATAAATAAATAATAATAATAAATAAACACTCTCTTACAATCACACCAATTATTTAGTTCCAAGATAAGTATCACTAAGAACTTGTTATGGATACTAAAGAATGGATAAGCACAATTAAATACCTTTTTTTTGAATATATATACTTAATAATCATAATATACATTAGAAAACACCCAGATCAGAACAAATATTCATGTTCATGCACACAAAATTTGACCTGAGTGGGAATCGAACCCACGACCTCTGAAGTGAAGTGCAGGTATACTGACCTCTAATGGTAATGGTGGAAACTTTATTGCTATATGTATTGTATTCTAAGATAAGTATTATTATATAGTATGTTTCTCAATTAATAAATAATAAATAAATACCCTGACAGCTAGTTAATTCATAAAATTTTTCCATCTGGGTGCGGAGGTCGGACTGCAGTCGCTTCAAGTAATAACTAAAATTCATATAAATCTGGTCAGACCAGTAAGCAGATTCTGGGTCGTTAGCGGAAATCTAATACATGATTATGATTATGAGGATAAGCAAGGCCTTACGAAATAGGACTTTGACAAATTCTGACAAAGAATCCCGTTGCTTATATCTCTTAAGAAAAAATTTATCGAATTTTCATTTTGTGTGAACTGTTCTGATCCTGTTGAACTTAAAGACAATAAAGTATATCTTATTTTCATATATTAAGAGAGTTAATAATTTCAAATCTATAGGAAATAAAACTACATAACTATGGTATACCAAGTATATTTTATCGTATAAAAATGTTCTTAAGTCTTAAAATTTTTTTTTAAACATATAAAAATACAATTTGTAAAAATCTCTTAGAACTAATTAATTACATACATTGGTTAATGAGTTTAGTACAGTCACCGTCAGTTAGTCGGTAACGTCCAAAGCGCCATAAAGATCTAACATGTCTCTTTTATCAAGAGCGTTAGGTAGGGCTGCCATCACTAAAATTGTCGACGCCGGATAAACACGGCAAGAATCCCGGATACTCGCACCTTTCTATATATACTATAGGGGCCCAATTCGAAAATTTATGATTTTTTGGAAAAAGCGTTTAAAGATTTTTGAGCCCCTATATTTTCACAAAATTGATTATAACTAAATAATTGTATTTTCTGAGATGTACCCCTATTGTATTTAGGAAAGCAACGATTTGTGCGAAATATGATTATTTCCCCGGACCCCTCTAAAAAATGTTTTTTGCAACAAAACAAAACCATCGTTTAAAATAATAATTACTTGGTGAGTTATCAATTATCATCAATCAATTTAAATTTATTGTTTCTCTTTAAAAAAATTTTTTTTCGTTGACAACAAAAGGGTTCCGGTTTCTCCCGGACATTTTTAAATTCCCCTGCCGGACGGACCCCGGACTCCCTTGAAACTAGGAAAAAACCGGGGAATTTCTGACGGATGGCAGCCCTACCGTTAGGGCGCGTTCCGATGTATTATATATGATGGTGACTGTATATAATTAAATAAATTTAGTATCTAACTCAAATACAAAGAAAGTTCCAATTGGTCGATATGTTCTGTTCCGATAGATACATCGGGCAAATCATCCTAAGCCTGGGCGTTTCATGAAATGTCGCTTATTAAAGAATTAAAAAATAAGAAGAAGTACACGTTGCTGACCCTTTAAACTTTCCTTTAACCCTTCAAGCCTTATTCCAGAGCCCCAATTTTTTGGGAAAACATAATACGAATACACCCAGACCAAAAATATAATTCCTATTCATGCATACATCTATCGCAGCTTTCTTACTATATAGGGGTACCTACATCTAAAAAAAAAAATTTTGTAATGATCGATTTTGTTAGAATATCCCCTATATTCAAAAACTTTAAACGCGTTTTCCTAAAAATCATGATTGTCGAATTGGGACCATATAGTATGAAAGATGCGATATGTCAAGTGTGAAACTTGATTCCACAATTAGTGCGTGTGTATACCTCCACTAAAAATCAAAAACTTAGTACCTATCATGCAAAATAAACTCCTATTTTATTCTACTAATTAATTATTTTTTTACCTACTTATACCCTAATATTTCATAACAATATCATATAATTTTGAAAAGGAAGACAGTTTTTGTAAGTTCTATAAATTTAACATAACAAATATACATTTCCACAAAAACTTCACTTTTTATCACAACAAGCGCATAAAAAAATTATCAATATACTTTTAATATGTAAATAAACATTCTGTAAGTCTTTTTAGACCAAACAATTTCGCTTATGACATACTAACATAAATGTTGTAAATGTTTGAGATGCAGATGAGTGATCGTTACAATTATATATTCTATGTAAGTAATATTATTACTTCGTTAGTTGTTATTTTACTGTATTGCTATTTGTTACTGTGTGTACAGGGGGATCCTACCATCATCTCAGGAGTTAAAGCCAACCTTACCTGTAAGTGGTATACCTTCCAATTAACCGACGAGGCTCTGGCAAACATAGAAGTTGCCGCTAAGCGGCAAAAGGTTCGCCAATATTATTATAATTAATATAACTTTTGTCCTTTGTCAGAATCAAACTTATACAACACTTATATATTTATATAATAAGGTTAACAATAGTTAATTATGATTCCTAATTTAATTGCTGTAATGTAAATATTACTATAAGTTTAAGGCACAATATGTCGAATTTTGCATTTTACTTTCAGTTATTCTATTTTTAGTTATCAATCAGCTATACCTTCCAATGCAATGCGAATAAGTTTCAGTCACAATTAGTATTTTAATAACAATTAAGATAATTTAATAACAAACATGGTGACGCTGACATGCTATAGATTCTTTACTTAGACAATTACTGTAAATATTGTATCTCTTTTTTGCTGTTAACAGCATACTGTAAGTATGTAAAAGTTATTTCTCATAAAAAAATTATAACCTAAGTTATCCGTTTTAAGTCTATGATTGCCAAGTGAGCGACAAACAATGGGTTTTCTATTGTCTGGGACCACCGCTGTTCCACATGATAAGGACAACTAGTCTTTTAATAATAAGTACTATTATATTATTATTATTTGTATAATTTGTAATCAATTTCGTTGAATTTAATTGCACATCATTTTTGTCACATCTCATTTATTTTAATTGATTCTGTTATTTTTATTTTTTGTAAATTAATGTGTGCTCTATATCGACAATGTTGTGTACGCCTGTTATCGGTTTTCATGTGAGTCCGGAACCTATACCTTTACTAAATGTTTAAAGTATGCATGTGAACTTGTTGGTGTACCTATTTAAATGAATAATAATAAATAAGTACTTCATATACCAAAAGAAACAGATATATAGATAGCTTATTGGCAATAAAGTCAGTATAGCTTATTTAGGGTATGGTATCTTAACTAGTGCTAGTGTGGGTGAGGATCTAGGCACCTCTCACAATTTGACATTTTTCATCTACAGATCTCTGTGCTATATCATTGCCAACACATAACATATAGCACCTTCCGTGAGACAAGGGCATAATTGTCAAAAATTGTGAAAATTACTTAGGTAAGTATGCAAAAGTGTTTAAAAAATGCCTTTTCAACTGGTGGGACAAATACACCATAATGTATAGTTACTTCATATACCTACAGGAGAATTACTTTATAGAGTAATATTGCATAAACAACATTGCATTGAGCGCAAAAAAAAAATTGTTGCAAATATTGCAATTATGCCCTTATCATACTGAAGGTGCGATATATGGGTGTGACATTAAGTATTGTTTAGCTCATTTGCTAAAAAGTCATTTGCCAAGAATATTTTTCTTATTTTTATAATTCTTTTGTTTAAATTTTCCACATATATGATTCATTAGTTGGTAATGCCTATTAAAACTTTGTTTGCAATTGTCACATAGAAATTTACGTATTTTTAAATGTCTCTCTCTTATGTGGTTAATAATACTCTTCTTTAACATATTCTTGTTACAATAATTGCAGATAGCGTTAGAGTAGTTTGAATAATTGTTTTTGAGAGCCAGAGTTGAATCTAAAAATTTATTCAAGATTATTCTTTTATTAATAAGCTTTTCAGGAGTATAATTACTTTTTGTTTTTAATTTCTTAATAGATATAACGTTGTTATTGACTTTAGTCATTTGCACTAAGACATTTGTTTTGTTAACTTCTTCAATCCAGGTTTCATTAACTTCTCGCTTATCCAAATGCTGGTGATTTTGATGCAAATTGAAATGCTCTTTACGTATATGGTGTTTTAATAAGCGCTCTTCACAATATTTCGCGCCGCATGCCAAACAGTTGAAAGGATCTATGTTCAAATCGTCATGAACTCTAAAATGCCTGATTAAATTCAATTTTGCACAAAAACTTCGGCCGCAATAGTCACATATATAAGAACTCCTTTCTACTTTACCGAGATGTACTGCTATATGCTTGTTATAAACATCAGGCCTGAAAAACTCTTTGGAGCAGTAGGTACACCTAAAACGAGGTTCTATAGCTTGGTGACCATACAAGTGACTTTTGAAGTGATAGGCATTGCCGAGTATAGTTTTGTAGCAAATGTGACATTGTTTTTCTCTTTTACTGGGTTTCCTATTCGAATGTTGCCCCATCACGATGAAAATTTAAAACTAACAGAAACTTAAATTAAATAGAAAACAAAAAAGAAACAAACAAACAAAAAATTCACATCACATGTTTATAAATGGTTGACTAATTGACTCTGTCACTGTCAGACAGAACAGACGTGATGGACTGGACAGACAGTGACAGTAGTTAGTTTTTTTCGTTTAGACTCGCACGATTAGAGTATTGGTCAGTCTCATGTAATTTTATAAATCAAGTTGTTTGCCTAAAAATAACTCAAAAGTTGTTTTTAAAGTAATACTTCATAATGCCTAATGGCAAGCAGTCGATGAAGTCAAAAAAAATGGTTGCCTGTAAAGTCGTTTTTACGGGCGAAGATTTTACGTGACAACGTCTTTTTCTCGGTAGAATATTTATTGATATGAATATAATTAAATTGCACAATAGGAACAAGGAATTGAATGAAAATAAGAATTGCACAAATTTTAACTATAGAAATATATTTTGTTTACTAAAACATTGTACACTAGTGCTGCGCGCGCGGCAGACCGATCATAGTTGAGTGGGAGAGAGACGCAAGGCATTCGCCGGGCCTCTCTCTCGTTCGGTGACTCATCGTAACGTTACCGAGCGTTACACTTTTTCATAAGTGACTCCCAGCCGCAACCTAATTTAAGACGTTGTCACGTCAAAAATTAAAATGCCTTCACATCGGATGACTCTCCGTAGTCATTCCGGTAGAAGACTTTGTAGATGCAATGTCCCTACGTACCTGAAGGCCTGCTTTAACCTATATCCTGATACTAACAAGACCATGAAGTTTTGGCGCAAACGCGAAAAAACACATTGAGGCATTCTTTCTCATTTCATTTTTTTTCCTTGAAATAATGGCTTCGTGCGGTTTGCACATTTAGCCAGTGTCAACTAAGAGATATATTAATAACATAAAAATTATAGTAAATGAGGATGAGTGGTGATAAAGATGATAAATGGTAAATTAGATGCCCTCCCCTAAACCCCCTTGAGTCCTCAGTAAAGATGTGGGTCTATTCTGAGATCTCACATGGACTTCTTGAGAGAATTAGAAAAGTTATGATGCACTGTTTTGTTTCATTTATCAACACTCATGTACGTTCACAAACACTTAACGGTTAATAATCCACAGTTATTACACATTAATGTTCGAAATATCACAAATTTTAGAAAATAAAACAAAACTACAATCATGACGCTTCACTTTCCTCCTCTCATTTCATTATGCTTTTATTTCTTGATTATGATACCGCTCATATCTCTTTCATTGTAGTTAAAAATTTATTGAACTTCCATTTTGTTTTTTAAATTTTGCGTAACTAAATGGTTCTGTTGATCTTAAAGACAATAAAGTAAATTTTATTAAGGTATTAAGTATTAACTTTTTACTGTCTCAAACTGGTGATAATATGAGTTTTCATGTGTAATCATTATCATCATGATCAGCCCATAAGCGTCCATTGCTGAATATAGGCCTTCCTCATCAGATTCTAATGTGACCGATCGCAGGATGCCTACATCCAACGTGATCCTGCAACTCTTATCAGGTCGTCCGTCTATCTTGCAGGTGGACGGATGACGCTTCGTTTCCTATCAAAGGGCCTCCATTCCAGACCTTCCTAGTGTAATTATGGTAAATTTTCAGACAAAACTGCGACGATAACGTTCAATAGTGACATTCCGTGTTTTTCCAAAAACTCCATGGGAGCCTGTGAAGTCGGATTTCCTCTAAACGACATTTGGCAATTAAAAAACTGAAGTGGCAGTGGTCGGGACACACAGCACTAAAAACCTACGACCGATGGGGTGACGGTTCTCCAATGGCGATCGCGTGCCACCCGATGGACCGATGATTTTGTCAAGGCGGCGGAAAGCCAATGGATGCAGGCGACTCAGGATCGCTCAATGTGGAAATCTATTGGGGAGGCCTGTGTTCAGCAGCTATTTGTATCAAAACCAAAATCAGGTTAATATGAGCCCTGGTATTCCCTATTTTTCTATATGGAGTGGAAACATGGACGATCTAAGCCCGAGAACGACAAAGGATCGATGCATTCGAGATGTGGTGCTGGAGGCGCTTACTTAGAATACTTTGGACTTCAAAACGCACCAATGTCTCCATCTTGAGTCAACTCAAAATAAAAACCTGCTTGTCGACCATATGCCAACAACGTATTTTTTCGTACTTTGGCCACGTAGCGCGGAGAGGCGATGAAAGCCTGGAAAAACTGATTGTCGTTGGAAACACAGAAGGCAAACGATCGCGTGGTCGTGCACCAACCAGATGGAACGATCAAGTGAAAGACTCATTGTCCTCCAAATTCTACGCGGTCGTGAAAGACGCGCTGGATCGGAACCGGTTGAAGCAGATCATCCGCTCCAGATGTTACTCCGATGCTATCCACGATCCTCAGACATGAGGGACCGACTATAGAGAGAGAGAGAGATGTTCAGCAGAGGACGTCATATGGCTGATATGATGATAAAATAAAAAACATTGACTAATTTAATATACGTTTATTATCTAATATAAATAGTGCTTAAGGGATAAGGGGCAATAAAGGAAAAAAGGATGCAGAGGGGAGCTCACGACCCTCAGCACTGAGGTGTATGACGCAAGGAGGAGGAAGGGTTTAAAATGTTGGGATGGATGAGAGGAGTAATGCAAAAAATGAGGCGAGTTAGTTAGAGACTTTCACAAGAGACCAGACTTAACACTTTACACGTCCAAAAGTATTTCCATTTTTAAGAAGGCATTAAAGGAACACTTTCTTGCTGCCTGCTAGCTGTACCTTTTTGTCTAATCGTTTAATTTTAGTATGTTATTGTTTGATTTTAATGTAAATAGTTTTATTTTACTTTGTTTTGTTACGTATTTTTTGCACGTGCCTACTTTGTATTTGTTTTTTCCTTTTTTCGGTCTGCTGGAAGAAATTCCTTTTAGGGATAAGCAGTGCCGTTGTACATGTCTTCCATAACTTCTATCTTTGTGTATGTTCCTTATGTGCATAAATTGTTAAATAAATAAATTAATGATTTAGATTTTTTTACTTTGATTTTGACTTTCGACTTAGGAATAAATATTTTAGATGTATGTAAGTATCTAGTTATAATCCGCTGCATATAAGTTGAACAATGACCCTGAATGAGCAGTAACACATTATCCGGTCTCAATCGAAGTGCGACGTGGGGGGTGCAAGCAATTATAGCAACGTGTCAATCATTCAGTCCCTTTCTTTCTTTTGTCTACCGTGCCGCTTGCCGTGTGGTACCGGCCCAGAATAGTGTCACACCCTCTCAGCTCACGGGGAGTAAGTCGATGATGGACAGAAGCGTCATCATGCGTACTAGCCTGAACTGCGATCACCAATTAATTTGCCCAGCGTGGTGATTTTAGGCCAATACCCCTAATAGGCAATACCCCCAATAGGCCAATAGGCCAATACCCCTAATAGGGTATTATATACTAGTACGCAGGATCCCGCTACTTGTTTGGCTAAAGATCCTAGAGCCAAACTAACCAGGCACTACACCGAAGACTTCCCGGACGTCAGCCTATACGAGATTAGGATGGCCCTGAAACAGCTGAAGAACAACAAGGCACCGGGTGAAGACGGGATGACAGCAGAGCTTCTGAGAGCGGGTGGTACACCGGTACTAAAGGTACTTCAGAGGCTCTTTAACACCGTCATCCTCGAGGGACGTACGCCACAGGCGTGGGCCAGTGGCGTGGTTGTACTTTTCTTCAAAAAAGGTGACAAATCTCTTTTGAAGAATTATAGGCCAATCACGCTACTGAGCCACGTCTATAAGTTGTTTTCACGGGTCATCACGAACCGTCTCGGTCATAGGTTTGACGACTTCCAGCCTCCCGAACAAGCCGGTTTCCGAAAAGGCTTTTCAACCATGGACCACATACATACGCTGCGGCAGGTTATATAGAAGACCGAGGAGTATAACCAGCCACTTTGCTTAGCGTTTGTGGACTATGAAAAGGCCTTCGATTCGATCGAGACTTGGGCAGTGTTTCAGTCCCTGCAGCGATGCCGCATTGACCATCGGTATATTGAAGTGTTGAGAAGTTTATACAAAAACGCCACCATGTCCGTACGCGTACTAGACCAGCACACGAATCCTATCCTCCTGCGGAAGGGCGTGAGACAGGGAGATGTCATATCTCCGAAACTGTTCACTGCTGCCCTGGAGGATGTTTTCAAAATGCTGGACTGGGGAAACTACGGCATCAACATAAATGGCGAGTATATGTCTCACCTTCGATTTGCCGACGATATAGTGGTCATAGCGGAGTCGCTTGTGGATCTGGGCACAATGCTCGAAGACCTCGACAGAGCTTCCCAAAGGGTAGGTCTCAAAATGAACATGGACAAGACGAAAATTATGTCTAATGTCCATGTCAAGCCTACCCCAATAATTATTGGAGGCTCGGCTCTCGAAGTTGTCGACGAATATGTATACCTGGGACAAAAAGTCCAAATGGGTAGGTCCAACTTCGAGAAAGAGGTCAATCGTCGAATCCAGCTCGGTTGGGCTGCGTTCGGGAAACTGCGCTATATCTTCTCGTCAAAAATACCTCAGTGTCTTAAGACGAAAGTCTTTAACCAGTGTGTGTTGCCAGTGATGACGTACGGTACTGAGACTTGGTGCCTGACTATGGGCCTCATTAGAAAGCTCAAAGTCGCTCAGCGTGCAATGGAGAGAGCTATGCTCGGAGTGTCCCTACGTGATCGAATCAGAAATGAGGAAATCCGTAGGAGGACTGGAGTGACCGACATAGCGAGGCGAGTTTGCAGGCTGAAGTGGCAATGGGCGGGGCACATAGCTCGAAGAACCGACGACCGATGGGGCGTCAAGGTTCTGCAATGGCGACCGCGAACCGGTAAACGTAGTAGAGGACGGCCTCCCACGCGATGGACCGATGATCTGGTCAAGGCGGCGGGAAGCCGATGGATGCAGGCGACTCAGGATCGCTCAATGTGGAAATCTATTGGGGAGGCCTATGTTCAGCAGTGGACGTCAGATGGCTGAGATGATGATGATGATGATGACCCCTAATAGGACGTAATCTATTGAGTTGGCCAATGTTCAGCAGTGGCTGATAAAATGACGAAACCTGATAACCGCCATGTTTGTTCAACTTACGGGCCGCCGACTATATCAAGTATCGAAGAGTCAATGACAAAGGTGAATGCAAGAAAAGACACGTTAATCCGTACACACCACACATATCAACTCCAAAAAGAATATTTAGTATGTAAGTTTCAATTGTTTTCTTTTATTTTTTCAAATCTTATGACTTTTTAGTAACGCTACGTGTTGTTTGAAAATTAGCGCAACAATGGCAATCATTTTGATTGCCATAGCTGCATTAAGCAGTGCCATTTGTGCACAAATATGTGTGCAAACATTAATAATGAATTGTCTAATCTGAACGTGAAGTGTAAGCTTATGGCAACCCTAAGTGGGTTTGGGCCGAAGAAACCTAAGCTGGGGTGCAAAGAACGGTCGGGGAAAGAAAGAGTGGGGTCGGAGCCAAACCTGCTGGGGTTGTGGGAAAGCTCGAAAGGGTTACCGCGGCTCCTGATCAAAATTGTCCAAATACTGACACACCCTTTAACTCACCCACTGCGTAAGACAGTCATTAGATTATTGTCTATCCAAAAAAGGGTACAAATTGACGAAACCGCGGTAACCCTTTTTTTTTTTTTTTTTTTTTTTTTATTATCGTCTGTAAAAAAAATGCTGCTTACGCACTGTCTCCCGGCCAAAAGGGGGAGACCGGGAGGGGGTGTGGGGCTCACTGCGGCCGACACGACCACCGCAGTCCTACCCACTAAAAAAACTTCAGACGACGCCCACCGCTGTTGAAAAGGGGCGAGGCACCAGTGCCCGGGTTTGTAGCTTCTGGAACCCCGCCCGCGGCCAACGTCCCCCGGATCAGAACCGGGGAGACCTCCTCAGGAAGGCGCAATTTGCAGCGCCCCCCCTACCTCCTTGTGCGGCCATGGCGTAACTGGCCGACTTCGGGGGGGGTCTATGGCGAGACGGAAGGGGCCCCCTGCCCCCGCCGCCTAAGACCCCCCGGGCGCTGCCTGACGGGCCCTCCTGGCCCGCCCGCTGCGCCAACGGCGTAGCCGGAGAGAGAGCGGATCCCGCTCCCTCTCCCGCTCCGCGGCCTCCTTCTGCGACATCACCACTTCGCAGAAGGAGGCCATCGCCTCCCACGCCGTCTCGCTGTCGACCATCTTTTGCATGATGGTCGGCAGCGAGAGAGCCACTCCACCCAGGGCCGCGGCTAACGTCGACCGCGGCCCAGCCCACGCAGGGCACGCCACCAAAGTGTGCTGCGCATCATCCATCGCGCAGTCACAGTGGTGGCAACACCGGGTCGACTCCCCCCCGGCGACGTCGCACAGATACTTCCCAAAGCACCCGTGCCCGGAAAGTACCTGTGTGAGCCGGAAAGTCATCGACCCCCACCGACGGCCGACCCATCGCTCCAAGATGGGCCCGACCGCCTCGAGGATACGGCGCCTCGTTCCTTCGGCACGTAGTTCGGCGCTCCTGTGTAGCTGCCGCCGCCATGCGCCCAGAGCCTGTGTCTGAGCGTCTCGACGCCACCGCACTACAGTGTCCGGTGTGGGGCGGAGACCCTGGCTCCGGGAAACCGCGGTAACCCTAACCTAACCTAACCGTCTTTCGTGAGCTCGTCCTGAGGCGAGACGATTATGTTAATCGCTCGTGCGGGCGCTGCAGTGACAGTGCATTGAGTACCCCGTACCGGATAGATTTATTGGCATGTTCACTAGACGAATTCGCAAAAGAAGCACAATTGCTTCTGCAGTAGATAATAATGTAATAATGTAATGATTAGTAGATAAAAATGATGTGAAAGTTTTTAGTTAAGTATTTATTGTAAACTTAGCTATTCTATCGTATTAGGTTTGGGGCCTGTAAAGATAGTTATAAGTTTTATGGTTGAATAAATAAATAAATGTTACGTTTCTTATTAGTGTGCGTTGTAATTCAGAGTTTTATATAAAATATACTGAATAGTTTGATTTTGATTGTTGATTCGGTGACAATCCATTTTGGAACTGATATTTGTGCTATGATCCTGAATTGAGAGTACGGCAAGAGGATGATTACTGAATGTTGAGTGTTATCCTTTTGAATGTGACTTTGACACAGCATATTTGTATCTGTACAATGTCTTATCATTATTATCGGACAATGTGGATTTGGATAATTCGCCAGGTGTTGTCGCCAGGTCCCCAACTGTTGACATTATCTGCAAAATATACAAATTATTTAATCAATCAGTAAAATTATTTTGTCAGCATCAAAAAGCATTTCGCCGAGAGGGGAGTGTGAGCCTCACTGCCGGCACTCCCACCCACTGAAAATTCTTTACAAAATTGTTGACCAAAAGGGCGAGGGGCCAGTGTTGCTGGATACAGGCCTTTCTTTTTGTTGTACGTTGGTAACATAATGCATTTACGCACCGCTTTCCGGCCAAACGGGGCCGAAAGAGGGTGTAGGACTCACCACCGGCAGACGCGACAGCCAGCAGTAATACCCACTAAAAATCTTCCGACGACGCCCGCCGCTTGTTGAGAAAAAGGCGGATGCCAGTACCTGGGTTGCAGCGTCTGACACCCCGCCTGCGGCCAACGTCCCTCGAACCAAAACCGGGAAGACCTTCTCAGAGGGGCGCGGTGAACGCGCCCCATAAACCATAACGTGTGTGGCCGACTTCTCGGAGGGTCTATGGTTAGACAGCAGGGGCCCCCTGCCCCCGCTGCCTAAGACCCTCCTGGCGCTGCTTGATGGGCCCTTCTGTCAGGCCCGCTGTGCCCTCTACAGGTCCCGTTTAGTTTCCCCCCCGGTAATCAGTACTAAGGGCATCCAAAGTCGCCAATCTCTGGGTGTCACCTTTTCCCTAGCGCCCTCTGCACCCTACCGGGAGATATTAAGCCCCACTACCACGAAAAGGTGGAGACCAGTCGGGGGGAAGCTGGATATAGGCCTTTTTTATTTTTTTTAATATCGTCTGAAAAAAAATGCTGCGTACGCACTGTCTCCCGGTCAAAAGGGAGAGACTGGGAGGGGGTGTGGGACTCACTGCGGCAGACGCGACTATCGCAGTCCTACCCACTAAAAAACTTCAGACGACGCCCACCGCTGTTGAAAAGGGGCGAGGCACCAGTGCCTGGGTTTATAGCTTCTGGTACCCCGCCCGCGGCCAACGTCCCCCGGATTAGAACCGGGGAGACCTCCTCAGGGAGGCGCAATGTGCAGCGCCCCCCCTACCTCTATGTGCGGCCATGGCGTAACTGGCCGACTTCGGGGGGGTCTATGGCGAGACGGAAGGGGCCCCCTGCCCCGCCGCCCAAGACCCCCCGGGCGCTGGGCTTGATATAGGCCTCCCCCAACGAGCGCCTACCATCCCAGTCCTCTGTAGACCGCATCCATTCGGTACGATACCTGTGCTGCCTATCTCAACTCATCGATCTACCTTACTGCTAGTGCTACACTACGTTTGCCCAAAGTCCAGTACGAGCGGGCTTTAACGTTCATCAGTCCGTGGAGATATGACTGGACCTACTTGCACTTCAGCATGCTAATCCGATGCGCGATATCGGTAACGTTTCTCTGACTTCATTACGACTTCTATTCGCCAGAAAAACTTCGAGCAATATGAGCTTTATCCCACGCTGAGCAACTTTTTACTTGTGAATCAGCCTTACGCACTGCCTTCTGGCCAAAGGGGGACCGAAAGGGGGTGTGGGGCTCACCACCCGCTGCCTAAGACCCTCCTGGCGCTGCTTGACGGGCCCACCTGGCCCGCCCGCTGTGCCCTCCACAGGTCTCTCTTAGTTTTCCCCCCGGTAGTCAGTACTAAGGGCAAATTTCAGTTATTTCACGGAGCGACTGCCGTCTGAACTCCGCAACATCTGGATTGCGGAGTTCAGACGATAAGACGGAAAAGAGGGAAACATCTTTCTATGTTTAAGGTAGCTTTCAGGACTTCAAAAAAGCACTTTAAGGCACGGCAAGGACAGCTGAGTCCACCAGCTAAACATGCTTTCGCAGACACGAAGCGAGCAATTGCTACACCGCTATATCTCTTACAATCTTACCTCATGTTTATGTTCTGTGGTTGGTGAAAGGTCATCATTATCGGCATTTGGGATCCTGGTAGATTCCACATAGTTATCTACATGGATCATGTGCTTAAATAAATCATGGAACACTTTCCTGTGAAAAAAAAGGTTTAATCAGCATCCTCCTGTTCATATTCTGTTTGACTACTGATATGGCGTGGAGGTCAGTATACCTACGCTTCACTCCAGATGTCGTGGGTTCGATTCCCACACAGGACAAATCTTTGTGTGCATGGACATGAATATTTGTTCTGGTCTGGGTGTTTTCCTATATATATTACGTATTTATTTACAGAAAAAAGGATGTAAGTATGTTTATCCGTTGTTTAGTATCCATAACACAAGTTCATAATGATACTTATCTTGGAACTAAATAATTGGTGTAATTGTTGTCCGAGGGTGCCGTAGATAGCGACTAAGGGAATAAATAGTACTTTTGCGTTTCGTAGGGCAAGTAGAGGCGTTACTCCCAGATGTCATTCAACTTGATTGTCATTAAGACAAGTCGGAGGTTGTATTTAGCGGCTTGAAAAATTCTAACAGCATGACACCATGGACCTTTCTCCGCTAATTGCTGATTCGAGAGAGGAGACCTGTTCTCAAGAGTTTCACTTAAGTGCAGAGATAATGATGAAGAATGACTTTTTTTTTGGATAGAAAATTATCACATACAGCCTCCACCTGTGGATGGAGAGAATCCAAATTTCACTGATTAAAACCTATGTTTGCACTTCTTCTTCCATTTAAATAATGGCTTCGTGCGTCTAGCACATTTAGCCAGTGTCAAGTAAGTGATATATTAATAACATATAATTCATAGTACATGAAAATGAGTGGTGATAAAGATGATAATTGGTAAATGAGATGCCCTCCCCTAAACCCCTTGAGTCCTCAGTAAAGATGTAGGACTATACTGAGATCTCACATGGACTCCTTGAGAGAAATTGAAAAGTTATGTTGCACTGTTTTGTTTGATTTAAAATGTGCTAGACGCACGAAGTCATTATTTAAAAGAAAAAAAAACCTTCCTATACATGCCCGTCGGGTAAGTCGGCGGTTTATGAAGGGCGCGGACGAAGCCGCACGCTGCCACTAGTTAATGTAAAGATTAAAAAGTTTGACTTACCCAGCCATTTCAAAAGCCATATCTTTGAACATATTCCTCTCCTTCACAGTCAGATGTCTGTGCAGAGATTGGTAATTGTCTAGCCTTTCTATCGGTGATGGTGTATTTTCCACATTTGTCTGTCGGAAATAGGGTTTGCCAAGAAGAGCCATTGGAGTAACCTGATTGGAATAACCTATTCGAAGTAGAAGGGTCCTGGAGAAGAAAGTGTTTTTATTGTTACGAGCTGAAACGATAGACTTTTCTTTTTTTTCTTTTTCAAATTAGCTTAGTGCTTTTCGCACCAATAAATTTCCACCTTAAGCGATCCTTAGTCGCCTGCATCCATTGACTTCCCGCCGTTTTGACCAGATCATCGGTACATCTCCACGGTCATTTGAGAACCTTAACGCCCCATCGGTCGTCGGTTCTTCGAGCTATGTGCCCCGCCCATAGCTACTTCAGCCTGCAAACTCGCCTCGCTATGTCTGTCACTCCAATCTTCCTACGGATTTCTTCATATCTGATTCGATCACTAGGGACACTCCGAGCATAGCTCTCTCCATTGCACGTTGAGAGACTTTGAGCTTTCTTATAAGGCCCATAGTCAGTCAATTACTGGCAACACACACTGGTCAAAGACTTTCGTCTTAAGACATTGATTTTATCAAATAAAAGTGACAGCACTAGTTTTAAACCTGGTCTAACTTTAGATCTTATTTTGTAAAAAGCCTCTTAGTGTTAAAGATAGATAGATAAAACGTTTATTGACGTGACAACGTCTTATAAATTGGTTTGCCGGGTGACACTTCAAGAAACTGCGTTACGCTCCGCTCACGTTATGCGATCACAATGAGAGCGAGTGAGAGGCACGCGTCACCTCCACTCGGGCATGGTTAGCCCGCCTAAGAGCGAGAGAGACAGACATAAAAAGTGAAAGGCACGCGTCCCTTCCACTCGAGCACAGTTAGCCCCCCTAAGAGCGAGAGATTCTTTGTATAAACTAATGTTTTAAATATAATTCTTTGTATAAATAAATGTTTTAAATTGTTACTATTATTTTATCCTTCTTCCTAGTATACGAATGAATATTCACATTAAAATTATTTTACCACAGAAAGTCGTTGTCACGTAAAACTTTCGCCCGTATACCGACTTTACAGGCAACCAATTTTTTTTTCCTTTAAATAATGAAAGTTACATAAAAACATATCCCACAAAACCGTTTGACTGGTTTGTCTGTGGTTCACATAGTCTCTTTTGTACTAATTACAACTAATTATATAAATTATGACGACCGATATGGCGTGGAGTTCAGTATACCTGCACTTCACTCATGAGGTCGTGGGTTCAATTCCCACACAGGACAAATCTTGAACGTGAATATTTGTTCTGTTCTGGGTGTTTTCCTATGTATATACAAAAAAAAGTATGTAAGTATGTTTATCCGTTGTTTAGTATCCATAACACAAGATCTTAATGATACTTATCTTGGCACTAAATAATTGGTGTAATTGTCAGAAAATATTTATTTATTATTATTTATTTAAATAAATAACTAACAATTTTTCACATACACCAATATAATGTTTTATAAGGGAGGAGAAACAAGGATCTTAGTTACACAGGACCGTTTTGGGCGGGATGTAGAAGGCAGCTGGGGGCTTATACTCACTTATCAGCCTTTTCGCCATCTTGTTTTTCTTCTTTTTTACCAATCAGCATCTCTTTTGCTTTTTCTTTATAATTCACGGTATGTATTGCCAAAACTTGGTAGCATATTTCGTGAAAGTCTTCATTCAATTCAAACATCTGTAAATATTTCATCATAATATCATCAAAAGATTACAAACTTTTTGTTGACTTCTTGGCGGGAAAGTGAAGCGTCATGCCTGCAGTTTTGTTTTATTTAGTAGAATTTGTGATATTTCGAACGATAATGTGTAATAACGGTGGATTATTAACCGTTAAGTGTTCGTGAATGTAGATGAGTGTTAATAAATGAAACAAAACAGTGCAACATCACTTTTCAAATTCTCTCAAGAAGTCCATATGAGATCTTGGTATAGTCCCACATCTATACTGAAGACTCAAGGGGTTTAGGAGGAGGGCATCCCATTTACCATTTATCATCTTTATCACCACTCATTTTTATGTACTATAATTTATTTGTTTAAAATATATCTCTTACTTGACACTGGCTAAATTTGCAAACCGCACGAAGACATTATTTAAAAGAAAAAATAACTTTGTCTTCTTTAACGATAAATTAATACAAAAGTGTTTTGGCGCCAACGCTGCAAAATTTTATTTTACTAAACTAGTGTAAATTTCAGTTAATATGTACTTGACGGTCCCTTCTGGCCCGCCCGCTGCGCTCTCCACAGGTCCCTCTTAGTTTCCTCCCCGATAGTCAGTACTAAGGGCATTCAGAGTCGCCGATCTCTGGGTGTTATCTTTTCCCGGCCTCCGGGAGGTACTCAGCCTCCCCACCACGCTAAGGTGGAGACCTTTTCGGGGGGGCCTAAGCTTAAGTCTAGGGCAACCAGGTAAATGGGAAAAGGCAGTGCACCAGGAGGGTCATAGGCAGCGGGGGCAGGAGGCTTCTGCTGTCTCACCATAGACCCTCCTAGAAGTCGGCCACATACGCTCTGGTCGCACAGGGAGGTAGGAGGGGCGCGTCCACTGCGCCTCTCTGAGGAGGTCCTCCCGGTGATGGTCTGGGGGACGGTGGCCGCAGGCATCAGACGCTACAACTCAGTTACTGGCCCCCGCCTCTTTCTCAACAAGCGGCGGGCGTCGTCGGAAGACTTTTAGTGGGTATTACTGCTGGCAGTCGGGTCTGCCTGTGGTGAGGAAAGCAGTGCGTAAATGCATTTGTTGCCGACGTAAAACAAAAAAAGACTTAAGCTTAGTGCCCAGAGTCTGTCCTCTGATTCAACCAGATTTGGCTGAAATTCAGTTATTACATGGAGTGACTGCTGTCTAACATCCGCAATCCAGAGGGAAACATCATTGTATGGTTAAACCAGCTGTCAGGATATTAAAAGGAACTGTCTTCCTATTAACGACTGCCATTGATGTTCATGTTGCGATGAGTATAGTAAGAAAAAATTAGATTGCTATCCAAAAGTATACCTTATCCTCTAATATTTTAAGATAGTCGGGACTCCTTCGAAATCTGGCCAACACTCCCTGAAGACTCTCACCATACAGTTTAATTGATTCTTCCTCTATATTATATTTTCTGCTAGTATATGCTTCTCGTACCAAAACTGAAACTGTAAAACATTATACTGTAATGTATATGTGTAAAAGTGAATGTAGGTATGGAGGAGAAACTTGAAAGCAACATTAATAATGCTGTGGGTGTTCGGGATCCTTCCAAGATTGTAAGACCCCAAGCCAACCTCACCTGCAAGTGGTGCACCTGCCGATCAACGAACGATGCTCTGGCAATCACAAATGATATGTTCTAGTGTATCATCCTTTTACGAACTAAACGTCGAGCACGCTCGCCTCTATGTTATAAACCAACGAGCATATTGGTGTAACATTTCGTCGAGCGTATTGGTGTAACATTTCGTCGAGCCGCGAGTGAGGGCGATGCGCGGTTGCGGGGTGACGCGGAGGGAGAGGGACGAAAGACGCACACGGTCCTTTACCCGTAAAATAACGCCGAGCATTCGCAGGAACGTTACATTACATGGAAATGCTTTGGAAACTGAGCTTTTGCCTTTATTGTACCATTCTTAAGAACTTTACGTTACACAGAAATGTTTCAGAAAATGTTGTAGTCTATACCTACCTTAAGAGTCCAAGCCTGCAGGGTTTGCGGACTGTTAGAAAGGGTTACCGCGGCCACGGGACAAAGGAATAAAGAAGGAATATGAATGATTTTTAGTTAGCTAAAGTCCGATAAACCCTTCGTCTTAACCCTTGGATGAAAGTATGTGATGTGTTGGTAAATTTAAAAGAATTTACCTGTGTAACAAAACAGCAGAAGCAGAGAATTCATTGTAATTCTCAAAACATACTGTAAAACAATAACATAAAACAATAATACTTATTGTGCAATAAATAAAAGTTAATAAAAACATTTATGTACGTACGTTAGATTTGCGGTGTACTTTTCAGATTTTTCTTTATTATAAATTTATTGCAGTAAATTTTAAGTTATGGCAAGAAGGTAGCCAATTAATAAATAATTTCCAACCATTACCCAAATTCCCTATTTAGTTTGAAGATAAGTATCATTAAGAACTTGTGTTATGAATACTAAATAACGGATAAAAATACTTGAATACATTTTCTTATTTTATAAAAACATACTTAAAATACATAGAAAACACCCAGACCAGAACAAGTATTCATGTTCGTGCACACAAAGATTTGATCTGAGTGGGAATCGAACACAAGACCTCAGGATCGTAGTGCGGGATACTGGCTCCTCCAAGCCATATCGGTCTTCAAATAGGGTAATAAGGTATTTATGCACTTTTAGGAAGACTTTTAACGGTTTCAAATGATGCCAACGCCTTCCTTCCATGATGGCACCTCTTGTCATCAGCAGATAATTCATCTTCGCACATTAGAAGTGACCTGAATGAATTTATTGATAATGGCAATGTGGGTTAAATGTTTAATATATTATTTTTTTAAATATTTTAAGTGACATTTTATTGTGAATTATTGTTAATTAATTAGAATAATCTTTCTTTTTTTTTTGGGCCACTTTAATAATTTGACATTTGTATTTGCATGTAATTTGTATAATAAAATTGTTCCACACAATGTATATTATACATTATTGTATATTATACATTACTGTAATGTATATTATACATATTACACACTATTGTTCAGAATAAATGATTGAATTGAATTGACAGATAATATATAATAATAAATATTTCTGACACTTACACCAATTATTTAGTTTCAAGATAAGTATCATTAAGAACTTGTGTTATGGATACTAAATAACGGATAAACATACATAAATACTTTTTTTTTTTTTTTTGTAAATACATACTTAATATACATAGAAAAAAACCCAGACCAGAACAAATATTCATATTTATACACACAAATATTTGTCCTGTGTGGGAATCGAATCCACGACCTCAGGAGTGGAATGCGGGTATACTCGCCCCCACGCCATATCGGTCGTCAAACGGTGCGTACGGTGCGTTTCAAAAGAAACTTTCTGCCGCGTCCCATTGGGTCGTGGATTGGACACTCTGCCGATGTTTTCCTCTAGTGATTAATAACAATAATCATATAATTCAGACTAATTAAGGTCCATATCAAATTTTGTATAATTACAGCACAAAAACATTGCTATACAACAATAACAATACAAAAATAAACCAATTAAAAACGGAAAAAACATTTGGCAGTTAAGAGGAAAAATTAATTAAATAATTAAATTTAAATCACATAAATATACATCCTAAATTATTTTACAAAATTGGGGCACTGGTGCTTACAGTGCTCACCAATTAATCAGAAAAGATCCATCGTATCGGTCTGCGACAACAGGGGACCTACCGCCGAGTTCGATGGCAATCGATTATAAGGCAAAATGGATTTCGAATTGATTCTTACGTACCGCCGAACTCATGGAAATCGAAACAAAATGGCGTTCTTCATTTACCTATTGTTCTGTCACGGAATGAAGGTCATGAATGAGAGGTGGCTGTCGGCAGATTCCCCGGTACGGATTAATGATCGTAAACAAAGTTTGATCTAGATGGATTACCGGTAATCCATCGAATTTGGCGGTAGGCGGGGGCCTGGCTGGGGAGCCAGGAGACTGTGGCCGCTGCCACGCGTTCGCCGCGCTATTGAAGTCGCTCTTTTACGCATAAAACTATCTACCCTCTTTAGCGAACATCTCCGATGCGCTGCAGAAACGAGGCAGCCATAACAGGAATTTGAATGCATTATTATATTGCACGCGGAGTGAGTCAAGCGTTCTCCGAGTATGCGCAACCCACTGGCTGCACGTATAAAAGGTGGCACAATGCTCTAAATAATGTAACACCGATAACAGTATGAGGCTCGTATTTAAAGGGTCAGCAACGAGTAAGTGTTCCCTCTGGTGTTATAAGTGGCCAAAGGCTGAAGTGACCATTTTGAATGCCACCTTGTGGTATAAAAACAAATATGTATACCTATACCGTATCTTCAGTGGGTGCATTCTCCGGGCATCTGTCCGATAGCCGGCAAAATTCACTTCGGGTACGCGACCCCGGATTACACGAGCTGCAAATGTCACACTTCCCTATCCCTTCCGTGACAGAAGCATCCATATACCCTCTCCCTCCACTATTGACCACTCCTTATTCCTCTTCCTGATACCGGCTGGAGGCGGTATATCCCAGCTCAACTGACACAGTTAAGCTACCTGGCCGTTGACAGGCAGCAGTGTCAACGGTGCGAGAAGCTGTGTTTCTGCGATCGCCAACCCGCCTGCCCAGCGTGGCGATTATGGGCATTCCCTCCTAATGATACGCACAAAAAATAAATGGCCCCGTGTTCCCGGTCGCCCTGCTGGTCTTGGCCAAGGCGGCGGTCACGGTGACAGCAGGGCAAGGGGTGCGAAGAATCTCCGGGCTATGGTAGGCCGCCCATCCCAACTGACCCTGGCAACGTTTAACGGACGCAGTCTAAGGCTTGACGAACATCTAGCGCAGTTGGAAGTGGAACTGGAAAAAATAAGGTGGCATGTCCTAGGGTTGTGTGAAGTCCGTAGAGAGGGCGAGGACACTGTAACTCTAGACTCGGGCCACCTTATGTATTACCGCGAAGGCGATAAAACATCCCAGGGTGGCGTAGGGTTTCTCGTTAATAAGACTCTCATTAACAACGTTCTTGAAATCTCCAGTGTGTCGACCAGGGTAGCGTACCTGATATTACAACTATCCGAACGATATAGTTTGAAGGTTATTCAGGTTTACGCACCGACCTCGGCACACTCGGATGATGAAGTGGAGGAGATGTATGAGGACATATCCAAAGCCTTGCACAACACCCGCAAGGCCCACTTCAACGTTGTTATGGGGGACTTCAACGCTAAAGTGGGAGTCCAAAATTGCGGTGAATCACGAGTAGGACCACATGGTTATGGAAGCCGGAATCACAGGGGGCAAATGCTCGTCAACTTCCTGTAGAATGAGGGGCTTTTCCTGATGAACTCGTTCTTCAAGAAAAAGCTCCAAAGGAAGTGGACGTGGCAAAGCCCTGACGCTGTGACAAAAAATGAGATCGACTTTATCATGACGGATAAGAAGCACATATTCAGAGATGTCTCAGTTATCAACAGGTTTAATACCGGATCTGATCACAGACTTGTTCGAGGCTCTCTGAATATCAACCTCAAGCTTGAACGAAACCGTCTGATGAAGTCTACGCTCCGACCCAATCCGCTTCAAATCATGGCAGGCTCCGAGGAGTTCCAGAGAATACTCGGAGAGAGATTTGCCGCATCGGAACCCACGGAGGACGTAGACGAGACCCTACACAATCTGGTGGAAACGCTGAGAGGCGAGGGCATAGAATTTGTCAAAAGCGGTGTAAAGGCAGGAAATCCAAACTCTCGGAAGAGACCCTAAGACTGATGACAGCAAGGCGGGAAACTACCCAGCTCACTTCGTCAGAAAGGTCAGACCTAAACAAGCGCATTGCGAAGATGGTACGGCGAGACCTTCGGAGCTTTAATACTCGCCTCATTGAAGAGGCGATAGAGCGAAACCGAGGATCCAAAGTATTCACTCAGCAGCTTGGAAGGAGCCATCTGACGAAGCTGACGACGCACGAGGGTAGAACCGCCTTGACGAGGTCGGAGGTCTTTGCCGAGATTGAGGATTTCTACGGCCGGTTATACGCCGCACATGCTCTTTGTCCTCAGCGTGAAAACCATGATTCTCGAGCCACCCTGATACGCCACTACACCGACGAACTGCTAGACATCGACCAAGACGAGATCGTACTGGCTCTGAGACAACTAAGAAATGGAAAAGCCCCTGGTGAGGATGGAATTACTTCAGAGCTTCTGAAGGCTGGAGGAGCTCCGATACTTCTGGAGCTGCAGAACCTCTTCAGCTCTGTCCTTCACTGTGGGAGAACTCCAAAGGCGTGGAGCGGAAGTGTCGTGGTTCTCTTATTTAAGAAGGGCGATAAAACTCTTCTTAAGAATTATAGACCCATCTCACTCCTGAGCCATGTCTATAAGCTGTTCTCTAGAGTTATAACGAATCGTCTAGCAAGAAGACTCGACGAGTTTCAGCCACCGGAACAGGCCGGATTTCGCAGAGGATATGGCACCATAGACCACATACACACAGTAAGGCAGATTATACAGAAGACCGAGGAGTATAGTCAGCCTCTGTGTCTGGCATTTGTGGACTATGAGAAGGCCTTTGACTCTGTTGAGATCTGGTCGGTTCTGGAATCCTTGCAGCGGTGCCAAGTAGACTGTCGCTATATCGAAGTGCTGAGATGTCTTTATGAATCCGCCACTATGAATGTCCAAGTACAGAACCAGCAGTCTAAGTCTATCCAGTTGCGCAGAGGGGTGAGACAGGGGGATGTAATATCCCCGAAACTGTTCACAAGCGCGCTGGAGGACCTATTTAAGACGCTGGACTGGAAAGGCAAGGGCATTAACATAAACGGTGAATACATCTCGCACTTACGATTCGCTGACGATATAGTCTTGATGGCGGAAACGTTGGAGGAGCTGCAACAGATGCTGAACAGCCTGGCATCAGCCTCGCGACGGATAGGTCTCGGCATGAATTTGGATAAAACCAAAGTCATGATCAATGCCCGCATTGTTCCGAGACCTATTGTTGTGAATGGCCACCTACTTGAAGTTGTTTCCGAATATACCTACCTCGGGCAGATTCTGCAATTAGGCAAAAACAACTTTGAGAAGGAAGCCAAAAGGAGGATCCAACTTGGCTGGGCAGCGTTTGGGAAACTCCGTCGAGTCTTCTCGTCACCTATACCACAATGTTTGAAAACGAAAGTTTTCAATCAGTGCGTCCTACCTGTTATGACCTACGGTGCCGAAACGTGGACACTCACAGTAAGACTGATTCGCCAGTTCAAGGTCGCTCAGCGAGCTATGGAGCGTGCTATGCTCGGAGTCTCTCTGAGAGATAAAATCAGAAATGATGTTATCCGACAGAGGACCAAAGTCACCGACATAGCATACAGGATTAGCAAGCTGAAGTGGCAGTGGGCTGGCCATATCTGTCGAAGAACCGACAACCGATGGGGTAAACGAGTTCTTGAGTGGAGACCGCGACTTGGCAAACGTAGTGTAGGACGTCCACTCGCCAGGTGGGGTGACGATTTGCGAGCGGTCGCTGGCAGATGCTGGATGCGGCAAGCCGAAGACAGGGGAAAATGGCGCGATTTGGGGGAGGCCTATGTCCAGCAGTGGACTAGTATAGGCTGATGATGATGATGATGATGATACCTATACCCGTTCAATAATAGTGTTCGTTTTGACTGCACGTTAACAATCTACTAAAGGAAAAATGATTTTACAAAGGAATTTGTAAATATAAATAAATAAATAAATATTTTCTGACAATTACACCAATTATTTAGTTCCAAGATAAGTATCATTAAGAACTTGTGTTAAGTATACTAAACAACGGATAAACATACTTACATACTTTTATTTTTTTGTAAAAACACTTAATATACATAGGAAAACACCCAGAACAAATATTCATGTTCATGTCCACAAGTCCTGTGTGGGAATCGAACCCACGACCTCTGGAGTGAAGTGTAGGTATACTGACCTCCACGCCATATCGGTCGTCGGTGTAAAACACTAACAATGGAAGCCGCAAATTCGTAGATACAAAATTCAGAAAGTTCCCCTCTATTGAGGCTCTCGACCTCTTTTCGAGATCATCTTGAAAAGTCTGTCACTTATCACGATTATTGGTGGAATTAATGGCATTGTCGTCATGTGGCACCAGAATAGAATCGTCATACTGCTTACTAGCTTAAACTGCAATCACCACCCTTTTTGTTGTTTTACGTCGGTAACAAAATGCATTTACGCACTGCCTTCCGGCCAAAGGGGGACCGAAAGGGGGGGTGGGACTCAGCACCGGCAGACACGACTGCCAGCAGTAATACCCACTAAAAATCTTTTGACGACGCCCGCAGCTTGATGAGAAAGAGGCGGAGGCCAGTACCTGGGTTGCAGCTTCTGACACCCCGCCTGCGGCCAACGTCCCCCGGACCAAAACCGGGAGGACCTCCTCAGAGAGACGCAGTGGACGCGCCCCTCCTACCTCCTTGTGCGACCATAGCGTGTGTGGCCGACTTCTCGGAGTGTCCATGGCTAGACAGCAGGGGCCCCCTGCCCCCGCTGCCTAAGACCCTCCTGGCGCTGCTTGACGGGCCGCCCGCTGCGCCCTCCACAGGTCCCTCTTAGGTTCCTCCCCGATAGTCAGTACTAAGGGCACCCAGAGTCGCCAATCTCTGGGTGTTATCTTTTCCACAGCGCCTCCTGCGCCCTACCGGGAGGTACTCAGCCCCCCCCACCACGATAAGGTGGAGACCAGTCGGGGGGGTGCAATCACCACCCTGCCTGTCCAGTAA
The DNA here is from genome assembly GCA_949126915.1 of Musotima nitidalis. NCBI lineage: Eukaryota > Metazoa > Arthropoda > Insecta > Lepidoptera > Crambidae > Musotima > Musotima nitidalis. The sequence continues at coordinate 7,201,381 of OX421440.1, forward strand.
AGTGATTATAGGCAGATATCCCCAAGAGAATATGATTTATTATATTTATGACGCTAATGTTCAGCAGTGTATTTTATAAGGCTGATAGGCTGAATGCAATGGTGAATTCCGGTGCTGAGTGTAGTGCGGCCTTCGTCACTTAAAGAAAAAAAAGGGTAAAAACAAACTCTCAATATTACTAAATAATAATTTTACTTTTTATCTTCGTATATTCCCTGTCTACCAATAAAAGGTATAGGAGTTCTTCCGTTAAAACCTCCGCCACCTCTATCGCGAGCAATTCTTTTGTTTTCATACCGTGGCTTATAAGATTTACTAAACGACGTGTCTACTACATGACTCTTCTTTCTTTCAGTTTTCTTCCAGGTGTTTTTAGTCGTTTCCAAAATGTCATCCCATACTGTTTTGTGTATTGTACTTAAGCCTTTTTGTCCAATTTTGGACCCGTCGTTGTCCACTTTGCTTTTTTTCGCCCTATCCATTACATCCTTCCAATCATCCTCTTTACGCTTTTTGTGTTTGGAATCATTACCTCCTCGGAGTGCAACCTTTGCGTATTCATCATTGTCAAAACGCTTGCCAACATTTTTCCAATCGTGTTCATTTCTTTTGTTTGATTTTGTTTTATGATCCCTATGACCATCATTTCTTTTCCTTTCCGAGCTGATTTCTATGTTTCTAGATTTAGTGTTAACATCATCTTTTAAATCGTTCATGGCGGTGAATTCTTCGAAAGAATTGTCCATGCTGTCGGATCTTTTCTTTTTGTAGCTATATTTTTTGATAGACGGTTGGATTGAAGACAGATACTGATTTCCAGTGATTAGAACTTTTTGTATATTAGATGGAACTCCTTGGTCTTCTACAGAATCTCGGATGTCGAGTTTGCGTTTGCGTTCTTCGTTTTTTGGTTCTAAATCTTCATCGGCAGCGTATGATTTGTCTATAAGTAAAATATAAATATATATAATGTATACAAGTTTATAAAATTTGATAGATGAAACCAACTGTTACAGATTCCATTTTAGAAATAAATTGTTTTAAATTGATGATTTTTATAGAAAATGGATAAATTCTTAAAAATCATTGTCGAAATCGCGGGTTGACTTAAACATCAAACTTTATAAACATTATAAAGAAAAAAATCATAAACAACTACAAAAAAACGTAAAAATTTTCGAAATGTGTTTACACAAAAATCACAAAGATTAGATTCACGTACAAACAAAAAAAAAATTTAGGGTAATTAAGTGGATCTAAGTGCAATTTCCGAGCCATTGTTAGAAATGGCTTCGTATACAACGCGCAATTATATAGACGGCAAACAGACAAACTGATATTATTGTCACTCGTCATTTCAATAGATCTCTAGACCAGAATAAAATAGACTTTTACATCATAGCATTATCCCGTGTGCCCGAGAATTACGCTTGGGGTCCAGCGTTTGTTTTACCAAATTTAGATGAATTTCAGATTTACATGGAGCGACTGTCGTCTAACCTCCGCACCCCAGATGGAAACATTATTCTATGGTTAACAAGTTTACTGCCATACGAGTAACTCGTAGTAACTTTTTTTATGGCTATTGCCACTATTTAAAATGGAAGGCACGTGTATACTCGTAGTTTTTTTACTATTAAACTTAACTTTCTGTTTTTTGTAATGTTTTAATTCAAATGCCAAAGAATTTTACCCCGCCCTCCTTACGCGGCTACTGTTTTAACATTCGTCAGAAATCGCATACAATCAACTACGAAAATACCCGTAGTTGGCGGTGCCGCTCAGATATTATTGCTACTATTAGATATTCTATCAGATATTATTACTCATGTACTACGAGTCTTGCCGTCTGCTCATGTCTACTATGTTTTTTTGTAATTATGTTAATATTGCTAAAAAGAGTTTTGTCTTCCTTTCTTTTAAATGTTGTGACTGCAGAACACAGTTGTTTTAATATTATATATTTTAATTGTAACTGGCGGGAGAAAAAACCAACCTTGACGATTTTCTTGCCCGTTCTTTTATGATCAAGCTCCCGCCCGCAGTGAATGGGCGCGTTAGTTTACATATGACATTCATAAGAGCTCTATTGAGCCTAACTTGAATAAATTAATTTTGATTTTGATTTTACTCGTAGGTTGGTAGGTAACGTGTTAAACCAAGCTGGTCTTAGTATTTTAATAAAACATTCTGTCACAAATTGACGCAACACTACTCGGGGGTTAAATTTATATTGTTTGTGGAAGCAACATTAGGGAAAAGATGGTGACTACAATAGTCGCATTTAAGACCTTCTTCGGCTTTTATTTATTTAATAGGTACACCAACAAGTTTACATGCATACTTTAAACATTTATTAAAGGTAGGAGGACACACAGGAGAACCGATAACAGGCGTACACAACATTGTCGATACAGAGCACATATTCATTTACACAAAATAAAAATAGAAGAATTAATTAAATGTGAAGAAAAAATGAGATGTGACGAAAATTAAAAATTATTATTGGCTTTGGAATTATTCGAACGAAGTTCATGCAGGCAGTCATGAGTGGGTGTGCTTATACCATGGTACGAATTGCAATTGTTTTTAGAATGCATTGATCGACTGCTGTCCATCAGGATGTGGTCATTATAACCAATTATGCTCCTGACCATAGTGAAAGGACGCGTCAGTAAAATAAAACTAAAATAAAATATACATTATTGTCTTTCAGGTCAACATGATCATTTAGATTCGTCAAACATTCACACACAAAATGGAAATTCGATATTTTTATTTAACAACAATGAAAGTGATATAAGCGGTACCATAATTAAGAAATAAAAGCAAATAGGTAGGTTCTTTTTCAGAATTTGTCAAGGTTTGTCAGTTTATCTGTCTGTTGTGGTTTTGCTCAAGATTTGTCAGTCTGTCATCGAACTCTTATCGGTGGGATCTGTCTGTCAGCCTGTCGTGATTTTAAAGGAGATAGGGGATTGTCCGGCAGTCAGTTAATAATTTATCATGATATTCATAAGTCCTCCATTAAAGCACAAATTGATATAGCATATTTCATTTTTATATCAATAACATGTCACATTTAAAAAAAGTTAAAAAATAAATCATTCCTGGAGTTTTGGAACGCGTAGACATGCACAAAGCGTCATTATATTTTTTTTAAACTGATGTAATTTCGATTCGAAATGAACAAATAATGGATATTTGGCCACAACTTCTTCCATAACGTACACAAGTGTTGGGAAGCGGCTTGCTAAAGTGAATTGTGCAATTCCGTGTTGATCACAATAATCCAAGAAACCTAGTAAAGTCTCCGCTACGCTGGAGGTATGACTTTGACTCGACTAAGACTGTGACTGAGACTCTTGGCGGGAAAGTGTCATGTATGCAGTTCTGTTTTATTTCATAAAACTTGTGTAATATTGTGTATTGTGTAATAACGGTAGCTTATTAACCGTTAAGTGTTTGTGAACGTACATGAGTAAAACGAAACAGTGCAACATCACTTTTCAAATTCTCTTAAGAAGTTCATGTGAGATCTCAGTATAGTCCCACATATTTACTGAAGACTCAGTGGTTTAGGGGGAGGGCAGTCATTTATCATATTTCTCACCACTCATTCTCATTTACTATGTATTGAATATTATTATTTTATCTCTTACTTGACTCTGGCTAAATGTGCTAAACGCACGAAGCCATTGTTTGAAAGAAAGAAAAAACTATCAAGAAATCCTTACCATCACTTATGCGAAAGTTTGCACTCCTTCTGATGTCTGATGCATCTTCTTTGAGTTTTCTTTTGAAATCGTATTCAGAAGAACTATCCGAGGATGAACTAGTGTCTCTGAAAAATAATAATAATGTACCTAAATATCTGCTACAATCATTAAAAATACAAAATCTTCCACCAAACATCTATGTAGGTATATAGTCATGTGACTATGCAGAAAGCCACTATCCTAAACACATGCCGAACTGTAAGTAAGTGTCTTTAACACTCTGTCTAAATAAATGTCTAAGAAATTATTCCAAAATAATATTTACTAACGTAATAATAACAATTTTTGTTCCTCACCATAAATACAGAGTAATATACTCAATGAGAAAATAAAATAAAATTGAATTATCGCGCCTACGGTGCTACAACGACTTATATAAAATTGATCTGATTAAGTGAAAAATTACAAAAGAATCACATTGTAAGATGTTTCGTTTTATTTCAAATGACGTCTGAAATAGGGCCTAAATATAACTAGTAGTTCATTTCTTAAATTAAATAGAACTATGTATTATAACAGGATATTTAATTTTGAAACGCTTCTCCTGGAAGATTATATTATTTGCAGAAGTGATGGTTTAGCACCTATAGGTGTGCTATGGTGGCTTGATATCCGAACCCAAGAAAGCGTTCTTCGAAGTACATAAGTATTAAATTATAAGAAAAAGAAGAAAGATTCTGTGTTATGTTTGTTATTAGATTTAAGTATTTATTCTTCTTGTCCCCAATACCTCAGTACCTCCAGATGAAAGTATTATATCTATTCATTGGGGTCCTCTTACCTTCTTCTCATTCGGTTGACATACTGCTTAAGAACTTCTGGATTCTTGATTACGTGTATTCTCATTCCATGCGTTAAGCCATCAGCTACATTTTTCTGTATTGGTCTTCTTTTATCTTGTACTTCTTCAAATAAATCCAAATCATCTGCTTGATTTTGTTTTGAATCTGTAATAAATGTATTTTTATACTACTTTACTAAGTTTAAGTATTTTTTTATCAATGCTTTACTAAAGCCTAAAGGGACTAAAGTTTTATTCATTTCCAAGCCACGCCAAGCCGTTGGTCTCGGATATCACTGCATGTGGTAGCCGTAAGGCCATGTAAAAGGTATGGGTGAGTGGCTTGAAAAATAATCTAAGTCTTAGTATAAATTATTTTTATTGTGACTCGTTATTGTGATATTCGGGTGTTGGAGTAGAGATTAATTAAAACATGCTTAGACCTTCATGTCAGTTTATTGAATGAATCAAATATATTTCATTTATTAAATTGATTACTACTACGGATTGCGACATGACCTAATTAACATTTAGCATTTTTGCGTAAACACATACTAAATGTAGTAAGTTAAAAGTAGTTTATAACGATAAATACCGCATCGTGCCTAACGAAAATCAAGATGCAGTCGAAAAAGAGAGCGTAATCTTGTCTGCCCTACCCCTAAAAGATAATGTTGAGGGTAGGAAGCGAAAACAATCTGCGCCGATAAGTTTGAGTGGGACCACCGCCGTTGCCCCACAGTGCCAAGTTCCTAGGTTCTTGGGAGGTCAGTGCTCAATGTGTTGTGATCTATGTAAATACATATTCTTAACGTAAATGTGCTATGAAAAAAATGCCCAAATATTACGCATTACTTTTTTTAAAGTGACTTGTCTTAGTGAATGAACAGTCGATGCAGTTCAGGATAGCAAGTGTCCATGACTTGAAATCCTTTTATATTGGTTTGTGTAAGAAGTTTCGGGCCCAGCTGGCTGATTGGGCTAAATTAAACGCTACGTTGATCTATTTAAGGCCAAAACTCATGAGAGCCATCCGGAATCCACTCAGCAACGCCTCGTCTCGCGGCGTTTACTCGTTGTCGACATGTGGTCAACAAGAGTACGTCGCTTTGTCCACGAGTTTTCGAGTAGTCTAATAACAACTGGCACTAGCTACACGTGCAGTCTATTTAAGAAATAAATGCGAGCAGCGAGTTGTCACCGAGAGGTCCACTCGCTAGTGAAGGGGTCACGACCGGCGTGATCCGGTGACGCAGGAGTTGATGTAGGGAGTGCATAACCATAAGAGTCCATATGAAGAAAACTATAGTGCGGCAATCTCATGCGCGACCTTTCCGCGGGGTGACAGACGGTGGCGGGGACGAAGATGTTAGCGGGTAGCGGGGAAGAGGGAACTTCTCTTCGTGTGTAGGCGTGTGCTAGAATGACACGCTACCTCGTCTCGCCACCGTCTGTCACCCCGCGGGACGGTCATGCACGAGATTGTCGGACTATAGCCGCAGGAGGCGAAGCGGTGCGGAGTGGGTGCCGCTGCCGAGTCGCTCTCATGAGTTTTGACCTGAAGTAGTGAGATAATGATCACGTATTTTTTATGCAGTCGGTTATGTCTGGGTTCCTGAGGCCGTGAATCCGACTGCTTCCATAAATCCTTTGTATTACGTGTGTAAATAATTATTTTATTGATGGTAGGTGTATAATCCTATAAGTAGTATCCATTATACAAAGCCTTAATACTACTTATCTTGAAACTAAATATTTTGTTTGATTGTGAGAGAATTAAATTAAATGCTAATCTTTGTACTTGTAAAAAAATCACATTTATAAGTTGGTATTTATTACAATAATCAAGCATGCAAGGCAAACTTGCAGTATGCAAGCAAGCATGCAACATGCAGCCTGCAAGCAAGCATGCAACATGCACCCTGCAAGCAAGCATGCAATTTGCAACAGGCATGGTTTCGGTCTCGGCATTGTAGAGCTATGGTAGTCCAACACAAACTTATCGGCGCAGATGGTTTTCGCTTTCTACCCTTAACATAATCTTTAGGGGTAGGGCAGAAAAGACTATGCTCATTTTTTGTCTGCATCTTGATTTTCGTCAGGCTGGATGAGGTCTTTATGACGATTCACAAGAAAAATTATGTGGTCTCTATAATAGACTCTACGGGAATAAGGCTGACAATGATTAAGTCATCATTATCAGCTTTATACGTCTACTGCTGAACATTAGCCTCCCCAATAGTTTTCATTCTATTAGGGGTATCTTTCCATAATCATAACGCTGGCCAGGCGGGTTGGTGATCGAAGTTCCAGACAGTACGCAGGATGACGCTGCTGCCCATCATCCGGTATGATTTCTCTTCGTCGACTCTTACGACTCCCCGTGAGATGAGAGGGGGTGGCACTATTCTAGGCCGGTACCACACGGCACAAATTAGTGTACCTCACTGTGATTTTTTTTCCTTGAAAGCGCAGTAGGTACATGAAATGTTTGGAAACGGGATAGAGTTTAATTAAATTTCCTATCGTATATTTGTGAACAGCGGTTCGTCCTGCCATTAACTTACCTCACCTGCAAGCGGTGCACTTGCCGACTAAAAGACGAGGCTCTGGCAAACATAACAGTGCCCGATAAGCGGCAAAAGGCTCGCCACCTATTACACGGGACCAGCAACACATTTGGCGAAGTGTGGGCGTATAATATGCCTCTGCCTTCCGGGAGATAGGTGTGAATGTATGTTTGTGTATTTTATAGGATGCCACCCCCCCTTTTCTGTGCCGTTACCACGCGGCACATTTACTATGTGTTAAAAATAAATCTGTTTCAATACCTTTCTCATAACTTCTCGATTCTTGTTTCAGATCATGCTGCAAAACAATATTGCCGTTCAAGTACTCTACAACTTTGGAAAGTTGGTCCCGTTGATTTTTGTCTTTCAAATTTTCAATTTTAGCATAATATGGATGTTTTTCCCTTTGTGCCTGCCATGCTGTGACTCCACTGTTCTGCAGTCTCGTCAGAAATACTGAAATATAACTTGGTAATGTTAACAATGATTCTCATGGGTGGATCTGAGGAGCCCAAGCCAATGATGATTAACAGACGAGGCTTTGGCAAACATAAAATATTCCCGTAGTAGGCTTGCCACCTGTTACGTGGGACCAACTATATAATTGGCGAAGTGTGGGCGGAAACAGGCGTGATTTTACGTATGTATGTTATCTCCCACAACCCAACTAATATCAATCCATAGCCCCAGGGTACGCAGCAGAACCCCCCGACTTGTCTCTATCTTGTCGTGGTGGGGGAGCGTGAATACTTTCGGGTAGGGCGGAGAAGCCGCAGGAGAAAAGGTAACACCAAGACCAGCCAGCGACTGTGTAGGGAGAGCAAATGAAAGGGTGGGTTCTTTTAAAAAAAAAAAAGTCGTTCTCTCCCTGTCGCCATTAGATCGCACCGGAAGTCCTTCCGTTGCATATCAAACTGCCTCGGTTGCAGAGTTTTCCCCCGACATAGTTTCTCCACACTCCACTGCCTCCAGATCCTATGACGTCAATATGGCAAGGAAACTCGCAGACTCGGTCCGTTCCAACCGGAGCCAAACGTCCGAAGACTGAGCACGAGCATGCTCTTACGAACCAAGGTGAGAGGGTTTCAGGTCATATTTCACCACAACGACCCAGTGCGGGTTGGCAGAGGCAAAAGTGGCGTCCTGCTATTAGAATTTGTAAAGCTACTCAATAAATTTGGCGTTGCAAACCAACGTTTCTACATCTCAAAGCCGTGGTATAAGCTGAGTGGTATTTAATTTGTACGATTTTGTGCGATATTTGTTGTTTATTTAAATACCACTGAATGGCACTCAAGCATGCGTCTCACCAGATGGAAAGTAGTCACCGCAGCACCGGGCGCTAGCAACACCATAAGCATCACTAGCGCTTTGTTGACACTTTGAAAGTCGTTTCACGCCCTTTTAAAACATTTCCATGCTGTAGAATCATATAAAAATCACGCCAGGGTGCTCGTTCCACAACGCCATAATACGCGGCAACCCCCCCGACTGGTCTCCACCTTGTCGTGGTGGGGGGGCTAAGTACCTTCCGGTGAGGCGCAGAGGGCGCTAGAGAAAAGGTAACTCCCAGAGATTGGAGACTCTGGGTGCCCTTAGTACTGACTAGCGGGCGGGCCATGAGGGCCCGTCAAGAAGCGTCAGGAGGGGCAGGGGGCCCTTGCTGTCTAATCATAGACCCTCCGAGAAGTCGGCCACACACGCTATGGTCGCACAAGGAGGTAGGAGGGGCGCGTCCACTGCGCCTCTCTGAGGAGGTCCTCCCGGTTTATGTCCGGGGGACGTTGGCCGCAGGCGGGGTGTCAGACGCCGAAACCCAGGTACTGGCCTCTGCCTTTTTCCCAACAAGGGGCGGGCGTCGTCGGAAGCGTTTTACTGGGTATTACTGCTGGCAGTCGCGTCTGCCGGTGGTAAGTCCCACAGCCCCTTTCGGTCCCCGTTTGGCCGGAAGGTTTTGTAACCGACGTAACACAAAACAAAAAAAAAAAGATGTTAGTAGGATATTAAATATAGTATAAACGTAGTACAAATGTGATGAACAGAATATTCCAATTGATAGATATCGAAATTTTACACGAGATGCTCAAATAAGTGAAATTTTGTATTTTTTTATTATAGATAACACTCTGTTATGAGTCCAGTCCACACACACCACACGTGAAGGCTGAGGATTTAAAAACATTATTGATAGTATGATATCAATGCCGCTATTGGAACCCAATCAATCAATACGTGCCTATACACCTTCCTTGATTATTATCGTGACATATATTTTAAGCCTGTATAAATAAAATTCGTAATTTCCTTGCCAGTTCGAAGCAAAATTCTGTAATTTATTTTTAAGAGCCGTGTGTTCTTTTTTTTTTCTTATAGTGGCAAATGCCTTTACGCATACTTTGCGCCGCAGGAACAGTACAAAGCTATGTCGGGCTCCCCGGCCGCGATGGTAGTGGCCGGGACTACCGACTATACTGTTTCCTGCTCTACGTAAAGTGCCAAGATGGTGACAGAGTGACCTTATCCTCCTATAGCACCACACGCCAGCCCGTGTCACAGACCCATCATCCTTTTTCTTAACACATTGTTGACTAACTCCTGGTTGTGTGTGTTAACCCAAGCCAACCTCACCTGCTAGTTTTAAAAATGTCACAATTTAAAAAAAAAACAAACCTGCATGACATGACTTTTCACTTGCCCGCCAAGAAGTCTTATCATTAGTTTAATTGATGTCTTTCTTGTCTTTTTTTAACTTTAATGTAAATCGGCATTGTAATATTTATTAATTCATATTGGGGTGTATAGGGATCCCACCAAGAACTAAGGATCCCAAGCCAACCTCACCTGCAAGTGGTGCACCTGCCGATCAACGGACGAGGCTCTGGCGAACATAACAGTGCCCGGTAAGCGGCAATAGGCTCGCCAACTGTTGCTACGTGTTACTTGGGACCAACTTAATAATTGGCGAAGTGTGGATGTATAAAATGCCTCGGCCTACCCCTTAGCGGAAACAGGCGTGAATGTATGTATGTATGAAGATATCTAAACATAACACTTAAAAATGTACTCGTAAAACTCAAACGGGACTTACGTTTACAGATAGCTGACGTTATAAGCTACTTTTCAATTTACCCGCGGGAACACAATTTTTAAAGAACATACGTCGTTTGTAGGGGACGCGATGGAAGTAGCGGGCATCTGCTAGTATGTGAAAATACCAAGATTTCTGCCTATCCCAAATGGTATATAAGAGCGTAATGTTGTGTGTGTATATTTGTATGCTACTGTAACTGTATACATGTATTGTGTTTTACAATGTATAGAATGAATGTGTCATAGCAGTGCTCTCACAAACGGTATCTATGGAAGACTAGCGTCGAGGCGTTTTCCTGACACCGCGGCTTTATGCTGAGTGGATACCTTTTCTGTGACACTCTTTAAGTAGTTACTTAAATATAATGTATCTGTTTTCCTTTGATGTTGTCACAGAATAAATTCTTTTTCTTTCTTTCTATATATAATAAATAGCAAACTTACATAAAGAAGCGAGCAATGTAAATAACATAGTTTTCACTGAAAAATTTAAAAAAATTACATCTCGATAAATGTTATTGCTTTAAACTGCAAAGCGCAAACATACGATAGGAAATTTAATCTAATTCCATGCCGTTTCAAAACATTTTATATACTGCGCTTTCAAGGAAAATAAAATCACAGTTAGGTATAATAAATTGTGCCGTGTGGTATACCGGCAGAGTGGTGATAAGGATAATATATGGAAAATGAGATGCCTTCCCATCTTAAACCTAGTCCTTAGTAAAGAGGGGTATACTGAGATCACACAAGGACTTCTTGAAAATTTATACAGCACTGTTTTGTTTCACGAATGAGTTCACAAATACACGGTTAATAATCCACCGTTACCACACATTCATGTTCAAAATATCACAATTTTTTGAAAATAAAACAAAACTGCATGACATGACCTTTTACTTTCCCGCCAAGAAGTCTTAGCATAAGTTAAATTTATGTCTTTCTTATGTTTTCGCCAATCTCTAGGTGTTACCTTTTCCGGGAGGTACTCAACCCCGCCCCTACGCCAAGTGGAGACCCGTCCAGGGGTTGGGGGGGGGGGGGGGGTTGTTTACGCACTGCCTCCCGGCCAATGGGGGTACCGAGAGGGAAGTGTGGGGTTCACTGCGGCAGACGCGACCACCGCAGTCCTTCCCACTAAAAATCTTCCGACGACGCCTACCGCTGTTGAAAAAGGGGCGGGGGGTAGCACACCGCCTGCGGCCAACGTCTCTTGGATCAGAACCGGGAAGACCTCCTCAGAGAGGCGCAGTGTGTCGCGCCTCCCTACCTCCTTGTGCGACTACCAGCGTATGTGGCCGACTTCGCGGGGGTTCCGTAGTTAGACGGTAGGCTGCGCCAACGGCGTAGCCGGAGAGAGAGCGGGTCCCGCTCCCTCTCCCATTCCGCGGCCTCCTTCTGCGACATCACCACTTCGCAGAAGGGGGCCATCGCCTCCCACGCCGTCCCGCTGCCGACCATCATTCGCATGATGGTCGGCAGCGAGAGGGCGACTTCACCTAGGGCCGCGGAAAGCGTCGCCCGCGGAAGAACAAAGGATCCCAAGCTAACCTAACCTGCAAGTGGTGCACCTGCCGATCAACGGTCGAGACTCTGGCGAACAAAACAGTGCCCGATAAGCGGCAATAGGCTTGCCACTTATTACGTGGGACGAACTATACAATGGGCGAAGTGTGGGCGAATAATTTACCTTTGCCTTGTAGTCTTAATTTTTTAAGCTGGAAGCGTGAAGCTATTTTGTATGGCATAAATATGATATTTAAAGTTACTGTAATAAGACGCGAAATCTAATTGAATTTCATGCGGTTTTTTTTAACCATTTTTCTTACAAAAAAGATCGTATTTCTACTTTATTAAGTATCTATAAAAGTTCTTAATCATACTTATCTTAATAATTGATGTCACTGTAAGACAGTTTTAAAGTATTATTATAAATACAAATATCTGTTTGTTTTACCTATACGTTTGTCAACAGTTCTACAAGGAGAGCTTCACAACATGTTTATCAGATATTTTGATTAAAAATGTTAATAACGTTGTAAGTATTATAGGATCAAGGAAATCATGCGTTAATACTCTTGTTATCAATGAGATTAACTTATTGTTCAAAAACTGTAAATATTAGTTCGTAAGTGTGTCACAAGATGGCAGTGAATGTTTTTAGATCGCGCAAGAGTTATTTGTTTTCCGGATCCATATAAATCCGACAGTTATTTATGATGATTATAATTGTTCGTTCACTAAGGATAGAAAATACAACAAATTTCATACGAGTAAACAATAGCAAATAATACCCAAAACGCATAAGAAAATATATTTTATTTTTTTATTTTTTTTATTGGTTTAAAAAAAACGTACAGTTGTTATGGAATACAATACATCTGCCAAACTGCGTAGCAGTTTATCGGCAGCTCGTAGTCCTCGTGGACGCTTACATACATTATTATCTTAATCTATTTAACTCTAACCGCAGATACATTATATAGGTACCTAATAATTACATTCCGCTAATTACATTCCCATGATACTACTTTAATAAAGGCTTATATCTTGACATTACAAACAGAAACTTCAATTTAATTTTTTAATAGCTACGGACACAATGACATATAATGTTTCCTTAGTACTTTCTTAATTTGAGATTTAGTATTAATGTTTGCAAATAGTTCACTTGGTAGTTCGTTAATTAAATAGCAACAACGTATAACATTGAAAGTAACAGACAGTTGGAAAAAATAGAGTTTTTATATATATATATAATAGGTTGGGGAAAAAGTCTTTTCGTATTTTTGTATGAAAAGTCAAGACATTTTTTTCAAAGTTTATTTACATTTATTTACAATATATATGTACCGTTTTGTTGAATAACTTTCTGCCATTTTGTGGGTAGAGACATTATCCCGTTACTGTAGAAACTTTGGGACTTCTGATCAAAAAAACGGGACAAATAGTTTTGGCAGTCCTCTCTTGAAGTCAACCTTACAGAACCTAAAGAATTCTGCAGAGACCGAAACAGGTGAAAATCTGAAGGCGCAAGGTCAGGGCTATATGGTGGATGCACTAGGACCTCCCAGTCGAACTCTCTTAATTTTTGCTGAGTGGCTAAAGATGTGTGTGGTCTAGCGTTATCGTGATGAAAGACCACACCCTTCCTGTTGATCAATTCCGGCCGTTTTCTCTCGACTGCTTCCTTTAATCTCATCAGTTGCTGGCAGTAAAGATCAGAATCGATGGTTTTGCCGGGCGGTAAAAGCTCATAATAAACAATGCCCTTCCAATCCCACCATACACACAGCATCACCTTATTTCGTGTTAGGCCAGGTTTGGCCACAGTCTGTGAAGCCTGGCCAACTTTCGACCACGACCTTTTTCGCACGTTCTTGTCGTACGTGATCCACTTTTCATCGCCAGTTATCAATCTCTTCAAAAACGGCTCGGTTTCATTACGTCTCAATAATGAATCGCAAATGAGTACACGGTTCATTAAGTTTCTTTGAGTGAGCTCGTTTGGCACCCAAATATCGAGCTTTTTTGTATAACCAGCTTTCTTCAAATGGGTCAAAACTGTTTTGTGGTCAATTCCCAGTTCTTCAGCTGCATCGTAACTACTAACATGCCGATCTTGCTCCACTCTTTCAAAAATGGCGTCCATTTTATTCGTAACAGGGCGACCAGAGCGAGGTGCATCTTTAACATCAAAATTTCCGGACTGAAAACGTTTGAACCAAATTTGTGCTACTCTTACTGACACTGCATCAGGTCCATAAACATCACAAATTTTTTTCACTGCTTGAGTTGCATTTTTGCCTTTTTTATAATAAAATTTTAAAATGTATCGAATTTCTTCATTAGATTCACTCATTTTTACGGAGAGAAAAACAAATGAAAAATAGCGGGAAACAACTTTTTTTTATTTTTTTCTTTTCTTTATAATGGAACCTTTTTAATGTTACCAAAACCAGCCAGACACAAATAGTACAGTCAAAAAAATTTTATAATAAGTTTTTACCTACGTTATGCGAAAAGACTTTTTCCCCGACCTAATATATATATACATTACCTTATATATACATATATATAAATATATACAAAATCATAGTCTATGATTCAGATAGTGTTCTTTGACTCCACTTCTTAACGGAAGAACTTGATAGAAGCCGGCATATCTTTCCAGAGTTTCGCTGCGTGCGTGCACGGTAAAGAAATCAGCAAAGAATTTGGTATTGAAGACAAGGTAAACAAGTTTATTGCTGTGACAGGATCGCTAGGATCGTGACATTGAGGGAGCTAGTTGGAAACGATTTCGTAGGTATTCTGGAGGGTTAGAATTTTATAAATAATAATAATAAGAATAATAATTTTTATTTCAGGCAGAGCCCATAGTATTTGTAACAATTATTCTTATTTGCTAATGTTAGTATTACAATAGGTAGGTCATTAAAAATTATAAAACTACAATCTGCTAGGCTTTACAGCAGAATGCAGGCTTAGCCACAGCTCTAGCAGTGGCGAGTCCCATCTGTCTGTCAACACTTTCAGGATGGTGTTCGCACTGGCACGCCAGCGGCCCAGCAGCGAAGCACTGCGCTTGCGAATAATGCTGTAGAAACACAAAGGAAGTCAAGGATGTGCATCTTTCTCCTTTGGCGAATAGGAAGCCAATTCAACCGACCTCTATATTCAGAGATGTGATCGTATTTCCGAAGGCCGAAAACAAAACGTATCGCCAAATTCTGAAGTCGCTCCAGCCTGTTCAGCAAGTCTTCCGTCAAATCCAGGAAGCAAATGTCAGCATAATCAAGGATGGGAAGTAAAAGTGTAAAGGATTAACTGTGCCGCTTTTCTACACTTGAATACGATACCGAAGAAGTGATGTCTAAATATGCCACTATATTTACACATAAAAACACGACTGTTCACTAGTTTTGGCAAATAAGTTATCGCAATATAGCACCAATAACTCATTCAGGCCTCCTGGTATTACTGCCTGATGGTAAGCAGTCGATGCAGTCTAAAAAATATGAAGGCGCTTCATGCCGTGAAACAAAAAGGTACAGAGTGCACCCACTCATGACGGCCCGTTAAAATGCCGTTTCATGCTCCGTTTAATAGTCCCGGGATCATAGGAAATAGGAAACATATGAGCCGGCAGCGAATTCCAGAGC
This sequence comes from Musotima nitidalis, assembly GCA_949126915.1. Lineage (NCBI taxonomy): Eukaryota > Metazoa > Arthropoda > Insecta > Lepidoptera > Crambidae > Musotima > Musotima nitidalis. The sequence continues at coordinate 7,216,766 of OX421440.1, forward strand.
TTAGTGGTCTTGTTCAGAAATGTCTTCCCAAATTTCTTAGTTCGAGTGCTGATAGTCTGCACAGTATGAGGATAGTTTCTAAGACCAGAACTTGTTGTTCGGGAGAGGAAAGGAGAGGGCGGGATGAGATCGAAAAGCTCCTCAGAACACTCACCGTAGTGGTTCCGGTAGAAGACACTGAGAGATGCAATGTCTCTACGCAGCTGTAGATCCTCGAGTGAGGCTGTTACCTCGGCATCCCCTTTAATGCGAACGCTCGCCGTTGCAGTCTGTCAAGTGCGTCGAGGAGGTACTTGACAGACAGAACCGTCCCAAAGATGGGAACAATATGTTCAGATATGTTTTCCCAAATTTCTAGGTTCGAGTGCTGATAGTCTGCACAGTATGAGGATGGTTTCTAAGACCAGCTTGTGTTGGTCGGGAGAGGAAAGGAAAGGGGGGAATGATATCAAAAAGCTCCTCAGAACACACGCCGTAGTGGTTCCGGTCTCTAGGTAGCTGTAGTTCGTCAAGAGAGGCTGTTACCTCAGCATCCCCTTAAATGCGAACCGCACGCCGTTGCAGTCTGTCAAGTGCGTCGAGGAGGTACTTAGCAGAACCGTCCCAAAGATGGGAACAATACTCCACACGCGACCGCACAACTATTTTGCTGCTACTACTTATCTCATTCACCCAAAGCTTACAGTCGTAATCATTTTTACCTTGCACTCAACATTTTTGTAGATTAGTACTATCGTTAAGCGAAGGCGACATGTCAGTGTCTATATTAAGAATTATCAAAATTAATCGTCTTTATCACACTGCATTAAACAGGCTTCTAATTTCTGAATACTTGCACTAAAATTGGATATTTCGTTTAGTTTATTATAATACTGTCTGGACGAGAATATCACAGATTTGTTTAAACCTCATAATTAATATTAAAATACCGTCTTCTGTCACATTCTATATTTGACTAAACAATGACAGATTGATATTAATTGAGGTGTATAGATACCATAGGGACCCCCCACACAGTCAGCTACGACTGGCAGCCGCACTACGAACGCTTCAGTTCTAACGTTGACACACACGTATTGTCCAAAATGCAGTCACCGCTAGTACATGACTTTATTACAAAAGAGGCACGTTTGGAAGTTCACAGAGGTGTGGTGGGTTGGTTGGAGAACTTAGAAGTATTCTAGGTGTAAAATTGAGTAATAAGATTAGGAATGAAGTGATAAGGGCTGAAGCTGGTGTAAAAGAAGATATAGTGACAAGAATTGAGAAAGGTATGCTTAGATAATTTGGTCATGTCGAGAGGATGAATGAAATAGATTAACGAAAGTGATTTATGATGGACAAGTGAATGGAAGTGTTGGGAGGGAAAGACCACGTAAGACCTTCATGATCAAATCAAGAAACATTTGGAGAATAAGCAGGTCAAAAGTAACCGACAAGCATGTATAAGAAGGTTAATCAAGATCGTAGCAAGTGGAAGGATGTGATCTCTGCCTACCCGTACGATAAAGAGTCGTGACATTATGTATCTCCAAATGTCGAAATACGCGGAGAAAAATCAAAACAGGTTATAGCAATTTAACTATGGAAACATCAACATCTTCACGACCACCAGCAGTCCTCATCATTCATAATTTCAGCCCATTAACGTCCCACTACTGAGCACGAGCCTCCTCTCACATATCAAGGTGTGAGGGTATTGGGTCAAACTCCACCACGCTGACCCATTGCGGATTGGCGGAGGCAGGTGTATGGCCACCTGCTGTTAGAATTTATCAAGCCGCCCATTAGGCCTCTAACATGGCTTAACGACTACCACATTTAGTGATAACAGGGACCAACGGCTTAACGTGCCTTCCGAAGCACGGAAGCGCTCGATATCAAATGCCACACAAACGGTCATCCATCTAAGGACTGGCCTCTGTAAACTCTGCTGTACTTACTGCAGAGCTAAGAGCGCGCCAGCAGTTCTACCCACCAGAAATACTCCGACGACGCCCACCGCTTCTGGAAAGGAGTGGGGGGCCAGGGTCAAGGTTTGAAGCATCTGACACCAACGTCCCTCAAGATCTAGTGATAACTCAAGATGTGACGTTGCAAAATGACGTCACTTCACAAGAGTCACTATATGGCAACTTATTTTTTACTTACGTTAGTTTGTAATCGGATAAATATTGTTGATCCTCGTTTCAGCGTTGGTCGTGAAGACATCGTTGTTCTGAGGCTCCTATCTTATTTAAAGCTGCCCTGTGTAAGGGCGAAACACGTGTCGTGTTGAATAGTTTCTCGATTTTTCGGGAAATAATAGTTGCGCGGGAATTGTTACAAAGATATTTTTAATCCATCACTTGCTGATTGTTGATCCATATTAATTGACTTTTAATCTGTTATATAATCCGTAAAGACATGATACATTAAATAATTTTCCATAGCGTTTCGTGCCTTTCATTTTGTTCAGCAACAACAGGGCTCGATTCTCGGCCCGTTTTTGTTTTTAATTTATATTAATGATTTGCCACATTTGGTAAAGGAAAATCACGAGATAGTATTGTTTGCTGATGATACATCATTATTATTTAAAATAAAGCGATATCAGAACCCAGACGATGTAAACAATGCGATCTCAAAGGTGGTGCACTGGTTTGACGTTAACAATTTATTATTAAATGGGGCTAAAACGAAATGCATTAAATTCGTGACGCCTAACGTCAGACAAGTAAACACCACTATTAAAATAAAGGAAGATGAGTTGACCCTTGTGGATACCACCAAATTTTTGGGTGTTATATTAGATTCTAAGTTACAGTGGGGCCCACATATTGGTGAATTGTCGAATAGACTCAGCTCTGCTGCATACGCGGTAAAGAAAATTCGCCAATTAACAGACGTTGAAACAGCTAGGCTTGTTTATCATTGCTATTTTCATAGTGTTATGTCGTATGGTATTCTTCTGTGGGGTTGTGCCGCAGATATTCAAAATATTTTTGTACTGCAGAAGAGGGCCATACGAGCAATTTATAATCTACCATGTAGACATTCACTAAGGGATAAATTTAAAGAAATTGGTATTTTGACAGTGGCGGGTCAGTTTGTTTATGAAAACCTAGTATATGTACACAAAAATTTTGATAAATTGAGTAAGAAAAGTGATATACATAACCTAAACACAAGAAATAAGCATAAACTAGTTGTACCTGCCACTAGGCTCCAAAAAATTAACAAATCTTTTAAAGGTCAATGTGTGCGATTCTATAATAAAATCCCAAGCAATATACAGCAATTAAGCCTAAATAAATTTAAATTAACAATAAAACGCAAGCTGTCTTCAAAGGGATATTATTCTATTAAAGACTATATGGCTGATAAAAATGCTTGGGATTAAGCCGCCGTTTCATACAGGCTATTCTAATATGAATGACTTAAAGCATGAATATTGTTATATTATGTTGCATTGTATAGCGTCACAGACAAATGAAGATTGTTACTAACCAATCGATAATTTAAAAGAGCATAGCCTGTGAGTTTCTTGCCAGTTCTTCTTACAGAGCGGTGGCTCGGAACTGGCACTTAGATTCGCTTGCACTTAAATGTTTTTTGTTTTTTTAAATTATTTGGTTGCAAGTGAATCTAAGCTTCGTGATTTTAGTATAGTTATATTTTATTTGTTTTTGTTATTTTTTTATAATTTTGACGTTTTCAAGTACTATGTAATAGTTTATGAAATAAAGTATTTTTGACTTTTGACTTTTGACTTTTGAACAATTTCGATTTTAAATTTTTTTTAAGCATTGGCAATCAGTTGTATGAATAAATAATAATAATAAATATTTTCTGACAATTACACCAATTATTTAGTTCCAAGATAAGTATCATTAAGAACTTGTGTTATGGATACTAAACAACGGATAAAAGGTAAAGGGTATTCAGGCCATATTCTACTTCACGGACTTGGTAATGGTGTACAGGATCCTTAGGCCTGCCAAGACCTAAGGACCCCAAGCTAACCTCACCTGCAACTGATGCACCTGCCGATCAACGGACGAGGCTCTGGCGGATATAACAGTGCCCGGTAAGCGGCAATAGGCTCGCCACCTGTTACGTGGGACCAATTATACATAGTTGGTGAAGTGTGGGCGTATATTATGCCTTTGCCTACTTTGAAACAGGCGTGAATATTTATTTATTATATAGATTTGTACAACTATCATTACAGGTAATGATGTTGCAATGCGATACTGTATCTAAAATTAAAAATTACACAGAAGTTTTAGTGTCGCTATTTCGAATTCACTCAAAGAACATGTGAGCAAATCAACAATTTCATAGACCTTATTCAATAAAATAGTGATACGCGTTAAAGGGGTTAGCCGCAATAAATGAGTTCTGGCTATAGGTGTTGCCAGGAGGCCCGGGCGCCTCCGCCTCCACACGTATCTATCTGGTACACTCAGCCCCATGTACTGTAGCACGACTGGGTTATGAGCACATCCTCGCAACAGTCTTACCATATAAATATATGTATGTATGTCATTAAATGACTGTAGGTGGAAGGTAAAGGCTGTTTTACTCTGATATTTTACTGCCCAAAGCTTGGTTGCTCCTTCTTCAGCCTGTTATGGTTCAGAGCCTCGGTAATACTCCTGAACAATCCCGCATCACTTAAAGAAGCCTGCGGCTTTCAGTAGTAGACTGCTATGGAATAACGATAAATGTTTGCAAGGAGTTTGAGTAACCATATTAACCAAAGATGAGTTTCTTGAGGCATTCTTCTCAATTTCGTTGCCTTTTTGGAAGCCTCGTTAGAATCACCCACAGACTGCCTGACTAACGGACAATCCCCTCTCCCTTTAGAATCACGACAGGCTGACTGACAGATCCCCCTTACGAGAGTAACCGACAGACTGACAAATCTTAAGAAAAAAACCACAACAGACAGATAAACTGTCAAATCTTTACAAATTCTGACAAAGAATCCATTTGCTTTTATTTCTTGATTATGGTACCGCTCATATCTCTTTCATTGTTGTTAAGAAAAAAAATGATGGAATTTCCATTTCGTGTATGAAAATTTGATGAATCTAAATGATCCTGTTGATCTTAATGACAATAAAGTTATATTATTTTGGTTTTTGTCTAGTGTTACACCTAGAAATAAGGTTGAATCGACCATCTCCAACCTCTGACCATTTAATTTTATATAAGTTTCAACATCTCTTCCGTTGGGAAGTGAAAAATTTGCACATTTAGTTTTAATTGTAATTTCCATAATCACTTCACTGGGCAGGCAGATTAGTGATTGTAATTTCAGCCAGTACGCAGGATTACGCTGCTGCCCATCTGCTGCCCATCATCCGGTCAGATTTACGTTCGTCGACTCCCTGTGAGATGAGAGGGGTGGCTCTATTCTACCACACCACATGGCACAAAAAAAAGTACGATACTGTTTAAATTTTTATATTTAAGTTATCACTAAATGTAGTAGTCGTTGAGCCATGTTAGAGGCCTAAGGGGCGGCTTGATAAATTCTAACAGCAGGACGCTATACACCTGCCTCCGCAAATCCGCACTGGGTCCGCGTGGTGGAGTATGACCCAATACCCTCACACCTTGATATGTGAGAGGAGGCCCGTGCTCAGTAGTGGGACGTAAATGGGCTGAGATGATGATGATGATGATGAAGTGTAAGCGAATCTAAGTTTTCTTAGTGATTAGTCAAAGTCAAAATTTGTGTTGCAATGAAAGTATCTTAGCGGAACCAGAAACGGAAACAGATGTCAAAAGTAAATTTTAGCAGAAATGGAAACGTATGCAGAAATGCAAGTGTAAATAGTAAGTACGAAGAAAAAAAAGAAAAGTAGAAAAATAATTATTTATTAAGTATCAAATACACAAAATCTAGATGAGAAATAGAGATATTAAAAATCTATTATAGAAAACAAAATTGCAACTGAACATTTTAGTTGCGGAAAGAGAAGCAGAAACGGATGTTGATAATCGCGCGGAACTTCCGCACTTGCGGAAACAGAAACAGAGATCCGTTGCATCACTAGTCAAAATCATTTATTCAAGTTTGGCTAAATCGAGCTCTTAAGAACGTCAAAATTAAAAACTCAAAAACTAGCGCGCCCATTCGCTGCGGGTGGGAGCTTGATCGTAAAAGAAAGGGCAAGATGGGGAAACTCCACAGATATAAATAAAGCATTTGTGTCTCAAAAACGATGCATTCGAGCCATATGTGACGTTTCGCCAATGACATCGTGTAGACAGCTATTCCCTAAACTGAATGTACTTACTCTTCCGTCCATGTACATTCTAGAATGTTGTATGTTTGTGAAAAATCATCCCTATATTTTTAAATTCAAAAATGCTTATAGCTGCAGTATAGCGAGACATCATGGTAAGCTGATGTTGCCAAATACGCACACAAAATATTATAAAAGGAATTGTTGTCCAAATTGTGTTAAGATATATAATAAGTTACCAAACTCAATGAGAGAGCTTAGTTTACCCTACCCATATTTAAAATAAAACTACAATTATGGCTTAAAATAAAATGTTTTTATACACTCGCAGAATATTTTAACACTAAAATTGAAATTATATAATTTGATATTATTCGTTATTTTGACATCAATTTTATTTTATTATGATTATTACAATAACTTTTTAATTCCACTTATTTTATATTGACATTCACACGCCCTGCGTTTGGCAAAATAGATGTTCTATTATATACGAACACCACCACATGTTACTTATTTTATGTGAATAAATTATTTTATTTCATTTCATTTCAAGAAAATCGTCAAGGTTAGTTTTATCTCCCACCAGTTTTTGATTAGTTAATTATCGTGTTTTTCCGATCTATATCACATCCCAATTTAAGCTTTGTTGTTTTGTACAAAACATATTATTATTATCTACATTTGATGTGTCCAAAAATGTGCGAAATACGAAATGTTAAGCCATTTATGAATTTCAAGATTATGCAATCATAAAACGTGGATTTTATATAATCTTTCATTATTTAAGTAATGATTGATTGCATAAACAGAGTAGAAAACAGTTTTTTGAATAACACAAACGATTTGATAATATATAACATTACTAATGTTATAAATCTGAAAGTCTGTTTGTCTGGTGTGAGTAAAGTCTAATATATTTTGGTTTGGTATTAAGATTCATAATTAAGTTAATCTTCATAATTTTTATCCAGACAAATTATTTTTCCCGCCTTTTTATAAAGCGCATACCGAATAGAGTTTATAAAACTCGAAATGCCATTCCATGTCATAATGCCATGGATGAGCAGCTTAATACGCTACTAATAATAAAAATCATGTACTTATGCTAACGCACTCTTTGGCTAAGCTGGAAGGTTCAAATCCTTTTAAAGCTGGTTTAACCATAGAATGATGTTTCTTTTTAGGTTGTGGAGGCCAAACGGCAGTCGCTCCATATAACAACTGAAGTTCAGCCAAACCCGGTAAGACCAGTGAGCAGATCCTCCCCCCCGACTGGTCTCCACCTTGTCGTGGTGGGGGGGGCTGAGTACCTCTCGGTAGGGCGCAGAGAGCGCTAGGGAAAAGGTTTGGCGACTCTGGGCAGCCCTTAGTACTAACTACCGGAGGGGAAACTAAGACCTGTGGAGGGCGCAGCGGGCGGGCCAGGAAGGCCCGTCAAGCAGCGCCAGGAGGGTATTAGGCAGCGGAGGCAGGGGGCCCCTGCTGTCTAACCATAGACCCACCGAAAAGTCGGCCACACACGCTATGGTCTCACAAGGAGGTAGGAGGGGCGCGTCCACTGCGCCTCTCTGAAGAGGTCCTTCCGGTTCTGATCCGGGGGGACGTTGGCCGCGGGTGGGGTGTCAGAAGCTTTATACTTTAGCACTAGCACCCGCCCCCTTTTTCAACAGCGCTGGGCGTCGTCGGAAGATTTTAAGTGGGTAGGACTGCTGGCGGTCGCGTCTGCCGCAGTGAGCCCTTTGACCGGAAAGCAGTGCGTAAACGCATTTTGTTACGACGTAAAACAAAAAAAAAATAAGGTGCACCACTTTCAGATGAGGTTGGCTTGGCCTCCTTAAATTTTGGTAGGATCCTTATACACCCAGTTTATTTACAATGTAAATAAAATGGTTTTACAAAACAATCAGACAGATTCACGAGGAAACACTAGTCATTAACAGAACAATAAAACAGCTGTTAATTCTTTACACATGTATTACTTATGAGATAAGATATTGCTATGTATTAAATACAGTTACAGATTTGGCAACAGTGATATTATCCGATACAATGGCAGGGTATACTGTGGGTTTACTTTTGGCGGTAGTAGTAGCTGTTTCAGGTATGTGGCCATTTTTTTTTTCGCTCAAACATAGAACTTATTTTTGCAACGAAACTTTTTACTAGAAGCAATCAACTCATTCGCGGTTGCCTTTAACTGAAATGTACATTTGTAAAATCTCGCCTGTTTTCCCGAAGTAAAGTAAAGTAAAAGGTTCTTTATTTCATAAACTATTACTTACACTTGAAAACGTCAAAACAAAAATTATATAAAAAAAAAAACTAAATATACTACACTGAAATCACGAAGCTTAGATTCACTTACATGCAAATAAATAAAATTAGGTGTAAGTGAATCTAGGTGCCAGTTCCGACTGTTCCAGGCTCTTTTAAATTATCAATCAAATGTAACAAAACAAAACACACACAGTGAATATTTGAAGATACTGAAAGGGTCCCCCGAAGCCATAACCAATAAAGTAGCACAAACGGAACCTTCCAAGACAGTCAAGTAATGTGAAAGTGAGCTGAAGAGGTAGGCGGAGGCATATTATATGCCCACATTTCGCCAATCATGTTGCTGGTCTCACGCAAAAGTTGGCGATCCTTTTGCCGCATACCGGGAACTTGTATGTTCGCCAAAACCTCGTTCGTTGATCGGAAGGTGCACTATATGCATGTGCTAGCTGTGTGAAGACAAAGAGTAGTAATATAATATTAAAAACTCATTAACTACAGATCCTAAACTCGTAGCCAATTCTTTTAATGACTTCTTTGCATCGATGAGATTTATACTTGAATCGTAAAGATATACCATCCGCATATTCACTCAGACGCAAAAACAAACTAGTTATACCAGCCACACGTCTCCTGGCACACATCTTAGCTTCAACCACGCTCATTAACCTTCTCATACACTACCGACGGTGAAGGGTACTTTTGACCTGTTCTTTCTTTCTTCCAGCTCTGCCAACGGACCCAGTCCTGAGAAAGGTAGACGACCTCCGCTTCCAATATGTCCCTGATGGCAATGGAAACCTTCACATGGCCGACATGTGGCTGAAGGCTAGCGACTTGGAAAGAATCGCAAGATATAACCCTGACCAGCACAACAACTATCACTTGTTCACGAGGTGAGTTTATTTTATAAGACCACCGATGGCCCAGTCGTCAGACTAATATAATGCATGATCATCATTCCGGTTGTTCCATTCCATTCCATTCATTTTATAAGAGCAGCGATGGCTCAGTCGTCAGACTAATAGAATGCATCATCATTATTCCGGTTGTCCTAGACTTAAGCTTAGGCCCCAGGGTCTGCTCACTGATCTTACTAGATTTGATTGAAATTGTGTTATTAACGTGCACGTAATGTGCTTGCTCCTTGCCTCGCAAAGCACGTTAATCCGTTGGTCCCGGATGTCATGAAAATCTATGGCAGTCGTTATTAGGAAGTCAGTGCCTTCTAACAACTCCTGATCCTGACAGCTGGTTAAACCATAGTATGATGTTCCCCTCTGGATTGCGGAGGTCAGACGGCAATCGCTTCTTCTACAAAATGAAATTCAGCCAAATCTAGTTCAACCATTACGTAGACCCTAAGCTTATGTCTACGACAACCAGCATAATGCTAAGATGACAGAACAGGACACGTTTAGAGGTGGAATGATTTGGATTTGCAACAAACATTGTACCTTAAACTACAATTGAAGCAGTCATCGTTTTATGAAAAGTTACGAAAATCTACTCCGTATTCGACGTGAGATCTTGACAATAAAATAGCTACGGGGAGCACCTGCCAATCAACCTCTGGGGCTGTGGCAATCATAAAAGATCTCTTAGTAGTAAAGATTAGTGCCTACAGAAAATGAAAGATAAGGAAATCAAGGAAAAGGTGTTCTAAATTTATATTTTGATATGTAATCGAACGGGGGGAAGAACCATAGCTACAGAGGTGTAAGCGTATGGCCGCCTGAACTCAGGTCTCGATTGATTGTAACTTCACTTTATATCGAGACTCTCGATACAATCAATTGTCTACCGAGTTATTTTTTCTTTAGAACACAAGCAAATTTGAATTTCCCATGTACATGAACATAGAGGTCAAACGCAAAGTTTGTATATCTGTTTTATTAAGTGCCACTAATATTACAGTTGGCGAAATGTGGGCATATACGAGTAATATGCCTCTGCCTACCCCTTCGGGGAAACAGGGCGTGATTGTACGTATGTGTATTATTTTTTTATACATGCAAATTGTAACTTTCAGACAAAACCCATCTACCAGCCAGCCGCTAGTGATGGGTCTTACTTCCAGTGTGTCTAACTCAAATTTTGACCCCCGGAAGAAAACAGTGGTGCAGATTCATGGATGGACCGATTTAGCAACAGGACCTTTCAACACCATGTGTCTTCAAGGTAAATACAGCTACACGCAATCATATTGAAGCGATCGTAGCTCTGCAGTGCTCTGTGGTCGGAAACGATCACCAAAGTACAGCAGAGTTTTCAGAGGTCAGTCCTTGGACCGTTTGTGTGGCATTTGATATCGATCGCTTCCGTGCTTCGGTCATTACTAAATGTGATATTCGTTAAGCCATGTTAGAGGCCTAATGCAGGTTTGAATAATTCTAACAGCAGGACGCCTTACACCTGCCTCCGCCAATCCGCACTGAGTCAGCGTTGTGGAGTATGACCCAAAACCCTCACATCTTATTATGTGAGAGGAGGCCCTTTTTAAGTAGTGGGACGTTAATGGGCTGTGATGGTGATGACAATTATATTACCGACGTTGGTGCCCCGTGGTTCCTGCCTAGAATGTGCCACCCCCTCTCATCTCATGGGAAGTCGGAAGTCGAAGTCGAAGAAAAATCGTACCGCATGATGGGCAGCAGCGTCATGATCAATCCAGCGTAATTATAGGGAAATATTCCCAAATGTAATGTAAAATATAATGGCTGCTTGGAACACATCGGCACACCTTATTACCATATATATATTCATATTCATATTCAGCCATATTACCTATAGGCGTTGGCAGAAATCATAATCCTTTTTTTTTTAACGTTATAATGACTACATCCTGCCTGATGATAAGCAGTCGATGCAGTCCAATAAGAAAATGAAAGCGCTTTATAACGTGAAATAAGCACGCTATAAAGCGCATCCACTCATGACGGCCTGCTAAAATGCCGTTTCACGTCCCGCTTAAAATACCCGGGATCATAGGAAATAGGAAACACATGAGCCGGCAGCGAATTCCAGAGCTTAGTGGTCTTGCTCAGAAACGACCTCCCAAACTTCTTGGTTCGAGTGCTGATATTCTGCACAGTATGAGGATGGTTTTGAAGACCAGCACGTGTTGTTCGGGAGAGGAAAGGAGAGGGCGGGATGAGATCGAAAAGCTCCTCAGAACACTCGCCGTAGTAGTTCCGGTAAAAGACACTGAAAGATGCAATGTCTCTACGCAGCTGTAGATCCTTACACTTGTTCCGATCCTGTCTCATTTTAGATACTTTTGACCTGCTCTATATTTCTGGTTTTGGTCATGTATGGTCTTACGAGGTTATTTCCCCTTTTAATATTTCTATTCACTCGTCCAAACTAACTTTAACATCGCTGGATTAATGGAACTGGCTTAATATATTGCTTTTGCACGTTATGCGTCAACAAATATGATAAGTCCCCATATAAAGATCTCCTTTTATGATGTCCCAAAAATCATCTCTTCGAATTCAGTCAGTGTTCCATTAGGCCAGCGATACAGCACATTCGGGCAGCCCCTGAGCACATTTATCCGCCCGGTAAAAGATCATTTATTTATTCTGAAGCATGCTTACGCTCCCTTTGACATTATAGTGTGTCAAGTCATACTAGATCGGCGTGGTAGAAAATGACCTGAACCCTGTCTCCTTGGTTCGTGGAAGGAGGCCCGAGTTCATCCCTGGGGTGTTAGTGAGCTGAGATGCTGATGAAGGGAATGAAACTTTTATGGTGAAGGATTTTGGGTCGGGTTTTATGACTCCGGATTTTAACTTTTCTAATGATTTATTATACATAATTATCCTACACACTAAAAGTCTACATCTAGCAATCTCGAACTACCTGCATCCATCGAATTTAACAAGATCATGGGTCCATTAGAAATTTAAATTGATTCCATAATTCTTTTCAGCTTACCTCGCCACGGAGGATGTGAACGTTATCATTGTCGATTGGGACGCTGGCTCCGGAAACCCAAATTACTTGACAGCCGTCGTCAATACCGCCACCTCTGGTAAGACCAAGGAAAATCCTAATCATGGGGTCATTCCGAATAATTGTCACTATGTCACCTAGACAGTAACTTTACTTTCCAGGTGACATAGTAACAATTAGCAGTGAGCAGGGCACTAAGCACGAAGAACTAAAAGCCATTGGGGCAGAATAGTTCTGTAATGGAAACCTTTTGATTTTGGCGGACTTTGGCGGACGATCTGACAAGGATTACAGGTCCCCTGCATTCGGCTAGTAGTCGCTCCATGTAATAAGTAAAATTCAGCCAAATCTGACTAAACCAGTGAGCAGACCCTGGGTCCTAAGCTTAAGTCTAGGGCAACCGGGATAATGCTAGGATATGTTGACCGTAAACTAATTCAAAACTATTCGCAATAGTATTATTATTTTATAAGAATGATCTTTATCACTGTTATCTTTTTATACATCAGAAAGATCGTTACAAAGTTTTAATGTTTCTCAAATATTTCTAGAATGAAAAAGTGTGTCTGAAAATTAGGCGCCTAGAATTGAGCCCTGAGGAATTTCCATAAGTAATGCCGCGCCATAAGACTTCACTCTATGAAATGAGTCTAATTCTGAGAATCTAAGTTCTCTCACTAAAGTAAAGTTTAATTGATTTTGAAGAATTATTATCAACAACATATTTTTTTATTTAAGCCAACAAAGTAGTAAGTACATGGTCAACGCAGTCGTTAAGTGAATTTATATTAGTACACGTACATATTATCACGCCTGTTTTCCCAAAGGAGTAGGCAGAGGCATATTATACGCATTCATTTATGACTGCGCCAATCACATAGTTCCACTTAATATGTGGCGAATAAATAGCCGCTTTATCGGAAACTGTAATGTTTGCCTGAGCCTCGTCCGTTGTTCGGTAGGTGCACCACTTGCAGGTAAGGTTGCCTTGTGTTCCTTAGATCTTGGTAGAATCCCTATGCACAATTAATACAATATATATTTAGTTGATACTTTTAATATACAAGCTTTTTGTTTTCTAGGTGCCAGCGCAGCTCGTTTTATTAACTGGTTGAACAGCGTCACTGGAGCAAGCCCTGCAAACTACCACATCTATGGCCACAGCTTAGGAGGACACCAGTCTGGAATCGTCGCTAGGCAAATTCAAGGAACTGTTGCTTATGTGACAGGTAAGGTTTTGGCATTCAGATTTCCAAATCAAGAAACAAATCCTATACAGGCGCCGATGGAAAATCTCAAAAATATTCTGAAAATTTTGAGTCGATTTACTAACCTGTCGCGTCGCCGCCAATCAGGATTTTGTCCGCGTGGTGGAGTATGACCCAATACTTCTCACCTTTATTTGTGATGAGAGGAGGCTTGTGCTCAGCATTGGGATGAGGTACTGACGAGTTAACGTATTGAATTTCAGCCGTAGAATTATTCTGTGGGTTTTCTTTTACTTCGAAAGGGTAAGCAGGCATACTATACGCTCATATGCCAAATTTATTGTTGGTCCCAGCCTGTTGCCCTTTAACGGGAACTTTTATGATGGCCTGGTGCAATACTTGCAGATGAAGATGAGTTGTACGTAAGGTCTTGGTAGGATCCCCATACACCAAAATTTTTCTAATACACATAGATACATCTGGTTAATATCTCTAAAATTTTGCCTCGTACCCTAGCGTTGTAGAATACGCTTACTGGCAAGTTCTTCCCAAGGCAAGTTCTTCCCTGGCAAGTTCTGGCAAGAGCGTGAAACTGTTTTTACGGGTTCGTCAACGCACTAGTGGTTTTTTTTTGGTGCGGGCAAGCTCGAATGTATTAAAGAAAACACACTTTTTCTCTTTAGCTCTTGATCCTGCATTACCTGGATGGATCACGAACGCCGAACGGTTCAGGGCCGACGACGGAGCATATACCGAAGTCATCCACACAAATTCTGGAGCTGCTGGTTATATGAGCGCATTGGGTCAAGTCGATTTCTACCCCAACGGTGGAATTGGAATGCCGGGATGCTCCGGACATGACTGCGACCATTCCATGTAAGAATGTTTATTAATTACAATCAAATCATTTCATTGTGTATACAGGTTAGAAATTTATTCGGAGTGCTTTTTTTGAAGAAAGGCATTTTCTGTTTTCAGAGGCATGCAATATTTTAAAATTATTCTAATCCATATAACAATAAACATTGGCCTCTGCAATAGAGTACATTCTATTTGGGGGAATTAGCCTACTATCACAATGCTGGGCAGGCGGGTTGGTGTTTGCAATTAAAGCCAGTACGCAGGGTGACGATGCTCTGTGGGACTGTTCGAAAGGGTCCCCGCGCCCTCGGGACGTAGCAGGCTCAAGAAGGAACATGTATGGTTTTTAGTCAGTAAAAGTCTATCACACCCTCCCGCTCCAGCCAGCGAGAGAAGGTCAAAAGATAATTTTTCATCCGAAAAAAAAGGGATCAAGATGCTGCCCATCATCTGGTAGGATTTTTCTTCGTCGACTCTTACGCCACCCCGTGAGTAGGGTTGGCACTATTACTAGACCTGACACTGCATTTTAATATTTAACTAATGCTGACTTTATACTACAGATGGCTATATTTTTTTCTTTTAAGGGTTAACTATTACTTCGCTGAATCTTTAAGAAGTGGAGGGTTTACCGGAACCTGGTGCTCAAGTTTGTCAAATGCTTTGTCAGGTAGCTGTTCCTCATCCACTAGATTGCAGATGGGGGGACGTAATGCTAAAAATGGGTAAGTCTGTCATTAATTGATTGAAATGATAATTATACGTGGACGACCGATATGTCGTGATGGCGAGTATGAGCGCACTTCGCTCCTGAGGTAGTGTGTTCGATTCTTACACAGGATTTTATTCGTGTGCATTAATATTTCATTGACATGAATATTTCTTCTGAACTTGGTGTTTTGCTATATATATTAGATCATCATCATTAACGTCCTACTACTGAGCACGAGCCTCCTCTCACATACCAAGGTGCGAAGGTATTAGGTCATACTCCACTACGCGGACCCAGTGCGGATTGGCTGAGGCAGGTTTATGGCGTCCTGCTTTTAGAAAAAAACAATCGAAATATTATTACACTAAATCATGAAGCTAAGATTCACTTACATGCAACAAAACAATTTGAAAACAAAAAATAATTAAGT
Organism: Musotima nitidalis; assembly: GCA_949126915.1. Taxonomy (NCBI): domain Eukaryota; kingdom Metazoa; phylum Arthropoda; class Insecta; order Lepidoptera; family Crambidae; genus Musotima; species Musotima nitidalis. Next base: position 7,232,459 of record OX421440.1, read on the forward strand.
GTAAGTGAATCTAAGTGCCAGTTCCGAGCCACCGCTCTCTAAGAAGAACTGGCATGAAACTCACAGGCTATGCTCTTTTAAATATGTCCATTAGTTTGGTACTAGAAATACAATCTTCTTTTGTCTGTGAAGCTATACAATGCAATATAACATAACAATATTTATGTTTTAAAGTCATTCATATTAGAATAGCCTGTATGAAACGGCAGTTTAATCCCAAGCATTTTTATCTGCCATATAGCCTTTAATAGAATAGTATCCCTTTGAAGACAGCTTGTGTTTTATTGTTAATTTAAATTTATTTAGGCTCAATTGCTGTATGTTGCTTGGGATTTTATTGTAGAATCGCACACATTGACCTTTAAAAGATTTGTTTATCTTTTGGAGCCTAGTGGCAGGTACAACTAATTTATGCTTATTCCTTGTGTTTAGGTTATGTATACAGCTTTTCTTACTAAATTGATCAGCATTCTTATGTACATATACCAGGTTTTCATAAATAAATTGCCCAGCCACTGTCAAAATACCAATTTCTTTAAACTTTTCCCTTAGTGAATGTCCACACGGGAGATTATAAATTGCTCTAATCTCTCGAATAGCCCTCTTTTCTCGATGTATTTACTAAAATAAAGAAATTATGTATGTTATCCATATTATTTAGTTACCACAAGTTTTTCAATTATCTTGGAATTAAATTAATGAGATCGTGAGAAAAAAGACTGGCTAAACTACAGAATTACTTTTCCTCTGGGTTGAGGAGGTCGGACAGCAATAACTTCTAGTATAACTGACATTTAGACAAATCTGGTTAGGTCAGTGTGAAGGATCTGTGCAAACATATTTAACAATTTCAATTTAGTACAGATGTAAGTTCTTTGTTGCACCTTTCTAAACAACCAATTCAAAAGAAAAAAAGAAGGCGAGCGGTGAAGAAGGTGGTTGACTCAATGACAAATGAACAAGCATCATATCATCATATCCTAGCAGTATCCCGTGTTTCCCCAGACGTGAGCTTAGGGCACAGGGTCTTACTCATTGGTTTAAGCAGCTTTAGTTAAATTTTGGTGCAACCATCTAACAACTATTAATCTGACCTCCGCTACCCAGAGGGAAACATCATTATGTATTATCTATGGGTTAACCAGCTGTCATGATTTTAGAAAGCACTGACTTCCTAACAACGATTGCTATAGATGTTCATGACAGCCGGGACCAACGGCTTAATGTGCTTTCCGAGGGATGGAGCAAGCGATAATTACGCACATAACATCGAAGAGACATAGGGATTTTTTGAGATTCTCTAAACTTGATATCAAATGAACCGATTGCGTTGACAACCCTAATTTGTTAGCTAAATTGACATATTATGGTGTTAATAATAATTCTTTAAAATTAATTAAATCTTACATGAGTGACAGATCTCAAAAAGTAGATATTAATAGAGTGGCGCGCCATTGCCAATAGGAGTTCCATAAGGTTCGATTTTAGGCCCTTTATTGTTTCTAATTTATATTAACGATCTACCTTTCTATACTAGAGATCTGTGCGAAACAGTTTTGTTTGCTGACGATACGTCTCTGATATTTAAAGTGAACAGAGGCAAGGATCATTCTGACGTGATAAATAATGCTCTTGCGAAGGTTTTACATTGGTTTACGGTTAACAATCTATCTCTTAACGCAAGTAAAACTAAATGTGTAAAGTTCTCATTGCCTAATGTTACAAAAGTCTCAACTAACTTGAAAATGAATGGCAAGAATATCGAGTTATTAAATGACACAAAGTTCTTAGGCATCAATATAGATTTTAAATTGCAGTGGAACTCCCATATAATGAATCTCATTATATGGGGGTCTCATAACATAATTCACATAACTCATAACTCTCATAACAGACGAAGAAACAGCTAGATTAGTTTATTTTAGCTATTTTAATTTTAGACATTATGTCATATGATATGTTATTGTACTGCTGCGGACATACATAATATATTTGTACTACAAAAGCGTGCCATAAGAGCTATTTATAATCTTATGTCCAGAGATTCTCTCAGAGAGATGTTTAAAAGAATTAACATATTAACGGTTGCATCATAGTATATATTCGATAATTTAATGTTTGTTCGCGAAGACATTAATACATTTGATAAAAATTAAAAGTACATAATTTTAATACTAGGAATGGAAATAAGCTCTCTCTGCCATATTGTCGACTTCACAACAAAAAAATCATTTTTGGGTAATGGTATCAGATTTTATGATAAAATTCCTTTCAGTATCTTCAAATTTTCACTGTGTGTGTTTTGTAAAAAAAATGATGTAAAAGAGCATGACCTGTAAGTTTCTTGTCAGTTCTTCTCACAGAGCGGGGGCTCGGAACTGGCACTTAGATTCACTTACACCTAATTTTTATTTATTTGCATGTAAGTGAATATAAGCTTTATGATTTCAGAGTATTAATATTTAATTGTTTTGACGTTTTTAAGTGCTATGTAATAGTTTATGAAATAAAGAACTTTTCACTTTACTTTACTTCAAGGTCCCGGCGCTAAGCTAGGAGCAGGACTTGACGATGATACCTCTTTTGACGAAACATTCGTACCTCAGTCAGATGGAGCTTCTCGAATGAGGAGACTATCGAATCAACCAATATTTTTCATCTTCAGCACCATCAGTCTATACACTGCTTAACGTAGGGTTTTCCAATGGAACTCCAACTAGACTTGATTATTATTATTATTATTATTAATTAACAGGCAGGCAGTTTGAAAACTGATTGCGCCTGTATCCAATTCATCTGCATCTAGTTCCTCTTAACCGGTTGCATGTGTTTGTCCAGCTTATTTAATTATATTTTTTATAATTCAATAATGTAGTCTAGTTGGGAGAAAAAAATAATCTAGACGATTTTCTTGCCCGTTCTTTTACAATCAACCACCCGCAGTGAATGGGCGAGTTAGTTTAAAAGTATGACGTTCATAAAAGCTCTATTGAGCCAAACTTGAATGGATGACTTTTGATGACTTTGATAAAAAAATATTTTTCGATATTAATAAAAAAATATTTTACAGTGCTTCTGGTATTTACCACTTGACGACCAACGCGAGGGCACCATTCTCGACTGGATAATTCTGTTGCCGCAAAGGATTCCATGGCACCTTCAGAAAGCGGATATGGCCAAAATGTATCAATGCAATAAAACTTTTTTTTAAAACAATCTACTTTTTATTTCCCACAAGACCGCTGATTATCGAATAGGAAAAAGATATGCAACTGTGGCAGTTATTATATACAGGGTATTTGTTTCAGTTAAGAATTTTTTATCATACCACAAAGTGGTTAGCCTAGTGTCCTGTCCACTATAAATTTAAGAACCAATTGTTAGGAGACTTTGTTGAGGTCTTTGAGCATAATCTAATAAAGTCTTCTAGCGATTTTGCAGTATACAGCGTATCTGATGAAAAGTTGTAATCGCAGCCAATGTACTAGTGGGTAGTTCATGAATGAGTGGCACAATTGAAGTAATTCACCTATCTAGTTCATATGTATTACTTATTATATAATAGGTTGGGGAAAAACTCTTTTCGTATTTTTGTATGAAAAGTCAAGACATTTTTTTCAAAGTTTATTTACATTTATTTACAATATATATGTACCGTTTTGTTGAATAACTTTCTGCCATTTTGTGGGCAGAGACATTATCCCGTTACTGTAGAAACTTTGGGACTTCTGATCAAAAAAACGGGACAAATAGTTTTGGCAGTCCTCTCTTGAGGTCAACCTTACAGAACCTAAAGAATTCTGCAGAGACCGAAACAGGTGAAAATCTGAAGGCGCAAGGTCAGGGCTATATGGTGGATGCACTAGGACCTCCCAGTCGAACTCTCTTAATTTTTGCTGAGTGGCTAAAGATGTGTGTGGTCTAGCGTTATCGTGATGAAAGACCACACCCTTCCTGTTGATCAATTCCGGCCGTTTTCTCTCGACTGCTTCCTTTAATCTCATCAGTTGCTGGCAGTAAAGATCAGAATCGATGGTTTTGCCGGGCGGTAAAAGCTCATAATAACCAATGCCCTTCCAATCCCACCATACACACAGCATCACCTTATTTCGTGTTAGGCCAGGTTTGGCCACAGTCCCCCCCGACTGGTCTCCACCTTGTCGTGGTGGGGGGGCTGAGTACCTCCCGGTAGGGCGCAGGAGGCGCTAGGGAAAAGGTAACACCCAGAGATTGGCGACTCTGGGTGCCCTTAGTACTGACTACCGGGGGGGAAACTAAGAGGGACCTGTGGAGGGCGCAGCGGGTGGGCCAGGAGGGCCCGTCAAGCAGCGCCGGGAGGGTCTTGGGCAGCGGGGGCAGGGGGCCCCTGCTGTCTAACTATGGACCCTCCGAGAAGTCGGCCACACACGCTATGGTCGCACAAGGAGGTAGGAGGGGCGCGTCCACTGCGTCTCTCTGAGGAGGTCCTCCCGGTTTTGGTCCGGGGGACGTTGGCCGCGGGCGGGGTGTCAGAGCTGCAACCCAGGTACTGGTGCCCCGCCTCTTTCTCAACAAGCGGCGGGCGTCGTCGGAAGATTTTTAGTGGGTATTACTGCTGGCGGTCGTGTCTGCCGGTGGTGAGTCCCACACACCTCTCTCGGTCCCCCTTTGGCCGGGAGACAGTGCGTAAATGCATTTTGTTACCGACGTAAATCAAAAAAAAAAAAAAAAGGTTTGGCCACAGTCTGTGAAGCCTGGCCAACTTTCGACCACGACCTTTTTCGCACGTTCTTGTCGTACGTGATCCACTTTTCATCGCCAGTTATCAATCTCTTCAAAAACGGCTCGGTTTCATTACGTCTCAATAATGAATCGCAAATGAGTACACGGTTCATTAAGTTTCTTTGAGTTAGCTCGTGTGGCACCCAAATATCAAGCTTTTTGTATAACCAGCTTTCTTTAAATGGGTCAAAACTGTTTTGTGGTCAATTCCCAGTTCTTCAGCTACATCGTAACTACTAATATGCCGATCTTGCTCCACTCTTTCAAAAATGGCGTCCATTTTATTCGTAACAGGGCGACCAGAGCGAGGTGCATCTTTAACATCAAAATTTCCGGACTGAAAACGTTTGAACCAAATTTGTGCTACTCTTACTGACACTGCATCAGGTCCATAAACATCACAAATTTTTTTCACTGCTTGAGTTGCATTTTTGCCTTTTTTATAATAAAATTTTAAAATGTATCGAATTTCTTCATTAGATTCACTCATTTTTACGGAGAGAAAAACAAATGAAAAATAGCGGGAAACAACTTTTTTTTATTTTTTTCTTTTCTTTATAATGGAACCTTTTTAATGTTACCAAAACCAGCCAGACACAAATAGTACAGTCAAAAAAATTTTATAATAAGTTTATACCTACGTTATGCGAAAAGACTTTTTCCCCGACCTAATATTATATAATCCAAAGCAGCTCAATTAGTTCACTAACTGATTGATATGAGAAGCGAATGAGAGTAAACCGAACAGATATATTTCTTAGCACAGCAAGAGCGAGACAGTCAAAAAGTAACCGAATGCTGGGCGCACACAGTTCTTGTTTCTGATATTGGACATTTTACATTCTGCATATCAAAAAATTATACACAAAAATACTTGTCATGAATGGGGACGACCATTGAAGCGATAAACAGTGCCGACAACCAGTCGATATCGGTTGTCTTTTCCCGATGGCATCATTCAACATACATTTTAAGAGAGCTGTCCACTACGAGCGGAGCGGTCCCTTAATTGACTCCGTTCACAGCGCAAAACATACATCTGGTTCCACAGTAGAATTCCTAATGATACAATATTATTGAGATTTATTCGTGCCACTAACAAAGAGTCGAGCATTACTGACGAAAAGAGTAAAAATGAGCTTAAAACGTAACCAATAAATCCCGAACTCTTTCTTGGTGGAAGCGAAAATATATTTTATGTACACGGAGGCCGCGTCACAAGGCATCAGCTTTTTCTTCTTTGGCAGGGGAAAACGGGATTAAAACTGTAATCACGAAATTTACTTATTTATTTAATTAGCAAGTTATGCACACAAGGAACATACACAAAAATATAAGTTATGAAAGACATGTACAACAGCACTGCTTATCCCTAAAATAAATTTCTTTCAGCAGACCGATTAGAACAATTAGACAAAAAGGTAAAAGGTAAGACAGCTAGCAGGCAGCAAGGAAGTGTTCCTTTATTGCCTTCTTAAAAATGGAAATACTTTTGGATGTGCGAATAATGACTGGCAACGCATTCCACAGCCTAACCGCATGCACAGAAAACGAATAGGAAAAGAAATCGGAGCTAGGAATGTACACCCAATTATTTTTTTCTATTATCTAGCTCATATTAAAATAGTTCTGTGATTTGGTAGTACTTACTTACATGGATTCAACAGAAAAAAAATCATTTAAGAAATCGTGGAGAAATTGAAAGAGCCATCTTTCTGGCCGGCACTTTAATTCGGTTTTGCAAAGTTCAGTGTACGCAACAATGGCGATGAAAGTGATATTCCGGCAGTAAAACTTAAATTGGATCAAGAAATACACCACGTTTCGGTAGATGGACTGGATTTTAAACAGAGAACCTTCATGAAAATGAAATGCCATACGACGACGCTTTAAAAAATGAAAATATTATTCAATGGTTTAAATATTGTTGAGGATACTAAAAAACAAAACTCAGCTGATAAACACAACAAATACGCATATTACTATACAATGTTTATACCTTCTTTTAGGATATAAAGATATTCTTGGAACTTCCGCTATGGTCAAATTTGACTTTGTTAAAATCTGAAAATTAAGCACCATCATCACATCAGGTATTGAAAGTTATTTCAAAACATTAAAACATCTTGTATTTAAAACAAAATCCAAAAGATACCGCATAGATGAGTAGTTAAGTATAAAACCTAATTTATGCGATCTTGGTCTTAATATTACTAATTAAGTCGTAACTGGGACATCTAGGAAAAAAAAACATTAAGAATTCCACTAAACAATCATATCGAAAAAAACAGAGACTTTTTAACATGGAAATTAATTCGATAACTTTAGATTCCGTTTTTTTGACTTTTATCGAATGTGGAAAGGGCAAGGTAAAATGTTGGAAACATTAAAAAAAAACTCTACACTATTTATTACGAATAGAAATTTTTGTTCGTCCGTTTAAGTTTATTCTAAGAATGTTAAAGTTTTAAACACCTGTACTTTCGATTCAGTCGTATATAATGGCGAACGAATATAGACAATGTCAATATGAGAAATATTATCAATGATTTTGCGGTTAAAGACATTTATTTTCTCAAAAGAATTACAAAATTCACTTACAGAGAAAATACATAACTAACTATTAACTAAATTTACGACACCAACTAGCATTTCAAAAAAAGTAGGTATATTGACAAAAACTCATTTTAAAACAGAGGGCAAGTGCACCGGCAAATCGGTGACTGCGTGTGTCAGGGAATTATATTATTATACTTAAATACATTATTAGAATACTACTACTACGAGTCTTTGCCTACATTGAGCTTGAATTCAAATTATTAAAAGACGTATACTTGACTCCTCATTGAAATAATCAAGAAAAGTACTTTTTAATATAAACTTCATGTTTACTAATTTCTAAAAAGAAATTAGTCTTAATAAGATATTATAAATGGTTTTCAAAAGGATTCCAAGATATTGATGATAATATAATAAAATATAATATAAAATATAATAATAAACTATTGTTTGATATTTCAAAACGTTGGTATCGCTATCCTCCTATCTTATTGAGGTAAAAGTTTATGTTCGATTTATTAATAAATGTTTTATGTACCTTCGGTAGGTGAATGTTTGTAATAACTCCTCAAGTGTTTTTAAAAGAGTTTCATCGAACTTGATTAACTATAGCACAATAATTATCGTAATATTCAATAAAACTAGAAAGTATACTGGTGCTGCCACCTATCGTGAGATATTCTTAAGATGTGATTTGATGTGTATAAAAGACAGGTTGTAATCGTAAGAAAATGAGTATTGAGGGTCGATTCCAGAACTACGGACTAAGTTAAGTAGATATCAACAGTGTTATATTGTTTTAAGCTGTTCCTGTGTATAGTCATTATGCCGAATAAACTACATACTTATTTGGCATAATGTTATTTTGTTTTAAGGTGTGATGATTGTTGATAATAAATTAAATTATTATCTTTAACAATAATTCCAAGGTTGTACCCTTGTTGTTTCTACGATTAATGTTTAGTTGGTATTATGGACAGATATATGAAATGCTTTGTAATATACAAATGGTTGTACTGATTGTTACACTAGTAAGTGTAGTTCTGACATAGAATGTTTGTACACATGGTTATTAATGTTTGTTTGATTTTATGTGGGTCCATGTGTACTAATCTGTTGGGCTTTATAACTGATGCAATATGATTGATATAAGTTATATATTTTGTTTATCTGCTTTAAGACATAACGTAGGATATATGGCATAACTGTAATTCTGTGTTTACTATTTGATGAAACTAAATAAACGGCTATAATAATAAATATATATTACACTAAATAATAGTTCTCTAAAATAAACGGAGTGTAGTTTAAAAATAAAGGAAGTGTTCGAAACACTAATAAAGCTTAATACTTAAATAAAATAGTTCAAACCGTTTTGTTTTACTTTTGAATTCCTTTACCTGCTTACAGCACTTTTATAGTGGTTATTGATTCTATTATTTGATATATAGATAACTAGAACCTTAAATCTAACATCGGAAGTGGGAACGACTTGCGCCAATTATTCAATCAAAATTTTATAATGGGTTTCAGCATGGATTTTGAAGAATTTGACATCTACTAGAGGCTATTTGCGATGACTACGCTTTACCAGCTCTATTACATCCTGAGGGAACAATCCTGGAACTGGACTGTTGCGACAGCATCAGAAGTAAAGGAATTCTTTTAGAACGGCATCAAGAAGGGCTGTACCGATTTTGAAGAGGTGGACGACGGAATTCGCGTTGCAACAGGAACGTTATACGAAGACTGTTGCGACAGCATCATACAAGCAAATAGGAATCTTTTGAACGTCTGCAAGGGCTGGTAAGTCCTTACTTAATTCTTAACAGAAGATTTGTGTAAAATAGTTGTAATATGTTGTGGTATTTAATGCAGTAAAATAAGTTTTAAAGAAAAATAAGTACACATATGGAATATTCTTAAGGTTAGTACAAATGAATACGCCTTTAAATTATTTTTGAGAATTTATTTATAATTTTTGTTTTTTAAGTAACAATTATTTAATTTCTGGTTTAATTAAAACAAAATCACAAAATTTATAAAAAAAAACATACAGTTTTCATTAAATATCAAACTATTTTCTGGCTAAATAAAATATCTAATAATTACTATTTCATGCTATAGAACAAAATTCATAACAAAATACTTATAAATTTTATAAAAAAAAATTAATATAAATTTATTAAGTAACACATTTTAAAATAAAACATTAACAATTAAACCTTCTAGTATACAAAAATAATAAGATCATTAAATATACAATAATGAAAATAATAATATTATAATTAATGGAGGTAGATATGGCACTAGCCATTGTTGACCGAGACAGTCTTTTAAGAAACTGCCGTCATTTGAGTTAGCGCTAGCCTACGGCTTTTATTGCTATACTATTCGAAACGTATTGACACTCGCATATATTCTCGTTAATTTGGATACGTCGAAGGTAAATATGTTTAATAATGTCGTAGAGGAACTACATCTAATTACGGCGAAGTTTAAAATGCATAGTTTTAAGTAAAACATTATTGACTGAAAGGGTGTCTTCGTAGAACACTGTTGGATAATTCGCAAATTGCTGAGACACTTTTCTTTCGTGGGCACTTATCCAAGTAGTATTACCCTGTGTATTAAAATAAATTTATTGAATTTGCAGAATATTGAAATTGCATATTAAAAGTATTTCAACAAATATAAAACGGTTCAATATTAAAAGTCCTCTATAAAACATAAATTTTCGCTTAACAACTTTCAATCGCAAACTGTACTTCTAATCAAATCCTCTAAAAATTAAGATAAGATCAAAAAAAAATAAGAAATATAAAGAAAGACGGCAAGTTACATTTATTAACTGCACATAAACGGTACAAGTCAAATTAATTATTAATATTTTAACTCGTATTTGTAAAGTCAAGCTAAGTGGCATAGCTTAATCTTATTTTAGTAAAGTTAAATGTAGGTACTATGTTGCTAACGTAACGTACGTGATGACAAATTTATTAAACTAAAATTATTTTGATAAAAGAACAATAATAATTATGATATTCAAGAAAATAAATATAAGAGATAACAGAACTTTAGAGTTATTAAATATGTATTATATAAAAAGATTTACGAATAAAAAAAATTATGAAGTTAAAATTGTCATAAAGTGGTTAAATAAATCTCTTAAACAATGTAAAAACCTCATATAAATTATGTAAGCATGGAGACGTAACCATTTAAGGGAAGGGTAAAGGGCAACTAAAATGGGCTAAACCTGGCCGAGAGTTCCGCTAGTCAAAACGTAATTGAATAAATATATTTTCAATATTTATTGGTAATTAGAAATATGTTACATTACTAATTTTTATCATTAATATCCCCCAAAACAAAAAAAAATATATTGACTGAATTAATAAAGTGTCATTTATTCACAACAACGTTAATGTTAAGAATCATTATTACCTACTTATAACGTGAATGCCTTTTATTTGAATTACAGTAACATAAAAGTAATGTAGATGGTAAAATTAGATTTTATAATTATAAAAAAGAACTATTATGATAAGTCTAATGTCAGATTGGCCGAGCGGTTTTTGAAAGTCAAAAGATTCTATTAATATAATCTTAAAAATTTAAATTACAATGAATCTTAGCTCCGTTAGAGGACATTAGTCGAGTACTTGGGTTGTCTACACTATCGGTTGTAGATGAAGTATTCTGAGTTTAAGGCCCCGTAATTTAGTATAAATAAAATATGTAATATATATATGTAATATAAATATGTAATGTAAATATGTAATATATATAAATTAAAGTATAATTAGTAAGGTAGACTTTTCTGAAAATATTTCGTAAATAATTTGAAAATCAATTAAATGTCGTAAAAGTGGTGGTACAATAAATAATCGAAGTACTTGGTAAACAGATTTTTAATATAATGTAGTATTCAAAATTTAATCAATATTTCTTCTCGTAACGCAAAAATTGTTGAATATCATTAGTTTGAAAATAAAATGTTTATAAACTTCACACTTTAATGACTTTTGTTTCTGCCATAAAGATTTAGAAAAAATGTATAGGGATATCTGCCTGATAATGATTTTATTTGAATGTGGTGCATATTACATTACAGAATTATATTTGTTATTTCCGTATCTTGTCTGGTGGTGACCACGATTTGTTGATAGTTTCCACAGGCAGCGGATTATCGGATCATAATTGTTTTATTGAAAATAAAAAGAAAAAGAAAATAATAATGTGACAAAATTAAAGTTGTGTGAATGTACTTCGAGAGCGAAGTACTGTCAGTATGGCCGTGTTAGAATATTTATGATGTATATAGTTAGATAATAATATAAAAATGGTTTATGGTGACAGAATTTCTTGGAAAATATTGTTACAGATTAAGTAAGTAATGAAGCAGTTTAAAGTCACGTTGTTGATATATGCTAGTTTCGTTTTGTATAGGCAGTGTTTCCAATGGATAGCAAAATATATGTTTTTTATAAATAATATAAATTGTCTAAATCTTTACATCATTAATTATTTTCTAAAATATAGCTAGAGGTTGAATCAACTTGTAGGTTTTCAATTTTTTTTGAGATATAAAAGTATTTAATGTCGTATAACGGGTCAGTGGTTATAAATTAAAAAAGGAATTATTATTTGGGTACATGGATTATTGATAGACTATTATTTGCTGTATGACTGAAATTTGGACAGTATATAATTTTATATTAATATATTTTGAAGCTTATTCATAATTCTGCTTCCTGTTATGTCTTTAGCCAGACGACTGTCGGAAGTTCTAATGTGTAAATGTAAGTTTTTGCTTTCGGTACATCTCTGAAAATATGTAGTTGTTTATTTTTGGATACAATGATATTGAGATGAATACGGGTAATTAAAAGGCAAGTGAAGTCTTTTACAATTGTATGTGACTAAGGGTAACCAAGTGTAAATATAGGAAGTTATTTGAAAAAGGTTACAATGTAATATGACACAATGTGATGTTGAAGTAAATATGATACAAATATATGTATAAAGGATATAGTCTCTTGCTTGTCTTGTTAATCTCACGGTGAGTACCGTAGGAGTTGAACAAATGTATAGTCGCCACAAGCAACAGACAGTTTGTAAAATTGGAAAGTTACTGAAATGAACTGCTGAAGTCTTTTGCCTTTTCTTGTCGGTATCAATGTGCAGCAGGTTGTAAGGCAAGAATGTGTCTGCAAAGCCAAGAGACCGTTGTTACCTGTCCTCTTGATGTAAGATGTAGGCTGGTGGCAATGTTAATGTAATAGTCTTAACTGAAAAATATTTAGTTTTTTTTTGTGTTGTACTTCGGGGACGAAGTACTTGTCAGTATGGCCGTGTCAGGGAATTATATTATTATACTTAAATACATTATTAGAATACTACTACTACGAGTCTTTGCCTACATTGAGCTTGAATTCAAATTATTAAAAGACGTATACTTGACTCCTCATTGAAATAATCAAGAAAAGTACTTTTTAATATAAACTTCATGTTTACTAATTTCTAAAAAGAAATTAGTCTTAATAAGATATTATAAATGGTTTTCAAAAGGATTCCAAGATATTGATGATAATATAATAAAATATAATATAAAATATAATAATAAACTATTGTTTGATATTTCAAAACGTTGGTATCGCTATCCTCCTATCTTATTGAGGTAAAAGTTTATGTTCGATTTATTAATAAATGTTTTATGTACCTTCGGTAGGTGAATGTTTGTAATAACTCCTCAAGTGTTTTTAAAAGAGTTTCATCGAACTTGATTAACTATAGCACAATAATTATCGTAATATTCAATAAAACTAGAAAGTATACTGGTGCTGCCACCTATCGTGAGATATTCTTAAGATGTGATTTGATGTGTATAAAAGACAGGTTGTAATCGTAAGAAAATGAGTATTGAGGGTCGATTCCAGAACTACGGACTAAGTTAAGTAGATATCAACAGTGTTATATTGTTTTAAGCTGTTCCTGTGTATAGTCATTATGCCGAATAAACTACATACTTATTTGGCATAATGTTATTTTGTTTTAAGGTGTGATGATTGTTGATAATAAATTAAATTATTATCTTTAACAATAATTCCAAGGTTGTACCCTTTTTGTTTCTACGATTAATGTTTAGTTGGTATTATGGACAGATATATGAAATGCTTTGTAATATACAAATGGTTGTACTGATTGTTACACTAGTAAGTGTAGTTCTGACATAGAATGTTTGTACACATGGTTATTAATGTTTGTTTGATTTTATGTGGGTCCATGTGTACTAATCTGTTGGGCTTTATAACTGATGCAATATGATTGATATAAGTTATATATTTTGTTTATCTGCTTTAAGACATAACGTAGGATATATGGCATAACTGTAATTCTGTGTTTACTATTTGATGAAACTAAATAAACGGCTATAATAATAAATATATATTACACTAAATAATAGTTCTCTAAAATAAACGGAGTGTAGTTTAAAAATAAAGGAAGTGTTCGAAACACTAATAAAGCTTAATAAATAAAATAGTTCAAACCGTTTTATTGTTTTACTTTTGAATTCCTTTACCTGCTTACAGCACTTTTATAGTGGTTATTGATTCTATTATTTGATATATAGATAACTAGAACCTTAAATCTAACACGTGCATGCATTGATAACTACTATTTATTACATTAAGGGTTACATTAAGGGTGACACTGATTGACTCTGAACCATAGAAAACAATTACCTCTGAACTTAATGTATTTATAATAGCTACTGTTATAGAAAATCAAATATAACCACAACAACGTAACTTGTTTTGAAGAGTAATTTTAATATATTTGAAACAATACCTTATATTATGATAAAATACATATGCTTGCGCGATGTAATGTACATGCACTGCCATCTATTGATGAACTTAGAAACTAAACATTGTATGTTTCGATGACTCTAAACGCTTGCGCGATTTAAATACGTACAGTGACATCTAGTTTCAACCACTTTATTGAAGTGGTCACAAACAGACACAGTGCACGTGTTCTCGTGATAAACAAATTATTTATACAATTTTTAATAATGACTACAAACTATAATGTTCACTTTAAGTATATACGTAATGTTACGTATGTAATTAAATGACACATTATATAATTTAATGTATTAGGTCGGGGAAAAAGTCTTTTCGCATAACGTAGGTATAATTATTATTATAAAATTTTTTTGACTGTACTATTTGTGTCTGGCTGGTTTTGGTAACATTAAAAAGGTTCCATTATAAAGAAAAGAAAAAAATAAAAAAAAGTTGTTTCCCGCTATTTTTCATTTGTTTTTCTCTCCGTTAAAATGAGTGAATCTAATGAAGAAATTCGATACATTTTAAAATTTTATTATAAAAAAGGCAAAAATGTAACTCAAGCAGTGAAAAAAAATTGTGATGTTTATGGACCTGATGCAGTGTCAGTAAGAGTAGCACATATTTGGTTCAAACGTTTTCAGACCGGAAATTTTGATGTTAAAGATGCACCTCGCTCTGGTCGCCCTGTTACGAATAAAATGGACGCCATTTTTGAAAGAGTGGAGCAAGATCGGCATATTAGTAGTTACGATGTAGCTGAAGAACTGGGAATTGACCACAAAACAGTTTTGACCCATTTGAAGAAAGCTGGTTATACAAAAAAGCTCGATATTTGGGTGCCACACGAGCTCACTCAAAGAAACTTAATGAACCGTGTACTCATTTGCGATTCATTATTGAGACGTAATGAAACCGAGCCGTTTTTGAAGAGATTGATAACTGGCGATGAAAAGTGGATCACGTACGACAAGAACGTGCGAAAAAGGTCGTGGTCGAAAGTTGGCCAGGCTTCACAGACTGTGGCCAAACCTGGCCTAACACGAAATAAGGTGATGCTGTGTGTATGGTGGGATTGGAAGGGCATTGTTTATTATGAACTTTTACCGCCCGGCAAAACCATCGATTCTGATCTTTACTGCCAGCAACTGATGAGATTAAAGGAAGCAGTCGAGAGAAAACGGCCGGAATTGATCAACAGGAAGGGTGTGGTCTTTCATCACGATAACGCTAGACCACACACATCTTTAGCCACTCAGCAAAAATTAAGAGAGTTCGACTGGGAGGTCCTAGTGCATCCACCATATAGCCCTGACCTTGCGCCTTCAGATTTTCACCTGTTTCGGTCTCTGCAGAATTCTTTAGGTTCTGTAAGGTTGACCTCAAGAGAGGACTGCCAAAACTATTTGTCCCGTTTTTTTGATCAGAAGTCCCAAAGTTTCTACAGTAACGGGATAATGTCTCTGCCCACAAAATGGCAGAAAGTTATTCAACAAAACGGTACATATATATTGTAAATAAATGTAAATAAACTTTGAAAAAAATGTCTTGACTTTTCATACAAAAATACGAAAAGACTTTTTCCCCAACCTATTATATATTTTTCATTTAAGAAAATACATATAAAAATAAAAAAAATTTTTTTTTTATTATTCTATTATATTTAGTTATATCAATAATTATTTATTATTCAATTCCATATTTTAATATTACATATTTGATAAGATAACATAATATTTTATTTTATGTAGTTAGGAAACAATTTTATTCTATCTAGGTTAATAATTATTTGACGATTTCAATATCTGATACTATTGTACTAAAGTGTTAGTTTATACTATGTATCACCATAATTATGTTACTTCAAATACACGTCACAATATTCTATGTTGAAGAATTCCTTAAAATGTGATCGTTAAGTAATTTTTTAAAAGTATTCAGAGAATCACAATCTTTAATAGTTTTAGGTAGTTTATTATAAAACTGTACTCCTTCGTAAAAAACAATTTTAAGTTTGATGTATTAATAATGTTCTGTTCTGCTATATTCTCGGTCTTCCCGTGACTACGTACGGCTTAAAACACATTTGTATAACACTACACACCATAACACTTATGTTATAGCCGCACACAAAGAAACGCACGCAATGAAATGCACGCAAAGAAACGCGCGCAACGGACCTCTTTGTGTGCAGCTCACACGCGCTAAGGCCTTTTTGGGAAAAATAACTTAAGAAGGAACGTGTAAAATATGTTTGTAACAAAATTTACACGTTTAGAGAAGAAATTAGGGGTCCCTATCGGATCGCCTAATTTTTTGTACGCCTAATTTGTAATGGCACCCAAACGAAAAGCCTAAAATTTTTTCGCCTAATTTCACTCATCAGAATCGTGTTTGCCCTAATTTCACTTCGCCTATCTTTATATCGCTACATCGTCATTTACCAAATGCGTCATTTGGCAGAACAATTCGTAATCCCTAAAGCTTACAATCCCTAAATATTAACTCGCACAAAATTTAAAATCATAAAGAACAAAACGCCTACTTATGTTTTATAAGTCATGCAGCATGTAAGCGTGCAATCAAGCATGCAGCATACAAGCAGGCATGCATGCAGGCGTGCAGCATGCATGTAGGCATGCAGCATGCATAGTTTCCGTCACGGCTTCGGCGCTGCGGGGCTCCAGCGGTCCCACGCGAGCTTTTCGTCGCAAATGGTTTCCGCTCACCACCGAGGCTTCGGCTTGCTGGCCGGCTTCGCCGGCCATCCTTAGCCCCGGCGGCGAGCTCAACCCACCTGCTTCTTAGCTCACGAGCCGCCTCGCCCATCCGCGCCTACGCGGGCTTATATTGCACTCTAGGGTAGGGCAGACAAGACTACGTGAAGTCGGGTGTGCAGCGATTCGCTTCTGTCAATTTTATTTTCTCAATACTATTCTATGCTTTTATTCCAATACATTATTGGCACATTTTATTTTAGAGATGCTAAAATTAGAGCTTTTATAAATTTGCGAAATAATCGTTATGCCAAAATAAAGTTATGCCAAGATAGTTTAGACTATTTTACATTAGACATTCTAAAATTAGGCCTTTCAATTCTTTGGCCAAACTATAATGGTGGCAAAATCATTTTTAGGCGAAACAATAATTATACGTTTTAAGTTTAGGCCAAAACGGTTTGGCCAAACCATATTAGGACAAACAATTTTAGGCGAACCAAAGGGCACCCAAAAATTTGCCTAATGCTGGGCATAACACTTTATTAAAACTCGTTGGATGTTCGCAACAGACTATGGTCATACATTCCAAAGTTATTATAATACTTACTCACTAGATGGTGTTAGTAGTAGGTAAAAGATGCTAGTAACTTTATTTTGATACAAAAAATACATTCCTATTTACTAACACACTTATTGAATTCGGGCTTAACTTTCTGTCTATAAAAAAATAATATACAGAAATACTAGTCATGCATGGGGACGCCTTTTAAAACGATAAACGGTGCCACGGACAATTTTGAGCGTCTATTCCCAATAGCATCATTCAACATATATTTACGAGTGTTTTCCATCGCGAGCGGAGCGAGCCCTTAATTGTCTCCGTTTACCATGCATAACAAATAAGCATATTCAATTCAATTTAATTCTTTATTGTATGCTACATTGGGTACTTACGTAATGTAAAAGTATCGAAGACAATGTACTAAAAATAGTTGACTAATCAAAAAAATATTTATCTTTTTCTTTTTTGGTTTGTAACTTTAGACGCCATTGTTTAAATATAAATTATAAAATGTATATGTAAACTAAAGCACTTGAAAATCAATAAAATATTTGGACTTACACATCGGAAGTAATAATTATTGAGTACCAGGCAGCTCAGAAACGAAACAAGAAGGGGTTCGATTTGACGTCTCCAATACTAGGTTCAGGTGAACGTTCAGTAATATTTTTATTAATTACTATGTCATATATCTGTCACCGTAAAATTGTAAATAACGTTAAATTATAATCTATCCCGCGATATTGTAATCTGTCGAAAAATTGTGATCCGAAACAAACTGCTCACAATTTAACGCATTATTTTTCGATAGATTATAATCTATCAAAGACAAACCGTTAAATCACAATCTGTCGCGCGTTAAATTGTCAACTGTTTAAAGCCTGTCCTAAATTGGCTGGTCTTGCCATCAAGACTATTATATTATTATAATATTATAATACAATGCGTTATTAGTATTAACTCGAAATCTGTTTTAAATCACCAAAACACTGTTTGTTTACATTTCACAACAAATGAATTTGACTAATAACAACCGAAGATGGCGACGACGGGCGGCTGAGCGGGGAACATGAAGTTCAACCAATCAGAGCGCGAGGTGTGTTCTGTCGCATGCCATTTTACAATCTGACGGTTTGTCTTCGATAGATTATAATCTATCGAAAAATAATGCGTTAAATTGTGAGCAGTTTGTTACGGATCACAATTTTTCGACAGATTACAATATCGCGGGATAGATTATAATTTAACGTTATTTACAATTTTACGGTGACATATCCAAGCCAATTATAAATAATAATATAACGAACTATTTGCATTCTTGATTTAGTTTTATAATTTAAATAGCAATATTTGCAGTTCCATGAACAGGTCAAACAATATGGTTTCTAAACGTAACGCAAAAATATTGCCAATGCGCCGTAAAGGAAGCAACTATGTAAAGCAGACGTTTAACTATTTAAAGCTAATACAATGTTTGTTGGTCGGGGTTTTGTGTGATTCGTGTATGACTTAACTAAATGTATATTCACTGGGTAACTATTCAATCTTTAAGTAGCGGTTTAAACATTTTTGATTAATAATGCAAATAAATTATTTGCATAGAACATGGTACAATAGTCTACCTAACTATTCTATTATTACTCCAGTCATAAAATTCATTAATAGAGTAGAAGGTAGAGGAAAGGATCTACAGCTGCGTAGAGACATTGCATCGCTCAGTGTCTTTTACCGGAACTACTATGGCGAGTGGTGATAACTGGTGTGACCGACATAGCGAAGCGCGTTTGCAAGCTGAAGTGGCAGTGGGCGGGGCACATAGCTCGAAGAACCGACGGCCGATGGGGCGTTAAGGTGCTTGAATGGCGACCACGAATCAGCAAGCGTAGTAGAGGGCGGCCCCCCCCGCGATGGACCGATGACCTGGTCAGGGCGGCGGGGAGCCGGTGGATGCAGGCGGCAAAGGATCGATCTACGTGGAAAGCAATTTGGGAGGCCTATGTTCTGTGTCAGTGGACTTCAGATGGCTGATATGATGATGATGATTCACTGTGTGTCTTGTATTTTTAATTTAAATTATACTTGATTTATAATTTGAAAGAGCATAGCCTGTAAGTTTTTCGTCAGTTCTTCTCACAGAGCGGTGGCTCGGAACTGGCACTTAGATTCACTTATACTTAATTTTTTTGTTTTGCATGTAAGTGAATCCAAGCTTTGTGATTTCATTGTAGTAGTGTTTTGTTTTTTTCTATTATTTATATTTTGTTTTGACGTTTTCAATTGCTATATAATAGTTTATGAAATGAAGAACTTATTATTTTTTTATTCTTTGTCATGTTGATCATTAAATTGTTTGCTTTCAACCAAGTGAGCACATTATTTAGCTCTGAGATAATTTATACTTTAATTGTCTCTTTATCGTTTGTTTCAATCAGTATAGTAAAGTCGTCAGCAAAAAAAAATGTTTTGTGTGGAATACAACTCGATAAATCATTTATATAGATTAAAATCAATGTTGGCCCCAAAATGCTTCCTTGAGGAACCCCAAACAGATTTAGACTATAGTCAGATCTGTATGCCTTCTTATTGAATTTATTGTCAATTTGTGTTATTTCAGTGCATTGATATCTATTACTCGATTAACTTTCGAACCAGGTGTTAGCTATATTACGAATACCATACTGATTTAGCTTTGGCATAAGTCTGGGATGATGAACAGAACCAAATACCTTGCTCATATCAATAAACATCGCCACTAGTGGTGTCTTAGTTGAAATATTTTCTGTAGCAACATGTACCAGGTATAGCAAGATTTGTTGATCTATAATTGCGAAAACCATTCTGTTCTTTGGCTAATATTTCAAATTTGTTCAGAAATTGCTAAAATCGCCTTTTCTATAATTTTTGAGATAACAGGGATTAATCGGTTTATAATTATCTAATTGTGAGACATCACCTTTTTTATGCAATGGTTTGATAATAGAAATCTTAAGTTTATCTTGGAACACGCCTTCTACAAAAGAAAGGTTTATTATGTGACTGAGGACTGAAGAGAAATATCTAACATTATTTTTCAGAAGCCATGTGGGTATACCAGCATAGCCGACTTAATTAGTGTTGTTCAGCGACATAATTATTTTATATATTTCATGTGAAGATACAGGACGAAGAAAAATGCTAGAAGCGCCACCCTCCACTAAACATTTGAGACATTTGAGATACATTTGAGATTTTAACAAAATAGTCATTAGTAAGGCTGATAATATATTATAAACGCAATGTGAATTATATATTAGTCTTCAAAAAATTATTTAATGCTGTAATAACTTTTTGTAACTAAAAACTGATTGAGCTGATTTTCAAAACTAGTATATTATTCAATATTTAATAACATCATCCGCAGTGATTTGCCACCGTTGGGTTACCTGCTGTCTTAGAGCCAACTGGTATCTCTCGCGATGGCAAAAGACCTGAGGGTATGACTATCGGCCCATGGAAGCTTGGCAGGCCGCTGGTGTGGGATGCGACCTGTGCAGACACCGTGGCTCCCTCACATGTATGTGCAACTTCGCGTCGTGTCGGGGCTGCTGCGGTAAGTGCTGAAAATCGCAAACGGAACAAATACGGAAATCTAGGGCCTAACTTTCTTTTTGTTCCGTTTGCGGTGGAGACATTGGGTCCATGGGGGCCGAAAGCAAAGCAGCTCGTGAAAGAATTAAGTGCTCGCCTCATTGCTGCTTCCGGTGACAAGAAGGCTGGCAGCTTCTTCTGCCAGCGAATTGGCCTGGCAATCCAATGAGGAAACGTTGCCCGCATTCTTGGCACCGTACCCATGGGCCCACAGTTGGAAGACATCTTTTATTTATAGTTTTTTTAAATAATTATGTTACCCTGTTTTAGATTAAGTATATTATATTAAATACAACGTTTATTCAATATTTTTAATTTTGTTAGGAATATGATTATATATTTTTATTTACATTGAATATGGCAGTATACTTTTGAAAACGGTATTTTAAATTTATTTTCATATCTATTATTGCGTCTAATGGTCTTTATAGGAGATTAGAGGTTAATATTTTTTTGACAAAGTTTAATATGTTGAGTTTTTTTAAATAAGGTTTGCAAGAAGCTGTTTGTTTAATGTTTTTTATTATTCTAGTACACTTTTTTTAAAAACGAATATTTTCTGGATTCCTGCTTCAAAGTAATAGGTTGGGGAAAAAGTCTTTTCGTATTTTTGTATGAAAAGTCAAGACATTTTTTTCAAAGTTTATTTACATTTATTTACAATATATATGTACCGTTTTGTTGAATAACTTTCTGCCATTTTGTGGGCAGAGACATTATCCCGTTACTGTAGAAACTTTGGGACTTCTGATCAAAAAAACGGGACAAATAGTTTTGGCAGTCCTCTCTTGAGGTCAACCTTACAGAACCTAAAGAATTCTGCAGAGACCGAAACAGGTGAAAATCTGAAGGCGCAAGGTCAGGGCTATATGGTGGATGCACTAGGACCTCCCAGTCGAACTCTCTTAATTTTTGCTGAGTGGCTAAAGATGTGTGTGGTCTAGCGTTATCGTGATGAAAGACCACACCCTTCCTGTTGATCAATTCCGGCCGTTTTCTCTCGACTGCTTCCTTTAATCTCATCAGTTGCTGGCAGTAAAGATCAGAATCGATGGTTTTGCCGGGCGGTAAAAGCTCATAATAAACAATGCCCTTCCAATCCCACCATATACACAGCATCACCTTATTTCGTGTTAGGCCAGGTTTGGCCACAGTCTGTGAAGCCTGGCCAACTTTCGACCACGACCTTTTTCGCACGTTCTTGTCGTACGTGATCCACTTTTCATCGCCAGTTATCAATCTCTTCAAAAACGGCTCGGTTTCATTACGTCTCAATAATGAATCGCAAATGAGTCCACGGTTCATTAAGTTTCTTTGAGTGAGCTCGTGTGGCACCCAAATATCGAGCTTTTTTGTATAACCAGCTTTCTTCAAATGGGTCAAAACTGTTTTGTGGTCAATTCCCAGTTCTTCAGCTACATCGTAACTACTAATATGCCGATCTTGCTCCACTCTTTCAAAAATGGCGTCCATTTTATTCGTAACAGGGCGACCAGAGCGAGGTGCATCTTTAACATCAAAATTTCCGGACTGAAAACGTTTGAACCAAATTTGTGCTACTCTTACTGACACTGCATCAGGTCCATAAACATCACAAATTTTTTTCACTGCTTGAGTTGCATTTTTGCCTTTTTTATAATAAAATTTTAAAATGTATCGAATTTCTTCATTAGATTCACTCATTTTAACGGAGAGAAAAACAAATGAAAAATAGCGGGAAACAACTTTTTTTTATTTTTTTCTTTTCTTTATAATGGAACCTTTTTAATGTTACCAAAACCAGCTAGACACAAATAGTACAGTCAAAAAAATTTTATAATAAGTTTATACCTACGTTATGCGAAAAGACGTTTTCCCCGACCTAATATGATTCCGTAGGAGAGGCGTGAATGGGCATATGCATAATATGCCGAGAGAGCCGTTTACGAATTAGTGATCCGTTTGAATCTACCGAGGGCGTATATCAAAGAAGACAATCTGCTAGATAATTTCTCAATGTGGGGTTTCCAGGTGATATGCGTATCTATCTCAATGCCCAGCATGGTGATTTATGATACAGTTTCAATTTTATCATTTTATCACATTTATTTTAGTTTTGTTTAGGTTTAATTGAAAGTTATTTTGATTAAGCCAGTTGGTAATTGTGTCTGTGTGGGAGTTTAAAATTTTTCTTATTAAGTTAAAATTTGTGGAAGAGAAAATGATTGAGATGTCATCTGCAAACGATACACTATCAAACGAAAATGATTGCGGTAAATCATTAACGTACAGAACTGGGTACAGCTCAGCACTGAGCCTTGGGGAATAGAGCCGATGACAGGCGTCAGATCGTATTTTACAAAGTAAAGTAAAGTAAAGTAAAGTAAAAAATTATTTATTTCATAAACTATTATACATAGTACTTGAAAACGTCATGATTACAAATGAAAAAAAAAAAACAATCGAAATAATATTACACTAAATCACGAAGCTTAGATTCACTTACATGCAACAAAACAATTTAAAAACAAAAAATAATTAAGTGTAAGTGAATCTAAGTGCCAGTTCCGAGCCACCGCTCTGTAAGAAGAACTGGCAAGAAACTCACAGGCTTTGCTCTTTTAAATATGTCCATTAGTTTGGTACTAGAAATACAATCTTCATTTGTCTGTGAAGCTATACAATGCAATCAGTTAAGGTTATGTACCTTAACAATATTTATGTTTTCAAGTCATTCATATTAGAATAGCCTGTATGAAACGGCAGCTTAATCCCAAGCATTTTTATCTGCCATATAGTCTTTAATATAATAGTATCCCTTTGAAGACAGCTTGTGTTTTATTGTTAATTTAAATTTATTTAGGCTCAATTGCTGTATGTTGCTTGGGATTTTATTGTAGAATCGCACACATTGACCTTTAAAAGATTTGTTTATCTTTTGGAGCCTAGTGGCAGGTACAACTAATTTATGCTTATTCCTTGTGTTTAGGTTATGTACACAGCTTTTCTTACTAAATTGATCAGTATTCTTATGTACATAAACCAGGTTATCATAAATGAATTGACCGGCCACTGTTAAAATACCAATTTCTTTAAACTTTTCCCTTAGTGAATGTCCACACGGGAGATTATAAATTGCTCGAATAGCCCTCTTCTGCAGCACAAAGATTGTTTGAATGTCTGCGGCACAACCCCACAGAAGAATACCATAGGACATAACACTATGGAAATAGCTATGATAAACTAGCCTAGCTGTTACAACGTCTGTTAATTGGCGAATTTTCTTTACCGCGAATGCTGCAGAGCTAAGTCTACTCGACAATTCACCAATATGTGGGCCCCACTGTAGCTTAGAGTCTAAAGTAATCCCTAAAAACTTGGTAGTATCCACAAGGGTCAACTCATCCTCCTTTACCATAATAGTAGAGTTTGCCTGTCTGACGTTAGGCGTCGCGAATTTAATACATTTCGTTTTAGCTCCATTTAATAGCAAATTGTTAACGTCAAACCAGTGCACCACCTTCGAGATCGCACTGTTTACTTCGTCTAAATTCTGATTTCGTTTTAACTTAAACAATAATGATGTATCATCAGCAAACAAAACTATCTCGTGGTTTTTTTTAACAAAATATGGCAAATCATTAATATAAATCAAAAACAAAAACGGACCGAGAATCGAGCCCTGCAGTACCCCCATTTTTACAACAGACCCCTGAGATCGCTTTCCATTAACCTCAACCCTTTGAATCCTATTACTTAGATAAGAAGTGAGAAGATCCAATGCGGAGTTTCTTATTCCGTAATATTCTAATTTTTTTATCAATGCTTCATGAGGAACACAGTCAAAAGCTTTGGACAGATCGCAAAAGATACCTAAAGCGTCCAAAGAATTTTCCCAAGCATCAAATATATGTTTTAAAAGCTCAACACCTGCATCGGTTGTAGAGCGACCCTTAGTGAATCCAAATTGTTTCGAATGCATTAATCCATTTTTATTGAAAAATATTATCTTATCTTGGAATTTATTTTATCTTGGAACACGCCTTCTACAAAAGAAAGGTTTATTATGTGACTGAGGACTGAAGAGAAATATCTAACATTATTTTTCAGAAGCCATGTGGGTATACCATCATAGCCGACTTAATTAGTGTTGTTCAGCGACATAATTATTTTATATATTTCATGTGAAGATACAGGACGAAGAAAAATGCTAGAAGCGCCACCCTCCACTAAACATTTGAGACATTTGAGATACATTTGAGATTTTAACAAAATAGTCATTAGTAAGGCTGATAATATATTATAAACGCAATGTGAATTATATATTAGTCTTCAAAAAATTATTTAATGCTGTAATAACTTTTTGTAACTAAAAACTGATTGAGCTGATTTTCAAAACTAGTATATTATTCAATATTTAATAACATCATCCGCAGTGATTTGCCACCGTTGGGTTACCTGCTGTCTTAGAGCCAACTGGTATCTCTCGCGATGGCAAAAGACCTGACGGTATGACTATCGGCCCATGGAAGCTTGGCAGGCCGCTGGTGTGGGATGCGACCTGTGCAGACACCGTGGCTCCCTCACATGTATGTGCAACTTCGCGTCGTGTCGGGGCTGCTGCGGTAAGTGCTGAAAATCGCAAACGGAACAAATACGGAAATCTAGGGCCTAACTTTCTTTTTGTTCCGTTTGCGGTGGAGACATTGGGTCCATGGGGGCCGAAAGCAAAGCAGCTCGTGAAAGAATTAAGTGCTCGCCTCATTGCTGCTTCCGGTGACAAGAAGGCTGGCAGCTTCTTCTGCCAGCGAATTGGCCTGGCAATCCAATGAGGAAACGTTGCCCGCATTCTTGGCACCGTACCCATGGGCCCACAGTTGGAAGACATCTTTTATTTATAGTTTTTTTAAATAATTATGTTACCCTGTTTTAGATTAAGTATATTATATTAAATACAACGTTTATTCAATATTTTTAATTTTGTTAGGAATATGATTATATATTTTTATTTACATTGAATATGGCAGTATACTTTTGAAAACGGTATTTTAAATTTATTTTCATATCTATTATTGCGTCTAATGGTCTTTATAGGAGATTAGAGGTTAATATTTTTTTGACAAAGTTTAATATGTTGAGTTTTTTTAAATAAGGTTTGCAAGAAGCTGTTTGTTTAATGTTTTTTATTATTCTAGTACACTTTTTTTAAAAACGAATATTTTCTGGATTCCTGCTTCAAAGTAATAGGTTGGGGAAAAAGTCTTTTCGTATTTTTGTATGAAAAGTCAAGACATTTTTTTCAAAGTTTATTTACATTTATTTACAATATATATGTACCGTTTTGTTGAATAACTTTCTGCCATTTTGTGGGCAGAGACATTATCCCGTTACTGTAGAAACTTTGGGACTTCTGATCAAAAAAACGGGACAAATAGTTTTGGCAGTCCTCTCTTGAGGTCAACCTTACAGAACCTAAAGAATTCTGCAGAGACCGAAA
The DNA here is from genome assembly GCA_949126915.1 of Musotima nitidalis. NCBI lineage: Eukaryota > Metazoa > Arthropoda > Insecta > Lepidoptera > Crambidae > Musotima > Musotima nitidalis. The sequence continues at coordinate 7,259,021 of OX421440.1, forward strand.
CAGGTGAAAATCTGAAGGCGCAAGGTCAGGGCTATATGGTGGATGCACTAGGACCTCCCAGTCGAACTCTCTTAATTTTTGCTGAGTGGCTAAAGATGTGTGTGGTCTAGCGTTATCGTGATGAAAGACCACACCCTTCCTGTTGATCAATTCCGGCCGTTTTCTCTCGACTGCTTCCTTTAATCTCATCAGTTGCTGGCAGTAAAGATCAGAATCGATGGTTTTGCCGGGCGGTAAAAGCTCATAATAAACAATGCCCTTCCAATCCCACCATATACACAGCATCACCTTATTTCGTGTTAGGCCAGGTTTGGCCACAGTCTGTGAAGCCTGGCCAACTTTCGACCACGACCTTTTTCGCACGTTCTTGTCGTACGTGATCCACTTTTCATCGCCAGTTATCAATCTCTTCAAAAACGGCTCGGTTTCATTACGTCTCAATAATGAATCGCAAATGAGTCCACGGTTCATTAAGTTTCTTTGAGTGAGCTCGTGTGGCACCCAAATATCGAGCTTTTTTGTATAACCAGCTTTCTTCAAATGGGTCAAAACTGTTTTGTGGTCAATTCCCAGTTCTTCAGCTACATCGTAACTACTAATATGCCGATCTTGCTCCACTCTTTCAAAAATGGCGTCCATTTTATTCGTAACAGGGCGACCAGAGCGAGGTGCATCTTTAACATCAAAATTTCCGGACTGAAAACGTTTGAACCAAATTTGTGCTACTCTTACTGACACTGCATCAGGTCCATAAACATCACAAATTTTTTTCACTGCTTGAGTTGCATTTTTGCCTTTTTTATAATAAAATTTTAAAATGTATCGAATTTCTTCATTAGATTCACTCATTTTAACGGAGAGAAAAACAAATGAAAAATAGCGGGAAACAACTTTTTTTTATTTTTTTCTTTTCTTTATAATGGAACCTTTTTAATGTTACCAAAACCAGCTAGACACAAATAGTACAGTCAAAAAAATTTTATAATAAGTTTATACCTACGTTATGCGAAAAGACGTTTTCCCCGACCTAATATGATTCCGTAGGAGAGGCGTGAATGGGCATATGCATAATATGCCGAGAGAGCCGTTTACGAATTAGTGATCCGTTTGAATCTACCGAGGGCGTATATCAAAGAAGACAATCTGCTAGATAATTTCTCAATGTGGGGTTTCCAGGTGATATGCGTATCTATCTCAATGCCCAGCATGGTGATTTATGATACAGTTTCAATTTTATCATTTTATCACATTTATTTTAGTTTTGTTTAGGTTTAATTGAAAGTTATTTTGATTAAGCCAGTTGGTAATTGTGTCTGTGTGGGAGTTTAAAATTTTTCTTATTAAGTTAAAATTTGTGGAAGAGAAAATGATTGAGATGTCATCTGCAAACGATACACTATCAAACGAAAATGATTGCGGTAAATCATTAACGTACAGAACTGGGTACAGCTCAGCACTGAGCCTTGGGGAATAGAGCCGATGACAGGCGTCAGATCGTATTTTACAAAGTAAAGTAAAGTAAAGTAAAGTAAAAAATTATTTATTTCATAAACTATTATACATAGTACTTGAAAACGTCATGATTACAAATGAAAAAAAAAAAACAATCGAAATAATATTACACTAAATCACGAAGCTTAGATTCACTTACATGCAACAAAACAATTTAAAAACAAAAAATAATTAAGTGTAAGTGAATCTAAGTGCCAGTTCCGAGCCACCGCTCTGTAAGAAGAACTGGCAAGAAACTCACAGGCTTTGCTCTTTTAAATATGTCCATTAGTTTGGTACTAGAAATACAATCTTCATTTGTCTGTGAAGCTATACAATGCAATCAGTTAAGGTTATGTACCTTAACAATATTTATGTTTTCAAGTCATTCATATTAGAATAGCCTGTATGAAACGGCAGCTTAATCCCAAGCATTTTTATCTGCCATATAGTCTTTAATATAATAGTATCCCTTTGAAGACAGCTTGTGTTTTATTGTTAATTTAAATTTATTTAGGCTCAATTGCTGTATGTTGCTTGGGATTTTATTGTAGAATCGCACACATTGACCTTTAAAAGATTTGTTTATCTTTTGGAGCCTAGTGGCAGGTACAACTAATTTATGCTTATTCCTTGTGTTTAGGTTATGTACACAGCTTTTCTTACTAAATTGATCAGTATTCTTATGTACATAAACCAGGTTATCATAAATGAATTGACCGGCCACTGTTAAAATACCAATTTCTTTAAACTTTTCCCTTAGTGAATGTCCACACGGGAGATTATAAATTGCTCGAATAGCCCTCTTCTGCAGCACAAAGATTGTTTGAATGTCTGCGGCACAACCCCACAGAAGAATACCATAGGACATAACACTATGGAAATAGCTATGATAAACTAGCCTAGCTGTTACAACGTCTGTTAATTGGCGAATTTTCTTTACCGCGAATGCTGCAGAGCTAAGTCTACTCGACAATTCACCAATATGTGGGCCCCACTGTAGCTTAGAGTCTAAAGTAATCCCTAAAAACTTGGTAGTATCCACAAGGGTCAACTCATCCTCCTTTACCATAATAGTAGAGTTTGCCTGTCTGACGTTAGGCGTCACGAATTTAATACATTTCGTTTTAGCTCCATTTAATAGCAAATTGTTAACGTCAAACCAGTGCACCACCTTCGAGATCGCACTGTTTACTTCGTCTAAATTCTGATTTCGTTTTAACTTAAACAATAATGATGTATCATCAGCAAACAAAACTATCTCGTGGTTTTTTTTAACAAAATATGGCAAATCATTAATATAAATCAAAAACAAAAACGGACCGAGAATCGAGCCCTGCAGTACCCCCATTTTTACAACAGACCCCTGAGATCGCTTTCCATTAACCTCAACCCTTTGAATCCTATTACTTAGATAAGAAGTGAGAAGATCCAATGCGGAGTTTCTTATTCCGTAATATTCTAATTTTTTTATCAATGCTTCATGAGGAACACAGTCAAAAGCTTTGGACAGATCGCAAAAGATACCTAAAGCGTCCAAAGAATTTTCCCAAGCATCAAATATATGTTTTAAAAGCTCAACACCTGCATCGGTTGTAGAGCGACCCTTAGTGAATCCAAATTGTTTCGAATGCATTAATCCATTTTTATTGAAAAATATTAAAATCTGGTTGTAAACAAGTTTTTCAAAAATTTTACTAAATGTAGGCAGCACTGAGATAGGTCGAAAATTTGTTGGGTCTGTTGTACTGCCCGATTTATATAATGGAATGATTTTACTTTCTTTCATTAGATCGGGAAATTTGCCGCAATCTACACATTTATTAAATATTAGAGCCAAACTGTGCGCCACCGAAACAATGATAGGCTTGGTAACTACGATGGAATTGCCCCAGAGGTCTGCAGCTTTCTTAACACTAAGAGTATTGAATGTCTTAATTATATCCATAGATGTAACATGACTAAACGTAAAATCTACTGTACATATATTCACGCTATCTTTCAAAATAGACTTCGCTAAAGTGGGCGAACAATTTAAAGCTTTTGTGATAGACACTGGAATATTAGTAAAAAAGTTTTCGAAAGCATTGGCTACATCTAAGTCAGATGTAAGAGTTTTTTTATCAATGTTGAGTTTAAACTCAGTATTATAATTCTTACTTTTTCCCGTTTCACTATTAATAATATTCCAGGTCATTTTAATCTTATCATCACAATTTTTTATTTTAGAGCTTAAATAATAAGACTTTGCCGTATGACATGCTTTTCTAAATATTTTAGAATATTTTCTTACATAATTACAAAATTGTTCACTGTTGTTTAATTTTTTCTCATCATACAGTTCATACAGCCTCTTTCTACATTTATGTAGCCCAGGAGTAGCCCATTCACTAAAGGTAGCTTTATTATTTACCTTAACCGTTCTGGGAGTAAATATTGATTTAAATGTGTTAGAAAAGCTGCTGAAAAAATTATTATACAAAAAATTTGGGTCACAGCTTTCATCTATAAAAGGTAAACCATAGCATAATAATTTACTGTTAAACCTCTCAAAACGATTATTGGTTTTTGGTACAAATGTAATAGATTTTTTAGCTACAGTTTCATTTTTACAAATAAAAGACATTTGTTGTCCGCAATGATCTGAATCAAATTGATTAATAATTTTTTTATTGTTATCACTTAGCATAATATTTGTAAAAATGTTATCTAAGCAAGTAGCAGAAGTAGCAGTAATTCTTGTTGGCTCCAGAAACAAATTAACCAAATTATGAGATTTAAAAAGTGCCTTTAATCTTGTACATGGACTGGAACACTCTAACAAATTAACATTAAAATCTCCACACACAATAACTTTTTTATTACTTTTACAAAATTTTCTTAAGGCTTTATCCATAATACCTTCAAATAAATCATATGAAGCTGAAGGCGGTCTGCACACACTCAATACAATAAACTGCTGCATTTCTATACAGGCCATTTCTATAATACGTTCAAAAGAGAGATTGACTATATCATGGCGCTCCTTGAATTTAAACTGTTTATTTACTATAATTAATGATCCGCCATGTATAGCACCACTCCTGCAGAACGAACTACCTAACAGGTGACTGTTGAAATTGAACATGAGCTGGTTACAATTTAGCCAATGTTCAGTAATACACAAAATATCAATATGATTATCGCTCATGAACAATTCAATTTCCAGTTCCTTGCCCAATATTCCTCTAATGTTCTGGTGAATCAGGTTGATTACACCATTTTGTTTCTGCTGTGTGTACTTTTTATTGCCAGAAAAATAGTTCTCTTTTGTCTTAACACCTAGTTTAAATTGTCAAATAATGAATTATTTATGTCGGAGTGCTCAATAGAAGCAGATTGTACCAAATTCTTGGTATTAATGTCAATTAAATATAATAGTGACAAAACTATTTGTCGTTTAAAATAATTGGAAAGGTAAAACCTACCTTTGGTCAATAAATAATTATTTCTAACAATACTGTTAGTGTCAATTATTCTACATTTATTACTATAGGTACATAGGTTGTACAAAGATAAATTTAGTATGTATCTTCGGTCATTTTCGGACTTTGACAAATGCTGAGAATAGGGGAAAGTGAACATAATAATTTCTTTCACTTTAAGTGAGTTCAAAGCTTCATAAAATTGTATTAAATCACTTTTGTTCACTGTTCCCCTACTTCCAATAAGAATTAGCAGTGTCGCCTGTGAATGTATATTACTGTCTATTAAAATTTGTTTAGAAATATTTTTAAGACTACTATAAGGCAAACAATTGCTGATTGCGCTATGTCCCTTTAGGTATGAGTTTAACAGTGAGCCCATGCCATGTCCTACCTCATCGCAGTACATGATAATACTAGGTTTAAGTTTAGGTGTACTTGGTGTAGTTTGGAAGGAACTGTCTTTGGATTTATTTGGGTTACTAACACACACACTTGGTTCCAGTACACTAGTGGACAAACCATCATTCACTTGATTACATAAGCAGGACTGATTATTTGTCAGTGACTGGAACCGCTCTGAGTTATAATTAATTTGTGATATTAAATCATCCATTGCTAGCGTATATTCATGAATAATTTTTTTTGAACTTTCATTAATTTTTTGTAATGAAATAATTGAATCTTCTAAAGTTTGAATTTTTTGCTGTAATATATGTGTGTCAGTTTCATATTTCAATCTACTATTTTCTAACTGAGAAGAATACAAATCTAATTCATCCACCAGATTTACATTTAGTTGGCATGATCTCAATTTTTTAATGTATCTTCTGTTCTGTTTTGACAAATTTTGCTCTTGTTTTATACATTTATTAATTTTTATATATTTTTTTAGTTTTTTACCGCTGCAATTTACTAATCTTGTTTTGGAGAAAGTATCTTGTTCTGCAACAATTATAGGGTCTTCAATTGGAGCGATAACCAACTGAGGCTCTGGGCCAACTAACTCTTCGAAAAGGCTCTGAGTGTGAGCAGATGTACTTTCCCGTTGGGATTCTTGGAGCTCATATATCTGCTCATGGGCATCATGCAGTGCGGTCTTCAGTGTGTAGATCTCCTTTAGGGACTGCTCGTACTCAGTGCTACACTCAGTAAACCTTTCTACCGTCTCATAAAGCTTGGCCCGCTCACAATTTAAATTATTAAAGTCACATTCTAACGTATAGAGTTCTTTTTTTAACTTATCTCTACTGTCGAGTACCAATAACAGTTCCTTCTCGCTGTCCTCTCTCTCAGTCAGCAACTGAGCACACAACTCCTTGGAATTTTTTAATTCTAATAAAGTTACTTGTAATTTATCCGCCTCTTGTTGGCGGGCTGCAACGGCTGCTCTGCGAGTGAGCATTATGAATTTTTAAAGTTAAACAACGACTTAACAACACGTAACAAGGAATTGCTTACTCAAGCTAAATGATTTAGGTACTTACGTGAAACAGTAACGCAACAATAACATACACTGTGTTCCAATTTTATTATTTGTAATTTTAATATGAAACAAGTTGACTTAAAAGCAAACTGAGCACAGATTTTGAATTTACAACCTACAACGGTTACAATTCCGAAATGTTACGACACTTGTAAACGTTACTAAAACACTTCACCAGTTATGTATACATATGATTATGATAAAAACTATTAAATACACTTGTAATAGTCTAAATTTAACACGAATTATATAAAAAATAACAATAAAAATAAGGGACCTAGTGAAATCAGCTGCTCATTCTTTGACAGCTGTCAAACTCTATATTTCTGGTGTTAAAATTGCTTTAAGTTTTCTCTACGAACTGGGAACGATTTGAAAGGTAAGACTTAACCACTCAAACGCTACGCCTCTTATTCCCAGCCCATGTAGCTTGTCTAGAAGAATTCTGAAGTCAACTCTATCGTATGCCTTGCTCATGTCAAGAAGCAAACCCACCACGTATTCTTTATTATCTAAAATGTCTAGTATTTTTATATGTATTGGTATGGTATGGTATAGTATTGTATTTCAAATTTTACGAAAGTCATATTGAGTAACATGCAGGATATTGTATTTTTCAAGGAAAGAGATGAGCCATGTTGACATAGCTGATTCAATATTAATATTATATGTGCTCGACCTGATAGCGCTAGTGGTAGATGCCACAGCTGCATGCGCGTACTCTTGCGGTCCTGTAACAGTCGCAGAGGGTCATGGCGGCTCGTGTCGTTAGGGAGTATCACACCATCTCTGAGGAGGTGGCATGCTCGGTCGACGGGCCTCTGCCGTGGGACCTCGACGCCGAGGTTCTCTCGGCGTTGTTCTGGCGAGGTGTGCAATCCCGGAGCCAGGGTCTCCGCCCCGCACCGGACACTGTGGTGCGGTGGCATAGAGACGCTCAGAGGCAGGTTCTGGGCTCGTGGCGGCGGCAGCTTTTCCGGAGCGCCTAGTTTCGTGCCGAAAGATCGAGCCGCCGTATCCTCGAGGCGGACGGGCCCATCTTGGAGCGATGGGTCGGCCGTCAGTGGGGGTCGGGGGGAATACTTTAGTCTTGTCCAAGTTCATATGGAGATCAATGTGTGCAAATGAATTAGCAGGGCTAGTCAGCATAAATTGCAAGTCTTGCAAAGTTACAGGTATTCGCACTGATGTTGATGCCCCACGTTCCAGTGCAGAGTCTTATACATATCCTTCAATGCATTGGTCAACAATTTGGGAGAAATTACCTCCCCTGGTCTCTCCCTGGGATAGGTTCAGACTGCAGACAGTGCGACAGAAGGGGGCCATTCGTGCTGGGGTTACCGGACTGTTCCAAAGTGTTACTGTGGCTCGAAACGTGAAGCCAGTGAAGTCTAACACACACTTCTACTCCACCCACAGCTGGAGACGGCCACTGACCGCGGGCGGGTGCCAGGCTTTCATTATATATGTCACCGTAAAATTGTAAATAACGTTAGATTATAATCTATCCCGCGATATTGTAATCTGTCGAAAAATTGTGATCCGTAACAACTGCTTACAATTTAACGCATTATTTCTCGATAGATTATAATCTTTCGCAGACAAACCGTCAGATTGTAAAATGGCATGCGACAGAACGCACCTCGCGCTCTGATTGGTTGAACTTGATGTTCCCCGCTCAGCCGCCCGTCGTCGCCATCTTCGGTTGTTATTAGTCAAATTCATTTATGGTGAAATGTAAACAAACAGTGTTTTGGTGATTTAAAACAGATTTCGTTTTGGTTAACAATAACTGGTATTTCAGAGTTTTGTGGACAGACTGACTCAATATCCGATATTGTACATATTATCAAATAAGATACCAAATGAGTTCACACAGGTTCACACACGCATAAAATATATTAAAACACTGAAAATACAAATTAGGTTACGTTCGGTGACTAACTCTTATTTATTATTTAACTGCGCTTCTTTAGGTTATCACAAGTCCGTTAACACTCCCTACAACTTATTATAATACAATGCGTTATTATTATTAACACGAAATCTGTTTTAAATCACCAAAACACTGTTTGATTACATTTCACTATAAATGAATTTGACTAATAACAACCGAAGATGGCGACGACGGGCGGCTGAGCGGGGAACATCAAGTTCAACCAATCAGAGCGCGAGGTGCGTTCTGTCGCATGCCATTTTACAATCTGACGGTTTGTCTTCGATAGATTGTAATCTATCGAAAAATAATGCGTTAAATTGTGAGCAGTTTTTACGGATCACAATTTTTCGACAGATTACAATATTGCGGGATAGATTATAATCTAACGTTATTTACAATTTTACGGTGGCATATATATATATCAGTCATTTGAAGTCCACTGCTGAACATAGGTCTCCCCGATTGCTTTCCACGTAGATCGATCCTTTGCCGCCTGCATCTACCGGCTCCCCGCCGCCCTGACCAGGTCATCGGTCCATCTCGTGTCGGTGCCGCCCTCTACTACGCTTGCTGATTCGTAGTCAGGCTTTACAAACCAGGTATTGGTCCCTCGCCTCTTTTTTAAACAGCAGTGGGCGTCGTTTGAAGGTTCGGGAAGGCGTCTGCTAGTGGTCGCACCTGCCGCAATGAGCTCTACTCCCCAACTCTCTATACCTTCGGCCGGAAGGCAGTCTGTAATGGATTTTGCATTTTATTACCGACGCAAAAAGGTGGACAAGTAGCGTTAGAAATATTTAGGAATCTAACTCACGACCAATGAGGCAAAGAACCGGTGTACCGACCTCCAAACAATATCGATTGTAAATTCCCAAAAGCATCATTCCAAATAAATTTAAAGAACGATGACGATACATACTTCATTTGATAATGGACACCAAATTATACTAGTTCATTTCCTAGTTGACCTGAGATTGGGTAGTACGCACATAAAGCAAAATAATGGATTCATCCGATGAAAATAAACTTATTCAAGAATTCGTGCTGAAATTGAAGAAGCCATTTTATTGGCCAGCATTATACTGCGGTTTTGTAAAGTTCAGTGTAGAAAATGGGCAGTTCAAGCCTAAATCAATTCTCTCTTGCATTCATGCGGGTTTTGAGATTTTGTTGTTATTCTTCTTACCCCCATATATAATTTACAATATGTATTACTTACAACCATATTTCAATATTGCCGAAACTTTGGTGATCGCACACGGTCCGATTGCTGCAATTGTTCATTTATCTCATGGCATTTTAAATAGAAAAACAGGATTGCGAAATGTTATTAAAAAATTTATTGAAATAGACGCCATTCTAGGCGTCAAGGAATCAAAATTTATGAGAGATTCAACAGAAAAAGTATATTGCTATGGGGCCTTGTTTGTAACAGCTTTACAAGTGGCATTTATTGGTAATGTGTTGTGTGTTTACAATAATTTGCCAGTACATATATTGATATCAATGATTATTCCCTTTATTCTGTCGTCTAATTTAATACATGATATAAACTTTTTGTACATTTTTATGTCTAATGTGACAGCAAGGGTTAGATATCTGAACGTGGCAATAATGAAATCGTTTCAAATGAATCTTGATTTCATACCCAATTTGCCTTTGTTCACAACATTGTATTGGAAAAAAGATTATGATAATATGGTTGATTTCCAAGAAAGAGCGGATACGATTATGTATGTAAATGTCTACAATAAACTATATGATCAAATCAAGTTACTAGAGCATGAGGGCAGGGCTGTGGTAAGTAAAGTTTTTTTATTTAATAATTTCATCGTCAATATTACTATCTCTTTCGTCACCATATGACTTGTTATTATCTTCTCAGCCACAAGAAATCCCCCGATAAACATATGCCTCTCCAATCATTTCCCCCCTCTGCCCATAAACCTACTCTATGGCTTTCTCACAGATCGTTGGCCCATTCAGTAGAATTCTTTCTTATGATGTTTTATTCATCTTATTAGCTACAAAAAGTTTAATATTGAATATAACGTCAGCATGTTATCTACTGTTTTACCAACCCGTGGGAATGCAGTGAAAACCATATTTTAAAAAAAATCCACACCAGGTCCTGTCGTTTCCAAGGTTTAAGGCATTATATATAACACACCTTCACGCCTGTTTCCTCGAAGGGGTATCAGAGGCATATTATGCGCCCACAATTCGCCAATAATATTGTTTGTCCCACGTTATAGTAGGCGAGCCTATTGCCGCTTATAGGGAACTGTTATGTTTGCCAAAGCCTCATCTGTTGATCGGCAGGTGCACCACATGCAGGTGAGGTTAGCTTGGGCTCCTTATTTCATCATACGAAAAAATATTGAATATGATAAGTTCAATACCTTAGCTTAGAGTCCTCGACAATTTTCATTGCTCTTAATTGCGCGCAAGCAAGCATGAGGGGCCTCTTTTAAGACTTATTTCTTTGTTACAGTTATTGTCAATATTAATCTTTTTACTGCATGGCTCCCCTTTTGCTGCGTACGCGGTAATAAATTACAAATCACTGGTAAGTTTTCTGGTGTATAAGAAACGCACTGCTTCAATATTGTCGAAAAAGTAGCAATTGTAAATGCTATCTCTTAGAGAGCTAAATATGTTCGATTCCGGCATAACCACACTCAGGGTTTGAATATATGTCTACCCCTACAGTGCAAGTTAGTGTCAGTGGTGTAGTGGTCATCAGGAAGCAAAATGATTCCACCTTTTTACGAGCCTAGAATGGAAAATACATACTTCTCATGGCTTTCGGAGTTTTGCTTAATATTCTTGTATGTAACAAAATAGACAAATAAAAAAAAATTAAGCATTTTGCAAAAAAAAATATAAATCCGCCTCCTCTCCTTAACACTCACAAGACACATGAAAAATTTTCCGACGTAATAAAATTTTTTTTTATTTTATTGGTCAAGAGCGAGAGAACTTTTTTACTTTTTACTTTTACTTTTTGACTTTCGCTTGACACTCGTTTCAAGGAGATAAGTTATGTATACAGTTTCATCAAAACAATTTAAAACCGTTAGTTACGTTGCTATTGCAAATATTGCAATAATTGTTGTAATTGCAAATGAAGGCAATCAATTTATAAAATGTTCTACCTTTCAGAATTACACACTACCGCGAGTACTGAGTACTGGGTTCTGGTATTTGATGCTGTGGGTCTGTTTATTTACCAGTGCAGTGCTGGTTGACGCTTTCCCGAAGCAAATTGAGCTTACCAAACTGATATGTACATACGCACAGCTAACTGAATGGGATTCTGGTAAGTTTAAAACAATTTATTAGAAGCCCAGTGATTTTATTTATTCAATTGTGTACCCCAAAACACAGTCAACTATATTATATTACCATCATCTGCATATAAACTTTTCCTCTACTTGCACAACTCAACAACGGGCCGCTGAACACCTGCCTCCGTCTATCTGGGTCAGAGTGGTGAATGGTGACTTTGATTTGTGAGTGGAGAGTGAGGGGAGGAGGGAGCTAATGATGACCGCATAAACTTCACTCAAAATAGCATTTTAGGAGCTATTAATTGTCTTGCGCTGCACAAAAGCGCTTTACATAAAATGCCACACTACCAGTCCTCTATGCAGAGACTGATTTCGGTGATTTATGTGTACCTTCAGTTTTTCTGTCTGATTAACTTATCTCACGGAGGTAAGGTTTCTGTAGCAGTCATCTAATATTAAATGTTTTGTCCAACAGATGAAATTTTGGACACGACTGAGAGAATTCTGCAAGTTACGGACATTCGTGAGCCACGAATATCTGTGTACGAACTATTTCACTGGGATACCAACTTCATAATTCGTCTCACTTCGTCCATGTTCGTGTTTATCACGGCGCACATTCAACTGCAGCTCAGCATAGCCAAATTTGACTCCACCAATTTTAATAACACATTTATTGAATAGTTTTCTACAGCAATTTTACAACAGTGATAAGCATATTTGTAAAATTTATCAAACCAATCGAAGAAAGTTTAAACAGAAGAATAAATAGCATATAATAATATGCAAACTGAACTCAAGCACTACAGGCTAGTCGCAATACTCTCAACAGTCTAATTTACTAAAACAATTCTCCACGAACACGTGTTCATAAGTTTATCTTAAAATCTAACTTGTTTAGTAATAACCAATACGGTTTTCTGGAAAATTGCTATATTAACCGTGTTAACTTCTGTTTTAGAACTTAGAACTGTGTGTTGAGTGTATTTAATTCATAGAACTAAGATATAGAAATAAGAGATGGTCTTTTATCGTAAAATACGTGTATCTCAAAATTTACTGTGTTACTAATGATCCATTATGCGTTCTTAAACCATAAAGCGCAACACACTTTTGTGGAGTACCCGGTGGTAAGGTCTCAACTGGCCTACACGGCTCCTATTGGCCTGTAGCTTGAGGCCTCATCCGGCGACTTCCCAGGCCTCAGCAAGGCAATCACTTTAAAGTCTTTGAACATATCAGGGAGTTTGTACGTTTCCAAGATCTATTTAAATAAATTAGCAGACATTGCATTCCCACTTTTCCGAGATGCAGTAGGAATTTGGGGTTGATATCATTAGGGCTCGACACTTTGTTTGGTTTTGTCTGCTTAATGGTTCTACAACTAGCTAACAACTAGTTCGGCCATAGTAAATGTTTGGCTGAATATGACAATATTTTTTAAAGTTTTTTCTGGCGATTGCTACACTCCCGGATCTTCTTGGCAAACCCTTTGTGCATTCTAGTAGCTTTTGTGACCAGTTCCAGCGTGCACGTGGGGAAGATTGTACGATTGGAACCTCAATCTCGAAAGTAATTCAAGCCGGTCCATGTTGGCTTTACGAAAAATTACCAAGAACTTGCCTCGTGACACAAAACACAGATCCGGGTTTGTTTTGCTACTCCATCTTGCAGATTTAAAAGGGCCTGTTCTTGGCCTTCTGGGGTCTTTGCCTTTGGGGTCAAATACGAGATGCTTGTTATTCCTTTCGGCCCATGCATGTAGCTCATTTCCATTGCGATCGTTTCTAGTCTAGCCCCATGCTGTGTGTTGGCTGTGAAAGTCACCTACCAATGCTGGATCAGGGTAATTTGGAAGTAACCTGGCTGGGCTGTGCCAGAAGGCTGGTCAGGTCCGAGGATGGTGGTTTGTAAACACATATGAGATTAAGTTCACCGACGAGCGCTGTAATAAATTCGACATTATCTTCGTTAGAAGTCATCGAGACTCTGCAGTCATTCATAGAGGTTTTCTGGTACACGGCAGAGCCGTAGGTGGGAGAGAGTATATCCCCTAGTATCATGTGCTATGCTATATTTGCGGGATAGATCGGTTTCATGGCCAATGTGGACTTCCTGCGTACAAATGATGTCGACATTATGTGTGTGTGTCTAGTCAAGTACTTAAATTTGCTTTAGGACGATCCCTCAACGTTTAACTACATGATTTGGACTGATGGTCCGATGATTCTGGTTTATCAGGGCAGCTTTCTAAGACCTTTAGAAAACTTTCTTTAAACTATATATAGATATTTATGCTCACGCTTATCGAGGAATTCTACGCTCCCACCTTTGAACTTGAAAACTGCTTTGCCAATCAATAGGACTGCGCGATCTATTGACGATCTAAGTAGTGGGCTGGTTCAAGCTGTCCACCATGTCGGGTCTGAATTATTCAATACTCAATAAAACTACTATTAACGAAAAATGCGATTGCAGTCTTCACACGCGATGGCCAGTGGCAATGTTGTTTTTTTCAAGAAAGCAGAAGATTCTATTTTAAAAAAATATGGCCCAATCACGCTACTTCAAATTGTCGAACTGTCTCGGGAACCTCCGGATGATGTTTTCAAGTTACTGGACTGGGAAACTACATAGTGGTCATAGCGGAGTCGCTTATGTAGTTCGGCAAAAGACAGAGCATCTAAATGGCTTCTCAAAATAATGTGAAATGTCCATGATGGGCGTACCCTATTAATCATTTTTATTGAACAACAGTTATTTTATTTTATTCAACAGTTATTGATGAGTACGATTGGGCTGCGTTTGGGAAAATCCGCAACAATATCTCTTCAAAAAGAGCTTCGATCACACTTGTCAACGACTTTCAAATGAGAGTCGTTGACAAGTGTGTTTTGTCACCAAAAGTGTACCGTAATGAGACTTTGTGCCTTGGTGCAATCTGAAGTGACAGTGAACCGACAACCGATGAGGCGTTACAGTTCTCCAATGGCAATCGCGAATTATCAAACTTACTTGAGGTCGGCCTTCCACTCGATAGATCGACAATCTGATCAGAGCGGCGAGAAGCCGATAGACGCAGGCGACAGATGATCGATAAACGTGAATGAGGGAGTTGAGCAGTGAATCCATATGGCTGAAATTATCAATGATGATTGTGTGTCCGAAATTTATAATTCGTAACACGTTGACCATATACTTAAGAAACCATATTGTTTTAATACAAGAAACTTTGCATTCATATATTTCTAGTAACACGAAATTGTTTAAACTGTGTGAAATACTTTAAATAAAGGATATTAACTAAAACTATCGATTTTATTGGAAGGTATTGCAATTTTTTCGTGTGAATTCAATTGTAACTACTACTGTATATCTGAATCGTTAAATCTGTATTTGTTCTAGTATGTGACATTAAAGTAGCAAGTAACACTATGATTGTCATTTGAAGTGTGTATTCGTTATTATACTTTTAGTTTTGGACCTTGTGGTTTGTTTAACTTTGGCTCCCGTTTCCCACATAGCTTTATCAAAATTAAAAAATAAAATATACTTTATTGTCTTTAAGATCAACATGATCATTTAGATTTGTCAAACATTCACACACAAAATGGAAATTCGATATATTTTTTAACAACAATGAAAGAGATAGGAGCGGTACCATAATATAAAAATAAAAGCAAATGGGTTCTTTGTCAAAATTGGTCAAGGTTTGTAAGTTAATCTGAATGTCGTGGTTTTTCTCAAGATTTGTCAGACTATCGGTGACTCTTATCGGGGGGATCTGTCAGTCTAGTCCAACAATATAAAAAGTGTATATTTTAAAAGAAAAAAGTAGGTTCTTGTAACCACAAAAGAATCATAGCAGAGGCTGATGAGTGACGTACAGCTGTTAAAATAATACGGCCCAATAGATTCTCGGTGATAGCTTATTTGCGACTACTAAAGAGTAATAAGTGGGACGAACTGGTTAACATGCCTTCTGCAGCACGGTAGTGCTCGATATTCAATACGTCACAAACAGGCACCCATTCAAGGTTAACATCTGCTTTACTTCTCTTATTGTTTACCCCTGAGCTGGGAGTTCATTTCACAAAATCAGAATCAACAATTATTTATTTCATAAACTATTACTATTACACGAAACTACACTTGCGAGCAAAAGTATGGAATCACTTGCTTGAATTTGATTCCACGCGATCTTGAGTACTTAATAACTAATTAATAATAATAAAAATGATACCATTTTAAAGGTTCATTAATTAACTTTAAATTGATGCCAATATTATTCAGATAACGCCAGTACTTCAGAAGTTATCCTGGGCTAAGTGAAAAAAGATGCGTTTCAATTGTTTAACCCCCATCTTTTTTCACTTAGCCCAGGATAACTTCTGAAGTACTGGCGTTATCTGAATAATATTGGCATCAATTTAAAGTTAATTAATGAACCTTTAAAATGGTATCATTTTTATTATTATTAATTAGTTATTAAGTACTCAAGATCGCGTGGAATCAATTTCAAGCAAGTGATTCCATACTTTTGCTCGCAAGTGTAGTTTCGTGTAATATTAATAGATACTCGAGAATTTCTTTCTCAGATAGTAAAAAATCTTTGAGCGGGAGAATATTATTATTGTCATTAACCGCCTCATGAAAACGGGATAATCTTGCTGTATTGTCGGTGATATAGACGGATTGAAAATACTCAGCGTACAAATCACAGATTTGTTGGCCACCGCAAGCTGTAGTGTCTTCAAAGAACATATCATTTGGGATAGAAGTACGGTCGGTCTTC
This sequence comes from Musotima nitidalis, assembly GCA_949126915.1. Lineage (NCBI taxonomy): Eukaryota > Metazoa > Arthropoda > Insecta > Lepidoptera > Crambidae > Musotima > Musotima nitidalis. Next base: position 7,275,486 of record OX421440.1, read on the forward strand.
CTGGCCTTGATGAATTGCCAAAAATACTTAGGACTAGTGCGTAAATGGTTTCTAGCCTGTTCCTTAAATTTCGAATAGCATTCCCGAATCATATCTGCACAACGATCCCTCAACATATTGTAAGTATATTTGTCCATTGGGTTATTGTACTTTTTAAACCTCGAGTGATACTTTGCTTTTTCTTTTAAGGCTCGTATTACCGATTTGCTATACCAGATGGGATACTTAGTATTGCGTTGTAATTGGTAAGGTGTATATTTGTGTATTATAGGAGTAATGACGTCATAGAACCTTTGAACCATATCATTCACGTCAGATTCATCACTCCAAATGGACGACCAATCTAGCAGAGCCAACTCGTTATTAATGTCAACGTAATTACAAACTGTAAAGTTCAGTTTTGCGGTGCGCTTTGGTTTTAAAAATTTGTGACTGGCAACTAACAAATTTACTTCAAGGGGCGGATGATGTTCGTCTATTTTGTCGAGAAGGAGTTCCTCAGCTGGAGAAATAGTTAGACACTCTGGAAAATTACACATAACCAAATCCAGGAGGCGTTGATTATTATTAGTAATTGGGTTACATTGGTGTAAGTCGTTGAAAGAGATTGTATCTATGAGAAGATTCTCAAGGTGATTAGATGTAGGCAAAGGGGTTAAAAGGCCTGTACTTGAGTCTTTGATCCATGCAATCTTACCCAGATTAAAGTCCCCCAAAATGACAGTTACAGATAGTTGTGATATGTAGTTTTGAATGGTATGAGTGATATTATTTATTATATTGTTAAAATATTCAGGCTTCGGCGGTGGTGGAATGTAAACACAACATATATGGATGTCACGGCCGTTTCTACATTTTATAGAAACCCATAAGTCTTCGCCTGTCGACTCCCATTTTATATTGCGAATGGCTTTATATTTTTTATGGACAGCTATTAACGTACCTCCACCATCTTTCTTGGATTCACTTGAAGATGTAGTAAACCGGTCTCTCCTGAAGATATCGTAGCGGTCATCGAAAAGTTCACGATCACACACTGTATCGTTGAGCCATGATTCGGTCAACACAATTACATCGTAGCTCGCGCATAAAGTTGATAAATATAGATTATCTGTTTTGGTTCTCAGACCTCTGGCATTTTGATAAAAAAAAATTGAGACTGAATTTTGTTACGTTAACTTAATTATCGCACTAGTTGTTATTATTAGCAAACTATACAATGACAAACATAAAAATTACAAAGCTTTCAAAAATTCCAAATTTTTCACTAATTTAGCAGCTTCGTTTCTGTCTTTGCGAATAAATACTCGTCCATTGCGTACCCACACAAATTCATAATGCTTTTCCTTGGCAAAAGCCCTAGTCGCAGCATGAAGTTGCTTATTTTGTGGGGATAAGTGCTCTGACACGTAGATTGGATGTTTTTCAGAAGCTATTCCGAGATGAGAAGCATTCAGCTTATTTTTTGCGTTTTTTTTGTTAAATACTTTAACAGCCGCTAAGACAGTATCACGTGCACGTGCGCTTGACAGTTTAACAATTATATTTCGTGGACGATCTGATTCAGCATTTTTTTTTGCTACACGATGAAACGATGTGATGTCAGTATTAGGTAGCTCACAAGACACAGCTTTCAGTACTTGCTGGAAGATATTTAGCAAGTTCTCATTATTTGATTCCGGAACACATTGCATTTCAATGTTACAGTCTCTCGATTGTTGCTCTATTTGCGACAATTTTGCAGTTAAATCAGAGACTTGAGAGCAAAGTATATTGTTGTCATTGACGAGTTTAGATACCGTAGTTTTCATTTCTTTATTCATTTTATTTTGTGTATCGTGATAGTCAGACAAAAACTGTATAGAATTAATTGCTTCATCGAGATCTGCACGCATAGACGAGATCCTATTGCCAAGGTCTCCCACTTCCTTCTGAACATTTGACAAGATGGCATTCGACTTTTCAATATTGGCTTGTTGTATTTCAAACTGTCTGTTCATATCAGATCTCAACTTATTGATTTCCTCCAAAATAGCGTTTTGGTTTTTATCATTATTTCTCTGTTTAGGTGATACCGGGGAAGCGTCCGTCGTCCTTGTTGCGGTACCAGGTTTTAACATTCCGGCCGCTTGCCCGGGGCGAGCGGGTGAGCTGTCGTCGTTGTGACGTTTAGTAACATTGCTACAGGAAGGACACTTCAACTTTGCCAGCTTTTTCGCATCTATTTCAGACAATGAGCCACGACTGATGTTCAAGCAGGCTAGGCAATATTTTGAATGACAAGTATTGCAATTCAAATGGTTATTGTCCAATAAACGTTTATCACATCCAGCGCAATTCATGGTAGAAAAGTATACGATGGAACTCAAAGAACGTAATATTCAAAGTGCACACCAACAAAGTTCCAGCGGCACCGTAAAAAAGTCTCCCGCACTTATGTTCTGACTTTTAATTTCATCACCCTTATAGAGTGCGTGAAACGGATCGCGGCGGCCAGTTCAGCTGTCAGTGTCGGCTACTAATGACAGATGTCACTTGAGTTTGACAGTTAAGCAGTTATAGTTAGAATAGTGACTCACGGTTACAAAAACTTTTCTTGATTTCTTGAGAATTGCTTGAAGATTGTAATTCAAGTACCAAACCAATGGATATATTTAAAACAGCATAGCCTGTGAGTTTCTTGCCAGTTCTTACAGAGCGGTGGCTCGGAACTGGCACTTAGATTCACTTACACTAAATTATTTTTTATATTATATATGTAAGTGAATCTAAGCTTCGTGATTTAGTGTAATAATATTTAGATTTTTTTAATATTTTAATTATGACGTTTTCAAGTACTATGTAATAATAGTTTATGAAATAATTTTTTTTTTCCTGTACTTTACTTTTACTTTATGGACCAAATATTTACCGCTCTTTAAGGCATACTGGCAAAAAAATTAAACAGCGGCTCTGTGTAGACCATTTATGCCAAGATGGCTTTGTGTACCTTAAAGGTGCAGCACAATAACTGTTTATGGATTCTGATGGGACTCCGTATATAGGACAGTGCATAGGCAATGTTTGCGGGGGCCGGAGCCGAGGATTCGCAAATAGACGGGCTCTCTTCTAAGTAGAATATCTTGTTGTTATCAACAGTCTTTAAAACTTTGATGCACCAATAATTAGGCACTTTGTGTCTGTATTGGTGTTTCAAAGGCTGGTTTTGATTTTTTAAATTTTAAGTTTTGTCATGGTATTTTTATTTCTTTCTAAATTAATTGTTAGTTAGGAATCTACTCAATTAAAATACTTAAATGTAAAAATAGGATCAGACAAAGAAAATCAGATCAGACAGAAGGGTGGTGAAGTTTATTACATGAAATATGAAGATGATTCGATTAATTACTTAAAACATGAATATTGTTAATGTTATATTATATTCTTCTTATAGGGCGGTGGCTCGGAACTGACATTAAGATTTACTTATACTTTAAATATTTTTTGTTTAATTGTTTTGTTGCATATAAATGAATATGAGCTTCGTGATTTCAGAGTAATAATATTTCGATTAATTTTTTATGTTTAATTTTATAATACACTTGCGAGCAAAAGTATGAAATCACTTGCTTGAATTTGAAAAAATACCATGACAAAACTTAAAATTTAAAAAATCAAAACCAGCCTTTGAAACACCAATACAGACACAAAGTGCCTAATTATTGGTGCATCAAAGTTTTAAAGACTCTGTTGATAACAACAAGATATCATTCTACTTAGAAGAGAGCCCGTCTTTTTGCGAATCCTCGGCTCCGGCCCCCGCAAACATTGCCTATGCACTGTCCTACATACGGAGTCCCATCAGAATCCATAAACAGTTATTGTGCTGCACCTTTAAGGTACACAAAGCCATCTTGGCATAAATGGTCTACACAGAGCCGCTGTTTAAATTTTTTGCCAGTATGCCTTAAAGAGCGGTAAATATTTGGTCCATAAAGTAAAAGTAAAGTACAGTAAAAAAAAACAATTATTTCATAAACTATTATTACATAGTACTTGAAAACGTCATAATTAAAATATTAAAAAAATCTAAATATTATTACACTAAATCACGAAGCTTAGATTCACTTACATATATAATATAAAAAATAATTAAGTGTAAGTGAATCTAAGTGCCAGTTCCGAGCCACCGCTCTGTAAGAACTGGCAAGAAACTCACAGGCTATGCTGTTTTAAATATATCCATTGGTTTGGTACTTGAATTACAATCTTCATTTGTCTGTGAAGCTATACAATGCAATATAATATAACATTAACAATATTCATGTTTTTATTCATTCATATTAGAATAGCCTGTATGAAATGGCAGTTTAATCCCAAGCATTTTTATCTGCCATATAGTCTTTAATAGAATAGTATCCCTTTGAAGACAGCTTGCGTTTTATTGTTAATTTAAATTTATTTAGGCACAATTGCTGTTTATTGCTTGGGATTTTATAGTAGAATCTCACACATTAGACCATTAAATGATTTGTTTATCTTTTGTAACTAACCAATTGATAATTTAAAAGAGCATAGCCTGTGAGTTTCTAGCTAGTTCTTCTTACAAAGCGGTGGCTCGGAACTGGCACTTACATTCACTTACACTTAAATATTTTTTGTTTTTTTAATTGTTTTGTTGCAAGTGAATCTAAGCTTCGTGATTTCAGTATAATTATACTGTGGTTGTTTTTTTAAAATATGTTATAATTTTGACGTTTTCAAGTACTATGTAAATAGTTTATGAAATAAAAAGTTTTGAATTTTGAAGTAACAAAAAAAAGGTGAGCATGTAAGTAGAAATATTTAGAAATCTAACTCACGACCTTAGGAGCAAAGAACAGGTGTACCGACCTCCAGACATTATCGATCGTCAATTCCCAACAGCATCATTCAATATACATTAAAACGACGATGACTATATTTACTTCATTTGATAATGGATACCAAATTTTACTAGCTTATTTTCTAGTATACCTGAGATTGGGCAGTACGCCCGCAAAGCGTAATAATGGATTTATCGGATGAAAATAAACTTATTCAAGAATTCGTGCTGAAATTGAAGAAGCCCTTTTATTGGCCAGCATTATACTCCGGTTATGTAAAGTTCAGTGAAGAAAATGGGCAGTTCAAGCCTAAATCAATTCTCTCTTGCATTCATGCGGGTTTTGAGATTTTGTTGTTATTCTTCTTACCCCCATATATAATTTACAATATGTATTACTTACAACCATATTTCAATATTGCCGAAACTTTGGTGATCGCACACGGTCCGATTGCTGCAATTGTTCATTTATCTCATGGCATTTTAAATAGAAAAACAGGATTGCGAAATGTTATTAAAAAATTCATTGAAATAGACGCCATTCTAGGCGTCAAGGAATCAAAATTTATGAGAGATTCAACAGAAAAAGTATATTGCTATGGGGTCTTGTTTGTAACAGCTTTACAAGTGGCATTTATTGGTAATGTGTTGTGTGTTTACAATAATTTGCCAGTACATATATTGATATCAATGATTATTCCCTTTATTCTGTCGTCTAATTTAATACATGATATAAACTTTTTGTACATTTTTATGTCTAATGTGACAGCAAGGGTTAGATATCTGAACGTGGCAATAATGAAATCGTTTCAAATGAATCTTGATTTCATACCCAATTTGCCTTTGATCACAACATTGTATTGGAAAAAAGATTATGATAATATGGTTGATTTCCAAGAAAGAGCGGATACGATTATGTATGTAAATGTCTACCATAAACTATATGATCAAATTAAGTTATTACAGCATGAGGGCAGGGCTGTGGTAAGTGAAGTTGTTTTATTCAATAATTTCATCGTCATTATCATTATCTCTTTCGTCACCTTATGATTTGTTAGTATCTTCTCAGCCACAAGAAGTCCCCTGCTAAACATATGCCTCTACAATTATTTTCCCCTTCTACCCATACACCTACTCTTTCGCTTTCGCACAGATCGTTGGCCCATTCGGTGGAATTTTTCTTACTATATTTTATTCATCTTATCAGATACAAGAAGTTTAACGCCGAATATAACGTCAGCATACTATAGTTTATGGTGCAAGGATGAACGCTCTGCCGTCAAAACAAATTCATTATATTATATACATACATTCACGCCTGTTTCCTCGAAGAGGTAGGTAGAGGCATATTATGCGCCCACACTTCGCCAATTATATTGTTGATCCCACGCAATAGTAGGCGAGCCTATTGCCGCTTACTAGGAACTGTTATGTTTGCCAGAGGGTTACCTACCTTAATTCTGAATTTTGATATTCCGAATGTCATCATCCCAAAACGTTTGGCATTTTCTAATAATCCTGATTTTTCAAATTTCGAAGTTTTATTTGACATAATATGTAACCTAATATTATATGTAAGTATTTATATGATTGAACTAGGTAATTAAATTCACAAGACGAACTTAGCAAAATCGACGGAAACAATGTATTTTGGTGACAAAAACAGATTACAGAATATATATATATTTTTAAACGTCATAATTTGACAAGTGCACAATGTTCATAATAGATAGTGTTCAGTTCAGCGGCCTCCTTCTGCGACATCACCACTTCGCACGTTCTAACCTAACCTACTAAGTCGAATTTATCGATAGTAAAGATATATCGCATATAGCAAACTGATTCGACGAAAACTATGTATCTGGCACTTGCAGCGCACCAGCAAAATATGATCCTGAGTTTTGGAGTAGCGAAATAGTAAATAGAATGAAAATTCCCCAAATTCAAGATTCAGCAGAAGCATGGTACATATAAATCAAGTCTTTATAAGCAGAGCAAACTCAAACTTACAGTCTCAATCTGAAGAGCAATGCACACTAATAGCTGGTAACTTTAATATGAGAGGAATAACTTGGCATAATAAAAATGACGATACATCGGGCCTGGCGCCAGCTAATTACAGTAACTGTGAACTGTTATGTAACCTAATAGATTTTATGACGATTAACGACCTAAGTCAATTCAATAATGTAACTAACAAAAATGCCAAAATCCTGGATCTGATGTTGTGCAATCTAGAAGGGTTAGAGGTTCGAGAATGTTTACAGCCGATTAAAAACATAGACGAATTTCACCCGGCACTTGAACTAAAGTTAAAAATTCAGATGACAACGCTTAACAAATCCATTCCAGTAAAACGATACAACTTTTATAAGGCTGATTACGAGGCTATCAATGATTCCCTTGAATCCATCCAATGGCCAGAAGAGTTTAGCGTATTCAGCAATATAAATGATATGCTCGCCCGATTCTACGAAATTTTACACGAAATAATCATTAAACATGTACCAATGACTAAAGTTCGCCACGGGTCTATTCCTGTCTGGTTTTCTCCGGAACTTATATATTTACTTAAACAAAAGGGTAAATATCACAAAAGAATCAAAAAGTACGGTAATCCTCTTGACAAACTCGAATTCTATTACCTAAGAAGGGACTGCGCTGGGAAGATGAAAGAATGCTACAGTAAATATATACACTCAGTAGAGAGCGAAATAAAGAAAAACCCAAAGCGCTTCTGGACCCATATAAAGAATTTAAGAAAGAATAGCTCATCATACCCAAATATTATGAACTATAACGGCACTCTCTCATCTGACAATAGCTGTATCCCAGATTTATTTGCGGCTCATTTTTCTTCGGTGTATGAAAAGGATGATCAGGTATTTAATTATGATCAAGAATCTTTAACACATGCTGAGAGTCTGAACCCAATAGGACCAATACAGTTCAGCATTGACGATGTGAGTAAAAAATTTAAGAAACTTGATACCACGAAAGGTGTAGGCCCAGATAATATTCGCTCACTTTTATTGGTCAATTGTGCTGAGAATTTGGCGCTACCTATGAAAATTATATACAACCGATCGATAGAGACGGGCACCTTCCCCAATACATGGAAACTGGCAAGAGTTGTACCTATTTACAAGAGTGGAAAAAGAGAATACGTCACTAATTATCGCCCCATCGCTATCCTTTCAACATTGTCGAAGGTCTTCGAGTCCTTGGTTTACACTGAGTTGTGCAATCACATTCGTAAACACATCATCGATGAACAATACGGCTTCATAGCAAAGCGTTCCACAAATACTAATTTGATGCTTTTCTCCTCTGAAGTAATAGACGCAGTCGACCAGGGATTACAAATCGATGCAGTGTACACAGACTTCTCGAAGGCGTTCGACTAAGTTAACCACAGAATCCTGTTACAGAAGCTGCTCGCTGTTGGTGTAACAGATAACCTGCACAGTTGGTGTAAATCATACCTCGCTGACCGCTCCCTAACAGTAGTTGTTAACGGGGAACACTCTGACCCTTTCGTTGCACAATCTGGCGTTCCTCAGGGTTCTATTTTGGGACCACTGTTTTTCAATGTCTTCATCAATGACATTACAATAAACATTAAACACAGTAATGTATATCCTTTTGCTGATTACCTGAAGCTGACCAAGGTGGTCTCATGCGAGACAGACTCAAAAGAGTTGCAGGAAGATTTGGATGGTCTTCAGCAATGGTGTGAGGTTAATGAAATGTCCTTGAATGCAAAAAAATGTCATCACATCAAGTTCACTAGAAAGCGTAACAAGATCGATACAAAATATTCAATTTCAGAGCACAATCTCTTGGAGGTTACAGTTATACGAGATCTGGGCGTCCTAGTGGATAGCCAAGTACGCTTTACCAACCACATTGATAAAGCGATAAATGACGCAAATAAGGCACTTGGGTTCATTTTGAGAAACTCCAAACATTTCAGAAATCCATTCTCGGTTATCTTGCTCTATAACAGCTACGTGCGGAGCAAACTAGAGTACTGTAGTACAGTGTGGTGCCCATACTATCTGAAAAAGTACAACAAAAGTTACTCCGCAGTCTATCCTATCGTTTCAGACCCCCCAGAATCATCAAATCATATACTGAAAAACTAAAATATTTCCATCTCGAGACGCTATCAAACCTTACCTAGATCTATCTTACCTGCATAAATTGGTCAGCAACAAGATCGATAGCCCTAAGCTGCTAAACAAACTTAATTTTAATATTCCCAGACGATTGCCACGATACCCTTGTGGATTGTTCTCAAACAAACTAAAAACGAGGCTAGGCCGTAACTCACCGGTTTTCCGTTTATCTCGCTTATATAATGATGTTTCGAAGAAATTGCCCGAACTAGATTTAAATTGTCAGAGCCTGCCCAGGTTTCTGAAACTACTGAAACAACTTGCTCACGTACCTTAGTTAGTTAGTTCATTAGAAATTATCACCGATTTAGTAATTTTCTTTTCTTTATAATCCCTTAATGTTTAAATGTAATCTTAGTGTTGTAAGTTTAGAGTATTAGGTTTATTATTAATATTTGCTATTTTCTTTTTGATTGTAATGTTACGTATGCAAGATGTGTTTACCTATAATTATAAGAACAGTTAGTTGTTTAATGTATATTTTTGTAATTTTTATTGTAATTAATGCTGTGTCTTATGTTGGTAATCCAATAAATAAATAAGTAATAGACAAGAAAAAGGCAGTTTTTACCTGCTTCCTAGTGAATTAATGAAGGAAACGATTATAATAGAATCTGATAATATAGAAAAAATGATATTAAGTGAACCACAAGTGAATAGGAGGAAAAAGTACATACAAAAGGAGGAAAAGCTGCAGAAACTTATAAAAATAAAAGAAAATTTAAGTAATAACAAATATTTAAAAGAAATTTCTAAATCAATGTAAATTTCTAAATTACTTACTGTACTACCTAATAAATGAATCGTATAAACTATACATAAATATGGTTTAGTTGGAACACAAATGTATGGGAACCAAACAAAAATATTATAAAAATTTGGTAATCGTTCATTGAGACAATGGTACAATGGGAATCAAAAAATAGTTCTATGAATCTGGTATAATTGCTGTCATATTGTCATAGTCCATATAATTATATAGTTTATTAATATATGGATTATGACAATTAGGAAACAAAAAAACACAATTTGAAAATTTGGTTTTAGTGCACCTAGAAATTAATTTATCTGGAAAATTAAAAACAGAATTACAGAAAATTGTCATTCATTGCATCTTTTTTTTAAATGTTTTTGGTCAACCAACCGTTTTTGGGGTTTTAAGATTCGGGAAACATAAATTCGATACTTCCAGAGCCTCGTCTGTAAATCGGCAGGTGCACCACATGCTGGTGAACAGTTTTTTTAATATTGAATTTCAATATCCAAAAAAATATTGAAAATGATGGGTTCATCATTGCTCTTCATTGCGCGCACGCAAGCTCTCCATGTGGGGCCTCACTTGAGACTTATTTCTTTGTTACAGTTATTGGCAATGTTAATCTTCTTACTGAATGGCTCCCCTTTTGCTGCGTACGCGATAATAAATTACAAATCATTGGTAAGTTTTCTGGTGTACAAGAAACGCACTGCTTCAATATTGTCGAAAAAGTAGCAGTTGTAAAGGCTATCTTTTAGAGAGCTAAGTACGATTAATTCCGACATAACCACGCATTCAGGGTTTGTATCTGTGTCAACTCCTACAGTGCAAGTTAGTGCTGTTGGTCATCAGGAAGCAAAATGATTTCCCCTTTTTACGAGCCTAGATTGGGAAAAAAATTCTTCTCTTGGTATCTTTTCATCCCTATATTTACTTAATTATTCCTATTACAGCCCTTTTGACGTAATCCACCTTTGTTTATCTTAAAATTTTCGGTATTTTGCTGAATCTTGTATTGTATCTTATTTGTATCTTGTATGTAATAAAATAGACAGTAAAAAAATAATTTGAATGCATTTTACAAAATATGTGAATGTTGAATATGTAGATTATATGTTGCTTTTTAAATTAACGATATTTATGTCGAGAGACCCCCTGGTCTTTGCTTAGAATAATGGAAACATTTGAGAAACAAAACACAATGAACACAAATATGTGTAAATAAAAAACTAACGGTTATTCCTGAGCGTCGCAAACATATAATTTTTTTTCTGAAAGACAGTTTTTTGCATTCCTTTACTGTTTTTATTTTATGTATGCGATCTTCCTTGTGCAGTTAATACAAACATAATACTTTATGAAAATGGAAGAATAGTTTTGTTTTGACGAAAACGATCATGTTTGTCTAGTTCGCCATATTCTTGATTGGTTATATTTTTACAGCTTCTCCACACTCCTCTCCTTAACACACACATGACAAATGAAAAATATGAATTTTCCTACATAATTTTTTTTTTTAATGGACAAGAGCGAGAGGTTCGAAATTCGTAGGCATATAAGTTTGCTAGTATTAAATTTATTTGAAGACAAAAACGTATCTGTAGTTTTAATTTTGTCTAGTGTTGTAACATTGTGTTCGCGTGCATACTTTTAATATGATTTCCTTCTTATTTGTTTGCTGAAAGATATTTCTTTTTATGTTAAGCAGTAGGTACCATTTTATATTTTTTTTATTATTTCGGTTTTTTGTGTTTTTTTTTTAATGTGACACGTCGTAATGACTACAACCTGCCTGATGGTCAGCACTCGATGCAGACCACAAAAATGAAAGCGCATCATACCGTGAAATAAGCACGGTACGAAGCGCACCCACCTACTCAGAAGAAAAAGACCCGAGATCATAGGAAATAGGAAACAATCCTCGATGTAGCATTTCGAAATTAGGTCCTGGCCGACGTCCATCTGAGAATGCTGAGATGCGCTGAAATGAGCAATGGAGCGTTCTGAAGAGAAGGAGGAGTAAGAAAGGCAGGAACCTTCGACGAGAATGCACAAATTTTGGTTTTGGTGGCGTTAAACTTGACCAGGTTTTCAGATCCCCACTGAGAGACACGATCGAGAGTCCGGTTTACTTTGGCAACCAGGTCTTGCCTTTGCACCAGGATACCGGCTTGCTTTGCCGCAGGATGTTCCAATTACCGCTCATGTACCGTACTGTCATCCGCATAACAATGAATATTGCCCAAGGCCAACATGTCATTAATAGAACGAACGAATAGGGTAGGCGAGAATACCTATCCCTGCGGCACTCCGGCATTGGCTTTGTAGAACTCGAAGGAACTGCCCTCACACCTGCCATTATATGTTTACAAACTGTTAAATTAATTAATACTGTACTGGATTAATACAATATACGTACGCACTGTATATGTCATGCAGGGTTTAAAGATAAATCGGTAATTATTACTGCGTATTACGGAATATATTTTCGGGCCCATTTGTAGACATTGCGGGAAATTGTACCGATAATTACATTGCATTCAAGTTGTAAACAAAACTGTCTGTATTACATACACATAAACGATACATAAAAGTGAAAGTTGTCAACAACATATTGTGAAATTAATGTTTGTTATTTAGTAAGTTATAAGCTTTGCTCTGCAGTTATAGCTTTGAAAGCTACATAGTTCGCTGCGTAAAGCTAGGAATGATCAAATGGCCACAAACATTTCCATAAATTTCAAATATACAAGAAAAATATATGTACGGTTGTCCGCTTGCGGTTGTAAGCCGCTGCTCGCCACTCGTACAGTAAGAGGAAGGAGGGAAAAGCCGCTGTACCAGGGGGTACCCCGACCACCAGCAGGAAGGAAAGAATTGTACCCACTGGTACAACACGGACGGTCGAAATCGAATTTATTGCTGATAATTATAAGGTTCTTATATTTATTATATGTTGTACACACATATAAAGAAATAAAGAAGTGCAACGTCTGTGTAAAGTGTCGACGATGCACGTGGATGTTGCAACTAGGCCGACTCGCCGCTGACCACTCTGACGACAAGTCCAATGTACAAGATGTAGACTTGTACAACATATGAAAATTTAGTTGCGATTCAAAGTATACAATATAAATATGCTTTAAAAGAAATAGACAATTCTCATAAATGTATACCCCAATCTTTTGACTCCCGCTTGACACTCGTTTCAGGAAGGATCTTCCTAGTATATAATAGTTTTAAACCGTTAGTTACGTTGCTCTTGCAAATAAAGGAAATTAATTTGTAAAATGTTTTTCTTTTCAGAATTACACACTACCGCGAGTACTGAGTACTGGGTTCTGGTATTTGATGCTTTGGGCCGGTTTATTCGCCAGTGCAATGCTGGTTGACGCTTTCTCGAAGCAAATTGATCTCACCAAACTCATATGTACATACGCACAGCTAACTGAATGGGATTCTGGTAAGTTAAATAAAATTTGTTAGAAGCCCAGAGATTTTATTTATTCAATCCATTAGCCCTAAACACAGTCAACTATATTAAACTACCATCATCTGCATATACATTTTTCCACTACTAGCACAACTCAACAACAGGCCGCTGAACACCTGCCTCCGTCTATCTGGGTCAGAGTGGTGAATGGTGACTTTAATTCGTGAGTGGAGAGTGAGGGGAGGAGGGAGCTAATGATGACAGCATAAACTTCACTCAAAATAGCATTTTAGGAGCTATTAATTGTCTTGCGCTGCACTAAAGCGCTTTACATAAAATGCCACACTACCAGTCCTCTATGCAGAGACTGATTTCGGTGATTTATGTGTACCTTCAGTTTTTCTGTCTGATTAACTTATCTCACGGAGGTAAGGTTTCTGTAGCAGTCATCTAATATTAAATGTTTTGTCCAACAGATGAAATTTTGGACACGACTGAGAGAATTCTGCAAGTTACGGACATTCGTGAGCCACGAATATCTGTGTACGAAATATTTCACTGGGATACCAACTTCATAATTCGTCTCACTTCGTCCATGTTCGTGTTTATCACGGCGCACATTCAACTGCAGCTCAGCATAGCCACATTCGACTCCACCAATTTTAATAACACATTAATTGAATAGTTTTCTACAGCAATTTTACAACAGTGATAACCATATTTGTAAAATTTATCAAACCAATCGAAGAAAGTTTAAACAGAAGAATAAATAGCATATAATAATATGCAAACTGAACTCAAGCACTACAGGCTCGTCGCAATACTCTCAACAATTTACTAAAACAATTCTCCACGAACATGTGTTCATAAGTTTATCTTAAAATCTAACTTGTTTAGTAATAACCAATACGGTTTTCTGGACAATTGCCCAAAATATTAACCCTGTTAACTTCTGTTTTAGAACTTAGAACTGTGTGTCGAGTGTATTTAATTCATAGAACTAAGATATAGAAATAAGAGATGGTCTTTTATCGTAAAATACGTGTATCTCAAAATTTACTGTGTTACTAATGATCCATTATGCGTTCTTAAACCATAAAGCGCAACACACTTTTGTGGAGTACCCGGTGGTAAGGTCTCAACTGGCCTACACGGCTCCTATTGGCCTGTAGCTTGAGGCCTCATCCGGCGACTTCCCAGGCCTCAGCAAGGCAATCACTTTAAAGTCTTTGAACATATCAGGGAGTTTGTACGTTTCCAAGATCTATTTAAATAAATTAGCAGACATTGCATTCCCACTTTTCCGAGATGCAGTAGGAATTTGGGGTTGATATCATTAGGGCTCGACACTTTGTTTGGTTTTGTCTGCTTAATGGTTCTACAACTAGCTAACAACTAGTTCGGCCATAGTAAATGTTTGGCTGAATATGACAATATTTTTTAAAGTTTTTTCTGGCGATTGCTACACTCCCGGATCTTCTTGGCAAACCCTTTGTGCATTCTAGTAGCTTTTGTGACCAGTTCCAGCGTGCACGTGGGGAAGATTGTACGATTGGAACCTCAATCTCGAAAGTAATTCAAGTCGGTCCATGTTGGCTTTAAGAAAAATTACCAAGAACTTGCCTCGTGACACAAAACACAGATCCGGGTTTGTTTTGCTACTCCATCTTGCAGATTTAAAAGGGCCTGTTCTTGGCCTTCTGGGGTCTTTGCCTTTGGGGTCAAATACGAGATGCTTGTTATTCCTTTCGGCCCATGCATGTAGCTCATTTCCATTGAGATCGTTTCTAGTCTAGCCCCATGCTGTGTGTTGGCTGTTAAAGTCACCTACCAATGCTGGATCAGGGTAATTTGGAAGTAACCTGGCTGGGCTGTGCCAGAAGGCTGGTCAGGTCCGAGGATGGTGGTTTGTAAACACATATGAGATTAAGTTCACCGACGAGCGCTGTAATAAATTCGACATTATCTTCGTTAGAAGTCATCGAGACTCTGCAGTCATTCATAGAGGTTTTCTGGTACACGGCAGAGCCGTAGGTGGGAGAGAGTATATTATCCCCTAGTATCATGTGCTATGCTAGATTTGCGGGATAGATCGGCTTCATGGCCAATGTGGAGTCCCTGCGTACAAATGATGTCGACATTATGTGTGTGTGTCTAGTCAAGTACTTACATTTGCTTTAGGACGATCCCTCAACGTTTACATACATGATTTGGAGTGATGGACCGATGATTCTGGTTTATCAGGGCAGCGTTCTAAGACCTTTAGAACACTTTTTTTAAACTATATATAAATAATTATGCATACGCATATCGACGAACGACCTTTGAACTTGAAAACTACTTTGCCAATCAATAGGACTGCGCGATCTATTGACGATCTAAGTAGTGGGCTGGTTAAAGCTGTCCACCATGTCGGGTCTGAATTATTCAATACTCAATAAAACTACTATTAACGAAAAATGCGATTGCAGTCTTCACACGCGATGGCCAGTGGCAATGTTGTTTTTTTCAAGAAAGCAGAAGATTCTATTTTAAAAAAATATGGCCCAATCACGCTACTTCAAATTGTCGAACTGTCTCGGGAACCTCCGGATGATGTTTTCAAGTTACTGGACTGGGAAACTACATAGTGGTCATAGCGGAGTCGCTTATGTAGTTCGGCAAAAGACAGAGCAGCTAAATGGCTTCTCAAAATAATGTGAAATGTCCATGATGGGCGTACCCTATTAATTATTTTTATTGAACAACAGTTATTTTATTTTATTCAACAGTTATTGATGAGTACGATTGGGCTGCGTTTGGGAAAATCCGCAACAATATCTCTTCAAAAAGATCTTCGATCACACTTGTCAACGACTTTCAAATGAAAGTCGTTGACAAGTGTGTTTTGTAACCAAAAGTGTACCGTAATGAGACTTTGTGCCTAGGTGCAAGCTGAAGTGACTGAACCGACAACCGATGAGGCGATATAGTTCTTCAATGGCAATCGCGAATTATCAAACTTAGTAGAGGTCGTCCTCCCACCCAATAGATCGACAATCTGATCAAAGCGACGAGAAGCCGATGGACGCAGGTGACAGATGATCGATAAACGTGAATGAGGGAGTTGAGCAGTGAATCCATATGGCTGAAATTATCAATGATGATTGTGTGTACGAAATTTATAATTCGTAACACGTTGACCATATACTTAAGAAACCATATTGTTTTAATACAAGAAACTTTGCATTCATATATTTCTAGTAACACGAAATTGTTTAAACTGTGTGAAATACTTTAAATAAAGGATATTTACTAAAACTATCGATTTTATTGGAAGGTATTGCAATTTTTTCGTGTGAATTCAATTGTAACTACTACTGTATATCTGAATCGTTAAATCTGTATTTGTTCTAGTATGTGACATTAATGTAGCAAGTAACACTATGATTGTCATTTGAAGTGTGTATTCGTTATTATACTTTTAGTTTTGGACCTTGTTGTTTATTTAACTTTGGCTCCCGTTACCCACATAGCATTATCAAAATTAAAAAAAAATATATATACTTTATTGTCTTTAAGATCAACATGATCATTTAGATTTGTCAAACATTTACACACTAAATGGACATTCGATATATTTTTTAACAACACTGAAAGAGATAGGAGCGGTACCATAATATAAAAATAAAAGCAAATGGGTTCTTTGTCAGAATTTGTCAAGGTTTGTAAGTTAATCTGAATGTTGTGGTTTTTCTCAAGATTTGTCAGACTATCGGTGACTCTTATCGGGGGAGCTGTCAGTCTAGTCCAACAATATAAAAAGTGTATATTTTAAAAGAAAAAAGTAGGTTCTTGTAACCACAAAAGAATCATAGCAGAGGCTGATGAGTGACGTACAGCTGTTAAAATTATACGGCCCAATGGATTCTCGGTGATAGCTTATTTGCGACTACTAAATAGTAATAAGTGGGACGAACTGGTTAACATGCCTTCTGCAGCACGGTAGTGCTCGATATTTAATACGTCACAAACAGGCACCCATCCAAGGTTAACATCTGCTTTACTTCTCTTATTGTTTACCCCTGAGCTGGGAGTTCATTTCACAAAATCAGAATCAACAATTATTTATGTCATAAACTATTACTATTACATGAAACTATTATAAAATTAAACATAAAAAATCAATCGAAATATTATTACTCTGAAATCACG
Source organism: Musotima nitidalis (assembly GCA_949126915.1). Lineage (NCBI taxonomy): Eukaryota > Metazoa > Arthropoda > Insecta > Lepidoptera > Crambidae > Musotima > Musotima nitidalis. The sequence goes on from OX421440.1 coordinate 7,292,894, forward strand.
AAGCTCATATTCATTTAAATGCAACAAAACAATTAAACAAAAAATATTTAAGTATAAGTGAATCTTAATACCAGTTCCGAGCCACCGCTCTATAAGAAGAATATAATACAACATTAACAATATTCATGTTTTAAGTAATTAATCGAATCATCTTCATATTTCATGTAATAAACTTCACCACCCTTCTGTCTGATCTGATTTTCTTTGTCTGATCCTATTTTTACATTTAAGTATTTTAATTGAGTAGATTCCTAACTAACAATTAATTTAGAAAGAAATATAAAGACCATGACAAAACTTAAAACTTAAAAAATCAAAACCAGCCTTTGAAACACCAATACAGACACAAAGTGCCTAATTATTGGTGCATCAAAGTTTTAAAGACTGTTGATAACAACAAGATATCATTCTACTTAGAATAGAGCCCGTCTTTTTGCGAATCCTCGGCTCCGGCCCCCGCAAACATTGCCTATGCACTGTCCTACATACGGAGTCCCATCAGAATCCATAAACAGTTATTGTGCTGCACCTTTAAGGTACACAAAGCCATCTTGGCATAAATGGTCTACACAGAGCCGCTGTTTAAATTTTTTGCCAGTATGCCTTAAAGAGCGGTAAATATTTGGTCCATAAAGTAAAAGTAAAGTACAGTAAAAAAAAACAATTATTTCATAAACTATTATTACATAGTACTTGAAAACGTCATAATTAAAATGTTAAAAAAATCTAAATATTATTACACTAAATCACGAAGCTTAGATTCACTTACATCTATATATATAAAAGAAAGTCGTGTTAGTTACTGCACTTATAACTCAAGAACGGCAGAACAGATTTGGGCGAAAATTGGTAGGGAGGTAGCTTAGAGCCAGGAGACGGACATAGGATACTTTTTATCCCGTTCGACAGCGTTCCCGTGTGATTTGACATGAAACGTCAGTCACTATAAAACGGGATATAACAAAAAAGAATCAAACTTGGAATAACAAAACGCAAATGACAGCTATGTAATGACGTATGGATGACAATTTGATATTTGTAAGAAATCAATATTCAAACTATTTCTGACTTCTTGGCGGGAATGTGAATATGTGTTTTGAAATAATTTTTTAGGTGAATTGAAGTGAAGTGAAGTTTAATTAATAAGGTGTTACCTAGCAACGATGGTGTTCTTATGTTTTAACAACTTTGTAAGTCTGAATAAAAACCTTTACATTATTGTCTTGATTTTTGCTTATCTTTTTCAACTAAGGATGTGAAGTAGGTGCCTATCTACTATATAATGGTCTATGGTAAAGGTGTTACCTAGCAACGATGGTGTTCTTATGTTTTAACAACTTTGTCAGTCTGAATAAAAACCTTTACATTATTGTCTTGATTTTTGCTTATCTTTTTCAACTAAGGATGTGAAGTTGGTGCCTATCTACTATATAATGGTCTATGGTAAAGGTGTTACCTAGCAACGATGGTGTTCTTATGTTTTAACAACTTTGTCAGTCTGAATAAAAACCTTTACATTATTGTCTTGATTTTTGCTTATCTTTTTCAACTAAGGATGTGAAGTTGGTGCCTATCTACTATATAATGGTCTATGGTAAAGGTGTTACCTAGCAACGATGGTGTTCTTATGTTTTAACAACTTTGTCAGTCTGAATAAAAACCTTTACATTATTGTCTTGATTTTTGCTTATCTTTTTCAACTAAGGATGTGAAGTTGGTGCCTATCTACTATATAATGGTCTATGGTAAAGGTGTTACCTAGCAACGATGGTGTTCTTATGTTTTAACAACTTTGTAAGTCTGAATAAAAACCTTTACATTATTGTCTTGATTTTTGCTTATCTTTTTCAACTAAGGATGTGAAGTAGGTGCCTATCTACTATATAATGGTCTATGGTAAAGGTGTTACCTAGCAACGATGGTGTTCTTATGTTTTAACAACTTTGTCAGTCTGAATAAAAACCTTTACATTATTGTCTTGATTTTTGCTTATCTTTTTCAACTAAGGATGTGAAGTTGGTGCCTATCTACTATATAATGGTCTATGGTAAAGGTGTTACCTAGCAACGATGGTGTTCTTATGTTTTAACAACTTTGTCAGTCTGAATAAAAACCTTTACATTATTGTCTTGATTTTTGCTTATCTTTTTCAACTAAGGATGTGAAGTAGGTGCCTATCTACTATATAATGGTCTATGGTAAAGGTGTTACCTAGCAACGATGGTGTTCTTATGTTTTAACAACTTTGTCAGTCTGAATAAAAACCTTTACATTATTGTCTTGATTTTTGCTTATCTTTTTCAACATAAAATAAATTTTTTGGTGAATTGAAGTGAAGTGAAGTTCAATTAATAATGCCGCGAGCAAGACGATCGAATCTTTCCCGACAAAGCCGTAATGCAAGAAGAATCCGAAATGCTGAAAATGAAAGGACTGAAGAAGAACAAGAAATTGCACGTGAACAGCGCCGCGATAATATGGCTCGACTTCGTGCTTCTCAATCAAGAGAACAAAGTGAAGCAGCCCGTGAAACAGCTCGGTTAGTAATGCGGAATCGTCGAGCGAACAACAGAGGTCAACAAATAGATAATTTGCGACGCAGAACAAGATATTTATCAAGTGCTGATTTGAATCGAGCAGCGTTTCGATACGATTGCAGCAATGATTACAGCTTGAATCCTAGCGTTTGCATTGGGCAAATGGACGTTGTTTGCGAGTATTGTGGTGCATTAAAGTTTTCAGGAGAAACGCCTGGATTATGCTGCCTTAATGGTAAAGTGAAATTGCCATTGTTGACTCCGCCAGATGAGCCATTGTATTCATTGCTTTGTGGCGAAACACAAGAATCACGCCACTTTCTTGCAAACACTCAAAAATATAATGGTTGTTTCCAAATGACGTCATTTGGGGCAGATATTCAATATCAAATCTATGGCGCTATGTGAAGAAACTGCAGCTGACAACAAACATGAGAGTTACATTGCTTAATGATACATCTGCTGAAGATTTCTCGGAGCAATTGCTGACTATCGGTAATGGTCAAGTACCTATCGATGAATCGAGCGGATTAATATCATTTCCAAATAATTACTGTAATTTTGTCTCATCAAAAGACGAACTTATTAACAATGTATTTCCAAATATTATTTCTAACTACAAAAATAATGAATGGTTGAGCGAGCGAGCCATTTTAGCGGCTAAGAATAAAGATGTAGATGACCTGAACTACATAATTCAAAATAAGATCATTGGAACAATGCATTCATTTAAATCTATTGACTGCGTCACAAATGAAGATGAAGCCACAAACTATCCAGTTGAATTTTTAAACTCTTTGGACGTGCCTGGCTTACCACCGCACAATTTACGCCTAAAGGTTGGCTCCGTAGTAATCATGCTTCGAAACATAAACCAACCAAAACTGTGCAACGGTACGCGTTTGGTGGTTAGAAAATTGATGAACAATGTAATTTACGCTACGATAATGATAGGAAAATTCAAAGGTGAGGAAGTTCTCATTCCGAGGATCCCAATGATCCCAACCGATATGCCGTTTGAATTTAAAAGACTCCAATTTCCGATACGTCTTGCATTTGCCATGACCATCAACAAATCACAAGGCCAATCCTTAAAAGTTTGTGGTTTAAATCTAGAACATTCATGTTTTTCCCATGGTCAATTATACGTGGCATGTTCACGGGTCGGAAGACCATCTGCGTTGTTTGTTTTTGCGCCTGATAATAAAACAAAAAATGTCGTATATCACAAGTTACTTAGTTGAAGAGCAACCTATGTACTAAAATACAGAAATAATAATGTATGATTAATGCAGGTACTTAATTTTTTTGTATTTTTTCCAATAAAAAAAACACAATCTCCTTATTTATTGCCATTAAGGCGGAACAAAGTTCGCCGGGTCAGCTAGTATATAATATAAAAAATAATTAAGTGTAAGTGAATCTAAGTGCCAGTTCCGAGCCACCGCTCTGTAAGAACTGGCAAGAAACTCACAGGCTATGCTGTTTTAAATATATCCATTGGTTTGGTACTTGAATTAAAATCTTCATTTGTCTGTGAAGCTATACAATGCTATTGCTAATGCTATATAATATAACATTAACAATATTCATGTTTTTATTTATTCATATTAGAATAGCCTGTATGAAATGGCAGTTTAATCCCAAGCATTTTTATCTGCCATATAGTCTTTAATAGAATAGTATCCCTTTGAAGACAGCTTGCGTTTTATTGTTAATTTAAATTTATTTAGGCACAATTGCTGTTTATTGCTTGGGATTTTATAGTAGAATCTCACACATTAGACCTTTAAATGATTTGTTTATCTTTTGGAACTAACCAATTGATAATTTAAAAGAGCATAGCCTGTGAGTTTCTTGCTAGTTCTTCTTACAGAGCGGTGGCGGTGTGTGGTTTTTAATTGTTTTGTTGCAAGTGAATCTAAGCTTCGTGATTTCAGTATAATTATATTGTGATTGTTTTTTTTAAAATATGTTATAATTTTGACGTTTTCAAGTACTATGTAATAGTTTATGAAATAAAAAGTTTTGAATTTTGAAGTAACAAAAAAAAGGTGAGCAAGTAAGTAGAAATATTTAGAAATCTAACTCACGACCTTAGGAGCAAAGAACAGGTGTACCGACTTCCAGACATTATCGATCGTCAATTCCCAACAGCATCATTCAATATACATTAAAACGACGATGACTATACTTACTTCATTTGATAATGGACACCAAATTTTACTAGCTTATTTTCTAGTATACCTGAGATTGGGCAGTACGCCCGCAAAGCGTAATAATGGATTTATCGGATGAAAATAAACTTATTCAAGAATTCGTGCTGAAATTGAAGAAGCCCTTTTATTGGCCAGCATTATACTCCGGTTATGTAAAGTTCAGTGAAGAAAATGGGCAGTTCAAGCCTAAATCAATTCTCTCTTGCATTCATGCGGGTTTTGAGATTTTGTTGTTATTCTTCTTACCCCCATATATAATTTACAATATGTATTACTTACAACCATATTTCAATATTGCCGAAACTTTGGTGATCGCACACGGTCCGATTGCTGCAATTGTTCATTTATCTCATGGCATTTTAAATAGAAAAACAGGATTGCGAAATGTTATTAAAAAATTTATTGAAATAGACGCCATTCTAGGCGTCAAGGAATCAAAATTTATGAGAGATTCAACAGAAAAAGTATATTGCTATGGGGTCTTGTTTGTAACAGCTTTACAAGTGGCATTTATTGGTAATGTGTTGTGTGTTTACAATAATTTGCCAGTACATATATTGATATCAATGATTATTCCCTTTATTCTGTCGTCTAATTTAATACATGATATAAACTTTTTGTACATTTTTATGTCTAATGTGACAGCAAGGGTTAGATATCTGAACGTGGCAATAATGAAATCGTTTCAAATGAATCTTGATTTCATACCCAATTTGCCTTTGATCACAACATTGTATTGGAAAAAAGATTATGATAATATGGTTGATTTCCAAGAAAGAGCGGATACGATTATGTATGTAAATGTCTACCATAAACTATATGATCAAATTAAGTTATTACAGCATGAGGGCAGGGCTGTGGTAAGTGAAGTTGTTTTATTCAATAATTTCATCGTCATTATCATTATCTCTTTCGTCACCTTATGATTTGTTAGTATCTTCTCAGCCACAAGAAGTCCCCTGCTAAACATATGCCTCTACAATTATTTTCCCCTTCTACCCATACACCTACTCTTTCGCTTTCGCACAGATCGTTGGCCCATTCGGTGGAATTTTTCTTACTATATTTTATTCATCTTATCAGATACAAGAAGTTTAACGCCGAATATAACGTCAGCATACTATAGTTTTAAAACCCCGTGAAGAAACGACCTGTCGTTTCTATGGTGCAAGGATGAACGCTCTGCCGTCAAAACAAATTCATTATATTATATACATACATTCACGCCTGTTTCCTCGAAGAGGTAGGCAGAGGCATATTATGCGCCCACACTTCGCCAATTATATTGTTGATCCCACGCAATAGTAGGCGAGCCTATTGCCGCTTACTAGGAACTGTTATGTTTGCCAGAGGGTTACCTACCTTAATTCTGAATTTTGATATTCCGAATGTCATCATCCCAAAACGTTTGGCATTTTCTAATAATCCTGATTTTTCAAATTTCGAAGTTTTATTTGACATAATATGTAACCTAATATTATATGTAAGTATTTATATGATTGAACTAGGTAATTAAATTCACAAGACGAACTTAGCAAAATCGACGGAAACAATGTATTTTGGTGACAAAAACAGATTACAGAATATATATATATTTTTAAACGTCATAATTTGACAAGTGCACAATGTTCATAATAGATAGTGTTCAGTTCAGCGGCCTCCTTCTGCGACATCACCACTTCGCACGTTCTAACCTAACCTACTAAGTCGAATTTATCGATAGTAAAGATATATCGCATATAGCAAACTGATTCGACGAAAACTATGTATCTGGCACTTGCAGCGCACCAGCAAAATATGATCCTGAGTTTTGGAGTAGCGAAATAGTAAATAGAATGAAAATTCCCCAAATTCAAGATTCAGCAGAAGCATGGTACATATAAATCAAGTCTTTATAAGCAGAGCAAACTCAAACTTACAGTCTCAATCTGAAGAGCAATGCACACTAATAGCTGGTGACTTTAATATGAGAGGAATAACTTGGCAGAATAAAAATGACGATACATCGGGCCTGGCGCCAGCTAATTACAGTAACTGTGAACTGTTATGTAACCTAATAGATTTTATGACGATTAACGACCTAAGTCAATTCAATAATGTAACTAACAAAAATGCCAAAATCCTGGATCTGATGTTGTGCAATCTAGAAGGGTTAGAGGTTCGAGAATGTTTACAGCCGATTAAAAACATAGACGAATTTCACCCGGCACTTGAACTAAAGTTAAAAATTCAGATGACAACGCTTAACAAATCCATTCCAGTAAAACGATACAACTTTTATAAGGCTGATTACGAGGCTATCAATGATTCCCTTGAATCCATCCAATGGCCAGAAGAGTTTAGCGTATTCAGCAATATAAATGATATGCTCGCCCGATTCTACGAAATTTTACACGAAATAATCATTAAACATGTACCAATGACTAAAGTTCGCCACGGGTCTATTCCTGTCTGGTTTTCTCCGGAACTTATATATTTACTTAAACAAAAGGGTAAATATCACAAAAGAATCAAAAAGTACGGTAATCCTCTTGACAAACTCGAATTCTATTACTTAAGAAGGGACTGCGCTGGGAAGATAAAAGAATGCTACAGTAAATATATACACTCAGTAGAGAGCGAAATAAAGAAAAACCCAAAGCGCTTCTGGACCCATATAAAGAATTTAAGAAAGAATAGCTCATCATACCCAAATATTATGAACTATAACGGCACTCTCTCATCTGACAATAGCTGTATCCCAGATTTATTTGCGGCTCATTTTTCTTCGGTGTATGAAAAGGATGATCAGGTATTTAATTATGATCAAGAATCTTTAACACATGCTGAGAGTCTGAACCCAATAGGACCAATACAGTTCAGCATTGACGATGTGAGTAAAAAATTTAAGAAACTTAATACCACGAAAGGTGTAGGCCCAGATAATATTCGCTCACTTTTATTGGTCAATTGTGCTGAGAATTTGGCGCTACCTATGAAAATTATATACAACCGATCGATAGAGACGGGCACCTTCCCCAATACATGGAAACTGGCAAGAGTTGTACCTATTTACAAGAGTGGAAAAAGAGAATACGTCACTAATTATCGCCCCATCGCTATCCTTTCAACATTGTCGAAGGTCTTCGAGTCCTTGGTTTACACTGAGTTGTGCAATCACATTCGTAAACACATCATCGATGAACAATACGGCTTCATAGCAAAGCGTTCCACAAATACTAATTTGATGCTTTTCTCCTCTGAAGTAATAGACGCAGTCGACCAGGGATTACAAATCGATGCAGTGTACACAGACTTCTCGAAGGCGTTCGACTAAGTTAACCACAGAATCCTGTTACAGAAGCTGCTCGCTGTTGGTGTAACAGATAACCTGCACAGTTGGTGTAAATCATACCCCGCTGACCGCTCCCTAACAGTAGTTGTTAACGGGGAACACTCTGACCCTTTCGTTGCACAATCTGGCGTTCCTCAGGGTTCTATTTTGGGACCACTGTTTTTCAATGTCTTCATCAATGACATTACAATAAACATTAAACACAGTAATGTATATATCCTTTTGCTGATTACCTGAAGCTGACCAAGGTGGTCTCATGCGAGACAGACTCAAAAGAGTTGCAGGAAGATTTGGATGGTCTTCAGCAATGGTGTGAGGTTAATGAAATGTCCTTGAATGCAAAAAAATGTCATCACATCAAGTTCACTAGAAAGCGTAACAAGATCGATACAAAATATTCAATTTCAGAGCACAATCTCTTGGAGGTTACAGTTATACGAGATCTGGGCGTCCTAGTGGATAGCCAAGTACGCTTTACCAACCACATTGATAAAGCGATAAATGACGCAAATAAGGCACTTGGGTTCATTTTGAGAAACTCCAAACATTTCAGAAATCCATTCTCGGTTATCTTGCTCTATAACAGCTACGTGCGGAGCAAACTAGAGTACTGTAGTACAGTGTGGTGCCCATACTATCTGAAAAAGTACAACAAAAGTTACTCCGCAGTCTATCCTATCGTTTCAGACCCCCCAGAATCATCAAATCATATACTGAAAAACTAAAATATTTCCATCTCGAGACGCTATCAAACCGCCGTACTTACCTAGATCTATCTTACCTGCATAAATTGGTCAGCAACAAGATCGATAGCCCTAAGCTGCTAAACAAACTTAATTTTAATATTCCCAGACGATTGCCACGATACCCTTGTGGATTGTTCTCAAACAAACTAAAAACGAGGCTAGGCCGTAACTCACCGGTTTTCCGTTTATCTCGCTTATATAATGATGTTTCGAAGAAATTGCCCGAACTAGATTTAAATTGTCAGAGCCTGCCCAGGTTTCTGAAACTACTGAAACAACTTGCTCACGTACCTTAGTTAGTTAGTTCATTAGAAATTATCACCGATTTAGTAATTTTCTTTTCTTTATAATCCCTTAATGTTTAAATGTAATCTTAGTGTTGTAAGTTTAGAGTATTAGGTTTATTATTAATATTTGCTATTTTCTTTTTGATTGTAATGTTACGTATGCAAGATGTGTTTACCTATAATTATAAGAACAGTTAGTTGTTTAATGTATATTTTTGTAATTTTTATTGTAATTAATGCTGTGTCTTATGTTGGTAATCCAATAAATAAATAAGTAATAGACAAGAAAAAGGCAGTTTTTACCTGCTTCCTAGTGAATTAATGAAGGAAACGATTATAATAGAATCTGATAATATAGAAAAAATGATATTAAGTGAACCACAAGTGAATAGGAGGAAAAAGTACATACAAAAGGAGGAAAAGCTGCAGAAACTTATAAAAATAAAAGGAAATTTAAGTAATAACAAATATTTAAAAGAAATTTCTAAATCAATGTAAATTTCTAAATTACTTACTGTACTACCTAATAAATGAATCGTATAAACTATACATAAATATGGTTTAGTTGGAACACAAATGTATGGGAACCAAACAAAAATATTATAAAAATTTGGTAATCGTTCATTGAGACAATGGTACAATGGGAATCAAAAAATAGTTCTATGAATCTGGTATAATTGCTGTCATATTGTCATAATCCATATAATTATATAGTTTATTAATATATGGATTATGACAATTAGGAAACAAAAAAACACAATTTGAAAATTTGGTTTTAGTGCACCTAGAAATTAATTCATCTGGAAAATTAAAAACAGAATTACAGAAAATTGTCATTCATTGCATCTTTTTTTTAAATGTTTTTGGTCAACCAACCGTTTTTGGGGTTTTAAGATTCGGGAAACATAAATTCGATACTTCCAGAGCCTCGTCTGTAAATCGGCAGGTGCACCACATGCTGGTGAACAGTTTTTTTAATATTGAATTTCAATATCCAAAAAAATATTGAAAATGATGGGTTCATCATTGCTCTTCATTGCGCGCACGCAAGCTCTCCATGTGGGGCCTCACTTGAGACTTATTTCTTTGTTACAGTTATTGGCAATGTTAATCTTCTTACTGAATGGCTCCCCTTTTGCTGCGTACGCGATAATAAATTACAAATCATTGGTAAGTTTTCTGGTGTACAAGAAACGCACTGCTTCAATATTGTCGAAAAAGTAGCAGTTGTAAAGGCTATCTTTTAGAGAGCTAAGTACGATTAATTCCGACATAACCACGCATTCAGGGTTTGTATCTGTGTCAACTCCTACAGTAACAGTGCAAGTTAGTGCTGTTGGTCATCAGGAAGCAAAATGATTTCCCCTTTTTACGAGCCTAGATTGGAAAAAAAATTCTTCTCTTGGTATCTTTTCATCCCTATATTTACTTAATTATTCCTATTACAGCCCTTTTGACGTAATCCACCTTTGTTTATCTTAAAATTTTCGGTATTTTGCTGAATCTTGTATTGTATCTTATTTGTATCTTGTATGTAATAAAATAGACAGTAAAAAAATAATTTGAATGCATTTTACAAAATATGTGAATGTTGAATATGTAGATTATATATTGCTTTTTAAATTAACGATATTTATGTCGAGAAGGGGGTCTTTGCTTAGAATAATGGAAACATTTGAGAAACAAAACACAATGAAAAACTAACGGTTATTCCTGAGCGTCGCAAACATATAATTTTTTTTCTGAAAGACAGTTTTTTGCATTCCTTTACTGTTTTTATTTTATGTATGCGATCTTCCTTGTGCAGTTAATACAAACATAATACTTTATTTATTTTATTTATTTATTTATTTATTACATTTAGGGCGACTAACAAAACATACACCAAAAATGAACATAACAAATACAGTTAATACTTAAAAGCTAAGTGCTGTTTTACTTACTGTTTTAAAATCCAACAAAAATATCTACCTTAACCCACACGTCCTCGCAACCGCTCTCAAGCTGTGATACTCTGCGCGACTCGAAACGGCGGGAAACCGCGATAAGGACACCTCCTCCAGATTTATTATTATGAAAGCTGGTGGTCTCTCGGTCACGTCGATACACCGCGAAGCGATCGCTAAACAATTCTGAATCAAATAAAGTTCCGCTTAACCAAGTTTCGCATAATACAATCACATCATAATCGCAACACAAAACGTTCCTATAAAAATCTAACGTTTTAGTACGTAGTCCTCTAACATTTTGAAAGTAAACATTAAGGCATGAGAATTTTAAAGCAAATAAATTAAAACAAGAGCATTAAACAAAACAATTAAAACAAAAACTATGTAAGTTTATCAAGAGTTGTCGCATCTCGGATGTGTACATATTCAGAAGTGTCAGTTTTACGCATATAAATGCGACCACTACGCACCCACACATACTTGTAGCCCAGTTGCTTGGCCTTTGCACGGGCTGATGCATGCAGCATCTTAGCCAAAGGCGATAAGTTTTCAGTGACATATACTGCAGTTTTTTTACTTCCTCCTAGCCCAAGGTGACCTGAATTAATTTTCTCATCGCGGTGTTGGTGTTGTCTGTTGAATTTTACAGTAGCTGCCAGTAATGTATCTCGTAGACGCGGGCTACTCAACTTGACCAAAATTGCACGAGGACGCGGAGACTCGGGATTAATTTTTGCAACTCTTGAACAATATAAAACGTCAGCATCATTAACAGGACATGTTACTACTTTTCCCAGCTGTTTTACTATATTTATAAGGTTCTCTGTTTTTTGCTCCGGTACACATTGCAATTCGATGTTTGACGAACGAGACAACTGCTTCAATTGATTATAACGGGTAGAGAGAGTTACAAAATCTTTATGAAGACAATCGTGTTCCTCCTTCATGCGTTTCAATTCGTTCTTGCAACTACCTACTTCCGCGCTCAAGTTTTCAAAAGTTATATTCATAAATTTCATCGATTCGCGGAAATGGTTAATATCATCGCGTACTGTTTTTAATTCCTTATTGAATTCGCGCTTTAGGTCAATGATACAGTCGCCCATAGCAGTGCGAATCTCCTCATGAATAATATCCCGCAAGTTTGAAAGTGACAAAGAATCACCTGATCCACTAGCGATATTTTCCTTGTCCTTAGCGGCTGCCTGTTCGCGCTTTCCCCCTCGTCGGGTTGCATTAGTATTGCTCATATTTGACGGGTAGATTGTTTCGGACGAGATTAAGCTTTGCACGGGAGTATTAGAGTTATCCCTTCTAGGTAACCTGTTTCGACAACTGGGACACAGCCAGCTTTTTTTAGCCTCTTTGGTAAAACTCTGAGAAATATTATTCAAACACGCATCATGGTAATGCAGAAAACACGATTGACACTGGAGAAATAAATCTTCGACTATTTTTGTATGGCATGCAGTACATTGCATATTGTGAGAAACAGTACAATATTTTAATTTTCTATGTCCTGCATTTACCTTAATACACTTAAATCATGTAAAATCGAATACTATCAGCCCAACATTTTCTCGAAACATTCAAAAAGACAATTTGTGAAACTGTCCCAGTGGGGTTCGAACTAGTGACCCGTCAGCTTGACGATTACTCGCATTCTACCTCATATACCGCCACACCAATTTCAGTCAGAGTATGTAGTCGAAAATAAGATACGATATTAACTTATGTCAGGCCACATAAGTTTGCCTTTATGAGGGTAGCAATATAAATAAATAAACTAAGTTAACCGAATCACCGCACAAGTACACAAATGTGAGAAATGTCTTAATTTTTTCACAAAAACTTTATGTATGTTTGCTAAACTCTTTCTGAGACCTTTGAGACAAGTTAAAAAGGCATATTCTGATATTTTTCGTCTTATTCGGAGACTTTCCTGACAGATTGATTGGCTTCTGGTTACCGTGGGGTTCACTTTACTGTTATTTCACTGTTTGTATAGAAATCATTGAGATAACACTCACTGTGTTTACGCTTGATATATAAAGCTAGATAATCGTAGGGATATTGACGTTAAGACACTGAATCTATTTTTACTAGAAAAATTTACACGATGATATTGCTATGTCTCTTAGCTGCTGAATTACCCTATCCATAATCCATATCCCATATCCATAATCCTAATTTATGAAAATGGAAGAATAGTTTTGTTTTGACGAAAACGATCATGTTTGTCTAGTTCGCCATATTCTTGATTGGTTATATTTTTACAGCTTCTCCACACTCCTCTCCTTAACACACACATGACAAATGAAAAATATGAATTTTCCTACATAATTTTATTTTTTAATGGACAAGAGCGAGAGGTTCGAAATTCGTAGGCATATAAGTTTGCTAGTATTAAATTTATTTGAAGACAAAAACGTATTTGTAGTTTTAATTTTGTCTAGTGTTGTAACATTGTGTTCGCTTGCATACTTTTAATATGATTTCCTTCTTATTTGTTTGCTGAAAGATATTTCTTTTTATGTTAAGCAGTAGGTACCATTTTATATTTTTTTATTATTTCGGTTTTTTTGTGTTTTTTTTAATGTGACACGTCGTAATGACTACAACCTGCCTGATGGTTAGCAGTCGATGCAGTCCACAAAAATGGAAGCGCATCATACCGTGAAATAAGCACGGTACGAAGCGCACCCACTCAGAAGAAAAAGACCCGAGATCATAGGAAATAGGAAACAATCCTCGATGTAGCATTTCGAAATTAGGTCCTGGCCGACGTCCATCTGAGAATGCTGAGATGCTCTGAAATGAGCAATGGAGCGTTCTGAAGAGAAGGAGGAGTAAGAAGGGCAGGAACCTTTGACGAGAATGCACAAATCTTGGTTTTGGTGGCGTTAAACTTGACCAGGTTTTCAGATCCCCACTGAGAGACACGATAGAGAGTCCGGTTTACTTTGGCAACCAGGTCTTGCCTTTGCACCAGGATACCGGCTTGCTTTGCCGCAGGATGTCCCAATTACCGCTCATGTACCGTACTGTCATCCGCATAACAATGAATATTGCCCAAACGACAACATGTTATTAATATACAGATCGAATAGGGTAGGCGAGAGTACCTATTCCTGCGGCGCTCCGGCATTGGCTTTGTAGAACTTGAAGGAACTGCCCTCACACAAGACACCAAATCCTCCGCACCTCCTGCCATTATATGTTTACAAACTGTTAAATTAATTAATACTGTACTGGATTAATACAATATACGTACGCACTATATATGTCATGCAGGGTTTAAAGATAAATCGGTTATTATTACTGCGTATTACGGAATATATTTTCGGGCCCATTTGTAGACATTGCGGGAAATTGTACCGATTATTACATTGCATTTAAGTTGTAAACAAAACTGTCTGTATAACAGCCACATATACGATACATAAAAGTGAAAGTTGTCAACAACATATTGTGAAGTTAATGTTTGTTATTTAGTAAGTTATAAGCTTTGCTCTGCAGTTATAGCTTTGAAAGCTACATAGTTCGCTGCGTAAAGCTAGGAATGATCAAATGGCCACAAACATTTCCATAAATTTCAAAAATACAAGAAAAATATATGTACGGTTGTCCGCTTGCGGTTGTAAGCCGCTGCTCGCCACTCGTACAGTAAGAGGAAGGAGGGAAAAGCCGCTGTACCAGGGGGTACCCTGGCCACCAGCGGAGGGGAAAGGAGTGCTGTACCAGGGGGTACCCCGGCCACCAGCAGGAAGGAAAGAATTGTACCCACTGGTACAACACGGACGGTCGAAATCGAATTTATTGCTGATAATTGTAAGGTTCTTATATTTATTATATGTTGTACACACATATAAAGAAATAAAGAAGTGCAACGTCTGTGTAAAGTGTCGACGATGCACGTGGATGTTGCAACTAGGCCGACTCGCCGCTGACCACGCTGACGCCAAGTCCAATGTACAAGATGTAGACTTGTACAACATATGAAAATTTAGTTGCGATTCAAAGTATACAATATAAATATGCTTTAAAAGAAATAGACAATTCTCATAAATGTATACCCCAATCTTTTGACTCCCGCTTGACACTCGTTTCAGGAAGGATCTTCCTAGTATATAATAGTTTTAAACCGTTAGTTACGTTGCTCTTGCAAATGAAGGAAATTAATTTGTAAAATGTTTTTCTTTTCAGAATTACACACTACTGCGAGT
Source organism: Musotima nitidalis (assembly GCA_949126915.1). Taxonomy (NCBI): domain Eukaryota; kingdom Metazoa; phylum Arthropoda; class Insecta; order Lepidoptera; family Crambidae; genus Musotima; species Musotima nitidalis. The sequence goes on from OX421440.1 coordinate 7,308,192, forward strand.
ACTGAGTACTGGGTTCTGGTATTTGATGCTTTGGGCCGGTTTATTCGCCAGTGCAATGCTGGTTGACGCTTTCTCGAAGCAAATTGATCTCACCAAACTCATATGTACATACGCACAGCTAACTGAATGGGATTCTGGTAAGTTAAATAAAATTTGTTAGAAGCCCAGAGATTTTATTTATTCAATCCATTAGCCCTAAACACAGTCAACTATATTAAACTACCATCATCTGCATATACATTTTTCCACTACTAGCACAACTCAACAACAGGCCGCTGAACACCTGCCTCCGTCTATCTGGGTCAGAGTGGTGAATGGTGACTTTAATTCGTGAGTGGAGAGTGAGGGGAGGAGGGAGCTAATGATGACAGCATAAACTTCACTCAAAATAGCATTTTAGGAGCTATTAATTGTCTTGCGCTGCACAAAAGCGCTTTACATAAAATGCCACACTACCAGTCCTCTATGCAGAGACTGATTTCGGTGATTTATGTGTACCTTCAGTTTTTCTGTCTGATTAACTTATCTCACGGAGGTAAGGTTTCTGTAGCAGTCATCTAATATTAAATGTTTTGTCCAACAGATGAAATTTTGGACACGACTGAGAGAATTCTGCAAGTTACGGACATTCGTGAGCCACGAATATCTGTGTACGAACTATTTCACTGGGATACCAACTTCATAATTCGTCTCACTTCGTCCATGTTCGTGTTTATCACGGCGCACATTCAACTGCAGCTCAGCATAGCCACATTCGACTCCACCAATTTTAATAACACATTAATTGAATAGTTTTCTACAGCAATTTTACAACAGTGATAACCATATTTGTAAAATTTATCAAACCAATCGAAGAAAGTTTAAACAGAAGAATAAATAGCATATAATAATATGCAAACTGAACTCAAGCACTACAGGCTCGTCGCAATACTCTCAACAATTTACTAAAACAATTCTCCACGAACATGTGTTCATAAGTTTATCTTAAAATCCAATATGTTTAGTAATAACCAATACGGTTTTCTGGACAATTGCCCAAAATATTAACCCTGTTAACTTCTGTTTTAGAACTTAGAACTGTGTGTCGAGTGTATTTAATTCATAGAACTAAGATATAGAAATAAGATATGGTCTTTTATCGTAAAATACGTGTATCTCAAAATTTACTGTGTTACTAATGATCCATTATGCGTTCTTAAACCATAAAGCGCAACACACTTTTGTGGAGTACCCGGTGGTAAGGTCTCAACTGGCCTACACGGCTCCTATTGGCCTGTAGCTTGAGGCCTCATCCGGCGACTTCCCAGGCCTCAGCAAGGCAATCACTTTAAAGTCTTTGAACATATCAGGGAGTTTGTACGTTTCCAAGATCTATTTAAATAAATTAGCAGCCATTGCATTCCCACTTTTCCGAGATGCAGTAGGAATTTGGGGTTGATATCATGAGGGCTCGACACTTTGTTTGGTTTTGTCTGCTTAATGGATACAACTAGTTCGGCCATAGTAAATGTTTGGCTGAACATGTCAATATTTTTTTCTTGGCGATTGCTACACTCCCGGATCTTCTTGGCAAACCCTTTGTGCGTTCTAGTAGCTTTTGTGACAGACGGCATTCTCTTAGCAATTTCATCTGGGTAGATATGTGGTGTTTTTCGTTCTTTTTATGGAGCACCTCGCAAATTACGTAGGAGGTTCCAACTTTTCTTACTGGAATCCGTGAAGTCCACGTCTTGGACGCTTCCCATTTCGCCTTTCTGGAATCAGTGCATCTAGGGATTTCAGTAAATGATGAGCGCTTGCTGGGGCATTAGTTTAGACAAATTTCTCGTACGCCCCTTCAGTCACATTTATCCATCCTTTGCGCAAATTCCTTATGGAAACTTCGTGGTATATTGCGTTTAGCTGCAGCTTCTTAACTTCGGGTTTGATGTAGCGCAGTGCATTTAATATTGCTGTGAAGATGGCCCAATTAGCCTTGCCGAAGTTCCAGCGTGCACGTGGGGGAGATTTTACGATTGGAACCTCAATCTCGAAAGTAATTCAAGCCGGTCCATGTTGGCTTTAAGAAAAATTACCAAGAACTTGCCTCGTGACACAAAACACAGATCCGGGTTTGTTTTTCTACTCCATCTTGCAGATTTAAAAGGGCCTTCTAGGGTCTTTGCCTTGGATGTGTAACGGTTGATATAATAACAAAAAATCTAACGTTCACTTGACATAATTTCACTTAATATAATTTTGTTTAATATAACGATCAGTTGTCATAATGAATTGTAGTTATAATTTCATTTCACCTAATTTCTTTTGATATAATGAACATTTCTTATAATGCACATTTGACATAATATTCATTTTGGACTTTAGGGCACCCCGACTCGGATAGGTTAGGTTAGAAGGGGATGGCGGGGTCGTAGACCCCGCCATTCTCTTCGTGGTTATTTTTTTATATAGCTACCGTCGACTAATTAGGTTAAAATGAAAATTATATAATATGAACTTTATACTAAATGTTATTATATCATAGAAAGATTATATCATATAAAACATTAGATCATATGAAATTAGGTTATTTGTTATTATAGCATATGAAAATTATAACTTATGAACGTTATTTCAAGTGAAATTAGAGCATTTGTTATTATATCAAACATTACACACCCCTTTGCCTTTGGGGTCAAATACGAGATGCTTGTTATTCCTTTCGGCCCATGCATGTAGCTCATTTCCATTGCGATCGTTTCTAGTCTAGCCCCATGCTGTGTGTTGGCTGTTAAAGTTACCTACCAATGCTGGATCAGGGTAATTTGGAAGTAACCTGGCTGGGCTGTGCCAGAAGGCTGGTCAGGTCCGAGGATGGTGGTTTGTAAACACATATGAGATTAATAAATTGTATTGGATGCGCTGTAATAAATTCGATATTATCTTCGTTAGAAGTCATCGAGACTCTGCAGTCATTCATAGAGGTTTTCTGGTACACGGCAGAGCCGTAGGTGGGAGAGAGTATATCCCCTAGTATCATGTGCTATGCTAGATTTGCGGGATAGATCGGTTTCATGGCCAATGTGGAGTTCCTGCGTACAAATGATGTCGACATTATGTGTGTGTGTCTAGTCAAGTACTTACATTTGCTTTAGGACGATCCCTCAACGTTTAACTACATGATTTGGACTGATGGTCCGATGATTCTGGTTTATCAGGGCAGCGTTCTAAGACCTTTAGAACACTTTCTTTAAACTATATATAGATATTTATGCACACGCATATCGACGAAGTCTACGCTCCCACCTTTGAACTTGAAAACTGCTTTGCAGATCAATAGGACTGCGCGATCTATTGACGATCTAAGTAGTGGGCTGGTTCAGACTGTCCACCATGTCGGGTCTGAATTATTCAATACTCAATAAAACTACGATTAACGAAAAATGCGATTGCAGTCTTCACATGCGATGGCCAGTGGCATTGTTGTCCTTTTCAAGAAAGCAGAAGATTCTATTTTAAAAAAATATGGCCCAATTGTAATTTGGCTTCAAATTGTCGAACTGTCTCGGGAACCTCCGGATAATGTTTTCAAGTTACTGGACTGGGAAACTACGACATCAATATATAAAGGCGAGTATCCGACTCATCTTCGATTTGCCGACAATATAGTTGTCATAGCGGAGTCGCTTGTGTATTTCGGTAAAAGGCGCTTAGACCTCGACAGAGCATCTAAATGGCTTCTCTAAATCATGTGAAATGTTCTTTATGGGCGTACCCTATTAATCATGGGGGAGCTCGACCCTCAAAGTTATTGATGAGTACGATTGGGCTGCGTTTGGGAAAGTGTGCAACATTATCTCTTCAAAAAGATCTTCGTGTTTTCAAATGAGAGTCGTTGACAAGTGTGTTTTGTCACCAAAAGTGTACCGTAATGAGACTTTGTGCCTTGGTGCAAGCTGAAGTGACAGTGAACCGACAACCGATGAGGCGATACAGTTCTTCAATGGCAATCGCGAATTATCAAACTTACTTGAGGTCGGCCTTCCACTCGATAGATCGACAATCTGATCAGAGCGGCGAGAAGCCGATAGACGCAGGCGACAGATGATCGATCACAAATTTATAATTCGTAAAACGTTGACCATATACTTAAGAAATCATATTGTTTTCATACAAGAAACATTGCATTCTTATATTTCTAGTAACACGAAATTGTTTAAACTGTGTGAAATACTTTAAATAAAGGATATTAACTAAAACTATCGATTTTATTGGAAGGTATTGCAATTTTTTCGTGTGACTTCAATTGTAACTACTACTGTATATCTGAATCGTTAAATCTGTATTTGTTCTAGTATGTGACATTAAAGTAGCAAGTAACACTATGATTGTCATTTGAAGTGTGTATTCATTATTATACTTTTAGTTTTGGACCTTGTTGTTTGTTTGACTTCGGCTCCCGTTTCCCACATAGCATTATCAAAATCAAAAAATAAAATAAAATATACTTTATTGTCTTTAAGATCAACATTATTATTTAGATTCGTCAAACATTTACACAGAAAATGGAAATTCAAAATGGAAAAATATTTTTTAACAACAATCATAATCATAATCATAATCATAATCATAATCATAATCATAATCATAATCATAATCATAATCATAATTCTTTATTGTAGTATAGTACAATGAAAGATATATGAGCGGTACCATAATATATAAATAAAAGCAAATGGATTCTTTGTCAAAATTGGTCAAGGTTTGTCAGTTAATCTGACTGTTGTGGTTTATCTCAAGATTTGTCAGACTATCGGTGACTCTTATCGGGGGGATCTGTCAGTCTAGTCCAACAATATAAAAAGTGTATATTTTAAAAGAAAAAAGTAGGTTCTTGTAACCACAACCCTTGTTTGTGGTCTTACGTCACTACGTACAGCTGTTAAAATTATACGGCCCAATGGATTCTCGGTGATAGCTTATTTGCGACTACTAAATAGTAATAATTCTTTATTGTAGTATAGTACAATGAAAGATATATGAGCGGTACCATAATATATAAATAAAAGCAAATGGATTCTTTGTCAAAATTGGTCAAGGTTTGTCAGTTAATCTGACTGTTGTGGTTTATCTCAAGATTTGTCAGACTATCGGTGACTCTTATCGGGGGGATCTGTCAGTCTAGTCCAACAATATAAAAAGTGTATATTTTAAAAGAAAAAAGTAGGTTCTTGTAACCACAACCCTTGTTTGTGGTCTTACGTCACTACGTACAGCTGTTAAAATTATACGGCCCAATGGATTCTCGGTGATAGCTTATTTGCGACTACTAAATAGTAATAAGTGGGACGAACTGGTTAACATGCCTTCAGCAGCACGGTAGTGCTCGATATTCAATACGTCACAAACAGGCACCCGTCCAAGGTTAACATCTGTGAACTCTGCTTTTCTGTTTCCACTTCCCTATTCATTGATAACAATAATCTTGATAAAAACTTAATTATTAATAAGTGATTACTACGACGATAACTACATAACAACTTCGTAATTAGAAACATTATTAGGGCAATTACTACGTACATAATAATATTATGTATACATACATATAAATTAATAATGATATTTTAATTTAGATTACTGATGATATATTAATGATTTTATCACGCCTGTTTCCCCGAAGGGGTAGCGAGAAGCATATTATACGCCCACATTTCGACAGTTATATTGTTGGTCACAAGTAATAGATGGCGAGCCTACTGCCGCTTATGTTTTGTTTTTATGTTCGCCAGAGCCTCGTACGTTGATTAGCAGGTGCATCACTTGCAGGTGATATGGCTTGGGCTCCTTAAATCGTAGGAACCCTATAAAAAATTACTAAAAAGTAGTAAAAAAATGCAAGTGTCTATTCCATATTAATTAAAATTTACCTAAATTCAACTCTTCAATTAAGTCGACATTTTGAAAGAGTTTATGTTGGCATCTTACTGCATAAAATTATAAATACTTTTTATATGAAATAATAAAATTAAAAAGACGTGTGGCACTCGCACTACCACGGTAAAGCTGTTGCATAGCATTTTTTATCAACTTATGCAATTATAATTATTTATTTATTTAATTTATGCAGTATGTATTTTCTTTGGTATTAATTCAAGTTACACTTTGAGCGATAAGAAAACAAATTTTAGCCACCCCATATAACCAATGCCACCTAAAGGCATTTAAGTCATTAAAAGTTCTGCTATTTATCGATAGATGGAAAAACTAAAAAGTATTACCGCTGTGCCGGTCGGAGTGGGGGGTGTTCGGTTTTTTTCGTTACGGAATTTCTGGATTCGGTCTCCACTCTCAGGCCCGCGAAAGAAGCTATGCAATAGCTTAAAAATAAATAAGTAAAACAGTGGTAAATATGATTATTCTTTATTTGCATAAACTTACACCAAGACGTTTACAAACAATTAAAGAAATCATCTGCAAACAAATCATTAGCATTAACATCTATTCAACCATAAAATGTTTAATTGAGAAAACGGCTTAATAACTTATTTTATTACATAAGATTCACCACTACAACACCACGCAATATCGATGATTCACTAAAGATTCAGCACAGTTGTACCAAACACACCGTGGTAATTAAATATCATAACAAGAACGCTTAGAACTATAAACGATTAGTCAAGATCATTCATTTTATTCTCATTTACTTTTAAGGTTCTGCTCAGTACAGGCCTAAACTATAATCAGGTATATTTTTAATCCCATGTAAAAATGGCGAGCCTATTGTCACTTACCGGTAACCAGAGCCTAGTCTGTTGATCGGCAGGTGCACCACATGCAGGTGAGGTTGGCTAAGGCTCTAAATCTGATAATAGGATCTCTATATTATTATTATAAATTATATACGGTATTTTGGGGGCGTCTCGTGTTACTGTTTCGGCAAAAGCTGAAAATCAGTGTTTTGCTCTCTCAGAGCAAAAAACCCATTGAGCCGTAGCCATTCTGCAGCGCTGCGACACACATGCACACTATGCGAATGCTTTATTTTTAGTTTTTTTTGTTGTTATATATTTTTTTTTAATTATTGTAATTTTGTTTTTATCGTTTTATATGTATGTGTGTCTTTCGTTGCAATAAAAAGTTTATCTATCTTATCTATCTACCTATCTATATAAAGATACAGATTATAAACAAATTTATTATTCATTTGTGATTGTTTTGTTCAGTATAAATTTTAAATAACTTGAATAATAAGTAATAAACTATTTTATATTTTCAAAATATTACATTGAATGTTCTTTCTTAACTTAACTTGTATTGAAAGTAAAAAAACATTTTACATTTCCAAAAGAATACATTAAACATTTTTTCTCAATATTTGCTGTGGAAACTGGTTTGTTACTATTTCCTGTTTACTATTAATAACTATACGTTACTTAAATAATGTGTTTTCTCTTGTAATTAAATGAAATAAGAATAAATAAAAATATGATGTCTGTGTAAGCAATGTGTCGGAGAAACCATTGCATAAAAAATAAATGAGTAGCCGACCACTCGTAGGCACACTATTTGACAAAGGTGTTATTAACATCTTTCGAGCGAATTTTGTCCATACTGAGCTGCAGTTGAAGGTGCGCCGTGATGAATACGAAGGCGGAAGAAGCCAGACGGATTATAAAGTTTGTGTCCAAGTAAAATAGTTCGTACACAGACAAACGTGGCTCACGAATGTCCGTAACTTGCAGAATTCTCTCAGTCGTGTCCAAAATTTCATCTGTTGGACAGAATAGGTGTTTGAGATGACTGGTGCAGCGATTGTTACTTCGTGTTTTGGAAGTCGGAACCGATCTCAAAAGATATGTAGAATTCTCAGATGTCAGTCATTGCATAGTTAACTCGCAATCAATCAACTATGCAATGGCTGACCTCTGTAAATTCATTATCAATTTGGTAGTTTAATGTCGAGTGCTTCTGTGCTCCGAAAAGCAAGATAAGTCGTTGATCCTGGTTTCCGCTATATGTCGCCCTTGAGCTGGTTAGAGGTTAGCTGCCTATTTTTAGAACTTAATAGCAAGATTCCACTTACCTGTTATTGTACCACATTAGATTTGGGCTTGACGCAATGAGAAAGAGCACCAAAATTATAACAAATCAATAACTGACCTGAATCCATTACAGTTAGCTGTGCGTATGTACATATGATTTTAGTGTAATCGATCTGCTTCGAGAATGCGTCAAGCATAACGCCACTGGTTAAGACAATAGCCCAAAGTATCGTATACCATATCCCAGTAGTAAGTGCTCGTGGAAGGTCACAATTCTGAAAAGTAGAATATCTAATCTTAAGACGACCGACACTGCGCTTGCTTATAGTGATATCGTTCATGTCCTCTAGCCGCACTCGTTACTTATACAAACTTCATTCGGTTTGACGCATACGGTCCCATACAAATTTCGTCACGAATTCAAAGAAGTCCCGTTCGCATTCGGTCCCATTTGCATTCTGTCCCATTCTGTCCCATTCGCATTCCATTCCATTCACATTCCGTCCAATTCTCATTTATTGCCATTCGCATTTTGTTCCATTCGCATGATTGTGCATAAACGCTACTACTTTTTGATTTACGTCGGTAACGAAATGCATTTACGCACTGTCTCCCGGCCAAAGGGGGAGACCGGGAGGGGTGTGGGACTCTTTGCGGCAGACGCGACCCAATTCTCGCAATTCTTCCCACTAAAAATCTTCCAACGACGCCTACCGCTGTTGAAGAAGGGGCGGGAGGCCAGCACCAGGGGATTTATAGTTTCTGTCACCGTGCCCGCGGCCTACGTCCCCCTGATCAGAACCGGGAGGACCTCCTCAGGGAGGCGCAGTGTGTCGCGCCCCCCCTACCTCCTTGTGCGGCCATGACGTGACTGACCGACTTCTGGAGGGGGTCTATAGCTAGACGGAAGGGGCCCCCTGCCCCCGCCGCCTAAGACCCCCCGGGACTACTGAATTAATCCTACCGCGACTCTTTTATATATCGCGCCCCTGACTCGCCACAGAACTTACCAAAGTTTTGTAATTCATAATCGCGTACGCAGCATGTGGGGAACCATGCAGTAGACTGACTATAAGAGCCAATACCTGAAACAGTAAAAAAATGTGTAATATTACATTTCCACAAAATTGACGAATGTGATCTCAAAACTGTAGTTGGAGATGGTCGTTATCCCGGTGCCGAGCATCTAGTTTAAATACAGTTGATAACGCGTAAAACCGATTGTAGTTCAACGCATATGGGAGACTGGTTCACAAACAAAAGCAGTAAAAGATAGTCTCTCACCAAATGGAGAGACGATCTCAATAAAAACAAGAAGAAGCCTGTAGATGCAGGTAGCTAACGATCGATAGACATAGAAAATTCATCATCATCATCATCATCACAGCCCATTAACGTCCCACTACTGAGCACGAGCCTCCTCACACAAATCAAGGTGTGAGGGTATAGAAAATTACTTTTCAGTAAATGCTTGCAACTTATTTTATGAACTCAAAAGGCCAGGAAGGATTAATAACCTGTATTGAATTAAAAGCAAATTTGAAAACTACTGCCGGTCTGATATGGGTCCGAAAAACAAATAACGCTTGCGCGATCTAAATACATTCACTGACATCTTTTGACATAATTACGAACTAATAATTTACATAGGTACAGTTTTGAATGTTGTAAATTCATACTAAATGTACATACGAAAATCATTAAATTCGTATTGCGGGAATCGTAGACACGAGCTAGGTGCCAAGATAAATGCATAGTAAAAAAAATTGCAAATATTTTATATTTTCACTTACCAAAGACCTGCCTTCAAACTGCAATAACTTTATCTGATCAAAAAGCTTATTGTAAACGTTAACATACATATTCGCATCCGCTCTATTTTGGAAATCAACCATATTATCATATTCTTTTTTCCAATACAATGTTGTGAATAAAGGCAAATTGGGTATATACTCTAAATTCATATCAAACGACCTCATAATTGCCACGTTGAGATACCTTCCTCTTGCAGTAACATTAGACATAAACAAATTAGTAAAATTTGTGTAATGAATTAGATTGGTCGTTATAATAGTAAAGAGGAACAGCGATATTAGACATTGTATTGAAGTATCTTTATAAATCCATAAAAGTATTGTAATAATTATAATTTGTCCAGCTATTAAATACCAGGTCATATAAAAATAAATGTTTTCTGTTGCATCTCGCATAAATGCGGTTTCCTTAGCGCCTAAAATAGCATCAATTTCAAAAAAATTGTCTAAAACATTATGCATTCTTGATTCTCTTTCTCGAATGCCATTAGACAAATGCACCATCACTACTAATGTTAAATCTATAACCAAAAAGGTTTCGGCAGTAGTCAAAAACTGTTCTGAGAAATACAAATTGTAAATCATATTTAGAGATGAGAAGAATATCAACAATATCATTAAGCCCGTATATATGCAAGAGAGAAACGATTTTGGTCTGAACTGGCCATTCCCTTCGCTGAACATTGCAAAACCGGAGTATAGTGCCGGCCAAAAAGATGGCTTCTTCAATCTTTCCGAGAATTCTTGAATCAGCTTCTTTTTATCCGTTGAATCCATAATTAGTTTCATATGCGTAGCACGTTCTTCTCAATCACAGGTTCACATGACAATGACAAGGCAGCGAAAATTTATGACGTGTGTTATTATATTAAGTGAATGTCCACATTTAAGTTCTAATGTATCTTGAATGACGCTATTGGGAATATATTACCGATATTCAATTGTCGAGACGTCGGCACGCCAAATAATCAATAAACAAAATGTTTCGTGTTGTGTGTATTACATATTGTAAATATTTATATGGGGGCTTATTACAAAATCAGATCATCAAAGTTAACCCGGGAGAACTCGCGCCCTTAAAAACTACGCGGGCACTCGCGCATTGAGCATTATGCTCACATTTTGTAAATAGTCAAATTGTACTGAAAACACTAAAACTTATATATTTTTTTACTGTTTCATAATATATTAATCATATTTTATTAGTTGAAGTATTTATTTTTCGTATACAACAGTTATATACTACAACATTTTGATAACAATCATAGGAACTTTTTAGGCACTAACTATGAATATTTTTGGAAAAAACTTGAAAATAGAAACTAAAATATAATATATACATATTTATTCATTTATACCATGTACGAGTATATATATCTTTGTTTCAAAAAAAAGCATTTAATTTTAAATCTTTTACAGATGATTGTTTCATACTTTCACCAGCAAGTTGCCGTTTTTTTAACGCAGTTTTATGTTTTAACTTGAACGCACCTACACTCATTTTCTCTCTGAGAGGCGGAGGTAGGTCGTTCCAGATGCTTGCTGATAAAAATCTAAAACAACCCCTGTAACGCGCAGTTTTATGTCTAGGAATAGACCACCATTCCTCCAGATTAGTTTTTCAAATAGGAATATCATTTTTAATGAAATTTTTTTTTTATTGTACAAGCAAATTGTAGTTCTTTTCTAGCTTTCATGTTAAATATATGTTTTTGATTTAGATATGGTGTTATATATTCTCTCCTTGGGACATTGAAGGAGTAGCGTATACAAGCATTTTGTACACGTTGTATAGCATATTCCATGCTTTGTGTTAATCTAGGGCCATTAAGTGGAGCTGCAATAATTGAAGTGACATAGCACAAGAGATTCTGTTAAGCGGTGTCGTAGCTCTTTCTTGATATACGGTCTAATTTTATACAAGGTTTTCAATTTATAGAAGACTGTTTTAGTTTTGTTATTAATATGTTGTGTGTACATTTGCTCTTTATTAATTATAAGTCCCAAGTTGCGCGCTTTTTAGACTATCTCTTTTTCTGTATTATTTATTTTAACTTTGTTTTCGCAGTTGAGTACGTTTTTAATTTGATGTTTATTTCCGATTATAACCATTTGAGTTTTTGAAGGATTTATTGTAAGACAGTTTAACTTGGACCAGTTGTAAATATTAATAAGATCTTCATTTATTTTGTTAATTGCCTCTTTTACGTCTTTACCTGGGAACGAGAAATATATTTGAGTATCATCGGCATAGAGATGATGTTTGCAGTTATGTATAGCTAAGGGTAGGTCGGCTGTAAATATGGAAAATAGGGTAGGACTTAGCAGGGAACCTTGGGGGACCCCCTTTACACCGGCAAAGCAGATGAAAAAATCTTCTGTCCACCTGTCCTTTCTGCAACGACCCTCTGTTCTCTGCCTGTGAGGAAAGAATCAATCCAGCGACATGTGCTAGCAGAAAAACTTGCTAAAAAGTAGTTTCGGGACAACACAATCAAACGCTTTGGAATAATCTAAAAGGGCCAGTATACCAGTATGTCCTATGTCTGTAGCCTCGGATAGATCATCAGTTATGTGTAAAAGCGCGGACTCAGTGCTATGACCTTTACGAAACCCTGACTGATGCTTTGGTATTATATTAAAATGGTCTAAATATAAAATAATCTGATTCAGAACTACTTTTTCCAATACTGGTAATATTGAAATGGGTCTTAAATCATTTAAGCTAGAAACAATATTTTTTTTAGGTATTGGCGTTATTAGTGCACTTTTCCATCTTGTAGGGAATGTGTTGGTGGTGATTTGTTAACTATCTGTGTTTTGGTATGAAGTGTTGCATCTAAGGTGAGTATTACCATATCTATGCTCAGAGCATCATTTTCCATGGCCTTCGTTTTTATGTTGTTTATAATCTTTCGTACGTCCTCTTCTGATGTTGGCTTTAATTCAAATTGTTCCCATGGAACTGTGTTATCAGTCGTATTTACGCGTTCGGGGTCATGTTGAATGTGCGAAGGCAAGTCTAAAAAATTAAAGTTTATTTTATCTGGGTCATTCAGGTGGTCTCTGGTATGGGTGTTACTGGATCATTATTGATATATGTGGTGTTTTTCAGGTTTTTCCAGAGTAAATAAGGGTTGTCTATGTTTTTATTTATGGAATGGTTAAAGAAAGCTTTTTTTTCTCTATGTGTAGCTGCTGTCACCAAATTCCTTAAACTACGATAGTAATTCTTTAAGACAGACACTGTGAAAGATATGCTTGCTTTTATCGATGCTTGGTCTCTTAGTTTCATCATATATTTTATAGTATCGGTAATCCAGGGTCTAGGAGAATCTTTAATAATATATTTTTTTAAAGGCGCATGAATATCAAAAAGCTTAATAATATTAGTATTAAAGGCATCAACCATTTCGTCTACATTATCCAGATCATTGATAGCTTGCCATGGGATTGAATGCAAGTCATACAGTAAAGACTCTAAATCTATATTATTTAGAAACCTTTTATGTTTTACCACTTTTGTGAATTTGGGTTTTTTAATATTAAATTCAGCTAAAACCATGTAGTTGGTTCCTTAACTAATTGATGTAGATTATGTTGGTAAAAGAAAGAGAGGAGATTATTGGTTTGTGTAAGTTGATTGTTTATAATGTCAATATTCAAATCACCGAGCAGACATACATAAGAGCAATGTCCCATAATATTGACCGCTTCACTAAGGGAGTTTAGTGCGGTGTGGGTGCTTACCGCCTCAGGCCTGTATGCTGTATCGATGGCCATAATAGCGCCTGGCAACTGAACCTCAATCCACAGTTGTTCCAAATCAGACTGCGGAATCCGTTTAACTCGGGCAGCAATACCTTTTTTGATATAAAAACCGACTCCCACACCCCTTCTATTCCCGGCTCGGGCTTTATGAACAAATCTGTAGTTTGGCACAAGTGGAGCTAGCGCCGCCTCATCCTCATCATCACTTTTACACTATCAATGGATCTACGCACATTAATTGTTATGAAATGAGTGACGAATTAACTTTATAACACTGTTTAACTGAAAAATCTTTACTAAAAACCAATAAGATTATTTTTTAACTATAGAGCTAATGTTTACGGGACCGTGGCGCCCTCTCTCCCCTTATTCAGGTGGTTCATTTTCTTTATTCCAGCCATAAATGAAATATCAATAAACGCCTTCAGTTTTATAATGTCAGTCTCTTTACAGTCTCTGTCTCTTCAAAAATCGATGTTGAATCGACGTTACATGTATATTTGTACATGTTATAATATCAGTCAACATCTCAGATATGAAGAGAGAGAAACAGCAACAATATCTTTAGCATCTTTGGCAACAAGTTTTACTCCTGGTCTCTCAGTAACAATATTATGAGATCTAGTCCAAAGATTGGTACGATATGGATGATAGTACCATTTAGTTTGTAGATCTTTGGATAAATAGTAAAGTCGGTTCCCCGGTTCTATAGAAGATATCTTACCTTCATCTTCCGTTGATGACTGTTCTGTATCGGTGTTATGGCGGCTGTGTTCACTCTCAGCGTCGCTTTCAATGTTATCTAAACCAACTTCCTCCAACCACGCTAAAATTTGTTGTTGTTGGCTATCAATCTGTGAAAATAGTAAATATTACGTTTCTACTACATTAACAGTTACAATTAGTGAATACAGAAAGCGCACAACATAATCTTGGTCTAAGACTGCGACATGTTTAGGCACAGTCTCGTTAAATTTAAAACCGTATTAAAAACTATCTTAAACTGATATATTTAGTCACTCTCATTGTTTTTTGTAAGTATATCTAGGAATTGTTAATTTATACTACATGTGAACTATTACATTGGTATTTACACTTCTTATCTATTACTTAATCTGTTATAGTATTGTTATATTGAAGCTTTTATACATGTTAAGCTTAAACTTGTGTCTCAACATAAAGATAAACAAAATGTGTTTTTTAGTATTTAGTTTGCTATACCTTGTGATTTTTTAGTATAGAAATGTCGTGGCAACTTGTAATGGAAACTGCACTATTGTTTGAGCCATTAACTTTTGTGTGTGATCCCTGTCTTTGTGTGAGTTTTGTAAGTTGTCCTCATTAAAAATAAATAAATATCCATGGCTTATTGGGTTATTTTCTTTTGTTAAAGATTATATGTTGTGGATCACGGTCTGTGATATCAAATTGGAGCACACAGTTTTAAAATTCCCCTGCAAATTTGCACATGAAATGATCTATGCAAGTTGGTTGGTTGGTAGTGGACTCAATGAAATTTTATGAACCATGTAAGCTCACAATATCAAGACAGCATCTTACATAAGGGTTATTAGTATCCCAATGTATTACTATTAATGTCGCCTGTTAGTTTAATATTTAGGTTTTGTTAACAAATGACCATTTAGATTATCTATCTATCATTTATATTAGCAGCAAGACCGTTTGCTTCATTTAACTCGATTTCTTGGACAGAATCTGAAAAAACATCATCTATGTACATTATCACACCATCATTCAGATTATAGCACCTTTTACTATATTAGTCAGAGTAATCCATATATGTTTCTGTTTTTTTGATCGATTATTAATTATTGGACATTAATATCTGCATTTTAAATGATTCAACTTTTCGACTTTATCGTTTGATTATTTATAAATTACGTTGTGATAATCTTCAATTATGAATGTCTTTTAAATCTTATGGAACCTCTCTGTAAACTTACTTGTAAACCAAAAATAAATAAATCAGTTATAGAGGGAAAAGTGTTTCCGTCTATCCTACCAATATTTAAATAGAATGTAATGTTAGGCCCTTCAATAGTCATATGTTATTCTATATGAACAGATAAAACATGTAATTATATTATAGCCACGATCAAAAGTAAAACGCTAACAAATGTAAAAATAGTCGCTATCGCCAAAAAGGAGGTTACAACAACACTATATTATATTGTGTCAGACACTGCAACAACGTGTTTAGTGGGTATTACTGCTGGCGGTCGCGTCTACCGGTGGTGAGTTCCACAACCTCTTCCAGAGTTTACAATTTAATCAATCAGGAGAAGTGCTAGAAGCGCTCGTAGCTCCGCGGTGCTCGGTGGTCGGAAACGATCACCGAAGTACAGCATAGTTTACATAGGTCAGTCCTTGGATGAGTGACCGTTTGTGTGGCATTTAAATATCGAGCACTTCTGTGCTTCGGAAGACACGCTAAGCCGTTGGTCCCGGTTATCACTAAATGTGGTAGTCGTTTAGCCATGTTAGAGGCCTAATGGGCGGCTTAAAAAATTCTAACAGCAGGCCATTCATCAGCCTCCGCCAATCCGCACTGGGTCTGCGTGGTGGAGTATGACCCAATACCCTCACATCTTGGTGTGTGAGAGGAGGCTCGTCCTCAGTAGTGGGACGTTAATGGGCTGAGATGATGATAATCATGATGATGATATTCCTAAGTTGGGGAAGAAAAAGAAAACAAAAAGAGCGGTTATTATTGAACATCATTTATTAAATTCAAAATGATTAAAAAACAAAGCATTAAGAGCGACTGTCGAATATCCTACTGCACAAAAATTGTGAGAGATCTGTCTTTATAAAACTTACGCAAGCTGACCATGTAGGTTTTATTATCAATGCAAAATAACAGTTTGCAAGTAAAACCAGCAGTGGTTATCGTGCAACTATCAAAGTATATCATTGTAATAGATTTATGGTATTGGGATTGCATTTTGGTGAGATACAAAACTCCGTTAGTTGTTAAGTTGCGGAGATGAATGCATTTTTATTGTTCGAAAGATGATATTGATCTCGTAGAATATGGTGAAGGGACTTCGGGATTTTCTGGTTTGTTCTTTTCTTTCTTATATTAGCGGTAGGATGATGGTTTTATATTTCTTTAATCATTGCTTCGGCGTACAGTTGTTATCTGGAACAAGGAATGGATGTTATTCTATCTATCTACATACATATATTCACGCCTGTTTCCTCGAAGGCAGAGGCACGATTACACGCCTACACTTCGCTAATTTTATAGTTGGTCCCACGTAATAGGCGCGAGCCTATGCCGCTTACCGGGCACTGTTATGTTCGCCAGATCCTCGTCCGTTGATGGGCAGGTGCACCACTTGCAGGTGAGGATGGCTTAGGCATTGGTGCCTCGCCCCTTTTCAACAGCGGTGGGCGTGGCGTGGAGACAGTGCGTAAGCAGCATTTTTTAACCAAAGATAAAAAAATAAGGTGAGGATGGCTTGGTTTCTTAGGTCTTGGTAGGATCCTTATACACCCATCAAATCAAATATGGGTGTAAGATTATGAAGGTGAGAGCTTGAAATACATACCTTATAATCTTCCATTTAAGTTTTAAAATAGCCGTTGTAAGTTTAGAAGAATCCATATTCATCGGAGTATGAACCAGAAGCGTCTTCATCACAAGGTTCAGCAGCTGGGGTATATTTATCAGGCTTAGAAGCTGGGGTCCATGGTTTTGATTTATGCTTGTCACCTCCTGATTCACCATAAACATACAATACGTTATTCTATGTTTCAATTATGAGATTTTTTAAATAGTTGACGTTTCTAAGAGATTTATTTAGCAAACTAGATTTTGACTTGTATTTTGACCAAACTAAAGCTCAAACGCGTAGCTTCCTGATGCAGGGCAAGCTGACCATCATTATCACCGCTATCTCGAGGAGTGGGGGGTGTTAGGTTTTTTCGTTACGTTATTTCTGGATTCGTTCTCCACGCTCAAGGCCCGCAATATAAGCTATGCAATAGCTTAAAAAAACTTTATCAAGTCCTCTGCTGTTGGTCTCCACAATAGATAATATTTATAGGTAATTGGCCAATGTCGGGTTTATCTTGGGTTTCTATTTATGCTAAATTAACGGGCGAGGAAAAATCATTAAAAACATTATTGTAAATCAGCAGTCTATTTTGCAATTACACTTAACCTCCAAATATGCTTAAAACTTCCTGACAATGCGCGCCGTAGTGAGAAGCATTGCTTTTTAATTTAATAACCTTTGTGGCGTTGTGGTCATTATACCCGCACTCCTCTCTTGAAGTAGTGGGTACGATTCTTACTCGGGGCAAGTCTTTGTGTGCATGAACATGAATATTTGCTTTGGCCTGGGTGTTTTCTTTGTATATTAAGACATATGTACTATACAATTGTACAAAAAAAAAATTAAGTAAATTTATCCGTTATTTAGTATCCATAACACAAGTTAAAAGAAAGAAATAAAAATATTTATTCAATACAAGTTGCAAGAAAAAATAAACATAGGTAAAATAAGTACAAAATATAGTAAACACAAATGAAGAAAAATAAGAACTTAAGTGAAAGAAGAACTCAACTTGTATTGAAATGGTGCCCACTCAGTATAATGTCGAACATCACAGAGATGTCGCGACGCTGATCTTACGTGGGCACCAGTTCTTAATGAATGAAATATATCATCAATATATCATATATCTAGAAACGAAATCATTGGCGTAATTGTAAAAAAAATTGCATCAACATTACGTAAATATATGTCAATAAACTTACCAAGTAAATCCCCAACTCCACCCAAAACTCCCTTCACTAAACCCGAAGCAGTGTCACCTGAAAATAACCACGAGGATAGGATAAGATTCATGTTTCGGGACCGTTCGAAAGGGGTGAGAAAATACCACAAATAAAGTGTAATCTATTGGGGAGGCCATTCCTCAGTAATGGTCTTTATAGGGCATATAGGATCTCGGGCATAATCCTACAGGGTGATGGGCAGCAGCGTCAACCGAGTCTGGATCTGCGATCACTCATGATGATCACTGCTCAGGATGGTGATTATGGGCAAATGGACGGGGTCATAGCATGTAATTCATTGGGAAGGTCAATCTTCAGCAGTGGAATTTATAATGCTTATATGATGAAGATGATGGACTGGTAGCATTTTTAGCTTCAAACAAAGATTAAACAACAAGAATTCATAACGCTTATAATTCATAACGACCGAAATGGCGTGGTGGCGAACATACCCGCTCTCCGCTCCTAAGGTCGTGGTTCCGATTCCCACGCAGGACAAATCTTTGTGTGCATGAACATGAATATTTGTTCTGGTCTGGGTGTTTTCCTATGTATATTAAGTATGTATTTACAAAAAAAAAGTATTTATGAATGTTTATCTGTTATTTAGTATCCATAACACAAGTTCTAAGTGATATTTATCTTGGAACTAAGTAACTGGTATAATTGTCAGATTTTTTTTTTGTATACGTTATTTGATAGGTACTTAAAATTGCAGGCTAGATATAACATTCATATGTATTTATTATTTTTCGGATGGAAAATAATCAAATGATCGTCCCGCTATGGGTCGAGCTGAAAAATGTGTCGGACTTTGACTGGCATAATCATCCATTTTCCTCCTTGGGCCTACTGTGATCCGGGGTCGTGATAACCTTTTCGCGCAATCCCGCAATCAGTTTAACTAGACTAGACTAGACTTTATTGTGACTTACCGACTCCGTTGACTAAGCCTGAAGCTCCGTCTAAGACTCCGCCAACTGTGTTACCGACGTCACCGACTGAAAGAATGAATGTCAGAACATTAGTCTTGTTCATCATCATTGATGAAAAATAAAATGTGATGAATCAAGGAAATAAATCAGACTTTTGAGGAGCGAATTTAAGGTGACTTAGATTAAGATGGATCTTTATTGTGAGTTATTGAATAGACTAGATTATATTATAACTAACCTACTTTATTGTGACTAACCGACTAGACTAAACTATATGGAGACTTAGACTAGACTAGAGTGTATGGAGACTTAGACTAGACTAGACTAGACTTTATTATGACTTACCGACTCCATTGACTAAGCCTGAAGCTCCTTTTAAGATTCCGCCAGCTGTTTTTCCGACGTCACCGACTGAAAGAATGAATTTCAGAACATTAGTCTTGTTCATTACCATTAAAATGAAAAGTAAAATGTAATTACAGCTTGTTAAACCATGAAACTTGGTTTCCCTCTAGGTTACGGAGGTCAGACGGCAGTCGTTCCGCGTAATAACTGAAATTCTGCCAACACAAACCAGTGGTTATCCGTAAACGTATTTCTATACCATTGTGGTACAGACCTAGAATGGTGTCATCCCTCTGATCGGGGACTCGTAAGAGTCGACGAAGATAACGTAGCAGCGTCATCCTGCATACTAGCTGAATAACCAACCCGCCTATCCAACATGGTAATTATGGGAAAACACCCACAAAGAATGTAATCTATAGAGGAGGCCAAAGTTTTTTTCTCCTTTAAATAATGGCTTTGTGCGGTTTTCACATTTAGCCAGTGTCAAGTAAGATATATATTAAAAACATAAATTATAGTAAATGATAAATGAGATGCTCTCCCCCTAAAACCCTTGAGTCCTCAGTAAAGATGTGGAATCTTTCTTTGAATCGATAAGAGCAGCAGCTAGGGACCACGGTATCCCTGACACGATCTGTAAATGGATAGACTGCATGCTTAAGGGTAGAATCATTACCTCAGGTAAGTTTGGTGAGACACTAATGGTAAAGACCACGAAAGGGTGTCCGCAAGGGGGAGTTTTGTCACCCCTCCTGTGGAGTCTTGTAGTGGATTCTATTCTAACCAAACTAAACCAAGGACCATATCAGACAATAGGCTATGCTGACGACCTTGTCATTATGGTCAATGGGAAGTTTCCCAATATCGTATCACAACTGATGCAAAGAGCCCTGGGTCAGCTTGAGGAATGGTGCGACGACAACCACCTCTCTGTAAACCCAGGGAAGACGACCGTGATTACATTCACTAAAATGAGAAACCTGTCAGCGTTGAAAACGCTGACTCTCTGTGGTACACAGCTGCCTTGGACTACAGAAGTTAAATATCTAGGTGTAATCCTAGATAAGGAACTAACTTGGAAGTCACATGTAGAACAGACCCTTAAAAAGGCTCTTAGGAGCTTTGGATTGTGTCGTTTTACTTACGGGAAAACTTGGGGGCTAAAACCAAGAATCCTAAGGTGGATTTACACAGTACTGGTGCGGCCTATAGTGACCTATGGGTGCATTGTATGGTGGCCTCGAGCGAGGCTATCTATTTGTAGAAATGAGCTCAGTAAGGTTCAAAGGGTGGCATGTATGGCCATTACTGGGGCATTCAGATCTACACCAACGGCAGCGATGGAGATCCTACTGGACCTACCGCCGCTGCATACTGTTATAGAGGCGGAGGCCTGGAAGGCAATCCACAGATTGAAAGTGGCTGGTCTGTGGGATCCGTCTAGTAACCAGGGTAAACATACAAGATGTGAGGCTAATTCCAGCCTCAAAAGGCTCATGAGTATGGGGACAGATAAACAATGTCCTGTATTCATGATTAAAAATAAATTCAAAACAAAGGTCCCCACTAGGGATGAATGGGAGCAAGGGCCACCTACTCCTGATGTAAACAGCCTTGTCTGGTATACTGATGGTTCCAAAATGGAATCTGGTACGGGCGCGGGTGTTTATTCCAAAAACCATGAAATTAGCCAAAGCTTAGGCGAATATGCTACGGTTTTTCAGGCTGAAACATATGCAATAATCATATGTGCTATGAAAATCCTCGACCTGAACATCGTATTTCTATACCATTGTGGTACAGACCTAGAATGGTGTCATCCCTCTGATCGGGGACTCGTAAGAGTCGACGAAGATAACGTAGCAGCGTCATCCTGCATACTAGCTGAATAACCAACCCGCCTATCCAACATGGTAATTATGGGAAAACACCCACAAAGAATGTAATCTATAGAGGAGGCCAAAGTTTTTTTCTCCTTTAAATAATGGCTTTGTGCGGTTTTCACATTTAGCCAGTGTCAAGTAAGATATATATTAAAAACATAAATTATAGTAAATGATAAATGAGATGCTCTCCCCCTAAAACCCTTGAGTCCTCAGTAAAGATGTGGAATCTTTCTTTGAATCGATAAGAGCAGCAGCTAGGGACCACGGTATCCCTGACACGATCTGTAAATGGATAGACTGCATGCTTAAGGGTAGAATCATTACCTCAGGTAAGTTTGGTGAGACACTAATGGTAAAGACCACGAAAGGGTGTCCGCAAGGGGGAGTTTTGTCACCCCTCCTGTGGAGTCTTGTAGTGGATTCTATTCTAACCAAACTAAACCAAGGACCATATCAGACAATAGGCTATGCTGACGACCTTGTCATTATGGTCAATGGGAAGTTTCCCAATATCGTATCACAACTGATGCAAAGAGCCCTGGGTCAGCTTGAGGAATGGTGCGACGACAACCACCTCTCTGTAAACCCAGGGAAGACGACCGTGATTACATTCACTAAAATGAGAAACCTGTCAGCGTTGAAAACGCTGACTCTCTGTGGTACACAGCTGCCTTGGACTACAGAAGTTAAATATCTAGGTGTAATCCTAGATAAGGAACTAACTTGGAAGTCACATGTAGAACAGACCCTTAAAAAGGCTCTTAGGAGCTTTGGATTGTGTCGTTTTACTTACGGGAAAACTTGGGGGCTAAAACCAAGAATCCTAAGGTGGATTTACACAGTACTGGTGCGGCCTATAGTGACCTATGGGTGCATTGTATGGTGGCCTCGAGCGAGGCTATCTATTTGTAGAAATGAGCTCAGTAAGGTTCAAAGGGTGGCATGTATGGCCATTACTGGGGCATTCAGATCTACACCAACGGCAGCGATGGAGATCCTACTGGACCTACCGCCGCTGCATACTGTTATAGAGGCGGAGGCCTGGAAGGCAATCCACAGATTGAAAGTGGCTGGTCTGTGGGATCCGTCTAGTAACCAGGGTAAACATACAAGATGTGAGGCTAATTCCAGCCTCAAAAGGCTCATGAGTATGGGGACAGATAAACAATGTCCTGTATTCATGTTCAAAAATAAATTCAAAACAAAGGTCCCCACTAGGGATGAATGGGAGCAAGGGCCACATACTCCTGATGTAAACAGCCTTGTCTGGTATACTGATGGTTCCAAAATGGAATCTGGTACGGGCGCGGGTGTTTATTCCAAAAACCATGAAATTAGCCAAAGCTTAGGCGAATATGCTACGGTTTTTCAGGCTGAAACATATGCAATAATCATATGTGCTATGAAAATCCTCGACCTGAACATCAGGGACCGAGTGATTTACATACTCAGCGACAGTCAAGCTGCACTCAAGGCTATCGCCTCAGTGCGAGTAGACTCAAGGCTGGTACTAGAAGCTGCTCAAACCCTTAACAGACTGGGCCGGACAAACAGGGTAACCCTCATGTGGATACCAGGCCACGCCGGATTTAAGAGGAATGAGCACGCTGACAGGCTTGCCAGACAGGGCTCGGAATCAATTTTCACTGGACCGGAGCCATGCATTGCACTCTCTATGAGTACAATAGCCACGACGCTAAAAAAGTATACGGTGGAAAAACATCTATCGGAATGGCAGCTGCTACCGGCGCTTAAGCATTCAAAGGCCTTCATCGGGGTGACAGGGAGCAGCTGGTGTAAGGCCCTCTGCGAAGGTAGCAGGAATCAAGCCAGACTGATAATTGGGGCTCTAACAGGGCATTATGCCACAAACAAAATGCTCCACAGGATGCGACTAGTGCAATCACCGCTATGTCGTAGATGTGGGGACGAAGAGGAGTCTATGGAACACCTGCTGTGTACCTGTGACTCGTTGGCTGCTTGCCGAATGAGTCTCCTGGGGGTGGCCTACCCACAACCAAGGGACTATGGGCTCCAATCTGCAAAGACTGTCATAAAGATGATGGTAACAATATTTGGAGATTTGGAGTGATAGGCAAGGGGATGCACAAAAGATCCGGCATAAGGGTCAAAGTGCGCCACGGTTAGTCTGTGGCCCCCGCTATAAGATAAGATAAAGATGTGGGACTATACTGAAATCTTACATGGACTTCTTGAGAGAATTTAAAAAGTGATGTTGTACTGTTTTATTTCATTTACCAACACTCATGTACGTTCACAAACACTAAACGATGCGAAATTTTACAAATTTTAAAAAATAAATCAAAACTGCAGACATGACGCTTTACTTTTACGCTAGGAAGAGAAGCCAACGTTCAGCAGCGGACTTTTTGAGGTTTTTTTTTGATTTTGTTTGTTTTTTTTATAAGCAGGTTGGTCAGGGTACTTAATCATGATAATATGTAAATAATTACGTAATGCGTACTGACGGACGAGGAGCGAATTAAAGGTGAATTAGATTAAGATGGGTCTTTATTGTGACTTATTGAATAGACTAGATTATATTATAACTAACCTACTTTTTGTGACTAACTGGACTATACTCTGGTGTTACTTTCCGACTAGACTAAACTGTATGGAGACTTAGACTAGACTAGACTAGACTTTATTATAACTTACCAACTCCATTGACTAAGCCTGAAGCTCCTTTTAAGACTCCGCCAGCTGTTTTATCGACATCACCGACTGAAAGAATGAATGGTTTACATTAGTCAGGTTTCATCATCATTGAAATGAAAAATAAAATATAATTAAAGCTGGATCTTAAAACGTTTTTTGTTTTTGAAAATGAAATTGTTCCATTGGTCAAAATGTTTGTTGTCAGTTGGTTGGTTTAGAGGTGGTCGGTTGTCCGGGGGACGTTGGCCGCGGGCGGGGTACCAGAAGCTACAAACCCAGGCACTGGTGCCTCGCCCCTTTTCAACAGCGGTGGGCGTCGTCTGAAGTTTTTTAGTGGGTAGGACTGCGGTGGTCGCGTCTGCCGCAGTAACCCGGTCTCCCCCTTTTCGCCGGGAGACAGTGCGTAAGCAGCATTTTTTTACAGACGATAAAAAAAAAGAAAAAAAAGAGATGCGTCTCTCGGTTCCCTATCGAATGACCTGCAACAGTCATATGAAAGTTTTTGGTTTTCCGTGTTAAAACTGAAGTTATATCTACAGTTCTTTTATTTATGAGCTACGTGACTGGCTTGCTACCTTGCGACCTAGCTCAAGTTCAAGCGCGAACGCATCTTAGAGCATGCAAGCAGCCGTGTTGCAAGAAAGCATGAAATATGATTTTTGTCAGACTGGCAACTTTTTGCTGTTAGTACTGACTATGACTAAACTAAGACGGACCTATGAAGGAAGCAGCGGCCGGGCCAGGAGACCCATGCAGTGCCAGGAGGGTCTAAGGCGGCGGAGGCAGTGGGCCCCTGCTATCTAACCATAAACCATCCGAGAAGTCGGCCATACACGCTATAGTCGCACAAGGCGGAAGGAAGGTTGCGTTTACAGCGCCTCTCCGAGTAGATTCTCCCGAGACTAGACCAGACTTTATTGTGACTAACTGACTAGATAGACTAGAATTAATTATGATTAGCCAACTAGCCTTGATTTAGTTGTCACTTACAGGCTAGGCTAGACTATATTGTGACTTACCTTCTAGACTAGACTATATTTTGATATACTATCTGAAGTAGACTTTATTGCGACTAACCGACTAGACTTTACGGTGACTTACAAACTTTCCTTGTATACTATACTGCATGGAGACTTACCGACTAGACTAGACTTTATTGTAACTTACCGACTCCGTTGAGTAAGCCTGAAGCTCCACCTAAGACTCCGCCAACTGTTCTTCCGACGTCACCGACTGAAAGGATGAATGGTAGAACATAAGTCTTGTTGATCATCATTATAATGAAAAATAAAATGTAATAACAGCTGGTTTAACCATGACATTTGGTTTCTATTTGGTGATACTTTTCCCATCTATCGATAAATAGCAGAACTTTTAACGACTTTTTGAAATATCACGCTTGTCTCTTTAGTTCAGCAACCCGCCTCTAGGTGGCATTGGTTGTATTGGCGTTACTTAGTTTTTCCATCTATCGATAAATAGCAGATTTTTTCTTTGGTTTTGTCCATTTTTATAAATTCAGTTTGGTTATTAATACTTAATCATAATAATATATAAATATTTACGAAATGCGTAATGACGTAGTGTGTAAATGCATTTTCTTATCGACGTAAGAAAAATCGGTGAGCAGAGCCTGTAAGTCTAAGTCAGAATAATGCTAGGCTATAATGGAGACAATTTTAAACATGTGATAGGTTCTTGGTTTTGCAGGCTAGTTTATACAGATTTAACTAGACTTTATTGTACATTGTATTGCACTTTGTTGATACTTATCGACAAGACTTTAATGAGACTAACCATCCAAACTAGACTATATTTGATACTAACCTTCCAGACAAGATTTTATTGGGATTAGCCGTCTGGACTAGACTTTATTGCGACCAACCGACTTGTTTTTATTGTGACCCACTAACTGATCCATTTTTTATTGTGACCAACCGACTGGTCCATTTTGTATGGTGACTTTCCTCTTAGACTATACTGTATGGAGACTCCGCGAATAGACTAGACTTTATTGTAACTTAACGATTAGACTGGACTAGCGGCGCACGTACGTACTTATACTAGGAATAAATATTTTTTCGAACTTACCAACGCCTTTGACTGTGTGCAGAACGTTATCGACTAGTCCCGGTTGGCCATGCTTATGAACTAAACAAAGAAATTAGAAAATATCAGTTTCCGCTGTGCTACAATTAAGTGTTTGTTTTGACTTTTGACTTTGACTTTTGACTTTTCAATATCTGCAGCAGCCGTTCAAGAGAATAAACCAGTACAAGAAAAAAATTGTCCAAAATTGTTAAGTGGTTATTTTAATATTACAAACAGCTACACAAATTTTATTTAACAGCATACACACATACATCCTTTTACACCTGTTCCCCCAAAGGGTTAGGTAATGGCGGATATGACCTGGTGGCGAGTATGTATACCCTCACTCTGCTACTAAGGTCGTGGGTTGGATTTCTAAACAGGACAAATCTTTGCGTGCATGAACAAAAATATTTGTTCTGGTCTGGGTGTTTTCCTATGCTATACTAAGTATGAATTTACAACAAATAAAACAGTATTTATTTATGGTTGTCCGTTAGTGAAGATACTTATCTTGGAACTGAATAATAGGTGTATTTGTCAGAAAATATTTGCTAACACATTATATATAATATTACGCGTGTTATTTATTGATCCCACGTAATAGGTGGCGAACCTATTGCCGCTTATCGGGAACTGTTATGTTCGCCAGAGCCCCGTCCGTGGCTCGGCAGATGCACCACTTGCAGGTAAGCCAACCTTAACCTTAGACTTTGATAGGAGCCCTATACACTATGTAGGTATATATAAATATAGAGATATAGTTCAGACTTACCATCACCGTGGTCACATCCAGGTGCACCCTTTGCGACATTGCCGGTTCCAGTAACTGAAGAAATAATTTGAAAAATATTAGTCTTTGTAGTATCAAATATTACTTAATTAATCCATGTCATCAGATTCTATCAATATCTAGGGCCCAGGGCCTGCTCACTGGTCTCTCCAGATTTGACTGAACTTCAGTTATTACATGCAGCGACTGCCATCAGACCTCCAGAACCCAGAGGGAACCATTATACGGTTAAACCAGTTGTCAGAAAATTAGAATTAAAAAAAATATATATTTATCTGATTATTCTCTTTCACTTTTTATTATAAATTAGTATTATTTTGTGTTATTAGTAATTTAAATTGAAACAATGTAATTTCTTTTTAATGTGTTATTATGGACTAAGACTGAAATAAAGTTAGTTACCGTACTCCTCCAAAACGGCTTTACCGATTATTACCAAATTTTATATGCGTATTCAGTAAGTCTGAGAATCGGCTTCTATCTTTTTTTCATACCCCTAATAGTTGTTCACCCTTATAAAAACATATAATATTTTTGGACGAAATATTTTGTTTATTTAAAAGGCAAAATAACAATTGCCGGGTCAGCTAGTATTTTATATATTTACAAAAAGAACTGTTAATCAAGAATAAATTAACCAATCAATATGAGAAACGTTAATCAGGATTTGATGATTGATATAATAATGGATTCTAAAGTATTGTAAAAAATATCATCTTATCATCATATCAGCCATTTGAAGTCCACTGCTGAACATAGGCTTCATCAATTGCTTTCCACGTAGATCGATCCTTTGCCGCCTGCATCCACCGGCTCCCCGCCGCCCTGACCAGGTCATCGGTAAAAAATATACTCAGTGGAAAATGTATACTCACGAAGTTTACCAGCAGAGTCAAGAGTACCATCGACCAATCCACTAGCGCCACGTAAAACACCGTTCACGGTATTTCCGACATCACCAACTAGATTAAAAGAAAATCCATTTACTGAAGGTTAACGGGACTACTTACACCATATATAGAAAGAAAGTAGCATTTTTAAGGATGTTAGAGTAAACGTATGGTACTGATTTCTCTGTATTAGCAAGGTAAAATATGAAACTTTATTTCGCATATCCATTAATTATTGTAAGTATTGTCATAGTCCAAATATTTAAGTGAAAGCAAAAATTGGTACGATATAACCGACTCTCCCCTAAGAAAGAAGAAAATAATTTATTCCTTGACACATGATATAGTGGTTAACAAAAAAACAAATATAATAAAATATAAGAATAACGTATAAATATAAGAAGTTTTTAATCGGAGGCTACGCAATCTATATAGAGTGAAAAGACAAAATCGATTTACATCGATTTTAATTTTAGTTTTGTTAACGAAAAGCATTCAAAGGGGTCTCTTTTTGTGACAAATGCGCGCTGACAGAAACTTACTTATTTTTTGTGATTTGACTTTTAATAATAATAATAAATATTTCTGACACTTACACTAATTATTTAGTTTCAAAATAAGTATCATTAGGAACTTGTGTTATGATTACTAATTATCGGATAAATATGTATATGTAATATACATAGGATAACACCCAGACCAGAACAAATATTCATGTTTATGCACACAAAGATTTGTCCTGTGTGAGAATCGAACCCACGACCTTAGGAGCGGAGAGCGGGTATTTTCCCCACCACACCACATCGGTCGTCAAAAAAAAATTCTATTGGTTTCACTCTTTGTCGACTCTTACGACTCCCTGTAAGATGATCTCCCTGATCCTGGTAACGCCACCTTTACCAGGCCGGTACCACACAGCGCACGTACGTACTTATGATAGAAATAAATAAAAACAGAAACTTGTAACGCTACATATGTAAAGAAAATCAAAGAAATATTAGTAAATAAGGCCTACTACGACATAAAGGACTATATCAATGATAAGGACATAAAAATATAGGTATAGGTTAAAGTTATAATAAATTTATTTAAATATGACATGAAATTTTTTAAACAATAATGTAATAATATATATAGGGACATTTAAATTATATGCACAATAATTATTAATTAATAAAATAATAAATAAACTATAATTTTGATAGTAGTACAATAATATCTAATAATTATCTAAGTTAAGTATACTTACTCATACAATTAAATTACCAATAATGGTTATATTTTGATCTAGGACATTGATGTTGTGAACTATTTAATCTTTATGTAAAATTGTAAAAAAGGACCTAGTATGCTTCCTCTCTCCTAAGTTTGTCGTGCCCAACAGGGTCCATAATTGTAACTTGTGTATATGTAAGACCTTGTGTAAAACATTATGGAGTGCAATAAACTTTGAATTGAATTGAATTAAATATTATTTCGAACTTACCAACGCCTTTGACTGTGTGCAGAACGTTATCGACTAGTCCCGGGTGGCCATGCTTGTGAACTAAACAAAGAAATTAGAAAATATCAGTCTCCATTGTGCTACAATTAAGTGTTCCAAATAACAGTAGCAGCCGTTTCAGAGAAACCAGAACAAGAAAAAAAAAGTCCAAAATTATAAAGAAGTTATTTTAAAATTACTTAACAGCATACATCCTTGCTTATGCACCATTTGGCTACTTTACAGGAGAGCGATTCAAAGAATGAAAGTTTCGAAAATAAATATAAATAAATTGGTTTTTTGTCAGAATGTCAGTCAAATGAATGTCAAAAGTGGTCAGAATTGAATGAAACCGTATCTGCAAAAAATTCAGGCGACTCTAATGTAACTAATTATCGGGGCGCATAAGCAAGGTTGCCTTTCCAGCGTCGATTATATATTTTCACGCCTGTTTCCCCCAAGGGGTTAGCAGAGACATATTATATGCTCACACTTTGCCAATTATATTGTTGGTCCCACGTAAGTGGCGAGCCTATTGCCGCTTATCGGGGACTGTTATGTTCGCCAGAGCCTCGTCCGTTGATCGACAGGTGCACCACTTGCGATGAGGTTGGGTTAGGCACCTCAGATTTTAATAGGAACCCTATATACTATGTAGGTATATATTAGTATATATAGTCTAGACTTACCATCGCCATGGTCACATCCAGGTGCACCCTTTGCGACATTGCCGGTTCCAGTAACTAAACAAAAAATTGGAAAATATTATAGTCTCTATAGTATCAATTAGCTAGCTGTCTTGCACGACTGTCAATAATCCTGAGGGCCTACCCTAATTCAAGAAAATACTAAACTTTATTATACCCATCCTTTTTACTCGATACCTATTTGCGTAGAGAGTAAAAAATACAGGTATGAAGCCTTCATTATAGGTATATCATAAAATAAAAAATATAGTTTATTGTCTTTAAGATCAACATGATTTAGATTAGTCAAACATTCACACACAAAATGGAATTTCATAATATTTTTTTAACAACAATGAAAGAGATATGAGCGGTACCATAATAAAGAAATAAAAGCAAATTGTTCTATGTCAGAATTTGTCAAGGTTTGTCAGTTTATCTGTCTGTTGTGGTTTTTCTCAAGATTTGTCAGTCTATCGGTGACTCTTATCGGGGGGATCCGTCAGTCAGCCTGTCGTGATTCTTAAAGAGGGAGGGGATTGTTCGTCAGTCAGTCAGTCAGTCTGTCGGTGACTCTAACGAGGCTTCCAAAAAGGCAACGAGATTGAGAAGAATGGCTCAAGAAACTCACCTCGGCTTTTTTCAAATAATCTCTTAAGATCTAATACAATTAAAGAAATAAAATATTAAGATTACCGCTGTTTTTAACTGATTCTGATTAAGAACATCATTCCGTCCCTCTTAACCTCAAACGATTGATTGAAATGCAATGACATGATAATAGGTGTGAATCGGACAATAGTCAATATAAGAACTATAATGTCATCTTCGTCATATCAGTCTTATAAAGTCCACTGCTGAACATTGGCCTCGTTCTCATGCACTATAATTTATGTATTATTAATATATCTCTTACCTAACACTGGCTAAATGTGCTAAACGCACGAAGCCATTATTAAAAAGGAAAAAAAGAACATAAAAGACTTCTTGGCGGAAAAGTGAAGCGTCATATCTGCAGTTTTGTTTAATTTTCTAAAATTTTTGATATTTCGATCATTTATGAGTTTTATTACTCAATAACAGAGGATTATTAACCGTTAAGTGTTTGTGACTATATAATATGATTTTGGTAAATCAAACAAAACAGTGCAACATCACTTTTCAAATCTTCTCAAGAAGTCCATGTGAGATCTCAGTATAGTCCCACATATTTACTGAGGACTCAAGGGATTTAAGGGAGGGAATCTCATTAACAATTTATCATCTTTATCACCATTAATTTCTTTTAACTATGATTTATATTTTATTAATATAGGTACTTGACATTGGCTAAATGTGCTAAACGCACAAACCATTATGTAAAAGAAATAAAAGTACATATAAAGAATCCATTTTCTACAAGCAATACTATTTCGCAGTGGAATAATAAATACTTACGGAGTTTACCAGCCGAGTCGAGAGTGCCATCGACCAATCCTGAGACGCCGTGTAAAGCACCAGTGACTGTTTTGCCGGTCTCACCAACTAAATGGTCAGAATGAAAGAGAATTCGTTGAATTTTTCTTATTTGACACGTCATAATGTTTACATCCTGGATGATGGTAAGCAGTCGATTGCAGTGTAAGCAGTGTAATTTTTAACTACTAAGTACATATCTTGTAACTGGCGGGAGAAAAAACTAACCTTGACTATTTTCTTGCCCGTTCTTTTACGATCAAGCTGCCGCACGCAGTGAATGGGCGCGCTAGTTTTTAAGTTTTGACGTTCATAAGAGCTCTTTTGAGCCAAACTTGAATAAATGAATATGAATTTGAATTTGATGCACCCCAAAAATATTAAGCAGCACAGCACCAAGACCGGCGTTTTAAAGAACCGGGATTATAGAGTTTTATACTTTGTACAGAAAGATCCTGATTAACAGCTACAATGTAGTCTACACAGCATATCAAGGGACATAGCAGACTGTATTTTTTAAAAATATTTCTCCTTAAAACAAATAACTATTTAGTTCCAAGATACTCAATACTTTATTGCGTTCCACAATGGTTTTATAAGGTGGTGAATATGGCAATTTGGTGCATTTGTGGACCCTGTCGGGCACAGCATAGTGTAGGAGAGAGAGGAACCATGAGGTGGCATGCGCGCTCGCCGGGTCCCTGCCATGGGACCTCGACGCCGAAGTTCTCTCGGCGGTCTACTGGCGTGGCGCGCAATCCCGGAGCCAGGTTTTCCGCCCCACACCGGACACTGTGGTGCGGTGGCGTAGAGACGCTCAGACACAGGCTCTGGGCGCATGGCTGCGGCAGCTACACAGGAGCGCCTAACTACGTGCCGAAGGATCGAGGCGCCGTATCCTCGAGGCGGTCGGGCCCATTTTAGAGCGATGGGTCGGCCGTCGGTGGGGGTCGATGACTTTCCGGCTCACACAGGTACTTTCTGGGCACGGGTGCTTTGGGAAGTATCTGAGTGACGTCGCCGGGGGGGAGTCGACCCGGTGTTGCCACCACTGTGACTGCGCGATGGATGATGCGCAGCACACTTTGGTGGCGTGCCCTGCGTGGGCGGGGCCGTGGTCGACGTTAGCTGCGGCCCTGGGTGGAGTGGCTCTCTCGCTGCCGACCATCATGCAAAAGATGGTCGACAGCGAGGCGTGGGAGGCGATGGCCTCCTTCTGCGAAGTGGTGATGTCGCAGAAGGAGGCCGCGGAGCGGGAGAGAGAGCGGGATCCGATCTCTCTCCGGCTACGCCGTTGGCGCAGCGGGCGGGCCAGGAGGCAGCGCCCGGGGGGTCTTAGTCGGCGGAGGAGGGGGCCCCTTCCGTCTAGCCATAGACCCCCCCCCCGAAGTCGGCCAGTTACGCCATGGCCGCACATAGAGGTAGGGGGGGCGCTGCAAACTGCGCCTTCCTGAGGAGGTCTCCCCGGTTCTGATCCGGGGGACGTTGGCCGCGGGCGGGGTTTCAGAAGCTACAAACCCGGGCACTGGTCGCGACGGCTGCAGTGAACCCCACACCCCCTCCCGGTCTCCCCCTTTTGGCCGGGAGACAGTGCGTAAGCAGCATTTTTTTACAGACGATAATAAAAAAAAAAGGAGAGAGAGGAAAGGGGCGCCGTATCCTTCAATGAAAAATTAAATTTATCTTTAAGGAGTATTCTCTTGATAAAGAGTCCAGCGTGTACCTACATGTATATGTTTATT
The DNA here is from genome assembly GCA_949126915.1 of Musotima nitidalis. NCBI lineage: Eukaryota > Metazoa > Arthropoda > Insecta > Lepidoptera > Crambidae > Musotima > Musotima nitidalis. The sequence continues at coordinate 7,341,599 of OX421440.1, forward strand.
AAAGTACCTACTGTTAAATCGCACGCCTAGGGTTCATACAGACGAACTGCAAGTTGTGAACAGCAGAGGCTACTTCAGCCGTCGCCACCTGTCGACGGCTGCCGTCGACGCGTCGGCGGCAGCCGTCAATGCGTCGACGGCAGCAGTCAATGCGTCGACGGCTGCCGTTGGCAGGCGAAAACGTTTGCAGTTGGAGTGCCGCGTACTAGCAGTCGTGGTCGGTACGAAAAACGCCGGCTGAAAAAGACGGCTGAAGTAGCCTCTGCCGTTCCGACTTGCAGTTCGTCTGTATGAACCCTAAGAGTGGTTGTTATTATTCCGTTTATTCGCTTTATTTTTTGTTATTAAATAGATAAGTATCATTCAGAACTTGTGTTGCGGATACTAAATAACGGATTATCATATATAATAACTTTTAAATATTCTGCTTACAGAGATACATACAATCACGCCGTTTTTCCGAAGGGGAAGGCAGAGACATTTCGCCAGTTATAATGTTGGTTCTATGTAATAGGTAGCGAGCCTATTGCCGCTTATCGGGGAACATTTGCCGAAGCATTTGATCGTCAGGTGCACCACTTGCAGGTGATATTATGTATTTAACAATTAATTAACTATACTAAGCTGATTTCTTACTTACCAATTGGCCCAGCGGTTTTCACTACTCCCTTCACCAACCCTGATGCGCCGGTAAGAACTCCGCTGGCGGGTATATCTGACATTATAAAAGGAGTTCATTTTATACTGGTTTAGCGGCAATTGTCCAGTGGCGATAAAAATAGACTTCAAATTTAAAGGTTCACTGTGCGAACTCTAACCTATGACGAAGTTGCGTAATTATGAAATGCTCCGTGTCTCGGAAAGCATTAAGCCGTTGGTTCCGGCTGTCAGGAACTTCTATGGCAGTTGTTAGTAGGTAGTCAGTGCCGTCCAACTTCCTGACCGCTGGGTTAACCTAGAACAGTGGTTCCCAAACTTATTTTGTCTACTGCCCACTTTGAGAGTCGGGCCATGGGAAGGTTGGTGGGAATGCTCACTTTGAGAATGAATATTTTTTAGGAGGCCTCCTAGCTAAATAAAATTACAAATCACTGCCCAGGCCTTTACACAACGCCTCCATTTTCTTTCTGGGTCTCTTACCGCCATCCTTGAGACCTGCGGCGCCCACAAGGGGGCGTTATCGCCCACTTTGGGAAAGACTGACCTAGAATAATTTCTTGTCTCAGGCGTTACTTTGCGGAAATCCATTGTAAGCAAGTGATGGATGAAAAATATCTTTGTGACAATTCGCGCGCTACTTAAATATTCCGAATAATAGAGCAACAATTCAATACGACACGTGTTTCGTACACAGTGCCATGTCATCTCGATTTGAGTCAGAGTGACCGATATAAAATTTCTGAATTCTTGCCATAAATACTAGAGGGCCCAATACACTTCCTTGTGGTACACAATAAATAGGTGACTACCTGATTTATATATTTTTGCTTGATTGATGAAATTATTATTGTTAAAAGTTTCGAGTTATTGATGAAAGTTTTAGAAAATCAAGCCAGGCATTAGGCATTAGCAGAGCGGAGAAACGGAGAAATATTATCCAATAGGAATAGCTGACAGGAAAGGAGCGAAGATTTTACGAAATCTCATTGGTTAATATTTGTCCGTTTCTCCGCTCCGCATCCTCGCTCCGCTTCAGTAGACTCCCCGGAAAACTACCACGCCGCTGCCGGCGCAGCAATCCCGCGGGAAAATATAAAATTGCTTTTAATTTTTGTAAGCAGTATATTGTGTGATCAAAGAGTAGATAGCTTTCTAATAATAAATTTTCTACACAAACATGAAACTATTTTTATGTTTTCCGAAAATGAATTGCATTCATTTATGTTTTTTTTGAATAAAGGAGTCTTTATGAACCCTACTACCAAAACTATTGAAGTTTCATAAGATATCGGCCACCCTTTTTTGTAAAAGGGTTTAAATATTGCAACATCTCTTTGTCTTAACAGAGAACCTTTTTTTTGAGAAACCTTGCACTTGTAGTTTCTGAGATAACGTGATGAATAAATGAGTTATTTAGTGAGTGAAAAAGTTAGTGAGTGAGTTAGTGAGTTATTGAGAGAGTTAGTGAGTTACTGAGTTGGTGAGTGAGTTAGTGGGTTAGTGAGTGAGTTAGTAAGTGAGTTAGTAAGTGAAAGAGTGAGTGAGTTAATGATCTTTTGCTTTTATAGTTATAGATACATACCATTAAGGAAAGGGAAGCAGACGGCAGAGCCGACCTGTAAAAGAGATTTTATTTTAAATAAATATATCAAAAAATAATAGAATCAGTATTATTTCAGCTTATGAGCGTCCCACTTCTGAGCTCAGACCTCCTTTCAAGAACCAAGATAAAAGGGATTCAGGTAATAGAATAGTTGCCTCCTTTTGCGAAGCAGTCATGCTAGCAAAAGAGGCGGCAACCGAGAAAGGCAGAGTGCCTCTCGTCCCAGCCGCCGCGGTGGGCGCCCGAGACGTCGGGAGGCACGAGGTGACTCCCAGCCACCGTAGGCGTTGGCTTGTGGGCGGTGAGTAATGGGTAACTCGCCGTCCATCCGCGGCGATAGTCTATAGGCGACCGGCCGCGTCGACGGCGCGTTCGTGTTCCACGCGCGCCTCAAAGAGATGTCAGCACAGTGAGGGCCCCCAGGGAGGGGTCAAGCCTGCCGGGGCTGCGGGACTGTCCGAAAGGGTTACCGCGGTCCCCGGACGTAGCAGGCACAAGAAGGAACATGGATGGTTTTTAGTCAGTAAAAGTCTGACACACCCTCCTGCTCCACCCACAGCGGGAGAAGGTCATTAGATGATGATGATAGATGATTAGATGGTGATTTTCCATCCGAAAAAAAAAGGTTATAGATACTTCACCACGCGGACACAGTGCATATTGGCGGAAGCAGGTACAGGTACATTTTTCAAGCCCCCAATAGGGTTCTCTAACATCGCTTAGCAATTATCTACCTCTTCTGCCAACCGTTAGCTAAAATGCGGCTAACATTCAGTGGGTATTTTTTGGAATTTAAACGCTGCTTTAATACTATAGAGTACATATTTCAGAAATTACCCTCTGTTCGTTAGCGGTCTTCTAACAAAAGGAACGCTGACGTTAGTGGTAACTGGGACCAACTGCTGAACTTGCCTGAGCGTTTGATATTAAATGCCGTACAAAAGATCACCCATTGAATGTAAAACCAAACTTCTGTTAATTTCTTTTACAATAGGCTAGACTATTGTAGTCAGTTGATCTGTCTGTTGTGAAACCACAATACCCAAGATTTGTCAGTCTGTCGGTGACTCTATCCGGGGTATTTGTCAGTCAGCCTGTCTTGATTCTATAGTTCTTAATAACTAAATAATTGGTGTGATTATAAAATAATTATTCCGATTATTGTAATGTCTGTTCGACCACCTTTAATAAAAAAATTAAGATCTATAAATAAAACTCCTTCCTTGCTGCCTGCTAGCTGTACCTTTTTGTCTAATTGTTTAATTTTAGTATATTATTTATTGATTTTAGTTTTTTATTGTTGTTTTATATTAGTTTGTTTTTTTACGTATTTTCCTTTTTTCGGTCTGCTGGAAGAAATTCCTTTTAGGGATAAGCAGTGCCGTTGTACATGTCTTTTATAACTTCTATATTTGTGTATGTTCCTTATGTGCATTAATTGATAAAAAATAAAATAAGAATAAAGTAACAATTAAAATAATTGTAAACTTACCAGGACAAATAAAACGATGGCACTCTTCATGTTGACTCCACGGCTATCGTAATTAAATTTGGCAACATTAACCACTTCTCTACCATTTATAGTAAAAATTCTACCAATTTCGTTCAAATATCACACAAATAACGTAGTAGGAAGTTCAATATTTGTTTAAAATAATTAATTATGTGACATGTACTATGTTTGTACAATTGGTGAAAATATGTGGCCCTCATAGTAAAACAAATACTTATCCTTAAATTTTAATAAAATATCGACTTAAAAAAGTTTATAAGAATTCTAAGTACTTAGTTAATAATGGCACCTTAATAATGCACCGGCAACAGCGTGATACTAGCCTAGATTAGGGCCACCTCTCATCTCACGAGGAGACTTAAGAGTCGCCGAAGAGAAATCCTACCGAAACAAGCAGCGTCATCCTGCGTACTAATGGAACTGCGATCACCAACCGGCCTGCCCTGCTTGCTGATTATGGGCAAATAATCCTTAAAAAATAGAATCAAATGGAGAATCAAATGTTTGGCTGTGGATTTCATAAGGCTGATATGACGCAATAAAAAATGGGTTCATAGGAATCCTATCAAGATAGCAAGGGGTGCACCTGCCGATCAACGGCAGTGGTATCACCATCTACGTGGGTCCTAAACTACAATAATTGGCGAACAGGCGTGATTTTAAGTTTGTAATATGTTACCGGCCAAACCCGATTTTAGGACAAACTAGTTTGGCCGGTATCATACATATGGAATTAGCTTGTCTGTTTTGGCCATAAATAAGAGCTAGTCTAGCTATTAGCCAAGCAAGCATTTTTAAGTTGATAATTTTCTTAAAATTATTTTACTAAAATTTGGATATAGGACATTGTTTAATTAGGAGCGCTCTAAATTCCGTGTTTAGTGAACAACGTAGTATCTGTTTTTGTTTTTGAAATGTGTATGGGGTATTGGCTTGGGTACATGTACTGTAAATACTCACAATATAGTGAATAGGTAGCCTTAACGACAATAATAATATAGTTTATTCAGTTGGTTCAAAACGGTTCTATTGAACGTTAAATAAAGGTACCTTGGCATTAGATTATAACTAAGAAATATAAAAAAACTTTTGTTTAGCGTTGGTGGTGATGACATCGATGTTCTGAGTCTCATATCTTACCTGAAAATTACCTGTGTAAGGGCGAAACACATGTCGTGTTGAATTGTTAGTTAATATTATATAATATTCTGATATGAGGAATACAAATTTGTAACTTGTCTTTAAATAAATAACGTAAACTTTCAATATATTTTCTTTATTATATAAAAAATATAATAATAATAATAATATCCTTTATTGTGCATTGAACAAAACAAAGAAACAAATCAAGCAAGTACTAATGCGGGCTTATCTCTAAGAGAGATCTCTTCCAGCCAAATCTAACAAGAGTGAGAATTTTGTATGTGGGATAAAAACATTTATTTAACAATATACTCATGATTTTTAGAACACCTTTTGTATAAAAAATAATATAAATAAATATTTCTGACACTTACACCAATTATTTAGTTCCAAGATAAGTATCATTAAGCATACTATGAATAGTGTTATTATACTGAATAAATGATAAATACTTTATTTTTGTAAATACATACTTATTATACATAGTAAAACACCCAGACCAGAACAAATATTCATGTCTTTACTTTTTACAAAGAATTGTGTGTGTGGGAATCGAACCCACGCCAACACGCCATGTCGGTCGTCGCGCCCTGCGAGATACATTCAGACGATTAACTTCTTGTCAGAGGGCCTACTCTAATTCAACGAAAACGAAACTTCGTTACACCCATCCCTTTCATTCGATTATGTTATTTCTAGAGAGTGAAAGAGATAGGTATTACGAAGTTTCGTTTTCGTTTAATTAGAGTAGACCCTCAGTTCTTGGCGGGAAAATGAAGCGTCATGTCTGCAGTTTTGTTTTATTTTCTAAAATTTGTAATATTTCGAACATTAATGTGTAAATTAAGTTAAGTGTTTGTGAACATAGGTATATGAGTGTTGGTAAATAAAACAAGACAGTGCAACAAATATTTTCAAATTCTCTCAAGAAGTCCATGTGAGATCTCAGTATAGTCCCACATCTTTACTGTGGACTCAAGGGGTTTAGGAATCGGCATTTCAATCCTAACCTACGCTTACTGAGCCATGATTTCCACATATAAGTGTAAGTTTATATTTACAAAAAAATTAATATTTGTCATCATCATCATCATCATATCAGCCATTTTAAGTCCACTGCTGAACATAGGCCTCCCCAATTGCTTTCCACGTTAATCGATCCTGTGCCGCCTGCAACCACCGGCTCCCCGCCCTGACCAGATCATCGGTACATCGCGTGGGGGGCCGCCCTCTACTACGTTTGCTGATTCGTGGTCGCCATTCAAGAACCTTAACTCCCCATCGGTCGTTGGTTTTTCGAGCTATGTGCCCCGCCCACTGCCACTTCAGCTTGCAAGCGCGCTTCGCTATGTCGGTCACTCTAGTTCTCCTACGGATTTCCTCATTGTTGATTCTATCACGTAGGGACACTATGAGCATAGCTCTCTCCAATGCACCCTGAGCGACATTGTGCTTCCTTATAATGCCCATAGTCAGGCACCACTTCTCAGTCCTATACGTCATCGCTGGCAACACACACTGGTCGAAGACTTTCGTCTTGAGACACTGCGGTACTTTGGACAAGAAGATTTTGGGTAGTTTCCCGAATGCAGCCCAACCGAGCTGGATTCGACGATTGACCTCTTTCTCGAAGTTGGACTTACTTAATTGGACTTTTCGTCCCAGGTATACGTACTCGTCGACAACTTCGAGGACTGAGCTTCCTACAATTACTGGGGTAGGCACAACATGGATATTTGACAATGATTTTCGTCTTATCCATGTTTATTTTAATACCTACCCTTTAGGAAGCTCTGTCAAAGTTTCCGAGCATTGTGCCCAGATCCACAAGCGGCTCGGCTATGACCACTATGTCGTCGGCATATCGAAGGTGAGTCATATACTCGCTATTGATGTTGATGCCGTAGTTTTTCCAGTCCAGTAGTTTGAAAACATCCTCCAGAGCAGCAGTGAACAGTTTCGGTGATATGACATCTCCCTGTCTCACGCCTTTCTGCAAGAAGATAGTACTCGTGCACTGGTCCAGTACTCGTACGGACATGGTGGCGTTTCTGTATAAACTCCTCAGCACTTTGATATACCGATGATCAATGCGGCATCGCTGCAGAGACTGAAACACGCAACAATTCATGGTAAATATTTATATATTCTTTTTATTTGTTGACAAGTCCCCAAATCAGTATGTCCCTTTTTTTTTTTGATTTACGTCGGTAACAAAATGCATTTACGCACTGTCTCTCGGCCAAAGGGGGACCGAGAGAGGTGTGTGGGACTCACCACCGGCAGACACGACCGCCACAGTAATACCCACTAAAAATCTTCCGACGACGCCCGCCGCTTGTTGAGAAAGAGGCGGGGGGCCAGTACCTGGGTTGCAGCTCTGACACCCCGCCCGCGGCCAACGTCCCCCGGACCAAAACCGGGAGGACCTACTCAGAGAGACGCAGTGGACGCGCCCCTTCTACCTCCCTGTGCGACCATAGCGTATGTGGCCGACTTCTCGGAGGGTCCATGGTTAGACAGCAGGAGCCCCCTGCCCCCGCTGCCTGAGACCCTCCCGGCGCTGCTTGACGGGCCCTCCTGGCCCGCCCGCCGCGCCCTCCACAGGTCCCTCTTAGTTTCCCCCCCGGTAGTCAGTACTAAGAGCACCCAGAGTCGCCAATCTCTGGGTGTTACCTTTTCCCTAGCGCCTCCTGCGCCCTACCGGGAGGTACTCAGCCCCCCCACCACGACAAGGTGGAGACCAGTCGGGGGGGTAAATCAGTATGTCCCATGTCAACCCTCCTCAATCAGCTTACGCACAACATCAACGTTTTCTTGGGTGACTGCAGTTTTTAGACGACCTTGGCGGGGATCGATATTTAAAACCAAGTAGTTTTCAATGAAACATATTTTAATATGCCAGGAACAGTGGAAATATTCCATTCCCGTTACTTTTAGTGCAGCCATCGAATACTCATAAATGTATTGCAAATGTATATCGTAAATACATGTGAATAAATACTCCAATACCAACAATACAATAAAATCCAATAATAATTTACCCCGCTCTGTTTATTACTGATTTTTGTGAGTTCAAAATATGCATTTTGAGCTTACTCTCTAACCGTAAGCAAGATGAAGATGCTGCCCATCATCCGGTAACATACAAGTATCTCTCCGTCAACTTTTACAACTCCTCGTGAGCTGAGAGGGGGTGGCACGGCACTATAAAAGGCCGGTAACAACACGGAATTACTTTTGTAGACAAATATATTTTTGTTACGATAAAAAAAAAAAAAATTCAGCGAAACATATACGTGTAAATATATAAATAGCTTGTCACAATTTACACTTGAGTCAATTTGAAGTAACCGTTAATCTCTAAGCGTCATACTGTTCAACAAAAGATGTTTTAGACAAATATTATTTAACTATGTACGTGTTTATTGCACGGTGTGAAGCGTTTTAATTCTTTCTGGACTGCATTTATTGATGGTAAGGCAGGATGTGGACCTTGCGACGTGTCACATAAAAAGAACTAACTGTGTATGGATAAATATTAATAATTATTCTGATCGTCACAGCTTTAATACTAGAAATAAAAATAAACTGTTAAAAACGTTTCTAAGACTTCAAACAAATTGGAAGTCTTTTATGGGGCAATATAATATGTACAACTTTAAAAAAAACTCCGCAGGATATATTGGATTAGCCCTTACATAAATTTAAATTAGCCATTAAGGAAAAATGGATGATTAGGATGATTATTAAGATGGAAGATGATTTATTTAATGGGACAGACAATTTTGAGGTCTGCAACTAATTTAACTTTTTATGATATTATTATTTTCCTTCATTTTCGTTTCTATAAATCTTTTTATTTTTTAGTATGAGTATGTCATGCACACTTAAATGTCTCTGGGGTGGAGGCGTCATGCGTCGGGTCGTTACGTTTCTTAAAATATGGTTGAGTGAAACATTGGCTGGTTCATGCGTCACACTCGTGAACAAGTGCTGCTTGCGGGGACTGGCCTGCTCTTGTCTACTATTTTTATTTGTAAGAAATAATTTAGCTAACTAAAAAAATGTTATTTGTTTTTCATATCTAATAACTGCACAACACAACTTTTGTAGTCCTATCATCATCCTAAATCATTACTGTGTGTATGATATGAAGAATATTTTGTAAAGTGAAAATTTCACTTGTTCTGCTGCTTTCCCAGGGTCTGTTCACTGGTTTGAGCCCAACCTAGCTGGAGTCGATGATTGACCTCCTTTCCGAAGTTATACCTACCCATTTGAACTTACCATAAGTCCGGGTATATGTATTCGTCAACAACTTTTTGAGCCAAGCCTTCAAAATTTACTGGGGTAGGCACAACATAGAGATTCGACATAATTTTCGTGTTATCTATGTTCATTTTGAGGCCTAGCCATTAGTAGACATATACTCGCCATTTATGTCGATTTTGTAGTTTTTCCAGTCCAGCATCTTGAAAATATTACAGACGTGGCTCAGTAGCGTGTTTGGCTTTTTAGATTGAATTTAAAACAGATTTGTCACCTTTTTTTAAAGAAAAGTACAATTACGCCACTGGCCCACGCCTGTGTCGTACGTCCCTCGAGAATGACGGTGTTGAAGAGCCTCTGGAGTACCTTTCGTATTAGTGTACCACCCGCTCTCAGAAGCTCTGCTGTCATCCCGTCTCGACCCGGTGCCTTGTTGTTTTTCTGCTGTTTCAGGGCCATCCTAATCTCGTACAGGCTGCCGTCCGGGATGTCTGCGGTGTAGTGTCTGGTTAGTTTGGCTCTAGGGTCTTTAGACAAACAAGTCATAGTATCCTGCTTACTAAAATAAAACTGTCGATAAAACTCTTCGATGTAAGTGAATCTAAGCTTCGTGATTTAAGTATAATCTATTTCGATTGTTTTTTATATTTAAATTTGACGTTTTGAAGTGCTATGATATAGTTAATGAAAAAAAAACCTGGCTAGACAGATCTCATGTCATAATTTGGTAATCGATTCGGCCGGTTTTCACCCTAGAGGTTATAGAGACATCATTAAATATTTGTCGCTTAGTGGTCATGATAAAATCTAACTCATTCCAAGTGAAAACAACAGGGCTTATCTAGGTCTATTTCCAGTTTCTTGAAGAAATTATAGGTGAATTGTCGAATAGACTCAGCTCTGCAGCATACGCGGTAAAGAAAATTCGCCAATTAACAGACGTTGAAACAGTTAGGCTTGTTTATCATAGCTATTTTCATAGTGTTATGTCGTATGGTATTCTTCTGTGGGGTTGTGCCGCAGATATTCAAACTATTTTTGTACTGCAGAAGAGGGCTATACGAGCAATTTATAATCTTCCATATAGACATTCACTAAGGGATAAATTTAAAGAAATTGGTATTTTGACAGTGGAGGGTCAGTTTGTTTATGAAAACCTAGTATATGTAGGTACATAAGAATATTGATAAATTTTGTTAGAAAAGCGATATACATAACGTAAACACAAGGAATAAGCATAAACTAGTTGTACTTGCCACTAGGCTCCAAAAAATTAACTAATCTTGTAAAGGTCAATCTGTGCGATTCTATAATAAAATCCCAAGCAATATACAGCAATTAAGCCTAAATAAATTCAAATTCTATCAAAGACTATATGGCTGATAAAAATGCTTGGGATTAATTCATACAGGCTATTCTAATATGAAAGACTTACAACATGAATATTGTTGTTGAATATTGCATTGTATAGCATCACAGACAAATGAAGATTGTAACTAACCAATTGATAAATTAAAAGAGTAGCCTGTGAGTTTCTTGCTAGTTCTTCTTACAGAGCGGTGGCTCGGAACTGACACTTAGATTCACTTACACTTAAATATTTTTTGTTTTTTTTTAATTGTGTGGTTGCAAGTGAATCTAAGCTTCGTGATTTCAGTATAGCTATATTTTGATTGTTTTTTATTTTTGTTATAAATTTTGATGTTTTCAAGAACCATGTAATAGTTTATGAAATAAGAAGTTATAGAAGTTGAAGTTTTTGAAAGGGTTCTTCATAAAAAGTCCCTCCTTCTCCATGAAATCCTCCAACCGTTGGCCCCTTTGGTCCCTTTCCCCCTTCTCCAAGCTGCCCGACTTTTTCCTTGTCACCACTTCGCTGACCTAGCCTTACGAAATTCCTCATAACAACCGTGTATAAGTTGGTGAAGTCTGCATGGCGGCAGAAATGACGTCATATAATAATTCCATGACCTCATCCAGGTGTGACGAGCTTAGTACGTGCTCGAATTAACTATAACGAATACCATTTGGTGGTTCTGAGCTTAAAGTGCGCTACCCTAGTCGACACACTCTTTATCGAGTATTCATTAATTATGGCTGTCTAGCCAATATACCCGCAATACGCTCTTGAGGTCGTGCGTTCGATTCCCATACAGGGCGATTCTTTGTGTACATAAGCATGAACATTTGTTCTGGTCTGTGTGTTTTCCTATGTATTTAAGTGCGTATTTATTATCCGTTCTTTCCGAACAACATCGTGTCTTCAGACAAACATGCTTACAGCTTTTGAGAAAAATTCTTTTAGGTAACTGTTGAGACAACCACCTTGGTAGACCGTCAGCTCAGTTTCATCGATCTATCGTTTCCTTGACTATATTAGATGGTTTTCTTAGTATACAATTACACTTCATATCACCCCTGTTTCTCCGAAAGGGTATGCAACATTTCAAATTCAAATCATTTATTTGCATAACATGGGTTTTAAGATGTTATAAAGATACATTTGTTCGCCATATTCAACATTTCTAGGTGTGCAAAATTAGCACAAATTAATTAAAATAATAAGTAAGAAAAAAAAAAAAAAAAATAAGAATAATATATTATAGTTACAATTTATGTCGGATTAAAGAATAAGTCAATTCTTTATATGTTATATTTTAAAGCATAAACAAAAAGAGACTACTGTATTCAAATTCTGAGGCAATTTACTAAAAACTTTTATTCCTAAGATAAAAACACTTTTCTGTAGTTTCGTTTGTTGTACAAAATTCCATTCTTAAAGTATTCTTATATCTTTCGCTGTTTAGGGTATCATAAGTTTTTAAGTTTCCTCACATATAATGCCACTTAATAGATATATATAGCTAAGGGAAAGTTAATATTTTTAACTCAATAAAGAGCGACTTACAAGAATCTGTTCGTTTGAGCCAACACATCGAACGAATGCACTTCTTTTGCGATTTAAATATAATGCCTTTATCTACAGAGTTCCCCAAAACCAGATATATCGTTGTTTGGTCTCACGTGTGGGTGGCGAGCCTTTTACCGCTTATCAGAAACTTCTATGTTCGCCAGAGCCTCGTCCGTAAATCGGCAGGTTGACCACTTGCAGGTGAGGTTGGCTAAGGCTTCAAAGTTGACAAGAGGGACCTGCAGAGGGCGCAGCTGGCGGGCCAGGAAGGCCTGTCAAGCAGCGCCACGATGCCTGAGGCAGCGGGGCCGGGGGCCCTTACTGTCTAACCATAGACCCTCGGTCACACACAATATGGTCGCAAGAGGAAGTAGGAGAGGCGCGTCCACTGTGCCTCTCTGAGGAGGTCCACCCGTTTTAGGTCCCGGGGACGTGGGTCGCAGGCGGGGTGTCAGACGCGGCAACCCAGGTACTGGCCCCCGCCTTTTTCTCAACAAGCGGCGGGCGTCGTCGGAAGATTTTTAGTGAGTATTACTGCTGGCAGTCGCGTCTGCCGGTGATGAGTCCTACACCCCCTTTCAGTCCCATTTTGCCCGGAAGGCAGTGCGTAAATGCATTTTGTTACCGACATAAAACAAAGTTGATGGCAGGATTCCTGTACGTCGCACTAGTTTGAATAATATTGGGAGGGGTCTGTGCTCTTGGCCTATTTTGGCTTGTGGTTGGCGATTAGGTCCGGCTCTAGTGACATAGCTGGGGACACTTTCCTTTAAGTTTAGCCCTAGTTTGCTGGATTTGGTGATAATTGTGAGAACTAAGTCTTCATCCATATTTTCAGGAATGCCAGCTACTTCAAGCGCGTCACAAACTGCAATTTGTTTCTATATATCCAGGTCCCTCTGAGACTGAAGTAATGGACTTAAAGGGTAAGGTATGTTACGTTTGGGGTCATCAATTTTTTTTTTGAAATCAAACAGCGTTTTATTTATAGGTGAACTAATCAACAGTACCTTTTTTTGGGATGGAAAATCATCTAAAGACCTTCTCCCGCTGAGGGTGGAGCGGGAGGGTGTGTCAGACTTTTACTGACTAAACACCATCCATGTTCCTTCTTGAACCTGCTACGTCCCGAGGCCGCGGTAACCCTTTCGAACAGTAAATCAACAGTAGGTACCTGGGACCGTAAATTTGCAAATTCTTTTCGAAAGACTTTCTTCTTCTTCGGCGTCTCCGATTTCTAGAAAAATACCAAGTAGTTTTACCTTACTACCAGTATGCCGGTTGGTCATGTTCTGACGTCTACTGCGATGCGTGGTGTTGACATTGTCTGCTTCACCTGTGGCTTCGTAGCAACCGGTGAGGGTTTGGCTGGCAGTAGTGCTAAAATTCTCTTGTTTGGATAGTGAACTTGCGCATGCAGGGCAACCCCCCAACGGAATACCCCATACTAGGGTATATACATGCATTTATATGGTCGACTATTATGGAGGCGCTTCGATTTCACGGTGTGCCTTCATACCTACGGAGGTTGATTGGGATAGTTTTCCCAACAATGGTCGGAAGAGGTTGTCGTCGGCGTATGGTGTGCGGTGTTCCGCAGGGGTCTGTCTTAGGACCGCTTTTGTGGAACATCGGATACGATTATGTCCTACGCTGTGTGAACCTACGGCGTGGATGTCATCTGTTACGCCAACAACAACCTTGTGACATCCCGAGGTACGGGCTACTAGGAAGCAAGAGTGTTGGCCACTGTCGGCATCGCGGCGGGGGTCGAGAGGATACGGCGGCTGGGGCTCGAGAGATAATTCCGTGGCCACCTTCGGGCTCAAGCATCGTGGTCAAAGGAACTCCCATCCCTGTCGAGAACAAACTAAAAATGTCGGCATCCTTTTCGACAGCAGATGGGGCTTTGAGGCGCATCTTCGGCACCTGTTACCGGGGTAGGTAAGCACGGCGAGAGTATCTTGAGTGCTTCCCAATCTCAGGGGAAGCCATTAACCACAAGCCATTGCGCCTCCAGGTCTCTGCCGTAAGACTTCGACACCGGGGTTCTCTCGGCAGTGTTCTAGCGTGGTGCGCAATCTTGGAGCCAGGGTCCCCCCCCCGGACTATGGAGCGGTGGCGCATGGGGCGACATCTAAAATTTAGGAGATTCGAAGTTGCTGTCGGTTCGAGGTGCCGTATCCTCGAGGCGGTTAGGCCTACCATCGACCGATGGGTCAACCGTCGGTCGATAGTGCTTCGGGAAGTATCTGTGTGACGTCGCCGGGGGGAAATCGACCCGGTGCTGCAGAAGAGTTCTGAAGATTTTCAGTGGGTAGGACTGATGTTGCGTCTGCCGCAAAGAGCCCCACACGACGAAAATAAAAAAAAAGGAAGAGGGATCCATTTTCACAAAAGTCCATCTATTATTTTGATTTATTAGATCTTTAAGCGTTAATTATACGGGTGTGTAATGTTTGATATAATAACAAATGCTCTAATTTCACTTGAAATAACGTTCATATGTTATAATTTTCATATGCTATAATAACAAATAACCTAATTTCATATGATCTAATGTTTTATATGATATAATCTTTCTTTGATATAATAACATTTAGTATAAAGTTCATATTATATAATTTTCATAATGCATAATATTCTTTTAATATAATGTTCATTTAACCTCATGTTCTTTTAACCTAATTAGTCGACGGTAGCTATATAAAAAAATAACCACGAAGGGAATGGCGGGGTCTACGACCCCGCCATCCCCTTCTAACCTAACCAAGTTATGAATATTATAGTAAATAAATAATATACTAAATAAATATTATGTCAAATGTGCATTATAAGAAATGTTCATTATATAAAAAGAAATTAGGTGAAATAAAATTATAACTACAATTCATTATGACAACTGATCGTTATATTAAACAAAATTATATTAAGTGAAATTATGTCAAGTGAACGTTAGATTTTTTGTTATTATATCAACCGTTACACACCCTAATTATACAGAGGTAAACTTCGTACTTCCTTTTTTAAAGATGGATAAAAAATATTTACCACATTTCAGAACCAGTAGGACCGGTAAGGGTGTAATAATCAGAAAAATAAAAATACAATTATCGCTAAAAATATTATGTTTTTATTTCTGTTGTAAATAAATTAATTTTCAAAATGGTGGTGTTGATCAGTTGTCAAATTGTTGCGGAGTGGGGAACTGGAGTTGAAGCTTCTGTTTATTCTGTAAATGAACAGTGTAGTTTAGTAAAGTATATTAGCTTTATTACTTGGTTAGTAGTAGTCTTACTAATATTATAAATGTGAAAGTTTGCAAGGATGCTTCAATGTTTGTTACTCTATGATGAATGATTTTGCCAAGTATTTTTATTCCGCTAAGTTAACGCCTTGAGAAAAACTAACCTATAAATATGTAAACGCGTGTAAAAAAATTACCTTGTGGTTTGGATAATTTACGGTTGTCTATATTATGTCAGGTGATGATTTTATCTGTAAAGAAAGGAAGCAAAATTAATAAAAGATAATATGGCAAATAAAAATGCTTGTGATTTAACTGCCGTTTATTCTAATATTATTGACTTAGAACACGCAAATTTAATAATATTCAACACAAAGCAAATAAATACAAAACATTAAAAGGTTAATGTGTGCGATTCTACAATAAAATCCCAAGAAATATACAGCAATGAAGCCTAAATAAATTTAAATTATCAATAAAACGGAAGCTGTCTTCAATGGGATACTATTCTATCAAAGACTATATGCGAATGTTGGTTATGGCAGAAGAAACATGAGAGTAAGATTAATGCAGTAGAGATGAGAGCACTCAGAAATATTCTTGGTGTGAAATTGAGTGATAGGATAAGGAATGAAGTGATAAGGGTTAAAGTTGGTGTAAAAGAAGATATAGTGACAAGAATTGAGAAAGGTATGCTTAGATGGTTTGGTCATGTTGAGAGGATGAATGAAAGTAGATTAACGAAAGTGATTTATGATGGACAAGTGGATGGAAGTGTTGGGAGGGGAAGACCACGTAAGACCTTCCATGACCAAATACAGAAATTGTTAGAGAAAGGGCAGGTCAAAAGTACCCTAAACCGACGGGCGTGTATGAGGAGGTTAATGAGTGTGAATGAAGCTAAAAGTTTGTGCCAAGATCGTAGCAAGTGGAAGGATGTGATCTCTGCCTACCCCTACGGGAAAGAGGCGTGACATTATGTATGTATGTATGTACTATATGCCAGATAAAAATGCTTGCGATTAAACTGCCGTTTCATAGAGTCTATTCTAATATGAATGACTTAGAACATGAATATTGTTAATGTTATATTAAATTGCACTGTATAGCTTTACAGACAAATGAAGATTGAATTACAATTAAATAATGCAATATAATATAACATTAACGATATTCATGTTTTAAGTCATTCATATTTCAGCGTTATTTATTTTCCGAAAGCCACGCATTAGGCTATTTTTTTAATTCGAGACAGTACCTGGCAATTTAATAGCCTATTAAATTTTAATAGTTATTGAAGGTTACTACTGAATTTTCATTTAAAATAAATTTTAAGAGTTAATTATTGAAAGTAATGGCGCCAACGGGCGTGAGCTAGACTTACACACGAAAAACTGGGTTTATTACGTCCGTTTTATTGCGTGCGTTGTATTTGCTTTCTTTATAACCGACTTTTTTTTTAAATTTATTTCCAACAATAACTTATTTTGATGTCTAGAACTATTTAAATCCTGTATTAGAATAGCTTCGCTGGCTATTTAAAAAGTATTATTCAACTTGGGTTAGAGTATTGGACGACCGATATGGCGTGGATGTCAGTATATCTACACTTCACTCCAGAGGTCGTGGGTTCGATTCCCATACAGGACAAATCTTTGTGTGCATGAATATGAATATTTGTTCAGGGGGCCTACCGCCAAGTTCGATGGCAATCGATTATAAGGCAAAATGGATTTCGAATTGATTCAGTCGTACCGCCGAACTCATGGAAATGGAAACAAAATGGCGTTCTCCATTTACCTATTGGTCAGTCACGAACTGAAGATCATGAATGAGAGGTGGCTGTCGGCAGATTCCCCGGTACGGATTAATGAACGTAAACAAAGTTTGATCTAGATGGATTACCGGTAATCCATCGAATTCAGTGGTAGGCCCCTGGTCTGGGTCTTTTTCTAAGTATATTAAGTATGTATTTATAAAAAAAAGAATGTAAGTATATTTAAGCGTTGTTTAGTATCCATAACACAAGGGTTACGAATAAACTTTCATTCATTGCCGTTACGATGACGCAGTTATAACTGATGATGCTTACCTTTAGAATCGAACAAAATCACGTTCAAATTCTGAAAACGGTTAAAAATAAGAAATCAATAAATGTTCAGGTACATCCTACTAATATTATAAACGTGAAAGTTTGTATGTGTGTATGGATGTTTGTTACTCTTTCATGCAAAAACTACTGCAGCGATTGTGATGAAACTTTGTACGTGTATAGCTGCAGTCCTGGACTAACATATAGGACACTTCTTATCCCGATATTTCCACGGGAACGGGGACCACGCGGGTAAAACCGCAGGGCGCTGCTAGTAATATATAAATCATAATAAATGAGTATTCATAATATATAAATCATAGTAAATGACCATTAGTGGTGATAAACATGGTAAATGAGATGCTCTCCCCTAAACCCCTAGAATCCGCAGTAAATATATAAGGACTATACTGAGATCTTACAGGGACTTCTTGAGAGAATTTAAAAAGTTATGTCGCCCTGTTTTTTTCTGTTCTCAAATAATAATCCACCGTTATTATACAATAATGTTCGACATATTATCACAAATTTGGAAAAAAAACACATAACTGCAGAGAGGACGCTTTACTTTTCCGCCAAATTGCAAAATAATACAAAACAATTTTTAATGGTGTGTTTTTGTTTGTTGATTGTTTTGTTGCATGTAAGGGAATCGAAGCTTTGTAATTTCTTATCTCTTTTTTGTGATTTTCTAGTAAATATTATTAAATAATAATAAGTCCACTGATGAACATGAAATCTTCAACAGTTTCTATGTACATAAACTATTTCTGGGTGTATAGGGTTCTAACCAAGACCAAAGGCGCCCAAGCCAACCTCACCTGCAAGTGGTGCACCTGCCGATCAACGGACGAGGCTCTGGCGAACATAACAGTGCCCGGTGAGCGGTAATAGGTTCGCATCCTATTACATTGGACCAACTATATAATTGGCGAAGTGTGGGCGCATAATATGCCTCTGCCTACCCCTTCGGGGAAACAGGCATGAATTTATGTATGTTACATTCTATTAGCGGTATTTGCCCGTTATCAGCACGCTGAGCAGGCGTGTTAGTGTTCACAGTTTCAGCCAGTACGCAGGATGACGCTGTTGCTCGTCATCCGGTAGGATTTCTCTTCGTCGACTCTTGCGACTGCTCGTGAGATGAGAGGGGTGGCACTATTCTGGGCCGGTCCCATACGGCACCCTTTTCTAGTATTAAATATCTTAGTTTTCTATCAACCCTAAAAACTAAAAAAAAAACAACTTACCTTCATAATTATCAAAGGCATCTGAAAAAGAAAATAATATAAAATAAACAAAACGATTCAAAGTTAAACACCTAGGTACCCTTATAAAGCGCTGGGAACTCCGCGGAGTTCGGGAACAATCACCGAAGTATAGCAAAGTTTATAGAGGTCAGTCGTTGGAAGGATAACCGTTTGTAGGCCACTTTATATCGAGCATTTCAGTGCTTCGGATGGCACGTTAAACCGCTAAATCACGTTAAATCACTAAAATGTAGTAGTCGTTAAGCCATGTTAGAGGCCTAAGGGGCGGCTTGAAAAATTCCAACAGCAGGACGCCATACACCTGCCTCCGCCAATCCGCACTGGGTCTGCGTGGTGGAGTACAACGGAGGGTCCTCCGAAAAGTCAGCCACAAACGCTATGGTCGCATAAGGAGGTAGAAGCTTCCCGTCCACTGCGCTTTTTTGAGCAATTTTGGTCCGGGAAACGTAGGCCGCGGGAAGGGTATCAGACACTGCAATGCACTGATCCCTCGTCTCTCTCAACAAGCGACAAGCCCTGTGCTACCAAAATAAGAAAAAAAAAATTATTATATAATTAATTTTATATAATATATGAGACCAAATGACTTCTTGCAAACCAAATTATTAAACAAAACAAAGAGACACACACATATACATATAAATAGGGCTACAAGCAAAGCTAGATAAAGCCCTAACTAGAATTACAAAACGGCTGCAAGCTCATCTGGCAGTTCATAAACATGTGTTAGTACCTACACTAATGTATGGAAGCGAATGTTGTTTATGGCAGAAGAAAAATGAAAGTAAGATTAATGCATTAGAGATGAGAGCACTCAGAAGTATTTAAGGTGTGATATTGAGTGATAGGATTAGAAATGAAGTGATAAGGATCGAAGCTGGTGTAAAAGAAGATATAGTGACAAGAATTGAGAAAGGTATGCTTAGATGGTTTGGTCATGTTGAGAGGATGAATGAAAGTAGGCTAACAAAAGTAATTTATAATGGACGTGTGCTTGAAGGTGATGAGAGAGAAGGACTACGTAAGACCTTCCATGACCAAATTCAGATAATTTTGGAGAAAGGGCAGGACAAAAATATACTAAACCAATGGGCGTAAATGACGAGGTTAATGAGTGTGAGTGAAGCTAAAAGTGTGTGTCAAGATCGTAGCAAGTGTAAGGATGTGATCTCTGCCTACCTCTACGGGACAGAGGCGTGACATTATGTATGTATGTATGAATTTAAATCAAAAACTATAATAATGTAGTTTAAGCCACGCCAAAAAATTCTATTAAATTTACAATAAAGTTTTGAAAATAAAAATATTCACATAGTAGACTCAACAACTCTATTAGAAATAAAAAATTATATTAATTTAAACTGGAATCTAATTTACTACTTAAATATACACTCTTGGCTAATAGTGTGGACGTAAATAACATGTTCATATTATTAATTTTATATTATGTATGAGATATACAGCAATGTATATATCCTTTATTTAACATTAAACAAAACAAAGAGACACATATATAAATCAAACAAGTAAAAAGGTGGGCTTATCTCTAAGAGAGATCTCTTCCAGCCAACCCTAACAGGAGTGAGAAATGTAATAAATTGTGGGTAATATTCAATAAGTATGTAGCTCGTGAACGGGTGCCGCCAGTGGGGACTGATCTGCTCATGTCTACTATGTTTATTCGTAATCATGCTCGTATAACTTAAAAAAAGTAATTTTCTTCTTTTATTTTAAATCTTGTGACTGCAAAACACAGGTTTTTGTAGATTTGTCAAATAGTTTTACTACTTAGTACATTTTCTTGTAACTGGCGGGAGAAAAAACTAACCTTGACGATTTTCTTGCCCGTTTTTTTACGATGCGGGAGCCCGCAGTGAATGGGCGCGCTAGTTTTTAAGTTTTGACCTTTATAAGAGCTATTTTGAGCCAAAGTTGAATAAATGAATTTGTTTTTTTTAAATTAAGTTTAAATATTATTTTTAAGTTGTGTAACTATTTTGTAAAGCGCTCTTTCTCCCAATATTTTGTAGTGCCTCTATGAGGTGTCATGTGTATAAAGTGTCTTGGTCTAATTTATGTAATACCTGTAAGATACCATGTGACAAGCAAATGAATAAATGAACGCAAAAACAGTAGGTGAAGCATAATAGCTTCAAAAAAATAATAAAAAAGTAAGAACAATCTCGACGTAATAAATTTGCTTCTTGACGGGAAAGTGAAGCGTCATGTCTGCAATTTAGACTATTCCACGATTTTAGATTTGGGTCATACTTCGTTGGACGCAGTGCGTATTGGCGAAGAAGTTCGCGAAATAATGACTGATAATTTCTAATACTCACCACATATAGGGAAATCTGCAACAAGAACAGGAAAAAACAGAAATTTTAATGACAATATAATAATGCAATAATATTAATGCAATCACAAATTTCCCTGAAGGCAGAGGCATAATATATGCTCAAATTTTGCAATATACTCGTACATTTAGATCCCACGTAATAGGAGGCGATCCTATTATCGCTTACTGGGAACTGTTATGTTTACCAGAGCCTCGTCTGATGATCGCAGGCTCTCCACCTGAAGGTGAGGTTGGTGCTGGTTCATACGGTTTTGGTAGTACTCTCATTAAGAGGCTATAGCCCAGCGGCGAGTCCCAAAGACTAGAAAAGATTATAAAGACTGTGGCTCCTAATACCCTGACAGCTGGTGTTGCAATAAATGATAATAGATGTCTTCCAACTTTTGGCCCATAGTGGGTATAGTGCCTCTTGGTACTCTTGTACTCTCCTTTGAGTCTCCTTGCCGGATTGCCGCCATGGGATCTCGAGGCGATAGTTCTCACGCGCCTTTATGAGTGGCGCGTGGAGATACTACGTCGGGGAGAAACTCCGCTGCCACGGCAGCTCGATGCGCAGCGGATGGACTTTCGGCGCGATCTCATGGCGTCATGGAGAGAACGACTGTTGCAACCCCGTGCAGGGCTCGCCACGATAGTGGCGGTAAGTCCCCTCTTTGAGGAGTGGCTAGAGAGGCGCCACGGCGCGCTCACCTACCGCCTGACACAGGTCCTTACCGGGCATGGCTGCTTCGGTAGGTTCCTGCACAGAATCAGGCGGGAGGAAACGTCCGGGTGTCACCATTGTGAGGATCGGCCGGAGGATACAGTGGAGCACACCATCGCGGTCTGCCCTGCTTGGGCAGAGCTCAGATGTGTCCTTGTAGCGGCGATCGGCGGCGGCGATCTCTCGCGTTCGGCCTTGGTGGAGGCCATGGTCCGGAGCGAGAGAGAATGGGGGGCCGTCGCCTCCTTTTGCGAAGCAGTCATGCTAGCAAAGGAGGCGGCAGAGCGAGAGAGGGAGAATATCACTCGTCTCGGTCCCAGCCGCCGCGGTGGACGCCCGAGACGTCGGGAGCCGCGAGACGACTCTCGGCCACCGTAGGCGCTGGCTTGTGGGCGGCGAATAATGGGTAACTCGCCGCCCGTCCGTCTTCCATAGACGACAAGCCGCGTCGATGGCGCGTTCGTGTTCCACGCGCGCCTCAAAGAGATGTCAGCACACCGAGGGGCCCCATAGGGGCCAAGCCTGCCGGGGTTGCGGGATTGTTCGAAAGGGTTACCGCGGCCCTGGTGTTAAAGGCTCAAGAAGGAACACGGATGGTTTTTAGACAGTAGAAGTCTGACACACCCTCCCGCTCCACCCACAGCGGGAGAAGGTCATTTGATGATTTTCCATCCCAAAAAAAAAAAAAAATGGTACTCTTGTACTGGCCACATTTCCTATTTCAATTGAAATAAAATATGTTCATATTTATTACTTGTTTTCGTATTATATCTATATGTAGTTTTATATTAAAGAAAACAGATTTGTGTTTTATATGTACGAGTATTATTGTTACAAATAAATTTAAAAACGGCTGGGCGGATTTTATTGCAAAAATGCAACAGAAAGAAATAGGCTTTTTGACAAGAAAAATTAGAAATCATTACTAAATCTTCAATAATTTAACCTAAGATATAACCATCAGCAACCTTCATTTATGCAATACTAGACTTAGGCCTCTCAAATGGCATATCACTGAGTTAGGTCTTTAACTCTTCTTCTCCAATAGCTGTCTGCAGTTTTCCGTATGTCTTCGCGCCACATAAAGGCTGCTTAATGTAATGTCATATAAAAAGGGTTAAATTCATCATCATCATCTCAGCCCATTAACGTGCCACTACTGAGCACGAGCCTCCTCTCACATACCAAGTTGCGAGGGTATTGGGTCATACTCCACCACGCTGACCCAGTGCGGATTGGCGGAGGCAGGAGTATGGCGTCCTGCTGTTAGAATTTGTCAAGCCGCCCATTAGGCCTCTAACATGGCTTAACGACTACCACATTTAGTGATAACCGGGACCACCGGCGTAACGTGCCTTCCGAAGCACGGAAATGCTCGATATCAAATGCCACACAAACGGTCACCCATCCAAGGGCTGACCTCTATAAACTCTGCTTTACTTCGGTGATCGTTTCCGACCACCGAGCACCGCAAAGCTACGAAGCGCTAGAGAGAGAGGTTATATTAGTATTATATAAACATACCGTTTGGCGGTCGCTGAGGAACACTGCCCTTGTTTCCAAAATTTTCGGCGTTTTTCATTAGATTCAAAGCTGAGTTTAATTCATTGAAGTCGACTTTATCAGCGGGGGTAAGTTTTTCTCCACGACCAACTTTATTCAAACTTTTGCCGAGATCTGCGATGGCTCCTCCAGTTTTCTT
Source organism: Musotima nitidalis (assembly GCA_949126915.1). Classification (NCBI taxonomy): domain Eukaryota; kingdom Metazoa; phylum Arthropoda; class Insecta; order Lepidoptera; family Crambidae; genus Musotima; species Musotima nitidalis. The sequence goes on from OX421440.1 coordinate 7,365,075, forward strand.
TAATAGCCCTTCAACATTGTCTCCCAGTCCGGTGACGAGATTGTCTAGTCCGACTCCTAGTTGACCAACTAAGCGTGGCAAAGCAGCTACAGTTTGCCCAAGTCCTGTAAGAACATCACCTACTCCGGCAACGACTGTTCCAGTAACATTGTCAGCGGCATTTCCTACTCCATTGCCAGTCTTGTCTACTACTTGGCCGACACCTTTAGCGACATTTCCGACGCCACCGAGCAGACCGCTGAGTATCATGCCAACTAAAATATAATAATAATAATTAATAATTTAAAAAAAATTACACTACTGTCACACATATTATCTACTCGTGGTATTTTTATTTCAGTTTATTATATTATTCAGTTTCTTTCCTTGCAGTTTTAATATGTAATATCAATTGAAATCTCAACATGTAAATAAAATGCTCAAATTTGTTGTGCAACATTTTCAGTGCATATATAAAGGATTAAAAATGATTTGTGTAGCATTAAAAAATTTACACTTTCGTGCACCTAACGTGTGTAGCAGTCGTTATGCTATATTAGAGGCCTAGTTGGACTGCCTGAATAACCGCTGCGTAGTCTGTGAGCATTAGAACATACAAGTATATTTTTTAAATGGTCAAATAATATGAACACAAACGTAATGCGTGCCTATTACAGGGCGGAAGGAGAAGATGAGAAAGAGAATTATGACAGCGTACCGTACTTGTAATTTTATTATTATTATTGCCTTTGTTCCAGGCACCGAATCAAAGAAAACTTTTTTTTCTTTTGTTTACAACATTATTTAACATATAACATTGATATTACCTGAGCTAGAGAAGCCCTTTCTAATATTTATATTTTATTATTGTGAGTATACTTACGAAGCGAGCCGAGTCCACCCACTGCACCCCCAACTCCATCAAGCAAATCTAAAATTAATGCAAATAGATTTTTAGTTTAAAGACCTAGTGAGAACCCTATGGTCATCGACTGCTTACCAACAGGCAATATTTAGTGTTCTAAGAAAAAAAAAACTAAAATGCCTTCGCCTTAATGAAGACAATAATATGATTGGTGTGAAGGTATTTTTTCTTTTAAATAATGGCTTCACAGTATCAAGTATCAAGTTAAATATACAGTATGATATGTAGTTCATAGTAAATGAGAATAAATGGTGATAAAGATGGTAAATGAGTTGCCCCCCCCCCCCCCCTAAGCCCCTAGAGTCGTCAGTCAAGATGTGGGACTAAACTGAGATCTCTTAAGGACTGCTTTTGAGAATTTGAAAAGTGATGTTGTACTGTTTGTTTCATTTATTTATTATTTTCTGTGTTAATTCCAAAACTTCTATTATTATTAATCATCATCATTATCATTTCAGCCCATTAACGTCCCACTACTGAGCACGAGCCTCCTCTCACATATCATGGTGTGAGGGTATTGGGTCATACTCCACCACGCTGACCCAGTGCGGATTGGCGGAGGCAGGTGTATGGCGTCCTGCTGTTAGAATTTATCAAGCCGCCCCTTAGGCCTCTAACATGGCTTAACGACTACCACATTTAGTGATAACCGGGACCAACGGCTTAACGTGCCTTCCGAAGCACGGAAGCGCTCGATATCAAATGCCACACAAACGGTCACCCATCCAAGGACTGACCTCTGTCAACTCTGCTGTACTTCGGTGATCGTTTCCAACCACTGAGCACCGCAGAGCTACGAGAGCTTCATTATTGTTAATGCCCAACCATAAATTAGTAACGGGTTGTGAATACGCCCAGAGGTACTATTATTATTATTACCCTATTATACAATAATTATGTATCTCATTATAAGTGATCATAATCATAATTCATTATTGTTTCATTTGGTGTACAATTAGGTCTTCAAAAATATTATTTTGTCCTCAAATTAACGTGCTTATAACACGGTATGAAGCGCATTAAATTATTTTTTGGACTGCATCGACTGTTTACCATCAGGCAGGTTGTAGTCATTATGACATAATATGTCATTATGAAAAAAAAAAAAAGTGAACTTATTGTTTTTATGAGAATAAATGTCCTTAAACCTAACTTCCTAGAAGCCTTTAGTTAAGTCTCAACCTGGGGTATGTCTCTGTCTTGACTAGACTATGACCAACATTACTTGACTTAATGGAGAACGGGGATATCTGACACAAGTATTTGTTTACTTAAAACAAATCCTCAATTATTATAACACAGAAATTGTGAAAAACAGCTATTGAATAAATAATTTGTATATTTGTATTTGACTGTGTTGAATAACCGAAATGATGCATTTATGCAAATTATTTGATAAATTATATTACTTGACACTGGCGTATTTACTCTTAACGAGTGAGTCCATAAATTACTTGATAAATGATATTACTTGACACTGGCCATTACTCTCGTTTATAGAAAAGAGTGAGTCCATAAGGAATCATACATAAATTACGTCACACAAATTTCGTGAACTTTTGACTCTTCTCCGTCCTTGTCACAGCTGGTCACACTTATAAGACTCCCTCCTCCTTAGTGTGATGTCACATATTTTGCAATTGTACAGCAGGAAATGATTACATTATAACAGCAGTTCCAAAATGTTTACAGGACCTGGATTTTGAAATGTGGCGTATCGAAATTTAGGATCGCTCCCATCCCCTTGTCACACTATGTCATTCGTCAACCCCCCCGACCTATTAATGTGTGACGTAGTTTATGGATAGCCCCTAAAGAAGAGATTATTATTTTTCTTTCATTGTTATTTAGGAAACGAGTAGCAGCTTTATGTTGAAAATTTATTTTGTATTACAAATATTGCTTAAGATTAATGTTTTATTCAAGATGCTTTATGACCAAGTCTACTACTACTATGTATGATTTTCATATTAAGTTAAACAAACCAAATGTTTTCTTATTGCCTATTTCTGTAATAGCTTAAATCTTACCTTTAAGACCTCCAGCTGAAACAAAATTACAGATATTAATATATATATATGTTTAATTTGTATAGGTGTATAGGGATTCTACCAAGACCCAAAGAGCCCAAGCCAACCTCACCTGCAAGTGGTGCACCTGCCGATCAACGGACGGGGCTCTGGCGAACATAACAGTGCCTGGTAAGCGGCCATAGGCTCGTCACTTATTACGTGGGACCAACTATATAATTGGCGAAGTGTGGGCGTATAATATGCTTCTGCCTACCCCTTTGGGGAAACAGGCGTGAAAGTAGTGTGTTATTTTTATAATTCCTTGAAAAATGCTACAATGAGACTATTTTTAATTATGTTTCTGGTAAAATATAGCAAAGAGAATATGTTTCAAAGAATTCAAAGAATTAAAAAGAAATAATTCCTCATAATTTTTTGGACTGCATCGACTGCTTATTATCAGGCAAGATGTGGTCATTATGAAGTGTTCTAATATAAAAATGCACTAGTAAGCTCCCTCAAGATTCTGCTAGATTTTACTAGACCGGTTCCTGTCAATTTAGCTGTACCTCGATCCCATGTCAGCAAAAAATCTTGCAAGGGTCAATGTAAAAGAGTTAATCTCTAAGCACGTCTAAAAATAAAACAACAAAGTACTTACTGGCTCCCTGTACAATCCCTCCAACAAGGCCAGTATTGTCTAAAACCAAAAAGATAAAGCATTAGATAAGTAAAAAAATTTATAAAATATCAGCCAATAAAAAGTAAAAGTGAAAAAATAAATTGAAAAGTTAAGAATATTACAAAGTACTTGAAAACGTCAAATAAAATATACAGAAATAACGAAATAAAACTAACAACTCGGAAATCATGAATTTTAGGTAAATCTAAGTGCCAAATTCCGAGCCACCGCTCTGTGAGAAGAACTGACAAGAAACTCACAGGCCATGCTCTTTTAAATTATCAATCAAATCTAACAATATAGACCAGAAACAGTGTATATTTGAAGATATTGAAAGGAAAGAAGCCGTAACCAATAAAGTAGTTGATGTCTGTAATATTGGACTTACTCCTAAAGCACGTAATGATTTTAACTTTTATAAAGCTAATTATGCTGCTATACTTTTGATGTACTCAGTGATGTAAATCTAATGATTTCAGCACTTAACCGAGTTCTTAAAAATCTATTGCAATTAATGTTCCCAGACCTAGAACTTCAAAGTACCCGGTTTGGTTTAGCGGAAAATTAATTAAAGAGAGGGACAAGGTACGAAAATGGTATATCCAATGCCAGAACCCGCGTGACGAGTTTGAGTACAAATTGTTGCGCGAGCGTTGTCGTAAGTGTTTGCCGTGCCCAACAGGGTCCATAATTGTAACTTGTGTAAATGTAAGACCTTATGTAAAACATTATAAAGTGCAATAAACATTGAACTGAATTGAAATGAATTTAAGCTGCTTGGAATCTGTAACCATCTTTACATAAATAAGACAGAGTGGTATTCGCGAAAATCCCAAGATAGTCTGGCGTTTTCTTTAAGAAAAACGAAATGGTAGACCTAAAGGGCCGGCCCATATGTCGCTTGGCGATGGAAGCGCATCCACAGAAGATAGCATTGCAAACCTGTTTGCTTCTTATTTCTCATCCATTTACTCGGATAATATTGCACACGTGATGTTGACGACCGATATGGCGTAGAGGTCAGTATACCTGCACTTTACTCCAGAGGTCGTGGGTTCGATTCCCTCAGGACAAATCTTTGTGTGCATGAACATGAATATTTGTTCTGGTCTGGATGTTTTCCTATGTATATTAAGTATGTATTTATAGAAATAAAAAGTATTTAGGTATGTATATCCGTTCTTTAGTATTCATAACACAAGTTTTTAGAGTACTTATCTTGGAACTAAATAATTAGTGTGATTATAAGAAAATATTTATTATAATTATTTCGAAAGCGCTGGTGGCCTAGGTGGTTCATATCTAGCAAGAATAAAACTTTGTAAGCAAGAAGTTTTTAAAAAACTTAAGGCTTTGGGCTCTAAAAAGGGACCAGGTCCTGACAATATACCTCCTCTTTTTATCAAGAGATGTGCATCGGCACTTGCTTTACCTCTAACATCAGTTAGTCAATTCTTTGAGGACTGGGCAGTTTCCCGATGAGTGGAAGGTAACCAGAATTTTGACGATTTTTAAAAAGGGAGATCAAATCTATGTTAAAAATCATCTTTCTATCTCTATACTTTCTTGTTTCTTAAAAGTGTTTGAAGCTATTACTTATACTCCATTGTACAACTATTTAGACAACAACATTTCTGATTTTCAGCACGGCTTTAGAAATGGTCGGTCAGCTGACACAAATCCTGCGTCATTTATATCTGCAGTGTCTCTTGAGGTTGATAAAGGACTCTAGGTGGATGCACTTTATACGAATTTCAGCAACGCTTTCGAAAGAGTTAGTCATTAAATTTTACTGTCGAAGCTTCAGTTGAGTGATGGGGGGGTGCCGCTGCCTTACTCTTATTTAACGCTGGTTTATGCCTTATTTATATAGTAGACCCCAGTGTGCTGTTGTAAATGACTATGTGTTATAACGCTGTGTCGGGTGTTTCGCAGGGTTCCCAACTAGGCCCAATTTTGTTTCTATTAAATAAATAAATATCATTTGTAAGTAATGATATTGCTTTACACTTAAGCCACAGCAAATTTTTTGTTCGCTGACGACTTAAAAATATTTAAAACCGTTTAAAACAGACGTGGCATTTCTTGAGGATGACCTTTATAGTCTAATTGCATGGTGTAGGTAAAACGAAATGGCACCACCGTTTCTACGGGTCTCCCTGGCCGGCGAGTAGAGTCTCGTCTCCAGTACAATCCCGTTCCACGGCAGCACTCTCTTTGCAACAAAAGCCGCTCCCCCGGCTCCGGTAAAGCGGCGCTGTTCCCGAAACAGGCACACACCACTTGTCAGGCGTACACAACTGCACGGTGGTCAGAAACCGGACGAGTAGGGCTCTACCATCAATTTCTAAGTTAGCAACCAGTCCCAAAAGTCACCCAGGGGTCGCATGTAGGGTTTCAAAGGGCATTGGGGATTCTGCAATGGGGGTAGACGAGCCCAGGGTTCTGGTTAAATCTACGGTAATTCGATTCAGAGCACGGTTTCAATGTAAGCACAAATATAAGCGTCGTCACACATAGTTAGTAGCATCCAAATTGTCGTGTATGTCGGAACACGCCCTAATAGTCTTGACAATACAGACGATGTCAATCTTTATGACATATTACACCATTTACGTGACACTGGCTGTACTTCCACCCTCGCCCAGTGACAGTTCTCCGTGCTTGGTGATTTTCACTTACTCTATCCAGAACTATATCACAGTTGATGATGTGTACCATGGTGAAAGCCTTATATAAAGATAATTAAATGATGGAAATGGAATCTTTGATTTTTTTCAAATTGTATTTGGGAACCCAGAGCTCCATTCTTATAAAAATATTCTTACTATCTTTTGCTACTCAGTATATTACCTCTTGCGATTGGCGGCTGACAGAGGGCAGCAACAACCTGTAATTAACACGAAAATAACCCAAATTAATAACATATAATAAGTCAGTTTTGTTTATTTTTTTTCAAATTTGTGATATAACGAACATCAATGTGTAATTACGGTGGATTATTTTTTTATATATAGGTACGCTAACAGCTAAACATAGAAACATATACAAAATCATAACACATCCACAAAATTACATATATGTTGGCCTTTAGAAGCGTACACAGCATTCTCCTAAATTTAAACTAATCTAATCTAAATTTTTTTTTTTATTTATTACATAATTAGCAAAGAGGTTATTCTTAACTGTTAAGTGGTTTAAATTTGTTTCACCTAGTGTGAAGAGCGACATCTCTTTTCAAACAATCGTCATGTAGTTTTGTTTTTTCTTCTAAAATTTAAAGATAAACCAAAACGACATGCCGTTTCATTTTCCCGCCAAGATTTGATTTTGATTTTCTATAGATTACTTGTACATTTTTTTTTAGTTTTTCCTAGGAAATAATAACAGAATAACGGTCCGACAGGTCAGCTAGTAAACTCTATTATGAAAGAATAAAATAGATCTTTATTGCTAAGACTGTGTACATTTTGCTGGTGTCCATGCATTATATTAGTAACAACAGTGTACCCGTTGTGTGCGTGCAATTGATATAACATACAAATAGTTACTTAATATCATTCCTAAAAAAGTATTCATTTAAGTTGTAAAATGGTTTATTTCTTAGCTAGGCTTTTAATTTGTATTTAAACTTAGGAAGACTTAATTCTTTAATCTCCAGAGGCAAGTTATTGAATATTTTATACTGGTGTAAAAAGCACTCTTACAGTATAAGAAAATGAATCTTATCTTCTCATATTAGTATCTTATATTCAAGTACTAGTGTAAATTCGAGATTGTAGGTGTAAATATAGTGGATTTTTAGAAACATCGTGCACAAGTGTAGGAAAGTAGAATATTACTGTGATTTTCCCACGCTGCATAGGCGGATTGGTGATTGCAGTTCCAGCATGTACAGTACTCAGGATAACTCTGCTGCTCATCATCCGGTAGGATTTCTCTTCATCGACTCTAACGACCCCCCGTGAGATGAGAGTAGGTGTCACTATTCTAGGCAAGTACCGCAAGCCACGGCATTATCAAGTCAGTTAAATATTATTTCAAATTGTAATTACCAGCTGTCCTAATATTTGCTGTATCTTAGCGGCACTAAACGGTATTTTTTCTATTGTCTTAACGTGTGTTAAATAAATAAATACACACACTTGCAAGTTTAATGTACCTAGTCCAATACCACCACTCACACTTTAATAAGTGAAATGTTAAGATGATTCTCAGCTTTATAAATTCCACTACTGAACATTGGTCTCCTCAATAGATTACACTCTATTCGGCGTATTTTCCCATAATCACCACGCTGGGCAGGCGGTTTGGTGAAAGCTATATACATAACCTAAATACAAGGAATAAGCATAAATTTTTAAGACCTCTGGTTTCAAAAGTTAAACAAATCATTTAAAGGTCAAAGAGTGCGATTCTACAACAGAATCCAAAACAGCTATGTATTGCTAAGTAAGCCTAAAAAAATCATAGGGATACTACTCTATCAAAGATTATATGGCAGATAAAAATAATTGAGATTAAACTGCCGTTTCTTGCAGGCTATTCTAATATAATTGACATAAAACATGAGTATTGTTAATGTTATATTTAATTGCATTGGAAAGCGTCACAGACGCATCGTCACATTCTCACAAAGTCCACTGCTCAACATGAGCCTCCCAAATAGATTAAATTTTTTTGGGCAAGTAGCTTAGTGTTCGCAGTTCAAGCCAGTACGCAGGATGACTCTGCTGCCCATCATCCGGTAGAATTTCTCTTCGTCGACTCTTACTTAACTTTCGGGCTTAATTTTGAACGACATCATCTGATTGAATAAGTTACATATTGTCGGGACAACGTTTGTATATTTGATGAAATTAAGGAAATTTAAATACGCTATAAAATTCCTTACTAAAAACTTTTCATTGTAACCATGGCGTTTTCCACTTGGCGGGAAATTGAAGAGTCATATCTGCAGTTTATTTTATTTTCTACTAATTGTGATATTTCGAACATTAATGTGCCATAAAATGTATAAAAGACCTAATTTCAAATAATTTGGCGAGATGTTTCAATGAATTGTTAATATCTGGTGTTTTTCCAGAATCATTAAAAACGGCAAAAATTACTTCTAAAGTTACTCCTCCTATATAAGGCAGGTATAAAAAGTGACCCTGATAATTTCAGGCCAATTTCGGTTTTGCCAGTATTGTCTAAAATTCTTGAAAAAATCATACATAAACAATTAGAAAGTTATTTAAATTCAATAAATTTTATTCATAAACGACAATTTGGGTTACGTTCAAAAAGTAACACTCTTTCTGCTACACTTGATTTAGTAACTAACTAAAATAAAATCAGAAATTGATAAAAAGAATAAAGTCTTAGGTATCTTTATCGATCTAAAAAAAGCTTTCGACACAGTAAGTCATGAAATATTAATTAAAAAAAAATAGAAAAAATAGATATTAAAGACTTGGCTCTTAAAATGTTTCAGTCCCATTTAACCAACAGATTTCAAGTAGTTAAAATCAATAAAATACAAAGTGAAAGGTGCTTAGTGGTATGCGGGATTCTACAAGGTTTGATACTGGGTCCATTGCTTTTTAATATTTATATTAACAATAAACACAAATTAAGATTGCATGGCCAAATAACGTTATACGCTGACGATACTTGTATATTTTATTTCGGATCGGATGTTCGTTGCATGATTAGAAAAGCCCAAGAGAACACCTTATGTTCTTGGTTTCAATACAACTTACTTACTATAAATACATCTAAAACTTGCTTCGTACTCTTTAACGCAAAAAATAAACCAATTCCATCATTCGAGCCATTAACAATAAATAATATAAAACTGGAACAAAAGTGTAGCGAAAAATATCTTGGCCTTAGAATCGATCGCAGATTGGCATGGAATGCACATATTGAATACATCAGAACTAAATTATTATCTCTTATCGGCTCACTCAGACAAATTACTCATTGCATCCCGCACAATTTAAGGGACACTATATACAATTGTTTAGTCAAACCACATCTTTTATATTTAATAGAAATTTGGGGCAGTGCTTGCAAAACAAAATTGGCGGATTTTCAAGTAGCTCAAAATAAAGTTATCAAAATTCTATTTAGATATCAATCACTATATAACACCTACAAAAAAAATATACAATGATTTAAATTTAATGAATATCAAACAATTACATAATTACAGTTTATGCATTTTAGTAAAAAATATTAAATATCTCTCTTCATACTAGTTTAACATTTGATTCCGCTAAACAACTCAATAATCGAAGTACCCGCCGAGCTAGTTTTCTTGTGTTGCCCAAAGTAAGAACGAATTATGGTGAAAAAATGACCACCTTTGAAGGCGCGCAGCTTTATAACAAAATACCCTCGAACATTAAAAATTTAAGCTCGTTTAATGTATTCAAACGAAATCTCTCACAATATACTATTGATACTTACTCTTAACTATTAAATTGAATTATTAAATTACAATTATGAATTATTTAATTAAATTACATTGGATGGGCGATCGTAATCTTTAAGTGACGACGATGTAATTAATAATTACCTATTTGTATGTTAATTTAAGTTCTCATTCAAGTGACTGTATATGTCTTTTTGAGAATAAATATCTTTAACCATTATAACGGTGGATTAACTTAAATATGGATTACATGATTATTGGTAAATCAAACAAAACAGTGCAATTTCACTTTTCAAATTCTCTCAAGACGTCCCTGTGAGATCTCAGTATAGTCCCATATCTTTACTGAGGACTCAAGGGGCTTAGGGGAGGGCACCCATTCACCATTTATCATCTTTATCACCACTCATTCTAATCAACTATGATTTATGTATTATTAATATATCTCTTACTTGGCACTGGCTAAATGTGATAAAACGCACGGAGCCATTATTTAATAGAGAATAAAACCATGGCATTTGCTCTAGCTGTCAGTCGTTTGACAGTTAGCGAATTTGACAGATTGAATTTAAATAAGACGAGTCAAGGACGTTGGCCGCGGGCGGGCCCAGACACTATCACATTGGCTTCTCGCGGTATTCAACAGTCGGCTTCGTCGGTAGATTTTGAGTTGGTAGGATTGCTGGCGGTCGCTTCTGCCGCAGTGAGCCCTAACTTCCCCTCTCGGATCCTTTGGCCGCAAAGCAGTGCGTCAAGGCATTTCATTAAGGACGTAAAAATAAAACACGGACTCCGATTGTCGGATCCGTTCTTTTGCGATCAAGCTCCCGCCCGCAGGGAATGGGCGCGTTAGTTTATAAGCTTAGAATAATAACACCTAGAACGATAGTTCCCTCCAAAGCGGTCTTTCAAAAGCGAGGCAAGAAAAAAATCTATGTGTGCGTAAGATACTTGTATTACGCTCGACGAAACGCACATAGTGAAAAAAATCATGTTGCCATTTCATTCAATTTTCCCTAAAAGTAGGGAAGTTGAAACTTTTACACTTTATCTTAGCTATTTATTGCATTTAGTTTATGCGAAAAACTACTTACTTTCTAATATAATTGAAAATGTATATATATTTATCCTGCCTGTGGTGAATAATTTTTCACTAATTAAGTTTTTATTTAAGATATTTAGAGCTATGAAACTCTTAAATTGTTATTGTTAGTCAACTGTTTTATGTAGATAGACCAGAATCGAATAAAACTATTACAATTTCCATATCAATTGAAATCAATCAATCAATAAAAATAAAAATATTTTTGTGTTATCGTATATTAAAGAAATTATTCCACGCGAACAAAGTCGCGGGCGGAAGGCAGAATAGCAGATAATAGACAAACAACATTTTGTGCAATTTAATTATTGATTGAGACGTGTTTCACTTACAACAAAATGTAGGAGATTTTTTCCACTTAATGGCAACATTGTCATTAACTGTCACGTAACAAATATTGAAATTAATTTTTTCATTTTAATGAATGTTTTACTTAATAATTTAAGTTCAAACGCATAATTTACCCGTGTAATGTTATGTTAATATGTTTCTTGTGCTTTTCCGACGTATTGTGATATCAGTTCATAGCGCAAACCGTCATTTTTAATAAAAATATCAGGAGTAGTTTTCCATACGACACGACCTTGAGCACTGACGGGCCGCGTTACGAACTTAGCCAATATGGCTAGGTTTGAGTTGCCTCACTTTGACGACGCGTACTGGGCTTCTAGGTGTAATTATTCTAAGTTTATAAGTATGACATTCATAAGAGCTCTATTGAGCCAAACTTGAATAAATGAATTTTGATTTGATTTTGATCAGCTAGTAGGTTATAAAATTTAAACAGCAGAATGTCGCAAACCTGTCACTGCCAATCCGCACCGGGATCGCGTGGTGGAGTATCACCTGAATCCATCTCATCTAAGGGGTCATCCATAAATTACGTCACACCAATCAATGTCGTAATTTTATAACCCCCCCCCCCCCTCCGTCCTTGTTACAGCTGGTCACACCAGTGGGACTCCCTCCTCCATAGTAAGTTGTCACATATTTTGCAATTGTACACTGTAGAATTACATCAAAACAGCATTTCCAAAATTTGCATAGGACCTGAATTTTGAAATGTGACGAGATTTAGGATCTCTACTATCCCCTTGTCACACCATGTCACACCATGTCACACCATATCACACTTCGTCAACCCCCTCCCACCCCCTTAACGTGTAATAAAATAGCCCCTTAGTTAGTAAGACGAGCCTCGTGCTCAGTACTGCGATGTTAATGATCTGAGATGCTTCAACAATAACCATGGCATTCAATAGTCATTCCATCCACCCATTGTTTAAATAATATAATAGATTTCTAAGCAAAACATCTGCCGTATCAATGGTATTGAAAAAATATGGTATTCACATTCCATTGTAATTCTTTCTTGGAATTTAAAATGTCTATGATAAATTTACAAACCTACTCACTGACATAATCATTGTCTACTAGTGGCGCTATTTTCGCTTCGGCAGCTAATTTAACTATGAAATCAAAAACTTTTAATCAAAAATTCAAGAACAAAGATAATTTATACAAGTTTGGCTCAATAGAGCTTTTATGATGATATTTTTTTTTTTTTTATGACACTTACACCAATTATTTAGTTCCAAGATAAGTATCATTAAGAATGTATATAATATGGATACTAAATCACGGATAAACATACATAAATACTTTTTTTTTTGTAAATACATACTTAATATACATAGAAAAACACCCAGACCAGAACAAATATACATATTTATACACACAAATATTTGTCCTGTGTGGGAATCGAACCCACGACCTCAGGAGTGGAATGCGGGTATACTCGCCACCACGCCATATCGGTCGAAAGAGATATTATTTATAGGATTTTATCTTTTGATTTTACTTAGTAGTGGGACGCTAATAATGAAATAATAGCTTAAAACGAACAGAATTGAATATTGTTTTTATCGTCATATCTATGTGAATTGTCAAATCATTTGCGTTTGATTATAATGTGTCACTCCTAGTCAAATCATTCTCAAAAGATACATCTTCTCCTTGTCTCTTATTGAAATATCGACAGAATTTTAATCTCCATTTAGGATTTCTAGGGTATCAAGACCTGATTTGAGTTCCGTTGGTAACAAAATGCATTTACGCACTGTCTCTCGGCCAAAAGGGTGGCCGAGAGAGGTGTGTGTGGGACTCACCACCGGCAGACACGAAAAATCTTCCGACGACGCCCGCCGCTTGTTGAGAAAGAGGCAGGGGGCCAGTACCTGGGTTGCAGCTCTGACAACCGCCCGCGGCCAACGTCCCCCGGACCGAAACCGGGAGGACCTCCTCAGATAGACGCAGTGGACTCGCTCGTCCTACCTCCTTGTGCGACCATAGCGTGTGTGGCTGACTACTCGGAGGGTCCGTGGTTACACAGCAGGGGCCCCTGCCTCCGCTGCCTAGGACCGTCCTGGCGCTGCTTGATGGGCCCTCCTGGCCCGCCCGCTACGCCCTCCACAGGTCCTTACCTTTTCTTTAGCGCCCTTTGCGCCCTACCGGGAGATACTCGCCCCTCCCCCCCCCCCCAAGACAAGGTGAAGACCAGTCGGGGGAGAGTCGGGGTGTCCTACCAAGACCTGAGGAGCCCAAGCCAACCTCACCTGCAAATGGTGCACCTGCCAGTTAACGAACGAGGCTCTGGCGAACATAATAGTGCCCGGTAAGCGGCAATAAGCTCGCCACCTATTACGTGGGAGCAACTGTATAATTGGCGAAGTGTGGGCGTATAGTATGCCTATCTCTTCGGGGAAACGGGCCTAGTATTATTTTTAGATTTCATTTAAATATATAATTAATCATTAGTTTTCAATTGAAATACTTTGCGAGAAGTAGAAATACTATTTATTTTTTATATTTATGTATTTTTGTTTTATTATCCTAATTAATTACTTAACTTATTATTAAATTTTGCTGTGTCCTACCAGGTCTATGTTTGATACCAAGTCATTTATAACACCATATAATGTACAACGTAGTTTCAGCAATAAATATTTTCAAATTGTCTTTGATATTTATTTTCGGTGGGTCAATAAAAACCGACTGATAACACCGTAAATCAACGAATTATTAAAATATCAACCCGAACAAATTAAATAGTAAAATTTGACATACCAGAGCCGAGAGTATTAAGATGATTTTCATATTGTCGGATTACAGTTCTTACAACTTAACAACTGTCCGTAATGTATTTATAATTGGCTTTAAATACGATATATACGTTTGTTTAGTAGCTTTAACAAATAAATAAATCAAACAGAACATTTTTCCCTTTATAATTCTTTCACAGATACGCAAATATGTTTAATTACGCAGCTGCTTATATTACACGTCAGTGAACATTTAATAATTGTTATAAGTTGATGTATGTACTTACGATTTATTATTAGTAACTTGTGTTATGAATACTAAATAAAAAATTGGTTGCCTGTAAAGTCGGTATACGGGCGAAAGTTTTACGTGACAACGACTTTCAGTGGTAAAATAATTTTAATGTGAATATTCATTCGTATAGTAGGAAGAAGGATGAAATAATAGTAACAATTTAAAACATTTATTTATACAAAGAATTATATTTAAAACATTAATTTATACAAAGAATCTCTCGCTCTTAGGCGGGCTAACTGTGCTCGAGTGGAAGGGACGTGTGCCTTTCACTTTTTATGTCTGTCTCTCTCGCTCTTAGGCGGGCTAACCATGCCCGAGTGGAAGGGACGCGTGCCTCTCACTCGCTCTCATTGTGATCGCATAACGTGAGCGGAGCGTAACGCAGTTTCTTGAAGTGTCACCCGGCAAACCAATTTATAAGACGTTGTCACGTCAAAAAAAAAATTATGTGCTCTTTTACATTTACAGAAAGATTTGTCCTGTGTGGGAATCGCAAACGACCGTAGGAGCGGAGTGCGGATATCGCCACCACGCCACACAGTGGGTCGAAACTGCTATATGACGGACTTAGCGATATTTTTTATAATTGTATTTTTATTAAATATCTGTCTATGGGACACGTTGGGAGACAGGATTTTCAGGCCAGATTATAGCAGTTTCAAGCCAATCTCCATTTCTTTGGTAAGGGTTCTATTTGATATCTCCCATCTCCCCCGAAATATTCGAACAAAATTTATGGCAAAATGTAAGGAATATTGCAATTATTTCTTCCGTCCAGTTGAAGTCCAGCGTCTGCTTCAGGTATACCAAAAGTTTATTACTGTCAGACAGTGAGCTAACTTTTCTCATAACATCATGAACAAATCCATATTTTCACTAACCTTTCCATATTGATTACAAAAGTATTATTTAGGTATACCATTTCTTTATTTATTGAGAAAACCAGCAGCGTATACAGTAAAACAATTGACATAAGAACTTAAAGCCAGTATGGCCAATTACAGTTTTCCCTAATATAACAAACATGGGACTGGTAACAAAAAAAAACTATTAGAAGTAATAAATAATAAAAGAGGCAGTTGCTGTATAGTGCTTAAAATTTCTGGTCATTCTGGCAGTTATGTGGTAATTAAAGAATATGAAACTTTTATAAAACTAATATAATTAAACAAATAAAATAATAATGGCTATGGAATAATGTTAATATAATGGCTATAGAATAATGTTAAAATGAAATAATGTTACTGTAATGGTTATGAAATAATGTTAAAATAAAGGTTATTGAATACTGTTATTGATAAAACAATTTAAGGAATTGCGGAAAATAGTAAGACCTAATTTTGTCCTTTAGCGTGGTCTGTATATAGTGTTTGAAGGATCTTTTAGAATTAGAATAGATATGAATGTGTCCAAATAGTACGTTATATGTACGTGCCAAACGAGAAAGAACTGAGTTACGATGATACTTAGCATTGTGTCTCGGAGTCTGCAACAAAGGAGTGACGCGGGTGCGGTATTTTGGAGCACTGAACATGATACTAAATACTCAATACTTTGCAATCCAATTGCTTTCCAATACAACTATAAGTAGCTAGTCTTAGTCTAATACGTATCTTGGACAGATTTGTTTTAACGAAATGTCTAATTCATTACATAGGTCACGACTATTTTTTCGTATGTTATGTTATGTTCATGCCATTATAAGTTTATTATTAGGCAAGTGGAAGTTATTAAATTGTATGAGACTTTTTTTTTTATGTGACACGTCATAATGACTACATCCTGCCTGATGATAAGCAGTCGATGCAGTTCAATAAGAAAATGAAAGCGCTTTATAATGTGAAATAAGCAAGCATCCACTCATGACGGCCTGCTAAAATGCCGTTTCACGCCCCGCTTAAAAGACCCGGGATCATAGGAAATAGGAAACACATGAGCCGGCAGCGAATTCCAGAGCTTAGTGGTCTTGCTCAGAAACGACCTCCCAAATTTTTTGGTTCGAGTGCTGATATTCTGCACAGTATGAGGATGGTTTCGAAGACCAGCACGTGTAGTTCGGGAGAGGAAAGGAGAGGGCGGGATGAGATCGAAAAGCTCCTCAGAACACTCGCCGTAGTAGTTCCGGTAAAAGACACTGAGAGATGGAACGTCTCTACGCAGCTGTAGATCCTCGAGTGAGGCTGTTACCTCAGCATCCCCTATAATGCGAACCGCTCGCCGTTGCAGTCTGTCAAGTGCGTCGAGGAGGCACTTAGCAGAACCGTCCCAAAGATGGGAACAATACTCTACACTCGATCGCACTTGAGTCTTGTACAACAAACAGCGCTGTTCGGGAGTGAAAAACCGCCTCACCTTATTGAGTATACCCAACAGCTTACGGAAGGCAGTTAAAATAACATCCTCGATCTAGCATTTTGGATTTAGGTCCTGGCCGATTTTCATGCCGAGAATGCTGAGATCCGCCGAAATGGGCAACGGAGCGTTCCGAAGAGAGGGAGGACTAAGGAAAGGAGTAATCTCGACGAGAATGCACAAACCTGGGTTTTGGTGGCATTAAACTCGACCAGGTTTTCAGATCCCCACTAAGTGACACAATCGAGAGTCCGGTTCACTTTGGCAACCAGGTCTTGCCTTTGCACCAGGATATCGGCTTGCTTTGCCGCAGGATGTCCCAAGTACCGCTTATGTACCGTACTGTCATCCGCATAACAATGAATATTGCCCAAGGCCAACATGTCATTAATATGCAGAAGAAATAGGGTAGGCGAGAGTACCGATCCTTGCGGCACTCCGGCATTGACTTTGTAGAACTCGGAGGAACTGCCCTCACACAAGACACGAATCTTCCGACCTTCTAGAAAGCCAGCCACCCAAGCGCACAAACGGGGCGGCATACCGAAGGCCGGCAACTTGGAAAGAAGGGAACGATGCCATACTCTATCGAAAGCTTTGGCGACATCCAGGCTTACGGCCAAAGATTCGCCACGCTTGTCCATCGCTTCACCCCATGCGTGAGTAACGAACGCTAGAAGATCACCCGTTGATCGTTTCGGTCTAAACCCATACTGACGATCGTGAAGCAGAGAGTGATCTTCCAGGTAACGGATTAGCTGAGCATTTATCACTCGCTCAAACACCTTGCACAGCACAGACAGTGACAGCGATGGGTCGATGGGAACACCGTCCGGCCCGCTAGCCTTCCGCACGTCGAGCGACCGCAGCACGGCACGTACATCACACTGCCTGATACGAATATCAGGCATGGTGGACCCACAATGTTCTAAATTAGGTGGGGCAGCACCACCATCGTCGACGCGCGAGTTAGCCGCGAAGAGGCCAGCCAACAAGTTAGCCTTCTCTAGCGGCTGGTAAGCCAGCGATCCATCTGGATGTTTCAGGGAGGGCAGCGAGTGAGAGCAGAAGTTGGCCTGCACAGCCTTAGCCAGTAGCCAATAGCTCCGACTACCCGTAGGGTGCGAGATCAACTCCTGCCCAACCCTCGCCACTCTTTGTGCATCTGCTTCAGCGAGAGCCCTCCTATTAGACTTAGAGAGCAGAGCTCTATCACCGATTGCTCAATTAGCACCACCCAGGGATCGCATGTAGGCTTTCGAGGGGTACACACCTACGGATGCGAGCAATTATGACCCCCAAAACTTTGTTTGTGATTGTGGTAATTAGCAAATAGATAATGCGAAATAGGTAGGCTCAAAATGTAATGAGTACAAAAAAATTCAAAATTCATATTCATTTATTCAAGTTTGGCTCAAAAGAGCTCTTATGAACGTCAAAACTTAAAAACTAGCGCGCCCATTCACTGCGGGCGGGAGCTTGATCGTAAAAGAACGGGCAAGAAAATCGTCAAGGTTAGTTTTTTCTCCCGCTAGTTACAAGAATATGTACTTAGTAGTAAAACAATTTGATAAATCTACAAAAACATGTGTTCTGCAGTCACATGATTTAAAATAAAAGAAGAAAATAACTTTTTATTTTAAGTTATACGAGTATGAGTACGAATAAACATAGTAGACATGAGCAGACCAGTCCTCACTGGTGGCACCCGTTCACGAGTATGACGCATGAACCAGCCATCGTTTCGCTCAACCACATTTTAGGGAACGCAACGACCCGACGCATGACGCCACCACCGCAAAGACATTTGAGTGAGCATGACATACTCAAGCTACAAATTAACAAATTTTAACAAAAATAACATTATATTAATTAAATGTGCTGCAAACCACAAATATTTTTGGTCTTATGAAAGATATCATTTACAGCAATTCAGTCTTAATATCTATATAATCATTTGAACAATACTATGCGTTCCTAATCAAAAACATCATTTAGGAGAATTATAGGACAAAAAAAATTGTGTGTGCAGCTATCAGATTAAAAATAATATTAACTTTTCTCAGTTAGCTAAATCTTTAATTACAAATAAAAATAGTAGACAAGAGCAGACCAGTCCCCACAAGCAGCACTCGTTCACGAGTATGACGAATGAACCAGCCATCGTTTCACTCAACCATATTTTAGGGAATGTAACGACCCGACGCATAACGCCGCCACCCCAGAGACATTTAAGTGTGCATGACATACTCAAGCCACAAAATAAAAAGATTTGTACACATTTGTACTATTAAAGTAGCAGAAATAACAATAATATTATAAAAATCAAACAGCCGCAGACCACAAAATTGTTTGTTCTATGATAGATTCAATTTACAGCCATGCCGTCTTATCATTTATATAATCTTGCGTACAATAGTATGCTTTCTTAATCAATGTTTCTTTAAAAGCTACTTTAAATTTGTTTAAGGGCAAATCCAATATATCATGCGGAATTTTGTTGTAGTATTTCATACCTTGCCCCATAAAAGACTTCCGAATTTTTTGGAGTCTTAGAAATGGATTTAACAGTTTATTTTTATTTCGTGTGTTAAAGCTGTGACGTTCACAGCGCTTAGAATAATTATTTATATTTTTCCGCACAAACAAAATACAGTTAAAGATAAACTGCGAGGCAGTAGTTAAAATACCAATTTCCCGAAACAACTCTCTAAGGGATGATCTAGACCGTAGTTTATAAATAAAACGTATAGCTCGTTTCTGTAAAATGAAAATAGTCTCAATTTCAGCGGCAGATCCCCACAATAAAATACCGTAGGACATCAAACTGTGAAAATAGCTAAAATAAACAATTCTAGCAGTTTCGACATCCGTTATCTCACGAATTTTTCGAATCGCATATGCGGCAGAACTCAGTTTACCAGAAAGGCTTTCGATATGTGGGCCCCATTGAAGGTGTTTATCTAGTGTTACACCTAGAAATAAGGTTGAATCGACCATTTCCAACCTCTGACCATTCAATTCTATATTGGTTTCAACATCTCTTACATTGGGTAGTGAAAAATTAACACATTTTTTAGCATTCAACTGAAGATTATTAACAGTAAACCAGTGAAGCAACTCTAAAAGTGCACTATTTACATCGTCATAATTATTTTTATTTCTGTTAGTTTTAAAAATTATTGATGTGTCATCTGCAAATAACACCATTTCACACTTTCTACTAATAAAGAAAGGAAGATCATTTATATACACCAGAAACAAAAATGGGCCTAAGATTGAGCCTTGAGGAACGCCCATCTGTATACACGAACCAGATGATTTAGCGCCATTAATATCTACTTTTTGAAATCTAGATGTAAGATATGAAACTATCAACTTCTGAGCCAAATCACACACGCCATAGAAATTAAGCTTAAGAATAAGGGTACCGTGGTCAACGCAGTCAAAAGCCTTCGATAAGTCACAAAACACTCCTATGGCGTTTTGCATTTTTGCATTCTCCCAGGCATCATTAATATGCTGTAGTAACGCAGCACCAGCATCAGCTGTAGAACGACCCTTCATGAAACCATATTGTTGACTGTGCAAAAGTTCATTTACATAAAAGTATGCAGATAACTGATCTAAGATAATTTTTTCAAAAACTTTACTTAAAGTTGGTAAATTTGAAATTGGTCTATAGTTACTTTTATCCTTCTTTGAGCCAGTCTTAAACAGAGGTATGACTTTACTAAGTTTCATAAGATCGGGGAAAGTCCCTTCATCGACGCACTTGTTAAATAATTCTGCTAGATAAGGAGCAATAGAATCCAAAATAGTCTTAATAACTTTAACAGACATATCCCACAGATCGCCAGTATTCTTTAACTTAATAGATCCAAAAGTTTTAATTATGTCTAATTGATGAATATGATGGAACTTAAATGTGGAACTATAATTAGGCAAGGATTTCTCAAGCACAGCTAAGGCAGTGGACGGTGAAGATTTCAGCTCAAAAGTGGTCAGTGCAGGAATTTTAGCAAAGTATTCATCAAATATGTTTGCAATTGCTGTATTATCATTAACGACTACCTGATCCTCCTTAAGAGCGTAGTTATTATCACGTGGTTTACACTTTCCTGATTCGCGACTTATAGCGTTCCAAGTTGCTTTAATTTTGTTACTGGATGTCAATATCTTATTTTTTGTGAACAAGGATTTGGCCATTACACACACCCTTTTAAATACTTTTGAATAATTTTTGACATGTTCTAAGAAACTTGGGAATTGATTATATTTTTTTAAATTATATAATTCGTAAAGTCTATTTCTACTCTTATATATTCCCTGAGTTGCCCACTCACAAAACTGAAGTTTTTTTGTAGGTTTAATAGATTTAGGTGTAAATATTTTGTTAAAATCTGTTTGAATTACATTAAATAAATTTTCATACATTATATTAGGATTCTTATGCACAATTTTACGCGTAGCAAGATTTTTACTAACATTATCTTTGAAGCATTCTAACCGTTTACCTGTCACAGGTCTGTATTGAAAAGATTTTGGTTCATGTACCTCATCAATGTAATTTACTTGTAATCCACAATGGTCAGAAGTCAGACAACTAAATACTGATTTATCTACCGGTATGCACTCCGAAAAAATATTGTCCAAACATGTAGCTGAGTGTGTGGTAATTCTAGTTGGTTCAGAAAATTGGTTAACCAAATTAAAGCATTTAAACAAAGAAACCAGCCGAGTGGTCAATGATGAACTTTCAAGAATGTTCACATTGAAATCCCCACATACAATAATATGTTTGTTTTTTATTTTTAATTTCTTTAATACCTCTTCCATAACCGTTTCAAAAGTTGCACTATTTCCTAAAGGAGGTCGGTATACGCATACAACAACAAATTTGTCTAATTCCACACAGGAGAGCTCTATTACACGTTCTACGGAAAGGCTAACAATATCTTTTCGATCTTTACATCTAAGGCTGTCTTTTACAAAAATTAAAGAACCACCGTGAATTGCTGATACTCTAACATAAGAACTTATCAAATCATAATTACTTAGAACCAAAGATGTATCATTTTTCTTTAGCCAGTGCTCAGTTATACAAATAATATCAATATTCCTGCTTTTAATAAATAATTCTAATTCTAGAACCTTGCCAGCCAAGCCCTGAATATTTTGATGCACAATCTTAAGTTCAAAGGGCTTGGCCTTTGTCTTGTGTCTCAGTTTAAACTGGATAATGTCAAGGCATTATTTGTAAAGGAAATATTAGTAGGACTACTAACTTGTACAAAATTAATTTTGGATTGTGTTATAGATTTTATAACAGAATCCTGAATATTAAATGCTAACAAAGAAGCAATTCGTACCTTAAATCTATAATTTAGATACATTGTATCAGAAGTCAACTTAAAAAACTTTATAAATTTATTTATATCAAAAAATAATACATCACTATGACGACATGTCAAGTTATATAATAATAAATTCAAATCAGCAATTCGCTGATTTTGTTCCCGCGTCAAATTTGTTGCATAGGGGAATGCACTAATAATAAATTTACATTTTGTGTCCGCTTGTAGCTGAGTCAAGATATCAATACTATTTACAATGTCCCTTTTTTTCACCGAGAGACTGTCACCAAATAACAATACTATTTCTGAACATTCACATACGTCCTTCTTTTTTATATTACAGACGATATTATACATATTCTGTCCAGGAGAACAATAATTAATGACATTTTTATTAAACCTATTTATTAGTATAGAACCTATGCCTTGCCCGAGTTTGTCTGAGAAAATAATAGTTTTCTTGTCTATTGGCTTGTTACAAAATGAGCCAGGCAATAGTACAGGAGAGGTCAATGTATGACAGGAGACAACATTAAGAGAGGGTTCCCGGGCCTCTTCCAATCATATATTTGAATTTTTATTTAATATTGAATCATATCTTTCTGCATTATAGTTAGCTAGTTCAATCAATTCATTTGCAGATAATATATGTTCTTTAATTTGGTTCTGTGCCTGTTGGTATTTCTCATTCATACATTTCAGTGATTGGTGTAATTTTTCTAATTCCACTTGAAGCTTTTCAGTATCCCTGTCATACATTTTCCTACTCTGTTTAAGCTTAGAATCATAAACTTCTAATGAGTCAATTAAATCCCTACGCTGCTTTCTAAGTGCTATATTCTTTAAAAAACATTTGTTTTTTTGTACCTTCTTTTCTGTGTTCCTTATTAATTTCCTAATTTTAATGTACTTTTTCAGTTTCTTATTACTTAAGCTATCGGTTCTAGTTAAAAGGGGACCTTCATTGGGGTAACCACCTGGGGAAGAGATGAGTTCCTCATATAAACTATTTGTGTCCGTGGTTACCTTAATTTGATTTATTGTAGACATTAATTTATTTGCATCCCTCAATTCCATTTCCAAGTAGTTAATCCTGTCTAGGGCCTTCTCGTGGGTTGCATTACACTCATCAAGATTCTCAACTGTATTTTGAAGTTCATTGCGGTGATCTATCACCTCCTGGTATTGCCGGTGTAATGCTGTTAGATCACTCTTTAATAGAGCATTTTTCTCCAGAATATTTCTTATTTCTACTTCACTGTCATCTCTCTCAGCTAAGAGTTGATTGCTAAGGTTTTTGCATTCCTTTAGCTCCAGAAGTGCTTGCTGCAGTTTTGCTTCTACACTCATCTTTCTGGTGGTCGTCATATTTGCTATAGAGAGTTCTGAAAGAATAGAACAAATGTTTAACTATGAAGTCAAAACTTTCAAAAAAATAAGTCTTATACTTTAAAACTGTGTTCCTTTATTTACTCAAAGATGTGCTGATAAACTAATATTTCTG
Organism: Musotima nitidalis; assembly: GCA_949126915.1. Classification (NCBI taxonomy): domain Eukaryota; kingdom Metazoa; phylum Arthropoda; class Insecta; order Lepidoptera; family Crambidae; genus Musotima; species Musotima nitidalis. The sequence goes on from OX421440.1 coordinate 7,388,811, forward strand.
ACAGTAAATAACTTTATTTAAAATGTTTGTTATTAACTAATACCGTTGTTATATTAATTATATTAACAATGTATTTTGGGTTTGATTATGGGTAATCTTAGATTAGAAACAAACACTTCCACAAAGAGGCAAACTGGTGATATTAAAACTGTTAAAATTAAATCAACTAGACCAATCACTTGGCACTCCCTATTGTAAAATAGTAAATCTCTCTCAATATGTGAAATAATAATTATGCCCACTTGCTTAAACTTTGAACAACAGACACAAGGTTGCACTATGTAACAATATAAATAAACATTGAATTATTCTTATGTAAATTGATACTTATTACTTCACTAAATTAAGTGACTTTGTAATTAAGAAGGTAGTTCAACAATATAAAAAAATAAGCAAATAATGTATATATTAGTTATTACAAAACTAAGTTGCTAAATTTATCACTGATATCCCCAAATGCTCGCTTTTTCCCTATCAAAGCATTTAAATATAATAACAAAAATGCTTAGGTCTGTTTGTGTGATTATTTTTTTGTTTTGGAAAGAGGTTTTTTTATTTAATTAAGCAAGCACTTTGGCATACAAAAGTGATAGCAGAAGGGAATTTTGTGGTTTTAAAATATAACACTAGGTACTCCCCGGGTTTTATCGTAGTAGATCACAGCAATTGATCGATATATCCAATCTCGAACAATTCAAATTCCTCTTGTCGTTGCAGGTAAGTTCAATTGACTTTTGGGTCACTATTAGCACAAAACACAATGTATTTGACTAAAACTATAAAATTGGGCACTTTCTTAAAGAACTACTTAAAATAATAAGTATAATAAGAATTATAATTAATTAATTAAATTTAAAACTTCTGAACGGGCTACTTTGGGTGGACGCTGATAGTGTAAGATTTTAGTCAACAAGCCATAGAATCAAGATCTGTCAAGAGTTGGTCGAAATTGAGCAGTTACTACATATGTCATTCCATACAATGAAAATGGAAAATATTTAATTCCAGCCAAACTATCAGTATCTGAAAAAAATTTTCAAGACATTTATTGATCAGACTAAAGTGTCCTATAAAAAAATGCAATTAATATAAATATCGCTAAGTCCCTCATATAGCAGTTTCGACCCACTGTGCGCCATTTCGGTAGTCAATCAAATACATTTAGGACGGGAAAGTGAAGCATCATGTCTGCAGTTTTGTTTTACTTTCTAAAATTTGTGATATTTCGAACATTAGTGTGTAATAATGGTGGATTATTAACCGTTAAGTGTTTGTGAACGTCCATGAGTGCTGGTAAATAAAACAAGACAGTGCAACATCACTTTTCAAATTTGCTCAAGAAGTTCATGTGAGATCTCAGCATAGTCCCACATCCTTACTGAGGACACAACGGGTTAAGGGGGAGGGCATCTGATTTACCATTAATCATCTTTATCAACACTCATTCTCATTTACTATAATTTATATGTTACTAATATTATTATATCTATTAATTGACATTGGCTAAATATGCAAACCAGCAATAGCCTCGTTACCTATTGCGTGAGACCAATAGTATGATTGGCGAGATGTGGGCGAGTCATATGCCTCTGCCTACCCGTTCGGAGAAACAGGCGTGATTGTATTGGATGTATGTATTAATTAATCGCACACATTGACCCTTAACTGATTTGTTTATCTTTTAGAGCCTAGTGGCAGGTACAAATAATTTATGCTTAGCCCTTGTGTTTAGGTTGTGTAAACAGTTTTTCTTACTAAATTGATCAGTATTTTTATGTACATACCTACTAGATTTTCATAAACAAATTGACCCGCCACTGTCGAAATACCAAATTCTTTAAACTTTTCCCTTAGTGAATTTCCATACGGGAGATTATAAATTGCTCGAATCGAATGCTGCAGCACAAAGATAGTTTGATAATCTGCGACACAACCCCACAGAAGAATACCAGACGACATAACACTATGGAAATAGCTATGATAAACTAGCCTAGCTGTTACAGCGTTTGTTAATTGGCGAATTTTCTTTACCGCAGATGCTGCAGAGCTGAGTCTACTCGACAATTCACCAATATGTGGGCCCCACTGTAGCTTAGAGTCTAAAGTAATACCTTAAAACTTGGTAGTATTCCACAAGGGTCAACTCATCCTTTACCAGTTTACCAGTTTTACCAGTAGCGTTTGCCAAATTTAATATATTTCGTTTTAGCCCCATTTAATAACCAATTGTTGACGTCAAACCAGTGCCCACCTTTAAGATCGCATTTTTTACATCGTCTAAATTCTGATTTCGTTATAACTAAAACAATAATGATGTATCATTAGCAAATAGTACCATCTCGTGGTTTTCTTTTACAAAATATGGCAAATCATTAATTTAAATCAAACACAAAAACGGACCGTGAATCGAGCCCTGCGGAACCCTCATTTTAACAACAGAACCCTAAGATCGCTTTCCATTAACCTCAGTACGGAACCCAGATTGTTTAAGTGGCAAAATATTGTTGGCCACAAAATAATTAATAGATTATTACACTAAATAATTAGTTAACTGTTTACGCACTACTTTTTCTACAATTATAGACATGAAAGGAAGTAAACTTATGTTCCTAAGATCTTTAAAGCCTGATCGATTATTATTCTTAGGAATAGGTCTCATTATGGTTTTTTTTTCATACGACTGGAAAAATTCTAATAATAAAGACTTATTTACAATAGTAGTTATTATATCTCAGGTTCGATGCAAATTGAATATGATCATATCTCGATTGATTCCATCAGCACCTTTTGCATTGGCCGTAATATCTAATAATATCTTAGCTATAGTAGTTTCATCGACTGGTTTTAAGGTATAAATAGAAGAATCATAACGATTTTGTTGAAAATATGTTTGATCTGCAATAGGAACATCAGCATTTCCACGGACTTCGATATAAAAGTTATTTGTTCAATTTGGATCTAATAGGGAAGGAGGCACATAAATGTTATAAACAATTATTTTTAAAATCTGCTACATTTGTCTTGTATTTAATCATAATTTCATTGGGTTTATTTTAAGTTGATGAGAAGGTAGCGTGCGTTGCCGCTAACTGACGTGTTTACGTTGCGTTCGTGACTAATCCGTTCAAATAGTGCAAATTCTATGTCTTTAAAGTTAAATTTTACACTAAATGATAGATAAAAATAAAACTTATCGAGGGGTGTTTTTGAAGTGTAGAAACGATTCATAGTTCAAGCATAATCTTGAAATTTAGTTGGCAGTGCTATGATTTTGCTTACACTTCATGAAGAAAGTGCTTAGTTTGGTCTCAATCACCGGTCATTCATCCGTTCTCAAATGTCATTGCTTAAATAACTAATCCAATCTATAATTTCAACAATGAACATATATGCACAACAGCCGTAAAGCTAACTTGGCTGAACGTACTTTTTGTTTTTATTGGTACCTCAAGGAATAAAACGGAATTATGTCGAATAAAAATCAGTGTTCTGGGTGCTTTCAACCAATAATGGATAGACGTTATCTATGCTGTAGTGTTTGTCATCTAAAATATGATTTACTATGTGCTAACGTATCTAAGCAGCGGTTCTATAACCTCTTTACTGCAGACCACAGAGCTACTTGGAAATGCGCAATGTATTTATGTAAAAAAACAAAAATAGATAACACCAATTCTCCAGTAAGATTGTCTACTGATGGAGGTAACCTTCGACGCGGAGTACAAACTTTTGCCAGCCCACCAGATCAAAACATAGACGTCTCAGGTCTTCACTATCCAACACCACCATAAATAGCTCAAATATTGATACTGCTTCACATAAGACATCCTTAAGTGCTCTTGAACTGCGAATTTTCAGAGGACTAGACATCTTATGGCGGCTCTCAATTACTCCATGAACAAATTTAACTTTAGGATGGATGCCTGTGAAATACGTGTGAGCAAACTCGATGAGCGAATATTAGCCATACAGCGTGAAGCTGAGAATAAACTTGTAGGCGCTGACTCTTCACTGCTTGCCACTGTTGAGCAGTTGAGGGCAGACAATGACCTTCTATACACATGGACTAATCACGTCATACAATGGCAAAGCAATAATAAGGCACAGGTCTCTAATTTCACCATATTATGCTTCGACTGATCTTTTCATACATTGCGCTAAATGAGCAGCAATAAGCTACATAAGGTGAATTTAGAAGCGGATTCGAACAATAATAGCAGTGGAGTGGCGTTGGCTGTTAATTTTTGTTTTTTATTTACGAGAGATAGATTTTTATACTTTTGCGAATATCGTAATTTCAGCCCGAAATAGTCCACAGGAAGACTAGGAGTGGCCATACTGTGTTCCGGTACCACACGGTTTCCGAATGTGCCTATTATTATTATAGAATACCGAATTATAGATGTTTTTAAGGCAAACGAGCAAGTGGGTCACTTGAGGGCAAGTGAGCACTATTGCCCATAGACACCTGCAATACCATAGGAAGTGCCGATGCGTGACCAACCTAGAGGGTTAAGATAGAATGCCTCTTATGCCAGTTTTTTATCTTAGTAATAAATATTATGAAGATAGCTAATGTAGGATCACTTGTAATTAGTAAAAATTATTTTAGGGGGATATTTTAAGGGGTATTGGCATCACCCATAAATATGAACAAATTTTTATTACTAGAAAATCGCAAAAATATCAGCTATTAACGTTTTTATCTATACATCCAAAAACTACTGTTCGCTGAATACATATAAGCTTTGTGTATATAAGAAAAACCAACCCTTTTAAAACAAAAATGGACTTTAAAGTAGTAATAGTAATCGGTAAAACTGGTATCAAAAATCGAAAATAATTAAACATGTTTTGGAGCTTTAAACATCGATTCGTATTTTATACATATTTTTATATTAATTTATTTTATATGAATTTTATACGCGTAAATCGTTTAGGGGTGTAATATAAATCAGATTCTTGATTTCCTTGGAAATGACGCTTCATTTATGTGGTTTGTAAAATTCTTCGGACCTTTCTCTTGCTACTATCTTACGCCATTTCTCCCTCAAAATCTCGTGAACAGGAAAGCTAAAAAAAAAGCATCAGCAAGACAGGAAGTATGTTGGTATGTATTAACAGATAAATACAGGATTTATATGTATTAACAGATGAAAGCAATGTGGCAAAAAATAAAGGTCTATAGCGATTCTATTGATTTCTTTTCTGACTCTGTTCTTGTGGCGTCCTTACACCTATCTCTTTCTGACGCGCGAGAGTGAAAAGAATGGAAATACTTGTCAATAATTTATGATAATTATTGAAAATTAAATGGTTTTACAACATTATTTACACATTTTCGTGTGTTATCTTTCAGAAATAAAATTAACTTACCGGTGGTAGGTCACACTATCTTTTTTTTGAATCGTTAACGTATTATTTGGGCACTTTTTTATGACTTACTTCGGCATCCTTCTGACTTAGCTGTCAAAACACGACTAAAGCAAAAGTGTGCTTATATCGCGTTTAAGCACACTTTTGCCGTGCCGTTTACAGCGCGCTGATGCGATGTCCATGTGTATAGAAGGTCATTGAGGGCAGAGCTAAATGAGCAGGATCAAGAGTTGCTACAAAATGATATTAAGAGGCTAAAAGGAAAATTGATCGATACTATACTTCTATGATAGCTTGAGGTGCGAAGCTTTAAAGGCTTGACGGCACCAAATGGGCAATAATGTTTGGTCAACGGATAATTCAGCTATTCCACGCACTTAAGGTACCACAGCTAGGTGACCAGCCAACGAGACATCAGGACGGCCGGTCACTCTTATATTAAGTTCCATTTTTTCTAAAATTTGATGGTACCAATTGACTACTTTTAGGAACCAAAAAGAAGCAATTGGGCAGCAATTATTGGTCATAATTTCAACGATAAATACGTCTAGTGAGCGGCCATTCTGACGCTGACAAAATTTTGTTGTGTTGTTCAAAATTTTTCCAAAGGTCTTTTTGTTTAACTGTTTTTAGTATATTGCGGTGCCATTGTCAAGGATTTTTATGTGTAATGTTTTTTGTACCTGTTTATTCCTTACAAGAGTTTTTATATCATAGGATGTGCGTGTGCTGTATTATTATAGAACGACTCAACTCTGTGTTAAATGTTTATTATACCGTGGTGCATTATGAAAGACATTTATAGATTATTAGTTTCCAGTTATTTGAGTGCATGAGATACAAAACTTAACATGATTAAATGAAAAACAAATGAACTTAAAATAATTGAACAAGTTTGATAATTCGTAAACAATAAAACTATAATAACATAAACTTTAGCTTAGTTATTACTGACTGAGATGGAACCAAAAACCTTGGTTAAATCTAACTCCGAGCGTGGGCTATGCCGTTTCATGCCGCTCTCTTGTCGTACAAAGATGTTACTACCACGCGTCCAAACGTATCACCAGCCCAGGCGGTTAGCCAGTTCCCTTCCCGCGCCTTCTTAAAGAGCTGTCGTTTATGGCGCGTGAAACGTTCGATCATATAAAAATGGCGAGATGAATCGGCTGCAGCCGAACTCTTCAATTGAAATACTTTCAGTATTTATGCTAGGTTTAAGGCCCTCTGTCTCGCCTTCCCAAATCCATTTTGGGTTGCGCTGTATAGACCATCAGACGCAAGCAGCATTCACACACATGGAATTTAGCCGGTCGGCCCCTTATGGGTCATCCCGGCATAACCTACTCGCCGGCGAGAGGTATCTGGGAGTCAGCCGGCTTGCTTGGGCCACCGCCACGGCTGAACGAAGTTAGCTAGCGTGAAGTAAGTATACGCTTCTTTCAACATCAAAGATGCGCGTACTTTACTCCGGAAGCGCACGCCCGAACGATGCGCCGTGCATGAGGGGATAGCAGATTCTCCGCGTATAAAAAAAGGCGGCAGCCGTTGTCGCCGTCTAGGGGCCGATATTTTCAGCGCTGAGACGGCGGCAGGCTGCGTGTATTAGCTCATCTCCCTCGGCGCGCCCACGCGGTGAGCACTAACTACGTACCGCTCGTCCAGTGACACCCTGAACTTGTTAACAACGCAGAGAATGGCATAATTGGTGTTCTCATAGCTCGTTTCTCGAAATCCTAGCAATTTCTAGTCGCTGTTTTTAATTCCATTTTTAAATCTAGTATAATTTTCTAAATCACTGGCTTCATCTGTTTTTTGAGAATTTTCAAGAATTTCAACTCGGTATTCCAGTGAAGCTATGCGAGAATTTTGTGCGATAATGGTGGTTTGCAAAGCCGATGTGGTAGACTGGACTTACTTCCTCTCCCATAGCCTTCATTTCTTCCCAAACTAGTTCAAAATCGGTTAACTCACCAATAGGGACAAGGTTTAGTAGATAGGTTTCCATAATAACTGGTTTTTCAGAGTTATTTTTGGGCTGACCTTTCGTAGAAAACTTTTCCGTTGAGTGACATTTGACGGTTCAGGCGATTGAGATAGAAGCAAGATATGACCATCTGTAGTATTAGTTGTTTTAGTAGATAAGCAAGCAAAACATTTCCAGCAATCGCGATGTTTTTTCTCATTTTTGTTAAATGTATAAAATCGCTGCGTACTCATGTTAGTATACATATTACATATGCATATTCCGGGCAATATAATTTTTACATGCAGAACAATGAAGCATGTTTTAATTTTTGGGAATAATATTCTAGCATTAATTATATTTTATAGGTTCAGATGGAGAACTGTGAATAATGCTAATTATATCTATCTAATGCTAGGCATTGCTAAATTTAGTGTACAACGTCCTCTCACGTAAAAGTACTGAACTAATACAACAGAAAAAAATTAAGTAGATATGTAATTAGACGAGCAGCTATTACAGTAGTCGGACAAAAATCCAATAGATGTCGCCACGAGCAAATCAATGAAACAGTTTTGTTTTATGATTATAATAATTTATGTAAATAACACAGCTAAAACTATTACACAAATCTTTGACAATCATGGCACGTAATTAATGGTAGGTAGATGAAGACGAACAAAACAACAGACGAAGAAACAGCTAGATTAGTTTATTTTAGCTATTTTCATAGCATTATGTCATATGGTATGTTATTGTGGGGATCTGCTGCGGACATACATAATATATTTGTACTACAAAAGCGCGCCATAAGAGCTATCTATAATCTTAAGTCCAGAGATTCTCTTAGAGAGATGTTTAAAAGAATTAACATATTAACGGTTGCATCTCAGTATATATTTGATAATATAATGTATGTTCGCAAAAACATTAATACATTTGATAAAAATTCAAAAAAACATAATTTTAATACTAGGAATAGAAATAAGCTCTCTCTGCCAAATTGTCGACTTCACAAAACTAAAAATTCATTTTTGGGTCATAGTATCAGATTTTTTAATAAAATTCCGCAGGAAATAATTGATCTACCATTGGCAACTTTTAAAACTGTAGTTAAAAAGCAGTTTCTTCAAAAGGGGTATTATGCTGTTAATGATTACTTATCGGATAAACAAGCTTGGGCTTAACATTTTCAACTTGTATGTGTATATTAGAATAAAAAGTCAACCAGTTCATTGTCGTGACCATCCCTTATTGTACAGGCTCAGCTCAGTTTCACAATACATACTTACTTGACTGTGATGGAAGGTTCCCTTAGTGCTACTTTATTGGTTACAGTTTCGGGGGACCCTTTCAGTATCATCAAATTTACACTGTGTGTGTCATGTAACAAAAATAATTTAAAAGAGCATATAAGTTAGCCTGTAAGTTTCTTGTCAGTTCTTCTCACAGAGCGGAGGCTCGGAACTGGCACTTAGATTCACTTACACCTAATTTTTATTTATTTGCATGTAAGTGAATCTAAGCTTCGTGATTTCAGGGTTGATATAAATTTTTTTTTCATGTATATTTTGTTTTGACGTTTTCAAGTGCTATGTAATAGTTTATGAAATAAAGAACTTTTTACTTTACTTTTACTTTTACTTACTCACTTTCCAATCATCACTTTTCACAATACACAAAGCTATGTCGCACTTGATATTCTTATATAATTTTAATTCCAATCTAATTTCAATTTATATGACACTATTAAGCCATAACGGTCAGACGGTAGGCAACTTAATATATTCTTTTAAGAGATAGATCACATTCTGAAAATACATGTCTAGAAATGTTGCACTATGGGTTGTTACTCTAGTTGGATCTAAGAACTGATTTATTTTTAAATTAAAGCATTGAAATAATGATATTAAGCAAATGCTTTTCACTATAGTTTCAAGGAGGTATACATAAAAGTGTCCACAAAATACAATGTGTTTGTTTTTGAATTTTAATACATCTTCCATGTCAGATTTCAAGATAGAAAAATTAACAGATGGTGGCCGGTGCACGCATACAATTACAAATTTATTCAATTCAACACAGTCATGACAATTCATTATTACGCTCTATAGAAAGACTTACAATATCTAATCGATCGACAAATCGACAAATATCATGGACCCTCCATGAATGGCAGTTTTTCGTACAAAGAAACTTATTAATTATTTTATTATTTTTATTGCTGAATGTTTTCCGAGATTACTTTTATTAAAATCAGGTTGAAAAATATTATGCTTCTTACTTTGTCCGAAAAGGCACGTCTGGCAGCTCATAGAGGTGTGTTGGTACCACCTAGTATGGAAGCCAATGCTGGTTATGGCAGAAGAAACATGAATGTAAGATTAATGCAATAGAGATGAGAGCTCTCAGAAGTATTGTAGATGTGAAATTGAGTGATAGGATTAGGAATAAAGTGATAAGAGTCGAAGCTGGTGTAAAAGATGATATAGTGACAAGAATTGAGAAAGGATGCTTAGAGATATAGAGATCGTTTGGTCATGTTGAGAGGATGAATCAAAGTAGAGTTGAATAAAGAGAGTGATTTATGATGGATAAGTAATTGGAAGTGTTGGAAGGGGAAGACCATGTAAGACCTTCCTTGAACAAATTTTAAAAAAATTGGAGAACAGAATGCATTTACTGTGCACTGTACTGCATGCACTGTCTCCCGGCCAAAGGGGGACCGAGAGAGTTGTGTGGGACTCCCCCCCGGCAGACACGACCGTCAGCAGTAATACCCACTAAAAATCTTCCTTCGACGCCCGCCGCTTGTTGAGAAAGAGGCGGGGGCCCAGTACCTGAGTTGCAGCTCTGACACCCCGCCCGCGGCCATCGTAACCGGGAGGACCTCCTCAGAGAGGCGCAGTGGACTCGCCCCTTCTACCTCCTTGTGCGACCATAGCGTGTTTGCCGACTTCTCGGAGGGTCTATGGTTAGACAGCCCCCTGCACCCGCTGCGTAAGACACTTCTGGCGCTGCTTGACGGGCCTTCCTGGCCCGCCCGCTGCGCCCTCCACAGGTCCCTCTTAGTTTCCCCCCCGGTAGTCAGTACTAAGGGCTCCCAGAGACCTTTTCCCTAGCGCCCTCTGCGCCTTACCGGAAGGTACTTAGCCCCCCCCCCCCACGACAAGGTGGAGACCAGTCGAGCGGGGGGGGGGTGTATAGGGATCCTACCAAGACCTAAGGAGCTCAAGCCAACCTCACCTGCAAGTGGTGCACCTGCGGACAAGGCTCTGGCGAGTAAAACAGTGCCCGGTAAACGGCAATAGGGTCGTTACCTATTACGTGGGACCGACTATATAATTGGCGACGTGTAGGTGTATAATATGCCTCTGCCTGCCCCTTCGGGGAAACAGGCGTGAATATATGTATCTATATTTTTAAAATAAAAGTAAGACAGCATTTTATTTTTACATGTATGTTTTGTTGGTTGCCTATGAATAAATAAATACATTTGAAATTCAAACAGCTGTTTTCGTGTAGCGGATCATGAACTGGCACACAGCACTTAAACGAGATTAACTTCCAATCAACAAACAAGTAGGTTTTAGTGGTTATAAATCGTTATAATAATCATAATTTAGAGCACAATTACTAAAGAAAATAGCACAAATTTAATTATTTTGTTTTGCGTACTAAGTATACGTGAATTCGGCTTTGACGTCATCAAACAAAACTGTTTCGAAAGAAATAACGGTATAGAAAGGTAGATAGGTATTAAAGGTAGGACCTAAAACCGAACCCCGTGGAACTCCCATAAGCAATAGCGCGCAAAAATATGCTTCATTAGGGCTACACCAGCATCTGCAGTGGATTTACTAGTGAAACCACATTATAAACCAGAAAAAAGGAATTCAGAGAGAAATGACAGAGCGATTGAGTAATTATAACTTTTTCAAATATTTTACTAACAGTTGGGACTATTTTACTGATATCGGTCTATAGTTTCTTGCTGGTTCTTTTTACAGAGCTCAGAACTCAGAACTCGGAACTGGCACTTACACTCATGTTTCGATTGTTTTTATTTTAATATTTAATTTGACGTTTTCAAGAACTATGTAATAGATTATGAAAAAAAAAAAGTTTTAAATTTAGAACATACGCGCGTTGACGGTTTGTTGTTGTTTCGGTTATAACTATATGGTGTATTCGATAAGTCATGTTAAAGACCATATTAGGTAACTAAAGATCAGCAGGACGCCCGCCATCTGGGGGCCTACCGCCGAACACATGGCACTCGATACAAGATGGCGTTCTCCATTTAGACACAAATTTTGAAGGATTGACGTAATATTCAAAAGTCTCTATCTGTGCTTTGTTTAAATTATATTACAAATTATTTATATTGAGGTAAAAATGTGTCATCGAAACGCAAATAATAATAATTTAATTAATTAGCCACTTCAGTAGTCTGCCAAGGTCATGTCTATCTATGACTTTCGGTAGATTCCCCGGTACGGATTGATGAATTTTCATCTAGATGAAATAGCTGAAATTCATCGAATTCGGCGGTAGGACCCCTGCCTCCGCCAACCTGCACTGCGTCCGTGTAGAATATGATAGATAGATAGATAGATATACTCTTTATTGGCCAAGAAACTTTAAAACTACAGATTACAATATTAAGAGAAAAATTAAATTTAAAGCCAATCTAGGCGGTCTTATCGCTAAAAGCTAACTCTTCCAGACAACCCGACGCAAAGGAGAGAACCGGATAGCAGTAGGCAGAGCACATTAACTTTAAAAATAATAAACACAAAAACTATTTGTTAAATATGAATAAAATACACAAATACATAATATATATATCTATATACATATATTATTTAAAAAACTGATACAAACAACTAATCAGATATATTCAAAAAGTAAGACTTCACCCGCTCCTTAAAAGAGTTTAATGTCCAGCCTGTCTAATGGAAACAGGTAAGGAATTCCAGAGACGGATAGCCTGAAGGGTAAAGGACTCATGATATTTTTGGACACATGTGCAGGGACATTAAGGCATAGGTTATCAGAAGAACGCAGATTACAGGAATGAGTAGAGGATACATATGTAAAACGAGATTTAATATATGAAGGAGTGCACGGATGGAAAAGAACGGTACAACATGGAAAGGATATGAAGGTGTCTACGCCTATGACCTAAATCCTTCGCCCCCTGAATCCTGAGAGGAAGCCTATGCTCTCTTGATCCCTATTATTACTATTGGACTTCTTGGAGGGAAAGTACATACTCATTTCTGCAGTTTTAATGTGTAATAACGGTGGATTATTAACCATTAAGTGTTTGTGAACGAACATGTATGTTGGTAAATGATACAAAACAGTGCAACATCGATTTTCAAATTCACTCAAGTAGTCCATGTGAGATCTTACACAGTCCCATATCTATACTGAGTACTCAAGAGGTCAAGGGGGAGAGCATCTTATTTGCGTTTTATTATCTTTATCTCCACTCATTCTCATTAACGATAAGTTAGTTATATATTATTAATATTAAGCTATTATTAATAAAGAAAAAAAGCAAACTCCTTCTGCTCTTGTTACAGGATGATAAAACCATCAAACGATAGTGTCTCACCTTGAGTAACCCTTTCAAGAAATCCCGCAACTTGATCCTTCTACCCTTTTCCTTTTTCATCGGTAATTGCCTTCCGGCCTAAGAGAAAAGAAGAGGGGTATGGGACTCACCAGCGGCTGACTCGACCCGACAGTAACACCCAATTAAAAAACTTCCGACGATGCCCGCCGCACGTTGCGTTAAGGGGCGGAGGGCCAGAACCTGTGTTGCAGCGTCTGACACCACCCGGTGCGCCCTCCACAGGTCCTTATTAGTTTCTTCCCCGATAGTCAGTACTAAGGACACCTAGAATCGCCGGTCACTGAGTGCCATTTCCCCAGCGGCTCCTTAGTCCTACTGGGAGATACTCAGCTCTGCTACCACGTCCAGGTGGAGAGCTGTCGTGGGGTTCCAACCCTGCTCCTTATTTGGATTGATGCAGCATGTCTTTTTATTATATTTATCTTGGTTTATCTTTAACTACGCGTTTACTATATCTTTAAGATCGTAGCAAGCGGAAGGATGTGGCCTCTGCCTACCCCTACGGGAAAGAGGCGTGTCATTTTGTATGTATGTAATCTTTAACTACTCATCCAAAGAATCAGTCATTATCATATCAGCCATTTGAAGTCCACTGCTGAACAAAGGCCTCCCCAAAAAAACCTTCTACGTGACTAGACTGCCTTCGTCGAAAGAATCAGTAGATTCATAAAATACCAAAGAAGATAATGTGATAAGAGTAGGTGCTTACTTATAAAACAACAATGACACCAAATTCGCAATCTGCGTCATTAAAGAACACATATTGTTAATAACTGAACAGTTGTCTAAACATTGAGTTGGCAAAGAGTTTTAATTTGTGAAAAAATTATTTTATGTGACATAAGTAAGCAAACAATTCATCGATATATAAGCCGAATTTTAGGTGCCATCGATACAGTTGTCAATTTGAAGCCAATTGAAGACATCCGACACTATGAAGATCACCTTTTTACTCCTTTTGGCCTTGGTAAGTATTAATTCCGTGTGGTATCGCCTAGAATAGTCCCACCCCCACACATCTCATAGGGAGTCGTAAAAGTCGACCAAGAGAATTACTTGTCTGACGTTCGGCGTCTCGAATTTCATACATTTCGTTTTAGCCCCATTTGATAACAAATTGTTGGGACTTCTTGGCAATAAAGTGAAGCGTCATGTCTGTATTTTTTTTGTTTTTGATTTTTTTAAAAATGTGTTCAGCCGCTGAAAGTCACTTCAGCGTAATCCTACCGAATGATTGGCAGTAGGGTCATCCTGCGTACTGGCTTGAACTGCGAAAACTAACCCACTTGCCCAAACGAATATAATCTATTTGGGAAGCTAATGTTCAGCAGTAGACTATATGAGCTTGTGACGATGCCTTACAGTGCAATTTAATGTCACATTAACGATATTCATGTTTTATGTCAATTATATTAGAATAGCCTGCAAGAAACGGTTGTTTAATCTCAATCATTTTTATCTGCCATATAATCTTTGATAGAATAGTATCCCTTTGAAGATAGCTTCCGCTAAGTAAATTTAAATTTATTCAGGCTTAATTAGCAATACATAGCTGCTCGGGATTATGTTATAGAATCGCACTTAATGACCTTTAAATGATTTGTTTATCTTTTGGAGCCGCAGGTATAACTAATTTATGCTTATTCCTTGTATTTAGGTTATGTATATAGCTTTCCTTACTAAATTAATCTATATTCTTACGTCTATCTACTCGGTTTTCATAAAAAATTGACCCGCCACTGCCAAAATACTAATTAAGTACTTAAACTTTTTCCCTTGGTGAATGTCTACATGGTAGATTATAAATTGCTCAAATAGCCCTCTTCTGAAACACAAAAAGTTGTTTGAATATCTGCGGCACAACTCCACAGAAGAATACTAAAGATATTATACTATGGAAATAGCTATTATGAACAAGCCTAGCTGTTTCAACGTCTTTTAATTGGCGAATAATCTTTATCGCGAATGCTGCAGCGCTAAGTCTATTAGACTGGTCAGCAATATGTGGGACCCGCTGCAGCTTAGAGTCTAAAGTAACACCCAAATATTTGGTGTTATTTACATCTTCCTTTATTACTTTTTCCTTTATTTCTTGAAACTGGCGGGGAAAAATCTAACCTTGACGATTTTTTTGCCCCTTATTTTACGGCCACCTCCATACTGTTATTGTATTAACATTTTTATGTACTTTACAGGTCGGCGCTGCCTTCAGCTTTCCCAAACAAAGTGGTAATATTTATGAATCAAATTACATAATACATTTTTTAATTTAGTTTCTGAATTGCTGCTATGTTGCACAGTCAGCGTTTTATAGTTGGTAACATCTAAAGCGCCATAAAGATCGACACACGTCTCTTTTGTCAACAGCGTGTTCCGATAAATATGGCGCTTTTAGTGCTACCAACTATTTGACGTCGACTGTATATAATAGTTCCTAATGAAATAAATGCGTCGAGCGTGTTGTAGCTATATACTGGACGCACTTACGTATTATCGATTTAGTGTGGAATGAGGAACCACCTCTGTGAGATCTTACTGCTGGAAGTGAGCTTTGTTACTGCTATATACTTTTATATGTTAGCTTCAATAGATTGAGATTATGTACTCATGAATAAAACTAGAGTATTATCTTTTTCAGTTGCCCCAATAGTAAAGGGTGCAACAGACGGCATCAAAAAAGTCGGAGTCGAAAAAGCTGTCTCTAATGTGCCAAGCACAGGCACAACTCTTGGTGACAACGTTAATGGCGTGTTAGGCACAACTGTTTTCAAATTCTTGTTTTGCTTACATGACCGTCAATTAAAACTAACACATCCATTCATACGCATAGGCACGCTTTCAGCCGTATTCCCATAGGGGTAGGCAGAGGTCACATCCTTCCACTTGCTACGATCTTGGCACACACTCTTAGTTTCATTCAAGTTTTTTTTTATCAAATATTATTTTGTTATCCGTCTCATATACTCACATCTGTGTAGATTTCTGCCTAAATTAAACTTCTTTTATTTTATTATTATTTCTAGATATAGAAGATGATGACGACTTCGAGTGAGACTAAGTACACGATCGTAAGTACACGATTAAATCTTAGTTGTTCCAATTACTCAGTGTTGAATACTGGTTTTCACCGATGCCCTTTTGATGGTAAGTGGTCACCGCAGCCCATAACCGTTTGCAATACTCGTACCAGAGGCGTCACCGATCGTTTCAAAACTGTTTCTTTTTTAAAGCCTTATGCACTCTCTATAACCACCTGGGAATTCTTGCCAGGAGCTTACCCAAACTATTGGCCCCGCCCTAATTAATGTAGTTAAGCATTATTTTTTATCTAAATTAAGCAGAATTCTTTGAAATTTGCAATTTTTTAAGAAAGTAAGGTTATGTTCTACTACTGCCATCTAGCATCAATAAGCCAAACTTTGTAGCAATATAGATACAGGCGGGACCTGGAGCTATGACACGAAGGTTGATTAGCTAGGTAGGTCATCCTCGTTCTTGAGTTCGCGGCTTCGATTCCAATATTTGTGTGCATGCGTTTAAAAAACTTCGCTGGAGTGCAATTGCCTCAAGCCAAGTATGGGAATGCTTTTTATAAACATGCTCGACACTACTATATATTGAAGATCAACCCCATTCCTTATGCATGCGATGCGATAGAAAAGGGGCTGTTGGCATCATAACAAGTAGATCCTTAGATCACTCTCTATTATACAGCATTATATCTACAGATGAGATCTGATGATGGGCAGCCCCTATGCCCACAGCTTTAGTCCAGGACCAACGGGATAATGCCAAAATATTCTATAAAATACTCATCAGTATAATGGACTAGGTCATCACTGTCATTATCATCCTTTTGATCTCCGGATCTTCCTCCTCGAAAACATCCTCGGTGTTCAAGACCTGGTTCTAACTACACGACAAGACGTACTTCTATAATACTGAATTATTATTTTTTATTTTACAGAATGCCTAAAGCCTTCATCCCAGAACACAGTCAACAGACTTCATTCATACTTCAAACCTGCACTAACTTGACAACTGATCAAAAACAAAAATGTTACTTTACTCTCAAGCAATAAACAAATCATAATTAAATAACTGTGTTGTTATTTACTATAAGTTTTTTGGAGCCCAAGCCATCCACATCTACAAGTGGTACACCTAACGATTAACAGCAATAGGATAAGCCACCTATTACGTGGGGTCAATAATATAATAGACGATGTGTGGGCATGTAATATGCAACCACCTACGCCTCTAATTCTGGGAATAAAGACGGTTTCTCCTGCTTCCATTATTTTTGTTGCAACTTGGTTACTTTTTGCTGAGTTCCATCACAACCAAAAGTTCCAAAGTTGTGGTGGTCTTAAATTTCGGCGCAGAATAATCGAATGCTAAATTTCAAACAATATGACAAGGAAGTACGAGAATATTTAAAGAATTTAATAATTCTGTCGGGCAATTAGTGGCTTTTTGTTCATCGACCATTATATTTATTGAACTATAAACTTTGCTTTCCTTTTGTATATTCAGTCGATTTTGTTATTTTTATCAAATGCCTGGCCACTGCGAGTAGTTAAGTTGAATATTTCGCATAGCAAAGAATTCTCCCTATTTAATATATTTGTGACGTCACCGTAAACCGACGACGTAAGATGTGGTTAGGATTGCATTATACATCATAACTCAGGCGTTAGTATAAATTTTCCTTGGTGTAGTTGTGAATAGAGGTACCTTTACCAATCTTAATAATGCATCAGAAAATTGACGATCTTTCGGGTTATCTCTAGTTCTCACTCGCATGTTCAAAGTCAAGTGCACTCAAACTCACTTAACTTTTACTTTAACTTATATGGAGTAAAAGTTTCAGATTCTCGAGACAAAATATGGCGTTCGCGATCAGCTGTGAGACGTAATTCCCTCTCAGTAAAGGTTTCGGACTCACGGGATAGTACACGCCGTTCGCGATCAGCTGTGAGACGTAATTCCCTCTCAGTAAAGGTTTCAAACTCACGGGATAATAAACGCCGTTCGCGATCAGCTGTAAGTGTTAATGAGTGTGAATGAAGCTAAAAGTGTGTCGTAGCAAGTGGAAGGATGTGATTTCTGCCTACCCCTACGCGTAAGAAGCGTGGCATTATGTGTGTGCAGTATGATTCTTTAATTAAATAAAATACATTGATAACATATACAATTCAAACACAGACATTAAGGAAAATGGCTTGAAGGATTTTGAATTTTCATATTTATATTTGATCAAACTACCTTGAACGTTTATGGCGGAAATAAAGTGCGCCATGGGGGTAGCGCGTAACTATAGCAACGCCGCGACGCTACTCTCGCATCCATGCGCCCAATCAATGTCTGTCCCGTTCTTCTTTTGTCTACGATGTAGTTGCGCAGACATCTAATCATGCTCGTATAATTAAAAAAAAAGTTATTCTCTTCTTTTATTTTAAATTTTGTGACTGCAGAACATAGGTTTTTGTAGATTTGTCAAATAGTTTTACTACTAAGTACATATTCTTGTAACTGGCGGGGGAAAAAACTAACCTTGACGATTTTCTTGCCCATTCTTTTACGAACAAGCTCCAGCCCGCAGTGAATGGGCGCGCCAGTTTTTAAGTTTTGACATTCATAAGAGCTCTTTTGAGCCAAACTTGAATAAATAAATATAATTTTGAATCTTCTATATTTGTTCAATTAACAACCGATATGGCGTAAAGGCGAATATAACCGCACTCCGCTTCTGAGGTCGTGGGATTCCCACGCTGGACAAATCTTTGTGTGTATCTCAGATCAAGTAAAAAAAGGTAGATAGCGTATGGCCATTGCCAGCACTGAAGTCACAAAACTCAGAATCTTTATTTAAACACACATTACACACACACATGCGTAAACACTACTACTACTACACTTATAAACGTTACTAAAACACTTCACCAGTTATATTAGGTCGGGGAAAAAGTCTTTTCGCATAACGTAGGTATAAACTTATTATAAAATTTTTTTGACTGTACTATTTGTGTCTGGCTTGTTTTGGTAACATTAAAAAGGTTCCATTATAAAGAAAAGAAAAAAATAAAAAAAAGTTGTTTCCCGCTATTTTTCATTTGTTTTTCTCTCCGTAAAAATGAGTGAATCTAATGAAGAAATTCGATACATTTTAAAATTTTATTATAAAAAAGGCAAAAATGCAACTCAAGCAGTGAAAAAAATTTGTGATGTTTATGGACCTGATGCAGTGTCAGTAAGAGTAGCACAAATTTGGTTCAAACGTTTTCAGTCCGGAAATTTTGATGTTAAAGATGCACCTCGCTCTGGTCGCCCTCTTACGAATAAAATGGACGCCATTTTTGAAAGAGTGGAGCAAGATCGGCATATTAGTAGTTACGATGTAGCTGAAGAACTGGGAATTGACCACAAAACAGTTTTGACCCATTTGAAGAAAGCTGGTTATACAAAAAAGCTCGATATTTGGGTGCCACACGAGCTCACTCAAAGAAACTTAATGAACCGTATACTCATTTGCGATTCATTATTGAGACGTAATGAAACCGAGCCATTTTTGAAGAGATTGATAACTGGCGATGAAAAGTGGATCACGTACGACAAGAACGTGCGAAAAAGGTCGTGGTCGAAAGTTGGCCAGGCTTCACAGACTGTGGCCAAACCTGGCCTAACACGAAATAAGGTGATGCTGTGTGTATGGTGGGATTGGAAGGGCATTGTTTATTATGAGCTTTTACCGCCCGGCAAAACCATCGATTCTGATCTTTACAGCCAGCAACTGATGAGATTAAAGGAAGCAGTCGAGAGAAAACGGCCGGAATTGATCAACAGGAAGGGTGTGGTCTTTCATCACGATAACGCTAGACCACACACATCTTTAGCCACTCAGCAAAAATTAAGAGAGTTCGACTGGGAGGTCCTAGTGCATCCACCATATAGCCCTGACCTTGCGCCTTCAGATTTTCACCTGTTTCGGTCTCTGCAGAATTCTTTAGGTTCTGTAAGATCTGATCTTTTTTTGTGATGTCCCAAAATCGTATATTTTGAGTTAAGTCACTATTCCATTAAGCATCCGATATCCGATCCGATGGTACTACAGTTGTTGATGCTGATGTTGAAAATAATGTAAAAGTAAAAAAATATTTATTTCATAAACTATTATACATAATACTTAAAAACGTCATGATTAAAAATGGAAAAAAACATCGAAATATTATTACACTACATCA
This sequence comes from Musotima nitidalis, assembly GCA_949126915.1. Lineage (NCBI taxonomy): Eukaryota > Metazoa > Arthropoda > Insecta > Lepidoptera > Crambidae > Musotima > Musotima nitidalis. Next base: position 7,409,044 of record OX421440.1, read on the forward strand.
CGAAGCTTAGATTGACTTACATGCAACAAAACAATTTAAAAACAAAAAATAATAAGGTGTAACGAATCTAAGTGCCAGTTCCGAGCCACCGCTCTGTAAGAAGAACTGGCAAGAAACTCACAGGCTAATGCTCTTTTAAATATGTCCATTAGTTTGGTACTAGAATTACAATCTTCATTTGTCTGTGAAGCTATACAATGCAATATAACATAACATTAACAATATTTATGTTTTTAAGTCATTCATATTAGAATAGCCTGTATGAAATGGCAGTTTAATCCCAAGCATTTTTATCTGCCATATAGTCTTTAATAGAATAGTAACCCTTTGAAGACAGCTTGCGTTTTATTAATAATAATAATAATAATAATAAATCATTTATTTCATAGAATATGGTTATCGTATACATGTTCAGGTTTCTTATTCCAACATATTCTGTCGCTTTTCGACGTGGAAATATTAGTCAAGTCATATTAGTCATTAAAGGCGCGTATCGATTTTGCGCTCTTGGCGCGCGCGCCTTGAATGACCGCGCCGAGAATGCGTTCCGTGGAGCGCGTTCCAACTATTTGAAGAATATCAACTTAGCGCGCCTGGCGCGCGTGGCAACTGTTCCAGAGTTTGACCGTTCATCATGGAAGTCAGTCGTGTACGAGCAGCAGCAGCTTTTGTAGTTATTCACAGTATATTAAAAAAGAAAAGGGAGAAACGAAAAGTGCGTTGGTGGATAAAAGAGCTGTACCGAAAAAGAATGCAGTATGGAGTGTCACTTATAAGAGATATGCAATTCGAAGTGGTAGAAGACACAATAAAAAACTTTACAAGAATGTCTACAGAAGATTTTCATTTCTTGAGAAACTTGATAGAGCCAAAGGTGAAAGAAATGGACACCCAGTTTCGCGAAGCTATTACAGTGACTGAAAGGCTGGCTATAACTTTGAGATTTCTTGCCACTGGAGACTCATATACAAGCCTGCAGTACTTGTTTAGAGTTTCAAAGCAGTCTATAATCTAGGATAGTCCCAGAGGTTTGTGATGCTATCAGTGAGGTTTTAAAAGACTGGGTTAAGGTAAGTAAAAACGCAATATTTATTTAAAAAAAAATATTTAGTTATCTTGAGTTGACGTACCGGCCAAAGAATCAATATTTGAATTAGAGAGATTTTGTGGCTCTTGTGTCGTATACCCATAATGTGGACTGTACTTTCCTAAATCAGCTTCAAAAATTACATTATTTATAGCCTGTTTTACATAAATTAAAGTATGGCTGTCATATTTTCTAAGTTCATTTGCAATATGCTGGCCGTAACTAAAATATGGGTCAGTAGCTTGAGACGGTTCCGTTAAAATTTTAAAGGCTTCTCTCAACATTTTATCTTCCTCTTCTTGTTTCCTTTTCTTTGAGGTTTTCTTGGTAGTTTTTTCCGGCGCTTTTTGAAGAATATCATTAAATTGTACTTGTGTATTACACTCGTCTGAAGTTTTTTCCGAAGACTCGCCTTCATTTTGTGATGTAGACTCCTGAAATATGAACGTGTATTTAATTAACTTTGTATTTTATGGTTATTTGTAATTTTACAGATCCCCACATCCGAGAAAGACTGGTTGGAAATTGCTCAAGAATTTGAAGAAAAATGGGATTTTCCTCATGCTATAGGTGCCATGGATGGAAAACACGTAATGATACAAGCACCTAGTAACAGCGGCACGGAATATTATAACTACAAACACTTTTTTAGTATCGTACTGTTCGCTCTCGTAGACGCGGACTACTGTTTTAGATACGTTGATATTGGTTCCCAGGGGAGACTTTCAGACGGGGGGATCTTTAAACGCACTACATTATACAGAAGACTCGAAGAAAAGTCTATGAAAATACCTCAACCATCGATACTTCAAATACCGTACACTCTCCCAGTTCCATACGTTATTCTGGCAGACAAAGCATTTGCACTAAACGAATACACAATGAAACCGTTCCAAGGGGAGCCAGAGAGGGGATCTCCAGAAAGAATATTTAACTATCGCCTGTCAAGAGGACGTAGAGTAGTGGAAAATGCTTTTGGAATAGCAAGCTCGATTTTCAGGGTTTTAAGGAAACCTATGTTACTATCACCCAATAAAGCTACAAAAGTAGTTTTAGCTGTTATACATTTGAAATATTATTAGAAAAATAATTTGAAATTTTCAAAAGCTCTAGGCATGTCTACAGAATTTCCCCACAATATGAGACCGTACCGCAATAAGGATGATACGTATCCGTGATATGCCATAATCGCGATTTCTCTAGATGCAACTTGTCTGATCCTGTTTAAAGCATAGACATATCGGTCTAATTTAGTTATTAATGTGTCTATGTGTGCTTTCCAGTTACAGATATTGTCAATTGTGATCCCTAAAAAAATTACGTCAGTTGCATTTTCTAGCCTATAGTTATTGTGTTTAATGTCAATGTCTTTAATTGATTTATTTTGAGTCTTAAAGCGAATATATTTTGATTTTTTTATGTTTATCTGCAAATTATTACTCTCCAACCAATATATAATTTTATTAAGACTGCTATTTGTGATACTCTCTAATTCATGAATATTTTTTGACTTTATGATAAGAGTTGTATCATCTGCAAACATAACACAATTTTGGTCTGTGGCATTCGGCAAGTCGTTAATGTAAAGTAAGAATAATAATGGACCCATCACACTGCCTTGGGGAACACCGCATTTGTTAATTAATAATGTAGATGTGCACGATTGTTTTAAGCATCCTACTAACTTTGTGATTTCTACATATTGTTGACGGTTTGTTAGGTAACTTTTTATCCATGACAGTGCTGGTCCTCGAATGCCATATCTTTCTAATTTATCAAGTAGCAACTCATGAGACACAAAATCGAAAGCTTTACTCATATCTAAGAACACAGCAAGTGTATTTAAATTTCCGTTAAGTCCCTGTGACACTTCCTTTATTAAATGATAGCATGCAAGAGTAGTTGAACTGTGTTTTCTGAAGCCAAATTGTTCATTTTTGATAATCTTGTTACTAGTGACGAATGAATAAACTTTATCATGCATTACTTTTTCGAATTTTTTTGAAATTACAGGTATAAGCGTAATGGGTCTATAATTACTCATGTCATGTCTAGGTCCACGTTTATGCAAAGGCTTTACAATAGACTTTTTAAGCTCTAATGGGAAATGGCCCTGCATAAGAGAAAGGTTAATTATATGTGTGAGGGGTACAGTTAAATAAATAGCACCTTTTTTAATAATGTCTGTCTTAATATTATCATAACCTGTACTCTGTGTGTTTTTTAGTTTCATTATTATTTTATAAATGTCATTTTCGTTTAGTGATGTCAAAAAAAATGCTATTCATGTGCCATTTTATGTCAGCTAAGGCAATTTTTTTATTTTTGTCAATATTTTTATTATCTTTATTTGTCAAATTTATAAAATATTTATTGAATTCATTACAAATGTCAGATGGTTTATTAATACATGTGTCATTATTATTATACAATTTTATTTCTTCAATGTCCTTTTTATTATTTATAACTTGTACATACTTCTTTAAAATGTCCCATGAAGTTTTACACACATTTTTAGATTTTGCTATATAATGTCTATTTATATTTCTTTGTGCTTGTAGAACGCACTTTTTAAATAGTTTAGAGTAGTTTTGATATTATTTTTTTATTGTAGGTTTATTAGATTTTGTTAGTCGATATTTGATAATATAGTTGTCTTTTATGAATGCTACACCTTTTAATGCCTTTGGAAAGCCATCTATTTTTCATAGGCTTGTTAGTAATTTTTACTTTAATAAGAGGAAAACATAAATTATAAAATAATAAGACGTTTTCGTAAAATGTACTAAATGCTCTTTGAGCATCTGTTTCTTTCAGTACCTCAGTGAATGATAATGACGATATGCAATCAAGAAACTTAGTAACATTCTCATTGCACAAGTCACGCCTGTGCTCAAACCAAAAAGCACTTATTTTGCGATAGTTACATACTGTTTCTAAATTAAAAGTAATAGTCTGTCCTGTTTCGTGGTCTGACAAACATAGACAATGAATACTCGGCACTACATTGTTTAAGTTAGACGCAATCAAATCTAAACAAGCATTATTTCGTGTTGGACGATTTATATGGATTTCAATTTTATTGTGTCTTAAAAGACTGGCCAAATCTTTACTATTTTTATTACTTTTTAGTATGTCAATATTCCAATCACCACACAACACGATACTTCTATTGCGCTTGCGCGATAGTGATTTTAAAAACGTGTCTAAATGTTTTAAGAAGAGTTCAATGTTTGACGATGGTGTTCTATAAATGCATACCACAATGAGGTTGTACTGTAAAATCTCCACAGCACAGCATTCAAACACATGTGAACTACATTGTCTTACATCTATTATATTAAAGTCATAATTATTTTTTAATAATATGCAAGTGCCTCCTCGCCTCTCCGTCCTACAAAAAGCGGCGGCTAGTTTGTAATTATTTATGTGCAAGTTTTTTTGTGAACCCCTTTTTATGAAAGTTTCTGTCAAGCATATAATGTCAATATGGCCAATTTCTGATGTCAATTCATATAATGCAATCTCTAATGAGTCCTGTTTACTTAATATACTAGCTATATTTTGATGAAATAATGTAAATTTTACGCTAGGGACGAAAAAAATCTATGGAATTATTATTATTAATATTATTATTCTTGTGAAAGTAGTGCAGCATTGTTTTTTGTACCATTATTTTATTCTTGTTATTAATTTTGATCTCATTATTTAATTTCAGTCTGCAGTTATTTTCTAGTTTGTTTTGATTTAATATTTCTTTTATTTTCTGTGGCACTAGAAACGTGCTGGCATAGTGTAAATAGTTAATTTCATTATTTATTCTCGTACATAATTCTTGTATATACATTTTCGAATAATTCAAATTTACAAACTTACAATTCTTGTGATTTTTTGTCAATAGTTGAATATTATAATTTAATAATTTTGTATTTAAGTACGGGTTAAAAAATACATTCAAAATAAACACTGTGCACTTTTTCAATTTATGCAAGGCCATGCCAAGTTCATAAAACAATAAATAGGGGTTTTTGTCATTGGCGCCTATAGCTAAAATTACTAAATCATCTTTATTTAAATTTAAATCCTCCAGTTCGTCACAGCTCTTCAAAATGTGGGAGCATGTGGCATTTTGTTTGACAGTAGTTACAATTTTATATGGATCATCTAATAAGCATGTTCTACTGTTGTGTAGTTTCTTTGATAATCCCTTTATCTGTTGATCTCCAATAATATGAATCTGTCTAAAATTTTTGGCATTTATTACTTGCTCTTCGTTTTGTTCTATTGATAGACTTCCCATTGAAGAAATGTCTGCGCCATCTTTTATTGGTATTGGAAACAAACGAGCCGACATTGTAATTCTTTCATTAAATGCTGAATTATTCCTTTTATTTTTTGAAGTAAACTGTTTGTTAAATAAGACTGACTTGTCCAGGTGTATTGGAGAAGTTTTAGAAACACTTCTGTTGATGTGAATGATTTTATTTCGCAGTGGGGTTACATCTGTTTTTGGGTGTCTAAAATGTGTACTTAGTTTTTTTAGTGTTTCAATTTGCCTCTGTTGATTTTCGATTTTTTTTCTTAAGTTATTATTTTCCGAATTTAAATTGCCTATCTCATTTTCTGCCTGTTCTAAGGAATTTTTAACTAGTTCCAATTCTTGTAAATAGTCGCTGTCATACGATTAATCCATTTGTATTTCGCTATGAACACTCAGCATTGTCGAATCCAAAATCGTAGAATTTAAGATGTCATTCTCCGGCCCCATTGAATTGGATAAATCCCTATTACTACTCGATTTTGGTAACCTCTTCCGTATCGTCACATTATTCTCCATATTTAAACTATATAAGACGGAAAAATCGTTCAAAAAGTGTAGGTCGCTCGGGGGTTTGAACTTCGCTCCTTATGCGGCCGAGCGTGTAGCTCACACCACGGGACTGCCAGTGACTTACGCAGTGTATTGAAATAAGAGTTTACTATACAAACTTGCGTATATAAAGTTCGTTGAGAATTAAATGCTTAATTTCAATGTGACCCGCATTATCGTACTTCTTAATATTTTAGTTTTTAAAAAAATAAATAAAAATAAAAATAAAAATTGTTTTTTATTGCTCAATAAATCGTAAATACACATGTTAAGTTTCCCCGGTAAGTAACGCAGTACTTGTGTTGGGGATAACTTGCTCTTTCCCATGGCTTAACAAAGATTTTATTGAGTTAACAGACAAAAAGAAAACTATCTAACTACTATTATAATAAGTTTTACGTGAAAAACAAAATAAAAAAAGAATAATAACAAATTAAATTACTAATTAGAATGTATGTGTGTGAGTATGTGTGTTGTATTTGTGTGTGTTGTGTTTGTGTGTGTTTGGGTTTTGTAAAATTCCTATCACTTAATTAGATTGTCGTTTATGTTGCTTTATTTATTATAAGTAGGTACCTATTTCAATAGAGTTGTTTATATGTGTATGTGTACTTATTTATTTATTGTCCCCTTTTAATATATCTTCAGTTTCGTCATATGTAAGGGTTTTTAACCAGCCTGTTAAAATTTGTTTACATTTAAATAAATCTTTTGAGTAAAAGTTTAGGATTTCATTTGTATGGTTATATATTTTTAGTTATATATATAGGTTATATATAGTTAGTTTTAAAAGCACTTTTTCTTCATATAGTCACTATTTAAATTTTTTTAATTATAGCAATTATGTTTTACTGAGCACACAAAGAAGTGCATTAATTCGATATAACTTTAATTTTGTAGATTTCTTCTCACCAAATGTTTCCCGGGGGCTTGTGTTGTTAGTGTCCGTATTCTTTATTATTTTCTTGAAATAACACTGTCACTAAGAAAAAACACTGTAAACTATCGCCTGTAATACAATTTGAATGAATTCAACGTTGTATTGTTTTTTAATTAATAAAAATATACGGAGCTGATTGTTATCGAGACGAGCAGAGCCATCTAACCTTGATATTGATACTTAAATTTATTTAGGCTCAATTGCTGTATGTTGCTTGGGATTTTATTGTAGAATCGCACACTGACACACATCGCACATTGACCTTTAAAAGATTTGTTTATCTTTTGGAGCCTAGTGGCAGGTACAACTAATTAATGCTTATTCCTTGTGTTTAGGTTATGTATACAGCTTTTCTTACTAAATTGATCAGTATTCTTATGTACACATACCAGGTTTTCATAAATAAATTGACCGGCAACTGTCAAAATACCAATTTCCTTAAACTTTTCCCTTTAGTGAATGTCCACAAGGGAGATTATAAATTGCTCGAATAGCCCTCTTCTGCAGCACAAAAATAGTTGGAATGACTGCGGCACAACCCACAGAAGAATACCATACGACATAACACTATGGAAGTAGCTATGATAAACTAGCCTAGCTGTTACAACGTCTGTTAATTGGCGAATTTTCTTTACCGCGAATGCTGCAGAGCTAAGTCTACTCGACAATTCACCAATATGTGGGCCCCACTGTAGCTTATAGTCTAAAGTAATCCCTAAAAACTTGGTAGTATCCACAAGGGTCAACTCATCCTCCTTTACCATAATAGTAGAGTTTGCCTGTCTGACGTTAGGCGTCACGAATTTAATACATTTCGTTTCAGCCCCATTTAATAGCAAATTGTTGACGTCAATCCAGTGCACCACCTTCAAAATCGCACTGTTTACTTCGTCTAAATTCTGATTTCGTTTTAACTTAAACAGTAATGATGTATCATCACCAAACAACACTATCTCGTAGTTTTCTTAAACAAAATATGGCAAACAAAAACGGACCGAGAATCGAGCCCTGCGGAACCCCCATTTTAACAACAGACCCCTGAGATCGCTTTCCATTAACCTCAACCCTTTGAATCCTATCACTTAAATATGAAGTGAGAAGATCCAATGCGGAGTTTCTTATTCCCTAATTTTCTAATTTTTTTATCAATGCTTCATGAGGAACACAGTCAAAAGCTTTGGACAGATCGCAAAAAATACCTAAAGCGTCCAAAGAATTTTCCCAAGCATAAATAATATATGTTTTAAAAGCTCAACACCTGCATCGGTTGTGTACCCTTAGTAAATCCAATTTGTTTTAAATGCATTAATCCATTTTTATTGAAAAATATTAACATCTGGTTGTAAACAAGTTTTTCAAAAATTTTACTAGATGTAGACAGCACTGAGATAGGTCGAAAATTTGTTGGGTCTGTTGTACTGCCCGATTTATATAATGGAATGATTTTACTTTCTTTCATTAGATCGGGAAATTTGCTGCAATCTACACATTTATTAAATATTAGAGCAAAACTGTGCGCTACCGAAACATAATCATAATCATAATTATTTATTGTTTCATTTGGTGTACACTTAGATCTTAAAAATAATATTTTGTCCTCAAATGAACCCTGCAAGGGTATCACAATTTAAAATAGGAAAACATTTCTTCCTTATATTATTTATAGACTTACCATAAAAATCAATAAACTATATATACACATTATGTTTTTACTAATTATATTAAATGTATTTAATTGTTCAATTATATGTTTAAGAATGTAGGTATTCGTTCAGACTGTAGTAAGCATTTTGCAATAGATGTTCCTTTAGATTAATATAAAATTTGGAATCTTTAGATATGCAATTAATATTTTTGGGTAACTTATTATATATTTTTATTGACATGTGCTCGGTACCCGAGCTCACTATGTGCAACTTTGTGAAAGGTGTGGCTAACTTATTACGGGGTCTTAGACCATGAGATTGAGGAATTTCGTCTTGTACTTGAGTGTATTTATCGGGGTTCTTACGGACTAATTTACATAACTCAAAAATATATAGGGATGTCAATGTATTAGGTCGGGGAAAAAGTCTTTTCGCATAACGTAGGTATAAACTTATTATAAATTTTTTTTGACTGTACTATTTGTGTCTGGCTGGTTTTGGTAACATTAAAAAGGTTCCATTATAAAGAAAAGAAAAAAAAGTTGTTTCCCGCTATTTTTCATTTGTTTTTAACTCCGTAAAAATGAGTGAATCTAATGAAGAAATTCGATACATTTTAAAATTTTATTATAAAAAAGGCAAAAATGCAACTCAAGCAGTGAAAAAAATTTGTGATGTTTATGGACCTGATGCAGTGTCAGTAAGAGTAGCACAAATTTGGTTCAAACGTTTTCAGTCCGGAAATTTTGATGTTAAAGATGCACCTCGCTCTGGTCGCCCTGTTACGAATAAAATGGACGCCATTTTTGAAAGAGTGGAGCAAGATCGGCATATTAGTAGTTACGATGTAGCTGAAGAACTGGGAATTGACCACAAAACAGTTTTGACCCATTTGAAGAAAGCTGGTTATACAAAAAAGCTCGATATTTGGGTGCCACACGAGCTCACTCAAAGAAACTTAATGAACCGTGTACTCATTTGCGATTCATTATTGAGACGTAATGAAACCGAGCCGTTTTTGAAGAGATTGATAACTGGCGATGAAAAGTGGATCACGTACGACAAGAACGTGCGAATAAGGTCGTGGTCGAAAGTTGGCCAGGCTTCACAGAGTGTGGCCAAACCTGGCCTAACACGAAATAAGGTGATGCTGTGTGTATGGTGGGATTGGAAGGGCATTGTTTATTATGAGCTTTTACCGCCCGGCAAAACCATCGATTCTGATCTTTACTGCCAGCAACTGATGAGATTAAAGGAAGCAGTCGAGAGAAAACGGCCGGAATTGATCAACAGGAAGGGTGTGGTCTTTTATCACGATAACGCACGACCACACACATCTTTAGCCACTCAGCAAAAATTAAGAGAGTTCGACCAGGAGGTCCTAGTGCATCCACCATATAGCCCTGACCTTGCGCCTTCAGATTTTCACCTGTTTCGGTCTCTGCAGAATTCTTTAGGTTCTGTAAGGTTGACCTCAAGAGAGGACTGCCAAAACTATTTGTCCCGTTTTTTTTAACAGAAGTCCCAAAGTTTCTACAGTAACGGGATAATGTCTCTGCCCACAAAATGGCAGAAAGTTATTCAACAAAACGGTACATATATATTGTAAATAAATGTAAATAAACTTTGAAAAAAATGTCTTGACTTTTCATACAAAAATACGAAAAGACTTTTTCCCCAACCTATTAATTATTTTTAATTTTTTAAAATGTGGTCTACAACTTTCCATGTCTGTAATGTTTACAATAATGCGGATACATTTCTTTTGAAGGATGAAAAGTTTATTACTATATACACTATTGCCCCACAGAGTAACCCCATAGCCGAGCCAGGCATGGGCGTATGCATAATAGGCGCTTAGGGCTGTTTTGGCATCGGTACATTTTTTCAACTGGTATAGAGCATATGTAAATCTTGATAATTTTCCTACAAGCTGTTCGATGTGTTGTTTATTATTATTATATGTTATTGTTGTATCTATGTGGGCTTTTTGCCGGGGTTTAAATTGCATGAGCTTTGTTTTATTTACGTTGATATCCAAGTTATGAGTTTTTAACCATTCAGATGTTTGGGTAAGTATTGTATTTATTTCACTTTGGAGGTCTCTACCGGTATTAGAGGGGAAAACAACAGATATGTCGTCAGCATATAGTATACACTTGTGATCAATACAATTAACTATATTATTTATATATATATTTTGAATAAAATACATCCTAATATACTCTGATATAACTGATATAACAATGATAGACTTGGTAACTACGATGGAATTGCCCCAGCGGTCTGCAGCTTTCTTAACACTAAGAGTGATGACATGATTTGTTAAGTGTAAATAAATTGTAGGTACAAAAGACGGTGCTATTGCTCTTTAAAGAGTGTGATTATTTTTATTTATAACTTTTTTCCCTATTTTGTTGCAAGCGATAATCAGCGTAAAAAATATACAATACAATTACGCCTGTTTCCCCGGAGGCGTAATTAGTTGCATACTATGCGCCCACTCTTTGCCCATTATATTATTGGTCCCACGTAATAGGTGGCGTATCCTATTACTGTTAATTATTAGGTGTACCACTTGCAGAGTTGACTTGGGCTCCCAAAAAACTTGGAATGATACACTTATGTTGCAGTAAATAAAAAAACAGTTAATTAATTATGATTTGTTTATTTCTACAGAATAAAGAAATAAGTAAATATTGAAATATTTGCTTTTGATCAGTTGTCAAGTTTACTATATCTTTAAGATCGTAGCAAGTGGAAGGATGTGATCTTTGCCTATCCCTACGGAAAAGAGGCGTGACATTATGTATGTATGTGATCTTTATGTACTCATCCAAAGAATCAGTCATTATTATATCAGCCATTTGAAGTCTACTGCTGAACAAAGGCCTCCCCAAAAAAACCTACGACGTGACTAGACTGCTTTCGTCGAAAGAATCAGTAGATTCATAAAATACCAAAGAAGATAATGTGATAACAGTAGGTGCTTACTTATAAAACAACAATGACACCAAATTCGCAATCTGCGTCAATAAAGAACATATATTGTTAATTATTAAACAGTTGTCTAAACATTGAGTTGGCAGAGAGTTTTAATTTGTGCCAAAATTATTTTGTGTGAAATAAGTAACCAAACAATTCATAGATATATAAGCCAAATTTTAGGTGCCATTGATACAGTTGTCAAGTTGAAGCCAATTGAAGACACTATGAAGATCACCTTACTCCTTTTGGTCTTGGTAAGTATTAATTCCGTGTGGTATTGCCTAGAATAGTCCCACCCCCACACATCTCATAGGGAGTCGTAAAAGTCGACCAAGAGAATTACTTGTCTGTAAATTTCATACATTTCGTTTTAGCCCCATTTCATAACAAATTGTTGGGACTTCTTGGCGGTAAAATGAAGCGTCATGTCTCTTGTTTTGTTTTATTATAATTCTTTTGATTTTTCGATTAATGTGTTCAGCGTAATCCTACCGAATGATTGGTAGTAGGGTCATCCTGCGTACTGGCTTGAACTGCGAACACTAACCCACTTGCCCAAACGAATTTAATCTATTTGGGAAGCTAATATTCAGCAAGTAGACTTGATGAGACTGTGACGATGTGTCTGTGACGCTTTACAATGCAATTTAATGTCACTTTACGATACTCATGTTTTATGTCAATTATAGTAGAATAGCCTGCAAGAAACGGCAGTTTAATCTCAATCATTTTTATCTGCCATATAATCTTTGATTGAATAGTATCCCTTTAAAGATAGCTTCAGCTTTATAGTAAATTTAAATTTATTTAGACTTAATTAGCAATACATAGCTGCTCGGGATAATGTTATAGAATCGCACACCTTTAAATGATTTGTTTATCTTTTGGAGCCGCAGGTATACCTAATTTATATTTATTTCTTGTATTTAGGATATGTATATAGTTTTTCTTACTAAATTTATCAATATTCTTATGTCATTCTACTCGGTTTTCATAAACAAATTGACCCGCCACTGCCAAAATTCTAATTACTTAAACTTTTTAGATTAAACATGGTAGATTATAGATTGCTCAAATAGCCCTCTTCTGAAACACAAAAAATAGTTTAAATATCTGCTCAACAACTCCACAGAAGAATACTAAAGATATAACACTATGGAAATAGCTATTATCAACAAGCCTAGGTGTTTTTTTTTTTTTGTTTTACGTCGGCAACAAAATGCATTTACGCACTGTCTTCCGGCCAAAGGGGGACCGGAAGGAGGGTGTGGGACTTACCACCGACAGACACGACTTCCAGCAGAAATACCCACTAATAATCACGGACCCCGCACCCCGCACCCCGGATCAAACCGGGAGGACCTCCTCAGAGAGGTGCAGTGGACGCGCCCCTCCTACCTCCCCGTGCAACCATAGCGTGTGTGGCCGACTTCCCGGAGGGCGAATGCTGCAGCGCTGAGTCTATTAGACTGGTCAGCAATATGTGGGACCCCCTGCAGCTTAGAGTCTAAAGTAACACCCAAAAATTTGGTGTTATTCACAAGGGTCAATTCATCTTCCTTTATTACTATTAGTACTATTTAGTACATTTTCTTGGAAAATCTAACCTTGACGATTTTCTTGCCCGTTGTTTTACGGACAAGCTATGACATACTGTTATTGTATTAACATTTTTATGTGCTTTACAGGTCGGCGCTGCCTTCAGCTTTCCCAACCAAAGTGGTAATATTTTTGAATCAATTTACATAATACTTTTTTTATTTTAGTTTCTGAATTGCTGCTATGTTGTACAGTCAGCGTTTTATAGTTGGTAACATCTAAAGCGCCGTAAAGATTCACAGTCGTCTCTATTGTCTGATTGATTAGGGCGTTTTCCGATAAATATGGCGCGGTGTTACCAACTAATTGACGTCGACTGTATATAATAGTTCTTAATAAAGTGCATCCAGCGTGCTGTAGCTATATGCTTCGCACTTACGAATTTTTGGTTGAGTGTTAAATGTTGAATGATTTAGTATAATAATAATAAATATTTCTGATCCAATTATTTAGTTCCAAGATAAGTATCATTAAGAACTTGTGTTAGGGATACTTAATAACGGATAAACATACATAAATACTTATTACTTATGGAGCGGAATGCGGGTATACTCGCTTTGACATCTCGCAGCGTTTTTAAGCCTCTAAATTAAGTGGAGCTTATACTATGGTCAAGCGCTCGTAACTCTGCGGTGCTCGGTGATCAGTAACGATCACCGAAGTACAGCAAAGTTTACAGTGGTCAGTCCTTGGATGGGTGACCGTTTGTGTGGCATTTAATATCGAGCGCTTCCGTGCTTCGGAAGGCACGTTAAGCCGTTGGTCCCGGTTATCACTAAATGTGGTAAGCGTTAAGCCATGTTAGAGGCCTAATGGGCGGCTTGAAAAATTCTAACAGCAGGACGCCAAACACCTGCCTCCGCCAACCAGCACTGGGTTAGCGTGGTAGAGTATGACCCAATACCCTCACACCTTGATATGTGGGAGGAGGCTCGTGCTCAATAGTGGGTCGTTTAATGAGCTGTGATGATGTACTATGGGTTCCGGACAATGAACAATATACCTAGACCTTAATGCCTTTTCGTAAATATCTTTTTTATAACATGATCCGTGTCTACCCAGAGGGTCTTGTGGAAGGATAGTGTGAAAGTAATGTGGGAGAAATGCTAGCTCTCACTGTTGGAAGTGAGCCGTGTGACAGCTTTATACTCTTATAGTTTACCTTCAAAAGATTGAGATTATGTACGCTATGTATAATAAACCTAGAGTATTATCTTTTTCAGTTGCCCCAATAGTAAAGGGTGCAACAGACGGCATCAAGAAAGTAGGAGTCGACAAAGCTGTTTCTAATGTGCCAAGCACTGGCACTGTGGCAAATTCCGTAGACGGGCTAGTCGACGGTCTTGGAGACAACGTTAACGGCGTGTTAGGCACAACTGGGGGACTTGTCCGCAATCTCGGAAATACTTTGGGCACCGTTGTCAATGGTGGAGACAAAAAAACCGTTCCGGGTATTGTCCAAAATGTTGGTGATCTTGTCACCAACCTTGGCCCTTCTTTGGATAAAACTCTGGATACTACTGGAAAAGGTGTTAAAACAATCCTTGATAAAGCCGGTGATTTGGTCCAACAAGTTGGAAGTGATGTCTCTGGTTTAGGCGGCAACCCAGGTGGTCTAGTTGGAGATACTCTGGGACAAGCAGGAGGTTTAGTGACTAACGTTGGAAAAGCTATTGGTGGAACTGGTATGTATTACTAATTATACTCATATATCCATTACATTAACCTCAAATATGTCTCTCACTGGGCCTCACGAACCAATGTGACAGGAAGTCAGGTCACACTCCACCACGCGGACCCAGTGCGGGTTGGCCTGTGTGCGGTGTCCTGCTTTTGAACTTTTAGGGCCCCTAAAACGGCTTAACGACTACCTACTGCATATAGAAAGGACAACAGCTGAAAGTAACCTCCGATGCATGGAGTCGCTTAATATTAAATGCTCCACAGACGATTAACCATCCGAAGATTTTCATTTTCTTTGAGAACTCTGCTATACTGCAGTAATTAACCACCTAACACCGTGGAGCTACGAGCATTACACTCACAGTCCAGTCCACTCAAGATGCTTCCATAATAAGAGTTCCTCGAATGAGCCCGAATTGAAAATCTGGAAAATGATTTTACGTAAATTTTAACTGTGGTATTTTATATAAATTCAATCAAAAATAAGGGCTTGTGCCAATTCGCAAGACAAATCGCACATGAAATAAAATTTGTGATTCTTATTGATTACATTTAAATTTCCTTTACAGATGTTGCTGATGGTGAGTTCAATATTTGCACATGTTATTATTGAGTATTATATCTAATTTGTTATAAATAATATAAATCAGTCAATAACCTGTGATAAACATAGACCTACCCTGAAAGCGTCAATTGTTCCTTGCATTTTTCAAGTCGTCGAACCAAATATAACTTTTGACCAAACGTTGTCTTTTCTCTTTTTTCAAATTCTTGTTTGGCTCACATGACCGTCAACTAAAACTAACACATACACATAGGCATGCCATAAGCCATATTCCCATAGGGGTAGGCAGAGGTCACGTCCTTCCACTTGCAACGATCCTGGTACACACTCTTAGTTTTATTCACGATTATTATTTTTATTTTACCGTTTTATACACTCATATCTGTATAGATTTCTGCCTGAATTAAACTTCTTTTATTTATTTTCATTTCTAGATATAGAAGAGGACGAGCGCATCGGTGACTTCGTTCAAGATCAAGAACAATGTAAGTAAACGATTAAATCTTAGTTGTTCCAATTACTCAGTGGAGAATACTGGTTTTCACAAATGCCCATTGATTGAAGTGGTCACCGCAGCCTATAACCGCTTACAATACTCGTACCAGAGGCTGCATTTGCACATGTTATTATTGAGTATTATATCTAATTTGTTATAAATAATATAAATCAGTCAATAACCTGTGATAAACATAGACCTACCCTGAAAGCGTCAATTGTTCCTTGCATTTTTCAAGTCGTCGAACCAAATATAACTTTTGACCAAACGTTGTCTTTTCTCTTTTTTCAAATTCTTGTTTGGCTCATATGACCGTCAACTAAAACTAACACATACACATAGGCATGCCATAAGCCATATTCCCATAGGGGTAGGCAGAGGTCACATCCTTCCACTTGCAACGATCCAGGTACACACTCTTAGTTTTATTCACGATTATTATTTTTATTTTACCGTTTCATACACTCATATCTGTATAGATTTCTGCCTGAATTAAACTTCTTTTATTTATTTTCATTTCTAGATATAGAAGATGAATACCAGTACATCAGTGACTGCTTTCAAGATCAAGAACAATGTAAGTAAACGATTAAATCTTAGTTGTTCCAATTACTCAGTGGAGAATACTGGTTTTCACAAATGCCCATTGATTTAAGTGGTCACCGCAGCCTATAACCGCTTACAATACTCGTACCAGAGGCTGCACTAGCACTTTGCCGAACATTTAAAAGTCGTTTCTTTTCAAAAGCCCAATGCTCTCGCCATAACCTCCTGGGAATCCTTGCCAGGAGCTGACCAAAACTATTGGCCTCGCATTGATTAATGTAGTTAAGCCTTATTTTTATAATATTTATAATATATCCAAATTAAGCAGAATCCCGTAAAATTTGCAAATTTTTAAGAAAAGTAAGGTTATGTTCTACTACTACCATCTAGCGTCAATAAGCCATACTTAGTAGCAATATAGATGCGGGCGGGACCTGGAGCTATGACACGAAGGTTGATTAGCTAGGTAGGTCATCCTCGTTATTGAGTTCGAGGCTTCGATTCCAACATTTGTGTGCATGCGTTTAAAAAAACTTCGCCGGAGTGCAATTGCCTCAACCCAAGTATGGGAATACTTTTTATAAACATGCCCGACACTACTATGTATTGAAGATCAACCCCATTCCTTATGCATGCGATGCTATACAAAAATGGCTGTTGGCATCATAACAAGTAGATCCTTAGATCACTCTCTATTATACAGCATTATATCTACAGATGAGATCTGATGATGGGCAGCCCCTATGTCCACAGCTTTAGCCCAGGACCAACGGGATAATGCCAAAATATTCTATAAAATACTCATCAGTATAATGGACTAGGTCATCACTGTCATTATCATCCTTTTGATCTCCGGATCTTCCTCCTCGAAAACATTCTCGGTTTTCAAGACCTGGTTCTAACTACACAACAAGACGTACTTTCATAGTACTAAATTATTATTTTTTATTTTACAGAATGCCTAAAGCCTTCATACCAGAACACAGCCCACAGACTGCATTCAGTAGCAAACCTGCATTAACTTGACAACTGATCAAAAACAAACATTTTTCTTTACTCTGAAGAAATAAACAAATCATAATAAATAACTGTGTTGTTATTTACTACAAGATAGGTGTATTCTTCCAAGTTTTTGGGAGCCCAAGCCATCTACATCTACAAGTGATACACCTAGCGATTAACAGCAATAGGATAAGCCACCTATTACGTGGGATCAATAATATAATAGACGATGTGTGGGCGTGTAATATGCAACCACCTACGCCTCTAATTCTGGGAATAAAGACGGTTTCTCCTGCTTCGATTACTTTTGTTGCAACTTGGTTACTTTTTGCTGAGTTCCATCACAACCAAAAGTTCCAAAGTTGTGGTGGTCTTAAATTTCGGCGCAGAATAATCGAATGCTAAATTTCAAACAAATGCATTGACAAGGAAGTCCGAGCATATTTAAAGAATTTAATAATTCGGTCGGGTGTTAGAGGCTTTTTGTTCATCGACCATTATATTTATTGAACTATAAACTTTGCTTTCCTTCTGTATATTCAGTCGATTTTGTTATTTTTATCAAATGCCTGGCCACTGCGAGGAGTTAAGTTGTATATTTCGCATAGCAAAGAATTATCATGATCAAATCACATTCTTTCCTTTGCTACGATCTTGGCACACACTTTTAGCTTCTTTCACACATATGAACCTTCTCATCCATTGAGAGGGAATTAAATCTCTGATAGCGAACGGCGTGTACTATTTGAAACCTTCACTGAGAAGGAATTACGTCTCACAGCTGATCAAGAACGGTATACATTATCTCGCGAATCCAAAACCTACACTGAGAGGGAATTACGTCTCACAGCTGATCGCGAACGATATATTTTGTCTCGAGAATCTGAAACTTTTACTCCATTTTAGCGCATTTGACTTGAAACATGCGAGTGAGAACTGGCGATAACCCGGATGATCGTTTATTTTCTGATGCAGTATTAAGATTGGTAAAGGTACCTATTCACAACAACACCAAGGAAAAAATATTCCAACGCCTGAGTTATGATATAAAGGGCATTCCCAACCAAATCTTACGTCGTCGGTTTACGGTGACGTAACAAATATATTAAATAGAGATATATAGGGGGATATATACATAGGGGGATTTGATTATTTCGCATAGCAATCATGTGACATTATGACTGTATGTATGATTCTTTATTTAAATAACATATATTGATAACAACAAACATATACATTAATGAAAATGGCTTGAACAAATATGAATTTTCATATTTTGATTTGATCAAACTACCTTGAACGTTTATGGCGGAAATAAAGTGCGTCATGGGGAAAGCGCGTGACTATAGCAACGCCGCGACGCTACTCTCGCATCCATGCGCCCAATCAATGTCTGTCCCGTTCTTCTTTTGTCTACGATGTAGTTGCGCAGACATCTTCTATATTTGTTCAATTAACAACCGATATGGCGTAAAGGCCGTAGTTGCGCAGACAATCATCTTCTATATTTGTTCAATTAACAACCGATATGGCGTAAAGGCGAGTATACCCGCACTCCGCTCCTGTGGTCGTGGGTTTCCCATACTGGACAAACCTTTGTGTTCATCTCAGATCAAGTAAAAAAAGTAGATAGGGAATGGACATTAACAGCACTGAAGTCACAAAACCCAGCTTCTTTATGTAAACACACACATGCGTAAAACTACTACTACTACACTTGTAAACGTTACTAAAACACTTTAACAGTTATATATTCGGATGATTACAAGGGCTTTACTAAAAGTATCGGGAATGGAATGTTTCCACTGTTGCTGTCATATTAAAATCTTTTGGTTTTAAATATCGAATACCATTTATTTATTTAAAAAAAGAATCTCGATCTTGTCTCAAGGTCTTGTCAAACTTGTTTAGTCGTTGAGAAAATGCAATTGAGACGAAAAAATTCAAGAGCGATAATTTAATATGATTTTCGAAGCGGTTTAACACAAAGACAGTGTATCGACCGGATGATTTTTGCATTTCGTGACGAAGCCCCGGACAACTTCAACGTGGTCGTGTCTAGCTCAGTGATGATCCCCGTCAATGTCGTCCAAAAACTGCAGTCACACAAGAAAACGTTGATGCTGTACGTAGGCTGATTGAGAAAGATCGACATGTGACATACCGCGAAATCCAGACAACTTTAGGAATTGGCATGTGTCAAATAAAAATAATCTTGCATGATGAATCCTGGATATACGCGTACGAACCCTGTTCGAAAATGAGTTGAAGACAACAAAATTTGGTCGTCCGTTTGTCTCCAAAAACGGCCATGTTGCGACTATTCCTCTTGAGGAATAAAGAACGGTTAATGCAGAATGGCATGCTAGCATTTGTTTGCCACAGGTCGTTTCTGAACTCCGTAAAGAGATTTGCAATGGCCGCATCATCCTCCATTACGACAATGCGAGTTCTCACACCTCGCACAGAACAAAAGAGAGAGAACAAGAAAACATAGGACTATTAGACCATCCGCCTTACAGCCCCTACCTAAGCCCTAATGATTTCTATACACTCCTTAAAAACGAATAAAATGCGTGGTCAAAGATTTTCATCAACTGAGGAAGCTGTGGACGCCTACAAAATGGCCAATTTTTGAGCCCCCTACTTCCGAATGGAATGGTTGCTTTAAAGATTGGTTACATCGTATGGAAAAATGTGACAAATTTCGAGAAGAATAATTCGAAAAGTTATTAATACAATTTTAAAGAGTAATGGTGTGTAACTTCTTTGATTCCCAAAACTTTCAGTGCCGCCCTCGTATGATTAAAGCTATTAAGTACACTTAAGGACAATTACAAGTGTGTAATGGTCTAAACTTAATTTAAGGTGTATAGGGATCCTACCACGACCTAAGGAGCCCAAGCCAACCTCACTTGCAAGTGGTGCACCTGCTGATCAACAGACGAGGCTCTGGCGAACTTGACAGATCCCGGCAAGCGGCAATAGGCTCGCCACCTATTACGTGGTACAAAAAATACAGTTGGCGAAGTGTGGGCGTAAATGTTTGTAAATTTATCACAAATTATTAACAAAATAAAATTCCCGGTATCCCATCCTATCCTGATCCTATGTTGAACCGTTCTTTAGTTACCTAATATAGTTTCAAACATGACTTATCGAATACACCATATAGTGATAACCGAGACCATAGCCAAACATCAATGCGCATGTGTCCAAAATTCGTCTTCTTTGCTCTTCTATGCGCTCAGAAGTGAGCCATGAGGGGCTGAGATTCTGATGGCTTTACTCCAGAGCCCATTTTAGCCCATATAATGATGATAATGTGCTTTATAAGTCCACGGCTGAACATTGGCCTCCCAAATAGATTGCATTATAATGGAGGTATCTAGAATCACCATGCTGGGCAAGCCGGTTGATGATCGCAATTCAAGCCAGTAGACAAGATGACGAGGCAGCAGCCTATCCTCCGTTAACATATCGCATGCTTAAAGGAACATCGACCCATTAATAGATAGGTCAGGTTTGAGTTACGTACTTATACAGTCTTTCTATTTCTTACTGAGATCGAATCAATGTTAATCAATCGTTCAAAACACAAGCAGAATTACTAATTAATAAAGCAGTATCAATTTAATGCGCTTACAAGTAGGACAAGTATTCTTTAGTGGATCTTCTTTTGTGATGTCCCACAAACGGTTAAACGTTAAGTCACTATTCCATTAAGCATGCGAAATATCTTCGACGTCTCTAACGACTCCCCTTGAGATTAAAGGGGATGGTACTCCAGTTGTTGTTGTTGCCAATGTTGAAAATAATGATGTGTTTAGTGTACATAATATGTACAATAGACGGTGCTATTGCTCTTTGAAGTGTGTAATATGTATTATAAATTAGTCTTTTCCCTATTGTGTTGCTAGCAAACGGTTATCAGCGTACAAAAATATACCATACAATTACGCCTGTTTCCCCGGAGGCGTAATTAGTTGCATATTATACGCCCACACTTTGCCCATTATATTATTCGTACCACGTAACAGGTGGCGTATCCTATTGCTGCTAATCGTAAGGTGTACCACTTGCGATTGAGACTATTCTCATTTTACAGAAACGAGCTATACGTTTAATTTATAAACTACGGTCTAGATCATCCCTTAGAGAGTTGTTTCGGGAAATTGGTATTTTAACTACTGCCTCGCAGTTTATCTTTAACTGTATTTTGTTTGTACGGAAAAATATAAATAATTATTCTAAACGCTGTGAATGCCACGGCTATAACACAAGAAATAAAAATAAAGTGTTAAATCAATTTTATGGGGCAAGGTCTTTACTAAATACAGCCATACGCAACCTGAATTCCATATTAAAGTGCATACCTGCAATAATTACTCCTCTATCACAAATTGCTCATGTGAGAGGATTAATAAAACTACGTGCACCAAGTATCTGGGAATACTTATAGATCAGAGATTGTCTTGGCATCCCCACCTGGAGCTTGTAATGAATAGGGTCAGGAAATTTGTCTGGTTTTACAAAACTCTAAGACATGTGGCTCCTTCTTCGATATTAAGGCAAATATATGTTTCTCTCACCCAATCAATATTAACTTACTGTATACCAATATGGGGTGGAGCTTCCAAAATGAAGTTTCTAGATCTTGAAAGAGCGCAAAGAGCAATGTTAAAGGTTATGTTTTTTAAGCCGTACAAGTTTCCTACACACGATCTATATATTTTAAGTGATATCCTTTCTGTACGCAAACTTTACATTCTATACCTCGTTTTGAAATTACACAAATCTCTTCCTTTCGACCCTGGCATACTGGAAAAAAGAAATAAAACTGCAGCAGCTCAAGTGCCGGCTGTCAGATCAGCATTCGCAAGACGACAACATAGTAAGCAATCAGCTCTGGCATACAACTTCATCAACAAACATCTACTCTAAATCGTGTCGAGAGTGTAAAGTACTATTGATGAATTGGCTAAAATTGAAGACATATGAGGAAACAGAAGGGTTACTGGTGCCCATTATATAATAATTAGATTCTAGAAAATATATTACTTACTATATAAAATTATTAAACTTATTATTATTATTATTATTTTTTTAGCACTACATTCCAACATAGCCACAAAATACTCACTCAGGCACATACACACACACAAGCCCACACACTCACGTACACACACTCACACACGCGCACACATTTACACACGAACACACATTATATGACGACCGATATGGTGTGAAGGTCAGTATACCTGCACTTCACTCCAGAGGTCGTGGGTTCGATTCCCACACAGGACAAATCTTTGTGTGCATGAACATGAATATTTGTTCTGGTCTGGGTGTTTTCCTATGTATATTAAGTATGTATTTACAAAAAAAAAGTATTTAAGTATGTTTATCCGTTCTTTAGTATCCATAACACAAGTTCTTAGTGATACTTATCTTGGAACTGAAGAATTGGTGTGATTGTAAGAGAATATTATATTATATTATTATATATTTAATAATTTAAGCATGTATCATAGTAGATAAAATGTTGCAAACATATGACCAGGAAGAGCGGGTTTCCCTAACACAGGTATATGTTTACTTAAAAGGGGTCCCCAAACACTGTTAACCTAAATGTTATATTGTTACTGAATAAATATTTTTGATTTTTGATTTTGAAGGTATGAAATACTACAACAAAATTCCGCAGGATATATTGGATTTGCCCTTACACAAATTTTAAGTAGCTATTAAAGAAACATTGATTAAGAAAGCATACTATTGTACGCAAGATTATATAAATGATAAGACGACATGGCTATAAATTATATCTATCATAGGATAAACAATTTTGTGGTCTGCGGCTGTTTAGTTCTTTTATAATATTATTGTTATTTCTCATATGCATAAATCTTTTTATTTTGTGGCTCGAGTATGTCATGCACACTTAAATGTCTTTGCGGTGGTGACGTCATGCGTCGGGTCGTTACATTCCCTAAAATATGGTTGAGTGAAACGATGGCTGGTTCATTCGTCATACTCGTGAACGAGTGCTGCTTGTGGGGACTGGTCTGCTCTTGTCTACTAATTTTATTTGTAATTAAAAATTTAGTTAACTGAAAAAAGTTAATATTATTTTTAATCTAATAACTGCATACACAACTTTTGTAGTCCTATCATTCTTATTTTATATAAAATTTCTGAATTTTGTTTTAATTTTTTATGTTGTAATTTTGCTCCTAGATTTTTTAATTATTTTATATATTATTTTGTACACAATTAATGACTAATATGACTTGACTAATATTTCCACGTCGAAAAGCGACAGAATATGTTGGAAATAGGAAACCTGAAAATGTATACGATAACCATATTCTATGAAATAAATGATTTATTATTATTATTCACACATATTTAATTAATTTACACATAATTTATATTTTTTACAATTATTAGATTTATAACAAAAAAGAAAAAAAAATACAATACTGTAAAAAATATAAAAAACGGAGACCGCCGGTCGCGAAGTAACACCCAAACGACTGGCGGCTAGGGCTGCAGAGAGAGAAACCTCCTGACAATGCGCGCCGTATCGAGAAGCACTGCCTTTTGTATCTGACCCTTAACCCAGCTACCTAGCTTGAGCTTCTTAAGATATTGGTCGAAGCTCTTCGCTATCAACCCGTTGACCGTAACCACTATCGGAACTATCGTCGCTGAGTCCACATCCCACATGGCAGAAATCTCGTGGGCCAAGTCCAGATATTTACTTAATTTTTCCTTTTCTGCCTTCACAAGATTTTCGTCATGTGGAACTGTGATGTCAACAACAATTGCCCGGCGCTCTGATCGATCCACCAAAACAATATCAGGCTTATTGGCGAGAATAGTTCTGTCAGTGATGATGGATCGATCCCACTAGAGCAATGCATGACCATTTTCAAGAACTGGCACCGGTTCATATCTATAGTATGGCACTTCAGATCCGACAAGGCCATATCGAAGAGCAAGTTGCTGATGGATGATCCTGGCTACAAGGTTATGCCTGTGCAAATACTCGCCGTTAGCAAGATGCGAACAACCCGAAACCACATGCCTGAGAGATTCTCCGGGTCGATGACATGCCTGACATATGTCAATAGTTCCATCTCTCAGTATGTACTTTCGGTAATTGTTCGTCTTGATAACTTCGTCCAAAATTGCACAGACAAACCCTTCAGTTTCCCCAAAGAGGTCCGCAAAACGTAGCCAGTTCACCGAAGCGGAGAGATCTACATCTGGGCCTGTAAGGGCCTTGTAGAATCGCCAATGGAGCTCCTTGCTTTTCCATATCTCCTTGCGATACTGAATGCTTAACGTAAGCGGTTTACGCCAGTTCTCATTAGCTAAATTGAGTGGGGTAAGGTGTTTGTCAACTGCCACAACATCTCGATGCATCACGCAATTCGTGGTAAGGAAAAAAATTCTGAGATTGTACACCTCGCGATTGTGGAGTGTTTTAGCTTTTAAAAATCCCCGACCACCAAATTTTCGCGGGATGTACATTCTCATTACCGACGAACGCGGGTGTCGCATGCGATGTGCCGTTAACAGTTGGCGAACCCTGCAATCAATGGCGTCTAGTTCAGTCTGAGTCCACCTTAGTATGCCAAAGGTATAAATGAGCAAGGGCATAACCCAACCATTGAAGGCACGTACCTTGTTACCACCAGACAAAAGACTATTAAGTACTTTTGTAAGACGACCAAAGTATTATTATTATTATTCTAAATCATTACTTTGTCATAGAAAGTAAATTTAGTACTGGTGGGAATTTGGTTTTGATTAGGAACGCATAGTATTGTTCGAATGATTATATAGATATTAAGACTGAATTGCTGTAAATGATATCTTTCATAAGACCAAAAATATTTGTGGTTTGCAGCACATTTGATCAATATAACGTTATTTTTTGTTAAAATTATTTTATCCTGTAGCTTGAGTATGTCATGCTCACTTATGTCTTTGCGGTGGTGACGTCATGCGTCGGGTCGTTACGTTCCCTAAAATATGGTTGAGCGAAACGATGGCTGGTTCATGCGTCATACTCGCAAACGGGTGCCGTCAGTGGGGACTGATATGCTCATGTCTATTATGTTTATTCAAAGTCATGCTCGTATAACTTAAAAAAACAGTTATTTTCTTCTTTTATTTTAAATCTTGTGACTGCAGAACACAGGTTTTTGTAGATTTGTCAAATTGTTTTACTACTAAGTACCTACATTTTGTTGTAACTTGCGGGAGAAAAAACTAACCTTGACGATTTTCTTGACCGTTCTTTTACGATCAAGCTCCCGCCCGCAGTGAATAGGCGCGCTAGTTTTTAAGTTTTGACGTTCATAAGAGCTCTTTTGAGCCAAACATGAATAAATAAACAGGAGTAAATGAATTTGAATTTTAAATTTTTGAATTTTTGCAGATGTGGTTGGCTTGGGCTCCCAAAAAATTGGAAGGGCACACCCATATTGCAGTAAATAAAAACACAGTTTTATAATCATGATTTGTTTATTTCTTCAGAATAAAGAAATATATATTGAAATATTTGCTATTGATCAGTTGTCCAGTTACTGCAAGTTTCGTACTGTCTGAAGTCTGTGGACTGTGTTCTGGTATAAAGGCTTAAGGCATTCTGTAAAATAAAAAATAATAATTTAGTACTATAAAAGTACGTCTTGTCGTATTGTTAGAACGAGATCTTGAACACCGAGAACGATTTCCAGGAGGATCCGGAGATCACAAGGATGATGATGTCATGACGGTGATGACCTCGTCATTATACTGATGAGTATTTCATAGAATATTTTGGTACTTTCCCGTTTGTCCTAGATTTCAGCTGTGGACATAGGGGCTGCTCATCATCAGATCTCATCTGTAGATATAACGCTGTATAATAGAGACTTTTCTATCGCACTTTTCTATCGCATCGCGTGCATAAGAAATGAAGTTGATCTTCAACACTTAGTAGTGTCGGGCATGTTAATAAAAAGCATTCCCGTACTAGGGTTGATGCAATTGCACTCTAGCGAAGTTTTCTAAAGCGCATGCACACAAATATTGGAGCCGAAGCCACGAACTCAATAACGAGGATTACCTACATAGCTAAACAACCTTCGTGTCATAGCTCCAGGTCCCGCCCGCATCTATATTGCTACAAAGTTTGGCTAATTGACGCTAGACGGCGGTAGTAGAACATAACCTTATCATTATTAAAATTTTGCGAATTCCACGGGATTTTGCGTTATGTGTAAAAACCATACAGCTTAACTACATTAATTAATGCGGGACCAATAGTTTGGGTCAGCTTCTGGCAGGGATTCCCAGGAGGTAATGGAGAGAGCATGGGACTTTTAAAAAGTAACGGCTTTGAAACGTTCGACAAAGTGCTAGTGACGCTTCTGGTACAAGTATTGCAAGCGGTTACAGGCTGCGGTGACCACTTAACATCAGATGGGCATCGGTGAAAACCAATATTCCTTACTGATTAATTGTAACAACTAATATTTAATCGTGCACATACATTGTTCTTCAAAGCAGCCTTCGATGTCCTCGAATTCATCTGTCATATCTAGAAATAAAATTAAAAATAAAAGAAGTTTAGTTCAGATAGAAATTAAAAACAAATGAGTGTATAAAACGGATAATGAAATAAAATAAAAATAATGAGCGTGAATGGAGCTAAGAGTTTGTGCCCGGATCGTAGCAAGTCCATAACAAATATATAACAGACTACCAAAATATATAAAAGAAATACAAAAACAAATAAAATATATGGGGTAGTAAAAAAAATATTTAATATACCTATGTTTTATTTAATATACCAATTTAGATGAATACATGTTGCCTAACAGTTTGAAATAACTTTGAATTTTTGCATAAAATACTGCAATATTACATATTATAAAAGTATTAACTGTATTTGTTATGTTCATTTTTGGTGTATGTTTTGTTAGTCGCCCTAAATGGATTAAATAAATAAATAAATTGAATACTTGTGTTTGTCAGCCACTATATTTAGGTTTTTATTTTTTAAGTTCAATTTTATATTGTAATGCCTTTGCTATTTGATTGATACATTTATAAGTCTAAGATCCTTTGTACCAAATGAAGCAATAAAGATTTATTATTATTATTATAAGGATGTGACCTCTGCCTCCTATGGGAATTAAGCCAAAGGCATGCCTATGTGTATGAAAGGATGAGTTAGTTTTAGTTGACGCTCAGGTGAGTCACAAGGACTGCAATATAAATATCTGGTTTTAAAATATTTTAGTATCATAGGTATCAAGTGCTGCAAGTTGCTGGTCACGTCCAGCCTCAGTTAATATTTGCCAACTAGGCAACTACAGGTTGAATTATTCTAACAGCAGAACGCTACACTCCCTCTTCTGCCATTTTGCACTGAGCCGCGTTTTGGAGCATGACTTCATACCCTTTCCCCTTGGTTTGTGAAAATAGGCTCTTGTCCAATAATTATAGTGGTACGTTAACGGTGTGTGCTGAGAATGATAAATGCTGTGAGGTTAAATATAATTTTAGCCAAACGTCAGTTGCGTCATCATCATTACCCCGGTAGCCCTAGATTCAAGCTTAGGGCCCAGAGTCTGCTCACTGGTTCAACCAGATCAGACTGAATGTTAGTTAGTACGTGGAGCGACTGCCGTTTGACCTCCGCAACTTAATGGGCAACATTATTCTATGACGTCAAACGTCAGTTACATGCTGATACGTATTGAAATGGAGAGTAAAGACCACGTTTGGTCAAAAGTTGTATAGGACGATTTGCGGCAAGGTGGTTCTACGACTTACAATTAGCACTTTTAGGGTAAGTCTATGTTTAGCAGTGGTTAATAATGACTGATAGATATTATTTATAATATTTTTGATATGATACTAAGTAATAACTGCGGAATTATTGAACTCACCATCAGCAACTTCTGTAAAAGAAAAATG
Source organism: Musotima nitidalis (assembly GCA_949126915.1). Taxonomy (NCBI): domain Eukaryota; kingdom Metazoa; phylum Arthropoda; class Insecta; order Lepidoptera; family Crambidae; genus Musotima; species Musotima nitidalis. The sequence continues at coordinate 7,437,452 of OX421440.1, forward strand.
AATCAATAGTTTATTTCATGTGCGATTTGTCGATCTTGCTCTGTTGTCAAGGGAGGAACCCTTAGCCAAGAAGACCACAATAAGGGCAAGTTTTTATAGAAGATAATATCAAATTTTCAATTTAAGCTCATTGAGGTATCCTTATTATGGCTGCATCTTAAATGGACTTAAAAAGTGCTCGTAGCTCCGAGGCGTTAGGTTGTTAGATACGATTACCTGACATTTCTGACACTTACACCAATTATTTAGTCCCAAGATAAGTATCATTAAGAACTTGTGTTATGGATACTAAATAACGGATAAACATACTTAAATAATAATATTTTTGTAAATACATAATTAATATACATAGGAAAACACCCAAACCAGAGCATATATTTATATTTATACGTCGACTGTATACGACATAAATAGTTCCTAATAAAATAAAATGCGTCCAGTGTGTCGTAGCTATATGCTGGACGCACTTACGTATTTTTGGTTGAGTGTGAAATGTTGAATGATTTAGTATAATAATAATAAATTATATATATTATTTGTCCTGTGTGGAAATCGAACCCACGACCTCAGGAGTGGAGTGCGGGTATACTCGCCTCCACGCCATATCGGTCGTCAACTATTTAAATGGATTACCGTTTGTGGAGAATTTAATATGGAGCGATTCCATGCATCGGAGGACACTTTCAGTTATGATCCTGTCCATAGCAAATAGGTAGTCGCTAAGCCGTTTGTGGCCCTAAAACTTCTAATAGCAGGACACCGCACACCTGCTTTCGCCAACTCGCACTGGGTCCGCGTGATGGAGTTTGACTCCCTATCACATGGTTCGTGAAGCCCAGTGAGAGATATGTTTGCAATTAATTATATTTATGTAAATGTAATGGACCAATTATAATAATAATGAATACATACCGGTTCCACCAATAGCTTTTCCAACGTTAGTCACTAAACCTCCTGCTTGTCCCAGAGTATCTCCAACTAGACCATCTGGGTTGCCGCCTAAACCAGAGACACCACTTCCAACTTGTTGGACCAAATCACCGGCTTTATTTTATTTATTTATTTAAACTTTATCGCACAAATTAAAATTAAAATGTACAAAAGGCGAACTTAATGCTGCAAGGCATTCTCTACCAGTTAACCTTTGGGTTAGCAGAAAAGTATGAGGCAGTACGAATAAGAAAACATATAAACTTACATAGAATTAAATATGTGTTATTAATAAACTACATATACCTATACACAAAATTAATACTAATTATGATAAGTAGACTCAATCGGACGATAACTCCTCAAGAAAGTATTTCTTGAGCAACCCTTTAAAAGTAGGCTTGCTTTCTGCCAACCTTATATCAGTAGGGAGAGAGTTCCAAAGTTGAATAGCTTTTATGCAGAAAGAGTTCGACATAAAACCTGAACTGTGTTGTGGAGTGGCAAGGAGAAAGTTGTCACACGAGCGAAGCTGCCTAGAATGAGTAGAAGAAAGAGTTCTGAATTTGGAGCGTAAATATTCAGGTAACTCAGGATTACGTAAAATGGAAAAAAGGGTAGTTAGGAGCCTTACTTGGCGACGCTGAGGAATAGATAACCAGTTAAGTTGAAAACGATAGGGAGAAATGTGGTCATACTTACGGACTCCGAAAATAAAGCGAATACTACTATTTTGCAAACGGTCCAATTTTAGTAAAAGGTCTTTGTTTAAATCAGGAAAGCATACATCGGCATAATCAATAATTGGGATAATTAAGGCCTGCACTAACAGAACTTTAGTGCTGAAAGGAAGAAAATATTTAAACCTATGAAGGGCACGCAAAGCACCAGTAATTTTCCGACTGACCTCTGTAATATGAGTAGACCAGCTAAGAGTAGAGTCAATGTGAAGGCCAAGATCCCGAACACTAGAACTAAATGGTATGCTAATGTCATTGAGCACCAAAAGCGGAACCGTAGCCAAATCTAACTTACAGAGCTTTCGAGAACTACCAATGATAATTGCTTGACATTTTGAAGGGTTTACCAATAAGCCAAATCTTTTGGACCAATTAGTAATTGTCGTCAAATCCTCGTTTAGAAGAGCAATTGCAGTATTGATATTAGCAATGTCACATTCACAATACAATTGCAGGTCATCAGCATATAGATGGTGAGAGCAACCAAGGTAGGAAACCAAAGTATTTATAAAAAGAGAAAAAAGGAGAGGAGATAAAATTCCACCTTGGGGGACACCACTTTTTATATCACAGCAACTGGAAAATAGCTTATTGTCTTTAACAATCTGCTGTCGACCACGAAGATAGTCCTTGAACCAATCTAGGGATATCCTCGAGAAATTTAATTTGGATAGGATAGCAATGAGCAGGTCATGGTCAACCGTATTAAAAGCATTGGAGAAGTCAATCAGAACCAACACAGTAATCTTACCGTGTTCCATGCTATCTCTAAAGTCCTCTGTGACTTTCAGCAAAGCTGTGCTTGTACTATGGCCGGGACGAAAGCCAGACTGGAATGAGGAGAGAAGCGAGTTTTTGTAAACAAATGTTGATAATTGTTTAAGTACAGTGGCTTCAAGAATTTTAGAAAGAAAAGGTAATATGGATATAGGTCTATAATTATTTAAGGCAGATGGATTGGGTACTTTAGGAAGAGGACGGACATAAGCTTTACGCCAGCAAGTTGGAAAAAATCCTGAGCTTAAGGAGAAATTAATGATGTGGGATAAAGCAGGAAGGACCGGATCTAAAATTTCCATAATCATGGTTCTACTGATATTATCATAGCCAACAGCATTAGATTTTATAGACACCACCACCCTTCTCAACTCGTCCTCAGTCACTGCAGATAAATGGAAAGAAGTTAACTCTAATGATGGCAATCGCGATATTTCATTGAGAGTCTGTGCCTTTATGGAGTCATCAATAGAGGAAGAAGTAGAAAAATGAAGGTTTAACTCATCTAGGGAAAATTGGGAATTTAGATTATTATTCCCAACTTTCCCGAAACCAAGGCCCTTCAAAAACTTCCAAATATCAGTCGAAGATGACTTGGCCACATTACTGTGAATATATTTCCGCTTGGCTGCTCTCACCATCTGATTGCAACGATTCCTGGCAACCCTAAAAATTTCCCAATTATCCTCCGATCTGTCACGCTTAAATTTTCGGAAAGCTCTGTCACGCCTTGTCATATACATTCGAACACCACGAGTCATCCATGGAGCAGGAGGACGTTTCAACCTAACTTGTTTTACAGGAGCATGGACATCAAAGAGTGCAATAATAGTTCGATTGAAAAAGTCCACCTTATCGTCAAGAGTAACACAGGCCACCATAGGGTCCCAGTCAATGCTTAAGGCATCCCTGTAAATGGCATCAACGTCAATACGGGCATAGTTTCGCATTGAAACCACAACTGGTTTAGGTTTATTAATACGTAGTCTATAACTAGCAAGCAAAAGGTCATGCCGAGAGAATCCAGGTGCATCATGCTGAGCGTATGCTACAAGATTATGGGGAGAAGAAGTGATAATCAAATCAAGCCAAGAATCAGGGGAATTTATATTATGATGAGTGGGGTTGAGAGGTAAATTGACAAAGTTTAGAGAAGCAATAAGAGAAAGAAGTTTAGATGAGGAAGGGGTTTGTTTTAAAAGATCTGTATTGAAATCACCCATAATAATATGATGCGCGTAATTGACACTTAGCGGTTCCAAAACAGCCTCCAGTTGACTGACATAATCTACACCAGGGGGACAATAGACGACACCTAGAACAGCTTTCTCACCACTGATGCAGATCTCCAGAAAAATGTATTCTGCTTTAGACGAGTACAGAGAGGGAGACATGTCCAGAACTTTATAGGAGATGTTACTACGCAGGTAGATTGCCACGCCACCTCCACCCTTGCCAGTGCGATCATTACGTATAGCAACAAATCCAGGAAGAGCATACGCAGCAGATTCTAAGCAGGGTTTCAGCCAACTCTCCGAAACCAGAACAGCACTGACACATTCTAAAGAAAAAGTGTCTATAAATTCATTGAAATGAGCAGGTATGCTCTGTGCATTAATGTGACAGATATTTAAAAACTTTTTATGACTACTAAAACCACTCTCAACAACATTACAAAGAGAAATTGCATCATGAAAGGAGTCATCATTTGAATCATTGCTACTTAGACAGGAGCAGAAGGAATCATTATCATCCATATCAGAATAAAATATTCAAAAAATATATAAATATACTTAAAATTAAGAAATTACTAAGTTTAAAATATATATGGCAAACTTATTTAAGTGCTAACCTACCGGCTCACAAAAGTTACACGTTAAAACAAACAAAGTAGGAATAATACAGAGTACAGAGAGCTATAACAATTGAGAATGACTTAAAATGTTTAATACCAGGCCTGTAAAAAAAGACATAAGAAGCACAAGTTGATTGACAATTTGACAGTGACACTTATACAAAAACTATTAAATGTTTACCTGCATTCTTAATAAAAAAATTGTTAAATATAAAGCCCTGGTAAAGGGTAGAGATATATCAATACTTACAGCGATTAACGGAACAATGAACAATAAAGAAAGAAAACTTATTTTAGTCTAACCGCACGTTTTGGTTTCTTCGTGACTGCAACCTTACTTTCAGCAGATGGAACTGCTGCGTCGCATGAAACTGCTGCGTCGTTCTTCGATCGGGAATAACTACACAGACGTGTCAAGTCCGACTCAGACGAGATTCTATGACGCTCCCCGTCATGGCACTTCACATAAATACAGCCATCCAGACTCCAGCAGTTTGTGATACCAAAACTTTGACGCGCTGCCATAAACAAGCTCTGTCGTCTAACCGTTAGAAATTCCGCTAGGACGATTGGAGTACCCTTGAATAATGTCTTCTTTCTCCAGACTTCAGACTTCATGGAGTGAGCTGCGAATCTTATTAAGATTGGTCGAGGCCTGCCCTCACGGCTTCCACCCAATCTATAGCAAGCTTTGAATGAAGAAGAAGAGACGCCTTTGAGTTTAAGTTTCTCAGTAATTATATTGGAGACTACAGTACACATATCCTCATTGGAACCCTCTTGAACACCATACAGAAGGAGACATTTTCTACGACTCCGCATGTCAATTTCATCCACCAAGTTTTCCAACTTTGAAATATGGAGATTTACAGCTGACAAAATACTCCAAACATTACTTTTAAAGTTTAAAAAATCAGAAGCCAACTGACCGACTGATGCAGGATCCTTCTTCAGTTTCAGCTGTTCTTCAAAATCAGCCATCTTTTGAAGCAATGTCTCTGCCAGTGATTTGTGCATGGCACGGAACTCAGACTGGGAGCTCTCCATGTCTAGTGCTTCGTCAAAAGTGAATTAACTTGTGGTGAAAGTTTGAGATTGTGGCCGGCAGGTGATGCACTCAAATAAAACAGATCTTCATTAAAATTATTATTTCAATTGATTATTTTGTGTTTAATAAAGTATAATAAATAGTGGTAAGTAATTAATAAATTATTTAAACAAATTAAAATTAGTTTAATTGAAGAGCTACACTTGTCACGTTTTCACGCCTACCTCCGAAAAACGGCTTTATCAAGGATTGTTTTAACATCTTTTCCAGTAGTATCCAGAGTTTTATCCAAAGAAGGGCCAAGGTTTGTGACAAGATCACCAACATTTTGGACAATACCCTGTACGGCTTTTTTGTCTCCACCATTGGCAACGGTGTCCACAGTATTTCCAAGATTGCGGACAAGTCCCCCAGTTGTGCCTAACACGCCGCTAACGTTGTCACCAAGACCATCGACTAGCCCGTCTACGGATTTTGCCACAGTGCCAGTGCTTGGCACATTAGAGACAGCTTCTTCGACTCCGACTTTCTTGACGCCGTTTTTTGCACCCTTTGCTATTGGGGAAACTGAAAAAGATAATACTCCAGTTTTATTCATGCGTACATAATCTTACGCTCATAGAGGGTCTATTAAAAGTAAAATATAAAAGGATCAAACTAGTGTTAGGGTTAGAGACGATAAAATAGAATTAGTTAATGAGACGGTTTTTCTGGGTATAACACTAGACTCTAGGTTGCATTGGGGGTGTCACATCGGGAAAGTTTCGGGCAGCCTGAGTTCTGCAGCCTATGCCGTAAAGAACATCCGACAACTAACATTAAAACAGCAAACTTCAGCTACTTCCACAGTGCTATCACATATGGCATACTGCTGTGGGATAATGCTGCAAAAATTGAATGTATCTTTGTGCTGCAGAATAGTTCTGTCCGTGATATCAATAAAGTATACAATAAAGTAAATTTTATTTTATTTTAGATATCAAAGACCACTTTTAGCACTGAGCTCTTATAGAGGTGAGACTTGTCAGATGGAGAGACTAGCAATTTTCCCACATTACTCATCGCTCCACACTACTCTCCTAAGAGACCCTTTGGCCAGACACGGGTCATGTATTTATAAAAAAGGCATTGAGGTCTGGGTGTATTGTAATAATAACCCTTTATTGCACAAAAATAATTTGAAGTATTACATGAGGTATGTAAAAATTACATGTACAAAGGTGGACTTATCTCTAGACGAGATCTCTACCAGCCAACCCTAGCAGTTGTAAACTAAATAGTTGTACGGGATAAATGTTATTCAAGTGTTACTAATGAAAAGAAGAACAAAATCTCTTACATGCTAATAATATAATAAAAATATATACATAGATACATACATACAACTTATGTTAACATTATTGAAAGATAACGAATTGAACAATTGTTTATTGTCCAGAACCTATAGTACAAGCTCCACTTTATTTGAAGGACTAAAAACGCTGTGAGATGTCAAGGATTATTTATATTCGTGTTTGAACTCACCGATGCCATCCAAAGTGCTACCCAATCCTCCAAGACCTAAAAGTAAACATAAGTATTATTTGATAGTACAACGATTGACAAAAACATTTCGGACCTTCGATAAGACAAGGCCATAATTGCAGTATTTGCAATTTTACAGGATAACCATTTTAAGATTCTAGATTTGCACTCAATGCGATTATGTTTAGTTAATATTCATCACAGCCCTCTAACGTCCCACTACTGAGCACGAGCCTTCTCTCACATATCAAGGTGCGAGGGTATTGGGTCATACTCCACCACGCTGACCCAGTGCGGATTGGCGGAGGCAGGTGAATGGCGTCCTGCTGTTAGAATTTGTCAAGCCGCCGATTAGGCCTCTAACATGGCTTAACGACTACCACATTTAGTGATAACCGGGACCAACGGCTTAACGTGTCTTCCGAAGCACGGAAGCGCTCGATATCAAATGCCACACAAACGGTCACCCATCCAAGGACTGACCTCTGTAAACTTTGCTGTACTTCGGTGATCGTTTCCTACCACCTAGCGCCGCAGAGCTACGAGCGCTTCGTGAGCGCTAGTTACTTATGGTGTCTTTGTCCCACTAGTTGAAAAGGCATTTTTAAAACACTTTTACATACCTAACTAATTTTCACAATTTTTGACAACTATGCCCTTGTCTTACCGAAGGTGCGATTTGTTGAATTGCCTGCCTATAATTTCGCTCAGTTTCACATTAGGTATAATCTGCGGCGCATAAGTTGAACAACGACCATGGATGAACATAACACATTTTTCGGGTCTCATGGCCGCCATAGACGTTCAAGTAATTTGTTTAAAGATGCTGGTAAAATTTAGATCAAATTTATTAAAAATTATAATTCGTGATTGAAACAAATAACATTTATAGCAATAAACATATACATTAATGAAAATGTGTATGGGTGTATAGGGCTCCTACCAAGATTTGTCGACCAAGTCGATCTTTATGGCGCTTTAGATGTTACCTACATGACTGACTGTACAACATAGCTGCGATTAAGATACTAAAATTTAAAATGTTATCTAATTTATAAATATTACCTCCTGGGGAGGGAAAGCCGAAGGCAGCGCCGACCTGTAAAGTACATAAAAATGTTAATGTACTAACATTACACAGTAATAACTTTCTAAACATCTACCGCACTCCACTCATGAGGTTGTCGGTGCGATTTCCACACAGGACAAATCTTTGTGTGCATAAACATGAATATTTGTACTGGTTTGGGTGTTTTCCTATGCATATTAAGTATGTATGTACAAAAAAAAAGTATTTAAGTATGTTTATCAGTTATTTAGTATTTATAACACAGCTTCTTAATGATACTTATCTTGCAACTAAATAATTGATGAAGTATCAGAAATATTTATTTATCTAACACAGCACTGTCTCACAAAACTAAGCACACCTAAACAGATGGTATTGAACAATCGCGTAGGCTCACCGCTTGTACGGTATCGCCTCAATAATGTGATGTTCTCGTAAATCTGTTTATTACCCTGCAACTGTTAACTTTATTAAACCTTAATACGTTGTAGACTAAAGACTCAAGCTTTTTTAAGGCTCGAGCTCTATCTTCTTTCACTTAAGTTCTTATTATTCTATTCTTGATTTGAGTTAACTATTTTTTTTACTTATTTTATGTTTTTTTTGCTACTTGTATGGAACAAATATTTTTCTTTCTTTTTATTTAAGTATCGAGCCCCTTTGGAAATGACTGAAGCTCGACTTGACCCAAGACTACGAGTTCAGTTAGTTCACTGAGTCTTGTAAAATTGAGTCGAGCCTATCGAATTAGGACACAAAGACTCGAGTTTTTAACATCTCGCCTCTGGGTACATTTTTTTTTTTTAAATATAAATAAAAAATAGATTCTCTTTGTCGACTTTTACGACTCCCCATAAGATGTGTGGGGGTGTCACTATTCAAGGCTAACACACACGGCATAAATACTTACCACGACCAAAAGGAGTAAGGTGATCTTCATAGTGTCGGATGTCTTCAATTGGCTTCAACTTGACAACTGTACCGATGGCACTTAAAATGCGGCTTATATATCGATGAATTGTTTGGTTACTTATTTCACATAAAATAGTTTTGGCACAAATTAATTATTTGCCAACTCAATGTGTAGACAACTGCAGTTTTGTTATTAACAATGTGTGTTCTTTATTGACGCAGATTGTGAATATGGTGTCATTGTTTTTTTAAGTAAGCACCTACTGTTATCGTGTTTTTTTCCTTGGTTTTTATAAATCTACTGATACTTTGGATAAGTATAATTATGCGGAATAATCAAAATGAATAAAATAAAAAGACATACTGCATCAACCCAACTTAGGAGCAGGGTTGGAGAATGCCCTCCCTGACAGGACCTTAACATAGTGGGGGGGACTTAGTGCCCTCGGTATGGGGGAGGTATCGCTGGGGAAATGTAAACACCCAGAGTTTGGCGATTCTGGGTGCTCTTAGTACTGACTACCGGGGGGAAACTAAGAGGTGCCTGTGGAGGAAGCAACGGGCGTCGTAAGTACAGTCATCACATCAATTAATAAGTCTAGGTCCTTCCACATTTGAGAATATGTGGGAGAACCCAGTGGAACCTGGTGTGAGTATCTATTTCAGTGATTTATTCAGTCTATTCTTAGTTTGATATTGTTCAAGGCGGCGATAGCCCAGTGGTGAGACTTTGAATTTAGATGGTCTGGGGTTGAAACCCTGGTGGCGCATCTACGACTTTTCGAAGTTATGTGCGTAAATATTGCTTGTTCCGTGCCTCGGAAAGCACGTTAAGCCGTTGGTACCGGCTGTCATAAACATCAATGACAGTCGTCATTAAAAAGTCAGTGCCTTCTAACATCCTGACAGCTGGTTTAACCATAGAATGATGTTTCCCTCTGTGTATCAGACTAATAAGGAAAGAATTTAAGGAGGTAGCGAAGATGAGGTCTAGAAAGAGCCACGCGAGTGTGGAGAAAGGAAAACCTCTCACGCAAATATGAAGGGTAGGAAAGATTGAAAAGAATATTATAGAGAAGGCAAAGAGTCCGAGTATTCCTGCGTAACCTGATTGGGAGCCAACACAATTTCCTACAGATGACCGACACATGGTCATACTTTCGAAGATAAATCGAATACAGTTATTGTGCAGGTGTTCGAGCTGGTCCAAAAGTTCCAAATAACAGGTGAGTGCATATTTGAGAGAGGGGAGGAGAAGGTATATACTTAAGGACGATTTTATAGGTAAGCGAAAAAAACCTTGGCGACTGACATTGATTAAATGCGCATGCCATGACAGATTACCATCAAATAATACACCAAGATTTTTGACTGAGCCACTGTAGTTGATATGAACGCCATCGAAGACCACAGGTGGCACTAGGGAAATGTCCAACCTGCTACGCAAATGTCTACCACCAATGAGGATAGCTTGGGATTTACTGGGGTTCACAAGAAGCCTTAAAAATTGAGCCCAGGACATAATACGGCCTCAAACACAATTAAACTCAACGATAGCATCCATATCCGCTAGCCTAAAGTGCCTATGGATCTGTAAATCGCCTGCGTAGAGATGTAATTTTGAATAATTTATATGTGTAACGGAATTAACAAAAATTGAGAAAAGCAGAGGGGAAAGCACACTACCCTGAGGTACACCCGCTTCAAGACTACACCAATCAGAGTAGGACTCACCTTGGTGGACCGGCTGCAAACGGCCACTCAGATATGATTAGGACTCACCATGGTGGACTGGCTGCAAACGGCCACTCAGATATGATTAGGACTCACCATGGTGGACTGGCTGCAAACGGCCACTCAGATATTATTAGGACTCACCATGGTGGACTGGCTGCAAACGGCCAATCAGATATGATTAGGACTCACCATAGTGGACCGGCTGCAAACGACCACTCAGATATTATTAGGACTCACCATGGTGGACCGGCTGCAAACGACCACTCAGATATGATTAGGACTCACCATGGTGGACCAGCTGCAAACGACCACTCAGATATGATTAGGACTCACCATGGTGGACCGGCTGCAAACGGCCAATCAGATATGATTAGGACTCACCATAGTGGACCGGCTGCAAACGACCACTCAGATATTATTAGGACTCACCATGGTGGACCGGCTGCAAACGACCACTCAGATATGATTAGGACTCACCATGGTGGACCAGCTGCAAACGACCACTCAGATATGATTAGGACTCACCATGGTGGACCAGCTGCAAACGACCACTCAGATATGATTAGGACTCACCATGGTGGACTGGCTGCAAACGGCCACTCAGATATGATTAGGACTCACCATAGTGGACCAGCTGCAAACGACCACTCAGATATTATTAGGACTTACCATGGTGGACCGGCTGCAAACGACCACTCAGATATCATTAGGACTCACCATGGTGGACCGGCTGCAAACGACCACTCAGATATGATTAGGACTCACCATAGTGGACCAGCTGCAAACGACCACTCAGATATTATTAGGACTGACCATGGTGGACCGGCTGCAAACGACCACTCAGATATGAGCATAACCTTGAGAGAGAAGTGCATCGATTGCATATAAAAATTCATTTATAATATTATGTAAAGAAATTGGCAAAAACAACCAATCGGTATCTTTGTTATTTAATTTAATCCTTTAATATCCTGAAGTAAGTAGAAAATATTTGTAGTTCATAGCTTAGAAGTAAAAAGGTCAAAAAAAGACGAGACGCAACTTTAGATATTTTATGCAATATTACGAAATTGAACGGGTTTTTATATTTTCAACCAAACGTTCTCATCTGTTATATGATGTCTGTTTTTTTCATATTTCTTTCGTACCATATAACAAAAACCATCAAATTGTAAAAAGCACAATTTTAGCGATTTCACATAACTCCCCACCTTAAGCGTGTGAATTGATAAGAAGAGGCTGGCCCTCATATGGTGAGCAATGGCACGACATGGAGCGACAGTCTTAGAAATTTGATATTGGACCTTAAATACGATGGAAATCTGGAATAAAATAAAATAGTATATAATGTTGTAAGTGTTCTCAGTTGACGGCTTTGTGGGATAGAAAACCACTTCTAAAGATGAAGTAAATGAAAACTCAGTTTGTGTTTTTTTTTTATTTATTCATGGGCAACCAACAAAACATACATTTTAACAATTTACAATAAAACTTGCGTTTAAAATAAAAACTAAATGTCTTATTTAAAGGAAGCCACTGCATGCAAGAGTGGCATAATAATATTTTGAAAATATAGATACTAACACTATACTAATAATATTCGCTAAATAATAGGTAACAAATATGTGAACATAGTTAATATACAAATAGGTGAATGATGCCTTAGAATTTTAGTGAGAATTAAGAACATCTTTATATCTATTTATGACTTTTATGTAGATTTAAAATAATTAAGTAGATCATTTTTGACTTTCGTGTGACTGCGAGTGAATATATCAATTTCCGTAACATTTAATAAATTATTGTATTGCGTTTGTATTTTTTTCATTGCTCAATGTTTCTGTGTTTTTGTAATTATATACTAAATATACATTGGAAAACACCCAGACCAGAACAAATATTCATGGTTTTGCACACTAAGTATTGTTCAGTGTGGAAATCGAACCTACGATCAGTGGAGCGTAGTGCGGGTACACTCGCTACCACGCCATATGAACCAAATGAACAGACCAGCTAAGACTGGACTCTATTTGAAGACCAAAATCCTTGACACTTATGCTATACGGTATGCTAAATTGACACTACTATAATGTATTTAGATAAGTTCAGATCCTAGGTCAAAATTGGCTTATTATAATTATGGCCATTTTGGGATTATCACTCGGCAAGCGGAGTCAAGAACCAACTCTTCAATGGACTTCTTGGCGGGAAAGAGAAGCGTCATATTTGCAATTTTGTTTAATTTTCTACAATTTGTGATATTTTAAACATTAATGTGGTAATAACGGTGGATTATGAACCGTTAAGTGTTTGTGAACGTACGAAACGTAACAAAACAGTGTAACATCATTTACACATGTCATCTACCGTTAAATGCTTTTACCTTATTTCGGGTAATTTTCCTTATGGTTAAATAAATAAATCAGATTTTTTAAAATGAATACCAGATTCGAATTCGATATTTATAGTTAAAGCTGAACAGTGTCTGTCGGGTCACCACTTGACTTACACTTAAGTATTTTTTTGTTTTTAATTGCTTTGGTGCATGTAAGTAAATCTGAGCTTCATGATTTCAGTGTTATCATATTTCGATTCCGGCCGTGTGGCGCCGACCTAGAATAGCGTCACCCCCTCTCATCTCATGGGGAGTCGTAAGAGTCGACGAAGAGAAATAGGACCGGACGATGGGCAGCAGCGCCATCCTGCGTACTGGCTGGAACTGCGATCACCAACCCGCCTGCCCAGCATGGTGATTACGGGCAAATACCCCTAATAAAATGGCACATACACACAAACGGCCCCCAGTCCCCGGCGGCCCCGCTATTCCAGATTACGGTAGCGGTCTTGGTAACGGCGGGGCAGGGGGTGCTAAGAATCACCGGCAGAGATCCGGCTACTATCCTACACGACTGCTGCACCTGGCAACCTACAACACACGCACACTGAGAGATATATTATGTATTTCACTTTATTACTGATTTTGGACAGTGTTTCAGTCCCTGCAGCGATGCCGCATTGATTATCGATATATTGAAGTGTTGAGATGTTTATACAAAAACGCCACCATGTCCGTACGAGTACTATACCAGCACACGAATCCTATCCTCCTGTGGAAGGGCGTGAGACAGGGAGATGTCATATCCCCGAAACTGTTCACTGCTGCCCTGGAGGATTTTTTCAAAATGCTGGACTGGGGAAACTACGGCATCAACATAAATGGCGAGTATATGTCTCACCTTCGATTTGCTGACGATATAGTGGTCATAGCGGAGTCGCTTGTGGATCTGGGCACAATGCTCGAAGACCTCGACAGAGCTTCCCAAAGGGTAGGTCTCAAAACGAACATGGACAAGACGAAAATTATGTGTAATGTCCATGTAAAGCCTGCCCCAATAATTATTGGAGGCTCGGCTCTCGAAGTTGTCGACGAGTATGTATACCTTGGACAAAAAGTCCAAATAGGTAGGTCCAACTTCGAGAAAGAGGTCAATCGTCAAATCCAGCTCGGTTGGACTGCGTTCGGGAAACTGCACTATATCTTCTCGTCAAAAATACCTGTGTCTTAAAAAAAAGTCTTTAACCAGTGTGTGTTGCCAGTTATGACGTACGGTACTGAGAATTGGTGGTTAGGGTCGTAGTAGAGGACGGCCTCCCGTGCGATTAACTGATGATCTGGTCAAGGCGGCGGGAAGCCGATGGATGCAGGCGACTCAGGATCGCTCTAAGTGGAAATCTGTTGGGGAGGCCTATGCTCAGCAGTGGACGTCGGATGGCTGAGATGATGATGATGATATTTCGATTGTATTAAGCTATTGCATAGCTTCTATCGCGGGCCTTAAACGTGGAGACCGAATCCAGAAATTCTGTAACGAAAAAAACCTAACACCCCCCACTCCGACCGGCACAACGGTGATACTTTTTAGTTTTACATCTATCGATAAATAGCAAAACTTTTAATGGCTCTTTGAAATATCACGCTTGTTTGTCTCTTTAGTTCAGCAACCCGCCTTAAACGCTCAAAGTGTATCTTGAATTAAAATCAAAGAAAAAAAAATATTTATGCAGTATTTTTTTTTCTATATTATTAAATAAATAATTAATTAATTTGCATAAGTTGATAAAAATGCTATGCAATACATAGCTTTACTGCGGCAGTCTCCGAGTGCCAAACGTTTTTTTTATATTTAATTTTGACGTTGTGAAGTACTATGTGCTATTTTATAAAAAAAAAATTGTTTTAAAGTTGGGAACCTTGGTTTGTGAGAGGACACGGGGTTCACTACAGGTATGGTAAGTGGCGAAGTGATTTTTTATCACATGTTAGTTCCAAGATGCTATAATTAATTAGAAAAGTGGAAAAAAAACAATGTCTTTTTATGAAATAATTTAATACAACAGCCTTACTTAATTAACAAAAATAAATTTTCAGTCAGTTATTGACACATAAACAAAAATGTTATTATAAAGAAGAGGCAAGAATGGTTTCTGATTTCTTATGAATCATATATAATTTTTATATAAATATAGTATGTCGGTTAAAAGTATGGTAGGTTACAACAATGTAGGGAATTGGAAAAAAATGCTGCTAGCAATAAGGCCGCACATTGTACCATACATTTATTTATGTGGTGTGATTAGTTTTTATATGAAGTGTACAATAATGTGTTTATTCAATTATACAGTCATTCAATTATTCATTCATTTAATTATTCATTCATTCATTCATTCAATGTAGGTCAATCATTCCTTGCGCCTCAAAAGCACCATATAACAGAGTTCAATAACTATATAGCGTAGACAGTCTGTGTCTTATTATACAATATAATCACGCCTTCTTCCACTAAGATGTAGGCAGAGGCATATTATACGCCCACACTTTGCTAATTACATTTTAGGTCCCACATATTAGGTGGAAAGCCTGTTGCCACTTACTGGGAACTTGTATTGTTCGCTAGCGCCAGTTTGAGCCCATGGATGCGCCAGAAAACTCTTGATGTGCTCGAGAGTGTCTTAAATGAATGGGATCTCGTCAAATGTCAAATCTCGAGAGCTCTGTGCTAAATATGATTACTGTTACAAATGTATAGATTGCTTCTAAAAAGTTGTAGCAATGTGATGGTTACCCATAAATAGATTTTTTTGGTGTTACATTATATATACATACATTCACGTCTGTTTCCCCGAAGGGGTAGGCAGAGGCATATTATACACCCATACTTTGCCAACAATATAATCGGTCCTACGTAATAGGTGGCGAGTATGTTGCCGCTTACCAGGCACTGTTATGTTCGCCAGAGCCTCGTCCGTTGATCGGCAGGTGCACCACTTGCCTTAGATTTTGTTAGGATCCCCATACAGCAAAATTTCTAAAATAGTGATGACTAATCTCTTTGAGTATCCTTAATTTCTTCTTGCCCTGCATCCAGTATATTTAGGGTTGGTTATTATATAATGCATATCTTTACATTCTCTTTTAAAATTTCCTCGACCATTTGTAATCGACTCATCCATGCCTTTCTCGACCTCATCATTATCATTATCCTAGTATTTCTCCTAGGGTCTGCTTACTAGTTTAACCAGACCTCCGAAACCCAAAGGGAAACATCTTTGTATGGTCAAAACAGCTGGCATTATGTAAGAAGGCATTGAGTTCCTAATAACGACTACCATTGATGTTTATGACAGCCGGGACCAATGGCTTAACGTGCTTTCCAAGGCACGGAGCAAGCAATAATACTAACTTTGGGTCTCGCCACTTGGCGATCCCCTCGATCTTATCAAATTTTGCATCCAATCCATATCTATTTCGACAATCTGCTTCACCTTCACCCGTCCAATATTTTTTTTTATATTTCAGAAATATATTCTTGTTTTAAAAATAACCCTTTATTATCCAAATTTAGCTTTAATTTGACATAGACAGAATTTTTATTAGAACGTACCATTCGGGACAATGCTCACAAAATTTTATACTCGTAATAGTAAACGTATTAGATTATATGGATTTAGAACTGTGTCAGCAAAAAGAAATAAGATGTTAAAATGAGTTTGATTTGGGAACAAATTCCCTTTAACCCAACGTTTCACCAGTCTTAGGTTATTGTTTAATTAATTGATTTATTTGCCGTAATCCATAACACATACATTCATTTCATATTTGACAAGCTTTACATTACATTAAATATTCCAAGCATCCTTTTTTGATTACCAGAAGCTATACGGACGCTCTGTAACGGTATATTCACGAGGTCTCTCATATCTGTAATTATTATATCTATTAATATTATCTTCATTAGTAATAATACCTCCATTTGTTGGTCTCCTATTTCTATTTGCCCCGGCATTATAACCATCTGTATGAGATGTTTGTCTGAAGTGATTATTATATTCATCAGCAGACTCTCTTGTATTACTTTCTCTGTTATATTTTTCGTTACTATTATTGTTTTGATCTGATTGTTCATTATTATTACTGTACTGAGTTCTTTTCGTAGTTCTTTCTGTATTTACAATACGATAGTTATAATTTGTGCTTTTTATTTCTTTATCTTCATTATTTCTATGTGTATTGGTTTCTTGTTTAACGTTCACACCCTTTTCAAAACCTAAATTTACATTCGAGTAATCATCATCATGATTATTATTTGTATTTATATGTTTATTATTTTCATTCTTATTAACATTGTCATATAAGGTAGTTCTTTCTGTTCTGTCGCCATTATTGTTCCTATTAGGATTTTTTTGATTATTTCTTTGTCTATCTTTCTGATTATTGTTCATAGTACCTTCAAAATATATATTACCGTCATTATAGATGGTGTCACGTCTGTTAGTTTCATAATTGTCTTGATTTCCAAAACTGCGAGTACTACTATGACTATTACTGCCTTGGTTTCTGTTATGACTATAACCTCTTTCTCCGCTGCCAGCATTATTTTGAATTGTAGTTGTTTCCAGATTTCTCTTCGTAGTTCTTTTAAATCCTGCATCGTTTACATTACTATTGTGAAATCTACTCGCAGTACTTGTGTTTATATGTTTATTACTGTTTATATTTCTACTTGTAGTGTGTATACCTTCTTCGTTATTATTCTTATTTCGATTGTTACTTCTTGCATCTGATTTAAAAATCTCCGCGGCAATAAAAGCTTTGTGGACGGTAGCGTATAGAGCAGGGGTGTTCGGTGCTCCGCAAGATCTTCCAACTGAAGTTACAGCAATGACTCTCCATACGCAGCCATCTTGAATTTGAGCTGGACCTCCAGAGTCGCCCTAAAATTATTTCAAGGCATAAAAATATTTGAAATTTAAGGTATCTAAATTATACAGTTAAAGAAAGAGTCCAAAATTTTCCTATGAATAAAAGTATTAATGCTTCAGAGAATATCAAAATTCAATTAAAATGACAAAGTTAAAAAATGTTGATAAAATACTGATTCCGAGAATTGATTTCTTAGATATTATTGGTTGATATATTATATTGTATTATTATTATTAAGTATATCTACATTATTTTCTTACGAAATTGAGCAAGTTAAACTTATTTCTATATTTTTGAAGCGCTCGTAGCTCTGCGATGCTAGGTGGTCGGAAACGATCACCGAAGTAAAGCAGAGTTTACAGAGGTCAGTCCTTGGATGGGTGATCGTTTGTGTGGCATTTGATATCGAGCGCTTCCGTGCTTCGGAAGGCACGTTAAGCCGTTGGTTCCGGTTATCACTAAATGTGGTAGTCGTTAAGCCATGTTAGAGGCCTAATGGGCGGCTTGATAAATTCTAACAGCAGGACGCCATACACCTGCCTCCACCAATCCGCACTGGGTCAGCGTGGTGGAGTATGACCCAATACCCTCACAACATGATATGTGAGAGGAGGCTCGTGTTCAGTAGTGGGCCGTATATGGGCTGAGATGATGAAACTTATTTCAGTGTTTTCAAATATTTTTATCTTCAATTATAAATTTTCAAGACAAGAGGACTTTTTGCCCCTCAGAAAACACGAAAGCGGATATAAAATCAAAGGTAAAATCATTTATTCAAGTTTGGCTCAAAAGAGCTCTTAAAAAATCAAAATTACAATACTGAATGACTAGCGCCAATTGCTGCAAAAGATTCAAATAAAAGAGACTTTACCTGACACGTGTCTTTTCCACCCTTCTTTTCCCCAGCGCAGATCTGACTGTCTCTAGATGGACCTTGGGGCATTTTTCTAGAAGTTCCTAGAGATTTCCTACATTCGTTCATGTCCCACACTGGCACAGAAACGCTACGCAGCTCTTTAGACGGGCCACTTCCTGGAAATTAGAATAGGTGCATTTAGTTTGGGGCACATGGGACACATTGAGGAGAGTGCCGCGTGGTTCCGACCTTACATAGCCACCCCCTCTCACCTCGCGGGGTGTAGTAAGCTTCGACGGAGAGAAATCCTAACGGATGATGGGCAGCAGCGTCTTCCTGCGTACGGGCTTGACTTTTTACTTCTTGTAAATGCACATAATTTGTCCTGGGTGGGAATCGAATCCACGACTTCAGGAGCGGAGTGCTGGTGTACTGTTCTCCACGCAAATGTATAATAATAATCCTTTATTGTACATAAAACATAAATAGATTACAAATGGTATTTAAAAACTTAAAGTACAAAGGTGGACTTATCTCTAGAAGAGATCTCTACCAGCCAACCCTAGAAGTAGTGTATAAATTTGTAGGTACGGGATTAAATTTGGATAAAGATCTTTGTTATAAAAAAGGAAATACAAAATCTTATGTATACCATACATACTTACATACATATATAACAATATTACATATATATCACAGTCCAGATATCACCGCTTGTTATGCATCATTATATCATCATGCCAGACCATTAAGATCCTAATAATGAGGATGAGCCTGAGCGGCGATAGCCCAGTGGAGAACCTTTGCTTTTAAAATTAGAGTGTCTCGAGTTCAAACCCTGGTGGAGCACCTATGAATTTTCGAAGTTATGTGCGTAATTACCGCTTGCTCCGTGCCTCGGAAAGCACGTTAAGCCGTTGGTCCCGGCTTTCATGAACATCTATTTGTTATAAGGAAGTCAGGGCCTTCTAACAGACTGACAGCTGGTTCAACCATAGAATGATGTTTCCCTCTGGGTTGCGGAGGTCAGACGGCAGTCGCTCCACGTAATAACTGGAATTCAGTCAAAATCTGGTTAAACCAGTGAGCAGACCCTGGGCCCTAAGCTTAAGTCTAGGGCAACCGGGATAATGCTAGGATATGATGAGTAAGAATGAGCCTGAACTTAGCTGGATACTACATGGTGGTCTGATTCCACCACTCGGACCAATAGCGAATTGGCGAAGTCAGGTGTTTGACGTACTGATGTAGAATCTTTCAAGCTGCCCAATTAGGCCTCTAGCGTGGCTTACGACTACCAGATCACATAATAATCACAGACATAAATATATAATAGATAACACAAATGCATGTACTGCGCGTGTCCGAACCCCGACCAATCGTCGGGGTTGGCAGCCGCTACTTACAGTCCGCTCGCGTCTGTTTTTGTTTTTTAAATATTATAACATGAACGATTTTACATTATGAAATATATTATGTCAATTAACTGTTAAAAATTCCTGTCCCTAAATATCGATAGTGACGTCACATTTGGTTTTAGAAAGTCGACACGATTTCAATATAAATTGTGATACTTTTCGCTAATTATATCGTTTGTCCCACGTAAGAGGTGGCGAGCCTATTGCCGCTTACCGGGAACTAATATATTCGCCAGAGCCTAAATACAAATACAAATCATTTATTGCATGTCACATGGAAGTAGGTTGTAACAACAAATATGGATAGATACAATGTGACGCCCTGTAAGGGCATAGCAACATAACAAAGAACCTACTAAGTGCCTGCGTCCTAGGTGACTTACAAAAATTTAAGACATTAAAGAATAACAATATACTTATTTATTTATATAGATTAATTGATTTTATCATCAAAAAATTCCTGCATATTATAATAGCATTTTTTAATTAAGAATGTCTTCAAAGTTTTAGTAAAAAGCGGAAGATTATTTATATTTTTTATGTAATTTGGTATATGATTGAATATTTTAATTAACATGCTATGAGGGCTTGTCGAGATTAGTTTTAATGTTGAAAAAGGGATTTTTAGTTTGTTCTGATATCTATTGTTTCTTCTCATTCTTTTCTCGGGTGAATATAGGGTTTGGTTTTTTTTATAAACTTGCATGACTTTATTATGTAAATTGAAGTGAGAGTTAGAATCTGATGTCTAATAAAGTGTGCTCTACAGGATTCTAGTTGGTCAATGTTTTCTAATATTCTTATGCATTTTTTTTGTAGAGTAAAAATTTTACTCACGTCACTGGAGTTTCCCCAAAAAATAATGCCATAAGATAGTCTGGAATGTGCATGTGCATAATATGCAGTCCGTGAGTCGCTTAAGCCGCTGTAAGGCTTAAATAAAGGATGACATTTTATTTGATACTTTTTGGACATGGTTTTTCCAATTTAAGTGTGTGTCTAATTCTAATCCTAAGAGAGTAGCGGAATTTACAGATTCAATTTTTGTGTTTTTGTATTGATATGAGATGTCTAAGGCAGATTTCTGATACGGTTTAAACTGGATGATTTTGGTTTTGTTAAGATTTAGTTCTAAGTTGTGTGCCTTAAGCCAATCTACTATTTTTTCTAGAGTCATATTTAGTTTTTCTTCTAATTCTTTATAGTCAGAACAGGGTATCAATACAGAGACGTCATCAGCGAAAAGTACGCAGTGGGCGTCACATATGTTTGGAAGATTATTTATATAAATTAGAAAAAGGACACAACCGAGGACACTGCCTTGTGGAATGGAACCCGTTGCCAGAACTCGCTCAGATCGAATGTTGGAGATTACGCCTGTTTCAAAGTTCGTGTTCTCGATATCTACGTACTGGTAACGATTATGTAGGTACGATTGAATCCACTTGTAGGCAATGCCTCTGATGCCTGTCTGGTACAATTTATTTATAAGAATTTCATGTCGGACTCTATCATAGGCTTTACTCATATCGAGTAGAAGACCTACTGCAAAATTCTTGTTGTTTATTGCTTCAAAAATCTGTTTAGTGTATTTGTATATTGCTAGAATTGTAGAGTGGTTTTTTCTGAAGCCGTTTTGGTTTTCATGCAATATCTTGAATTTTTCGTAATAAGAATAAAGCCGGTTTATCATTGCGGATTCAAAAATTTTTGCTGACGTTGGTAGTAGAGCGATTGGCCGGTAGTTATTGATGTCTGTGGTTGATCCCTTTTTGTGAATGGGTTTGATAATAGATATCTTGAGTGCATCAGGAAAAATTCCTTCTGAGAAGGATTGATTTACAAGCATTGTGTACGGGATTGTTAATAAATCGACACAGGTCTGCACCAAGAAAGGAGGAATTTCGTCATGGCCAAATGATGTTTTGTTTTTTAAGTTAGTTATTATATTCTTTATCTCTTTAGTCTTCACAGGGCTAAGAAAGAAACTATTTTCGATGGCCTCGTCCGTTGATCGGCAGATGCACGACGTGACGGTGCGGTTAGGTTGGGGTGCTCAGACCTTGGTAGGAGCCTTATATCTATATCTGTGATGATAATCCATAAATAAATAATGACCATATTCAGTGCGGCCCCATCCTGTTGCTATGATGGGTTCTCCCACACCTGGCGGTACTCCAAGACAAGCTGGTTTTACAACGGCAGAAAATCTGAAAAAAAAAAAAAATTTTATGTCAAATCTTTGAGGTTTTTTTTTTTTTTACATAATGGCTTCTTGCATTAAGCACATGTAGCCAGTCTCAAGTTATAGATACATTAGAAAAAAATTCATTTACAGTGGTGATAAGGATATTAAATGGTAAATGAGATGCGCTCCCCTAAACCGCTGGAGTCCTCAGTAAAGATGTGTCAGGGAGTATACTGAAATCTCACATGGACTTCTTGAGAGAATTTGAAAAACAATGTTGCACTGTTTTGTTTTATTTACCTACACTCATGTACGTTGACAAACAATTAACGGTTAATAATCCACCGTTATTGCACACTAGCATTCGAAGCATCACAAATTTTATAAAATAAAACAAACTGCGGACGCTTCACTTTCCCGCCAAGAAGTTCTATAATAAATCATGGAACT
This sequence comes from Musotima nitidalis, assembly GCA_949126915.1. NCBI lineage: Eukaryota > Metazoa > Arthropoda > Insecta > Lepidoptera > Crambidae > Musotima > Musotima nitidalis. The sequence goes on from OX421440.1 coordinate 7,460,217, forward strand.
AAAAAATTGGGTTTATTATATTTTTTTTAAATGTCACTGCGTGTTGAAATTGTATGCTGTGAAGGTTCTGCTATGAACGTTAAAAATTATGTATGGAAGATTGGCCAATGGAGCTCTTAGTCATACTTAAAAACAAATGCCCCCATTCACTGCGGGCGGGAGCTTGATCGTAAAAGAACGGGCAAGAAAATCGTCAAGGTTGGTTTTTCTCCCGCCAATCACGATAAAAGTACTTAATATTAAAACAAAGTCTACAAAAGCTTGTGTTCTGTAGTCACAAGATTTAAAAGAAAAGTTATTTTTCGCGAAGTTGTACAACGCTGTCCCTAAAAGCTGCTGTTTTTGTCAATCTCCGCAAGAAAGGCGAGATTAAACGTAGTCCAAAAGTAAAAAGTTCTTTATTTCATAAACTATTACGTTGCACTTGAAAACGTCAACATGAAATACTTAAGAGATCAATGCTTGCCTGTGCTATTTTATTAAAAAAATGTGATAAATAAATTTGTGTAGTCTATGGGTTCCTATAGGATCGCCTAATTTGTAATGGCACCCAAACGAAAAGCCTAAAAATTTTTCGCCTAATTTCACTCTTCAGAATCGTGTTTGCCCTAATTTCACTTCGCCTAACTTTTTATCGCCACATTGTCATTTACCAAATGCGTCATTTGGCAGAACAATTCGTAATCCCTAAAGTTTACAATTCCTAAATATTAATTCGCACAAAATTAAAAATCATAAAGTACAAAACGCCTACTCATTTTTATGCAAACATGCAGCATGCAAGCAGGCATGCATCATGCATGCAGACATGCAACATGCGTGCAAGCAGGCATGCAGCATGCATAGTTTCCGTCACGGCTTCGGCGCTGCGGGACTCCGGCGGTCCCATGCGAGCTTTTCGTCGCAGATGGTTTTCGCTGGCTTAGTCGCAGAATGTCCAATTCTCAAAATGTCCAGAGTAAGCAAACATGTAAAAAATTACGAGAAGAAAAGACTGCACATTATAACTGATTTTTTTTTTCTTGAATATATATGAATAATCTTAACCAATAGGTTTTATTGGGATTCTTTTATTTTTTCTTACTCTGGACATTTTGAGAATTGGACAATTCTGCGACTAAACCTTCGCTGGGCTTAGTCGCAGAATGTCCAATTCTCAAAATGTCCAGAGTAAGCAAACATGTAAAAAATTACGAGAAGAAAAGACTGCACATTATAACTGATAAGACTGCACATTAAAACTGATTTTTTTTTTTGGATATATATGAATAATCTTAACCAATAGGTTTTATTGGGATTCTTTTATTTTTTCTTACTCTGGACATTTTGAGAATTGGACAATTCTGCGACTAAACCTTTTCGCTCACCACCGAGTCTTCGGCGTGCGTGCCGGCTTCGCCGACCAGCCTCAGCCCCGCCGGCGAGCTCAACCCACCTGCTCCTTAGCTCGCGGGCCGCCTCGCCCCTCCGCGCCTACGCGGACTTATATTGCACTCTAGGGTAGGGCAACAAGACTACGTGGAGTCGGGTTTGCAGCGATTCGCTTCTGTCAATTTATTTTCTCAACACAATTCTATGCTTTTATTCCAATACATCATTAGCACATTTCATTTAAGATATGCTAAAATTAGAGCTTTTACAAATTTAAATAATATTAAAATAATCTAATATATAATATTTAAATAATCGTTATGCCAAAATAAACTTATGCCAATATACTTTAGGCTATTTTACATTAGACATTCTTAAATTAGGCCTTTCAATTCTTAGGCCAAACTATAATGGTGGCAAAACTATTTTTAGGCGAAACAATAATTGTACGTTTTAAGTTTAGGCCAAAACGGTTTGGCCAAACCATATTAGGACAAACAATTTAAGGCGAACCAAAGGGCACCCGTAGTCTATAATTTGGCAGAGAGAGCTTATTATTAGTTGTAGTACTAAAATTATATGTGTTTTGAATTTATATCAAAGGTTGTAATCATACCTACAGATTCTGTTTTCTCGTGACTATAATCGAACGATAGACACTCGTACATACGAATGCACACATATACACATGCTCACGCAACTTATTTTTGTTTCTTTAACTGTTATTTTCTACTAGTTATTTTCTTCTTTTATTTTAAATCTTGTGACTGCAGAACACAGGTTTTTGTAAAATTGTCAAATTTTTTTACTACTAAGTACATTTTCTTGTAACTGGCGAGAGAAAAAACTAACCTTGACGATTTTCTTTCTAGTTGTAGAGAGTGTTAGTTAACGGACCTGTGATAACCTAAAGAAGTGCAGTTCAATAATTTTTTTGACTGATACCTATGTTTGAGTCCTGATGGCAAGACCAGCCAATCATGGGCAGGCTTTAAACAGTTGACAATTTAACGAGCGACAGATTGTGATTTAACGGTTTGTCTTCGATAGATTAATATTAAATAATGCGTTAAATTGTAAGCAGTTTGTTAGGATCACAATTTTTCGACAGATTACAATATCGCGGGATAGATTATAATTTAACGTTATTTACAATTTTACGGTGACATATCAACTATAAATGCTATAATTCTGGGGATTTTGGTGAAAAATTCCCGATTTTTTTTTCTATAACTATAAATAGACTTACTGAACATCTTCCACCAGCTTCACAAGAGCCACATCGTAATATGACCGCGTCTGGATGTACTTCGGATGCCGTATGACCCTCAGGACCTTCACCACCAACGCTCCGGGGTCATCGAGCTTATTGGAGCCTAATTGCGCAACCCTTGGAGCTCCACTGAAAGAAAATAGATTTTGATTTAATGGCAGTTGGAAGGAACGAGTGCGTCAAGAAAAAAATATTCTGACTATTATATTAATTATTTAGTTCCAAGATAAGTATCATTAACGACCGATATGGCGTGGAGGTCAGTATACCGGGACTTCACTCCAGAGGTCGTGACTTCGATTCCCACACAGGACAAATCTTTGTGTGCATGAATATGAATATTTGTTATGGTCTGGGTGTTTTCTATGTATTTTTAAGTATATATTTAATAAATAAAAGTATTTAAGTATGGTTATCTGTTCTTTAGTATCCATAACACAAGTTCTTAATGATACTTATCTTGGAACTAAATAAATGGTGTGATTGTAAGAGAAAATTTATTAATATTAAGAACTTGTGTTATGGATACTATAATATAGCGATTAAACATACATAAATACTTACTTAATTTACATAGGAACATACCAAGACCATTAAAAATATTAATGTTTGGGAATCGAACCCACGACATGAGGACCAGAATGCGGGTATACTCGCCTATTAATAAGTGAGATATCACACTACAATTCATACTCGTATCGACCCATCAATCATACAAATCCATCAAACGTCCTGAATTTTGATACAGGACTCAGGTATTAGAATACAAAATTAAATATAGCTTTCGAGTGTTAATTTTACATAACATCTATCACAACCTGTTAAGTGGTTAGTAAATGTATTTGTTTTAGTTCAGCAGTGAAGTTTATAAAGGTAATGGTTAATTTATTAGAATTAACCATTTATGAGTAGAAAAAGAGATTTTTCAGTATTTAAACAATACTGTTTGGTTAGACGTACGAGAGGATCATCTACAGATTCCCTTTAGAAAAAATACATCTACTGTAAATTGATTTTATTGTTATTTTCATTGAGTGAGTCAAATTGTATAATATTAAGAGTGTGTGCCAACATCGTAGCAAGTGAAAGGATAATTATGATCTCTCCCTACCCATATGGAAAAGAGGCGTGAAATTATGTACGTATGTAATTGTTAATAATAAAAAAAGTTAGACTAAGGTTAATAAAGAAAGCACACACGCACGCACACGCACTCGCATGCAACCACACACGCTCGCATGCATGCACAAACACATAAATGCACGGACGTACGCACGCACACACGCACGCACAGACGCATCCACTCAATAACTTACATGACAACAGTATCATCCTTGTCTTGATATCCGCAGTGGCTGGCAGTAAGGATGAAGCGCTCGCTGATCAGCGATCCCCCACATTTCCACGAGTATCCATTTCTCTGTAATTAATAAATAAACCTCAAGTTACGTTAGACGCGAATCTCAAAATGGTGAAGGTTAATAAATATCATATATAGGATAATAAACATCCCCCAATTTCGAAGATATTCCGAAATCTCTTCAACAAACATTCCTTTCATTTTGCTTTATAATTATCGCGGTCTAATATCGTGCCAATAGTGGAAGAATCCAAAATTTATATACCTATTATCATAAAAACTAATTCTCAGGAAAGAATTTAAATTTCTTGTGACTGAAACTCCTTTTGTTGTCACTCCCTTTTCTTTGCAAACAGTGCAAAGAAAAGGGGAATATCAAATTTTTTTCTATAACTGTCAACATAGACTTCTTGGCGGGAAAGTGAAGCGTCATGTCTTCAGTTTTGTTTTATTTTAACCGTAAACCGGTCAAGAAGCTGTATACTTTTCTGTTTACCGTTCGGCAGTTTTATATTTGTTTTTAGCTATATCGTTATCTGCGTCATAGTAATTTTGTGTTTTATCATCATTGTTATTGTTTACGTATGTTTCATGTACTTTATTAGAGTAATTGTTAAAAGTACTTGAGATTTTAGTTGTTTTTCTAATTGATTTTTGTGTTTTATAAGTTAAGTCGTATATGCTTTTCGCATGTGTCGTTTTTCTTTGTGGTTTAGCTGTAGTTTCATGTCTTCAGTTTTGTTTTATTTTCTAAAATTTGTGATATTTTGGACTATATGTGTAATACCGATGGATTATTAACCGTTATTTGGTTGTGATCGAACATGAGTGTTGGTTAATAAAACAAACAGTGCAACATAACTTTCCAAATTCTCTCAAGAAGTCCATGTGAGATCTCAGTATAGTCCCACATCTTTACTGAGGACTCAAGGGGTTTAGGGGAGGGCATCTCATTTACCATTTATCATCTTTATCACCACTCATTCTCATTAACTATGTATCTTTGGTGTAATATTAATATATCTCTTACTTGGCACGCTTGTTTCTCCGAAGGGGTAGGCGGAGTATAATGAACACCAATTACAATGTCGGCCCCACGTGATAGGTGGCGAGCCTATTATTTACCGCTTACCGGGATCTTTTATATTTGCCAGAGCCTCGTTCGTTGATCTGAAGGTGCGCCACTTGCAGGTTACGGACAGGGTGCCAGAAGCTAGAAACCCGGGCACTGGCCCCTCGCCCCTTTTTTCAACAGCGATGGGCGTCGTCGGAAGATTCTAGTAAGTAGGACAGTGCGTATACAGCATTTTTTACCAACTTTAAAAAAAAATGGTGCGCCACTTGCAGGTGAGGCTGGTTTGGGCTGTTAATTTCTTAGTAGGATCTCAATGCACCACTTTTTTAAATAAAACCATTTAGGAAAGAGACAACATACCTCCAAATTGATCCAACCCAGTATTGCCATATGTGGGAACTCTTCAACAGTGACAACCTTCCCGCCCACAACCAGTGGGATCGTAGTAGGGGGGCAGACAGTGATGTTCAGCTGGACCGGCTGTGGAGTTGGTATCAGCGGTATAGCCTCCACTTTCCTTACGTTCAGTTCTTTGTATCTATCGCACACTGGAAAATAGTTGTTGCATATTAACAAATTTATTTATGATGGACGAGTGAATGGAAGTGTTGAGAGGGGAAGACTACGTAAAACCTTCAAAGGTCAAATCCAGAAGATTTTTGACAAACCCTAAACCGAAGGGCGTGTATGAGAAGGTTAGAGTGTAAATGAAGCTAAGAGTCGTTGCAAGCGGAAGCATGTGATCTCATCCTACCCTGCCTGCTTACGGGAAAAAGGCGTGACATTATATTCATATATATTAACTAATTCAATATAAAACGTGTGTTCTTTGCTACAGCATTATTTAGTTTTATAAAACTGAGAAAATATTAGAAATACTACAATCATGATTTAGTTCAACAACCGTGTAGCAACCCAAATATAACGTATTTTGGAAGCTGCATCAGCATGTAAATTCAAGATTCATAAGAAACTAAGATACCTAAAGTTCTTTATGGTGAATTTCATAATATAACATTAACCGTTAAGAGACCATCAATTTTATAATAACAATAAACTTTACTATCCAAAAGAAAACAATTTATATGTGTTATTACTGATAATGATATAAAAAATATTTTGTTATTTATTTTGTTATTTTATAAAAAAAATCTTATTATTCTTAACTGGAACTAAACAATTAGTATTACACCAATCTGACAATTGTCAGAAAATATTTATTTATTTTTTACTTCTGGACTAGGCTCGCAGACTGTTTTGCAACAGTCAGAGAGTTAGTAACAGTTCTTAGTAAAAAAACAAAATACAAGAACCATAGATGCTTAAGACAGCTGGGAACAACAGCTTACCGTGCTTTCCGAGGCACAGAGCAAGCGATAATTACGCACATAACTTTGAAAACTCATAGGTAGTCATAGGTTTTAACCCAAGCCCCTATAAATTTAAAAGCAAGGGGTCTCGCCTCTGAGATATCGCTGCTCAACTCAATTAAGAAATTAAACGCGATTATGTATGTATTGCTTTTCCAGGCACGGACAATATCCCTGACAAATACACAAGAAAAAAAATCTGGATAAAATGGTTGTACTTACTTTTTTCCGTCATTTCAATATATCTCCTCTTTTCTACCTCAGTCATACTATCTTCATCCCGCCCAGAAACAACTTCGGGACTAGTATCTTCTTCTTGGGGGAATCTTATCACACTGCTATCCGTTACTCTTGGAAACACTTCTAAAGCAGGAGGCCTATTCGTTATAGGTGGTTTGTTAATGTCTACATTGGCGGGTCTTACTCCTGGCTGATGCGCAGTATAATAGGCGTTTACATTATTATTAGATTTAATATAATCATTATCCAATCTTGAATTATCATTTATATTGTAAACATTGTCATTATTGGCATATAAAGGTCTTGAAGTTATAACATTGGATCTAGTTGTTCCGTAAACCGGTCGAGTAGTTGTATACTTTTCTGTATACCGTTCGGTAGTTTTATATTTGTTTTTAGTTATATCGTTATCTGCGTCATAGTAATTTTGTGTTTTATCATCATTGTTATTATTTACGTATGTTTCATGTACTTTATTAGAGTAATTGTTAAAAGTACTTGAGATTTTAGTTGTTTTTCTGATCGATTTTTGTGTAGTGTAAGTTAAGTCGTATCTGTTGGCATGTGTCGTTTTTCTGTGTGGTTTAGCTGTAGTTCGAACTCTTTCATTTGAATTGTGTTTTTCTTCGTTATTGTAAAAGCTTTTGTGTGTTGTTGATGGATTTTTATATTGGTTTATGTAATAGTCTGGCCTCCTTGTAGTATAATACGTTGGCTGGTATGATTGCAGTCCTTGGAATATATCTGTAATTAAAAAAATATAGTTAGAAAATTATTTAAATGAAGTAATAATAATAGTAATATTATTCTTAGCATGTAAGTGATTTGCTTTATATTTTGTTCTCATTTTTATTAGTAACACTTTTATGTACAACATTTATCCCGTACAACTATTTAGTTTACAACTGCTAGGGTTGGCTGGTAGAGATCTCTTCTAGAGATAAGCCCACCTTTACACATGTTATTTTCGTTTTATATACCTCATGTCATACTTAAAATTATTTTGTGCAATAAACGATTTTTATATTCTATGAAATTTAAGGATTTAAAGTGAAAATATTAGATCTCAAAGGACTCTGCGAACCTCAGTTTAAACATAACAGTTCATGTCGTTAGCTATAATATTAGTATTTTATTACGCTAATATTAAAGTACAATATATCGCACTAAAATGTATATGGCATGCATACTATCACGCCTCTTTCGCCGAAAGAGTAGGCAGACGCATATTATACGCCCACACTTTACCAATTACATCGGCCCCATGTAATAGGTTTGTGTAGATGAAGATTGTAATTCAAGTACTAAGCCAATAGATATATTTAAAATAGCAGCCTGTGAGTTTGATCCTAGTTCTTCTTACAGAGCGGTGGCTCGGAACTGGCGCTGAGATTCACTTACACTTCATAATTTTTTGTTTTTAAATTGGTTGTTGCATGTAATTGAATCTAAGCTTCGTGGTTTCAGTGTAATATTATTTCGATTGTTTTTTTTTTTGTTATTGTATTTAAGTAATTATAACGTTTTCAATTACTATGTATAATATGTTATGAAATAATTAATTTTTGACTTTTACTTTAGGTGGCGAGCCTATAATATTGCCGATTACCGACAACTTTTATGTTAATAGTATAATTGGAGCATAATTAACATTCGTATATACAAAAATATAAATGTTACTTCCATAAAATATTTATAATTATGATAGTACTATGATTCATAATGGTGAGTGTAATTTTCCTTCTACCAACATTTTAAATAAATTGCTCGCTCATATTCCGCCAAAGTGGGTTGTATTTGGGAGTTGAACATAATTGAACGATAAATTCAAATTCAAATTCATTTATTCAAGTTTGGCTCAAAAGAGCTCTTATGAACGTCAAAACTTAAAAACTAGCGCGCCCATTCACTGCGAGCGGGAGCTTGATCGTAAAAGAACGGGCAAGAAAGTCGTCAAGGTTAGTTTTTTCTCCCGCCAGTTACAAGAATATGTACTGTATGTACTGTTGATATTAGTAACTAGCAGCGCCCTGCGGTTTTACTCGCGTGGTCCCCGTTTCCGTGGATATATCGGGATAAGGAGTGTCCTATATCTTAGTACAGGACTGCAGCTATACACGTACAAAGTTTCATCACAATCGCTCCAGTAGTTATTGCGTGAAAGAGCATCAAACATCCATTCACACATACAAACTTTCACGTTTATAATATTAGTAGGAAGTTGGATAATGATTCATGTTTTTTCGTTAGCAATTATAATCATGTTTGTTATTTCAATTGAACTGTTATCGTTGTAAGTGCTAGTCATTTAAAAAAACAATTATAATTAACGGAATGATATTTCTAGAAAAACTGGTTTTTTTCGACTGCTTTGTTATTTTCCATTGATAGTTCTTTAATGTTAATTATTTTATAACTTTACTGAGAACTATTAGGGCCTAACGACGCGTTATAAAGTTCTGCTGTCGGTTTGTTTAGTTAAAACTTATGAAATGCACATACATACGTACATACATAAATTCAAGCATGATAATAACGTTACGTGAAGCGCTCGTAGCTCTGCGGTGCTCGGTGGTCGGAAACGATCACCGAAGTACAGCAGAGTTTACAGAGGTCAGTCCGTGGATGGGTGACCGTTTGTGTGGCATTTGATATCGAGCGCTTCCGTGCTTCGGAAGGCACGTTAAGCCGTTGGTCCCGGTTATCACTAAATGTGGTAGTCGTTAAGCCATGTTAGAGGCCTATTGGGCGGCTTGAAAAATTTTAACAGCAGGACGCCACACACCTGCCTCCGCCAATCCGCACTGGGTCAGCGTGGTGGAGTATGACCCAATACCCTCACACATTGATATGTGAGAGGAGGCTCGTGCTCAGTAGTGGGACGTTTATGGGCTGTGATGATGATGATGAATAACGTAATGCACACATCATTTATTTCATAAACTAATACATAGCACTTGAAAACGTCAAACTTGCAAATAAAAAACAATCAAATTATGATTACATTAAAATCACGAAGCTTAGATTCAGTTACATGCAACAAAACAATTAAAAAAGCAAAAAAAATTTTGGGTTAGGGGGCATCTCGTCCTCATCTTAAACTGGGACATGGGCAAGCCATTGAAATACTAAAAGACGCTGGATTCAATTTCGTAACCAAAATTCCGAAATAAAATATAAAAAAATATATATACAGAAACAAATTATTAGGTGTTGAAAAGACGAGATTTTTCAAAGTTGCTGATATTAGTCCCGCAGAAATTTGATTGTTTCCTTTTAGCCGACTATTCCCACGCCGATGTTTGTTTTTGCTTTTAATGGTTTTGGTATTAAGAAGTGTGAATTATTATTTATTTTATTGTTGTATTGTAATTGAACGAGATTGATTGACCCGCCACTGTCAAAATACAAGTTTCTCTAAAAAAAGGCCTTGGTAATTTTCTAAATGGAGATTATAAATTGCCCAAATAGCCCTCTTCTTCTTCTTCGTCGTGCAGGCTTTTTCCGCAATCAGACGTCAATGCGTCCATTTTGCGTAGGAGGGTGAGAGCTGGATTACTCCAGCCATCCCAGTTCCGCCAGGAATCCTATCAGCGCCTTAACGTCGCTGAAGGCTTCCGCAAATAGCACTCTTTTGCAGTACAAAAATAATTTGAACCCACAATCAAACCCACAGAATAATACCATACGAAATCACTATGAAAATAGCTCTGATAAACTTGGGAATGGAAAAAGCTTAGATCTTGATAGGATCCTCATACACTCTTTAATTAAATGCAAATTGATGGAATATTAATTGCAATACTATCCAGCACCATCTATCAAATAAGACTTGAACTAAAAAGGTTTCACGCTTGACCATTTATATTTTTTTTATTACTCTATGCCATTTTGATTTGTAGAACGAACAATATAATAGTGCTCTCTAAAAATTTCTAATCGTGTGTTATTTATCAAAGCCCTACTACAAAGTAAATAAACTAGTTACTAAACATCACAAATGAGAGTTATATGGTACTTATAACAAAGTCTGGGTGTTTTCCTATGTATATCAATTATGTATTTACAAAAAGCGTTAGTTCGGAAGCGCTCGTAGCTCTGCGATGCTAAGTGGTCAGAAACGATCACCGAAGTAAAGCAGAGTTTATAGAGGTCAGTCCTTGGATGGGTGACCGTTTGTGTGGCATTTGATATCGAGCGCTTCCGTGCTTCGGAAGGCACGTTAAGCCGTTGGTCCCGGTTATCACTAAATGTGGTAGTCGTTAAGCCATGTTAGAGGCCTAATGGGCGGCTTAATAAATTCTAACAGCAGGACGCCATACACCTGCCTCCATCAATCTGCACTGGGTCCGCGTGGTGGAGTATGACCCAATACCCTCGCACCTTGATATGTGAGAGGAGGCTCGTGCTCAGTAGTGGGACGTATATGGGCTGACATGATGATTTACAAAAAAAAAACAAAATGGTTTTAAATTATGTTTATCCGTTCTTTAGTACCCATAACACAAGTTCTTAGTGATAACTATCTTGGAACTAAATAATTGGTGTGATTGTAAGAGAATATTTATTTATTTTGTGGTAAACACGAATATTAGTCTTCATCAGCCTGTTTTTCATGTATAAGTTGAAAAAAGAGAGGAAAAAAGAATTCTATTATGTGACAAGACACAAACATATGGAACAGACTAATGCATATGGGGAAGAAAAAAAAAACATAGTTGTGTGCATCCAAATAGTTCTTTGCCTCAGTTGTCATTGTAAGGCTCCTTAGGTCTTGATTAGGATCCCTATATACCCCTTTATTTTTAGTTGATTTGTTTAGTCTGTTTTTATTTATGTAGTATTTTATTGCATAGCTTCTTTCGCGGGCCTTGAGCGTGGAGACCGAATCCAGAAATTCCGTAACGAAAAAAACCTAACACCTCCCACTCCGACCGGCACAGCGGTGGCATTGGTTGTATCGGCGTTACTGCGCATGCGTAATCCCCTTCTTCGCCCCGCAATCTGGTGACTCATGCCTGCTTAGAGTGTCAAGTTATGCTTAGAAAAAATACTGCATAAATAAAATAAGTAAATAATTAAAATTGATAAAAAATGCTATGCAATAGCTTTACCGCGGCAGTCTCCGAGTGCCACAAGTCTTTTTAAAGCAAAAAACGAAAATATACAAAAGCTTACCGTAAAATTGTGCTTGAACTCCAACGGTTAAGCTGAACAGCAGCAAAAGAAATAGCTGTTCCAGATCCATCGTAACATTTTCTGAAAAGAAAATAAAGAAAATTTTAGTAATTATGAATTCTTTAGAATGGAGGAATAACAATAAAAAGTTTCTTACAATTACACCATTAAGTATCACCAATAACTTGTTATGTATACTACACAACTAATTAAAATATATTAATACTTAATATTGCACACACATTCACACATTCATATTTGTATCTAAATTTGAGACCTGTCCGGCGGGGGAGGTACCCTTACCATTTAATTTCTTTTGATTTACTTTTGTAACAAAATTCATTTACGCACTGTCTCCCGGCCAAAGGGGGACCGAGAGAGGTGTGTGGGTCTCACCACCGACAGACACGACCGCCAGCAGTAATACCCACTAAAATTTGCCGACGAAGCTCATCGCTTGTTGAGAAAGAGGCGGGGGTCCAGTACCTAGGTTGCAGCTCTGACACCCCACCCGCGGCCAACGTTCCCCGGACTAAAACCGGGATGACTTCCTCAGAGAGACGCAGTGGACGCGCCCCTAATACCTCCTTGTGCGACCATAGCGTGTGTGGCAGACTTCTCGGAGGGTCGATGGTTAGACAGCAGGGACCCCCTGCCCCCGCTGCCTAAGACCCTCATGGCGCTGCTTGACGGGCCGTCCTGGCCCGCCCGCTGCGCCCTCCACAGGTCCCTCTTAGTTTCAACCCCGGTAGTCAGTACTAAGGGCACCGAGAGTCTCCAATCTCTGGGTGTTACCTTTTTCCTACCGCCTTCTGCGCCCTACCGGGAGGTACTCAGCCCCCCACCACGATAAGGTGGAAACCAGTCGGAAGGGAGGTACGACATACCAGCTTCAACACAACACAATTCTCATCAATGCCTTTTTAGTAAAATGTTTAATTTATATGAAGATACTATCAGTTTTAGATTTTTCTTTAAATGGCACATCTGATCTGTTAAGCTTATTTGTAAACGTTTATCTATGTTTTTTTAATCTTGGTTGTGGTATTTGCTGTAGAGGCACCCAAGCTATTACAGCTTACAAGGTTTTTTTGACGACAAAAATGGATGAAATGCAATGTCCTAATAAAGTAAGTTAAAGAATTATAAAAATGTATAATAATTATTAATAATATATTGTATATTGTTAACTAAGCATAATAATTGTAATAACTACTAATATTAAAATGTTGCAAAGATATTTTTTTTATAAAAAATGTAATACGTTAAGTTTTTATAATAACTAGTAGCAAGCCCTCTTGAATTGCTGTGCCCTCCCAGGGCGTCACATGTGTACCGTAGTTACTGTACCACCTCGGTTTGGTAATGTGATATCCAATAAATGATTTGAATTGAATTGAAGCTATTTATGATATATTTTGTACCTTGGTTTTATGATGATGTTTTTTTACTTGTAGCTTATACACTACACTGGGATAGTGTAGCAATGTAGTAGTGTAGTTTTCGCCTTTACTGCATGGAAAATTATCGCCCTTGCAGTCAATAAAAGAAGCAATTGGTTTTTAAGAAAACATATTACTTATATTTATTGTTTTTTTTTTATTATTTATTGTACAAAATATATTAACATTATAGTTTATGTTATAAGCCACTCACTTAAACCACTATGGTTTTTTTGAGAGTGGGAGTTCACAACTTATATAATGAAGTAAGATTAATTTGTAAATTGTAATTTTTGATACATATCGAGATTGATTTTTGATCATATTTACGTATGTTTATCCGTCATTTAGTATCCCAAGTTCTTAATAATACTTATCTTGGAACTAAATAATTGGTGTTATTGGCAGAAAATATTTGTTTATTAGTATAAGTTGATCTTCTAACTATTGTAAATGCATAAAAAGTCAAATCGATTTCAACTGCTTGTTCTTAAAAATGTAAAGGAAAAAGAATGGTTCAATTTATGTTTCTGGGTTTTACCAATACATTGATCTGGTGAAAGTTTGGCCAATCGTTCATCAATAATGACAGGGTAATCATTTTCTTGATTGCTTTCACTCGAACCTTGACCTTCATATAATTTTTAAAAGGAGTATGACATGAATACCAGATGAAACCGTTGGTGATGATATTTGAATGTCAGAAAATATTAATAAGTAATATTACCTATTAACCTTGTTTTAGATAGTGCACAATTAGACCTTTGTTTTTGACAAAAAATAGATAGATTCTTGCATTTCTTCAGTTGAATAAAAACACCAGTTATTAAGATTATTTATTATAATATTTCTTATTATAAGATTATCCTTACTAGTCCTTACTAATACCAGATGAAACCGTTGGTGATGATATTTGAATGTCAGAAAATATTAATAAGTAATATTACCTATTAACCTTGTTTTAGATAGTGCACAATTAGACCTTTGTTTTTGACAAAAAATAGATACGCGGACGGATATTCCACGCGGACGAAGTCGCGGGTAACAGCTAGTTTATTATAAGATTATTTATTACAAGATTGTTTAATATAAGATTATTAGTTATAAGAATACTTATTACAATAACTGCCACTCTTCTATGGAAGCTAATGTGACAAATCGATTTTGCGATATAACTACGCATAGCGACCTCTAGCGGCAGTTTTACAAACTAATATTTTATACTTTTGCTGCATTTTAAATAAATAATTAAAAAAATATTTCTTGACAATTACACCAATTATTTAGGTCCGAGATAAGTATCATTAAGAACTTGTGTTATGGATATTAAAGAACGGATAAACATACTTAAATACTTTTTTTTTGTAAATACATACTTAATATACATAGAAAAACACCCAGACCAGAACAAATATTCATGTTCAAGCACACAAAGATTTGTCCTGTGTGGGAATCGAACCCACGACCTCTGGAGTGAAGTGTAGGTATGCTGACCTCCACGCCATATCGGTCGTCAAAATAAAATTAAATACACGTAACGCCGTCTAGTAAGATAAGATAATAATGTATTTGAATCACAAACACACACATGCAGAAATATACAATATAGACATAACAATCAAATAAAAAAAATAAAAATACACAACCAAGAACAAAAATATTTAAAAAAAAAAAAAATAAAAAAAAATCCTCATAATTAAGAAGTTTGCCTTGATAGCATGTGTGCAGCAGTGACGCAAAGGGACCAAAGCTCATTGATATTTTGCCCTCGATAAGAGCAAACACTGATTTTCAGCTTTCACCCAAGGGAGTTGCAGCTTTACGCAGAGTTTGAGCGAACGCGACAATCCCTTGCAAAGAACAAATAACAAAACAAAAACAAAAATAGCAAATAGGTTAACTAAAACCAATAAATAAATTAAATTAACTAGATTGAACATCAGTCATTTTAAACGTATTGCTTAAGTTCAGAACATCTCCCTTTTTAGTTATACCTTGCCCATGTAGCCTATATTTGTACTATTGCCTATATAAGACAAGACAAGACAAAGACAAAGACTTTTTATTTCACATAAAATATGGTACATAAGTGGTCCTAAAATTTAATACAGTCCGCATATTTCATATAATAGTATGCAAAATATAATTAGATGATTCTAATAAAACAAACATAAATTTAATTTTCAAAATTTTCACTCAGTGAATAAAAACATTTATCAACAAGCCATTTCTTTAAATGTACTTTGAATTTATTCAATGGCATCAGCTTAAGGTTATTGTCGAGCCTATTGTAGACTTTAATAGACATGACATAGCTGTTCTTGGCATAAGATGCAGTAGACATGATTGGCAGAGTCAGTTTATTCGGATACCTACTTGTATCTCTACGCTCTTTTTGATACAATTCGGGATGTGACCGAACAAAAACACAAATCTCGTATATATATAAGGATGCAACAGTTAATATTTTAAGGTTTTTAAACAAAGGCCTACAGGATGTCATGATGTCAACATTACAGATTGCTCTTATACAGGCTTTTTGGGAAATAAATGCTCGCTTTATATGACAGGAATTACCCCAAATAATAATTCCATATCTAAGTATCATATATCCATAGAATGTACAAGATCCTTAAATCTTTGTAACACCTAATGATTTTTACCTACATTCCTTGCAAATAATGAAATCTATTCTATTCTATTCTATAGGTTTAATTATGCCTACCCCGATGTATGTATGTTTTCATTTAATTTTAAACCTGTCTGCAGAGATCAGACGCCAGTCGCTCCATATAATAACTGAAATTCATCCAAATCTGTTTAAACTAGTAAGCAGTCCCTGGGCCCTAAGCTTAAGTCTAGGAAACCTGGATAATGCTAGGATATGATATGAACTTTGTATCTTGTTTTGTAATAAGTCTCCTATAGTTTAGATTTGCAAAAAGTTTTAAGTGTTCCAAGTGATTAGTTTTGCAGGCCAATATAGTGTCAAAATATTAAATTACATTCTTTTATCGTAACGGAAACATCCTACGCCTTATTTTATCACATGTACATTAAATGGAGTAACTATATCATTTTATCAGCCTTATAAAGTCCACTGCTGAACATAACTGAATAGATAACATTCTATTAGGAATCATCATCATATCCTAGCATTATCCCGGTTGCCCTAGACTTAAGCTTAGGGCTCAGGGTCTGCTCACTGGTTCAACCAGATTTTGACTGAATTTCAATCATGAAGCGACAGCCGTCTGACCTCCGCAACCTAGAGGGAAACATCATTCTATGGTTAAACCAGCTGTCAGTCTGTTAGAAGTCACTGACTTCCTAATAACGACTGCCATAGATATTCATGACAGACGGGACCAACTGCTTAACATGCTTTCCGAGGCACGGAGCAAGCGATAATTGTGCACATTACTTCAAAAAGTCACCGGGGTTTGAACCCGAGACCCTCTGAATTAAAAGGCAAGTTGCAGGGTTCATGTTTCCGAGTCATTATAATAACATCAAGATCTTTATGTACAACATGACGCAAATAAAGAACTAAGAACTATATTCATTTAATAGTTTCTTTTTGTTTCCAAGTGTTCCCAGCAGCATACGACAATAAAATGTTATATACAGTACAGTTAAAGTAGTTTAGAGTTGTAACTCTCGTTACTGTATAACGTTACCTAATGTTACCTAATGTTACCTAATGTTACCTAATGTTACCTAATGTTACCTAATGTTACCTAATGTTACCCAATGTTACCTAATGTTACCTAATGTTACCTAATGTTACCTAATGTTACCTAATGTTACCTAATGTTACCTAATGTTACCTACTGTTACCTACTGTTATCTACTGTTACCTAATGGTACCTAATGGTACCTAATGTTACCTAATGTAACCTTATGTTACTTATTGATACCTAATGTATCGATATGCTCAACTAAAAGTAACTGCGGTGTGGGTGCACGAAGCGTTAGGCGAACGAATGAATGAACACTTTATTGTACACTAAACCTAAAAAACTAATCAAATCACATTAACAGGCGACTCTGGGTGCCCTTAGTACTGACTAACGGGGGGGGGGGGGGAACAAAGAGGGACCTTTGTACGCCAGGAGGGTCCACGGTTGGGGGATCTTGCTGTCTAACCATGGACCCTCCGGGAAGTCACGGCGGCCACATACGCTAAGTCGCACAGGGAGGTAGGAGGGGCGCGTTCACTGCGCCTTTCTGAGGAGTTCCTCCCGGTTATGGTCCGGGGGACGTTGGCTTAGGGTTCATACAGACGAACTGCAAGTTGTGAACGGCAGAGGCTACTTCAGCCGTCGCCACCTGTCGACGGCTGCCGTCGACGCGTCGGCGGCAGCCGTCAATGCGTCGACGGCAGCAGTCAATGCGTCGACGGCTGCCGTTGGCAGGCGAAAACGTTTGCAGTTGGAGTGCCGCGTACTAGCAGTCGTGGTCGGTACGAAAAACGCCACAACTGCAAACGTCGCCACCTGTCGGCGGCAGACGTCGACGCATTGACTGCTGCCGTCGACAGGTGGCGACGGCTGAAGTAGCCTCTGCCGTTCCGACTTGCAGTTCGTCTGTATGAACCCTTAGGCGGGGTGCTAGACGCTGCAACCCAGGTACTGGCCCCCGCCTCTTCCTCAACAAGCGGCGGGCGTCGTCGGAAGATTTTTAGTGGGTATTACTGGTGTTGAGTCCCACGCTCCCTTTCGGTCCCCCTTTGGCCATAAGGCAGAGCGTAAATGCATTTCGTTACAGACTTAAACAAACAAAAAAAAGGGCTCCTCAGGTCTAGACAGGATTTCCATAAACCGCCGCATATTTGAAGCGTAAATAGTACATGTACGATTATATGAATCATAAGTGTAAACCACGGCGTATGTATCTGACCATAATTTATTAATAACTTAGGGCGCGTTCCCACCGTGTCGTGACGACAGATAATCGTGTAGTTTTAAGTGTCGTGGCTTATATGTTTAAATGGAGGTGTTCACATTTAGAACGACACATTTCGAACAATATAGACAAATTTCGAACGATAAATTAGTCGTTACGACATAGTGGGAACGCGCCCTTAGTGGTTCATTACAAAACAAGATCTGAAGTTAAACCATGTTTAAAACAAATGCTGTCACTGTTAGGTCTTGTTTAGTAAAATAAGCCCCTTATGATTTATAATGTCTCAATATCACTTTTAAACCGGAGTTTTAAGGTATTCCCCTATTAAGTCTACGTTTACGTCATCACAGAGGTGGTGAAACGATAGCCCAGTGGCAAAAATATAAACGTGAAATTCAGAGGGTTACGGGTGCATTTGGCTCCAAAAGATAAACAAATCATTTAATAATCTAAGGGAAACAGAGGCGTGACTGTAAGTACATATATATCGAGGGTTCCGTGCTCAAACCCGATAAGTGTTTTTGGGCTTAAAACAGTACTTAAAAGAATTTATCGGTTAATTGAAAAAAATGAAACTTAAAAGGTTTACTTATTGGATTATGAAGTCCTCAGTTTTCAGTCTTCTTTTCTGAAATCGACTTATCTGATAATATCACAAGAAAAAGCGGCAGATATTATGTATCTGATGTTGTCACTTATCGGGTTTGAGCACGGAACCCTCGATATGTATATATTATGTAAAAAATAGTCGTTGCCACTGTGCCGGCGTAATGTTAGTAAACGGAATGACTCCATTATATTAATGTGTTTGTGGTAATATTGATTCTTTGTAATTTAGTCATAGGTATGTTTATTTTTATCTTTGATATTTTAATTATTTAAGTTAAGTATGATGCGACATAAGGCTAGTACAGATGGTGACATACGATGTATGAAGTACAAAAGCGCACCGGGAGCTAGGAGATATCTTGTTCGATGCATCTCTCAAATAGGTGTACGAGGGCTGCACTAAAAGTTTCGGGAATGGAATATTTCCACTGATCCTGTCATAATAAAATCTGTTTAATTGAAAACTACTTGGTTTTAAATATCGAATACCACTTATTAATTTAAAAAAAGAATCTCGGTATTGTCACAAGGTCTTGTGAAACTAGTTTAGTCGTTGAGAAAATGCAATTGACTCGAGAAAATTCAAGAGTGATGATTTATTATGACTTTTGAAGTGGTTTATCACAAAAACTGTGTATTGACTGGATGATTTATGCATTTGGTGATGAAGCCCCATCCAAAACCACAATTTATCGCTGGTTTACTGAATTTCAACGTGGACTTGCAAAAAATGCAATTACCCAAGAAAACGTGGATGCGGTGCATAAGCTGATTGAGGAAGATCAAAACGAGACATATCGCGAAATACAGACAACTATAGACATTGGCATGAGTCAAATACAATCTTGCATGAACAATTAGGTGAAAAAAAGTTTTTTCCCGATGTATAACGCATTCGCTCTGTAAAGAGAAAAAGCGGCTCCAGTTACTTGGTGCGTCAGAAGTCTCGAAAGATTCCACGCAGGATCCTCACATGCTGTATACAACATAGTATCAGGTGACGAATCCTGGATAAACGCGTACGAACCCGAAACAAAAAATGAGTTTGGGTGTTCGAAAATGAGTTAAACTCATGTGGCAAAGAAAAAAGAGGCTACGTATGTCTTCAAAACCGGCCATGTTGCGACTATTCCTCTTGAGGAACAAAGAACGGTTAATGCAGAATGGTATGCTAGCATTTGTTTGCCACAGGTCGTTTCTGAACTCCGTAAAGAGTTTTTAGAGCAAGAAAACATAGTACTATTAGACCATCTGCCGTACAGCCCCGACCTAAGCCCTAATGATTTCTATACATTCCCTTTAATAAAGAATAAATTGCGTGCTCAGAGATTTTCATCACCTGAAGTAGCTGTGGACGCCTATAAAACGGCCATTTTGAAGCCCTCTACTTCCTAATGGAAAGGTTGCTTTAACGATTGGTTCCATCGTATGGAAAAATATGTCAAAATCCGCGGAAAATACTTGGGAAAGCAATAAATATATTTTTAAATAGTAATGCTGTGTCACTTCCATGATTCCCGAATTTATCAGTGCCGCCCTCTTAGTATATAACTTTACATACATACATAAATTCACGCCTGTTTTCCCGAAGGGGTAGGCAGTCCATTGATCGGCAGGTGCACCACTTGCAGGTGAGGTTGGCTTCGGCTCCTCAGCTCTTGATAAGATCCCTATACACCATGATAGGATCCCCGTACACCCTGTATATAACTTTAGTTATTTATATAAAGGCTTCACATTTCAGACGCACATACAAACACACACTCAAACCACAAACACGCACACACAAACTTACACAATTTCCTCATATGTGTTATTGTAGGCTAACGGTTTTAAATTCATTTATTGCGACGACTGTACAGTTATTTTGGCATACTTGTCATGTTATTTTCTTTATTTGTTTATTATCTGTGTATGACTGTATTTGTATTCACTGTGTGTTCGGAATATCACATATTTTAGAGAAAAAAAAGGACACTGCAGACATGACGCTTCACTTTCCCGCCAAAAAGTCCTTAATATTTGTTAATTCCTTCTTCCTTAATTTTTTTTTCATAGTTTTATGTCATATTTGCTTGTTTATTTATAGTGTTAAGGTACGAAGTTATGTGAGATCGCAAAATTGGGCTTTTTTAATTTGATTGTTCTTTGTCATCATGTACCTACCTACGAAAAAATATGAAAAAAAATTACATAAATCTACATCATTATAACACATGAGAACGTGTAGTTAAAAATGAAATAACCCGTTTAGTTGCTCGATATTAATATTCAAAGTTGCGTCTCGTTTTTTTGGCCATTTTATTTCTCAGCTATTAAAAGAAAGTATTTGTAATGACATAGATTAAATACTGAAGAGACCGTTTTCTACCAATTTTGTAATTTATTATTTTTGATGATTTTTTATATGTGAAATCGATGCACAAAATCCATCTGGAACCACCTTTGACATCTTGCTAGGCTTCTAAAAGTCACCGTCCCCTTGTACCAAATAAATATCCTCTTGTTTTTGTTTGTTTGTATATTTGCGTCGCCAAGTAAGACTCCTAACTACCCTTTTTTCCACGCAATACTGAGCCACCTGAATATTTACGCATTAAATTCAGAACTCTCTAGGCAGCTTACTCGTTCTAGGCAGCTTCGCTCGTGTGACAACTATTTCCTTGCCACTCCACAAAATAGTTCAGGTTTTATGTCAAACTATTTCTGCATAAAAGCTATTCAATTTTGGAACTCCATCCCTGATGATATTACGTCGGCTGAAAGCAAACCTACTTTTAAAGGGTTGCCAAAAAAATACTTTCTTGAATCTGATTGAGTCTACATATTATAATTTATTAATATATCTATTATTTTTGTTTATAGGTATATGTAGTTTATTAATAATACATATTTAATTCTATGTAAGTTTATATGTTTTCTTGTTCGCACTGCCTCATACTTTCTGCTAACCAAAAGGTTAACTGATAGAGAATGCCTTGTAGCATTAAGCTCGCCTTTTGTACAAAGTTTAAATAAATTATTTTTTAAGTCCTTAAATATGAAATTGATGTTTTTAATTTTTTTCTTTTTATTGAATCAATCACTAAATAAATAAATATTTTCTGACAATTACACAAAATATTTAGTTCCAAGATAAGTATCATCAAGAACGGGTGCGCCCTATTTGGTAGAAACTTGATACTCCGAAACCTATTTGGGATAACTGACTTCGCAGAAACTTCTTTAGTCGATCATTTATTAGGCATAAAAAATATTTGACATAAATATTTTTAGGCATAATGTGCTTATGACCGAATTTAGAATGGCATACATTTAAGATAGTAGAATTTTTATTGGCATAATTACCTTTGGCATAGTTAAAATTTTGTATAATTTCATTTAGCATAACGTTCATTTAGAGTACAGATTATTTGGCATAATTTGACTAGGCATACTATGAAGATCATAGAATTTCAATTAGAATAATATAGATTGGGTTACTTTCTTCTTTAAAAATGCGTAGGTTAGGTTAGGTTAGAACTGTGACCTCTTATGCACGAGCCGAGCGAGCGAAGCGAGCGTGCCGCGGCAGCGGCCGGCGAGTGTCAGAAACGAACATGCTCTCATGGGCAAGCCATATTTAATATACTTTAACTTGTTTTGATCAACACAATAACACAATATCGATATGACAACTAAGGGTACCCGACAACTAATAATGATTCATGTGATTACTACCTCCAACAAATAGCAATAGTGAAAATGATAACGCCTGATTAGAAAAGTGTTGCAATAATCATAAAAGATGATTCTTGCTGTAAGCATTATGTGAAATGATGGTTCTACTTTTAAATAGTTATGGATAAGAAATATATGCCAAAAGGTGAATCTGGTTTTGAACTTTCTGCGATGTGATGATTATACATTGTGATTATTATGGATACCAAAATTATGCGTACAGATGATTCTGACTTACAAAATTATGGGTTTCAATGTATGCTAAATGAGTTTATGCCAAATAATATTCTGCGAAAAGAGGTTTATGCTATTAGTTGTTATGCAATATAAAATTATTACTTAAAAAGTTCTACCATAATAGGTGTACCCATCAAGAACTTGTGTTATGGATACTAAATAACGAATAAACATATACAAATACTTTTTTTTTGTAAATACATACTCAATATAGATAGTAAAGTATGTAGGTACCGTTATTATCTGTGTGTTTTCCTATGTATATTAAGTATGTATTTACAAAAAAAAGTATTTAAGTATGTTTATCAGTTATTTAGTATCCATAACACAAGTTCTTCATGATACTTATCTTGGAACTAAATAATTGGTGTAAGTGTCAGTTTTTTTTTTATCTATGCACTTTTGTCATTTTATGAGGAGTTCATTGAAAATACTACAGATATATGCCAAATGCCCATAACCATACACTGAGCACGGGCCTCGTCTCATGAATCAAGGTCGGAGGGATTCACCACCGCGGACCCAGTGCGTGTTTGGCGGAGGCAAACTACAGTAAAACCACATTGCCAATAAAGGACGCATATCAGGTTACTAAATATGGAAAAGACCTTTACGTACTAAAGTGCAATGACCCGATCGTTTCGCAGATCGTTTGTTTTCAATAAAAATAATTCATACATTCACGCCTGTTTTCCCGAAGGAGTAGGCAAAGGCATATTATACGCCCATACTTCGCCAATTATTTGGTCCCACGTAACAGGTGGCGAGCCTTTTGCCGCTTACCGGACACTGTTATGTTTGCCAGAGCCTCGTCCGTTGGTCAGCAGGTGCACCACTTGCAGGTGAGCTTAGGCCCTCATATGTAACCCCACGAACAGGTCTCGACCTTGGCGTGTTGGGGGGGTTGAGTACCTACCGGAGGCCGGGAAAAGGTAACACCCAGAAGTTGGCGATTCTGGGTGCCCTTAGTATTGACTACCGGGGGGAAACTAAGAGGGACTTGCAGAGGGCGCTGCGGGCGGGCCAGAAAAGGCCCGTCAAGCAGTGCCAGGAGGGTTTAAGGCAGTGGGGGCAAGGGGGCCCAACTGTCTGACCATAAACTCTCCGAGAAGACCACACACGCTATGGTCGCACAAGGAGGTAGAAGGGGAGCGTCCGCTGCGTCTCTTTGAGGAGGTCCTCCTGGTTTTGGTCCAGGGGACGTTGGCCACGGGCGGGGTGTCAGATCTGCAACCCAGGTACTGGGCCCCCGCCTTTTTCTCAACAAGCGGCGGGCGTCGTCGGAAGATTTTTAGTGGATATTACTGCTGGCGGTCGTGTCTGCCGGTGGTGAGTCCCACACACCTTACTCGGTCCCCTTTTTGGCCGGGAGACAGTGCGTAAATGCATTTTGTTACATAAAAAAAGGCCCTTAGATGTTCGTAGGACCGCTATAGACCCTTTATAATTATTGTATATTACACAATATCTGCAGGTCACGCGAACGGAGTCACAGGCGGGCGCTAGTTAATAATAACAACACAGGATAAAAGTAATATCAAAATACCTGACTAGTCATATGACATCAAAACCAATTATTTTTAACTTAAGCGTTACTTAATCATACTTGTACATACCTGGGTGTAAATCTTGTTTAATTTGATTTTAATTGTGATAATTATAAAACAATTAAGTATTCTTCTATATAATGCGCTGTTGTATTACAACTTTTGAAACACTTATAAACTTTTTACACGCCAAATCACATTTTTGCGATGAGTCAATCAAAAAGTTTTTATTAAAAATCAACATACACTTTTAACACAATTAAAAACTTTTTACTTGAAACCTTTTAACATGGCAGTCATTTAAAAAGATTAATTGCAAAACTAAACACTTTATTATCAATTCACTTTAAAAACAAATTAATAGCAACAAAAACTGAACGACATTGTTTTAAACCTGTTTTTTAATCACACAATTAAAAAGCAAACTTCAACATGCAAATTTTAAAGACCATAAAGTATTTAACGGTTTTTTTTATAATTATTTAAATTAATTTGATTCCGGAATATTTGTTTTTTGTTGTTGGTAAACACGACTAACTTTACTGACATTGATATTTACACTGAGTTGAAGATCGTGGCAGGGATGAACCACTTACACGACTAAGGAAGTGGCGTAGGGTTGTCACATATTATTATGTCAATTTCTTTTTTTTAAAACAGGTTGATCACAGGTTATAAGTTTACGGCATTTATTTAATTTATATACATATAACTATATATTATTTTGATAAGTAGGGCTTTGATTAGAGTTAATTAGTATTATTCAAGTATCATTTATTAGTGTAATAACTTAACTACTTGATTAAGATCACGCCATGTTTTTTAATGTATTTAGAAAATGCAATAATTATACTTGATTAGGGTTTTATATAGAATTAGAAAATTGTGTTAAAAAATATTGCAATCATAAAATAAAAAGGTGTTATTTGTGTATATGTTACCGGCCAAACCCGATTTTAGGACAAACTTGTATGGCCTAGTCCAAACTAATTTAGGTGGGCTGCAACTATTATAATAAAATGTTTTTTAATGGTAGGAAAAAAAACATTTTATACAGCCCACCTAAATTAGTTTGTCCTAAAATCGGGTTTGGCGGGTAACATATACACAAACATACATATTAAGTAGTCAATTTTTATCGTTATATTATTCGGCAGATCCCACTGGATCCTGTAATACAGTTTTTTACTAGTTGGGAAGCCTATGGAATCATTAAATTTGTACATTGTTTAATGGATGCCATAAAGACTTATTATCATAAATACAATATAAACATAAATAAATAACATAACCTAACAATTCTTATTATGATATTGTACTCCCTTTTGGCAATGCTACCACTTACTCTATGTATATTTTACTATTACTCAAGTATTTTCTTATTATTTACTATTTCTCTTTTTTTTAAAACGGTTTAGTAGATTTGGAGCCTATTTAATGCAAACAGATAATAACACCTTTTTTCCATATAATATTAGTATGAAAAACAAGGTTAACTTAAAAGTGCCAGCCCTAAGGATCGCGGCCATTAATGACGAGCTTTGCGGTATGCGCGCGCGCACGTCATCAGGGCTACGCAACAATTATCGGAAAGTACTGTATACGAACGATTTAATTATAATTCTATTTATGTGTAAGTGTATTTCTGTGTATGTTATTGAAGCGCGTGTGTGTTTGCAAAACGGCTAGCAGCGGTTAAAATCAATAAGCTGAAGATCGAGCTCAGTGGATTTCTGTTGGTGAGGCCTATACGGCGTGGTGGCGGGTATCGAGGCTTAACTAATACAAATACAAATTATTTATTCAATATCTATTTTTTACAATTTCTGTGTTATAATTGAGGATTTCTTTTAAGTAAACAAATACTTGTGTCAGATATCCCCGTTCTCCATTGAGGTGATGTACTCAAAACAGACAATTATAAGAAAAATAATATTTAAAAAAAAAAATTAAACATATTTATAATTAAAACAAATTACACAACGTTATGGTTAAAATACGCGCGCGTGGGTAAATGTGCGTGCGTGTGAGTGTGCGTGCATGTGTGTGTGTGTGTGTGTGTGTGTGTGTGTGTGCGTATATATATTTAATTCAAGTTATATATTTATAAAACTATATTACTTTATTTCAAAAATGCTTCAGTTTTGTCATAATTCCATGTTTTTAATAATAATATAAGATTTAATTTGCAATTATAGTAATTCATAGGATATATGTTCAGAATCTTGTTTATATTATTATATAAGTGAGCAGATCGTGCCATCACTTGTCTCTTAGCATATACTGTTTTAGTCTTGGGAGTTGGAGCTACATTATATTTGCGTCTTCGGGATAATTTTGAAGGAGTATAAGGCAGCGTTCGATGGAGTCTCAGGGTAACATGCAGTATGTATAGCTGCCGAACCGACAGAGTGTCACTTATCTCGTATAGTTTTTCTGTTGGAAATCTGTAAGGTTTAAAATTCATAACTTTTAATAGAGCCCTTTGCGCTCTTTCCAGTTCTAGAAATTTTACTTTACTAGCACCTCCCCAGACTGAGATGCAATAACCCAGTAGTGATTGAGCTAAGGTTACATATATTTGTTTTAATAGCTGCTTATCAGCGATATATCGAAGGTTTCTAAAAGTCGATATGAGTTTTCTGGTTCTTGCCATCATTAGCTCAATTTGGGCATGCCAAGAAAGTCTCTGGTCTACTACGACTCCCAAATATTTTGTATGAGTAACTGTTCTGATAGCCTTACATGAGCAAGTTAAGTTTTGGTTGTAGCAATCATGAAGAATAATTTTAAAGATGGTTTCAAGTTGTGAAGAATCATATTTTGTAAAATCTATATAATTAGTTTTTTCGAAATTTAGTGAAAGAAGGTTCGATTTTAACCAGATCGATATCTCCGCAAGTCCTGTCTCTGCAGCATTTCGTACAGAGTCCCATGTTTTGCCAACAAAGACGATAACCCAAGACGATAAGCCAACACAAGACAAATCTTTGTGTGCATAAACATAAAACATAAATATTTGTTCTGGTCTGGGTGTTTCCCGATATATATTAAGTGTGTATTTACAAAAAAACCAGTATGTATATATGTTTATCCTTTATTTAGTATCAATTACACAAGTTCCATAACTTCAAAAAAAATATTTTGGAAATAAATAATTGGTGTAATTGTCGGAAAATATTTATTTATATTTTTATTGGAAAAGCCTATGTCTAGCAGTGGACGATTGTAGGCATTGCCACATATTAATCATGATCATCAATGGTGATCAATGTGTTAGTGTACTTTGTAAGTACGATTTAGTTTTAATTCTATTAGTGTGTGTTGGTGTATTTTGTGTGTAGATTGCAAACCGGATCTTCTTCTTTCGAGTCAATAACAAATCAATTTGATTGAATTGACCTGAGTTTTGACAGCCCAATTGGGTGCCACAGCAATAGCACGGGTGGCTGCGCCCATCATGACCTCCTGCGAGCATGCTTCAGGGCACAGTGGACATGCGATTAGGTGAGTCATGGTCTATGGGCATGCTCCACATTGAATAAATAATAAAAAAATATTTCTGACACTTTCCCCAATTATTTAGTTCCAAGATAAGTATCGTTAACTTGTACCGTCTAGAATTTGTTTTAAAATAAATATTATTTATTTATTTATTGATAAAAGATACACCATCAACATATAATTTTACATTGGTAATTAGTAACACACACAAAGAAAAGTTAAAAGATATGCCTCTACAGGTATACACAACAGTATAGAATTTATGTCAACAATAAGAGTAAAAAATAATAATAAAAACAAACACTAAATAACAAGATCAAAAAAAAAACAATATTAATAACATACATTTACATAATAATTACCACTAATGTTTTTGAATAAATAATTTCAAATAATTTCAATTATCAGTCGATGCCTCTCATATGAGAATCTCATAGCACATTCTCCCCAAACTCAGCATAGTTATGGGAACTAGAAAACAGTTAATATTATTTCAAAGAATGTTTTTACCTTATTATTACATCATCACTATTTTAGCAAAACAACAAAAAGGCATCATTAAAAACTGACTTATATAAAGAAAAGAAAAATATTTATTCAATACAAGTTGCAAAAAAAAATATAACACAAAATAAGTACAAAATATAGTTAACACAAATCAAGAATAGAATAATAAGAACTTAAGTGAAAGAACAACTCAACTTGTATTGAAATGGCGCCCACTCAGCATATTGTCGAACATCACAGAGATGTCGCGACGCTGATCTTCCGTGGGCACCCTATCAGAAGGTGATATTAACGCACAATATTTCAATATGTTCGAAAGACATAAATAGTTCCTGTTGAAATATGTTAATACAATAAAGGTATTCAGAAAAAGAAAAATAAGATGTATATATAGAGAAAAAGTAAATATATACAATTAGGTTAATTATATAAGTCTAAATTAAGATGACAGTTCTATATCAATTCGAGTTAGCTGATCATAATGATTTTCCTGTAACTACTAACCATAGCTAAGTAGACTTTGTTTCAAACTTCAAACTTCAAAGAAAAATATTTAAGTGTAAGTGAATCTCAGTGCCAGTTCCGAGCCACCGCTCTGTAAGAAAAACTAGCAAGAAACTCACAGGCTATGCTCTTTTAAATTATCGATTGGTTAGTTACAATCTTCATTTGTCTGTGACGCCATACAATGCAATATAATATAACATTAACAATATTCATGTTTTAAGTCATTCATATTAAAATAGCCTGTATGAAACGGCAGTTCAATCCCAAGCATTTTTATCTGTCATATAGTCTTTGATAGAATAGTATCCATTTAAAGACAGCTTGCGTTTTATTTAAATTTATTTAGGCTGAATTGCTGTATATTGCTTGGGATTTATTATAGAATCGCACACAGTGACCTTTAAAAGATTTGTTAATGTTTTGGAGCCTAGTGGCAGGTACAACTTATGTTTAGGTTATGTATATCGCTTTTCTTACTAAATTTATCAATTTTCTTATGTACATATACTAGGTTTTCATAAACAAACTGACCCGCCACTGTCAAAATACCAATTTCTTTAATCATCATTGTAATCTTACTAACAGCATCATTCTTTTTATCTCTGCAGCTTGTGCGGGCCAGGAATATGTTCGGTGTGTAACCGAACACCGTGATTGATGGCGGTCTACCAAATTTGAACTGAGTTTTTTTTTTCTTTTAAATAATGGCTTCGTGCGTCTAGCACATCTAGCCAGTGTTAAGTAAGTGATATATTAATAATATATAATTCATAGTAAATGAGAATGAGTGATGATAAAGATCAGTAAAGATGTGGGACTATACTGACATCTCATATGGACTTCTTGAGAGAATTTAAAAAGTGATGGTGCACTGCTTTGTTTGATTTACCAACACTCAAACGGTTAATAATCCATCGTTATTACACATTAATGTTAGAAATATCACAAATTTTAGAAAATAAAACAAAATTGCAGACATGACGTTTCTCTTTCCCGCCAAGAAGTCCTTGAATTGAGTTAGGGCATTAGCAATTGCCGTCGCGTACGGGTGCATTCACGTCATTTATCATTTATATTTAATTTTCCTCAATAAAGATTATATCATCATTTATTTATTGTATATTATGTAGTGTGTAAAATTTGACGACCGACATGGCGTGGAGATCAGTATATCTGCACTTCACTCCACAGGACAAATCTTTATGTGCAGGAACATGAATATTTGTTTGGTCTGGGTGTTTTCCTATGTATATCAAGTATGTATTTACAAAAAAGGGTATTTGAGTATGTTAATCCGTTTTTTAGTATTCATAACACAAGTTCTTAATGATACTTATCTTGGAACTAAATAATTGGTGTGATTGTAAGAGAATATTTATTTATTTAATTTATCAACCATCTTTTATTTATGTTCTAACTGAAACAGTCTTTGTCTATAATCACCACGCTGAGCAGACGAGTTGATCGCAGTTCAAGCCAGTATGCAGGATGACTTGTTGTCCATCATCCGGAATGTTCTAGGTATATACCACACGGCAGCACGGCACTATACTTTTTATTTGTTAACATAGTATTTACTTATTTTACAAATATACATACATAATGTCACACCACTTTCCCGTAGGGGTAGGCAGAGCTCACTTCCTTCCACTTGCTACGATCTTGAAAACGTTTTAGCTACATTAACACTCATTAACCTCCTCATACACGCCCGTCGGTTAATACTTAATTTATTATATATTTTTTATTAATTCAATGGTTGACAATCTATGCAAATTCAGCCATTCGTTAATTTTATTTGATGACGCGCGATACCTTGTTTACTTCGTCGTTAAAATGGAGAAGAGGGGGGGAAATAGTTGGGAGAGGAAACAGTGGAAATTATTTCTACCAATTAATCCATACTTGATGCTACCTGTAACGACGACGATTTGACGACCGATATGGCGTAGAGGCTAGTATACCCGCAGTCCGCTCCTGAAGTCGTGGGTTCGATTACCACACAGGACAAATCTTTATGTGCTTATGTATAAATATTTGTTCTGATCTGGGTGTTTTCTTTTGTATTTTAAGTATGTATTTACAAAAATTTTTTTTATATAATAATATGTTATTCAGTATCCATAAATAGTTGTTCCACTCCCTCGTATAATTTATCCGTACTTAATATGTCATAAGGAGTGAAGGGTTTTAAAAAATATCATATACAAAATCGAATGCTCTTATCAAGTCTATGAACAAACATTTTTTTTTAAATTTTTGTTGTCTTAGTTATTCTATTACTTACTAATTTGAAGTTATTAACAAAGCTGAACATACAAGAAGACTTAGCAAAATACAAAAAAAAAAAGTAATGAGAAAGAGCGATAAACAATTGTAGGGGAGCTTGGCGGGAAAGTGAAGCGTCATGTCTGCAGTTTTGTTTTAGTTTCTAAAATTTGTGATATTCCTAACATTAATGTGTAATAACCGTTAAGTGTTTGTGAACATACATGAGTGTTGGTAAATCAAACGAAACAATGCAACATAACTTTTTAAATTTTCTCTCAAGGAGTCCGTGTGAGATCTCAGTATAATCCCAGATCTTAACTAAGGACTCAAGGGGCTTAGGGGAGGATATCTCATTTATCATCTTTATCATCATTCATTCTCATTTACTATGAATTAAATATTATTAATATATCACTTACTTGACACTGGCTAAATGTGCTAGACGCACGAAGCCATTATTTAAAATAAAAAAATAAAAAAATAATTGTAGAGGATAAGGTATAAGACTTCTTGGCGGGAAAGTGAAGCATCATGTCTGCAGTTTTGTTTAATTTTCCAAAATTTTTGATGTTTCTAACATTAATGTGTAATAACGGTGAATAATTAACCGTTAAGTGTTTGTGAATATACATGAGTATTGGTAAATCAAACAAAGCAGTGCAACATCACTTTTCAAATTCTCCTCAAGGAGTCCATGTGAGATCTTAGTATAGTTCCACATCTTTACTGAGGACTCAAGGGGCTTAGGGGAGGGTATCTCATTTACCATTTATCATCTTTATCACCACTAATTCTCATTTACTATGAATTATATATTATTATTGGAAGCGCTCGTAGCTCTTCGATGCTAGGTGGTCGAAAACGATCACCGAAGTAAAGCAGAGTTTACAGAGGTCCTTGGATGGGTGACCGTTTGTGTGGCATTTGATATCGAGCGCTTCCGTGCTTCGGAAGGCACGTTAAGCCGTTGGTCCCGGTTATCACTGAATGTGAACATACACTTAACGTGAATGTGAACTTACACTTAACAGTTAATAATCTACCGTTATTATAAATGAATGTTCGAAATTTTATAAAATAAAACAAAACTGCAGACATGACGCCTCACTTTCCCGCCAAGAAGTCCTAGTGTCAGTCTTAGCATTGCTATTATGATACCTATGACACAAGTTGATAAAAATAGTAGATGTCTTTATCAACTTATACTACAACAAAATACTATTTAAAATGTGTATGTCAATGTAAACTATTGATAGGTATAAGTAGTTACTAAGTTTTTACATGATATGTTATGATCAAACACGTAGCACGTGCCCGAAAGAGAAAATAATGTCGGATTGTTGATATATCTACATAAATGCATTATGATAAAGCGCTTTTAGCTCCATTGTGGTCAGAAACGTCCAAACTTCTTAGTCGCCAAAGTCAGCGACGTCCACCGTCCCCTTAAGCCATATGAGTTGCCCCCGAGTTCATCTCACCTTTTCCTGCGCTCAGTAGTTCTCACACCGTTAAAAGGCTGTGGTGATGTTGATTTATAAAAAAGAGATACTTAAAAGAAAAAACGTCTTCGAGTGGTCGGGTTGGCTAATTGTTACTCGAGGTGAATGGGCGCGCTAGTTTTAATCCGTTTCAAGATAAGTGCTTTCTGAAGCCAAAATTGTACAACTTAGACTTTTATCTGATGAAAGTGAAATGGGCGAGTAATAGCGTTAATGCAAAACAAATTAATAACTAAGAATATCTAGTGGTAATTGAATTCAAACGCCTTCTACTATAATGATGTGTGCATTATTAAGTTTCCTCGTATTACAGATAGCCATAGATATTCTCTTCATTTCAATCCATCCAAACACAATAAAAATATGTCATTTATCTATGTCTCCCAGCGGTCGACCACCTCACAGACTAAAACTTCGATTTTTGAGAACCTATCATAGTCGTTAAGCCATGTTAGAGGCCTAATAGGCGGCTTGATAAATTCTAAAAGCAGGACGCCATACACCTGTCTCCGCCAATCCGCACTGGGTCAGCGTGGTGGAATATGACCCAATACCCTCACACCTTGATATGTGTGAGGAGGCTCGTGCTCAGTAGTGGGACGTTAATAGGCTGTGATGATGATATATTATTAATATATCACTTACTTGACACTGGCTAAATGTGCTAGACGCACGAAGCCATTATTTAAAATAAAGAAAGTAAAATTTTTTGACTTTGAGGTACTAAGAGGAGAACTGGACTTCTTGGCGGGAAAGTGAAGCGTCATGTCTGCAGTTTTGTTTTATTTTCTAAAATTTGTGATATTTCTTACATTAATGTGTAATAACGGTGGATTATTAACCGTCAAGTGTTTGTGAACATACATGAGTGTTGGTAAATGAAACATCACTTTTCAAATTTTCTCTCAAGGAGTCCATGTGAGATCTCAGTATAGTCCCACATCTTTACTGAGGACTCGAGGGGCTTATGGTAGGGTATCTCATTTACCATTTATCATCTTTATCACTACTCATTCTCATTCACAATGAATTATATATTAGGTCGGGGAAAAAGTCTTTTCGCATAACGTAGGTATAAACTTATTATAAAATTTTTTTGACTGTACTATTTGTGTCTGGCTGGTTTTGGTAACATTAAAAAGGTTCCATTATAAAGAAGAGAAAAAAATAAAAAAAAG
Organism: Musotima nitidalis; assembly: GCA_949126915.1. Lineage (NCBI taxonomy): Eukaryota > Metazoa > Arthropoda > Insecta > Lepidoptera > Crambidae > Musotima > Musotima nitidalis. The sequence goes on from OX421440.1 coordinate 7,494,019, forward strand.
TTGTTTCCCGCTATTTTTCATTTGTTTTTCTCTCCGTAAAAATGAGTGAATCTAATGAAGAAATTCGATACATTTTAAAATTTTATTATAAAAAAGGCAAAAATGCAACTCAAGCAGTTAAAAAAATTTGTGATGTTTATGGACCTGATGCAGTGTCAGTAAGAGTAGCACAAATTTGGTTCAAACGTTTTCAGTCCGGAAATTTTGATGTTAAAGATGCACCTCGCTCTGGTCGCCCTGTTACGAATAAAATGGACGCCATTTTTGAAAGAGTGGAGCAAGATCGGCATATTAGTAGTTACGATGTAGCTGAAGAACTGGGAATTGACCACAAAACAGTTTTGACCCATTTGAAGAAAGCTGGTTATACAAAAAAGCTCGATATTTGGGTGCCACACGAGCTCACTCAAAGAAACTTAATGAACCGTGTACTCATTTGCGATTCATTATTAAGACGTAATGAAACCGAGCCGTTTTTGAAGAGATTGATAACTGGCGATGAAAAGTGGATCACGTACGACAAGAACGTGCGAAAAAGGTCGTGGTCGAAAGTTGGCCAGGCTTCACAGACTGTGGCCAAACCTTTTTTTTTTTTTTTTTTTATTTTTTTTTTTTTTTTTTTTTATTATCGTCTGTAAAAAAATGCTGCTTACGCACTGTCTCCCGGCCAAAAGGGGGAGACCGGGAGGGGGTGTGGGGCTCACTGCGGCCGACACGACCACCGCAGTCCTACCCACTGCAAAACTTCAGACGACGCCCACCGCTGTTGAAAAGGGGCGAGGCACCAGTGCCCGGGTTTGTAGCTTCTGGAACCCCGCCCGCGGCCAACGTCCCCCGGATCAGAACCGGAGAGACCTCCTCAGGAAGGCGCAATTTGCAGCGCCCCCCCTACCTCCTTGTGCGGCCATGGCGTAACTGGCCGACTTCGGGGGGGTCTATGGCGAGACGGAAGGGGCCCCCTGCCCCCGCCGCCTAAGACCCCCCGGGCGCTGCCTGACGGGCCCTCCTTCTGCGACATCACCACTTCGCAGAAGGAGGCCATCGCCTCCCACGCCGTCTCGCTGTCGACCATCTTTTGCATGATGGTCGGCAGCGAGAGAGCCACTCCACCCAGGGCCGCGGCTAACGTCGACCGCGGCCCCGCCCACGCAGGGCACGCCACCAAAGTGTGCTGCGCATCATCCATCGCGCAGTCACAGTGGTACTGTGGCCAAACCTGGCCTAACACGAAATAAGGTGATGCTGTGTGTGTGGTGGGATTGGAAGGGCATTGTTTATTATGAGCTTTTACCGCCCGGCAAAACCATCGATTCTGATCTTTACTGCCAGCAACTGATGAGATTAAAGGAAGCAGTCGAGAGAAAACGGCCGGAATTGATCAACAGGAAGGGTGTGGTCTTTCATCACGATAACGCTAGACCACACACATCTTTAGCCACTCAGCAAAAATTAAGAGAGTTCGACTGGGAGGTCCTAGTGCATCCACCATATAGCCCTGACCTTGCGCCTTCAGATTTTCACCTGTTTCGGTCTCTGCAGAATTCTTTAGGTTCTGTAAGGTTGACCTCAAGAGAGGACGCCAAAACTATTTGTCCCGTTTTTTTGATCAGAAGTCCCAAAGTTTCTACAGTAACGGGATAATGTCACTGCCCACATAATGGCAGAAAGTTATTCAACAAAACGGTACATATATATTGTAAATAAATGTAAATAAACTTTGAAAAAAATGTCTTGACTTTTCATACAAAAATACGAAAAGACTTTTTCCCCAACCTATTATTATTAATATATCACTTACTTGACACTGGCTAAATGTGCTAGACGCACGAAGCCATTATTTGAAATAAAGAAAGAAAGAGGAGAACTGGAAGCGCGTGTTCCCTTTAACCTTGATTTAAATGAAGAAACGTTTGTATCGTTGGTTCGATTCCCACGGAGGACAAATCTTTATGTGTATGATCATGAATATTTCTTCTGATCTGGGTGTTTTCCTATGTATATTAAATAAATAAATAAAAATAAATAAATATTTCTGACACTTATACCAATTATTTAGTTCCAAGATAAGTATCATTAAGAACTTGTGGTATGGATACTAAATAACGTATAAAGATACATAAATACCTTTTTTTTTGTAAATACATACTTAATATACATAATTATGAAAACACCCAGACCAGAACAAATATTCATATTTATATTCACAAAGATTTGTCCTGTGCGGGAATCGAACCCACGACCTCAGGAGTGGAATGCGGGTATACTCGCCACCACGCCATATCGGTCGTCGTTAAATATTTATTAACAGAAAAAATAGTATTTATGTATGTTTATCCGTTATTTAGTATCCATAACACTAGTTCTTAATGATACTTATCTTGGAACTAAATAATTGAAATTGTAAATGTTAGAAAATATTTATTCATTTTTATTTATTTATACTCCGCTCCTAAGGTCGTGGGTTCGATTCCCATATAGAACAAATTTGTGTGTGCATGAACATGACTATTTGTTCTGTTCTGGGTGTTTATATATGTTTATCATACATACATATGTAATATCACGCCTGTTACCCCAAAGGGGGTAGGCAGAGGCATATTTTACGCCCACATCTCGCCAGTTCTATTATTGGTCCCACGGAATAGATGGCGAGCCTATTGCCGCTTACCGAAAACTTTTATGTTCGCCAGAGCCTCGTCCGTTGATCGGCAGGTGCACCTCTTGCAGGCGAGATTGACTTGGGATCCTCAGATCTTGGTAGGATCCTAACACACTCAATTAACAATTAACATCCACGTATAATATACAAAACAAGCAGATACAATAACTAAAGAATAGTGTTTTAGTCAAGTGTCCATTTGGTACAGGCGTGACGAAATGGGTGTCCAGTCCAGAGGGCCTACTATAATTTAAACGAAAACGAAACTTCGTTACACCTATCTCTCTCACTCTCTAGGTATATCAGTATCGAGTGAAAGGAATGGGTATGACGTAATTTCGTTTTCGTTGAATAAGAGTAGGCCCTCAGTTTATCCAGCGATAAAGTAAATTTGCTAACGTTCATTTGGGGAATGAACCTAGTGCACTAAGCAAATTTGACTAAAGAAAATTCGACTTATTTATGAGCAAATACTTGGGGGTAATTTATTGGGGAAGCCAATGTTCAGCATTGGACTGTATAACGCTGATTCGATAAATTAATTTAGCTTTTAAATATGAATTAAATTAATAGGAAAGAAAGAAAGAAAGAAATATTTTACAAAATAGATACTACTCCGCTTATGCGGTAGCATCGAGATGCCGAGGCGCTGGTGTTTGAGTGCCATCAGTGAGAGAGGCGGAGCTCAACATAGCTGAACTTGACACACATAATAAACGATATAATTAAAATAATTGAAATGAAGCACAATGAAATCAATAACATATCATCATCATCATTTCAGCCATTTGAAGTCCACTACTGAACATAGGCCTCTTCAATTGCTTTCCACGGAGAGCGATACTTTGCCGCCTGCATCCACCGGCTCCCCGCCGCCCCGACCAGGTTATGCATCGCGTCGGGGACCGCCCTCTACTACGTTTGCTGATTCGTGTTCGCCATTCAAGAACCTTAACGCCCTTAGTCGTCGGTTCATCGCTGGCAACACACACTAGTCGAAGACTTTCATCTTGAGACACTGAGGTACTTTGGACGAGAATATTTTGCGTAGTTTCTCGAACGCAGCCCAACCGAGCTGGATTCGATGATTGGCCTCTTTCTCGAAGTTGGACTTCTTTCTTTAGCAATCACATACAATTACTTTATTATCGTGAACGTAATTTTCAAACTTCTCATGTCCTTTTGAGCAAACTTTAAAGAAGGAAGTATAAACAGTTTATTTTCCAATGTTAAGGCACTAATTGAATATAGGTGTTACTCCAATTCGTTCAGAGTTTATTAAAGTAAAATTTATTGGACTTAAGGGAGATATTCCAATTAATATATCTCTGAATTTTATGCTAGATGGCATTTAAATTCAAATTTTGTATTTTTGGAGTTACGCGTTTTGAAAATTATACTGCCAATGTCACTTTCAACCAGCGATCAAACTTTTAACCTTCATGAATAACGATGTTGTATTGTTACTTGTACACCTGTCATAATTGACTTTAAAAACATTACTACGTACTGAAGTATGTGGATCTAGTTCGGACAGGTATATACATAAATAAAATAAATAATCTTTACGACCGATATGGCGTGGAGGTCAGTATACCTACACTTCACTCCAGAGGTCGTGGGTTCGATTCCCACACAGGACAAATCTTTGTGTGCATGAACATGAATATTTGTTCTGGTCTGGGTGTTTTCCTATGTAGGTATATTAAGTATGTATTTACAAAAAAAAAAAGTATATAAGTATGTTTATCCGTTGTTTAGTATCCATAACACAAGTTCTTAATGATACTTATCTTGGAACTAAAAAATTGGTGTAATTGTCAGGAAATATTTATTTATTATTTATTATTTTATAATCACACCAATTACTTAGTTCCAAGATAAGTATCATGAAGAACTTGTGTTATGGATACTAAACAAACGTATAAACATACTTAAATACTTTTTTTTTGAAAACATATACTTTATATACAAAGAAAACACCCAGACCAGAACAAATATTCATGTTCATGCACACAAAGATTTGTCCTGTGTGGGAATCGAAACCACGACCTCTGGAGTGAAGTGCTATATCGGTCGCCAAACATACATATTAGGTCAGGGAAAAAGTCTTTTCGCATAACGTAGGTATAAACTTATTATAAAAATTTTTTGACTGTACTATTTGTGTCTGGCTGGTTTTGGTAACATTAAAAAGGTTCCATTATAAAGAAAAGAAAAAAATAAAAAAAAATTGTTTCCCGCTATTTTTCATTTGTTTTTCTCTCCGTAAAAATGAGTGAATCTAATGAAGAAATTCGATACATTTTAAAATTTTATTATAAAAAAGGCAAAAATGCAACTCAAGCAGTGAAAAAAATTTGTGATGTTTATGGACCTGATGCAGTGTCAGTAAGAGTAGCACAAATTTGGTTCAAACGTTTTCAGTCCGGAAATTTTGATGTTAAAGATGCACCTCGCTCTGGTCGCCCTGTTACGAATAAAATGGACGCCATTTTTGAAAGAGTGGAGCAAGATCGGCATATTAGTAGTTACGATGTAGCTGAAGAACTGGGAATTGACCACAAAACAGTTTTGACCCATTTGAAGAAAGCTGGTTAAACAAAAAAGCTCGATATTTGGGTGCCACACGAGCTCACTCAAAGAAACTTAATGAACCGTGTACTCATTTGCGATTCATTATTGAGACGTAATGAAACCGAGCCGTTTTTGAAGAAATTGATAACTGGCGATGAAAAGTGGATCACGTACGACAAGAACGTGCGAAAAAGGTCGTGGTCGAAAGTTGGCCAGGCTTCACAGACTGTGGCCAAACCTGGCCTAACACGAAATAAGGTGATGCTGTGTGTATGGTGGGATTGGAAGGGCATTTTTTATTATGAGCTTTTACCGCCCGGCAAAACCATCGATTCTGATCTTTACTGCCAGCAACTGATGAGATTAAAGGAAGCAGTCGAGAGAAAACGGCCGGAATTGATCAACAGGAAGGGTGTGGTCTTTCATCACGATAACGCTAGACCACACACATCTTTAGCCACTCAGCAAAAATTAAGAGAGTTCGACTGGGAGGTCCTAGTGCATCCACCATATAGCCCTGACCTTGCGCCTTCAGATTTTCACCTGTTTCGGTCTCTGTAGAATTTTTTAGGTTCTGTAAGGTTGACCTCAAGAGAGGACTGCCAAAACTATTTGTCCCGTTTTTTTGATCAGAAGTCCCAAAGTTTCTACAGTAACGGGATAATGTCTCTGCCCACAAAATGGCAGAAAGTTATTCAACAAAACGGTACATATATATTGTAAATAAATGTAAATAAACTTTGAAAAAAATGTCTTGACTTTTCATACAAAAATACGAAAAGACTTTTTCCCCAACCTATTATATTCACGCCTGTTTCCCCGAAGGGGTTGGCAGAGGCATATTATACGCCCACACTTCGCTAATTATATAGTTGGTTCCACGTAATAAGTGGCGAACCTATTGCCGCTTGCCGGGCACTGTTATGTTCGCCAGAGCCTCGTCCGTTGATCGGCAGGTGCACCACTTGCAGGTGAGGTTAGCTTCGGCTCCTTAGGTCTTCGTAGGATCCCTGTACACCTCGGTCGTCAAAATATACAAGATATTCAGAAAACTTAAAGAAAACTTTTTAACGACCACATTTTTTGGTTAAATAATTCTTTACACTCTCAATCCATCCTATTTGCGATCGTTCAGCTGGTAACATTCATATTATTCTTATATAGAGTAGAAATAGAATTAGTAAAAAAGACGGTTTTTCTGGGTATAGGACTAGACTGTAGATTGCAAGGGGGGTCTTAGATCGTGAAAATTTCAGGCAGACTGAGTTTTGCAGCCTATGCCGTGAAGAAGATCCGACAACTAACGGACATTAAAACAGCTCGTCTAATCTTCTTCAGCTACTTCCACAGTGCTATGACATATGGCATACTGCTGCAGATATTGAATGTATCTTTGTGCTGCAGAATAAGGCTGTTCTCACTATCTATGGTATGAGATCTCGCGACTAATTTACAGATAAATTTAAGGAAACAGGCATAATGACTGTGTATTCGAAAAACTTACTGCATGCTCATAAAAATAAAAGTAAGTTATGTTACAATAGTGATAGACATAATTTTAACTTACGAAAAATGAATAAACTCCATAAAGTAACAAATTATTTTGCGTTGCATGATGTGGCAAAATAACATATAAATAAATTTAAAAACTACATAAAGTGTAAATTCTGCCAGAAGGCTTATTATGGTGTGAAAGATTTTATGAACGGCAAGGCTGCCTGGAAGTGACATGAATTGCTCTTTGCTTTCTTAAGATATAAGATAACATATAAACTATAGATATAAGATGTTGGTAGCTTTAAGAACAACTGAGAGGCAACCATAAAAAAAAAAATTTTATTGTGTTACATTTTAAAGACATAAGTTGAAAAAAACAAGATTAGTTTCTAAAAGCATTCTTCTCATTCTCGATGCCTTTAGAAGCGCTGTAAGAGTCACCGACAGACTGTGTGACTGACGGACAGTCCCCTTCTCCCTTTAAAACACGACAGGCTGACTGACAGATCCTCCCGTCCCGATAAGAGTCACCGACTGTCAGTCTGTCAATCTTGAGAAAAAACCACCACAGACAGATAAACTGATAAACAATCCATTTGCTTTTATGTTTTGACTCTGCGCTGCAATCTCGTTCATCTTTGTTTAACAAATTATCGAATGTCCATTTTGTTTGGAAAAATTTTACGAATCTCAATGATCCTGTTGATCTGAAAGTCTAAAGTATATCTAAAGTATATTTTATTTTATTTTTCATATCTACATATTTTTAGCTTTTGGCTGCATTAGTTTAATTACGAAGTTTGCAGACAGTAACAAATTTCCAGCAATCTATACAAACATATTATTATGTCATATCTTCAATCATTTAACACAGATATGTTTAAGTACAATAATAATAATCATTTACTTCAGAATAAATTCCATATAAAATTTGTTAGTTTTCCTATAAAAGACATGGGGTTCCTGCTGCCATATTTCAATTAGATAGCCATGGAAACAGAATTAAAAGTGCCAAGGTATTCGTTTTTTGGTAAGTCAAGCATTTCTCATTTAACACCACACTAGTTGTTGTACAAAGAACATTGTGCAACATTGGTGAGAGGTTACAAATATACAGTCACGGACACATCATCATATCCTAGGATTATTCCGGTTGCCCTACACTTAAGCCCAGGGTCTGCTTACTGGTTTAACAGGATTTGGCTAAATTATAGTTATTACATGGAGCGACTGCCGTCTAACCTCCGCAATCCAGAGGGAAAAATTCTATGGTTAAACCAGCTGTCAGGATTTTAGAAAGCACCGATTTCCTAAAAACGACTGCCATGACTGCGATGTTCATGACTATCGGGACCGACGGCTTAACGTGCTTTTATTTATTTATTTATTTGAAGATCATTTATTTATTTACTTTAACATTTAGTAAAGGAATAGGTTCCGGACTCACATGAGAACCGATAACAGGCATACACAACATTGTCCATATAGAGCACACACATAATAAAAAATAACAGAATCAATTAACATGAGCATTAGCATGGAGCAAGCAATAATTACGCACATATCTTCGGATAGTAATAGGGGCGCCACCAGGGGGCCTACCGCCGAGTTCGATGGCAATCGATTAGAAGGCAAAATGGATTTCAAATTGATTCTGTCGTACCGCCGAACTCATAGAAATCGAAACAAAATGGCGTTCTCCATTTACCAATTGGTCTGTCTCGGACTGAAGGTCATGAATGAGATGTGGCTGTCGGCAGATTCCCCGGTACGGATTAATGAACGCAAAACAAAGTTTGATCTAGATGGATTACCGGTAATCCATCGAATTCGGCGGTAGGTCCCCAGGGTTAAAACCCGAGACCCGCTGAATTTAAAGCCAAGTCTCGCCACTGGGCTATTGCCGCTCAAACAACACAGTGAACATACAGGGATAATACCGAAAGTGTAGTGTTTTAATCGAGTCCCACGCTTGTACAAAAGGGTGTCCAGTCCAGCATTTAGTCAGCGATAAGGCTGTCGCTGATTTTCAACTGGATACCAAATTGGACCATTGAGAAACATGCAATCATACGATATTTTTTAATATAATCCAGCCAGACAATACGTATAGCTAGCCTGTCTCTTTTAAAACCAGATCAGGTCACAAACTTATTCCACTAAAAAGTTCTTTAAGTGAACACGTTGATACTTAGGGTTACTTTCTGTGTTTTAGCTATACCTATTAGTATAACTTACGATACTTATTTAGACTAAACAGCAGCAGCTATTCCGAAAAATGTCAACGGTTTAAGGTCAAACACGTCCTAAACAAGCGCCAGCCTGTGTTTAAATTTAAACTATGTCTAAGAATTAAACACTTCTTAGACATAGTTTAAATTCAGGCAATCAACGGACAAGGTTTTGTTATAGGCTTTTTTTAAACGCGTGTTCAATCAACATCTGTTTATCTTTTTTGTTATAACACTGAACATGTTTAACCCCCTCACAATCGAGCGTGTATAAACGCACAAAACAAATCACTTACGGCGCACGACATTACTTGCGCTATTTAACTAAGTACAGCGCCATCTGTTGGCAGCTTTACAAACTAATTTTAAACACTATGTCGTCGGCAAATCGAAGGTAAGTCATATTTTTCCCAGTCCAGTAGCTTGAAAACAGCAGTTTCGGAGATATGACATCTCCCTGTCTCACGCCTTTCTGCAAGAGGATAGGACTCGTGCACTGGTCCAGTACTCGTACGGACATGGTGGCGTTTCTGTACAAACTCCTCAGCACTTCGATATACCGATGATCAATGCGGCATCGCTGCAGGGACTGAAACACTGCCCAGCTCTCGATCTTATCAAAGGCCTTCTCATAGTCCACAAACGCTAAGCAAAGTGGCTTATTATACTCCTCGGTCTTTTGTATAATCTGCCGCAGCGTGTGTATGTGGTCTATGGTTAAAAAGCCTTTTCGGTAAACGGCTTGTTCGGGAGGCTAGAAGTCGTCAAACCTTTGATCGAGACGGTTCGGTGAAAACAACTTATAGACGTGGCTCAGTAGCGTGATTGACCTATAATCCTTCAAAAGAGATTTATCACCTTTCTTGATGAAAAGGACAACCACACCACTGGACCACGCTTGTGGCGTACGTCCCTCAAGGATGACGGTATGAGATGGTACTGACTTGCTAATAACGACTGCCATAGATGTTTATGACAGCCGAAACCAACGGCTTTACATGCTTCCGAGGCACAGAGCAAGCAACAATTATACATAACTTGAAAAAGTCATAGGTGCGCCACCAGGGTTTAACCCTAGACCCTCTGAATTAGAAGTCTATGGGTCTCGCCTCTGGGCTATCAACTGTTTACCCATGAGTGTAATAAACAAATTGACATTGACAATTGACCTTGCAACACCATGTCGCACATATTTGACGTCAGTAAACACATTTTATCATTATTGCCAATTGTTCATACATTATATTATTTATTTATTTTTTAATTTTATGCAGGTTAAGAAAATGTGTGAAATTTCTATTTATTTGCTTGGTGCAAATAATTGTTTGATGCAAGTATATAAGCACCATTCTTAGTAACTTGCATCAGTTGCATACAGTTATATACAGTCTCGTTACTTAATCTGACAATATGAAAATCACCTTGATCCTTTTAGTTTTGGTAAGTTGCATTCAACTATAATTCATTATATCATATATATTCATATTCAAAATTCATTTTACTAATTCATTATAGATGAGCACTATTGGCATCCTTAATAGATTACATTCTATTATGGGTATTTGTAGAACATGACAGGAGTAATGTAACATTCTCATAACCAAATTTATTATTATATTGTAGTTCAAGATGGTTTTTATTACACGGCCTATTTGTCAGATAATTTTAAAGATATATAACTCGTCCTGCGCCCTGCAGGAATGAAGATATTTATCTATGTCTACGTTCATCGTTGATTAATTAAATTGTGAGAGTCGGTTGAGTAGTTCTATATGTTTTGTGAGAGATGTGTGTTTTGTTTGGTCGTGAGTATTGTGTATATCGTGTATCCTCCGAGCTAATATTGTCTGGTGTATGATGGGTCAGTTGTGTGTTTGATGTTGGTTTGGTGTATTCTATATGAGAATTGTTAACGAATACCGTGTCTCCTAACACATTGCTGAGTATAGTAGCTGTGTAATTAACGGCTTGTTTTTGTAGAAAAGTGATGTCAATATTTAAATTTACGACCGATATGGCGTTGAGAACAGTATACCTGCACTTCACTCCAGAGGTCGTGGGTTCGGGTGGGAACACAGGACAAATCTTTTTGTGCATGAACATGAATATTTGTTCTGGTCTGGGTGTTTTCCTATGTATATTAAGTATGTATTTACAAAAAAAAGTATTTAAGTATGTTTATCCGTTGTTTAGTATCCATAACACAAGTTCTTAATGATACTTATCTTGGAACTAAATAATTGGTGTAATTGTCTGAAAAAAAAAAAAAAAAACTTATCTATGAATTTAAAGAAAGAAAGAAAGAAAGAAAGAAAGAAAATATTTATTCAATACAAGTTGCAAGAAAAAAAATAACAGAAAATAAGTACAAAATAATAAAAACACAAATCAATAACAATAAGAACCCAAATGTAAGAAGTACTCAACTTGTATTGAAAAGGTGCTCACTCAGCAAATTGTCGAACATCACAGAGATGTCGCGACGCTGATCTTCCGTGGGCACCTTTTCAGAAGGTAATTTAAACGCACAATATTTCAAAGACATAAATAGTTTCTGTTGAAATATGTTAACACAATAAAGGTATTCAGAAAAAGAAAAATAAGATGTATATATATAGAGAAAAAATAAATGTGTATATGCAATTAAGTAAATTATATAAATTTAAATTAAGAAGAAAGACACAACACAAAGCTGTTAAAACTTTTGAGAGGTTAATAGATACAATTTGTATGTAGACTTGAATAAGCGGAATGATTGACTATTTCTTATCGGTGGAGGTATGTATACTGTAATTTACTGTTACGTTTCGCAACCATTCATGTGGCGCCTATCACTATGAGGATTACAGTGGTTTGTGTTTTTCTATTTCTTTTGCTTCATCTGCACTAATATTATAAAGAGGAAAGATTTGTAGTTTTGTATGTAACGTATAAACTCAAAAAGTACCCCTTGTTCGTTAGAAAGCTACATTATCACTGAGTAACATAGGCTAAATTGTAATTTGAAAAAAAAATAGGGATCCATAAGATATTTGGGTTATTCGGGCACAAAGTGTAAAAAATAAACCAGAACAGTTACTCATTTTGCGTACGCTGCCTAAACTATAAAAGATAGAACCACAAAATGTACTAATTAATTGTAGATCTTATAAATGTCTTCTAAAAAGTCATCGACACATTATACCTATGTATGTCGAGTAAGGCACAACAACCATTTTTTTTATTTATAACCTTGAATTTTTTTTGGACTACATTTAAACGCATTTATTTTACTTTTGCTAATAATCCTTATCAAAATAAATTATTTCATCATTAAGTGCAGTTTATGTATATAATATTTGCGTACGCAATTATCAAAACTGTACGTTTGATTTTGAAGTTATGGCGAAATTAAATTATTACGATTTCTGCTGCACGGCGCCCTATCACGGTTCGGGGCTGCCGACCATCAGTTTATTTTGTTACCTGAAATAATTTAACGTCAAATGTTGTTTATAGTGAAGCTCTACAATAATCGGTTTAGTTATCTATCCCAATACAACTGGTTGCACTCCGGGACTGCCGGTAGGAGTGAAAACTTAGTATTATTATATCTAAATATTTTTATCATTAACCACTTTAACATCCACAAGACAATCTATGCAGCCTGCGGATAATGACTGGGTCGTGTGTATGCATATGAAAGCAAGTGTAAGTGTATGAGTGTGTGTGTTAGGGTGTAAAAACCTTGTGAGTGTATGAGGGCATGTGTAAGAGCGTATGTAGGTATATAAGAGCGTGTGAAAGTGTGTTAAAGCATATGTAAATATGTCAGCGCGTATGAGGCTTCCAATTTCAAGTTGCCCAATGTTCTTTCACAATGACCATTATCCTAGCATTAACCTCGGCTGTGCTCTAGACTTACACTAAAGACCCAGAGTCTCCCAACTGTATACCGACGAACGACTACCATCTGACCTCCGCAACCCAGAGGGGAATATCATTCTACGATTTAACTAGCTGTCAGGATATCTGAAGGCACTGACGTCGTAATAGCGACTGCCATAGATGTTAATAACAGCTGACTGAAAGTGCTTTCCGAGGCACGGAGTAAGCGATTATTAATATTATTATTATTATTTACATAAGATCGAAAAGGAAAAAGTGCGACCAGAGTTTGAACTCCTGACTCCTCCTTTTGCGAGGCTGCTCCTCCTCTCTTCCAAGTTGCCTTACCTTACAGGGCCCATAATATATTGTATCTGTGATATTATAAATAACATCTTTGTAACATAATATGGAGAGCAATAAAGACATTGAGTATTGAAATTTCTTTTCAAATAAGTAGGCCCTTTTACTAATGTTTTATATGTGTTTTCTATAATATGGTGCCATAATTGGGTGCCAAATTATGAAATAAATGATATGATTGTTCTTTTTTACTTTCCAGGTTGGAACTGCCCTATGCCGCCCAAACAATATAAGTAAATATTTAATCAATTAAATAAATTTAAGATTTTATATTAGGCATTGGTATCTTCGCAAAATAAGGCGGTCGGAGATTACCGAGGATAAGCTGTTTTACTTAAGAAAGTCCTTGAATGGGTGACTGCTTGTGTGGCATGCCGTTTGATTTTGAGCGCTACCGTGCGTCGGAAGGCACGTTAATCCGTTGGTGTCGGTTGCGATATTCTATAAGCTAAGATCCCCCCGACTGGTTTCCACCTTGTCGTGGTGGAGGGGCTGAGTACCTTCCTGCAGGGCGCAGGAGGCGCTAGGGGGGGGGGACCCGTCGGTGGGGGTCGATGTCCTTCCGGCTCACGCAGGTCCTTTCCGGGCACGGTTGTTTCGGGAAGTACCTGTGTGACGTCGCCGGGGGGGAATCGACCCGGTGCTGCCACCACTGTGACTGCGCGGTCGACACTGCGCAGCACACGTTGGTGGAGTGCCCAGCGTGGGCGGGGCCGCGGGCGACGCTTACCGCGGCCCTGGGTGGAGTCGCTCTCTCGCTGCCGACCATCATGCGAATGATGGTTGACAGCGAGACGGCGTGGGAGGCGATGGCCTCCTTCTGCGAAGTGGTGATGTCGCAGAAGGAGGCCGCGGAGCGGGAGAGGGAGCGGAATCCGCTCTCTCTCCGGCTACGCCGTTGGCGCAGCGGGCGGGCCAGGAGGGCCCGTCCAGCCGCGACTGCTAGACGGCAGGGGCAGGGGGCCCCTTCCGTCTAGCTATAGACCCTCCCAGAAGTCGGCCAGTTACGCCATGGCCGCACAAGGAGGAGGATTTAAAAAAGACCCTGATCTAAGTCGAGAATGACGAATTCTTCTTAGCATCAAGATATTTTTTTTCTTTGAGACTATACCTGGGAAATCAAGAGCCTTATAGTTATTGAAAGTCAAAGTCCTATATTAAAACATAAGTTAAGACATAAGTCTTGAGATTTTTTCTAAAAATAAGGTCAGCACGCTTTAGTCCCACAAAAACGTCGTCTGTTGCTAGCATTTCGTTGTATGCTACTATTCGCTGTGTTTACACGTTTCCCAACGATAATATTTAGGAAATGTTTCTTGTTATGATATGTACAATGCGTGGCCTTTGGCTTTGTACATCCTATATGTTTGTCCGTCATTTGGTATCAATAACATTAACTTTTTTTGATACCGACATTTCTTGGAACTAAATAATTGATAAAATATTAAGAGTAATTTTTTTGGATGTCAGTGCCATCGTTGCTCATTTAATGCGCGCGTAAGTTCGCTGGCGAACTGGTGTATCGTAGGGCACCAGTGCAACAAGAACTATTACATACATTGCCAATTGCGTTGGATTAATCTAAATTGTACCTCACAACAAAAAATCAATGTACTGTGTTCAAAAATAAATTGTAGTCCGTAGTGAATGACAGCAACTTCAATCTCGAACTTGCATATTTCAATTGGCGACATGCGTTCCTCATCATACGAGTCTGGCTGAATTGTCGTCACTACCCTTGATGACATAGTGACATTAATTTAAAAAAGAAAAAGAAGAAGCAGACATGAGTTCCGATAGTTTAACGCGGCACTTACTATTTTCAGTGTCATATTCTTTAGATGGAGACATGGACACTAAAAGCTGCAGACCGCAAACGCATTGACGCTTTCTAGATGTGGTGCTGGAGAAGGATGTTCCGTATTCCTTGGACAGCATTTCGGACCAACGTCCCCATATTGCGAGAACTTAAAATCTCCTCGCGGTAGTCATCCGAGTGCCTCCGTAAAATCCTGGAGTATTTCGATCACATTGCAAAGAAAGACGGTGACAACCTCGAAAAACTAATTGCGACCGGAAAAGTAGAGGGGAAAAGGCCTCGTGGGCGCAGCCCATTACATTGGTCCGACCAGATCCGCACCACTCTCGGTTCTACATTCCACTATGCCCTCCACAACGCCGATGACAGGAATAGATGGAAGAACATCGTTAGAGAAAGGGTGTTTCAAAAGGGTGGTCACGACCCTCAGAATTGAGGAACACCACGCAAGGAGGAGGAGGATTATTTAGATTTCTTTGGAAAAAACAATAGGTTTGCATGTGAAGACCTGCAAGGGCATAGCAACTAAGAAGTGCTAACTAAGAGTCTTATTAACTAATACCTGAAAATAAACACACATTTATGTTTCAAAAATGTTTGAAACATGAATGTGGAAACATAATTCTACTAGACTTTAATCTTTAAAATTATAAACTCGTAAATGAACTGAATATACATTACAGTTTTTTTTTGTAAATATTTGTATTTTTTTTCTTTTTTTAGTTGATGCAGCTTCGGACGTCTTAAAGGAAACAGTAACAGAGGTAGATAAACTTGCTGATAGTGCTTTGAGCTCTGTTGGTTCAATTGGTGAGTACCTCTCAACAATAACTGGAATATCCTCGTTTAATTTCATCATAATATCCTAGCATTATCCCGGTTGCACCAAAACTTAAGCTTAGGGCCCAAAGTCAGCTCACTGGTTTAACCAGAGCTGCTGTACTACCTGCAACTGAGCGTGCCGGACCGGTGCGTGTGGCGGCGGCGGCGCCCGTGCTTGCTGGCTGTGCCTGGGGCCAGGACCAACCTACTAGCGAAAACGCCACTTATCCGCGCGTTTCATGTTATAAACACGGTTCATGACATGACGGTGGATATATTTTCATGCACTTTTAGTGAATTCGCCAGAACTGCGTTAAATATAATAAGTTATCAGTTACGTTAGATTCAGAACTTATTTTGTAAATATAGGATGTAATACTAAAGTTATATATCAAGTAGGCTAGTTTATGTTTTATTATATTATATTTAAATAATATTATAGATTAATAATTAAAAAGAAAGAATATTGTATTTATTATAAACATTGCTATGCTATCGCATTAGGTTAAGACACCTGTAATGGTAGCATAAGATTATAAATAAATAAATAAATAAATAAATACGGAGCGACTGCTGTCTGACCTCCGCAATCCAGAGGGAAACATGATTATTTTGTTAAACCAGCTGTCAGGTTGTTAGAAGGCACTGACTTCCTATAAACTGTCGTAAATGTTCATTAGAGCCGGGACCAAACGTCTTAACGTGCTTTCCGAGGCACGGAGCAAGCGATAATTACGCACATAACCTATGACTTATCGAAGTTACAAGAAAAAGTTGCGCGACAAGAGTTTGAACCAGATAACCTCTGAATTTGAAGGCTATAAGATCTCGCCACTGGGCTATCGTCGCTTATTATGTAAAAAAAAACCCCAATCAAATCCAAGAGCTATATATTGTGCCCAGGATTAAAATATTTTTTGAGAACTGTACCTCGGAAATCAATAGCCTTAGATTAATGAAAGGCTAAAGTCCGGATAGATTTTTATTAAAACGAATTTTAAGCGTTATTACTTACAATCTCGTCAGCGCGAGCTTCGTAACAAAAGATATATCCAACAATATTATATGAGTATGTCTCTTGTTTCGGTGTGCAGATTGCGCAGCCGAAGACTGAAGGCGATAAGGGTATTTTCACATCCTGTATAATTTAAATTTATACTCATAAGCCATAGTCCAGAGAGTGCTTGCTTACTCTCGAGTCGTGTGTGAAGTGGCAAAAGGCAGACATAAAAAGACTAACAAAAGTGATTTACGAAAGTCGGGTGAATGGAAGTGTTGGCAGAAGAAGACCACGTAAGACCTTCCATGATCAAAAACAGAAGGTTTTGGAGACAGTGCAAG
Organism: Musotima nitidalis; assembly: GCA_949126915.1. Taxonomy (NCBI): domain Eukaryota; kingdom Metazoa; phylum Arthropoda; class Insecta; order Lepidoptera; family Crambidae; genus Musotima; species Musotima nitidalis. The sequence goes on from OX421440.1 coordinate 7,511,195, forward strand.
TCAAAAGTGCTTTAAACCGACGGGCGTGTATGAGAAGGATAATGAGTGTGAATGAAGCTAAGAGTGTGTGCCAAGATCTTAGCAAGTGGAAGGATGTGATCTCTGCCTACCCCTAAGAGGCAAGATATTATGTAAAAATAATGTTACCACCTCAATAACAATCCACGGCGCATAAATTGAACAATTACTTGGATGCGAAGTAGCACATTGTCGGATCCCAATTAAAGTGCGGCATGGGGGGGGCGTAACTATAGCAACGAGGCCATGTTACGCTCGCGCGCAAGCGTCTACTTCTTTGGACTGCGATTGTATTGGCGCAGACAATCGCCATTTTTGTGCCACTAACTTATATATATCATATTTCAACTAGATAAATAAATAAAATTATTTAAATTAAGAGTGTTTATTTAAGTTTATTAAGTGTTTATTTCCCCATGTTTAGTCAGTAAAGTTGGTGAAGCCGTGTCTGGTGGCCAGAAGGACGCCCCTCCTAAGAACACTCAGTGATGTTGGTTAGTACTTATGCTTTGTTGTATCAGGTATATAGCAATCCTATCAAGTTCTAAGGAGCCTAAGCCAACCTCACCTGCAAATAGAGCATCTGCTGATCAACGGACGAGGCTTCTAAAAAGTTCCCCCATGGAGCCCGCTTAAAGTATCCATACGTTAGGGTGTACATGACAGATTTACATGCTTAGTTATACCTGTCAGGTAAGCTTGGTGGAAACTTTCACATTTGTGCAATTTACACGCTTCGGTTTATCTATGAGACTCAACCGTACAGGCGTGCCTGTCTGATACACCCTAATGTGCTACCCTAAGCGGCAATAGGCTCGCTTATATGGGACTAACAATATAGTTGGTGAAATATTATACTTGATGGGCGCATTATATGCTTCTACCTTCGGGGAAACTGGCGTTGCAGTATGTTTGTATATCGAAGAACAAGAAGTTCGTCTACTATCTATATCTATCGTCTCATCCCATTGACGTCCCACTACTGAGCACGAGCCTCTTCTCACCAACCAAGGTGAGAGGGTATTGGGTTATACTCCACGACGCGGACCCAGTGCGGATTAGCGGAGCCAGGAGAGTGGCGTACTGATGTTAGAATTTCTAGGCTTCTCACTTTGTATTTAGTTCTACCAGGACCAACAGCTTACGTGCTTTCTGAAGCACAGAAGCTCACGATATCAAATGCTACACAAACGGTCACCCATCCACGGTATGACCTATGTAAACTCTGCTCGGCTTGGTGATCTTTTCTGACCATGCTAACCATCTTAATCATTTTGTTTTTTATATTTCAGTTGGCTAAGCTTTGGGGACTAAATTTATATTAAAAATACAGTAAGTATTACAAAATTCTTTCTTTAATAAAGATTTTTAATAAATGGACTCTATATTTAAATGGGTGTGTACTAATTGATATGAGTAACTGTGAACTAACATTACTCATGAAGTGGACTGTTGAACATGAGCCTCCCCAATAGATTATATTTCATTGGCGATATTTACGGGTTGGTGATCGCAGTTCAAGCCAGTCGCAGGATGGCGCTGCTGTCCATCATCCGATAGAGTTTCTCATCGTCGTCTCTAACGACTCCCCGTGAGATGAGAGAGGGTGGTTAGGTTATTCTAGGCCGGCACCACACAAAACATCATCACACATCGAATGCCTATGATAGCCGATTCAGCCTGTATATGACTAAACGAGTACTACATTAGTGAGAATCGAGACCAGCGGCTTAACGTGTCTCCTTGAATTCTTCCATCTTCGACCACCTAATTACCCTGGAGCTACGAGCGCTTCACTCTAATTAATAATATACTAGCGGCCCCCGTGACTTCGTCCGCATGACTTACATCCAAATATTCATCTTGAATCGATGAATTAATAATTTAAAAGAGCATAGCCTGTGAGTTTCTTGTCAGTTCTTCGCACAGAGCGGGGGCTCGGAACTGGCACTTAAAGTCATTTACAGCTCATTTTTAATTATTTGCATGTAAGTGAATCTAGGCTTCGTGATTTTAGTGTAGTAGTATTTAGTTTTGTTTTTATTTATGTTTTGTTTTGATGTTTTTAAGTGCTATGTAATAGTTTATGAAATGAAGAACTTTTTACATTTACTTTACTTTACAATCACTCTATCTATTAAAATAGTTTAAAAGATCTAAACATAGAAAGAGACAGACAGAGAAAAGCGGCTTTATTTCTTACTAAAGAGTGGTTTATTTATTTACAGATGATTCGGGATCCACTTATTGAATCAACACAGCGCATCTATCATCATCATCATAATTATCTAAAAAAAAACATTATCACAATTCTAAAGGTCTCTTGCACAAAGGACACTAATCCTGATTATGGCTAAATTTATTTACAACATCGTTCTGTCCTTTTCCACTTTGAACAACTGACTGAAATCCAATAACATTTCAAACTAAATTTATCTGAAATCAAATGTAGAACTGTTGTGAAAGCCGCTCTTAATGTAATTTATATGCAATAAAATATTTGTCTGAATCCGTTTTTTATGTTTCTTCTGAATCCCGTGGATTGTAATCAGACTGGAGTGGTTTGTTGTTATTTTTTTATATGTCTTATCAATATTACAACAAGCTGTGGCCAAAACATACTTCTTGCATATCCCGGTTGCCTCAGACTTAAGCTTAGGACCCATATTTTGGCTGAAGTTCAGCTATTACATAATGCGACTGCCGTCTGAACTCCGCAAGCCAGAGGGAAACATCATTCTATGGTTAAACTAGCTGTTAGGATATTAGATGACACTGACTTTGTTATATGAAATGAGCATATGAACAACCAGCTTTTATGATTTCAAAACTGACTCCCTCGAAACGATTTAGAAAAGCATGTCATACGGCGAAGTCTTGTTATTTAAGCTCTAAAATAAAAAATAGTGATGATAAGATTAAAATGACCTGGAATATTATTAATAGCGAGGCAGGAAAAATAAATATTAAAATACTGTGTTAAACTCTACATTAATGGCAAGACTCTTGCATTTGACTTACATCTACAGATATTGCCAATGCTTTTGAAGGCTTGAACGCAGTGGACGATCACTTGCCGTGCCTCTAATGTTGCTTTTCAACAGTTCTCTAAGCCAAGGAGTCTTTCCAGATGAGTGGAAAAGGGCAAGAATAGTACCTATTCCTAAGAAAGGTGATCAAACTGCTGCTCAAAATTACCGGCCTATTTCTATTTTGTGTTCCTTTTCCAAGATATTTGAATCACTGGTTTATCCACATATTTCTAAATTGGTGCAAGGTAGCTTATCAAAATTCCAGCACGGTTTAAAAAGGGTCATTCAGTAGACACAAATCTCGTATCAATGATTAGCAATGTCTCAATAGAAGTAGATACAGGCAGGCAGGTGGACGCTATATACACAGATTTTAGTAGCGCATCCGACAAAGTGAACCACGCCATTTTACTAGAGAAGTTGACTGGGTTTGGAGTTGGTGGGTCATTGTTGTGTTGGTTTAGTTCGTACTTGGCAAAAAGACCTCAAGTGATATCGGTTGCTGGATATGACTCCAAAGTATACTACGCTCAATCCGGAGTGCCACAAGGCTCACACCTGGGTCCAATTCTATTTTCGATTTTCATTAACGACATAACCACTTGCATAACGCATAGTAAATTTTCTCTTTTTGCTGATGACTTAAAACTATACATGGCCACTACGGATGCAAAGCTTTTGCAAGCAGACCTCGATAATGTTAATCTTTGGTGTAATGATAACCTCATGACAATGAACGAATGAAGTGTTGCACTATAACTTTTACCAAAAAACATAATTTTACTAATTCAAAATACTTGCTAAATGGTAGGGTATTGTCAAGGGTTGATAGGGTGCGAGATTTTGGAGTTATATTGGACAGTAAGTTAAAATTTGATTTACATGTTGACTTAATTGCTAAAAAGTCGTTCCAAATGTTGGGTTTCTTAAAACGAAACCTACGTGGATTTCAGCAGCGGGAAACGAGAATTATTCTATATAATAGCCTCGTTCGCAGCAGACTTGAGTTTGCGTCTGTGGCATGGAACCCTGTGTATGCAACCTCATCACAAAGGATTGAAAGCATCCAACGTGCCTTTACGAGATACTTAGCATACATATCGCCTGGCATAAATCACAGAGTTCCATACAATATGCGATTGACATTCTTTGGTATAGTGTCCTTAAAAAATCGCCGCACTGTTTCAAATATACTATTCCTGCATAAGATTGTTCATAGTAAAATTAAATGTCCTGATCTGCTTGCCTCCATCAACCTAACAGTACCCCGTAGGTGCCCTCGGAAACCTCTCACAAAAACATTTACTGTGCCGGCACATAGAACCAATCTCGGTCTTCATTATCCCATAGCTAGAATTCGTAATACTATATAATAGCATAAACACGAACTCACCCGACCTGGACGTCTTTAGTGTCTCACAGACAGTACTAAACAACACTCTCCTGAAGCTGCTTGAGCCCACGTTACGACGTTAATATTAGAATTAAGAATCAACCTATTTGCTTATTATGTTATAAATAAAACAATGTTTAATTTTATATTAGATTAGTTTAAATTTAGGAGAATGCTGTGTACGCTTCTAAAGGCCAACATATATATAATTTTTGTTGTTGTATTATGGTTTTGTATATGTTTGAATGTTTAGCTGTTAGCGTACCTATATATAAATAAATAAAAGACTTCTTCACTTATATTCCAGTGTCTACTATAAAAGCTTTAAATTCCTCGCCTACTTTAGCGGAGGCTTTTTTTTAAAGATAATGTACAAATGTGTACAGAAGATTTTACGTTAGGTCACGTAACACCTGTAGATAGATAGATAGATAGAAAATTCTTTATTGTACACCAAATTAAAATAAAACAAGAAAACAATTGCATAAGAAAAGTGATACAATTGGCGGCATTATCGCTTACAGCTATTTCTTCCAGGCAACCTTAGGATGGAGAGTGATTAAAATTAAAAGAAAACCGGGGGTGTATAAAAGAATAACAAATATATGATTATATTTTAATAAACAAATACAAATAAATACTTTTACTTAAATAACATAAAATAAACCTACATATATAAATTCTAGAGACGAGCAGCTTGGACAGTGAACGACGAGTCGTAAAAAGAATTGACATGCGACGGAATCTCAAGGCTCAGGCTCCCTGATGACCACAAAGAACGCGAATGTGAGCAGTGAAGGAACTTAAAGTTTTCTTTAAGATAGTAAACGTAAGTGGGATTGGGCAATATGTTATAAAGAAGAGATAGAATGTGAGTATTCCGGTGAAGACGAATAGGAAGCCACTTGAGTACAGAACGGTAATCAGATACATGATTATATTTGCGCAAACCAAATATGAATCATACACAAAAATTTTGAAGATGCTTAAGTTTATTTAGCTGGTCCTCCGTGAGGTCAAGATAGCAGGCGTCAGCGTAATCAAGAACGGGAAGGAGCAGAGACTGCGCTAGCGCTACTTTAGTGGTAGGAAGCGTGTAACTTACGGCTGAAAGCCTGAAGTTGCGGACCCCAACAAAGAGTATTGTCCATAATTACCCCCAAATTTTTGGTAAATAAGGTATATCGACACCAGCAAAATTTATTTTGGGAAGTTAATTAAAATCAACCCTCGATAGCAATCGGGAGCTACCTACTATAATTACTTGTGTTTTCATTCCTAAGGCCAAAAGCTTTGCTCCATTCTGCGATACGACACGGGTTGATATTAGTAGCAATTACAGCCTCAGCCAACTTCGGAAGCGGTGCCTGACTATTAATCTGAAGGTCGTCTGCGTATAGGTGGTAGGAACAGGAAAGGTTATAAGAAATATAATTTATGAAAATTGCAAACAGAAGAGGGGATAACACGCCGCCCTGCGGAACGCCAGCTGTAGTGTCACACCATGAGGAGAAGTTCTCATAAAAGCGAACTCGTTGCTTGCGCCCGTACAGATAACAGTGAAACGAATCAATTACCGTCGGAGATATCTTGAGAGTGCGCTGCTTGGCAAGGAGCACATCAAAATCGACCGTGTTGAATGCGTTGCTGAAGTCCAATAATGTTAGGGATTACGAATATCGTCAGTAATTTTCACTAAAGTAGTGACAGTGCTATGACCGGGACGGAAACCAGATTGGAGAGGATCAAAAAGACAATGAAGGGAAAGGAACTTATTCATTTGCTGATGAACAAGACGCTCCAGGACTTATAGATATAATTAAGACATTTAACACTTCTTATGTTAAGAATGTTAATTTTAAGAAAAAACATTGGGGCAATTCTATCGTAGTTACCAAGCCGCGCACAATTAACTCTTATATTTAGTAAATGTGTAGATTGCTGCATATTTCCAGATTTAATGAAAGATATTAAAATTATTCCATTATTTATATTGGGCAGTACAGCAGACGTAACAAATTTAAGATCTATCTCAGTGCTGCCTACTTTCAGAAACCTTTTTGAAAAACTTATTCACAACCAAATGTTTAGATTTTTTAATAAAAAATGGGTTAATGCACTCCAAACTATTTGGATTTACAAAGGGTCGCTTCACAACCGATGCAGGTGTTGAGCTTTTGAAACATATATATGATGCTACATAAACATCATGATTAAGTGATAGGAATTTTACAAAACACAAACACACACAAACACAACACACACGCTCACACACATATATTCTAATTAGTAATTTAAGTTGTTATTATTCTTTTTTTGTTTTTCACGTAAAACTTATTATAAGAGTAGATAGTTTGCTTTTTGTCTGTTAACTCAATAAAATCTTTGTTAAGCCATGGGAAAGAGCAAGTTATCCCCAACACAAGTACTGCGTTACTTACTGGGGAAACTTATTGAGCAATAATAACAATTTTATTTTTTTTATTTTTTATTTTTATGCTTGGAAAGATTCTTCGGACGCTTTTTGTACTTTTTGTGATCTGTCCATAGCTTTTGATTGTGTTCCTCATAAAACATTGATAAAAAAATTGATTATTACGGAAATATACCTCTTGTATCGAATTGGATCTTCTTCATATAAAAGTAATACGATTCAGGGGGTTGAGGTTAATGAAAAGCGATCTCAGGGTTCTGTTGTTAACATGGTGGTACCGCAGGGCTCGATTCTCAAACTACGTCGGAGGGAAACTCCGCTGCCACGGCAGCTAGATATGCAGCGGACGGACTTCCGGCGCGATCTCATGGCGACATGGAGAGAACGACTGTCGCAACCACGTGCAGGGCTCGCCACAATCGTGGCGGTAAGTCCTCACTTTGAGGAGTGGCTAGAGAGGCGCCACGGCGCTCTCACCTACCGCCTCACGCAGGTTCTAACCGGTAGATTCCTGCACAGAATAAGGCTGGAGGAAACGTCCGGGTGTCACCACTGTGAGGATCGGCCTGAGGACACGGTGGAGCACACCACCGCGGTCTGCCACGGTGGAGCACCGGCGTATCCTCGTAGCGGCAAACGGTGGCGGCAACCTTTCGCGATCGGCCCTGGTAGAATGTCCGAAGCGAAAGGGAATGGGGTGTTGTTGCCTCCTTTTGCGAAGCAGTCATGCTAGCAAAGGAAGCGGCGGGGCGATAAAGGCAGAGTGCCTCTCGTCACGGTCCCAGACGCCGCGGTGGGGACCGAAACGTCGGGAGGCACGAGATGCCTCCCACCCACCGTAGGCGCTGGCTAGTAGGCTGTGAGTAATGGGTAACATGCCGCCCTTCCGCCTTCTATAGGCGACAGGTCGCGTCGACGGCGCGTTCTTGTTCCACGCGCGGCTCAAAGAGATGTCAGCTCAGTGAGGGCCCCCAGGGAGGGAGTCAAGCCTGCCGGGGCTGCGGGACTATCCGAAAGGGTTACCGCGGCCTCGGGACGCAGCAGGCACAAGATGGAACATAGATGGTTTTTAGTCAGTAAAAGTCGACACACCCTCCCGCTTCAACCACAGCGGGAAAAGGTCATTAAATGATTTTCGTTCCCAAAAAATAAGACTTGATTCTCGGTCTGTTTTTGTTTTTAATTAATATTAATGATTAGCCACATTTAGTATAGGAAACACAATTCATTGAAATAAAAAAAACATTAAAAAATCAGAAGTTCACAAAAATTTATTGCACACAAAATTACACTTAAAGATTGTGATAATGTTTTAGATATAATGTTCGGAGCGCCATATGGTGTGTTGTTTAAACACGACGGGTCCTGGATTACCTGCAAATAAACAAATAAACTATAAATATGATAAATCGTATAGGGATCCCACCATTTTTTTATTTTTTTGTTTTACGTCGGTAACTAAATGCATTTACGCACTGCCTTCCGGCCAAAAGGGGACCGAAATGGGGTGTCACCACCGGCAGACACGACCGCCAAGTAATACCCACTAAAAATCTTCCGACGACGCCCGCCGCTTGTTGAGATAGAGGCGGGGGCCAGTACCTGGGTTGCAGCTTCTGACAACCCGCCCGCGGCCAACGTCCCCCGGACCAAAACCGGGAGGACTTCCCCAGAGAGGCGCAGTGGACGCGCCCCTCCTACCTCCCCGTGCGACCATAGCGTGTGTGGCCGACTTCCCGGAGGGTCCATGGTTAGACAGCAGGGGCCCCCTGCCCCCACTGCCTAGACCCTCCTGGCGCTGCTGAGTGAGCCCTCCTGGCCCGCCCGCTGCGCCCTCCACAGGTCCCTCTTAGTTTCCCCCCCGGTAGTCAGTACTAAGGGCACCCAGAGTCGTCGGTCTCTGGGTGTTACCTTTTCCCGGCCTCCGGGAGGTACCCAGCCCCCCCACCACGCCAAGGTGGAGACCTGTTCGGGGGGGTATAGGGATCCTACCAAGATCTTAGAAACCCAAGCCAACCTTGCCTGCAAGTGGTGCACCTGCCAATCAACGGATGAAGCTCTGACAAATATAAAAGTAAGCGGCAATAGGCTCGCCCTCTATAGGATCCAACTTGTCGAAGTGTGGGCGTATAATCTCCAATAGTTTCCACCCTATTAGCTCATAAGTTAGCCCTGAATTTCAGGTATTACAAGGATCGACAGACGTCTGACATTCGCATGCCAGTCAAACATCATTCTATGGTTAAACCAGCTGTCAGGATGTTAGAGGGCAAATACTTCCTTATAAAAACTGACATAGATGTTCATGACAGCCGGGACCAACGGCTTAACGCGCTCTCCGAGGCATAGAGTAAGCAATAATTACGCACATAACTTGCAAAGGTGCTCGAACAGGGTTTGAACCGTCTGAACTTAACGTCAATGGGTCTTGCCATTAAGGTGCTTCTAGATTGTGTGTATATTAATCATTGCTGTACAATTTCGAGTGAAAATTTAGTCTTGATTGGTATTGTGTTGCTGTTATTATGATTATTAGTGTGTACTAACGATAGGTTAAGTAAATTGTTACTAAGAAAATGGTTCGAAATATATATTTTTTTTTTTATTAAGGGCCAGTGCAAGAAAAAAATAATTTTGTCATACTTACTATATCTTAAATCGATACATTATTCGTCAGCAACTGAAAAATAAGAAATAATAATAAATGTCTAATATACCATCCATTCACTAGTCCATCATAAATCCTCTCAACAAGACGAAACCATCTAAGCAGGACTTTTAATTCTTGTCACTATATTTTCTTCTACACCAGCTTCGGCCCTTATCACTTCATTCCTAATCCTATCACTCAATTTCACACCTAGAATACTTCGGAGTGCTATCATATCTACTGCATTAATCTTACTTTCATGTTTCTTCTGCCATACCCAGCATTTGCTTCCATACGTTAGTGTAGGTGTAATATTGATATATATGTATGTATAATATTGAAAAATTATGTATGTAAGTATGTATGGTATATATAAGATTTTTTATTTCATTTTTTTTATAAAGATCTTTAACCAAATTTAATCCCGTACTTACAAATTTATACTTTTATTTATATAGATTTTTCTTTTTTTTGGCTGGTAGAGATCTCTTCTAGGTTAAGTCCACCTTTGTACTTTTAGTTTTTAAATACCTTTTGCAATCTATTAATGTTTTATGTGCAATAAAGGATTATTATTAAGGTATCAAGGGAGGGGAATACCACGTTAGACCTTGAGCGTATATGATCAATCAATTAATCAAATACTTTTTATTTCATAAACTATTACATAGTATTGAAAACGTCAAAATTATAAAAAAATAACAAAAACAAATAAAATATAATTATACTAAAATTACGAAGCTTAGATTCACTTGCAACCAAACAATTTAAAAAAACAAAAAAATATTTAAGTGTAAGTGAATCTAAGTGCCAGTTCCGAGCCACCGCTCTGTAAGAAGAACAGGCAAGAAAACTCACAGGCTATGCTCTTTTAAATTATCGATTGGTTAGTTACAATCTTCATTTGTCTGTGACGCTATACAGTGCAACATAATACAACATTAACAATATTCATATTTTAAGTCATTCATATTAGAATAGCCTGTATGAAACGGCAGTTTAATCCCAAGCATTTTTATCAGCCATATAGTCTTTGATAGAATAGTATCCCTTTAAAGACAGCTTGCGTTTTATTGTTAATTTAAATTTATTTAGGCTTAATTGCTGTATATTGCTTGGGATTTTATTATAGAATCGCACACATTGACCTTTAAAAGATTTGTTAATTTTTTGGAGCCTAGTGGCAGGTACAACTAGTTTATGCTTATTCCTTGTGTTTAGGTTATGTATATCGCTTTTCTTACTCAATTTATCAATATTTGTATGTATTTATACTAAGTTTTCATAAACAAACTGACCCGCCACTGTCAAAATACCAATTTCTTTAAATTTATCCCTTAGTGAATGCCCTCTTCTGCAGTAAAAAAATATTTTGAATATCTGCGGCACAACCCCACAGAAGAATACCATACGACATAACAATATGAAAATAGCAATGATAAACAAGCCTAGCTATTTCAACGTCTGTTAATTGACGAATTTTCTTTACCGCGTATGCTGCAGAGCTGAGTCTATTCGACAATTCAACAATATGTGGGCCCCACTATAGCTTAGAATCTAATATAACACCCAAAAATTTGGTGGTATCCACAAGGGTCAACTCATCTTCCTTTATTTTAATAGTGGTGTTTACTTGTCTGACGTTAGGCGTCACGAATTTAATGCATTTTGTTTTAGCCCCATTTTATAATAAATTGTTAACGTCAAACCAGTGCAACACCTTTGAGATCGCATTGTTTACATCGTCTGAGTTCTGATATCGCTTTATTTTGAATAATAATGATGTATCATCAGCAAACAATACTATCTCGTGATTTTCCTTTACCAAATGTGGCAAATCATTAATATAAATTAAAAACAAAAACGTGCCGAGAATCGGGCCCTGCGGTACCCCCTTTTTTACTACAGAACCCTGAGATCGCTTTCCATTAACTTCAACCCTCTGAATCCTATTACTTAAGTAAGAAGTAAGAAGATCCAATGCGGAGCCTCTTATTCCATAATAATCTAATTTATATATCAATGTTTCATGAGGAACACAATCAAAAGCTTTGGACAGATCGCAAAAAATACCTAAAGCGTCCAAAGAATCTTCCCAAGCATCAAATATATGTTTCAAAAGCTCAACACCTGCATCGGTTGTGGAGCGACCCTCAGTGAATCCAAATTGTTTTGAATGCATTAACCCATTTTTATTAAAAAATTTGAACATTTGGTTGTAAATAAGTTTTTCAAAAAATTTACTAAAAGTAGGCAGCACTGAAATAGGTCTAAAATTAGTTAGGTCTGCTGTACTGCCCGATTTAAATAATGGAATGATTTTACTATTTTTCATTAAATCTGGAAACGTGCCGCAATCTATACATTTAAATCATAAATCATAAATCTTTATTGCATCAAGTAAACAGTAGGTACCTAAGTAATACAATGAATACTAATTTATTAAATATTTTAGCTAAACTGTGCGCCACGTGTGTTTTAAATAATGGCTTCGTGCGTTTAGCTCATTAAGCCAGTGTCAAGTAAGAGATATATAAATAAAATATCGATTGTCAAGATATTCTTTGCACTGTTGGACTGAACGTGCCTAGGCCCAACTCGCGTAGGAAGGTAATGAATACATATATTGTACCTCAAAAGCGAACTTACCTCGGTAGACATGCCCCATTGCCGAGAATGCTTAGCCATTACAAAGAGAGTAGCGAAAGCAATTTATATATTTATCACGACTCTCTTGGGAAATTTCAATTTAAAATTCAGTCATCCTGTCACTGGAACAGTTTTTGGGATTTCATTGTGTGCGTATTTTTTTGTTATTTGTCTTTAATATTATATTTCAAACTTTTTTGTTATCTTTTGTTTTAATGTTGTGTTTACCTGTAATTGGGTTGCATGCTAGGTAAACTCTTATAATGAATAATTTTAAATGTAAACATGTAATCTGTTGGTGTAGCAAATAAATAAATAAACATATAAATTACAGTATATAAGAATGTGTGGTGATAAAGATACTGGTAAATGAGATGCTCTCCCCCAAAACCCCTTGAGTTCTCTGTAATGAAGTGGGACTATACTGAAATCTCACTTGGAATTCTTGAGAGAATTTGAAAAGTGATGTTGCACTGTTCTTTTGATTTACCAACACTCATGTTCGTTCACAAACACTTAATGGTTAATACCACCGTTATTACACATTAATGTTTAAAATATCACAAATTTTAGAAAAAAAAAAACTACAGACATGACGCTTCACTTTCCCGCCAAGAAGTTCTTGTTGAATCTTATTATATATCCACATGAAAAACACAGGAGCACACCTTATTGCAGTTGCGGGAGTGTTACCGCGGCCTTGGTGTTACAGGTGCAAGAAGGAACATGGATGGTTTTAGTCAGTAAAAGTCTGACACACCCTTCCGTTTCACTCACAGCGGAAGACAGTCATTTGATGATCCATCCATCCGTCCAAAAAAAAAACCTTATTGCAGTACTTACAAAAGTCTGCGCCAGTGGCCCCGCCGGATTCGAACTCGTCATCAGGGACATCAGACACGGTTTCGCCAGCTTTGTTGACTAAACATTGGCAAATAAACACAATTATGAATTTCAATTCTTAATACTTACTCTATGAAATTATACTAGTGCTTACCTACTACTTTATAATAATACTAGAATTAATTACATAAAAAAATTCTGACAATTACACCAATTATTGAGTTCCAAGATAGGTATCATGAAGAACTTGTGTCATTGATACTGAATGACGGATAATCATTATATAAATACTTTTTTTTAACATATATAAAAACTTAATATACATAATAAAACACCCAGACCAGAACAAATATTCATGTCTAAGGAGACAAAGAATTGTCCTGTGTGGGAATCGAATCCAAGAGGTGCGGAGTGCGGGTATACTCGCCTTTACGCCATATCAGAAGTCAAGTAGTGCTTGTTACTTGATAATAATTGATAAATAACGACACCTGGCAAAGTAATAAAACCACAGACAATTGGATATTTATTAGATATTCTGTTTCAAACAAAACTCAACTAATGCAAAATTACTACAATAATATATATATTATAAAAACTAATAATAGCGCGAATCAGAAACTGATCACAATAGTACAGCGTCATCTTTTGACAAGGTTGTGTCAACAGACATTCAAACTGTAACGAACAATAATTCTAGTGCTTAATACTTAATTATAAACTAATAAGTAACTAAGTAATGCTTAAAAGTTCAAACTTCAATAACTTATTTATTCCATAAAATATTACATAGTACTTGAAAACGTCAAATTTTAATATAGACATGAAAAAACAATCAAAATATAACTATACTGAAATCACGAAGCTTGATTCACTTACATGCAACCAAACAAAGAACAAAATAATTTTTTTTTAAGTGTAAGTGAATCTAAGTGCCAAATCCAAATGACTAGTTGTCGACAGTTCTTTACCAGGGAAAAAGTCTTACTCTCGTATCCATGTTATTATGGAAACAAGTGTCTTTGTAAAAAATAACATGAACTTGTTTCCACTTTATGAAAGACCTAAAAATTTACGACAATATACTAAACTAGCACGAGTAGAATCTAAATTACAAGTAGTACACTCATGACCTCATGGCATGGCGCCAGAGGGTTAATTACCTTCGGCACCTAAAGTCCTAAAAGAACTGTCGGAAACTGACGCTACCCCATCACCATCGTCACCATCTGTAATAACAATAATAAATCTATAAAGACACATTGAGGCAGCATTTTATTTTCCAAAACCAGTGTTGTGTTTGTAAATATAGTGGAATTTTAGACATAACTTATTCCGCAACGTACACAAGTGTAGGAAATTAGCATATTACAATGAATTGTAATGTTCCGTGTTGATTCCAAAACTCCATAAAACCTACTTTATTCGACCTTTTTCGAACTTACTAGTTTAAATATATTTCTTTCATAAACTATTACATAGACTTCTTGGCGGGAAGTAAAGCATTATGTCTGCAGTTTTGTTTTATTTTCTAAACTTTGTGATATTTCTAAAATTATGTGTAATAACGGTGGATTATCAACCGTTAAGTGTTTGTGAACATGCATGAGTGTTAGTAAATCAAACAAAGCAGCGCAACATCACTTTTCAAAATGTCTCAAGGAGTCCATGTGAGATCTCAGTATAGTCCCACATCTTTACTGAGGACTCAAGGGATTTAGGGGAGGGTATCTCATTTACCATTCATATTTCACTTACTTCACACTGGCTAAATGTGCTAAAAGCACGAAGCCATTATTAAAAAAAATTACAAAATTAAATATAAAAAACATTCGAAATATGATAACACTAAAATCACGAAGCTTAGATTCGCTTACATGCAATGAAACAATTAAAAAACAAAAAAACATTTAAGTGTTAGTGAAACTAAGTGCAAGTTCCGAGCCACCGCTCTGTAAGTAGAACTGGCATCGTGGTTGATCGACACAGATAGGTAGATGTGATATTTTTATATTGTATTTATAGAAATTAACACAGTAAGAGTTCAATTATCGATAGTGAAACTAACCCAACTTTCTTTTATAGAATGCGTAGCCTTAGATCTTGGTCTTTTTTACACCCTGTATATAAGACAGACAATTAAATATGTGTATTAATCGTTTAATATTTACCTTTACCACTGCAGAGGGCAGCGCCTACCTGGAAAGTAATGGAAAAAAAATTAAAAACAAACAATATGCGAAATATAAATAAAAGCCTTACAGTAAATGTATTCATACTTATACATAAATCATTAGCATTATTCCGGATATAGACTTTTTATTCCTTTAAATAATGGCTTTGTGCGGTTTGCACATTTAGCCAGTGTCAAGTAAGAGATAATTATATTAATAATATATAAATTATAGTAAATGGGAATGAGTGGTGATAAAGATGATAAATGGTAAATGAGATGCCCTCCCTCTAAACCCCTTGAGTCCTCAGTAAAGATGTGGGACCTTACTGAGATCTCACAAGGACTTCTTGAGAGAATTAGAAAAGTTATGATGCAATGTTTTGTTTCATTTACCAACACTCATGTGTTCACAAACACTTAACGGTTAATAATCCACCTTTATTACACATTAATGTTAGAAATGTCAGAAATTTTAGAAAATAAAACAAAACTACAGTCATGACGCTTCACTTTCCCGCCAAGAAGTCGGATATAGACTTAAACCTAGAGCTCAGAGATTTTTTTTATTATTTACGTCGGTAACAAAATGCCTTTGAGAACTGCTTGCCAGCCAGAGGAGAGTGTGGGGGTCCCTGCTACAGATGCGATCGTGAGTAGTACTACCCACTAAAAATCTTCCGATGACGCCCACCGCTGTCTGCTTGGTCTAAGAAGATTTGCCTAAATTTCAGTTTCAAACACGGAGCGACAGCCGTCTGACCTCCAAAACACAAAGGGAAACATCATTCTATGGTTACACCAGCTGTCGGGATGTTAGAAAGCACTGACTTCTTAATAACGACTGCCACAGATGCCATGACAGCCGGGACCAACGGCTCAACGTGCTTAAATATTTTTTCGAAATTTGTTTCATAGTGAAGAAGTGCATGTACATTGTAAAGTATAATGTGCAGTGGCGGATTTGCCCTAAGGCCCAGTAGGCCCGGGCCTAGGGCGGCCAGGAATTAAGGGCGGCAATTCGTGCCAAAAGAAATCACTCATGATAACAAGATTAACAAGAAGTAACTCAAATGCAAAGTATCGTAATATGAAAACGGATCGCGTACCGTATGATTAAAATTTTCCTTAATTACTATTTTTACATATCACAGTATAAATAATTTCGTACATCGTAGGTACATATAAAATAGTTTGTCATCATCATCATCATCACAGCCCATTAACGTCCCACTACTGAGCACAAGCCTCCTCACACATATCAAGGTGTGAGGGCATTGGGTCATACTCCACCACGCGGACCCAGTGCGGATTGGCGGAGGCAGGTGTATGGCGTCCTGCTGTTAGAATTTTTCAAGCCGCCCATGAGGCCTCTAACATGGCTTAAAGACTACCACATTTAGTGATAACCGGGACCAACGGCTTAACGTGCCTTCCGAAGCACGGAAGCGCTCGATATCAAATGCCACACAAACGGTCACCCATCCAAGGACTGACCTCTGTAATCTCTGTTGTACTTTGATGATCGTTTCCGACCACCGAACACCGGAGAGCTATGAGCGCAGTGAGTTGTGCAGTGAGCGGACGGATTCAGTTTTTTACTAATTAGTAAACGCTTACGTAAAAACTTTGTGTTGCATGGTTAAATATGGACGGAAAGAAAAGGGTAAGGTTAAGTGGGGCAAAGTATCGCAAGCGAGCTAAAGAAAAAGATGATAAGCAAAAGGATACGATTAAAAAAACGCGGAAATTAGACGATTTTTTTGGAAAACCGTCTACAGATATTAAATATCCTACTATTAAACCAACACTCGACGTTCCAAGTAGTAGCGGAGCTCCGTCAACTGATGATTCTGCAGTGTCTTCAAGTGAAAATACTTTGGTCGATGTGGCAAGTATATCAAAAGATCAAGCCGAAGATGTCCCACTAGTACCAGGAGTAGGAGTGCAGCCCAGTCCTCCGGACAAGGAGCTCTACGAAATCAGCGACGATCCAGCTACATGAACAATCGACGAGTTTACGCGTGATCACATTTGTAAGAATGGAGCCAATCAAAACATCCAAAATGATTTTCCTAAGAGTGAGCGCATTTACAAAGATAAAGTGCGACAGTTGTCGAGACATTTATTCGAACGTCAGCTTCTAAATGGCGAAAAAGTTCCGCGAAAGTGGCTAATTTATTCCAAAAGTACTGGATGTGTTTATTGTGGTCCTTGTCTACTTTTTAATGGCGGGGAGAGTCAGTTCGACAAAATACTTTGGTCGATGTGGCAAGTATATCAAAAGATCAAGCCGAAGATGTCCCACTAGTACCAGGAGTAGGAGTGCAGCCCAGTCCTCCGGACAAGGAGCTCTACGAAATCAGCGACGATCCAGCTACATGAACAATCGACGAGTTTACGCGTGATCACATTTGTAAGAATGGAGCCAATCAAAACATCCAAAATGATTTTCCTAAGAGTGAGCGCATTTACAAAGATAAAGTGCGACAGTTGTCGAGACATTTATTCGAACGTCAGCTTCTAAATGGCGAAAAAGTTCCGCGAAAACGGCTAATTTATTCCAAAAGTACTGGATGTGTTTATTGTGGTCCTTGTCTACTTTTTAATGGCGGGGAGAGTCAGTTCGACAAAAAAGAAGGTTTCAATGACTGGAAAAATTCATATCATCGAGTTTCATCTCATGAGAATTCGCCTACTCACAAATTATCTGTTCTGCAAATGAAAGAACGAAGTAACGTGTTAGGTCGCATTGACCACGCATTAACAATGCAATTAGATGAAGAAATAAATTACTGGAAAAACATTCTGAAAAGATTAGTTGCATGCGTTAAAGCTCTTGCATCACGTGGTTTGCCTTTCAGAGAAAACGACGAAAAATTTGGATCAATCCACAATGGAAATTATTTGATGTCCTTAGAGCTTATCGCTGAATTCGATCCGTTCTTAGTCAAACTCATTACACGTTATGGAAATTCAGGCTCAGGATTTACGAGTTATCTTTCTTCAACAACGTGCGAAGAATTAATTCGACTTATGGGAAACAAAGTTTTGAAGACAATTGTAATGGAAATATTAACAGCAAAATATTTTTCTCTGATCATTGACTCGACACCGGATATATCTCACGTAGGCGTCACTTGTGTAATCAGATATGTCCTGCCTAATGGATCACCTGTAGAACGGTTCCTCAAGTTTATTCCAAACACAGGCCACAAATCACAACAAATGACAGATGCTGTTACCTCAACTTTAATTGAATTGGGAATTGACATTTCCAATTTAATACATTTTGTTGGCGAAACAAGAGAGAATTTCGATGAATTCGAAAATAAATCCAAAAAACTGTCTTCGTACAGGAATTAAAAAATTTTCGACGCAATCGAAAGCGTAAGCTGCTTCCTGACGAGACAAATACAGGTGAAGAGATGCAACAAAAAAATGACCGTGAAAATTTTAGAATAAATACGTTTTTGGTAGTCACTGATACATTATCAGAAGAACTGAAAAGATACCGGGATGCTTATAAATTACTCAACAATAAATTTTACTTTATTACCAACCTGACGAATCTAAGCATCTCAGAAGTCGAAGATAAAGCCAAGGCATTGCAAATGATTTATTCTACTGACTTAGAAGACAATTTTACAGAAGAATGTCTTCAATTTCGTTCTCACTGCAGCATAAAAAATGAGGAGCGAAAGAGTGCAGTCAGTCTGTTGAAATGGTCACGAACCGAAGGTCTTCAAACCATTTACCCAAACGTGGATATTGCTCTTCGTATGTGTGTGTGTACACCCGCTAGTAACTGTACAGGAGTAAGATCGTTTTCTTGTTTGCGCAGAGTTAAAAACTATTTACTGCGATTTTGCTGCGCTTAAGTGCAGACGAGTTTAGTAACACATTGTAAAACATGTATGTTATTAAAAACAAAGCATAAAACTGTTTTAAATGTTTTATTTAAATGTCCAATCATTCCTAAAACCTCGGAAATAAACTAACCGCCTTATTCATAAAAATATTATAACACTGTTCTAGTTAAAATATGTTTTGTTTCTTTTACTACAAAGACGTAAAGGCGCTCGTAGCTCTGCGGTGTTCGGTGGTTGGAAACGATCACCAAAGTACAGCAGAGTTTACAGAGGTCAGTCCTTGGATGGGTGACCGTTTGTGTGGCATTTGATATCGAGCGCTTCCGTGCTTCGGAAGGCACGTTAAGCCGTTGGTCCCGGTTATCACTAAATGTGGTAGTCGTTAAGCCATGTTAGAGGCCTCATGGGCGGCTTGAAAAATTCTAACAGCAGGACGCCATACACCTGCCTCCGCCAATCCGCACTGGGTCAGCGTGGTGGAGTATGACCCAATACCCTCACACCTTGATTTGTGTGAGGAGGCTCGTGCTCAGTAGTGGGACGTTAATGGGCTGTGATGATGATGATGATGACTACAAAGACGTTTTCAATTGGAAAGCACATTTTAGCTATTGAGGGCTTAAACTGTTTTATGAATAAGACGGTAGCTTTATAAGGTAGCTTTTAGTTAACCAATTTTCTGAATCAATTACAAGTGGAAGTAAAGATTTTTCTTTTCATTAAAAGTGGAAGAAGAAATTCATTACTGATGTATATTATAGTCTATAATGTTGGGGCTGAGAAAGGGGCGGCACATGGCCTGGGGCCCAGAGCGGCTAGGACTGCAAATCCGCCACTGATAATGTGACTGCTTTTTGGGAGCTACAACTGCCAACAAACGGTTTTACAGTTTGGCAAATGTTAAGTATTTGTTGTCATGATTCAAATAAGTATGTAAATAAACACTTTTTCTTTCTTCATAAGGAAGAAGAGGTGCGAAAACAGGGTTTTTAAACCCGTAACCCTATTTTGAAGTCTGTGGTTCTGGCCGCTGGGCTATCGCCGCTCTAAATTAAACTTAGAAATGCAGATAGTCGTTATTCAGTTTTAGACTTAAATGTCTGAGCACAAAACCCATTACCCATGCTTCGATTACTCTGCTTAACTTCGGTTATTGTTTCCTACGACGTAGTCTTGTAAGAGCTTTCATATGACGGCGCGTTGGTATCGCCTCCTTTTAAATTACTTCGGAACGAGATTTGACATCTGTCAGTCTGACGGAGCGTCGTGTCGATGGTCGGCGCAGTCATGTTGGACGTCACTGTTTTACGAACGTCAACGGCGAGCCATCACGAACTCAACGAATCGCCTTAGTTCCACGTCCAGGATTTACTTAACACATGAAGTGCCATAGCGAAACCTGACCACGGCGGACAGCTGCCTTTAGGTTTATATATTAAGCTATTGCATAGCTTCTATCGCGGGCCTTGAGAGTGGAGACCGAATCCAGAAATTCCGTAACGCAAAAATACCTAACACCCCCCACTCCGACCAGTACAGCGGTGATACTTAGTTTTTTCATCAGAATAAATAGCAAAACTTTTAATAACTTAAAAAATATCACGCTTGTCTCCTTAGTTTAGCAACCCGCCTTCGGGTGGCTAAAATTTGTTTTCTTATGGGTCACCACGCTCAAAGTGTAACTTGAATTAATATCAAAGACAAAAAAAAATACTGCCTAAATAAAATAAATAAATAATTATAATGGCATAAGTTGTTATAAATGCTATGCAATTTAAGCTTTACCGCAGCAGTCTCCGAGTGCCACACGTCTTTTTTTTTAAATGTGACATTTCATAATGACTAAATTCTGCCTGACGGTAAGCAGTCGAAGCAGTCCAAAAAATAAAGAGGCTTCATATCGTGGAGTACGCACGGTGAAAAACGCACCACCTCATGACGCCACGTCCGTCACTCCAAGCTTAAAAGACCCGGGATTATAGGAGCTGAGCAGCTCAGCCGGCAGCGAATTCCAAAGCCTTGGTCTTACACAGGAAGGACATACTAAATTTCTTGGGTCGAGTGCTGATAGTCTGCATAGTATAGCATGGATGGTTCCTAAGACCAGCACGTGTGGTTCGGGAGAGGAAACGAGAGGGTGGGATAATTTCGAAAAGCTCCTTAGAACACTCACTATAGGTAGTAGTTGTTGGGGAGAGGAAAGGAGAGGGAGGATAAGATCGAAAAGCTTCTCAGAACACACTATAGTAGTTGTTCGTGAGAGGAAAGGAGAGGGAGGATAAGATCGAAAATCTCCTTAGAGCACTTACCATAGTAACTGTTCAAGAGAGGAAAGGAGAAAAATATAAAAGATAGCGGTCCCCCGCGGCTCCGCCCGCGTGGATGTCGGTTACCGCTGCAAAATACCTACCCAGGAAAGACACGGTCAGCAAAATGATTCCCAGGTCAATTCACAGTCACCGACACTAACATCAACGACGCAGTCATTATCCGCAGGCTGCATAGATTGTCTTGTGGATGTTAAAGTGGTTAATGATGAAAATATTTAAATGTAATAATACTACGTTTTCACTCCTACCGGCAGTCCCGGAGTGCAACCAGTTATACTGGGATAGATAACTAAAGCGATTATTGTAGAGCTTCACTATAAACAAAATTTGACGTTAAATTATTTTAGGTAACAAAATAAACTGATGGTCGGCAGCCCCGAACCGTGATAGGGCGCCGTGCAGCAGAAATCGTAATAATTTAATTTCGCCATAACTTCAAAACCAAACGTCCAATTTTGTTCATTCCAAGACCAAATATTATCTACATGAACTGTACTAAGTTATGAAATAATTTATTTTTATAAGGATTATTAGCATAAATGCGTTTAAATGAAGTTCAAAAAAAAAAAATTTTTAAATAAAAAAATGGCTGTTGTGCCTCACTCGACATAGGTAGGTATAGTGTGTCGCGGACTTTTTAGTAGATATTTATAAGATCTACAATTAATTAGCACATTTTGTCGTTCTATCTTTTATAGTTTAGGCAGCGTACGCAAAATGAGTGACTGTTCTGGTTGATTTTTAACACTTCGTGTCCGAAAAACCTAAATATCTTACGGAACCCTATTTTTTTTCAAATTAAAATATAGCCTATGTTACTCAGGGATAATGTAGCTTTCTAATGAAAAAAGAGTTATGAAAATCGGTCCAGTACTTTTTGAGTTTATTCGTTACATACAAAAATACAAATCTTTTCTCTTTATAATAAGTATTAGTGTAGATGCAAAATTAGACTTACCAAAACCAAGAGAATCAGAGCGGTTTTCATAATGTCAGGTTGACAAACAGGCTTGTTAGCAACAGATTACACGTAATGGAGGTTATTCAAAATGGTGCTAACATACTTATAATAATATATACTATATATTTGCATTTGTTTGCATAGTCGCAGAACAAAGAAAATAAATTATTTTCATTATATAAATAACGTTTTATTGTTCCAATGATTAATGCTCCATATTGTATACACAAGTGGCAATATCAAAAAACATGTTTTTATTCATGTGAATTCTAGTTTATGGGGTTATGTAGTGAAAGTCAACCAGTGTTCGAACTAACTAACCACCTTCCCGTGGCCCGACTCAACCCTGAGGGCGAAGGAGCCGCTAGGGAAACTGGCGACTCTGGGTGCCCTTAGGACTTACTACTGAAGGGAAAATAAAAGGGACTTGTGGAGGGTGCCAGGCAGTGTCAGCAGGGACTTAGACGGCAGGGACAAGGGAACCCTGCTGTCTACCCATAGATCCTCCGAGAAGTCGGCCACACACACTTTTGTCGCGCTTTTGGAGGGGTCCACTGCGCCTCTTCCCGCCAGTAGGCAGTTGGCCGCGGTCGGGGCGTCATACCCTGGAAACCAGGTACCTACTGACCCCCGCCTCTTTCTCAGCAGACGGCGGGCGTCGTCGGAAGATTTTTAGAGGGTATTACTGCTGGTGGTCGCGTCTACCGATCATTTAGGCCGGAAGACAGGGCGTGAATGCATTTTGTTACCAAAGAGTAATTAAAAAAAAAGGCCGAAACGCGGGAGTACTTTATTATTTCAGCCTTATAAAGTCCACTGCTGAACATTAGCCTCCCCAATAAAATTATATAATGAGTATTTGCCCATAATCACTACGCTGGGCAGACGGGTTGGTGATCGCAGTTCCAGCCAGTACGCAGGATGACGCTGCTGCCCATCTGCTGGTAGGATTTCTCTTCGTCGACTCTTGCAACTGCCCGTTAGATGAGAGCGGGTGGCACTATTATAGTCCGATATCACACGGCACATAATTTAGGTACTTAAAGAGGAGATATATTTATACTTCACCGTACTAAGATTTAGTTCCTTTACGATCAATCAATCAATCAATCAATCAATCAAATCATTTATTTGCGGTAACATAGGTACATTAGTATTTATATAGGTAGATAACATTATATTTAGTAGTTTCACTATGTTCTGCTTTCAATAGCGTGCAAATGTTTAGTAGGAAAAATATAAAATGAAATTAATATTATTACTAGATACATTATTTAAACAACAAAAAATAAACAAAATTTTAATTAAAATTATTATGTTATACCTATAGTCAATTTAAAATTACAATTTTAAGATAATTTATACAATGTCAAGTTATAATATTACGATAACATATGTATGTGGTCTACAATAAAGGTGAAATAATATTTAAGGAAAGCGCTCGTAGCTCTGCAGTAAGTAAAGCAGAATTTACAGAGGTCAGTCCTTGGATGTGTGACCGTAAGTATAAATATAAATATTTCTGACACTTACACCAATTCTTTAGTTCCAAGATAAGTATCATCAAGAACTTGTGTTATGGATACTAAAGAACAGATAAACATACTTAAA
This sequence comes from Musotima nitidalis, assembly GCA_949126915.1. Lineage (NCBI taxonomy): Eukaryota > Metazoa > Arthropoda > Insecta > Lepidoptera > Crambidae > Musotima > Musotima nitidalis. The sequence goes on from OX421440.1 coordinate 7,535,161, forward strand.
TAGTTTTTTTTTTTGTAAATATATATCCAGACCAGAACAAATATTCATATTCATGCACACAAAGATTCGTCCTGTGTGGGAATCGAACCCACGACCTCTGGAGTGAAGTGCAGGTATACTGACCTCCACGCCATATCGGTCGTCAGCAATAAGTGTGGCATTTGATATCGAGCGCTACCGTGCTTCAAAAGGCACGTTAAGCCGTTGGTCCCGGTTATCACTAATTGTGGTAGTCGTTAAGCCATGTTAGAGGCCTAATTGGGCGGCTTGGAAAATTCTAACAGCAGGACGCCATACACCTGCCTCCACCAATCCGCACTGGGTCAGCGTGGTGGAGTCTGACCCAATACCCTCGCACCTTGGTATGTGAGAGGAGGCTCTACTCAATAGTGGGCTGAGATGATGATAAATATAAATATAATATAAATAATAAGGGTGTGTGCATCCATTATAAACATTAAATAGTAAAAAAAATCAGCTAAACTTAAACAACTTTTTTATGCCATACTAATTAAATATATAATTTTCCTATTAATAATTGTGACAACCCTGGATTTGTGATCATTAATAGCTGCCTTATGTGTACATAGCTGCTCTATAAATACACAATAATTTTACAATAGGTTTTTTTCTTATAACCTAATAAAAGAAGTTTAGTTAATATACTTATTTTACTTACTGCAGAAGAGGGCCATATGAGCAATTTATAATCTACCATGTAGACATTCACTAAGGGATAAATTCAAAGAAATTGGTATTTTGACAGTGGCGGGTCAGTTTGTTTATGAAAACCTAGTATATGTACTTAAAAATGTTGATAAATTGAGTAAGAAAAGCGATATACATAACCTAAACACAAGGAATAAGCATAAACTAGTTGTACCTGCCACTAGGCTCCAAAAAATTAACAAATCTTTTAAAGGTCAATGTGTGCGATTCTATAATAAAATCCCAAGCAATATACAGCAATTCAGCCTAAATAAATTTAAATTAACAATAAAACGCAAGCTGTCTTTAAAGGGATACTATTCTATTAAAGACTATATGGCTGATAAAAATGCTTGGGATTAAACTGCCGTTTCATACAGGCTATTCTAATATGAATGACTTAAAACATGAATATTGTTATATTATGTTGCATTGTACTTATAGCGTCACAGACAAATGAAGATTGTAACTAACCAATCGATAATTTAAAAGAGCATAGCCTGTGAGTTTCTTGCCAGTTCTTCTTACAGAGCGGTGGCTCGGAACTGGCACTTAGAATTCACTTACACTTAAATATGTTTTGTTTTTTTAAATTATTTGGTTGCAAGTGAATCTAAGCTTCGTGATTTTAGTATAATTATATTTTATTTGTTTTTGTTATTTTTTTATAATTTTGACGTTTTCAAGTACTATGTCATAGTTTATGAAATAAAAAGTATTTTGACTTGACTTTGTTTTTTCGTGTGTATCTTATCAACATTTTAGGAGTCCACGCCAACCTCACCTGCAAGTGGTGCATCTGCCGATCAACGGACGAGGCTCAGGCTAACATAACAGTGCCCGGTAAGCGGCAATAGGCCCGCCACCTCTTTCGTGGGACCAACTATATTACTGGCGAAATGTGGACGTTATAATATTATGTCCTGCCCCTTCGGGAAACAGGCGTGATATAAATAATTAAGAAAAAAGAAAATACTTAAATATTTTCTGGCAAATACACCAATTATTTACTTCCAAGATAAGTATCATTTAGAGCTTGTGTTATCGATACTAAATAACGGATAAGCATACGTAAATTCCTTTATTTTATAAATACATACTACTTATACATAAGAAATCACCTAGACCCCAGATTAATATTAATGTCGCTGCACACAAAGATTTGTCCTGTGTGGGAATCAAACCCACGACCAAACATCAAGAGCGGAGTGCGAGTATACTCGCCTCCACGCCTTATCAGTCGTCAAAATTAAGATTAAAATATTAGGTCGGGGAAAAAGTCTTTTCGCATAACGTAGGTATAAACTTATTATAAAATTTTTTTGACTGTACTATTTGTGTCTGGCTGGTTTTGGTAACATTAAAAAGGTTCCATTATAAAGAAAAGAAAAAAATAAAAAAAAGTTGTTTCCCGCTATTTTTCATTTGTTTTTCTCTCCGTAAAAATGAGTGAATCTAATGAAGAAATTCGATACATTTTAAAATTTTATTATAAAAAAGGCAAAAATGCAACTCAAGCAGTGAAAAAAATTTGTGATGTTTATGGACCTGATGCAGTGTCAGTAAGAGTAGCACAAATTTGGTTCAAACGTTTTCAGTCCGGAAATTTTGATGTTAAAGATGCACCTCGCTCTGGTCGCCCTGTTACGAATAAAATGGACGCCATTTTTGAAAGAGTGGAGCAAGATCGGCATATTAGTAGTTACGATGTAGCTGAAGAACTGGGAATTGACCACAAAACAGTTTTGACCCATTTGAAGAAAGCTGGTTATACAAAAAAGCTCGATATTTGGGTGCCACACGAGCTCACTCAAAGAAACTTAATGAACCGTGTACTCATTTGCGATTCATTATTGAGACGTGATGAAACCGAGCCGTTTTTGAAGAGATTGATAACTGGCGATGAAAAGTGGATCACGTACGACAAGAACGTGCGAAAAAGGTCGTGGTCGAAAGTTGGCCAGGCTTCACAGACTGTGGCCAAACCTGGCCTAACACGAAATAAGGTGATGCTGTGTGTATGGTGGGATTGGAAGGGCATTGTTTATTATGAGCTTTTACCGCCCGGCAAAACCATCGATTCTGATCTTTACTGCCAGCAACTGATGAGATTAAAGGAAGCAGTCGAGAGAAAACGGCCGGAATTGATCAACAGGAAGGGTGTGGTCTTTCATCACGATAACGCTAGACCACACACATCTTTAGCCACTCAGCAAAAATTAAGAGAGTTCGACTGGGAGGTCCTAGTGCATCCACCATATAGCCCTGACCATGCGCCTTCAGATTTTCACCTGTTTCGGTCTCTGCAGAATTCTTTAGGTTCTGTAAGGTTGACCTCAAGAGAGGACTGCCAAAACTATTTGTCCCGTTTTTTTGATCAGAAGTCCCAAAGTTTCTACAGTAACGGGATAATATCTCTGCCCACAAAATGGCAGAAAGTTATTCAACAAAACGGTACATATATATTGTAAATAAATGTAAATAAACTTTGAAAAAAATGTCTTGACTTTTCATACAAAAATACGAAAAGACTTTTTCCCCAACCTATTAGTATATATTAGAAACACCCTGTATACGTCCCATATAAATATAGCTATAAAAAGGTTTCGCCCTTCTGATGACCAATATGGGCGTGATTATTAGTATAATTAGTATCTTATCTTATCGCGGGGGCCACAGACTAACCGTTGCGCACTTTGACCCTTATGTCGGATCTTTTGTGCATCCCCTGGCCTTTCACTCCAAATCTCCAAATATTGTTACCATCATCTTTATAACAGACTTTGCAAAGTGGAGCCCATAGTCTCTTGGTTGTGGGTAGGCCCCCAGGAGACCAATTCGGCAAGCAGCCAACGAGTCACACACAACATAATTAGTATAATATTTGAATAATTTGATAAAATTAAACAAAAAAATATATTTTTAAATGTCTTTATTTACAATAAGCCTCTTGCATAAGCCTCTTGCATGAGCCTCTTGCATGAGCCTCTTGGGTGAGCCTTCTTGGGTGAGCCTCTTTCATGAGCCTCTTTCATGAGCCTCTTGCATGAGCCTCTTTCATGAGCCTCTTGCATGAGCCTCTTTTATGAGCCTCTTGCATGAGCTTCTTGCTTGAGCCTCTTGCATGAGCCTCTTGCATGAACCTCTTGGGTGAGCCTCTTTCATGAGCCTCTTGCAAGAGCCTCTTACATGAGCCTCTTGCATGATTTTCTGGCATGAGATCTTGCACGAGTCTTATACTATCTATCTTCGGTCGGTAATAGTTTGTTGACAATATCTAACTCTCTGTAGGGGGTTGCCAAGTTACAGCTTGCATTTTCCTGTTAATTTCCTGCAGTATAAGCTTGCAGCGCGCTAGTTGGGTGGGTTTGAGCTGGGGCGTGGGGTCCCGGGTTCGATCCCCGCCCGTTGCTGGTGAGCGACGGGCTCTTCTTAACGCGCGGCGGCGGCGAGCAAGAGCAGTTGCTAAAAAAAAGTTTAAAGAACCAGTTGGTACAGAGTTGTAATCTTGTGTATGTAGTTTTTTTTTTTAAATGTGACACGTCATAATGACTACATCCTGCCTGATGATAAGCAGTCGATGCAGTCCAATAAGAAAATGAAAGCGCTTTATAACGTGAAATATGCACAGTATAAAGCGCATCCACTCATGACGGCCTGCTAAAATGCCGTTTCACTTATGAAAACCTTCTTGGTGTGGTGTTATTTATTATTTTATTTATTTTAGGAAAATTTACAGCTTATATATTTATAATACACAGTATAAAACAACTTAACGCTAATAACAAATTTCCACTTGCAAATGACTTAAAAAAAGTAACTAATCACACACTTATGCTATTTTTTAAAATATTAAATTTGAATATAATTGTTATAATTGTTTTATAGTGAAGAAGTGTATAAACATTGTATAAGTATAATGAGACTGTTTTTTTTGTTTTTATGTTCGCCAGAGCCCCGTCCGTTGATCGGCAGGTGCACCACTTGCAGGTGAGGTTGGCTTGGGCTCCTCAGATCTTGGCAGGATCCCTATACACCCTAAGGAGTTGTGGAGGATTAAACAGTAAAATAGTTTTATTTTTGAATTTAAAGCTTCAAATACTGCATGAATTCTTCAAAGGTGGCGTTAAATTGTTTCAAACTTAAGGCAACAACGCATTCTATGCCAGTTAAATATTTTTAAAAAAAACTTACCGCTTTCTTTGTCTTTTCCTTTGTAGTCGTAGTCTCCTGAACGGGATAGTGACCTCTTTTTCGGAGACTGGAAACAATAAAATAAGGAAATATATACATATATACTTTTCTGACAATTACACCAATCATATGGTTCCAAGATAAGTATCATTAAGAACTTGTGTTATGGATACTACATAACGGATAAACATACATAAACACCTCTGTTTTCATACATAGGAAAACATCCAAACCAAAACAAATATCCATGTTTATGCACACAAAGATTTATCCTGTGTGGGAATCGAACTCACGACCTCAGGAGCGGAGTGCGGATAACGCCGCCGTCACGCCATATCAGTCAAAAAATAAACAAATATATCGCATGCTTCATGGAATAGTGACTTAACTCAAAAATATACTATTTTTGGGACATCACAAAAGAAGATCTTCTGAAGAATACTTGTCCTAATTGTAAGCGCATTAAATTGATACTGATTTATTAATTAGTAATTCTGCTTGTGTTTTGAACGTTTAGTTAACATTGGTGCGATCTCAGTAAGAAATAGAAAGACTGTATAAGTACGTAACTCAAACCTGACCTATCTATTAATGGGTCAATGTTCCTTTAACCTTTTAACGGGCAGGAGATGTTGAAGATTTACTCTGCTTTTCTTCCTTAACTCGACTCCATAAGGTTCAGTTTATGATGGGCATATGTTCACCACTGCCTTATAAAGGGTGCATGCGATATGTAAACAACAGGTCAGGGAAGTTTTTTTTTTGATTCCTAATATGTATTTCATTTAGTATGCAAATAAAGATTTGATTTCGATATCCACACTTTCCGGTATCGGTGCATCGGAATATAACTGAAATTCAGCCAAATCTGGTTAAACCAGTAACCAGACCTTCGCCCCTCAAGTTTAGGGCAATCGGGATAATGCCAGGATATGATGATGATAATTATTTATCCATTAGCATACGAGTGAAGCATAAGAGAGAAGTACAGCATAGTTTACAGAGGTCAGTCCTTGGATGGGTGACCGTTTGTGTGGCATTTGATATCGAGCGCTTCCGTGCTTCGGAAGGCACGTTAAGCCGTTGGTCCCGGTTATCACTAAATGTGGTAGTCGTTAGGCCATGTTAGAGGCCTAATGGGCGGCTTGAATAATTCTAACAGCAGGCCGCCACACACCTGCCGCCGCCAATCCGCACTGGGTCCGCGTGGTGGAGTATGACCCAATACCCTCGCACCTTGGTATGTGAGAGGAGTTCAGAGGAGGCTCGTGCTCAGTAGTGGGACGTTAATGGGCTGAGATGATGATGATTTGAGTGAACGCACACTTATTCGAGCCGAACGAGTCGAAACGAATTTTATATACGGACACAGACACACGCACAGAGTCGCGACGAATCTGGAAGTGTGCGAGGTTGTGACAATTGTTCGTCAGTCAGTCTGTCAATGACTCTAACGAGGCTTCCAAAAGGCAACGAGATTGAGAAGAATGCCTCAAGAAACTCATCTTGGCTTTTTTCAAATTCTGTCTTTAGATCTAATACAATTAAAGAAATAAAATATTAAATAATTTATTGATTCAGGCGTTACTTTGCGGGAATCCATTGTAAGCAAGTGATGGATTAAAAATATCTTAACAATTCCCGCGCTACTATAATTTCCCGAAAAATCGAGGAACTATTCAACACGACACGTGTTTCGCCCTTACACAGGGCATCTTCAGGTAAGATAGGAGCCTCAGAACAACGAACGATGTCTTCACGACCAACACTGAAACGAGACTTTCATTACCAAGGTATTTAGCAGTATTCGTTACTAACATATTTTTAATCCATCACTTGCAAATAAAATATTATTAAGAAACTTCAGAGGCGATAAGCACAGTGGCGAGACCCCTTGCCTTTAAATTTAGAGGGTCTCGGGTTCGAACCCTGTTAGCGCACCGATGACTTTTCGAAGTTATGTGCGTATATATCGCTTGCACTGAGCTCGGAAACAACGTTAAGCCGTTGGTCCCAGCTGTCATTAACAATGGCAGTCGTTATTAGGAAGTCAGTGCCTTCTAACATCCTAACAGCTGGTTTAACCATAGAATGATGTTTCCCTCTGGGTTGCGCAGGTCAGACGGCAGTCGCTCCATGTGCTAGCTGAAATTCAGTCAAATCTGGTTGAACCAGTGAGCAGACCCTGGGCCCTAAGCTTAAGTATAGGGCAACCGGGATAATGCTAGGATGTGGTGATGATTTTCTCAAAAACTACCAAATGACTGAGAAATCTAAAGACAAAATAAAATATACTTTATTGTCTTTAAGATCAACATGATCATTTAGATTCGTCAAACATTTACACATAAAATGGAAATTCGATATATTTTTTTAACAACAATGAAAGAAATATGAGCGGTACCATAATAAAGAAGTAAAAGCAAATGGGTTCTTTGTCAGAATTTGTCAAGGTTTGTCAGTCTGTCGGTGACTCTTATCGGGGGGATCTGTCAGTCAGTCTGTCGTAATTTTAAAGGAGGGAGGGGATTGTCCGTCAGTCAGTCAGTCTGTCGGTGACTCTAACGAAGCTTCCAAAAGGCTATGAGATTAAGAAGAATGCCTCAAGAAACTCATCTCGGCTTTTTTCAAATTATGTCTTAAGATCTAATACAATTAAAGAACTCACTCTTCGTTTAATCTGCTTCTGATAATGCTGGGCGTCATAGAACTGTGTGCGAGACCTTCGAACTCTGCCCGTCCGTCGCTTGATGTCCTCAACTGCTGGAAGGTGATCCGCTGCCCTTCTGCTTGCGAAGAATGTGTGACCACATTTACAGGACTTTGATGCCACCGCCACCTACAACCAGCAAAAACTTTTTCCACATAATACATACTTTTTCGTCTATTGTAGTGGATTAGGTCTATACAATAAAGAACTTTTTCCACACACACATACTCTATATAATAAAGAACTTGTTCCACACATACATACTTTTTCGTCTATTGTAATGGATTAGGTCTATATAATAAAGAACTTTTTCCACACACAAACACTCTTATATAATAAAGATTTTTTTCCACACATACATACTTTTTCGTCTACTGTAGTGGATTAGGTCTATATACTAAAGAATTTTTTTCACACATACATACTTTTTCGTCTACTGTAGTGGATTAGGTCCATATAATAAAGAACTTTTTCCACACATACATACTTTTTCGTCTATTGTAGTGGATTAGGTCTATATAATAAAGAACTTTTTCCACACAAAAAAACTCTTTCGTCTACTGTAGTGGATTAGGTCTATATAATAAAGAACTTTTTCCACACAAAAAAACTCTTTCGTCTACTGTAGTTGATTAGGTCTATATAATAAAGAGCTTTTTTCACACATACATACTTTTTCGTCTACTGTAGTGGATTAGGTCTATATAATAAAGAACTTTTTCCACACAAAAAAACTCTTTCGTCTACTGTAGTGGATTAGGTCCACGGAACAGAAAAAACTAGTGGAAATGGTAAGTGACAAAATTAGTATGAAGACCGTTGTCGCCAAACTCACACAAATAAACCATTGACCGTATATTACACTACAGATAAACAATGAGCGTAATTGGTCATTTTTATTTTAGTCAAAATTAGCTTAAGTCAATTGTTCTACACCGGAAAATATACATTCATCCACTATAATAAGATTTAATTTGCTTAAAAGAAAAATACTTAAAACATTTTTTAAACTAAATTCAAACTACCTATGATTGTTGAGAAAGTATCGCTAGATGGTGTTGTTGTTTGTTGAAGCAATTATAACCCTTATAAAATCGTAATAAGGTTGTCATTACCGCCACAGACGTAGATTCTACTGCTATTCTGCCAGTACAGGGTGTCGCTTTGATTGTTGCAGTAGAAAGCGATATCGATAGATACGTTCGATAAAAACATGAAGTTTTTGAGAAATTTGTAATAACTTTTATTATACCTACATCGAAAATAGAATGGAATGAAAAACACGTTTATTTAAAATTTATTTTATTGTCCTTGAAATAAAACATATTTATTTAAAAACTGACGTTTTGAAAGTTTTAATTTTAATAAATGATGTATGCGAACATTTATATAATTTTCGACAATTGCTTTCATTAAATCAGTGACATGATTGGACGCAGGAAATATATATATCGATATATCGTAATACATTATTTTCATTTATCGATAATATCAGTATTTCACCTGAGTACATCATTAACTATGTAGCGAAGAACATTCGACATGGACTTGCCTAATACAGTTAAGCCAAAATGGACTTTATTTAAATACATTAAGGTTTATTTTAGCTAGTCGTTCAATTAAATAACGTGTAAACTGAAATTACATAATTTTCTTAGAATACAATTAAAATATTACTTACCGATGGTACGAAACACCTCCATTTATAAGATTTTTTCTCCTACTATCATTTTTGCACTCTAAAATGGAACAATTAGGCATATTTTTTAAAATCAAGGGAACGCAACGACTACCAACTCGACGTGATGTCAGAACACAACTGCGGCTTGACTCAATGAAGTAAGCGTAACAGCGCCTACTTGTGACACGCGCGATACGCCTACTTTGCACTTCCACTAGTTTTTTCTGTTCCGTAATTAGGTCTATATAATAAAGAGCTTTTTTCACACATACATACTTTTTCGTCTACTGTAGTGGATTAGGTCTATATAATAAAGAACTTTTTCCACACAAAGAAACTCTTTCGTCTACTGTAGTTGATTAGGTCTATATAATAAAGAATGTTTCCACACATATATACTTTTTCGTCTACCTACTGTAGTGGATTAGGTCTATATAATAAAGAACAAAGAGACCAACAATATTACTGGCGTAATGTAGGCGTATAATATACCTCTGCCTACCCCTTCAGGGAAAGAGACGTGATATTATATATATATTAACACAGACACTTCTTTTTTTCTCTATCATATACAGGGGGTCTCTGTTTAAATACACTATTTTTTTCACAAGATGATACAATTTTAAAAAAAGTAATGTATAATAATTAAATGTGATTAATATAATAGAATGTAATTGTAATAAAAAGTAATTAAATATAACTTTAATAAAAGGTTGGGGAAAAAGTCTTTTCGTATTTTTGTATGAAAAGTCAAGACATTTTTTTCAAAGTTTATTTACATTTATTTACAATATATATGTACCGTTTTGTTGAATAACTTTCTGCCATTTTGTGGGCAGAGACATTATCCCGTTACTGTAGAAACTTTGGGACTTCTGATCAAAAAAACGGGACAAATAGTTTTGGCAGTCCTCTCTTGAGGTCAACCTTACAGAACCTAAAGAATTCTGCAGAGACCGAAACAGGTGAAAATCTGAAGGCGCAAGGTCAGGGCTATATGGTGGATGCACTAGGACCTCCCAGTCGAACTCTCTTAATTTTTGCTGAGTGGCTAAAGATGTGTGTGGTCTAGCGTTATCGTGATGAAAGACCACACCCTTCCTGTTGATCAATTCCGGCCGTTTTCTCTCGACTGCTTCCTTTAATCTCATCAGTTGCTGGCAGTAAAGATCAGAATCGATGGTTTTGCCGGGCGGTAAAAGCTCATATTAAACAATGCCCTTCCAATCCCACCATACACACAGCATCACCTTATTTCGTGTTAGGCCAGGTTTGGCCAGTCTGTGAAGCCTGGCCAACTTTCGACCACGACCTTTTTCGCACGTTCTTGTCGTACGTGATCCACTTTTCATCGCCAGTTATCAATCTCTTCAAAAACGGCTCGGTTTCATTACGTCTCAATAATGAATCGCAAATGAGTACACGGTTCATTAAGTTTCTTTGAGTGAGCTCGTGTGGCACCCAAATATCGAGCTTTTTTGTATAACCAGCTTTCTTCAAATGGGTCAAAACTGTTTTGTGGTCAATTCCCAGTTCTTCAGCTACATCGTAACTACTAATATGCCGATCTTGCTCCACTCTTTCAAAAATGGCGTCCATTTTATTCGTAACAGGGCGACCAGAGCGAGGTGCATCTTTAACATCAAAATTTCCGGACTGAAAACGTTTGAACCAAATTTGTGCTACTCTTACTGACACTGCATCAGGTCCATAAACATCACAAATTTTTTTCACTGCTTGAGTTGCATTTTTGCCTTTTTTATAATAAAATTTTAAAATGTATCGAATTTCTTCATTAGATTCACTCATTTTTACGGAGAGAAAAACAAATGAAAAATAGCGGGAAACAACTTTTTTTTATTTTTTTCTTTTCTTTATAATGGAACCTTTTTAATGTTACCAAAACCAGCCAGACACAAATAGTACAGTCAAAAAAATTTTATAAGTTTATACCTATGTTATGCGAAGACTTTTTCCCCGACCTAATAATAATTAATATTCATATTCAAATTCCTTTATAGCAAATGTTGGTATACATGGTGCATTTTAATAATATGGTCCCCAAAAAGAAAATTAATATAAGCTATATTTAATTAGTGATGACTATTGTGTACTTAATTAAAATAATTCCTAGATTAGATTTATATTTTTATAATAATAATTGTTACTTTATATTATTTATATTATATCCTTATATTATTTATTTATACATATTATTTACTTATTATATTACTTATATCCTGGGGGTGGCCTACCCACAGCCAAGGGACTATGGGCTCCAATCTGCAAAGACTGTCATAAAGATGATGGTAACAATATTTGGAGATTTGGAGTGATAGGCAAGGGGATGCACAAAAGATCCGACATAAGGGTCAAAGTGCGCCACGGTTAGTCTGTGGCCCCCGCTATAAGATAAGATAAGATACTTCTATAGAGCTAAATTGCTTGTTGTACATATTTGCAATTTGACAGATATTATAATTGAATAAGTGAAGTGCTCATAGCTACACAGCACTCAGTGGAGGCGAAAAACCAGTGTAGCAATGCACAGTATAATGATAATGACTACCATGGTATTAAAAAAAACATTTTTTTGTGTTTAACAAACTTGCAAACATCAAAATTTGAAAAAAAATCACAAAGCTCAAATTCAGTTACATGCAAAACAAACAAAATAAAAAAATATTTGAGTGTTATTGAATCTAAGTATACCTACATTCACGCCTGTTTCCCCAAAGGGGTAGGCAGAGGAGACATATTACATGCCCATACTTCGCCAATTATATAGTTGGTCCCGTGGTGGCGAGCCTATTGGCGAATCTAATTATTATTTAACTATTCCGCCAGTATTGGGACTATGTTTTTTAAAGCTCACAAGCAAAAGCTTATGAGATTGCAATCGTCAGCAAAAGGATAGGACATAGGCCTCCCCCGTGAACTTCCAATTACAAACACCCTGAATCCAGTGTGATGATTTTAGAGCTAATTTTATCAGGTGGTCTATCAATCTTACAGGCAGACGTCTCACAATATCTGTACAAATAAAGGCACCACGTTCCAGATCTTAACTGCCCTCGCAGGCGTCAGTTTTTTTAACTATGTGCCTTAACACATAGCAACAGTTTTTATTGATACTATATTATCAGATATAAGGTTATTTTATTGCAATGCTATTGCTATGAAGTAGAAAGTACCAGGAAAATATTATCGTAAAAGTACAAACCTGCATTTCACATTTGGGGCAACTTTTCGCGATCATTTTATTTTTTCCCATTCTCCTTTTTCATAACAACATGCAGTAGTCTTCAAAATATTGCACCTGCCTCGGACTTTTCTTGTAACAATTTATTCAAATTACATAATTTGCATATTTACATTACACATGACACGATAATATAAGTAAATTGGGAAGGAAGAAGAAATTACCAAAATCAATGAAATTCGAAAACAACAAAAAAATATTTCGTGTAATTGATTGTTGTGTCAAGCAACTGTCAGTGTCAAAATAAAATTTAATTAAGGTTTATTCGACTGATTCATCTTATAAAATAACTTAAATCATATTATTTCTTACAACAAGCTATATACATAACAAAAACTTATAATTTATTGAATTGCCCAAATCTGTGTCACTAAAATTGCATCGACATATATATTATGATATAATTACAGATTTCTGAACGTTAGCATATGCCAGCAAGAAAAAGAAAGTCAAAATATTGGATGATTATGTTGTGAATGTTGTGATATTTAGTCTGATAAAAATAATAAATCCTTACGTTGTGAATTCAGCCCATAAACTAGTAAAATAATCAATAAATTGCATATACCATGTGAACTATAGGCTCTTGGTGGTATTGTAGGAGATTGGTAGCATTGTGTATTTATTTATCTAAAACTCAGTATGAACTAGTTCGTGGCCATTATCAAAAAGGAATACATTACCGCGGCACAACAAATTAAGTTTCAACTATTTGTTCGTGCCTTTACATAATATTACTGCCGAACAGCGTGCAGCAGTTATTTCCATAATAAAATGCAACAAAACAATGCCGCGAAACAAAAAACTTAAACACCCAAAAGATACATTTATCGACAAATTTATATGTAACTGGTGTCAAAAAATCTTTTTGAAAAGACGCTACATTCTTGCACATCTAAAGAAATGTCAGGAGAACAACATTCAGAAGCCGAGGTCGGCTTGGCGCAAGATTATGGAGTGCAAATATTGTGATACAGTTGTGTATGGCAATGAAAAAACTCTTGAGAAACATATCGCTGATATGCATTTCGAAGAAAGGTATGTCTTAGTCTAATAACATCCTACTACCAACCACAAACAAATCAAGGTGAGAGGGATTCAATTCATACTCCATCAAGTTAAAAAAAATAGTAATAAAATAAAAAGACATTTATTGCCACACAAAACAAAAAAAAATCACAAAACTAACATCAAGGGACATAAAAAAAAGAAATATTGTTGTGTTGGCAATGGGTGTCAGCCTTGTCAGCCTCAGCATATGAAGTTTCTGTGTACCTATAGGCAATGCTAAAATAATTTAGAGCCTTTGTAACTATGATTACATGTCATCAACTGCAGGGGTACTTGTAACATCATTAAGTAATATTCTATACTTCTCTCTTTGTTCTTTGAAATATATACATAAGAGAGGTGTATAGGAATTCTACCAACTGGTGCACCTGCTGACCAACGGACGAGGCTCTGGTGACAATAACAGTACCCGGTAAACGGCAATAGGCTCACCACCTGTTACGTGGGACCAACTATAGACTTTAACTGACTAAAAACCATCCATGTTCTTTCTTGAGCTATATCCTGAGACCGCAGTAACCTTTTTGGACAGTCTCGCAGCCCTGGCGCACTTGACCCCCTCCTTACTAGTGGTACCCCTGATAAAAATTCATCAATTGACCGTCTTCCACTGTGGGTGAAGCCGAAGGTTGAGTCAAGACTTTACTGACTAAAAATGCCGAGGCCATAGTAACCCTTTCGAACAGTCCCCACAACCCCGGCAGGACTAGTAATATACCTGGTGTTGAAATTGGCCATAGGCAACGGTGACCACATTCGAACAGGCCATATGCCTGAGGCTCACCTTGTGAAAAAAAATGCATGATAAAATCAAAAAAATATTTTTTCCAATTGCCTGCCAAGCCAGCTAGTTAATTCAAATAACATACATATATGCATACATTCACGGCGGTTTCCCGGAAGGGGTTGATTGAGGCATATTATACACCCAGATTTCGCCATATTACACTTACTTTTACAGCTTATTTACAGCTTATTACAACTTATTTTAACATTGTCCCACAAAACCGTGAGTATAGTTTAGTTGGTCCCATGTAATAGGTATAGAGCCTATTGCCGTTTACCATACACTGTTATGTTCGTCGTCGAAGTCGTTCGAAGCCAATGCCAACCTCGTCTGTTAATGCACCACTTGCAGATGAGGTTGGCATGGGCTTCTTAGGTCTTGGTAGGCTCCCTATTCAGATGACACTATTGCTTAATTTTAATTACCAGCTATAAAAGTGCATAGTGCTCATGGACTAACATTTTTCTTGTTGCCCTGCCACTTAGCAATCTGTAATTACACAATGAACCGTTTAAATGTGATCTTAAAGTTGTCATCAGAATGATCTTTTAGGATTCCCATCATGTACTGTGGTCAAATCTGGCACACTGGCAATCTGGGTTGTTGGTTTGAATACCGCACAGGACAAGTATAATTGTGCATGAGCATATTTGCTCTAGTCTGGGTTTTTTCTGTGAATATTAAGTGTTTATTTGTGTATGTTTCTACATTCTTAAGTATCCATAACAAGTTCTTCATGATACATATCATCATCATCATCATCATCTCAGCCATCTGAAGTCCACTGCTGAACATAGGCCTCCCCATTAGATTTCCACATAGAGCGATCCTGAGTCGCCTGCATCCATCGGCTTCCCGCCGCCTTGACGAGATCATCGGTCCATCGCGTAGGAGGCCGTCCTCTACTACGTTATACATATCTTGGAACTAAATAATTAATGTGATTGTAAGAACATTGTTTTAAGTATAATACTCTTAGTAAGCTTTCTATTCCAAATTCAAATCGCTTATTGCGTTAAATGTGGTTTAGGTGTACTATGTTATAAAATATTCAATTTAGTACAGCACATGTACCCTGAAAGGGCATAGCATTATTATAAGCTTATATAGTAAAGTATAAATTAAATTAAATTAACAAAATAACATATTATGCTAAAAATTATCAGTATGCAATGTAATGAAATCAAAATAAGAAATTTAATAAGAACTAAGCTTAGGGCCCAGGCGCTGCTCACTGGTTCAATCAGATTTGATTGAATTTCAGTTATTACGTGGAGCGACTGCCGTCTGACCTCCGCAACCCAGAGGGATACATCATTCTATGGTTAAACCAGCTGTCAGTCTGTTAGAAGGCACTGACTTCCTAATAATGACTGCTATAGATGTTGATGACAGCCGGGACTACAGCTTAACGTGCGTTCCGAGGCACGGAGCAAGCGATATTTACGCACATAACTTCATTATTGACGAAAAGTCATTGGTGCGCCACCGGGGTTTGAACCCGAGACCCTCTGAAATTATGGCAAGGGGTCTCGCCACTGGGCTATCGCCGCTTACATGTCATGTGGCTGAGAGGATGGTGATGATGAAACATTCTTTAACTGCTATGCCCTTGCAGAGCGTCTCACGTAGACCGATAACTTTTTAACATCTATGTAACATACAACATGCAATCATCATCATTATCTCAACCATCTGACGTCCAATGCTGAACATAGGCCTCCCCAATAGATTTCCACATTGAGCGATTCTGAGTCGCCTGCATCCGTCGGCTTCTCGCCGCCTTGACCAGATCATCGGTCCATCGCGTGGGAGGTCGTCCTTTACTAAGTTTGCCGGTTCGCGGTCGCCATTGTAGACTAACGCCCCATCAGTCGTCGGTTCTTCGAGCTATGTGCCCCGCACGTTGCCTCTTCAGCTTGCAAACTCGCCTCGCTATGTCGGTCACTCCAGTCCTCCTACGGATTTCCTCATTTCTGATTCGATCACGTAGGGACACTCCGAGCATAGCTCTCTCCATTGCACGCTGAGCGACTTTGAGCTTTCTAATGAGGCCCATAATCAGGCACCAAGTCTCAGTACCGTACGTCATCACTGACAACACACAATGGTCAAAGACTTTCGTCTTAAGACACTGAGGTGTTTTTGGCGCAGTTTCCCGAACATGCAATAAATGATTTAATTTAATAAATATTATCTACTGGTTACTGTAGGTACACTGTGTCTTTACCCTGAATGTGTAACACGTCCTGGTACACATGACAAATTTAATTGAGTAATATTAATAGCCTTTATTCTGACATTGTATACCCGAGTTACAATATATCAATGGTTATTATGGCTGTATATTAATTTAACCTCTTTGCTTATCACTACATAGTATAAAACAAAGTCGCCTTTTCTGTCCCTATATCCCTATGTGCGCTTAAATCTTTAAAACTACGCAACGGATTTTGATGCGGTTTTTTCCAATAGATAGAGTGATTCAAGAGGAAGGTTTATATGTATAATACATGCATAATATAGTAGTGGAACACTGTCAATTTGTGAGATTTGTGATGTGATGTCGTAATTCAACTCACTTTTTTGCGCTTATATTGCAAACGCTGGCTACGAGATTAGTCAAAATAATGTACTACAATATTGTACAACTTATAAAATTCTTCAAAAAAGTCCGCGATGGTATATGTCTATCTCTCAAGAATACCCCACAATAACCAATTTTATCTTTTACTTTTTACTAAAAATAATGGCTTATTAACGAAGCCATTTTAAGTATGTATGACATTAATTCTTATCTAAATAAACATGTTAGTAAGCTTGGACATTAAACATAGATTAAATTTGTCTTTTACATCATGTAATTTCGATCAGTACTCTACAAGATATCAAACGAATAAACTTACGCTAAATCGAAAAATTATGGTTGCGGCGGTGGTAGGTATTCGCGGCCTATATAGAGACATTCTGTAATTATGTATTATACGTCACTATTCATATTAGCATACCACCCGTGCGAAGCTGGGGCGGGTCGCTAGTTATGTAATAAATAAATAAAAGTAGATTATATTAATTTAAATTTATGGGAATGCTGTGTACGCTTCTAAAGGCCAACATATATGTAATTTTGTGGTTGTGTTATGATTTTGTATGTGTTTGTATGTTTGGCCTATATATAAATAAATAGTCTACTTAAAAATAGTCTGAATCATTTGTTTTGCATTGACTCCATCTGTATGTTTAAATGTTTATATTATCTAATTTCAGTACCAAAGAAGAAATAAAAACAGAAAAAAAGGCACGTTTCAAAATAAGAAAATGCGATGTATGTCTAGAAACTTGTAGAGGCATAATGAAACTACGGCAGCATATAAGGAGTCAGCATTTCAATTTGAAAGCCAAACTACCATACTGTGATCAGAAGAAAGTGAATCAGGTTTGGTTTGAAAAGGTTCTGAACTGCAATAATATAATGGAAATACGCAAAACTGCACCAAATACTTTAGTCATGAGACGGCTGGCTGAGAATACTGCTATTAAGGTTGTTGATCAAGAAAGGCAGGTGGTAGACTTGACACATCTGTATCCTACTAAAAGTAAAGCATGAACAAAAAGTTTCAATACTACACCTCTTGTAAGTTTCAGTTTTGTCTATGCTTGCTTCTTTAGTCTGTGGTAACTTTCCATCTGGTAAGAGGCTCTTCATAAATGATGTCACACGTTATGGGGATGGGAGGGATCCTAAATTTCGTGACGTCGATTTCAAAAACCAGGTCCTATGAAAATTTTGGAAGTGCTGTTTCGATGTCATTATTTCTTGCTGTACATTTGCAAAATATGTGACATCACACTAAGGAGGGGGGAGTCCCACAAGTGTCACCAGCTGTAACAAGGACGGAGGGGGGGGGGGGGTCAAAAAATTATAGAATTCGTGTGATTTATGGATGACCCCTAAGTGGCATGGCTCACAAATAAAAACATAAAATTAGGATCGTCATTCTAAATAAAGATCTATAAAATACATAAGTTTTGCTGTGTGGGCTATTGTTAAATGATATTCTTTGAAGGTTGTGTAGTTGGCCTGAAGCAAAAATGATTGACTGATTATTTAAGAATTGTTAGAATAGATAGATGCCTTTATGTTATAGAGAATATACATTAACATCTGACCTCTTTCGATCCAAATTTGTTTATAGACAAATCAATCCTTTTTTCAAGTACATTGTCTCAATAATTAATCTATGGATTGAACTTTAAGAAATATTGATACCAACATCTATCTAAGATTGTTTTGCACCACGGTCACTTGTGTTTAACGCTAAATCTATTTAAAACATTCTGTCCCTCTCAACTTCAAACAAAGGACTGAAATGCAACGATATTTTAAATCAAATTAAGCATAAAAAGTGGACAGACCAAGTTGAAATGTTTTCAATCAATTTCTTCCTTAACTTCCCATACCATCAGGTCCAATATATGAATGAATATTTTATTTCTCTCTTGACAAAGGATTACAAAAAATTAAAACAGTAGTTACAGACAGTGAAGACACATTATCCTTTGTGAGAGACTGGAGTATACTAAAAAAAAACCATAAATTGATGTATATATTTGCAAAGTTTCCGGTCAAACCAGAGAGAAACAGAAATAAGTAAAAATTTAACAAAAATTCAGAAAAAAGAAACATATGTAACCACAATAATCATGTGAATATATGGTGGAAACATAGATTATATTGCCTAATTAAGAATCAAATCAAATTAACATGTGTTGTGCAAAAGATTGGTTTCAATCTTGGATTGCGGGTAGGTAAATTATTTTTTGGGCGTTAAAGGTCTTATAAATTACATTTTACATGCTCGCATACCACACTGTATTTGATTAAGAAATATAATATTGCAATAGTTAAAGTAACGCTTGCTTTTTTCTTACATTTTAGATTTGCATTTTAAATTACATTATTATATGCATTCACGCCTGTTTCACCGAAGGGGTAGGCAGAGAATATACGCCCACACTTCGCCAATTGTGTTGTTGGTGCTACTTAATAGGTGGCGAGTTTATTGTCGCTTACCGGGCACTTCTATGTTCGCCAGAGCCTCGTCTGTTAATCGGCAGGTGCACCACTTGCAGGTGAGGTTGGCTTGGGCTCCATAGATGGCAGGATCCCCGTACCCCGTGTAATCCATATTTAAGTAAAAAAGAAATGTGACGCAGCCTAGCCGATACATAGCAATTTAATTATTTATTTTCGCTGCTAAAAATCGCAGTGTGTAAAAGGCTTTACTATTTGATATATAAATTAATAGTTATTACTTTATTTAAATTATTTAACTAAATATAAAGTATTTAAATTAATTTAATACATCGATGGTCCCTTTATAAATGTCGGAAATACATAAATAAAAAAAAATGAAAAAATATATATTAGCCACGAAATTGACTGAATAACATGTTTATCACAAAAGAAAAAACCATTGAACATTTTATTGTGATCTATAATATATAAAACACGTTTTATTTATTTATTTACTTACCAAAAAATCTTAAAAGCCCCAAAGCGCTTTTAAGATTGGATTAACAATTAACATAATTTACAAATTAGAATTACAAACTTAAAAAAATAATTTATAGTGTAGTGTATGCGCTTACTTAGCGACATTCACCCTCTCACTTACACAGACATGCACTGTCTCGTTCGCACACGTCAGTCACACGGCAGCCACCTGGCGAGAGTAGACGTGTCGGTGGTCTATCCGTTAAAAGCGTGTATGAGGTTATGACTTCCCTCAATAGTAAAGGTTTTACAGATAGAATGTCAAATAAAAGATACAAATGAATTAAAATTACAAATCTATATGAGACATAAAATAAAATGATGTCATGAAGATAAGAAAATTAATGAAAACGTTAAAAAGATAAACATTTTTTTGCTACATTAATTATTATAAACGCCATCGACATATTTTTTTAAATAGGAAAGGAAATAAGAAGTACGAAACAGGATCCGAATTAATGAGTTGGTGAAAAGTTGTAATGAAAAATTAGGTTAAAATATTATTGACAAAAATTTTTTTGTGAATCATTTTACTCAAGTAAATCTATAGCAATGTTTAAAGAGAAGTTAATTTTGCTCTTAAATATTAACATATATACACATAAATGACCACAAAAAAAATCTATTGATTGCGCAAAATCAATGTAGGTATGTAACTAAAGTAATTTGCATAGACAATGTGTTTTTAAACGACTTAAAAATAATAATATATGTGACAATTTCTGTAATTCTACTTTTTGTAGATCATACGATTTTTTTATTATTCAGATATGTCAAAATTTTTTTTTATGTTACACGTAAGAAATACTCGTCTAAACTTGACGCCAAATGACATGTGATTGTTTTTATATAACAATAGTTTCGTTTTGTTTTTGTTCGTTCGTTTTCGTTCGTTCGTTTCGTTTTCGTTCGTTCGTTCCATTGTACAAGATACATTTCGTTATTGTCGAAATATTATTCCTAAAAATTAACGAAATATATCTGGAACTTCTTTTTCTTTAAAATAATGGATTCTTGCGTCTAGAATAAGCTGCCGGCTCATGTGTTTCCTATTTCCTATGATCCCGTGTCTTTTAAGCGGGGCGTGAAACGACATTTTAGTCATGAGCGGATGCGCATTATACCGTGCTTACTTTACGTTATAAAGCGCTTTCATTTTTTTATTGGACTGCATCGACTGCTTACCATCAGGCAGGATGTAGTCATTATGACGTGACACATTATATTTAAAAAAAAAACACTCTTTATATTAAAAAAGTCTGCATCTAAATCCGTTGCGTAGTTTTAAAGATCTATAAATATGATATATTATTGTTTTATGTTATGTCATCATCTCAGCCCATTAACGTCCCACTACTGAGCACGAGCCTCCTCTCACATATCAAGGTGCGAGGGTATTGGGTCATACTCCACCACGCGGATCCAGTGCGGATTGGTGGAGACAGGTGAATGGCGTCCTGCTGTTAGAATTTGTCAAGCCGCCCATTAGGCCTCTAACATGACTTAACGACTCCACATTTAGTGATAACCGGGACCAACGGCTTAACGTGCCTTCCGAAGCACGGAAGCGCTCGATATCAAATGCCACACAAACGGTCAACCATCCACGGACTGACCTCTAATCTCTGCTGTACTTCGGTGATCGTTTCCGACCACCGAGCACCGCAGAGCTACGAGCGCTTCAATGTTATGTAGTGATCTTTAAATAGAAATAGCTATCGTTAGTAAAGGCAAAATATAATTTTTAATGGACCCAATGTACGCTATATTTAGATGGTAAGAACAATTAAGCATCACATATTTTACAATTGAGCAAATTACTAGTTACTAAAACTTAAAACTATAAATAAAAGGTCTCCAAATCGTAAGCCCATGGGTACGGTGCCAAAAATGCTGGCAACATTTCCTCTTTGGGTTGCCAGACTAATACTCTGGCAGAAGTAGCTGCCAGACTTCTTGTCACCGGAGGCATCAATAACTTTATCCCTGACAAGCTACTTTGTGTCATTTATTATATTAATTAATCACAATTTTCAACTATTGTAAATTAATTTCATAAATAACTAAAATAATCTAATTATATTTTATATTAAAAAAATGATGTAGCAACTTTTTTTTTGTTGAATTACTATAGTCCTATTATTTTGTGTAGTTTGAATATAATATTATTTATGTGCTGTAAATAAAACTTGTTTGAGAATTGTTAAAATGTGTTTTTTTTAATAATATCGACGCCCGAAATGGTGTCGTGCGTTCCGCTCCTGTCGTGAGTTCGATTCCCACACAGGACATAAATCTTTGTGAGCATAAAACATGAATATTTGTTCTGGTCCGGGTGTTTTCTATGTATATTAAGATTTATTTACAATAAATAGATTTATGTATGATAATCCATCATCATATTCTAGCATTATCCCGGTTGCCCTAGACTTAAGCTTAGGGCCCAAGGTCTGCTCACTGGTTCAAATGAAATCAAAAATCATTTATTCAAGTTTGGCTGAAAAGAGCTCTTATGAACGTCAGAACTTAAAAACTAGCGCGCCCATTCACTGCGGGCGGGAGCTTGATCGTAAAAGAACGGGCAAGAAAATCGTAACGTAACGACCCGATGCATGGCGCCACCACCGCAAAGACATTTAAGTGAACATTTATATTTTATTATGACGTTTTCAAGTGCTATATTATATTATTAGTTTATGAAATAAATAACTTTTTACTTTTACAAGCCAAGTTGACAGGGTCTAAGGTCATTCTCCACTTCTAGCCTAACAAGAACAATATATGGAAAGAAAGAAAGATTTATTCTAAAAAATTCAAAAATGAAAAAACACAAAGCATCAAAGAGGCTATACTCCACATATGTCGAGGTTTCACTATGGTATTATTGTGAAATCCAACGGTTTAACGTGCTTTTCGTCGCAGAGAAGCGCTTAATATTAAATCGGGCACCCATCTAAAGTGTTACCTCTATGAAATCTACTTTATTTTAATGAGCATTTTCGTCCACCGAGCACAGCAGAGCTAAAAATGATTTTTACATCAAACATACATTCACGCCTGTTTCCCCGAAGGGGTAGGCTGAGGCATATATGACGCCCACACTTCGCCAATTATATAGTTGGTGTTATGATTTACTGGTGTAGGTACAAATATTGGTTTTATAAACTAATATACCACTGTGGTAGCAGGTGGTGTGCTCCCACTTTTGGGGAAGATCTTTCACCGGGCGGATATATGTGCCCGGGGGCCGCGGCATAGCCGATGATGGTTGGGTGTTGTATATGCAGCGACGAGCCTGAAAAATTCTGTTTGTGCGATTAAGGATTTCATTCATCGCTTGTACGGTCAAGCTGCAACACCAATATTATGTTATGAACGATAGTGCAAGTATTCTGCCATTCTAACGCACACATAATTCTCATTATGAACTCTGAATAGGAAATTCGCGTGGTTATTACTCAAGTTGACGCAACTTACTTTTTATTGATTAAAATGAAACTTAAGTTAAAGCAGAAAAGGGGCTATCCATAAATTGCGTCACACGTTAAGGGGGTTGACGAAGTGTGACTTGGATAATACAAGATGTTTAACATAAGTACATCATCTGAACGAATTCACTACATTTTCTACACATTTCATTGTTGGCAATCAAAATGATTTAATTAATAAGTCTCTTTTAAAGTTAAAAAGAACCGTCTCAGTGTAGATATGCAAACTGTTCATTAAAACAAGTTAAATGAAGATAGTGCATTTGTCGTTTATTTCTATAGTCCATATAATTTTTGTTTACAAGTGAGGCTCATTCAATACTTATGCTCTCATGAATGTTAACCTCAAAACTAATGCGCTTATTCACAGCGGGCTGGAGCTTAAGTAGAAAATAGTCGAAAAAGAAACTCGTCTAGTATTTATTTATTTTAAAGATTTATTTTTTAAGGAATGCGCCTTCTTGTCCGTCCTTACTTGATTCTGCTTGTGAGCTGGTAAAATCTACTTAAAACAATAAATTACTTTAACTATGAAATAATCGATAATTTTCAATAGAAGTATAATAATAATTTAGAATAGTCTGAAACTCGACTCGATCGACTTTTGTATGAACATATATATAGTCGATTACATCCCTAGGAAAGGAGACTTTTCTTTCTACATCTTTAGTAATCTGTGTTTAGTTTGTTTATTTATTTATTTTTTGACGCTATTCTTGTCAAAGTGCCGACTTAAAATTATTAAATAAAATGAGAATTAAATAGAATACATATAACTTAAAAAGGAAAAATGAACGGATGTAACGTAATGCCAAGATATGATATTGAACTGAGCTTACAATATGCTTGTTGGGGATGCCTAAAACAGAGTGATGATGTGCGCCTTTTAGTGGCGGATGAGAGATGCTATTATCAATCTTTTGTGAATAAGGTAAATAATTAGATGGTTAAAGTATAGTTAAAATGTCGCTCAATGACCGCCGGTAAACTCAATGTACCCAGAGTATACAATAATTATGGGGACAGGACTATAAAAAAACGGCTTCCACACCTTTCAAATAGTATACCTGGGGCCTTACCATGAGCTCTTATAGCAGTATTATTGCAGTTGAGAAAGCGAGACGCGTGTAGTGGCGTATCTACACGCGTCTCTTTTCCACAACTGCAATAATACTGCTATAAGAGCTCATGGTAAGGCCCCTGAAGCCATTAGAGTGGAAACAAAGAAACACAAGTACAAAGTAAATTTATAGTGTATGTGCAAAGTTGTAATTTTAGTTATTAGAAAAAATAAGTTGTAATTAATATAAAAAAAACTGACCAACAGACAAACCAGTGAAACGGTTTTGTGGGATATGTTTTTATGTAACTTGCATTATTTAAAGGAAATACCCGGCACGTTTTATCTCTATCTCTAAGAAAATTGGACTTCTGAGCTGGACATGGAATGGGCTACGTTGAATTTAAATTAGTCAATGAGATCCTCCTATCCTATCCTATCCTATCAGATGAGAGGTTCTATGGTGCTACACTGAGACTGTGATCCAGCGGTAGCTGTGGGTGTGACCATAATTTTAAGTATTATATTATAAATTAGCCAATATTCAACCAGTAAGTATTGGTCAAATATGTGGCTAGTTAGATGTTTACAGGTGGCGACGAACAAGGCTGCATTTTTTTTATTTGACTTGTCATTGAGACTACATCCTTCAGACAGTTAATGCAGTCTTAAAACAACAATAATGAAATAAACACGATAATACTGTTACACAAGCAGGTCACAAGATTGAGAACTATAGGAGATGGAAAATGTGTGTCCGAAAGGGAATTAACCAATGCCAAATGGCCTTAAACCAGAGTTCACCTTCTAAAAAATAACTTATTTCTGCTTTACAGGTAATAGAATCTAAAGTCAATATGCATATGTGCCAAATTTGCATGCATATGTTGAGAAAAATGAAGAAATTTATCCAGCAATGTCAAGAGGTCTATAATGTTATTAACTGCTCCATAGGACAGGTATAAATAAGTAAATTAATATTTTCTTACAATCACTCCAAATATTTAGTCCCAAGATAAGTATCATTAAGAACTAGTGTTATGGATACTAAATAACAGATAAACATACATACATACTTTTTTTTTGTAAATAAATACTTAATATACATAGGAAAACACCCTAATCAGAAAAAATATTCATGTTCATGCACACAAAGATTTACCCTGTGCGGGGATCAAATCCACAACCTCTAGAGTGAAGAGCAAGTAGACCTCCTTGCCATATCGGTCATCAAAATAATAAGGCTGACATTATGAGTATTAAGATTATGTAAGTTTCTTAAATTACTACTTTAAACATTAATAAACATTTCCCATTGCAGGATTTCAAGTACAGTTTAATATCACATATGAAACCAATAATTGATTTAAGAAAATCTGATACTCAATTTGTAAATTACACCAATGTTTTTGACAACTTTGATGACCAAGACGAGTTGGATGACACAGTATGTATTGATGAAGAGGATATACCATTAGTACTGTTGAAGAGTGAAGATCAGTGCATGGAAGAAGATTGTGAGAAGATTAAGAAGAAACGTAAGAGAAAGAAGAAAGAGAAAAATGAAGAGGTATTTAATTATTATTATTTTATTTCCCGAGGTGGTAATTTAGTTTCATAGACACAACTACAAAAACTACAACAACTCAATCTTACGGTGATTTTATGGACCCTCCACTTTTAAGCTGCCGTTTCTTACAGGCTATTCTAATATGAATGATTTAAAACATTAATATTGTTAATGTTATATTTTATTGCATCATATAGCGTCACAGACAAATTAATATTGTAATTTAAGTACCTATTGATAATTTAAAAGAGCATAGCCTGTGAGTTTCTTGCCAGTTCTTATAGAGTGGTGGCTCGGAACTGGCACTTAGATTCACTTACACTTAAATATTTTTTGATTTTTAATTGTTTTGTTGCATAAGTGAATCTAAGCTTCGGGACTTCAGTGTAATCATATTTCGATTGTTTTTATATATAATTTTCACGTTATATATAATACACATAATAGTTACATATAATACACTCGCGAGCAAAAGTATGGAATCACTTGCTTGAATTTGATTCCACGCGATCTTGAGTACTTAATAACTAAATAATAATAATAAAAATGATACCATTTTAAAGGTTCATTAATTAACTTTAAATTGATACCAATATTATTCAGATAACGCCAGTATTTCAGAAGTTATCCTGGGCTAAGTGAAAAAAGATGCGTTTCAATTGTTTAACCCGTCACCAGTTGCGCGCCCTTCATCCCCTATAAAAAGACGTGTTACCGGTTTTTTTTATCAGTCATCTTTCACACGTTGACCGGTACACATCTCCGCAACTTTGGACCCTTGAACTTCGAAGACAATGGATACAACACCTACAGAAGCAGCCCAAATCGTCGCTCAACACGCTTTCTGGAGACTGGTGGCTTTGTGCCGAGACCAAGATCTGGACGACGCCGGTGCACATCGGAGAGGGATGACCGTTTTATCGTGTCAACTTCTCTCCGAAATCGGCATTTGACTGGTGTTGACGTCCAGCAGGGGCTCCGAAATGTTCGCGGGGTCGCTGTTAGCGAGTGGACAGTTCGTCGAAGACTCAAGCAAGCTAATTTAACCCCAAGAAGGCCTGCCACAGGCCCGAAACTGACGGCAGCTCATCGACAATCCCGCCTTCGATTCGCTCGTTCCCACCTTGATTGGGACGTTGAGGAATGGAGCCGTGTACTGTTCTCGGACGAGACCAGAATGTGTTTACACGGCAACGATCGAAGAGGTCGGGTCTACAGGAGCCCTGGGGAGAGCTTTGTGCAGTGCTGTTTCGCTGAGACAGTGGCTTATGGAGGCGGTTCTTTAATGATGTGGGCCGGCATTTCTTTCGACGGTAAAACGGAGCTTGTTTTCGTGCCTGGCGGGGGACGAGGAGGCGGTCTAACTTCTGACCGATACATTTCCGATATTCTGCTGGAACATGTCGTTCCCTATGCGGGATATATCGGTGATGACTTCGTCCTCATGCACGATAACGCTCGTTGTCACACTTCCCGTGCCACAACCGAATACCTAGGAGAAGTCGGCATCGCCACATTGGACTGGCCAGCGCTTAGCCCGGACATGAATCCAATAGAGCACGTGTGGGATGAACTAAAGAGGAGGGTTCGATCCAGAAATCCTACTCCTTCAAACACATATGAGCTCAAAACGGCTTTGATTGAAGAGTGGGAAGGTATCTCACAAGATACCATACGGAAGCTCATCAGGTCCATGAAGAACCGTCTCCGAGCTCTCCTTAGGGCGAGGGGGGGGAACACTAAGTATTGACATTAAGTTTTTAGGGGAAATAAAGTTTTTATTAATTAATTTTTGTTGTTTTTTTCATTCATAATTTTTCCGTTATCCTTGCCTTTTCCTACCTCCTTCACTTAATCCAGGATAGCTCCAGAAATAATGGAGCCATTTGAATGAATTTGATATCAATTTAAAGACTACATTTTAACCTTTAAAATGGTATCATTTTTATTATTATTATTTAGTTATTAAGTACTCAAGATCGCGTGGAATCAAATTCAAGCAAGTGATTCCATACTTTTGCTCGCAAGTGTAGTTTATGAAATAAAAATATTTTAAAGTTTAAAATTTAAAGTTTGAACCCCATGGTCAAACTTAAATTATATTCTTTTTTATAAAGTTGTTGTAAAGCCTAAGCGTAGCATTATGAAAATAATACTTAATATTTTATTTATCTTTACTATCTTTTATTTTATTACTTCTTCTGCTAATCAAGACTAAGACAAATTAAAAAAATCATAGATCATAAAAACCGGTCCAATCATTATTGAGTTATGAGTAGTGTAACTAACCAAAATTTATATATTAACGCGAAATTATATCAAAATTGTACTATTTTACATTTAAACAGATTATTTCAGTGATATAATTGTGATTTTAGATTAAAAACAACACACAACTAACATTAAAAGTGGAAAATATATTCAATGAAATGGAATTTTACAACAGTTTTGAAGATGACATTAAAGAAAATGATATAAAGTTTGAAAGAGACTTGAAAGGGGCAACTGTTAACAAAAATAAAAGGAAGAATCCGTCGAAGGAGGGATTCACTTCTAGAATGATTCAGGAGACCGCTGAATACACTGTTATTAAGTTAAATAAGCATGAGGTATGTTATTATATGAAATTTTAATTTGTATCTCAAGTTTTAAATTTAAATTAGGTAATAATAATAATCATCTTAGGATCCCAAGCCAACCTCACCTGCAAGTGGTGCACCTGCCCGTTGATGGGCAGGGACGAGGCTTTGGCGAACATAACGGTGCCCGGTAAGCTGCAATAGGCTCGCCTATTACGTGGGACCAACTATAGTTTGGGCGTATAATCTGCTTCTGCCTACCCCTTCGGGGAAACAGGCGCGACATTATGTATATATGTTAGACATTATTATTATGTTAACGTAATGTTATTAACAAATTTGCTATCTTTTTAGTTTGTTAGTTGTGCTAAAAGAAATATATAAACGAAAATGTACGGAGAATCAGTCTCCGCAGTTAAACCGTATTCCCATGGGCTGATGAGAGACCATAGTCCTGCCTTTTTGCCAACTAGTGACGGGCGTCGTCAGTTTTTTAGTGGGTAGGCTGAAAAGTTCCTGCAGGAGCCCCACATAACCGCTGTCCGGACCCCCGACCGGCTGGGTATGCGTAAATGCATTTTTCTGACGTTTAAAAAAATAAGTTAAACTTAAGTTTGTAGGACTAAGTTATAAATAAGTTGTTATAACCTGTACTAACTGAATAAATAAACAAATGTTATAAGGAATAACTTAATCTACTTTTAAAAAAAAAAAAATACAAATACCTCTAGATCACGCAGACGAAGTCGCGTGGCAGCTATCTTATAATATGAAATCGTTATTACGGCAGGTTTTAAAAGAAATGGAGTCAAAATCGAAGACGGAAGAGTATCTAAGATCTTTGTACAAATGCGAGAGATGTGTCAGAGGATTCAACTTTGAAGATGTATTAAGAACACATATGGAAAAACATATTAAGGTGAGTAAAGTAAAAGTAAAAAGTTCTTTATTTCATAAACAATAGTGTATGTAATAACTTAGCACTTGAAAACGTCAAAACAAAATATAAATTTTTATTAAAGAAATCAACTTATACAATTATAATAATTTATTTATGCAGTATTTTTTTTCTTTGATATTATTTCAAGTTATACTTTGAGCGTGGTGACCGATAAGAAAACAAATTTTAGCCACCCGATACAACCAATGCCACCTAAAGGCGGGTTGCTGAACTAAAGAGACAAGCGTGATATTTCAAAAGTTATTTAAAGTTCTGCTATTTATCGATAGATGGATAATTAAAAAGTATCACCTCTGTGCTGGCCGGAGTGGGGGGTGTTAGGTTTTTTTTTCGTTACGAAATATCTGGATTCGGTCTCCACGCTCAAGGCCCGCGATAGAAGCTATGCAATAAAACTAAATATTACTACACTAAAATCACGAAGCTTAAATTCACTTACATGCAAATAAATAAAAATTTGGTGTACCTAAGGGAATCTAAGTGCCAGTTCCGAGCCCCCGCTCTGTGAGAAGAACTAACAACGCCAACACGCCATCATATCGGTCGTTATGCTAGCAATAATGAACGATATGGCGTGGAGGTCAGTATACCTGCACTTCACTCCAGAGGTCGTGGGTTCGATTCCCACACAGGACAAATCTTTGTGTGCATGAACATGAATATTTGTTTTGGTCTGGGTGTTTCCCTATGTGTATTAAGTATTTATGTACAAAAAAAAAACGATGGTAGCAATTAACAATGTCGTAAGTGAAAACTAGTTTGTTTTAACAATGTCGTAAGCGATACGTCGTTACTTTTTTTTACTTACGACATTGCTTAAAGTATTTGCTTTTCACTTACGACATTATTAATTGCTACCGTCGATGTATCTATGTATGTTTATCCGTTATTTAGTGTCCATAACACAAGTTCTTAATTATACTTATCTTGGAACTAAATAATTGGTGTAATTGTTAGTAAATATTTATTGTTATTTATTAATTTTTCAGAAAAATCGTTGGATCAAGTGTGAGATATGTGAACAGTATTGCCCTAGCGTTATTTCAATGAGAGGACATATGAAATCTCACACTACAAGGTAATGTGACATATTCTATCATTTATCACGATATTTTCAGCTCCTATATCGTAAATACAACAATAGAAGAGCAAAAACAAATTGCATTGTATAGCTTCACAGATAAATGAAGATTGAAATTCAAGTACCAAACCAATGGATAAAAAAAGAGCATAGCCTGTGAGTTTCTTGCCAGTTCTTCTTACAGAGCGGTGGCTCTAAAACAAAATAAAATATACTTTATTGTCTTTATGATCAACATGATCATTTAGATTCGTCAAACATTCACACACAAAACTGAAATTCGATGTAATTTTTTAACATTAATGAAAGAGGTATGAGCTGTACAGTAATAATGGAATAAAAACAAGTTAAAATCGCACTAAAGAAAATAAGTGGCGGTAAATCACCCGGTCATGATTGCATAAGTGTAGAGCATTTGAGGTATGCTGGTAATCACCTGCCGAGGGTTCTAGCTATGTTTTTCTCGATGTGCATAAGTCACTCATATCTGCCACTTGACTTAATGAAAACTATAATAGTGCCCATTGTGAAAGATAGAACTGGTGACGTATCGGACATAGGGAATTATCGGCCTATTTCATTGGCAACAACAATTGCTAAGGTGTTGGATAGAGTGCTTAACTCTATATTAGAAAAATATTATAACATCCATGACGCACAGTTCGGGTTTCGGCCTGGACTTTCTACTGAAAGCGCGATTGTGAGTCTTAAGCACGCTGTACAATATTATACAGACCGTGGGACACCGGTATATGCCTGTTTCCTGGATCTCTCCAAGGCATTCGATTTAGTGTCATGTGCTTTGGGGGAAGCTGGGGAGGAGGGGTGTACCGGAGCCAGTGCTGAATATATTTAGGTTTTGGTATGCTAACCAAACAAATTATGTAAGGTGGGCTGAAAATATGTCCGATCCGTACATGTTGGAGTGTGGGGTGAGACAGGGAGGGTTAACGTCTCCTAAGCTCTTTAATATGTATATTGATGACCTGATCGTGGGGTTGAGCAGCATGCGTGTCGGATGTAGCATTGATGGCGTAAAAATAAATAACATTAGCTATGCTGATGATATGGTGCTGCTCAGCCACACGGTGGGAGGTCTGAAGGAAATGTTGGGCGTCTGTGAGAGTTATGCGGTGTCACATGGGCTTAAATATAACGCTAAAAAGACCGAGCTCATGGTTTTTGAGGTCGCGGTTAAATGTCCTGTTGATTTGGTTAACGTTACCCTTAATGGCGAGAGCATCAACCGTGTAAGGACATTTAAATATCTGGGACATATTATATCTTGTGACCTCAAAGACGATGCCGACATTGAGCGGGAGCGTAGAGCTCTAGCGGTTAGGGGAAACATGTTGGCACGCAGATTTTCCCGGTGCACGGAAGACGTTAAAGTCACACTTTTCAAAGCATACTGCCAAAGCTTATACAGTGGGAATCTGTGGGTCAGGCATACTCAAAAATCGCTTGAAACTCTGCGAGTCCTTTATAATAATGTATTTAGAATGTTGCTGGGACTACCTCGTTATTGCAGCGCTTCTAGCATGTTTGTGGAGTACCAAACTGATGGCTTCGGAGCTATCATTCGTAAAAAGACTGCTTCCTTAGTCAGTAGACTTAGAGATAGTTCCAACAGCATACTATTGACTCTAGCAAACAGATACACTTCCCCGATGTGGAAGTGTTTTGTTAATAGAGTAATTTCTAAGAATATTTACCCGCCCTTGTAATCTTATGTAATTAAACTAAGCATTTTACTAACAATAGTCGTAAGTTATTGTTCTAACACATATGGATGTAAAAGTCTGAAATAAACAGTTTATTATTATTATTATTATTATTATTAAATGGGTTCTTTGTCAGAATTTGTCAAGGTTTGTCAGTTTATTCGTCTGTTGTGATTTTTCTCAATATTTGTCAGTCTGTCTGTCACTCTTATCGGGGGGAATTAGATGAATCTACTGATGACAGATTATAATCTATCGAAAAATAATGCGTTAAATTGTGAGCAGTTTGTTACGGATCACAATTTTTCGACAGATTACAATATCGCGGGATAGATTATAATTTAACGTTATTTACAATTTTACGGTGACATATCCAAAAGGTCTCGGATTCAAACCCTGGTGGGGCACATATGACTTTTCGAAGTTATGTGCGTAATTATCGCTTGCCCCGTGTCTCGGAAAGCACGTTAAGCCGTTGGTCGCTGTCATGAACATCTATGGCATTCGTATTAGGAAGTCAGTGCCTTCTAACAGACTGACAGCTGGTTTAACCATAAAATGATGTTTCCCTCTGGGCTGCGGAGGTCAGACGGCAGTCGCTCCACGTAATAACTGAAATTCAGTCAAATCTGGTTGAACCAGTGAGCAGACCCTGGGCCCTAAGCTTAAGTCCATTTCAATACAAGTTGAGTTCTCCTTTCACTTAAGTTCTTATTATTCTTGATTTGTTTTAGCTATATTTTATGTTTTTTTTTCCTTGCAACTTTTATTGAATAAATATTTTTTCTTTCTTTCTTTCAAAAAGTCAACCGGGATAATGCTAGGGTATGACGATAAGTATTGTAAATTTCCAGGTACAAATGTAAAGTTTGCGGGTGTGTAAGGCTGTCTCGTCAAGTGTTACTTGAGCACCACTCAACCTCTCACACTTCTGAGACGCTGACTTATAGCTGTCAACACTGCGAATTTGTGTCTAGGTTAGTATAAAACAACGACGACCGATATGGCGTTGAGGTAAGTATACCAGCACTCCGCTCCTTTGGTCGTGGGTTCGATTACCACATACGACAAATCTTTGTTTGCTTGAACATGAATATTTGTTCTGGTCTGAGTGTGTCCTATGTATATTAAGTATGTATTTACATAAAAGTTTATAAATGTGTTTATCCGTTACTTAGTATCCATAACACAAGTTCTCAATGAATTGGTGTTTTCTTTCAGTAAAAGAACATCTATGCAAAGGCATGTACGTACTCGTCATAGTAAAACCGAGAAGCATCCTTGTGAACAGTGCGGTAAAGTTCTAAATAGCTTGGAAACTCTTCGGGTTCATACGGCGTAAGTATTTTTATTAGATCAATATCATTAATGTACCTAGTCGCAGATTTATTTCGGTTTGAATTTGCTGGGCCGTTGGCTTCATCCGCCATATTGAATTTTTAACAATCAGTGCGCACGTCCGGCGCAGGCGCTATCTTCTTCTTACATTTAAATAATGGCTTCGTGCGTCTTGCACATTCAGCCAGTGTCAAGTAAGTGATATATTAATTATATATAATTTATAGTAAATGAGAATGAGTGGTGATCAAGATGATAAATCGAAGATGAAATACCCTCCCCTAAGCCCCTTGAGTCCTCAGTAAAGATGTGGGACTATACTGAGATCTCACATGGACTCCTTGAGAGAAAATTTGAAAAGTGATGTTGCACTGTTTTGTTTGATTTACCAACACTCGTGTATATTCACAAACACTTGACGGTTAATAATCCACCGTTATTACACATTAATGTTAGAAATATCACAAATATTAGAAAATAAAACAAAACTGCAGACCTGTCGCTTCACTTTCCCGCCTAAAAGTCCAGGCGCTGTCTTAAAAGCGAGTGAATGAGTTAGCGCACTACTGACGTCAATACCACAGACAATTATACTCTAGTACAAATTTTATGGCCCTAGGCAGTATATTTTTAAGCCAATTTTTTAATTAAAATTATATTTTATTGATTTAAGTATTTTGGCTTCTTGGCGGGAAAGTGAAGCGTCATGTCTGCAGTTTTGTTATATTTTCTAAAATTTGTGATATTTCTAACATTAATGTATAATAACGGTGGATTATTAACCGTTAAGTATTTGTGAATATACATGAGTGTTAGTAAATCAAACAAATCTCTCAAAGAGTTCATGTGAGATCTCAATATAGTCCCACATCTTTACTGAGGACTCAAGGGGCTTAGGGGAGGGTATCTCATTTACCATTTATCATCACTCATTCTCATTTACTATGAATTATATAATATTTATACATATATCACTTACTTGACACTGGCTAAATGTGCTAGACGCACGAAGCCATTATTGAAAAGAAAATAAAAAGTATTTTGTTCGATTTTGATCTTTATATATTTTTTTTACCTTCCAGTCGTCATGACAAATCGAAACGCGTGTCATGTCCTGACTGCGACAGTTCATTCGTATACCCATCTCTGCTTCAAAGGCATATTCGTTCAGTACATGAGAGGAGGGAATTCTACTGCGTCGAATGTGATGTCAACTTTCGGTCAAAGGTGAGTTGGCATGAGGACATACATGGTTACATTTCATCATCATCATCTCAGCCCATTAACGTCCCACTACTGAGCACGAGCCTCCTCTCACATATCAAGGTGTGAGGGTATTGGGTCGTACTCCACCACGCTGACCCAGTGCGGATTGGCGGAGGCAGGTGTATGGCATCCTGCTTTCAGAATTTATCAAGCCGCCCATTAGGCCTCTAACATGGCTTAACGACTACCACATTCAGTGATAACCGGGACCAACGACGTTCACATTCAGTGATAACGTGCCTTCCTTAGCACGGAAGCGCTCGATATCAAATGCCACACAAACGGTCAACCATCCACGGACTGACCTCTGTAATCTATGCTGTACTTCAGTGATCGTTTCCGACCACCGAGCACCGCAGAGCTACGAGCGCTTCAATGTTATGTAGTGATCTTTAAATAGAAATAGCTATCGTTAGTAAAGGCAAAATATAATTCTTAATGGACCCAATGTACGCTATATTTAGATGGTAAGAACAATTAAGCATCACATATTTTACAATTGTGCAAATTACTAGTTACTAAAACTTTAAACTATAAATAAAAGGTCTCCCAATCGTAAGCCCATGGGTACGGTGCCAAAAATGCTGGCAACATTGCCTCTTTGGGTTGCCAGGCTAATACGCTGGCAGAAGTAGCTGCCAGACTTCTTGTCACCGGAGGCATCAATAACTTTATCCCTGACAAGCTGCTTTGTCTCATTTATTATATTAATTAATCACAATTTTCAACTACTGTAAATTAATTTCATAAATAACTAAAATAATGTAATTATATTTTATATAAAAAAATGATGTAGCAACATTTTTTTGTTGAATTACCATAGTCCTATTATTTTGTGTACTTTGAATATAATATTATTTATGTGCTGTAAATAAAACTTGTTTGAGAATTGTTAAAATGTGTTTTTTTTAATAATATCGACGCCCGAAATGGTGTCGTGCGTTCCGCTCCTGTCGTGAGTTCGATTCCCACACAGGACATAAATCTTTGTGAGCATAAAACATGAATATTTGTTCTGGTCCGGGTGTTTTCTATGTATATTAAGATTTATTTACAAAAAATAGATTTATGTATGATAATCCATCATCATATTCTAGCATTATCCCGGTTGCCCTAGACTTAAGCTTAGGGCCCAAGGTCTGCTCACTGGTTCAAATCAAATCAAAAATCATTTATTCAAGTTTGGCTGAAAAGAGCTCTTATGAACGTCAGAACTTAAAAACTAGCGCGCCCATTCACTGCGGGCGGGAGCTTGATCGTAAAAGAACGGGCAAGAAAATCGTAACGTAACGACCCGATGCATGGCGCCACCACCGCAAAGACATTTAAGTGAACATTTATATTTTATTATGACGTTTTCAAGTGCTATATTATATTATTAGTTTATGAAATAAATAACTTTTTACTTTTACAAGCCAAGTTGACAGGGTCTAAGGTCATTCTCTACTTCTAGCTTAACAAGAACAATATATGGAAAGAAAGAAAGATTTATTCTAAAAAATTCAAAAATGAAAAAACACAAAGCATCAAAGAGGCTATACTCCACATATGTCGAGGTTTCACTATGGTATTATTGTGAAATCCAACGGTTTAACGTGCTTTTCGTCGCAGAGAAGCGCTTGATATTAAATCGGGCACCCATCTAAAGTGTTACCTCTATGAAATCTACTTTATTTTAATGAGCGTTTTCGTCCACCGAGCACAGCAGAGCTAAAAATGATTTTTACATCAAACATATATTCACGCCTGTTTCCCCGAAGGGGTAGGCAGAGGCATATAATACGCCCACACTTTGCCAATTATATAGTTGGTGTTATGATTTACTGATGTACAAATGTTGGTTTTATAAACTAAGTAATATAGATACCACTGTGGGAGCAAGTGGTGTGCTCCCCCTTTTGGGGAAGATTTTTCACCGGGCGGATATAT
Source organism: Musotima nitidalis (assembly GCA_949126915.1). Lineage (NCBI taxonomy): Eukaryota > Metazoa > Arthropoda > Insecta > Lepidoptera > Crambidae > Musotima > Musotima nitidalis. Next base: position 7,572,127 of record OX421440.1, read on the forward strand.
GTGCCCGGGGGCCAGGGCATAGTCGGTGATGGTTGGGTGTTGTATATGCAGCGACGAGCCTGAGAAATTCTGTTTGCGCGATTAAGGATTTCATTCATCGCTTGTACGGTCAAGCTACACCACCAATGTTATGTTATGAACGATAGTGCAAGTATTCTGCCATTCTAACGCACACATAATTTTCATTATGAACTCTGTATAGGTAATTCGTGGGGTTGGGTTATTACTCAAGTTGACGCAACTTACTCTTTATTGATTGAAATGATACTTAGTTAAAGCAGAAAAGAAGCGTATTTATCTGTTTTAACCTTGGATAATACAAGATGTATAACATAAGTACATCATCTGAACGAATTCACCACATTTTCTACACATTTCATTGTTGGCAATCCAATTGATTTATTTAAAAAGTCTTTTTTATATTATTAGGCAGAAAGAACCGTCTCTGTGTAGGTATGCAAAACTGTTCATTAAATAAAGATAGTGCATTTGTCGTTCATTTCTATAGTCGATATTTTTTTTATACAAGTGATGCTTAATTACTTATGCTCTCATGAATATTTACCTAAAAACTAACGCACTTATTCACAGCGGGCTGAAGCTTGAGTAAAAAATAAAGAAACTCGTCTAGTATTGTTTTCTTGCCATTTACAAAAAATACAAGACTTTTTTTAAAGAAAGCGCCTTAGTTCATTACTTGATTCTTCTTGTGAGCTGGGAAACTCTACTTTAAACAATAAATTATTTTAACTATGGAATAATCGATAAATATTAATAGAAATATGATATTATATTACAGTCGATCGACTTTTGCATAAAAATATATAGTCGATTACATCCCTAGGAAAGGAGACTTTTCTTTCTACATCTTTAGTAATCTGTGTTTAGTTTGTTTATTTATTTATTTTTTGACGCTATACTTGTCAAAGTGCCGACTTAAAATTATTAAATGAAATGATAATTAAATAGAATACATATAACTTAAAAAGGAAAAATGAACGGATGTAACGTAATGCCAAGATATGATATTGAACTGAGCTTACAATATGCTTGTTGGGGATGCCTAAAACAGAGTGATGATGTGCGCCTTTTAGTGGCGGATGAGAGATGCTATTATCAATCTTTTGTGAATAAGGTAAGTAATTAGATGGTTAAAGTATAGTTAAAATGTCGTCAATGACCGCCGGTAAACTCAATATGCCCAGAGTATACATTAATTATGGTGACAGGACTATAAAAAAACGGCTTCCACATCTTTTAAATAGTATACCTGAAGCCATTAGAGTGGAAATAAAGAAACACAAGTACAAAGTAAACTTATAGTGTATGTGCAAAGTTGTAATTTAGTTATTAGTATAAAATAAGAAGCGCTCGTAGCTCTACGGTGCTCGGTGGTCGGAAACGATCACCGAAGTACAGCAGAGTTTACAGAGGTCAACCCTTGGAAGGGTGACCGTTTGTGTGGCATTTGATACCGAGCGCTTCCGTGCTTCGGAAGGCACGTTAAGCCGTTGGTCCCGGTTATCACTAAATGTGGTAGTCGTTAAGCCATGTTAGAGGCCTAATGGGCGGCTTGATAAATTCTAACAGCAGGACGCCATACATCTGTCCGCCAATCCGCACTGGGTCCGCGTGGTGGAGCCAATACCCTCGCACCTTGATATGTGAGAGGTGGCTCTTGCTCAGTAGTGGGGCGTTTATGGGCTGAGACGAGCTGGGACGTGGAATGGGCTACCTTGAATTTAAATTAGTAAGAGAAATCCTCCTATCCTATCCTATCAGATGAGACGTTTTTTGGTGCTACGAGACTGTGATCCAGCGGTAGGTGTGGGTGTGATGACCATTATTTTGAATATATTGACAGTATACTACACACACATATTTGACCTGTATTGGTCAAATATGTGGCTAGTTAGATGTTACAGATGGCGACGAACAATACTGCATTTCAGCTGAAAATCTCACCATTTATTCTTCTTTTTTTGACTCGTCATAGAAACCACATCCTTCAGACAGTTATTGCAGTCTTAAAACAACAATAATGGAATAAACACGATAATACTGTTTATTAATACTGTTACAAAAGCAGCTCACAGGATTAAGAATTATAGGAGCTGGGAAAAATGTGTCCGAAAAAGAATAGACCAATGCCAAATGGCCTTAAACCAGAGTTCACCTTCTAAAAAACAACTTATTTCTGCTTTACAGGAATCTAAAGTCAATATGCATATGTGCCAAATTTGCATGCATTTGTTGAGAAAAATGAAGAAATTTATCCAGCAATGTCAAGAGGTCTATGATGTTATTAACTGCTCCATAGGACAGGTATAAATAAGTAAATTAATATTTTCTTACAATCACTCCAAATATTTAGTCCCAAGATAAGTATCATTAAGAACTTGTGTTATTGATACTAAATAATGGATAAACATACATACTTTTTTTTTGTAAATAAATACTTTATATACATAGGAAAACACCCTGATCAGAACAAATATTCATGTTCATGCACACAAAGATTTACCCTGTGCGGGGATCGAATCTACAACCTCGAGGGTGAAGAGCAAGTATACAGACCTCCTTGCCATATCGGTCATCAAAATAATAACGCTGACATTATGAGTATTAAGATTATGTAAGTATCTTAAATTACTTCTTTAAACATTAATAAACATTTCCCATTGCAGGATTTCAAGTACAGTCTAATATCACAAATGAAACCAATAATTGATTTAAGAAAATCTGATACTCAATTTGTAAATTACACCAATGTTTTTGACAACTTTGATGACCAAGACGAGTTGGATGACACAGTATGTATTGATGAAGAGGATATACCATTAGTACTGTTGAAGAGTGAAGATCAGTGCATGGAAGAAGATTGTGAGAAGATTGAGAAGAAACGTAAGAGAAAGAAGAAAGAGAAAAATGAAGAGGTATTTAATAATTATTATTTTATTTCCCGAGGTGGTAATTTAGTTTCATAGACACAACTACAAAAACTACAACAACTCAATCTTAGGGTGATTTTATGGACCCTCCACTTTTAAGCTGCCGTTTCTTACAGGCTATTCTAATATGAATGATTTAAAACATGAATATTGTTAATGTTATATTTTATTGCATCATATAGCGTCACAGACAAATTAATATTGTAATTTAAGTACCTATTGATAATTTAAAAGAGCATAGCCTGTGAGTTTCTTGCCAGTTCTTATAGAGTGGTGGCTCGGAACTGGCACTTAGATTCACTTACACTTAAATATTTTTTGATTTTTAATTGTTTTGTTGCATAAGTGAATCTAAGCTTTGTGACTTCAGTGTAATCATATTTCGATTGTTTTTATATATAATTTTCACGTTTTCAATTACTATGTAAGTAATAAAAATATTTAAAGTTTAAAATTTAAAGTTTGAACCCCATGGTCAAACTTAAATTTTATTCTTTTTTATCAAGTTGTTGTAAAGCCTAAGCGTAGCATTATGAAAATAATACTTAATATTTTATTTCATAACTAAATTCAACCATTTTTTTATATACTATCTTTACTATCTTTTATTTTATTACTTCTTCTGCTAATCAAGACTAAGACAAATTAAAAAAATCATAGATCATAAAAACCGGTCCAATCATTATTGAGTTATGAGTAGTGTAACTAACCAAAATTTATATATTAACGCGAAATTATATCATAATTGTACAATTTTTTTTAAATATTCAAACAGATTATTTCAGTAATATAATTGTGATTTTAGATTAAAAACAACACACAACTAACATTAAAAGTGGAAAATATTTTCAATGAAATGGAATTTTACAACAGTTTTGAAGATGACATTAAAGAAAATGATATAAAGTTAGAAAGAGACTTGGAAGTGGCAACTGTTAACAAAAATAAAAGGAAGAATCCATCGAAGGAGGGATTCACTTCTAGAATGGTTCAGGAGACCGCTGAATACACTGTTATTAAGTTAAATAAATATGAGGTATGTTATTGTTGAAGCGCTCGTAGCTCTGCGGTGCGCGGTGGTCGGAAACGATCGCCAAAGTACAGCAGAGTTTACAGAGGTCAGTCCTTGGATGGGTGGCCGTTTGGGTGGCATTTGATATCGAGCGCTTCCGTGCTTCCGAAAGCACGTTAAGCCCGTAGTTGTTCCCGTTTAGTTGGTCCCGGTTATCACTAAATGTGGTAGTCTAGTGGGCCTGCTGGGCCACACATTTATAAAACACTCAGACCAGAACAAATATTTATATTTATACACACAAAGTTTTGTCCTGTGTGGGAATTGAACCCACGACCTTTGGAGTGGAGTGCAGGTATGCTGACCTCCACGTTCGTCAGAATCTACTTTCTCAATCAAAAAAATACAAAGCACCTCTAGATCACGCAGACGAAGTCGCGTGGCAGGTATCTTATAATAATATCGTTATTACGGCAGGTCTTAAAAGAAATGGAGTCAAAATCGAAGACGGAAGAGTATCTAAGATCTTTGTACAAATGCGAGAGATGTGTCAGAGGATTCAACTTTGAAGACGTATTAAGAACACATATGGAAAAACATATTAAGGTGAGTAAAGTAAAAGTAAAAAGTTCTTTGTTTCATTTTTTTTTGTCTTCGAAACCATCCTCATACTGTGCAGAATATCAGCACTGGAACCAAGAAATTTGGGAGGTCGTTTCTGAGCAAGACCACTAAGCTCTGGAATTCGCTGCCGGCTCGGGATTTTAGCAGGCCGTCATGAGTGGATGCGCTTTATAGCGTGCTTATTTCACGTTATAAAGTGCTTTCATTTTCTTATTGGACTGCATCGACTGCTTATCATCAGGCAGGATGTAGTCATTAAACGTGTCATATTAAAAAAAAAAAAAACAATAGTGTGTGTAATAAGTCTAAGCACTTGAAAACGTCAAAACAAAATATAAATTAAAAAAAATCAACTTATACAATTATAATAATTTATTTATGCAGTATTTTTTTTCTTTGATATTATTTCAAGTTATACTTTGAGCGTGGTGACCGATAAGAAAACAAATTTTAGCCACCCGATACAACCAATGCCACCTAAAGGCGGGTTGCTGAACTAAAGAGACAAGCGTGATATTTCAAAAGTCATTTAAAGTTCTGCTATTTATCGATAGATGGATAATTAAAAGTATCACCTCTGTGCCGGTCGGAGTGGGGGTGTTAGGTTTTTTTTCGTTACGGAATTTCTGGATTCGTTCTCCAAGCTCAAGGCCCGCGATAGAAGCTATGCAATAAAACTAAATATTACTACACTGCAATCACAAAGCTTAGATTCACTTACATGCAAATAAATAAAAATTAGGTGTACCTAAGGGAATCTAAGTGCCAGTTCCGAGACCCGCTCTGTGAGAAGAACTAACAACGCCAACACGCCATATCGGTCGTTATGCTAGCAATAACGAACGATATGGCGTGGAGGTCAGTATACCTGCACTTCACTCCAGAGGTCGTGGGTTCGATTCCCATACAGGACAAATCTTTGTGTGCATGAACATGAATATTTGTTTTGGTCTGGGTGTTTCCCTATGTGTATTAAGTATTTATGTACAAAAAAAATCGATGGTAGCAATTAACAATGTCGTAAGTGAAAAGTAGTTTGTTTTAAAAATGTCGTAAGTGATACGTCGTTACTTTTTACTTACGACATTACTTAAAGTATTGGCTTTTCACTTACGACATTATTAATTGCTACCGTCGAAATAGTATTTATGTATGTTTATCCGTTATTTAGTATCCATAACACAAGTTCTTAATGATACTTATCTTGGAACTAAATGATTGGTGTAATTGTTGTAAAATTTTGCCGACCGATATGGCGTGGAGGTCAGTATACCTGCACTTCACTCGAGAGGTCGTGGGTTCGATTCCCACACAGGACAAATCATTGTGTGCATAAACATGAATATTTGTTCTGGTCTGGGTGTTCTCCTATATATCTTAAGTATGTATTTACAAAAAAAAAAAAAAAGTATTTATGTATGTTTATCCGTTATTTAGTATCCATAACACAAGTTCTTAATGATACTTATCTTGAAACTAAATAATTGGTGTAATTGTAAAAGAATATTTATAGAATATTTATAAAAAAAAAATTGTTAGAAAATATTTATACTATTATTTATTAATTTTTCAGAAAAATCGTTGGATCAAGTGTGAGATATGTGAACAGTATTGCCCTAGCGTTATTTCAATGAGAGGTCATATGAAGTCTCACACTACAAGGTAATGTGATATTTTCTATCATTTATCACGATATTTTCAGCTCCTATATCATAAATACAACAATAGAAGACTAAAAACAAATTGCATTGTATAGCTTCACAGATAAATGAAGATTGAAATTCATGTACCAAACCAATGGATAAAAAAAGAGCATAGCCTGTGAGTTTCTTGCCAGTTCTTCTTACAGAGCGGTGGCTATAAAATAAAATAAAATATACTTTATTGTCTTTAAGATCAACATGATCTTTTAGATTCGTCAAACATTCACACACAAAACTGAAATTCTATGTAATTTTTTAACGTCAATGAAAGAGGTATGAGCTGTACAGTAATAATGGAATAAAAGCAAATGGGTTCTTTGTCAGAATTTGTCAAGGTTTGTCAGTTTATTCGTCTGTTGTGATTTTTCTCAATATTTGTCAGTCTGTCTGTCACTCTTATCGGGGGGAATTAGATTCACTACCACTCAAATATTTTTTGTTTTGAAATTGTTTTGTTGCATATAAGTGAATCTAAGCTTCGTGATTTCGGTGTAATAATATTTCGATTGCTTTTATATTTATATTTAATTTTGACGTTTTCAAATACTATGTAATAGTTTTTTGAAATAAATATTTTTGAAACTAATGTAACCTAGGACTATTTGCATAAGATAGGCAAAGGCTCAGAATACCGAGCAGATACTTCAACAGTAATGCATAGGTAGGGCACTGAACTTGCTATATTGCTTGACGACCTATTAGGCGTGTTGGTGCACCTTTTTTTTTTTTTTTTGTTGGTGCACCTGCACTTCACTCCAGAGGTTGTGGGTTCGATTCCCACAAAGAACAAATCTTTGTGTGCATGAATATGAATATTTGTTCTGGTCTGGGTGTTTCCTATGTATGTTAAGTATATATTTACAAAAAAAAAGGTAATGTTTATCCGTTTTTTACAAAAAAAAGTATGTAAGTATGTTTATCCGTTATTTAGTATCCATAACACAAGTTCTGGCGAACAAACAATGCCCGTTAATCTTCTCACCTACTATAAGTATTGTAAATTTATAGCGGCTATAGCCCAGAGGCGAGACCCCTTGCCTTTATATCTGTCACCGTAAATTTGTAAATAACGTTAAATTATAATCTATCCCGCGATATTGTAATCTGTCGAAAAATTGTGATCCGCAACAAACTGCTCACAATTTAACGCATTATTTTTCGATAGATTATAATCTGTCGAAGACAAACCGTCAGATTGTAAAATGGCATGCGACAGAACGCACCTCGCGCTCTGATTGGTTGAACTTCATGTTCCCCGCTCAGCAGCCCGTCGTCGCCATCTTCGGTTGTTATTAGTCAAATTCATATGTTGTGAAATGTAAACAAACAGTGTTTTGGTGACTTCAAACAGATTTCGTGTTAATAATAATAACGCATTGTATTATAATAAGTTGTAGAGAGTGTTAGTTAACGGACCTGTGATAACCTAAAGAAGTGCAGTTAAATAATTTTTTTGACTGATACCTATGTTTGAGTCTTGATGGCAAGACCAGCCAATCATGGGCAGGCTTTAAACAGTTGACAATTTAACGAGCGACAGATTGTGATTTAACGGTTTGTCTTCGATAGATTATAATCTATCGAAAAATAATGCGTTAAATTGTGAGCAGTTTGTTACGGATCACAATTTTTCGACAGATTACAATATCGCGGGATAGATTATAATTTAACGTTATTTACAATTTTACGGTGACATATCCAAAGGGTCTCGAATTCAAACCCTGGTGGGGCACATATGACTTTTCGAAGTTATGTGCATAATTATCGCTTGCTCCGTGCCTCGGATAGCACGTTAAGCCGTTGGTCGCTGTCATGAACATCTATGGCATTCGTATTAGGAAGTCAGTGCCTTCTAACAGACTGACAGCTGGTTTAACCATAGAATGATGTTTCCCTCTGGGCTGCGGAGGTCAGACAGCAGTCGCTCCACGTAATAACTGAAATTCAGTCAAATCTGGTTGAACCAGTGAGCAGACCCTGGGCCCTAAGCTTAAGTCCATTTCAATACAAGTTGAGTTCTCCTTTCACTTAAGTTCTTATTATTCTTGATTTGTTTTAGCTATATTTTATGTTTTTTTTTCCTTGCAACTTTTATTGAATAAATATTTTTTTTTTCTTTCTTTCAAAAAGTCAACCGGGATAATGCTAGGGTATGACGATAAGTATTGTAAATTTCCAGGTACAAATGTAAAGTTTGCGGGTGTGTAAGGCTGTCTCGTCAAGTGTTACTTGAGCACCACTCAACCTCTCACACTTCTGAGACGCTGACTTATAGCTGTCAACACTGCGAATTTGTGTCTAGGTTAGTATAAAACAACGACGACCGATATGGCGTTGAGGTAAGTATACCAGCACTCCGCTCCTTAGGTCGTGGGTTCGATTACCACATACGACAAATCTTTGTGTGCTTGAACATGAATATTTGTTCTGGTCTGAGTGTGTCCTATGTATATTAAGTATGTATTTACATAAAAGTTTATAAATGTGTTTATCCGTTACTTAGTATCCATAACACAAGTTCTCAATCAATTGGTGTTTTCTTTCAGTAAAAGAACATCTATGCAAAGGCATGTACGTACTCGTCATAGTAAAACCGAGAAGCATCCTTGTGAACAGTGCGGTAAAGTTCTAAATAGCTTGGAAACTCTTCGGGTTCATACGGCGTAAGTATTTTTATTAGATCAATATCATTAATGTACCTAGTCGATGATTTATTTCGGTTTGAATTTGCTGGGCCGTTGGCTTCATCCGCCATATTGAATTTTTAACAATCAGTGCGCACGTCCGGCGCAGGCGCTATCTTCTTCTTACATTTAAATAATGGCTTCGTGCGTCTTGCACATTCAGCCAGTGTCAAGTAAGTGATATATTAATTATATATAATTTATAGTAAATGAGAATGAGTGGTGATCAAGATGATAAATCGAAGATGAAATACCCTCCCCTAAGCCCCTTGAGTCCTCAGTAAAGATGTGGGACTATACTGAGATCTCACATGGACTCCTTGAGAGAAAATTTGAAAAGTTATGTTGCACTGCTTTGTTTGATTTACCAACACTCGTGTTTATTCACAAACACTTGACGGTTAATAATCCACCGTTATTACACATTAATGTTAGAAATATCACAAATTTTAGAAAATAAAACAAAACTGCAGACCTGACACTTCACTTTCCCGTATCTCATTTACCATTTATCATCACTCATTCTCATCTATATATATAAAAGAAAGTCGTGTTAGTTACAGCACTTATAACTCAAGAACGGCAGAACAGATTTAGGCGAAAATTGGTAGGGAGGTAGCTTAGAGCCAGGAGACGGACATAGGATACTTTTTATCCCGTTCGACAGCGTTCCCGTGTGACTTGACATGAAACGTCAGTCACTATAAAACGTGATATAACAAAAAAGAATCAGACTTGGAATAACAAAACGCAAATAACAGCTATGTAATTGACGTATAATGACAGCTATGTAATGACGTATGGATGACAATTTAATATTTGTAAGAAATAAATATTCAAACTATTAATGACTTCTTGGCGGGAAAGTGAAGCGTCATGTCTGCAGTTTTGTTTTATTTTTTAAAATTTGTGATATTTCGAACATTAATGTGTGATAACGGTGGATTATTAACCGTTAAGTGTTTGTGAACGTACATGGGTGTTGGTAAATCAAACAAAACAGTGCAACATCACATTTCAAATTCTCTCAAGGAGTCCATGTGAGATCTCAGTATAGTCCCACATCTTTACTGAGGACACAAGGGTCTTAGGGGAGGGTATATCATTTACCATTTATCATCTTTATCATCAAACATTCTCATATACTACGAATTATCTCATTTACTATTGATATATCACTTACTTGACACTGGCTAAATGTGCAGGACGCACGACGCCATTATTTAAAAGAAAGAAAGTTTCTATTAAATAAATAATTGACTTCTTGGCGGGAAAGTGAAGCGCCATATCTGCAGTTTTGTTTTATTTTTTAAAATTTGTGATATTTCAAACATTAATGTGTAATAACGGTGGATTATTAACCGTAAAGTGTTTGTGAATATACATGAGTGTTAGTAAATCAAACAAAGCAGTGCAACATCACTTTTCAAATTCTCTCAAGGAGTCAATGTGAGATCTCAGTATAGTCCCACATCTTTACTGAGGACTTAAGGGACTTTGGGAAGGGTATCTCATTTATCATTTATCATCTTTATCATTTATCATCTTTATCACCACTCATTCTCATTTACTATAAATCATATATTATTAATATATCACTTACTTGACTAAATTTAATTAATATTGCCGCGAGCAAGACTATCAAAATCTTTCCCGACAAATGCAAGAAGAATACGAAATACTGCAAATGAAAGGACTGAAGAAGAACAAGAAATTGCACGTGCCGAAACAGCGACTTAATAGCATGGCTCGATGGGTATTTACATTTTATGGATTTTTTCCAATAAAAAAAACACTATCGGCTTATTTATTGCCATTAAGGCGGAACAAAGTTCGCCGGGTCAGCTAGTTATATAATATTTATTGTATATCACTTACTTGACACTGGCTAAATGAGAAAGTAGAACAAGTGAATGAGTTTGTGTATTTGGGATCGAAATTTACGAGAGATGGAAAGTGTGAAAGCGATATCGATAGAAGAGTGAATGCTGGAAACATGTTGAATGGGGCACTTCACGCCTTTGTAAGTATGTTCATAGAGTTCATAGAGGTGTGTTGGTACCTACACTAATGTATGGAAGCGAATGTTGGTTATGGCAGAAGAAACATGAGAGTAAGATTAATGCAGTAGAGATGAGAGCACTCAGAAATATTCTTGGTGTGAAATTGAGTGATAGGATAAGGAATGAAGTGATAAGGGTTAAAGCTGGTGTAAAAGAAGATATAGTGACAAGAATTGAGAAAGGTATGCTTAGATGGTTTGGTCATGTTGAGAGGATGAATGAAAGTAGATTAACGAAAGTGATTTATGATGGACAAGTGGATGGAAGTGTTGGGAGGGGAATACCACTTAAGACCTTCCATGACCAAATACAAAAAATGTTAGAGAAAGGGCAGGTCAAAAGTACCCTAAACCGACGGGCGTGTATGAGGAGGTTAATGAGTGTGAATGAAGCTAAAAGTGTGTGCCAAGATCGTAGCAAGTGGAAGGATGTGATCTCTGCCTACCCCTACGGGAAAGAGGCGTGACATTATGTATTTATTTTATTTATTTAACAATTTATGCACATAAGGATCATACACAAAGATAAAAGTTATGAAAGACATGTACAACGGCACTGCTTATCCCTAAAAGGAATTTCTTCCAGCAGACCGAAAAAAGGAAAAAACATATACAAAGTAGACACGTGCACAAAATACATCTATGTATGTATGTATGTAAATGTGCTAGACGCACGAAGCCATTATTGAAAAGAAAATAAAAAGTATTTTGTTCGATTTTGATCTTTATATATTTTTTTTACCTTCCAGTCGTCATGACAAATCGAAACGCGTGTCATGTCCTGACTGCGACAGTTCATTCGTATACCCATCTCTGCTTCAAAGGCATATTCGTTCAGTACATGAGAGGAGGGAATTCTACTGCGTCGAATGTGATGTCAACTTTCGGTCAAAGGTGAGTTGGCATGAGAACATACATGGTTACATTTCATCATCATCATCTCAGCCCATTAACGTCCCACTACTGAGCACGAGCCTCCTCTCACATATCAAGGTGTGAGGGTATTACTACTCCACCACGCTGACCCAGTGCGGATTGGCGGAGACAGGTGTATGGCATCCTGCTTTCAGAATTTATCAAGCCGCCCATTAGGCCTCTAACATGGCTTAACGACTACCACATTTAGTGATAACCGGGACCAACTGCTTAACGTGCCTTCCTTAGCACGGAAGCGCTCGATATCAAATGCCACACAAACGGTCACCCATCCAAGGACTGACCTCTATAAACTCTGCTGTACTACCAATAATATAATTGGCGAAATGAGGGCGTATAATATGTCTTTGCCTACCGTATGTTTCTTTCCAGGAAAACTTGATTCTTCACTTCAAAAGAAATAAAAAACATAGAGATGTCTCCACATTCAAGTAAGTTGTTATAAATTATTTTTATTTTATTTGATTAAATCACTATGGAAAACATACAGTATTGAAGTATAAAAAAGGAATTACACTGTAAATCAATATCCACTGACAATTACACCAATTATTTAGTTCCAAGATAAGTATCATTAAGAACTTGTGTTATGGATACTAAACAACGGATAAACATACATACTTAAAAACCTTTTTCTTTTGTAAATACATACTTAATATACATAGGAAAACACCCAGACCAGAATAAATATTCATGTTCATGCACACAAAGATTTGTCTTCAGTGGGAATCGAACCCACGATCTTAGGAGCGGAGAGCGGGTATTCTCGCCACCACGCCACATCGGTCGTCAACTTTGTCTAAGTAAAGTATCAAGTATCATATCATATCAGCCTTATAAAGTCCACTGTTGAACATTAGCCTCCCCAATAGATTATACTTTATTGGGGGTATGTAGGCTGGTTTTAATTTGGTTTTTTCTTTTATCCGACCGATATGGCGTGGAGGTGAGTATACCTTTTTTTTTTCTTTTTTTTTTCGGATGGAAAATCATCAAATGACCGTCTTCCGCTGTGGGTAAAGCGGAAGGGTGTGTCAGACTTTTACTGACTAAAAACCATCCATGTTCCTTCTTGAGCCTGTAACACCAAGGCCGCGGTAACCATTTCGAACAGTCCCGCAACGAGGTCAGTATACATGCACTTCACAAATGCGATCCTGACATCACACTAAGGGGGAAGGAGTTATATAAGTGTGACAAGGATGGAGGGGGAGGGGGGGGGGGGTCAAAAGATCACGAAATTCGTGTGACGTAATTTATGGACCCCTAAATTATTGGGGGTATATTCCCATAATCAGCACGCTGGGCAGGCGGGTTGGTGATCGCAGTTCCAGCCAGTACGCAGGGTGACGCTGCTGCCCATCATCCGGTTGGATTTCTCTTCGTCGACTCTTACGACTCCCCGTGAGATGAGAGGAGGGGAGGAAGAGGTTATTATTAAAAAATTAATTATGTATGTTTATCCGTTCTTTAGTATCCATAACACAAGTTCTTCATGATACTTATCTTGGAACTAAATAATTGGTGTAGTTGTCAGAAAATATTATTATTATTATTTATTTTAACAAAGTTTTTTTTTTTAGGTATGAATGTGACCACTGTAGTAAGAGATATATGTTCCTATCAGCATTATCTAGACATATAGCAAGCGCACATACTGATGAGAAACATATAGTCTGCTGCCACTGTAAAAAAACATTCAAGGTAGGTAAAAAAAAAAAATTGTACTTGGATTGCGAGACTTCTTGGCGGGAAAATGAAGCGTCATGTCTGTAGTTTTGTTTTCTTTTCTAAAATTTGTGATATTTCGAACATTAATGTGTAATTACGGTGGATTTTTAACCTTTAAGCGTTTGTGAACGTACATGAGTGTTGGTAAATGATATAAAACAGTGCAATATCACTTTTAAATTTTTCTCAAGAAGTCAATGTGAGATCTCAGTGTAGTCCCACATCTTTACTGAAGACTCAAGAGGCTTAGGGGGAGGGCACCTTAATTATCATCGTTATCACAACTCTTTCTCATTTACTATGATTTATATGTTATTATAAAATATCTTACTTGACACTCGCTAAATGTGCTAAACGCACGAAGCCATTATTTAAAAGAAAAAAACTTAAAGACCAAGATTGAATTTGCAATCCTTTTTGGTCCTTAAGAAGCAATGACCGGATGCTCCTCTGAATAAATGATAAAAGTTATTCTTTATTTCAGCGCCGCAGTTGGTTACGCGCACACATACGTACGCATTTCGCCAAATCCAATGATACGTCTGATTCGGTAAGTTGTATTATGTAGATATACTATAGATATCGCACATTGACGACCGATATGGCGTGGTGGCGAGTATACCCGCACTCCACTCATGAGGTTGTGGGTTCGATCCCCACGCTGGACAAATTTTTGTGTGCATAAACATGAATATTTGTTCTGGTCTGGGTGTTTTTATGTATATTAAGTATATATTTACAAAAAAGAAAGTATTTAAGTATGTTTATCCGTTCTTTAGTATCCATAACACAAGTTCTTCATGATACTTATATTGGAACTAAATAATTGGTGTGATTGTAAGAGAATATTTATTTATTTACTTCGCCAATTATGTAGTTAGTCCCACCTAATAGGTGGCGAGCCTATTGCCGCCTACCGGGCACTGTTATGTTCGTCAGAGCCTCGTCTGTTGATCGGCAGGTGCACCACGTGCAGGTGAGGTTGGCTTGGGACCTTTAGGTCTTTGTATTATTCTATTTAAAAAAATATATGTATGTTATGTGGGACCAAAAATATAATTTGCGAAATGTGGGCGTAAATTATATGCATCTGCTTACCTCTTCGAGGAAACAGGCGGAATAGTGTGTCTGTATGCTAAAAAAATATTTGAGAGGTTGTCATTTGAAATGTTGCCATTATGAAATAACACAGAACTTTATTAACTACTGTTTGTTAAAAGAATAATAATAATAAGATTTATTTCTCTCAAAAAGGTACAATAGGTATCTTATGAACTATTACAATTACAATGGCATAAGTCGTCCCTTAGTGAGAGCTGGAGTCTGTACTAGGTACAAGACCTGTGTTACAAATCTCCAGGTCTCCCCTAATATAAATATTCACTATGTTTGTTATTGTATATTCATAATCACTCATTGCACGTCACACAAATTCCGTAATTTTTTTGACCCCCCCGTCCGTCCTTGTCACAGCTGGTCACACTAGTGAGATTCCCTCCTACTTAGTGTGATGTCACATATTTCGCAATTGTACAGAAAGAAATAATTACATCAAAACAGCAGTTCCAAAATTTTCAGAGGCCCTGTTTCATGAAATGTGACGTCACGAAATCTAGAATCCCTCCCATCCCCTTGTCACACCTTGTCACACTTCGTCAACCCCCTCCCACCCCTTAACGTGTGACATCATTTATGGATAGCCCCGTTTAAAAATTTAATTGAAGATAAAAATAATGAAAGTTGAAGGTAGAATAAGATTAAAGTAAGCGAAGTGATGTGTTGTGGATGAATGTTGTGTGTCACTGTGAGGTATGTGTGTGAGCAATTGTATGTGAGTGTGTGTGTTAGTGTGTTAGAATACTCTTTATTTCATATATAAATTATTGTTATTTTTTTAAATCTTTTCAGAAAGAAATAACTGAAGAAATATTGGATAACAATATTCTAAGGATACAACATAAGACTTGAAGTACTTACCTGTTTTTAAGAAGAGTACTAAAATATCGGCTATACATGGGAAAAACGACCTAAGACTGTTAAAGAATTCAAGCAAGATCAAGTCAAAATCATTTATTCAAGTGTGGTTCAACAAAGCTCTTATGGAAGTCAACAAAAAACTAGCGCGCCCATTCACTGCGGGCGGGAGCTTGATCGTAAAAGAACGTACAAGAAAATCGTCAAGGTTGGTTTTTTCTCCCGCCAGTTACAAGAAAATGTACTTAATATTTAAACAATTTGATAAATTTACAAAAACTTTTTTTTTTTTATAAATAATGGCTTTGTGCTGTTTGCACATTTAGCCAGTGTCAAGTAAGAGTTATATTAATAACATATAAATTAAAGTAAATAAAAATGAGTGGTGATAAAAATGATAAATGGTAAATGATATGCCCTACCCTAAACGTCTTGAGTCCTCAGTAAAGATGTAGGACTATACTGAGCTCTCACATGGACTTCTTGAGAGAATTTGAAAAGTGATGTTGCACTGTTTTGTTTCATTTACCAACACTCATGTACGTTCACAAACACTTAACGGTTAATAATCCACCGTTATTAATGTTAGAAATATCACAAATTTTAGAAAATAAAACAAAACTGCAGACATGACGCTTCACTTTCCCGCCAAGAAGTCCTACAAAAACTTGTGTTCTGCAGTCACAAGTTTTTTTTTGTACCTACACAAAATACTTAGCTTTTTGAAAGAAGTTATCTTATGTCCACTACAATCTAGCCTATCTAAAGACTAATTATTAACTTTTTTTTATCATAAACTACTTCATATTTTAAAAGTAACAATTTGTCCAATAACACAAATCTTATTGTTTCTATTAAGGCGAATACACTTTAGTAATTTGTTCTTAGTCACAGTATTTCACTTCACTGACTTTTTAGCAAGATGAACATAATAAATAAATATTTCTGACACTTACACCAATTATTTAGTTCCAAGATAAGTATCATTAAGAACTTGTGTTACGGTTACTAAAGAACGGATAAACATACATAAATACTTTCTTTTTTTTTTTTGTAAATACTTACTTAATATAAATAGGAAAACACCCAGACCAGAACAAATATTCATATTTATACACACAAAGATTTGTCCTGTGTGGGAATCGAACCCACGACCTCAGGAGTGGAGTGCGGGTCTCGCCACCACGCCATATCGGTCGTCAAATATAATTACGGATAAATATAGTAGACATGAGCAGACCAGTCATCATCAGACCAAAGACGTCCACTGCTGAACATAGGGCCCATGGTCTTGAATAAAGAATTAAAATGGGGCGCATGGTCTTGAATAAAGAATTAAAATTGGGCCCATGGTCTTGAATAAAGAATTAAAATTGGGCCCATGGTCTTGAATAAAGAATTAAAATTGGGCCCATGGTCTCGAATAATGAATTATTATAGGCCTTTTTTTATTTACGTCGGTAATAAAATGACTTTACGCACTGCCTCCCGGCCAAAGGGGGACCGAGAGGGGAGTGTGGGGCTCACTACGGCAGACGCGACCGCCAGCAGTCCTACCCAAAAATCTTCCGACGACGCTCACCGCTGTTGAAAAAGGTGCAGGGGGGCAGTGCCAAAGTATGAAGCTTCTGACACCCCGCCCGCGACCAACGTCCCCCGGACCAGAACCGGGAGGACATCCTCAGAGAGGCGCAGTGTGTCGCGCCCCCCTACCTCCTTATGCGACCAGCGGCGTATGTGGTCGACTTCGCGGGGGTCTAAAGTTAGACGATAGGAACCCCCACCGCCTAAACCCTCCTGGACCTCCTGGCCCGCCCGCTGCGCCAACCCTGAACAAGGGCCTTTTTTTTTTGATTTACGTCCGACCAAAGGGGGACCGAGAGAGGTGTGTGGGACTCACCACCGGCAGACACGACCGCCAGCAGTAATACCCACTAAAAATTTTCCGACGACGCCCGCCGCTTGTTGAGAAAGAGGCGGGGGCCAGTACCTGGGTTGCAGCTCCGACACCCCGCCCGCGGCCAACGTCCCCCGAATCAGAACCGGGAAGACCTCCTCAGAGAGGCGCAGTGGACGCGCCCCTCCTACCTCCTTGTGCGACCAAAGCGTGTGGCCGACTTCTCGGAGAGTCCATGGTTAAACAGCAGGGGCCCCTGCCCCCGCTGCCTAAGACCCTCCTGGCGCTGCTTGACGGACTCTCCTGGCCCGCCCGCTGCGCCCTCCACAGGTCCCTCTTAGTTTCCCCCCCGGTAGTCAGTACTAAGGGCACCCAGAGTCGCCAATCTCTGGATGTTACCTTTTCCCTAGCGCCCTCTGCGCCCTGCCTCAGCCCCCACACCACGACAAGGTGATGACCAGTAAGGGGGAGACCATAAATTGAACCTTATGCTAACCGCACTTAAGGTGGAAACTCAATGAATATTTTCAACGTGCTCTGCCTGTTTAAGGGGTTAAAGCCCGTAATCGCTGATAAATAATGGCGAACGCAGGACGTAACTCCTTGCACAGATGACGCTGCTGCCAGTCACCGGTCTTTGTCATTTGGTCACGTGGTCATTCGAATTGGTCGTTCGCCAGAGCTTCGTTCGTTAGTCAGCAAAAGGCACCACGGGCAGATGAAGATGACCCCGCACTACACACACCCCACACACATCCATCCGCGTTGACGACGTTCAATCAAGCTTTCACCAAATTGTACATCGTGTAGAAAGAGTAGCAAATCTAGTACCACTGCCATTAGTTGCACCTTCTGCTCCTGTCTCAGAAAAATCCCGACCCTGCGACTTACTTTTCTTAAACTCTACTGATTCTAAGGTCCACTTAAGAATTCACAATAGAATTTATGCTCCCGTACACCCCTAGTAACATAAGCTAAAATTATTACTAGATGTATTTTTAGCGCTTGCCACATACATACATACATACATACATTCACGCTTGTTTCCCCGAAGGGATGGGCAGAGGTATATAATACGCCCACACTTCGCCAATTATATAGTTGGTCCTACGTAATAGGTGGCGAGCTTATTACCGCTTACCGGGCACTGTTATTTTTGCCAGAGCTTCGTCCGTTGTCCGCTAGCCAAAATTGTGATATTCCGTATTTAAAAAAAAAGGGATACATTATTGTGAAATAAAAGAAAGTACTTCAAGAATAAAATTTTGTTTTATTTAAATATACCATCACATTCTTTTGCTAATATTATTTTTTATCATTTACTAAGAAAAACATGATATTTCATAACTTTATTATAAAGAAAAATCATATTAAAGAAACGATTAGAGATTTCAGATTAACTTTTTATAAGCGTAAATAAGCTTGTTTGTGTTTACCAGGGTTTTATAATCACCAAAAAGGGGCTTCTCAAGCTTATACTTCTTTCTTCATAAGCTTTTTTGCGTTATACCCTTCAACAATCACCAAGAGGCGTGTTAAGCTTATACGAGCTTGTAAGCCTTCTTGCGTTTTTATGCCTTTATAATAACCGAGAAGGCATCATAAGCTTATACGAGCTAATAAATCTTCTTGCGTTTTTACGCTTATACAATAACCGAGAAGGCGTCATAAGCATAAGCTTAAAAAAACTTATAAGGCTTATAAGCCTTATATATATAAATATATATATTATAGCCCATATAAATGGGCTTATAAGCCTTCTTGCGTTTTTACGCTTTTATTATAACCTAGAAGGCGTCATAAGCTTATACGGGCTTATTGGACTTCTTGCATTAACTACATACTTTAAACACCTTCAAAAGGCATTTTAGTTTATCAGCGCGTCAATCTAAAAATATTATGCTTATTCGCACTGAAAAAATCTGAAATAGCCCTATTTAAAAATAATAATAATATAACATATTGACAAAATAAATGCATATCGTGCACCAATTGTTAACAATAACATATTATTAAATAACGTTAATGCAAATTTTAAGTCCTAAGTGTTTTTTTCAAATTGGTTTTGCAGATAAAATATTGGTATATCTATGGATATCTCACATATTTAGCCCCAAATTAAGTAGAGTATGTGCTTTTTATCATACTTGTTATTCTCTTTTTGACTGCTGCAACACAGGTCTGCGAGCCTAGTGCAGAAGTATTGTTATTCTCTTTTTGACTGCTGCAACACAGGTCTGCGAGCCTAGTGCAGAAGTCATAGTTTACAAATATCCTTGTCACATTTATTTTTCTGCTAATAAAGATTATTATTATATCAGCCTTATAAAGTCTACTGCTGTACATTAGCCTCCCCAATAGATTACATTCTATTGGGGGTATTTGCCCATAATCAGCACGCTGGGCAGGTGGGTTGGTGGTCTCCGTTCCAGCCAGTACGCTGAAAGACGCTGCTGCCCATCATCCGGTAGGATTTCTCTTCGACGACTCTTACGACTCTGCGTAAGACATGGGTTTTAGACCACACGGCTACGGGTATTAGAGAACGGATACAGATCCGTAGATACAAATAAAATTATTTACTAGAAAAAATCATCTTGCAGTGGCCGCAGTAAGAATCTCGATCTTTAGATTATTTTCTAGTAAAAAATTCATCAATTAAGTTAATAATAAAATTTGCTAAAATTTCAAATGATTAAAAATATTAAAATACTTTTTTTTGTAAGTATATACATATGTATAAGTACATAATAATATATAACACCCAGGTCAGAACATATCGTCGGGGATAGTGCAAAACCGCGTAACTAGCATTGGATAATTCCGCGTAAGTGAACATTTTTGTTAATTTAAGTTAATGCATTTAATTGTTGCAAAGCCAGTTCAGGAAAATCTTTTTACAACAAGAGATAGAACATATATAGTGTAAAAATGAGCCAAATATAGTTGAAATAAGAAACGTATTAAGTTCCATGTAAAACTAGATCCATTGCAGACCCGTGGACTTTACGTATGGTACTTTCGCGGATTTGCACTATCCCCGACGATATATTCACAAAAAATATGTAAGAATCGAATAACTTCAGGAGTGTAGTTGATTGGACCTGACGGCATACCACAAGTACTAATTGACCATCAAATACAGCTTTTGAAGCTCAATTGATTGATTTAATAAGATGTAACAGCTCCCGCGCAAATATAATTTCCCGAAAAGACGACAATTTAACACGACACATGTTTCAGCGTTAGTCGTGAAGACATCGATGTTCTGAAGCTCTTATCTTACCGGAAGATGCCCAGAGCAATTAAAGTTGCGCGGGAATTGTTACAAAGATATTTTCAATCCATAACATGCTTACAATGGATTTCCGCAAAGTAACGCCTGAATCAATAAAGTATTCAATAATAGTTGCGCGGGAATTTGTCACAAAGATATTTTCAATCCATCACATGCTTACAATGAATTTCCGCAAAGTAACGCCTGAATCAATAAATTATTCAATTATAGTTGCGCGGGAATTGTTACAAAGATATTTTCAATCCATAACATGCTTACAATGGATTTCCGCAAAGTAACGCCTGAATCAATAAAGTATTCAATAATAGTTGCGCGGGAATTGTTACAAAGATATTTTCAATCCATCACATTGTTACAGTGGATTTCCGCAAAGTAACGCCTGAATCAATAAAGTATTCAATAATAGTTGCGCGGGAATTGTCACAAAGATATTTTCAATCCATCACATGCTTACAGTGGATTTCCGCAAAGTAACGCCTGAATAAATAAATTATTCAATTGTAATTGCGCGAGAATTGTTACAAAGATATTTTTAATCCATCACTTGCCTACAATGGATTTCCGCAAAGTACCGCCTGAATCAATAAATTATTCAATCAATATTTTTGATATGCAATATGATTGGCAATTAATCAAATTTTAACTCTTGAAATATTTCATGATATGCAAAACCAATTTAAAAAAAGTCACATAAGACGTTTTGAATTTGCAAATGATGTATATAATAAGACAAAAGGGGTTATCTTAAAAACTACAAAACATTTTTATAAACAATACATTATAGCTAATTCAACAAATTGGAATGCAGTTTATGGTATTAATAGTTAACTAAGTTTATTATACTATACTTTTGTTTGTAAACGTATCATCAAGTACCGGATTTTCTAAAATTGTACATAATGTAACCTTATTTGTTAATTCAAGTAAGTAATCTACATAATTTATTGTCGACGACCGATAGGTATGGCGTGGAGGTCAATATGCCTACACTTCACTCCAGAGGTCGTGGGTTCGATTCCCACACAGGACAAATCTTTGTGTGCGTGAACATGAATGTTTGTTCTGGTCTGGGTGTTTTCCTATGTATATTAAGTATGTATTTACAAAAAAAAAAGTATATAAGTATGTTTATCCGTTGTTTAGTATCCATAACACAAGTTCTTGATGATACTTATCTTGGAACTAAATAATTAGTGTAATTGTCAGAAAATATTTATTTATTGTATCTCATTTTAAGTGAACTATTATGTTTTTATGAGAAATAAATTCTTTAAACCTAAATAATTGATAATACAGAACGACATTGTAAGGTCACTGGAGAATAGACAAAGTTTATTATACAGGGTGTGAAAAAAACGCTTATCCCGAGATATTCTGTCCAGTATTAGGGTAGTTTTATTTTTAATTTTGTTTAAACACTAAGGTTTTTTACCAATTATTTAGTTCTAGGATAAGTATCATTAAGAACTTGTATTATAGATACATAATTACCGACAAACATACAAAAATATTGTTATTTTTTCTACATACATACCTAATACACATAGAAAAAAACCTTGACCAGTACAATGTATGTATGTTTATGCACACGAAGATTTGTCTTGTGTGGGAATCGAACCTACGACCTCGGTCGTCAACTGACGTGGCAATTTAGCGATGGCTTAAATCAAATGCTCTACGTTCCTAAGGCTATAGGTTCGATACTCACATTAGATAAATTATCAAAATAAGTATCTTGATATTTTCTATAGTACTAATAAATAAATATTATTTTACAATCACACCAATTATTTAGTTCCAAGATAAGTATCACTAAGAACTGGTGTTATGGATACTAAAGAACGGATAAACAAAGGTACTTAAATTCTCTTTTTTTATAAATACATACTTAATATACATAGGAAAGCACCCAGACCAGAACAAATATTCATGTTCACGCACACAAAGATTTGTCCTGTGTGGGAATCGAACCCACGACCTTGGAGCGGAGAGCGGGTATACTCGCTACCACGCCATATCGGTCGTCAACTTAACATTGATTCGATCTCAGTAAGAAATAGAAAGACTGTATAAGTACGTAACTCAAACCTTCCTACCCACTGTGTATATAAAGTATTTATTTACAAAATAAAAAAAGTATTTATGTATGTTTATCCGCTATTTAGTATCCATAACACAAGTTCTTATATTACTTATCTTGGAACTAAATTATTGGTGTAATTGTTAGAAAATATTTATTTATTTATCAAACGTTCCAAATACAAGCAGAATTACTAATTAATAAATCAGTATCAATTTAATGCGCTTACAAATAGGAAAAGTATTCTTTAGAAGATCTTCTTTTGTGATGTCCCAAAAATCGTCTTTTTTGAGTTAACTCACTATTCCATTTAGCATACGATAGTTTATAATTTTTGTTTCTACCCCCTTATTTATAAGCCGATATATATATCTAGAGCCGATAAGATTTTTTTTTAATGCGACTGGTCATAATGACCACGTCCGGCCTGATGGTAAGCAGTCGATTCAGGTAAAAGAAAAAAACGCTTCTTACCATGGAACCATCCACTGCCTGCATAACCGTTTCACGCCCCGCTTAAAAAACCCGGACATGGCTTACAGCACTTTCGTATTTACAATACAATTTAATTAATAATGATAATCATAATTATATATTACTAATAGTATTTATTTTATTATTAATGATCTCATAGATACGTGAACACAAGCTCATATACTAAGCCAAATAACATTTAATTCGGCGTTTATTTAGGCACTTATTAAATTGTCCTAATTATAATTATTATAACACCATTATTAAGGGTCTAATTGCATAAATAATTATTTTGATTATGAAGGGATGTCTGAAGTAAGGACATCTTGAACTTTTAAGATTATTGAGACGAACTAAATATGTTTTACGTTATGGAACCCTATATTTGGTTTAATCTTTATTGCGCACACACATCGCACTGCTGTATTAAAACTGTTTCAACTCAAAAAAGTCGAATTTTGATAAAAACTATTTTTCTGATTCTCCATTCGATAACCTATATGAAAATAAAACCGTAGTTAATCTTGTAATGAATATAATATAAAGTTCACGTCAATTGATATGTTCATTTCTCTTTATCAGTGGAAAAATTGTATTCACGAGTTAGTAATTAATATTGGTAAATAGTTAAGGGGGCTATTTAGTAAACATCTTCTTTTTTTAAACGATTTGTGTCTGTTACTTGTGTGTGTTATGTAATGGTGGAAACTTTATTGATATATGTATTGTATTCTAAGATAAGCATCATCATCATCATCACAGCCCATTAACGTCCCACTACTGAGCACGAGCCTCCTCACACATATCAAGGTGTGAGGGTATTAGGTCATACTCCACCACGCTGACCCAGTGCGGATTGGCGAAGGCAGGTGTATGGCGTCCTGCTGTTAGAATTTTTCAAGCCGCCTATGAGGCCTCTAACATGGCTTAACGACTACCACATGTAGTGATAACCGGGACCAACGTCTTAACGTGCCTTCCGAAGCACGGAAGCGCTCGATATCAAATGCCACAAAAACGGTCACCCATCCAAGGACTGACCTCTGTTAACTCTGCTGTACTTTGGTGATCGTTTCCGACCACCGAACACCGCCGAGCTACGAGCGCTTCAGAAGATAAGCATAGATAAATAATAATAGGTACATTAGTACAAAAAAATGAACTTCGGCAAAAGCTTACTAGTTAGCTAGATAAAGAATCACTATTGTTTAATGAACTAATTTCCCCCGCTACCGTTAAAACTAAACTATTGCTAGTAGTTCCACAAAAGTCTCTTTTATGTTAATAGTTTTAATATAGCAGAGCGATATCTAATTCTGATTGATGACCGATATGGCTTGGAGGCGAGTATGCCCCCACTCCGCTCCTGAGATCATGGGTTCGATTCCCACACAGGACAAATCTTTGAACCCACGACCTTAGGAGCAAAGTGCGGATATACTTGCCACCACGCCATATCGGTCTTCCAAACCGACATATAGTAATAGCCAATTCCAAGCCTCGATATCAAATGCCACACAAATGGACACCTATCCTCCTAATCTGGACAAAAAAAAAACACAAAATTTTTGTCAAGCATTCCAAATAGAATTTAAAAAAAAGATTGTAGAATGTTAATTCTATCTATGGAACTGTCCCCATATCGATATGAAAGTGATTTTAAGCTGGGATAGGGGTCAACTCGACCCAAATCTTTTTTTGCCGGTCAGGTTTTGAGAAACATTATCAATTAAATTTATTTACATACAAGATTTTTAATTACAATCCCAGGGAATGTCTATAGTAAAATTAATAAATCGAAAACTCTGATCACGCATTACAATAATTATACGTTCTAATTTAAACACTGCTTCTAGATAAATCAAACCTAAGTATTGGTACTGGTTATCACTAAATGTGGTAGTCGTTAAGCCATGTTAGAGGCCTAATGGGCGGCTTGAAAAATTCTAACAGCAGGACGCCATACACCTGCCTCCGCCAATCCGCACTGGGTCAGCGTGGTGGAGTATGACCCAATACCCTCACACCTTGATATGTGAGAGGAGGCTCGTGCTCAGTAGTGGGACGTTAATGGGCTGTGATGATGAAGTATTGGAACGAAATGTATTTGGGACCTCTCAACTCCTCAGCAGTTCCTCTACCCCCAAGAATACCTGTGTCAGTCCTTCCTCATACATTTTCTCCTTTCTAAAACAATCATGCTCTTCAAAGCGCAAGCTATTGTGTATCTTAGTTCATGGAATTTATTCATAGACAGTCTGTATGTTTTTATTCGACCGTCTGTCGTTTTCAATGTTAGAATTATGTGTATGTCTCTTCTTAATATTTCCTTCGTTCTTTGTGTATCAGCCCTTTCTGCTCTTATATTTGATTGGCTGAAAGAAATTATTAGTTTTATTTAGTACACAATTAAAGTGATATATACAGGTTGTATATGTCTCTTTATCTTAAGGACACGGAAGCGCTCGTAGCACTGCGGTGCTCGGTGGTCGGAAACGATCGCCGAAGTACAGCAGATATTACAGAGGTCAGTCCTTGGATGGGTGACCGTTTGTGTGGCATTTGATATCGAGCGCTTCCGTGCTTCGGAAGGCACGTTAAGCCGTTGGTCTCGGTTATCACTAAATGTGGTAGTCGTTAAGCCATGTTAGAGGCCTAATAGGCGGCTTGAAAAATTCTAACAGCAGGACGCCACACACCTGCCTCCGCCAATCCTCACTGGGTCAGCGTGGTGAAGTATGACCCAATACCCTCACACCTTGATATGTGAAAGGAGGCTCGTGCGACGTAGTGGGACGTTAATGGGCTGTGATGATGATATGTCTCTTTAATTGTGTATTGCGATGCAAAAAATATTTTTATTACTATTTGTGTTGTATGTTTTATGTAGATGTTGAGTGTGCGGTGGTATTTCCTGTGTAGTAATTTTCGTCTATTTGAAGAAACTTATTATTCACACATATTTATTAAATTTACACATCATTTATGTTTTTTACAATTATTATACAACAAAAAAAAATACAATACTGTAAAAAATATAAAAACGAAGACCGCCGGCCGCGCGGTAAAACCTTAACGACTGGCTTATTATTATTAATATTAAAACTAAACAGTGTCATTACATCCTAGCATTATCCCGGTTACCCTAGACTTAGCTTAGGGCCCAGGGTCTGCTCACTGGTTCAAACAGATTTGACTGAATTTCTAATTTGTAATTTTTACCTCCACAACCCAGAGGGAAACATCATTGTATGGTCAGTCAGTTTGTTAGAAGGCACTGACTTCCTAATAACGACTGCCATAGATGTTCATGACAGCCGGAACCAACGGCTTAACGAGCTATCCGAGGCACGGAGCAAGCGATAATTACGCACATAACTTCGAAAAGTCATTGGTGCGCCATCAGGGTTTGAACCCGAGGCCCTCTGAATTTAAAGGCAAAGGGTCTTGCCACTGGGCTATCGCCGCTAATTCTAAATAGTGTACAGAAGTTATATCAAAAAATATACATACCTCAATGATAAATCTAGCCTCCAATGTAAACTAACTAACCCAGGTTTAAGTCTAAGGTGTGTGGGTATGTTTATATATATATTCTCTACGCATAATAAGGCAGCAAGTTCCATAACACATTCTGGAGAAAATCTGCAATATAATAATGTATTAATTAATAATACTCTTACAAACGTACCTGTTAATAAGTTCGAATATAAGTATCTATAATTAAGAACATATAATATCCTAGCATTATCCCAGTTTTCCTAGACTTAAGCAAAGGGTCTGCTTACTGGTCTAATTGTACTTTTCAGTTATTAAATGGAAGCAACTGCCGCCTAACCTCTGCAACTTAGAGGAAAATATGTATATGTGATGAATCATAGATGTTAATGTCAGTTTTTAAGTAGTAACTCTTCATGCCTAGGTGTTCACGGAAGATCAGCGTCGTGACATCCTATGGTGTCCGACAGTGTGCTGAGTGGACACCGTTTCAGTACATACATGGTTTAATGTTGTACTTTGCTTGTGTAAATTTAATCGTTGCTTTTTCTGTGTACTTCATTACTATGTTTATTTGTACTGAATAAATTTTTTTTCTTTCTTTCTTTCTTTTTGAAGTGAAACTTCTTACTGTAAACTTGCGCGAGCGTCACGAAATTTCTAACCATCCCTACCACTCCAGCCGCTCTCTCTCCCTCAGCGGCGTCCTGTCGTGTCTCTTTGTGTGAATCTTTTTCTTTTACTTGTTTGATGTTCATCATTTCAGCCATCCGAAGTCCACTGCTGAACATAGGCCTCCCCAATTGCTTTCCACGTAGATCGATTCTTTGCCGCCTGCATCCACCGGCTCCCCGCCGCCCTGACCAGATCATCGGTCCATCGCGTTGGGGGCCCTCTACTACGTTTGCTGATTCGTGGTCGCCATTCAAGAACCTTAACGCCCCATCGGTCGTCGGTTCTTCGAGCTATGTGCCCCGCCCACTGCCACTTCAGCCTGCAAACGCGCTTCGCTATGTCGGTCACTCTAGTTCTCCTACGGATTTCCTCATTTCTGATTCGATCACGTAGGGACACTCCGAGCATAGCTCTCTCCATTGCACGCTGAGCGACTTTGAGCTTCCTTATGAGGCCCATAGTCAGGCACCACGTCTCAGTCCCATACGTCATCGCTGGCAACACACACTGGTCAAAGACTTTCGTCTTGAGGCACTGAGGTACATTGGACGAGAAGATTCTGCGTAGTTTCCCGAACGCAGCCCAACCGTGCTGGATTCGACGATTGACCTCTTTCTCGAAGTTGGACCCACCCAATTAGACTTTTTGTCCCAGGTATATCGATACCTTCGATCTCAAAGGACATAAAGGACATATTATGTTATGTCCTTTACGTCCTTTGAGATCGAAGGTATCGATATGTACTCGTCGACAACTTCGAGGGCCGAGCTTCCCACTATTACTGGGGTAGGCACAACATGGATATTTGACATGATTTTCGTCTTATCCATGTTTATTTTAAGACCTACCCCTCGAGAAGCTCTGTCGAGGTCTCCGAGCATTGTGCCCAGATCCACAAGCGACTCCGCTATGATGACCACTTTATCGTCGGCAAATCGAAGGCGAGTCATATACTCCCCATTGATGTTGATGCCGTAGTTTTCCCAGTCCAGTAGCTTGAAAACATCCTCCAGAGCAGCAGTGAACAGTTTCGGTGACATGACATCACCCTGTCTCACGCCTTTCTGCAAGAGGATAGGATTCGTGCACTGGTCCAGTACTCGTACGGACATGGTGGCGTTTCTGTATAAACTCCTCAGCACTTCGATATACCGATGATCAATGCGGCATCGCTGTAGGGACTGAAACACTGCCCAGCTCTCGATCGAATCAAAGGCTTTCTCATAGACCACAAACGCTAAGCAAAGTGGCTGGTTATACTCCTCGGTCTTCTGTATGACCCCCCGCAGCGTGTGTATGTGGTCTATGGTGGAAAAGCCTTTTCGGAAACCGGCTTGTTCGAGAGGCTGGAAGTCATCAAACCTTTGACCGAGACGGTTCGTGATTGGCCTATAATTCTTCAAAAGGGATTTATCACCTTTCTTGAAGAAAAGGACAACCACACAATGTAAAGCTGACTGTATGTAGTCACTGACACAGAACAAAAATGACAAAGTTTTCTTACCGAAGTCCTTCTAGAAATTGTCTAGCATCCTCCTGTACCCACATACCCTTAGTGGCAGAATTAAGTCTAGCAAAATGTCGTACAACTTCTCTCACAGCTGAAAACTTGTCAGCATTTACCAAACTGGACGTTCTACTATCAGGGCTTCCTTCCAGCTCCTTGAGTGCCACTGGAATTAAAAGTATAAAACTAAAATTTAAATTTGTGTTTCTCTGTCTGATTTTTAAGCCTGAAAACTGATCGGGTGTAAGGGATCCTACCAAGACCAAAGGTGCCCAAGCCAAGCTCACCTGCAAGTGACAAGGCTTTGGCGAACATAAAAGTGCCCGGTATGCGGCAATAGGCTCTCCACCTATTACGTGGGACCAACTATATAAGTGTGGGCCGGCAAACATCCTGGTTGCCCTAGACTTAAGCTTAGGGTCCAGTCTGCTCAGTGGACAAACCAGACTTAGCGGAATTTCTGTTATTACTGCGCCTTATTCATAGAAATATGCATATAAATGGGTATAATGAATTTTCAACTGGCTATTATATAATATTACAATTATTACATACATGCTACAAAAGGCTTAATCTCTTTTTTCTGAATTTCTGGCGCAAGAAACGATACGGTTATCCACTGTGAAGGATTTTCAGTCAACAGTTCCAATTGTTGAGACATTTTTGTAATTTAAGATATGTTTACAACTTAATTATTATGGAATTATGTACTTTAATATTTATTTATTTACATATTTTCATACAATTATCAACACAACACACTGCAAACGAAAAAAACAAGTTGAAGGCTGTCAAAAATGACATTTGACATTTGTTTTTTGTCTTGCAAAGAAAGAAAGAAAGAAAGAAAAACTGTTTATTAGCGTTAGACATAAGTATACATGTCATATAAATATTACATTTTGAAACCTTATTCTATAGTTTAGTACTAACGCTAATCCGATGCTCACTCAGCATAAGTCGAGACATTTAACAATATCCCGACGCTGGTCTTCCGGAGACACCAGGCAATTGAAGTAACACTGTGCGCTGCGACGACACGTCAAACGTATCTTAAATTTACAATTATTAAAACTACTAATATTTATTACATGAATGTTTAAAGTGGGTGCGAGAAAGAAACAAGATGGGGGATATACATATACCTGATACATAAATAGTATATATAAAAATAAATAAAATAACAATTACATCATAATGATTATATACAATACAACACAGGCTAAATTAATTTCTGAATATTCAATAAATAGTTCTTATATTTCAATTTGAAGGACTTTACACTACAACAGTTCCTAAAAGGTGGTGGAATATTATTCCAGCACTTCGTGGCAGCATAACGAAAACTACCACGAAATGCTGCTGTGCCGTGTTGTACATTTAAAAGGCGAGGGGCATATCTAGATGGACGACTAGAGTATGTTAACTTGTCGTATAGATACGATGGTGATCTATGGTGAATAATATTAAAAAGCAAGCAGGCAAAATGATACTCGTGCCTAGTCTTCATGTTCATTAGGTTGCTCTGATTCAAAAATGGAGTAACGTGAGCTCGCCGTGGGATCGGAAAGCAGAATCTAGCGCACGCATTCTGAACTCGCTGGATAAGGTCCTTTGTATAGCCAAAAAGGCAGTTTCCAATGACGGTATCTGCATAGTTCAGTTTGGATAGAATCAGGGATTCGCAGAGCATTATACGACGATCAACATCCAAATAATTGCGTACTTGGTATAAAACTTTAAGACGGTAAAAGCAGTTTTTAACTGTCTCTACAACGTGGTTGTGAAACTTAAGAGTATCATCCATAAGAACGCCAAGGTTTCGCGCTTCCGTTACCTGTTCAACAGAAACTCCTCCAATTTTGAGTTCGGGATTAAAAGTATTAATTCGATTCCTTTGAGAAGTAGATCCGAGAACGAGGAATTTTGATTTATTTGGATTCAGAACTAAGCAATTCCTCAGTGCCCATTCATTAATTCTCTCAAGATCGGCGTTAATAAGAGCTACAGCAGATTCTGTCTGATCCGGATGAAAGGACAAATATATTTGAACGTCATCAGCGTAGATATGATGGTTACAATTTTTATGTTACTTGGCAAGTCTGCAGTATATAAATTAAAGAGGACTGGACCCAAAATAGAACCCTGCGGAACTCCTCGGCCAATAGGACGTGACTCTGAAAAAGATTTCATGCCGTTTTCATTAGTTATCTCTACTCGCTGAGAGCGGCCACTGAGGTAACTAGAAAACCACTTTACCACTTGGTCATCGAAACCATAAAATGACAATTTGCACAGGAGAAGATCATGGTTAATTGTTTCAAACGCGCGTGAATAATCTAGTAAACTAATTATGGATCCTTTACCCACATCAATACCGGCAAGGATGTCGTCCAAAACATCCAATAAGGCAGTAGCAGTACTACGTCCGGCTCGGAATCCAGACTGTTTCGATGGCAAAATTTTATTAGAGATCAAAAATTCTGTTAGTTGTTGACATACTACTTTTTCGATAATTTTTGACATAAAAGGCAGTATACTAACTGGTCTAAGATCCTTTAGTTCAGTTGGGTTATTTACCTTTGGAAGAGGTTTAACAAGTGCCTCTTTCCAAGCCTCAGGAAACACCCCACTTTGTATAGATAAGTTAACGATCGCAGTTATTATTTTAAGCGTTCGTGGCAGAGTCAAAATGACCATGTCGCGAGTTATACCATCCAAACCTTCAGCGTTTGTACTTATACCCATAATAATTTTTAATACCGTATCCTCATCAACAGTTTTCAGTGTAAAGGCTGAAGAACAGAATCTATTATTTTTAAAGTACGTTAGATCTGCAGTAGTAACGTTATTATTTCCAGGGGCGTTAAGAAAATGATTATTAACAAGATTTGCGTCATTGAGGCCTGGAGGCAAAGAAGCTTGCTTTTGTTTAAAATCGACAATATTCTTTTTGATATTGTTCCAAAGTTTTTTGGAATTTTGTGCGTTTGAGTTAACGGTGTAGCGAAAATATGCGACTTTTTCCGCGTACATAGCTTTATTTACAGTAGACTTAAGCTCCTTATAATATTTCTCATCAGCCTCAAGTTTCGTCAAACGACTTTTAGAATGAGCTTCGTCTCTTAGCCTCATCATTATCCGAATAGTCGGTGTTATCCAAGGATAACCTTGATGTTTAACACAAGATTTAATAATAGGCGCATGAAGATCGAAAACATGTAATAAGTAAGCGTTAAGAGATGCTAGGGCTTCATTTACATCAGTACTCATTAAACGCTCCCAGTTTATGGCATTTACAAGAGTGTTAAATTCGGGCATGTTTATGTCTTTAAGAGATCTATACTGAATCCATCTTGGGGTTACCTTTGGCTTGGTCAGACGTAGTTGGCAAGTGATGAATGCGTGATGGCCTAAGTCCGGAATGTAATCGACAGATATATTCAATACTTTTGTGGTACTACAAACAACGTCTATAAGAGTCTCAGAATGGTCTGTGAAGTGAGTTGGTTTACTAACGTATTGTGTCATATTTATATATTCAAGAAAATTTTTAAACTTAACTGCTTCATTTGAAGAAGGAGTAAGAAGGTCGATGTTGAAGTCACCCAAAACAATAATATGGTCGAAGTTAGAAAGTGACAAGACTGACTCAGTTAGTGCATCAAAAAATGTATTAACGTTTACCCACGGCGGGCGATATGCAGTGCCAACAGCTAATCTTTGGCCGGCAAGTGAAACACTCAGCCACATTTGCTCAACTGTATCCGCATGAGGGACCTTGATTTGCCTCGCATATATGCCATTTCGTATATAGAAACCAACGCCACCGCCGCACGACTTCTTTGAGTCTTTGGGTCTTGGAATATGTCGCAACCTATACCCCGAAGGCAAGGGCGCCCGTTTTTCTTCATTATCTTTTAACCATGTTTCGTTTATAGCCATAATGTCAACAGAACGGTTCTCCAACGCTGCTATGAACTCGTCGTGCTTTGTTCCCAGCGACCCCTTATTTAATAAACCCAATGTAAATAAATTCTTTTTAACAAATTGATAAACAAATGAATGCGATGTCGTTATGAATTTAGAATTTATCAGATATTTTTTGAGGATCGTTTGGTGGCGTTTATTTTTTGATACATTTAAAAAAGTTAAAATAACATAACGGAAAAAGCAGTCAGACGGTAGAAGCAGCAGCGCAGTGTTACTTTTTATATCTAAAGGAAACGGAACATGTACATTTTTAAATATTGTTAAGGCGAATACTAGAAACATATGGAGTTTATCAACTAAAACAATGCAAAACCTGTGAATCAATTCAAAGCTATCAGAAGCATACGTATTATCATTCTCTTGACGGGATATTCTATTACAATTCGCAATTCGTTTTAAAATCTTATGTTGCAACACAATTTTGTCAAAGATATACAAACAAGCCTCACAACATTTTTTATATAAATTATCAAAGAAAATAAAGAGAGAAGTCAGTGTAGCATGGAAGTTACTAAACATTATGGTTAGCATCACCAACGACGTCAGCCCCAAAAACCGTAACGAGGTCCATCTCAGATCGGAGTCGCCAACGGTCACCGCCGTGCTCACGACGGGCAAATATCTTTCCGTCTCGCGTCCATACGAACTTCCAGTTCAGACGTTTGGCGGTCTCTCGTGCCTTCAGAAACAGCGCTCTGTTGCGGCGGGTGAGCCGTTCATTGATGTAAAGCTGGCGGGGAGTTGTACAAGTACCATCTTCGTTGTTGGCAGGCACAGTGAGGCGGCGGCGCACGCGCGCCGCCCGAAGCAGAGCGTCACGCTGGTCGCGGCACGCAAGGCGCACGACAATAGGTCGCGGGCGCACGGAGCCGTCCGCGGCGGGCGCCGGGGGTGCCCCCATCCGCACCGCACTCACTACATCCCGCTCCTCGACGTCTACTCCCAGTATTTTGGCGACTGTTAGAGCAACATGAGTGGAGTTCTTATTGCATTCTGGATAGTTGGCAATCTCTATATCATTTCCGAGCATTTGTTGATCCCGTTCATCTATATCCAATTTGAGTTGCTCAACTGTTTTTTCCAGGTTGGATATTATTTGGTTCTGGGCAAGCGGTTCAACAAACCTGCTCTCCAGGTCGTCGATTCTGCTCTCCAGCGCTTGCAGACGTGCGTTTTGTGAATTGATGGTATCCTTGACCTCGGACATGATAGAACGGAATTCGCCAAATTCGCTACGTATAGCCCTCATTTCCACCAACAGTTCTTTGAATTCCGCCTTCGACAACGTGATTTCAGATCCGTGCTCACCAGAATCGTAAATCTTGTCCGTACTCGTGTTAGACTGGTCCCTTGGATTTAGTTGTCGACGAATTGTGACGTTACTCGACTGCTCTGGTGGGTCATTTGTGGAAATTTTTGGTGTTTTATTCAAACAACGGGGGCATTTCCAACTATCACGGCGACTTAGCAATAGGTCAAGATGGCAACAGTCGCACTTCCAGCCTCTTGCTGATCAAAATATTTAGTGATTATAGCCCTGTCCCAGGTCTACTCAGTATTCCTGGTGAAGAAATAAAAAGAATTGGGTTCTACAGTTTATAAACTAATGTCTTCTAGGTTTTGAATGCCTGAATATTTCGAATTAATAATAAAACATAAACCTTAACTAATGCAGTTTATTTACAATAAAATTTTACTCTGACTTGATAATTTTTTTTGAATTAAACTAAAGAAAAAAAAATACCACATAGAAAATGAAACTGAAGGCTAGGCAGCATGATGTGGTGCGTAAGGAATACAACATAAACTAAAAAAAGTTGTCTATGGCTTGCTTGGTAGCGGCGGTAACGAAGCCGGATTATTACCTACTTTACTTTTTTTTAGATTGCTTGCGTCCTTTGGGTATTTTTCTAAGTTAATTACTGTAAGGATTTTAGTAGATCGTTATTAATTATTAGCAGTATATTTTCATTGTGAAAGTGACAAACAGTCATGGCTGCAGTTCAAGGTCCTCCCGGAAAGCAATGGCAAGCAAGACCCGGGATGCAACATCAAAATAGCCAAAACAACCTTCAAGCAACACTAAATAGATCAATAAACCTTTATCCGTTAACGAATTATACTTTCGGAACTAAGGAGTCTCTATTCGAGAAGGACGCGTCGGTTCCCGCTCGTTTCCAAAGGATGAGAGATGAATTTTCAAAAATTGGAATGAGGAGGTAAGGTTATGTTTTATGAATTAATAAAATTTCTTTGTAAATCCTCACGCTGAATAACAAATTATTAAAAATATTCATTGCCATATCAAAGTACAACTAGTTTCTCCAAACTAGGTAATACCGTTTCACGGGGACTAGAATTTAAGGTTTGCATTTAAAAATGTTATTAATTTATTATATACTAACTAAATAATTGTACAATGTGCTTAAATGGATTCGTAAAACTCTTAATATTTAATACACTCACAAAATTGCCAGAATGAGTGTGTGACTTTTAGTTATGGGGTAATTGGTTCAATTGTTTTACCAATACTATATTTATGCTGTTGGTGTACTTATTGACATAAGTATATATAAACATGGGCACAGAAATCCTCCAGAGAGTTAACATTGCACTGAGAAACATTTCAAGCAAACACTGGTTTGTCAGGAACAATGACATACATGAGTATCTGGAGATACTGACTGTATGGAAAGTACTCCGCAAGAACAGCCAGAAATACATTCAAAGGTTAAATAGACATACATATGAACTAGCCAGGTATCAATTGATTCCACAAGATAAGTAGAAACGCCTTAAAGGATGGCAGATGTTTTTTAATGTTTACACCTGGAACAGAGAAACTAATTTAATTGAAATATCTAGTTTCTACCAACACATGTGATCCATTAAATGGAATTGCATCCAAGAAGTGGGCAATGACACTTTTATCAATGTATAGGCAGGGATAGTAGTCAAAAGCATATTATACGCCCACATTTTGCCAGTAATATTGTTGGTCCCACGTAATAGGTGGCGAGCCTATTGCCGCTTACCGGGCACAGTTATGTTTGCCAGAGCCTCGTCTGTTGATTGGCAGGTGCACCACTTGCAGGTGATGTTGGCTTGGGCTCCCTAGATCCTTGTAGAAACCCTATACACCATTATTATTTTCATGCTTTATTCCTGTAGGGCTGGGTAGAGACCACATTCATCCATTGGTCACAATATCAATTTGACTCATATCCGGGTTGCTTTAATACTTAAGCTTAGGGCTTACTGATGTAACCAGATTCAGTAATTACATGCAGCAACTGCCGTTTGACCTCTCGACCCAAATACATGATGTAGTTTTGGTTAACCACCTGTCAGGACATTAGAAGGCCCTGGTTTTTTAATAACAACTTCCATAGATATTGATGAACTGGGAAAAATAGCTTTACATGCTTTCCAAGACACGGGGCAATGATATTATTATTATTATTATTAATTAACAGGCAGGCAGTTTGAAAACTGATTGCGCCTGTATCCAATTCATCCGCATCTAGTTCCTCTTAACCGGTTGCATGTGTTTGTCCAGCTTGTTCTTGAATGAATTGACAGTGGGAGCTGACACTATATCTGCCGGCAGCTCGTTCCACTGTCTCACTACACGGTTGCCTAAGCAGTGCTTATGTGGGTTGTTGGTAGATAAGCTAGTGCAAAGTTTGAGGTGATGGCCTCTTAGGTGGGTATTGTCGCTATATGTGAATAGTTTGGCATCAAGGTCTTCAATGTTATAGTGTTTATGTAGAATCTTGTATGTTTCAATTAGATCTCCCCGATCTCTGCGATCCTTTTAGGTTGTGAGCTTCAAGAGTTCCAAGCGAGCCTCGTATGATTGGTGTTTCAACTGCCGTGGTATTTTAGTGAAGCTGCGCTGTACTTTTTCTAGCAGTTCGACGTCTTTAACAAAATAGGGGCTCCAGACTTGGAAAGCATACTCGAGAATGGGTCTAATAAATGTTTTATAAGCTCGAAGCATCATTTCTGGTGTCAAAATCCCGAAAGCTTTCCTAATGAGGTATATCAAGTTTCTAGCTTTCTTAGTTATTGAAACTATATGCTCTGCCCACTTTAGGTCTTCAGTGGTCTTCACTCCCAGATCCGTTTGCGCTCTCACATCCACCAAATTAGCATCATCCAGTTTGTAGGTTAATCGAGGATTCCTATTTCCCACGTGCAAAACGGTACACTTTGAAGTGTTGAGTCTTATGAGCCACTCCTTAGACCACTTGGCTACTTTGTTAAGGTCCTCTTGAAGGCGGTCGTAGTCGACCAGCGGATTTGCGAAAATCTTAGTGTCATCTGCAAAGATGCTGACGTTGCATTGAAGAGTTTGAGGGAGATCAAAGGTGTATATGATGTACAACAGTGGACCGAGCACTGAGCCCTGCGGTACACCACTGTGGATTTCTCTGTGATCTGATAAGGTCTCACCAACTCTCACACGCAAAGTTCTATGCTGCAGAAATGCCTCAATCCATTTTAAGTGTCCCTCGTATGCCCACGTACTCTAACTTTTGAAGAAGTCTTCTTGTAGGCACTTTATCGAATGCCTTCTCGTAGTCCAAGTATATAATGTCAATTGGTTCCTTTTTGTTGAAAAGCGTAGTCCATGAAGACAAACACGACAACAAATTTGATACTGTGGATCGATGCGGGCAAAAGCCGTGTTGCTGATCAGGAATAACGCGGTGAGTGCTAAAAAAGACCCTCATATGTCTGACTACAATTTTTTCCATAGCCTTACATACGACACTGGTCAGACTTATGGGTCTATAGTTCAATGCTTCTAGTTTACTTCCCTTTTTGAAAATAGGTGTCACTGTATATTGTGTGTATATTGTGTATATTGTATTTATGTGATATTGTTCACTATATCAATGTGACATAACTAAGTAGTATGTTAAGAGTGTTTATTTATTTATTTATAAATATTATATTATTATAAATGTGGTTGTGCCACCACATTAAGCAGATTCCTCATTAATTAAAAAAAAATTTCATTGCGCTTACATCTTTTATACTTAACAATTACGGTGTATATTACATTCACTAAAATAAAGTATTTTTAAGTGCCTATTCTACTTAACTATTTAATACAAAAATGGAATTATAAACAATTCCAAACTATGCTACGACCGAGTGTTCTGTTGACCTATATTAAATTGGTCAACAGTTTGCCAAAATTAATATTGTTTTCATTCTATACTACTGAGTTCCATCATAGATGGCTCTAGTGGAAGAAAAACTAACCTTAACAATTGTCTTGCTCTTTTACGATCAACATTCCGCCCGCAAGTAAATAAGGCGCGATAGTTTTAAAATTGACTGATG
This sequence comes from Musotima nitidalis, assembly GCA_949126915.1. Classification (NCBI taxonomy): domain Eukaryota; kingdom Metazoa; phylum Arthropoda; class Insecta; order Lepidoptera; family Crambidae; genus Musotima; species Musotima nitidalis. Next base: position 7,610,584 of record OX421440.1, read on the forward strand.
GATTTACATTGTCTGAAATAACAGGAATTTTTTATTATTTTTTATTGCTTTTACTGTGATAATACCATGAGCAAAAGATCTTGTGTAGCACTGTGATGTTTATACCTTTATACTTTTGAACAGAATTAAATTCTGAACTGCTGCTTTTGTCATTGCTCACTGCAGGTCTCACATGCTTGTGACCAAAGCCGGGTTCAGACAAGTGTAACGTGTAATGAAAGATTACGTGTAATTTAGCGTTAACAGTGTGAACGGCACACAAACTCAAAGCGAATTGTGTACGCGAATCTTATTTCAGAGCTCTTTCCACCTAGTTACTACGAACATGCCGAATAAGAAGGTCGTGATATCTGGGGCTGCTTTTAATTGTATTTATTTACTAACTGAAGACCGGAGGAAACGCTTCTCTTCCCAATGAATGAGCAATATCACTCTAAGCATCGTTTTTCAATTTTTTCTTAAAGTAATTCGGATTTTTTGTTTTTGTGTTTGTAATAAGTTCAAGCAATTGTTTGTAACTCCACATCTTAAACGTATACACGACACAACCGTCGCAAACGCCGTCCTAAAGAGCACTGCGAGCGCTTTTGTGTACGCGCAAAAAAACTGACAGCCGATGGATCAGCCCGAGCGCCGGCGCGAGCGTTACATGTAATGCTCGTAGTGCCGTCCATACGTAGTATTAGTATTACATTACATGGTGGATTACATTACACCTTACACTCGTCTGGACCCGGCTTTATGAGGTATACAAAATAATTCCATAACTAATGTCATAGACTTCTTGGCGTGAAGTGTCATGTCTACAGTTTTTTTTTTCTTATATTTGTGATATTTAGAACATTAATGTGTAATAACGGTGAATTATTAACCGTTAAATGTTTGTAAACAAGTGTTGGTAAACAAAACAAAACGGTGCAACATCACTTTTCAAATTCTCTCACGAAGTCCATGTGAGATCTCAGTATAGCCCCACATCTTTATTGAGGACTCAAGGGGTTTAATGTAGGGCATCTCATTTACCATTTATCATCATTATCACCACTCGTTATCATTTACTATGATTAATATATCCCTTACTTGACACTGGCTAAATGTGCTAAACGCACAAAGCCATTATTTAAAACAAAAAATAATGTCATAATTTGCTATTAGAACTTTTTTTTATATAAAATCCTCATGGGCAGAGTATATTCCTTTTCAGATCAGTAGAAGGGGTGCTACTAGTACATGAGCATGGCCTTCCTCACGTGTTGCTGCTGCAGCTCGGCACAGCTTTCTTCAAATTGCCTGGAGGGGAACTCAATCCTGGAGAGGTAATTGTATTAATATTCATTAAAGTCATAGTAAACTACGATGTTATTATAGCAACGCAGATATCTCATGCTTAAAAGAACATCGACCCATTAATAGACAGGTCCAGTTTGAGTTACGTACTTTAACAGTCTTTCTATTTCTTACTGAGATCGAATAAATGTTAATCAAACGTAGTAAACTAATAAATTAGTATCAATTTAATGCGCTTACAAGTAGGACAAGTATTCTTTAAAAGATCTTCTTTTGTGATGTCCCAAAAATCGTCTTTTTTGAGTTGATCACTATATATTTTTTTTTTTCAAATTTTGTGACTGCAGAACGCAATTGTTTTAATATTATGTATTTTAATTGTAACTGGCGGGAGAAAAAACCAACCTTGACGATTTTCTTGCCCGTTCTTTTACGATCAAGCTCCCGCCCGCAGTGAATGGGCGCGTTAGTTTGTAAGTATGACATTCATAAGAGCTCTATTGAGCCAAACTTGAATAAATGAATTTTTTTTTTTTTTTTAATTGCATTAAGCATGAATATGCCTCTACCTACGCCTTCGGGGTAACAGATATGATAGTATTTATGTATGTGTAATCATTACTGTAAAACTAATTATTAACTTTAACTCATTTCAGGATGAAATTGAAGGTCTGAAAAGGTTACTGACAGAAACTTTAGGGAGACAAGATGGTGTCAAACAGGAGTGGCTTATAGAGGACACTATTGGTAAGAAAATAATAAGAATAGGAATAACTTTATTGCATAAATTTTATACACAGTATATCAACCAACATTACCTTACCTGGAAACCTTACCTACATAATGACGACAGATATGGAGTGGTGGCGAGTATACCCGCTCTCCGCTCCAAGGGCGTGGGTTCGATTCCCACTCAGGACATATATTTGTGTGCATGAACAAGAATATTTGTTCTGGTCTGGGTGTTTTCCTATGTATATTAAGTATGTATTTACAAAAAAAAAGTATTTATGTATGTTTATCCGTTATTTAGTGTCCATAATACAAGTTCTTAATTATACTTATCTTGGAACTACATAATTGGTGTAATTGTAAGAAAAAAAAAATTATTACATTATACACGAAAAGTATTGTATAGCTAAATGAAAGAAAGAAAGATTTGTTTATTAACTGCACAAGTAGGTACATAACAATTGTTCAGTCTCACAAAACTGAAATTGTGCAGTCAAAAGGTATTGCTTCGCTGTAATGCAGCTATAACAATGCAACATTGTTATCACTGCGCTGGTTTTCAAGCAACACCCCATGACGCAGTGGCTAAATACGTAGTGGTAAATGCATTATTTTTAACATATATAAACATAAGTATTATAATTTTTTTTTTAAAAGAATAAAAATATAATTTTGGGTATATAGACAGAGTTTCTTAACCTCCCGTTTATAATGTTATGTAAGTAATTAAAGTAAGGGCAACAGACTTTCTGTTCTATCAAATCTGTGTATAAACCAGTTCTTCGCTACTAGGGGTCTGGCTTCGAGCAAGTCTAATTCCTGGCTATTGCAGCGCAGTAAGTAAAAAGCAATGAAAACGGGTATGATCTCTATTTCTAAGAGCATTAAGTTGAATGTCATCAGTTACTACAACTAAATCCTGTCCTACTTCCTACTTATATTATAAACGTGAAAGTTTGTATGTGTGGATCAATATTTGTTACTCTTTCACACAAAAACTACTGGAGCGATGGTGATGAAACTTTGTACGTGTATAGCTGCAGTCCTGGACTAACATATAGGACACTCTTTATCCCGATATTTCCACGGGAACGGGGACCTAGAATTAGAATGTTTGATAATTAAGATCATCACAGCCCATTAACGTCCCACTACTGAGCACGAGCCTCCTCTCACATATCAAGGTGAGGGTATTGGGTCATACTCCACCACGCTGACCCAGTGCGGATTGGCGGAGGCAGGTATGTGGCGTCCTGCTGTTAGAATTTTTCAAGCCGCCCATTAGGCCTCTAACATGGCTTAACGACTATCACATTTGGTGATAACGGGGACCAACGGCTTAACGTGCCTTCCGAAGCATGGAAGCGCTCGATATCAAATGCCACACAAACGGTCACCCATTCAAAGACTGACCTCTGTAAACTCTGCTGTACTTCGGTGATCGTTTCCGACCACCGAGCACCGCAGAGCTACGAGCGCTTCGATAATTTATTTATTTATTTAATATGTTATTTCTTTTTACAGGAAACTGGTGGAGACCAAACTTTGAGCCACCTCAATACCCATACATTCCACCACACATAACCAAACCTAAGGAACATAAGCGACTGTTTCTGGTGCAATTACAAGATCGAGCTCTATTTGCTGTGCCGAAGAACTACAAATTGGTTGCAGCTCCCCTGTTTGAGCTTTATGATAACGCTCAAGGCTATGGCCCAATTATATCGAGCTTGTCCCAAAGTTTGTGCCGGTTCAACTTTGTGTATATGTAAAGTTACCTTTTATTAATAGTGATACTGAAAACTGGGTTAGATATAGTGACATTTGATAAACGAAAACTAAAGGCGGATTGCACAATAGTCACTAATCCTGTTTAGTGCTAAATCTATTTAAAACATCGTTCTGTCCTTCTCAACTTCAAACAAATGTCGTGTCAGCTCCCACTGTCAATTCATTTAAGAACAAGCTGGACAAACACATTCAACCAGTTAAGAGGAACTAGATGCAGATAAATTGTATACAGGCGCAATTAGTTTTCAAATTAAATGTTAATTAATAGTAATAAAATAGCTGGCATTTTGTATCTAATTTGGCTTGAATTAAATTAAGAGCTGTTGTTAAATCCGGCCTTAGTTCACTTGCATATTTCGCTGGCTCAGCGAATTAAAGTGGGTTATGGCCTCAGACATCAAACAAACATATTTTTTTTATTTTGCACCCCCGGTGCTACAACGTCACTTATGCAACTTTGTCAAAATAAATCAAATTATGAGAAAAATTACGAATATACCAAACCGTAAGATGTTTCGTTTAACTGTGAAATAAAGGCTTAAATATTACTAGTTAATTTCTTAAATTAAGAAGAACTAATTTTATAACAGGATATTTAATTTGGAAACGCTTCACCTGGAAGATTAAATAGTTTGCAGAAGTGACGTTGTAGCACCGGGGGTGCGATATGTCAAACTATTACATAGTACCTACTTGAAAACGTCAAAACTTAAGTGTAAGTAAAACTAAGTGCCAGTTCCGAGCCACCGCTCTGTGAGAAGAACTGGCAAGAAACTCACAGGCTATTCTAATTAAATTATCAATTGGTAAGCTTCATAAGTCTGTGACGCTATACAATGCAATAAAATATAACATTAACCCTTTAACAGGCAGAGCACGTTGAAAATATTCATTGGTTTTCTACCTTAAGTTGACTGCATAAGGTTCAATTTATGGTGGTCATATATTGACCACTTCCTGGTAAAGGGTTAACAATATTCAAATTCAATACTCGCCATTTTGCTCGGTCTTGTGCCAGTTCGGTCCATTCACACACATTCTTAAAAGTCCTTAGCGACCTCGTCTCTCAATTCCGGCACAACATTTCTTAAGTTGATCAAAAATATCATTGCATTTCACTCATTTGTTCGAAGTTGAGAGAGACAGAAATATGTTTTAAATAGATTTAGGACAAGTTTGTTAAGTGTTAAATGTTTGGGGCCCAGAAAGACACTTTTAGGCATAGTTTTGGTGTAAATTCGAGATTTTGGAAAAAAAAATGGTGGATTTTTAGACTTTTGATGATATACAATAGATAACGCTAGTATCACGATTTGTATTGAAATCAAGCGTACTTTTGAACACTTAATGTGACGTTACTACCGATATTTAGTAACGGGAAATCCAAACTGATTAATCGAGACTGATGCCGCTGATGGTAGATATTTCATAATGTGAAAAGAAAGAAAGATAAAGCATTTATTCCGTGCCAACATCAAAAGAAAACAGATACATTATTATTAAGTAACTACAAAAACGTTCATGTTACAGTATTTAAAAATAAAAATCATTTATTACTTCCCTTTACATAATTTACATAATATGGTTAAAAAAAAGTTTCTACATATTAAAATTACAACCAGAATTTAATTAAATTTTTAACCCTTTATCAGCCAATATATGTCCAGCAGAAATTGAACCTTATGCGTTTGACTTAAGGTGGAAAACCAATGAATATTTTCAACGTGCTCTGCCTGTTAAAGGGTTAAATCAATAACAGACGTGACTGAGTAGCGGCGGCCAACCCTGATTGGTCGTGGTTCGGACACGTGAAGTATTTAACAATTTGCGGTATCTATTGTATATATATGTCTGTGGCTAAGATCACATTTTATATTCAGCAATTTGTGTCTACTTTTGTCAAATATTACTTTGTTTAAGCCCTTTTATTCTTAAAACATAAAAATTTATTAAGTGAAACCATTTATAAAGACGTGGGTCAGACGAATTATTATCTATATTTGACAAGTCAAGTAAATCCTAAACAGTTGACATAGTGTAGTTTATTTACATTTGAAAATATAAAGGCTTATTACAAAACAAAATAGTTAAACCAGGTTTAAAACAAGTGCTGTCGCTTTTATTTAAAAAAATGAAGACAGTGACAGCACTAATTTTAAACCTGATTTAATTTTAGATGTTGTTTTGTAATAAGCTCCTGAATGTTTTGACAAAAAACCGTGTAAGGTAGAGATTTTATTTGATTCGACATAGTGTTTTAATAACATTGCTATGTTTTTGTCATATAATTATATGTTAATTTAAAAATATTCACTATAAAATAAAGGCTTATTTATCGCTATCGGTAACAATATACAGCAGTATCGGTGACAATAGTAGCAGAAACAGCGTCAATTAACTGCGACTGTGAATCGCGAAAGCTACTCACGATAGAGACACGCTACAGTGAGAAAGACTAGCTACAATGACATGCTAAGATGACTACAGTGACACGCTAAAACGACACGCTATAGAGATACGTAACAATGAATCGCTATAGCAAAGTCCTATAGCGACATGAAACAACAGTAAGTCGCGATTGCAACACGCGTCTGTGACAGAAACTTTCGACAGCGACGCGCTAAAAAGACACGTTACAGCATCACGCGACAACGACTTGTTACAAAGACACGTTAAAATAACTAGCTACAGTGACACGCTAAAACAAGTTGCTATAGTGACACGCTAAAACAAGTTGCTACAGTGATCACCTAGTGACACGCTAAAACAAGTTGCTATAGTGACACGCTAAAACAAGTTGCTACAGTGATCACCTAGTGACACGCTAAAACAAGTTGCTATAGTGATCACGCGACCACGAATCGTTATAGTGACACGCGATAGTGACGCTAAAAACGACGCGCGTCACGCTAAAACGAATCGTGACGCGCTAAAACGACACGTCATGCGCTAAAACGACACGTCATGCGCTAAAACGACACGTCATGCGTTAGCAATTCACTTGATACTGTTGACGGTCGCCGCTGACAATAATAATGCATTATTTTATCGTAAATATATGTAATAAATATCTCTACATTGATAACATTGTAATAAATGTTTAAGGTTAATAGTTATAAGGTTTATTTTTCACTAAATGTGTTCGGTAAAAGAGAAAATTGCGTTTTATTCATTGTACCTCAAGAAAGAAGACTGTTTTAGATAATAATTTCGATTTATTTAGTATTATATTATGTCTAAGACGTATTTTGTATAGGGATCTTACCAATATCCGAGGAGCCCAAGCCAACCTCACCTGCAAGTGGTGCACCTGCCGATCAACGGACGAGGCTCTGGCGAACAGAAAGGTCCCGATAAGAGGCAATGGGCTCACGTGGGACCAACAATATAATTGGCAAAATTATGGCATACAATATGCCTCTGCCTATCCCTTCGGGAAAACAGGCGTGTTATTATGTATGTATGTTCGTATTTTTTACCATAAATAATGGTTCTAAGACATTAACACTCCCCGATCGCCCGAATGCACATCGGCCTTAATGCTTTCCTGTGTCAGTACCCTGACTGTGACATATTCGTAGATAGCTGAGAATCTATCCAGGCAAAATTGTCGTCTTTTTGTGAATACAAATGTCCTCTTCAATTATATTTTAACTTTATATGCTTTTAAATTTACTCACTGAGTTAATTATTGTAATTGGGCCAGACCCGTGTAATTAATGAAATAAATAAGTATTAATGGTTTTCTTGAGGCATTGTAAGTTTAATAGTTATTTGGTAACATTCAAGGCGTGTTCTGATATAAAATATCTTATATCCTTTATTATATTGCGCTTATTTCTACTGCATTCGCTAGACGGTTTAATGAGTTTAGGATGCCTTTTATATATAATAAAATAAACATGCTTTATAAGATACTAACACTAAGTGCTGGCGAAGCAAAACTAATACTTCACTTGCTGGGCTGGACGTACAATGACTCTGAATCTATTCTGGATCAACTTATATAGTTCCCATAGCCTTTCCACCCACTCGGTATCTGACTCGGAAAGTTTTGCATTGGTAATTACTGCATGTCATAAAAAAAAAAATGCTCATCTCATCCACTAATTTAATTAACCTAGACTAACTCAATTTTTTACTTATATATTATTAGAAGATTCGAATTAACTAACTTAATTATTTACTTATAAATTAAGACACATAAAATTTTGCTTATCTATATATTTACTTACATTTAATTTTAAACACATAACAAAGAAGTATATTCCACCTAACATGGGTTATTGCTCTGCATTTTGTAAGTATTTACAAAAATTCTCAATCCGCTGTGTATCATAAATTGTACCACACCCAATGATTAACGTTACTTCTCGCGTCATTCCGTCTCAGCTGACTTATTATTTTTCTGACTACCCTACTATTTTTTAGTTTTTATTTTTTCTGTTAACAAAGAGAACTAAGTGTTCTTGAACGCTAATAACTCACTTGTGTAATCTTTAATCTTTATATAGACGTAAGGCTGTCGTTTTTAGATGAAATGTACTTAAAGTTACCTCTTTAAAAACTCCCATGATACAGGCCTAGCCTAGTATGGGAGTTTTATTTTTAATTTCTCCTGTGTACTTTTATCAAATAAAGAATAATTGTTATTATTGGGTGCTAGCAACTATTTGATGTTGACTGTACAATGACGCCTGTTTCTCCGAAAGGGTAGGCAGAGGCATATACGCTTATGTTTCATCAATGAAATAAAATTATAATAGTGATATAATCCATATATTGTGATCCACTAGACGCGTTATAGCGTCAAAAGAAAAAAAATGTTACTTATATATCGCACGCTGAGAATGAAAGTGACCAATTTCAAAATTTTAAATTTTTGGATAGAGACGAAAATGTGTCAATCTCATTGATGATATTCTTCTTATTCTTCAGTCATATTTTATTATGTCAACATTAAGATAAAAAAATCGTTTCTATAAAATTATTGGACTTTTCTACCTTAAATACTTTTTTGTGTCATTTTATATATTTAACTGACGCTTTGATTGCTTGCCACTATTTGATGTCGACTGTACAATGACGCCTGCTGCTCCAAAGGGCAGCAGGCGTCTGCCCTTTGGAGCAATATACTGTTCCTGTCATATTAAAATCTGTTTAGTTGAAAGTTACTTGGTTTTAAATATCGAATACCATTTATTTTAAAAAAGAATCTCGGTCTTGTCACACTTGTTTAGTCATTGAGAAAATGCAATTGACTCGAGAAAATTCAAGAGCGATGATTTATTAAGACTTTCGAAGTGGTTTAACACAAAAACAGTGTATTGACCGGATGATTTCTGCATTTGGTGATGAAGCCCCATCCAAAACTACAATTTATCGCTGATTTGCTGAATTTCAACTTGGACGTGTCAAGCTCAGTGATGATCCCCGTCAAGGTCGTCCAGAAACTGCAGTCACCCAAGAAAACGTTGATGCTGTGCGTAAGCTGATTGAAGAAGATCGACATGTAACATACCGCGAAATTCAGACTTTAGACAATCACAACTTTAGACATTGGCATCAGAGAAATACAAAATATAATCTTGCATGAACAATTAGGTGTAAAAAAGTTGTTTTCCCGATGGATACCGCATTCGCTTTGTGAAGAGCAAAAAGCGGCTCGCGTTACTTGGTGCGTCAGAACTCTCGAAAGATTCCACGCAATTAGACTATCCGCCGTACAGCCCCAAGCCCTAATGATTTCTATTCATTCCCTAAAATAAAGAACAAATTGCGTGTTCAGAGATTTTCATCACCATAAGAAGCTGTGGACGCCTATTTTGGAGCACCCTACTTCCGAATGGAATTGCTTCAACGACTGGTTCCATCGTATGGAAAAATTTCGCGGAGAATACTTCGAGAAGCAATAAATACAATAGTAATGTTGTGTGTCACTTCCTTGATTCCCGAAATTTTCAGTGCCGCCATCGTATGTAATGGTTCATTATTATTGGCGTTTAATATGTAAACCAGTATTGCTAAATTTACTAATATTATTTGTTTATTTAAAACACGTGCACTTACAGTGAAGACCAAAACGACAGCAAGATAATTATTTAAAAATACAATATATGGTAGTAAATGTCAAAATACATAAAATCTAGGAATAATATTATCAAATAAAAATGTCAACCGTCACAACAATAACAGAAGTGATACTTCTTGGCGGGAAATTGAAGCGTCATGTTTGCAGTTCTGTTTTATTTTCTAAAATTTGTGATATTTCTAACATTAATGTGTAATAACGGTGGATTATTAACCGTTCAGTGTTTGTGAATATAACTACATGAGTGTTGGTAAATCAAACAAAGCAGTGCAACATCACTTTTCAAATTCTCTCAAGAAGTCCATGTAAGATCTCAGTAGAGTCCCACATCTTTACTGAGGACTCAAGGAGCTTAAGGGGAGGGGATCTCATTTATCATCTTTATCACCACTCATTCTCATTTACTATAATTTATATGATATTAATATATCTCTAACTTGACACTGGCAAACCGCACGAAGCCATTATTTAAAATAAAGAAAGAATAGAAGCGATAGTGTAAAGTCACCTTTAGGTCATAAGGAAATGTGACGCGTTTGTCTGTTTTGTAATTTGAAAGAAATGTACAATAACCAAAAATGTACAATAATCAATAATGAAATTGTACAATCATTTTGAATAATACTGTGTATAGGGATTTTACCAAGACCTAAGGAGCCCAAGCCACCCTCACCTGCAAGTGGTGCACCTGCCGAACAACGTACGGGGCTCTGGCGATCATAACTGGCCGGTTAGCGGCAATAGGCTCGCCACCTATATAATTGGCAAAGTGTGGGCATAAAATATGCCTCTACCTACCCTTTCGGGGAAACAGGCGTGAATGTATGTATTTTCAATAAGAGGTCTCTTGGAATTTCGCGGTCTACTTTGCCTAGAATTATCAAAAGTAAGGTATTGCGCTGACTGATATGACGTGGTGGCGAGTACCTATATCCGCACACTGCTCCTGAAGTCGTGGGTTTGATTCCCACACAAGACCAATTTTTGTGTGCATACATACATATGAATAATTGTTCTGGTTTGGGTGTTTTTCTATGTGTAATAAGTATGTATTTACAATAAAAAAGTATGTTAATCCGTTATTTAGTATCCATAACACTACTTCTTAATGATACTTATCTTGGAACTAAATAATTGGTGTGATTGTCATAAAATATTTATTTAACAGGTAGTGTTCAATTTAGCAACGTAGAATGATTAACAAATTGTGAATGAAAGTGAAAAAAGTTTCGATATAATTGAGTAGTTGTTATGATTTTTACACATTATATAATTCATGTTATGTTCTATCACTTGTTGTTAAAAGACTTTTCTGAAAGGACCTAAGTTAGACTGCGACAATTTACGCGCAATAACTTAAGTTAGCAAAATTTTTCAGATAGCGGAAATCGCGGAATTATGCCATGCCAGTTATAGGTAGCGGCATGTAAGTCTAACGATGAACAAAATTTGGAATGGATAGCTGCGCATATAGTGAGTGAGAGAGTACGACTGGAGAGCCAATGAGCGCTTACGCACGCCCTTTCTCTTGCGATACCTTATTTTCGACTACTGCGCATAAACGGTCGACGCTAGACTATCGTGTCGCCTACTTTACGCGGATTTGCACTATCCCCGACGATATGCAAGTTATTCTGTGATAATATAAAATAATATTTTAATGATACTGTGATAAATAAAAGATAATGTGATAATATAAAGATTATTTTTACACCTCAAATAAGTTTTATTCTTATGTAGATACGTAGAGGTCACTATACCTGCACTCCGCTCGTGAGGTCTCGGGTTCGATTCCCACACATCTTGGTGTGCAGGAATGTGAATATTTGTTCTGATCTAGGTGTTTCCTATAGGTCCCTTATATAGGTACTACAGGTCCTATAGATTCCTTTAATATAATGTACTTAATATAGGTACATATACCTATATTAAGTATTTACAATAAAAAAGTTAAGTATGTTTATTCGTTATTTAGTATCCATAACGCAAGTTCTCAATGATACTTATCGTGGAACTAAATAACTGGTGTAATTGTTAGAAATTATTTATGAATTATCCACAAGGGAAAATATTTGTAGCTGAGAATACTGGAATGAACTCCCAGGCGAGGTTTTCCCAAAAGATAACAGCATGCATGGGCTTAGCCATGACCACAGGGTGCGGCAGCGGTCTACCGAAGCCGAAATGGAAGATCGAGAGAAATGGTTGGCAATTGAAGAATTAAATAATTATTATTATTGTAATTAAGCAAGCAGACATTTTCGGGAAAGCACGTTATCCCGTGGGTAGTTAATAATAATAATAATAATTCTTTATTCAAGACCATGGGCCCAATTTTTGTTAGTAACAATATTTATCTTATATATTAATGTTAGTAGGGAATTTATATAATGTAACTAGTTTTTATATGCAAGTCAATGCTGCTCAATTCCACTTGAAACCGCGCAGCAGTGACCTACATATACACAGTCCAGCCTGCTAGCGATCAGACCCAGGATGCTGTTGCCGCTGGCACGAACCCTGCGCACCAGAGATGCGCATCTTTTACGCATAGTGGCATAGAAGCAATCTACGCGATGCTCTGCGAACATGCCTGATGCACTACAGAATCGTGGCAGCCCCATCAGCACCCTGAATGCATTATTATACTGGACACGGAGAGCACTGTAGGACTTTCGGGTATATACAGCCCACAGACTGCATGTGTAAAAAGATGTACAGTACGATCTAAACAGAGTGGTTTTAACTGATTCAGAGCTACGAGCGAATCTGTGAGCTATCATGTTCGCCCTCACCGCCAGCGCCCTCCGCTCCCTTTCAATGTCGTCATCATCCCTGAGGTCAGAGGTTAATAAATGTCCCAGATATTTAAACCTGTGAACCCGTTTAAGTACAGCCCCACTAAGTTTAACCTCAGGGACGTGAGCTGTGTTTTTGCCTCTGACCTCAAAGACCATGACTTCACTCTTTATCACATTATAAATTAGACCGTGACCTAAAGCGTATGCCTCACAGACCGCCACAAGATTCCTGAGGCCACAGACCGAGGCACTTAGCAGCACCATATCGTCAGCATAACTAATATTGTTAACATTAACGCCGTCTATATGACAGCCGACATGGGTGCTGCTAAGTGCGACTATCAGGTCATTTATGTACAAGTTGAAGAGCAGAGGCGAAGTCAATCCCCCTTGCCTCACCCCACACTCCAACCCATACGGCTGCGACATAGATCCTGACCATCGCACACTATTGACCTGGTTTCCATACCAATACTTGCAGATATTTATGAGCTCTGATGGTAATTTAATGTTTTCGACTTTTTTCCACAACAAATCATAAGAAACCAGGTCAAACGCCTTTGATAGGTCAAGGAAGCAAGCATGGACTGGCGTATTTCGATCAGTATAATATCTGATAGCATGCTTAACACACAGCACTGCGCTTTCTGTTGAGAGTCCAGCTTGAAAGCCGAACTGGTTGTCATGAGGTTTTATGTACTGTAACAGGCAGGAGTTGAGAATGCTATCAAATACCTTAGAGATGACAGTAGCTAAAGAGATAGGTCTATAATTGGTTTTGTCTGCAATATTGCCAGTCTTATTTTTAATAATAGGGATCACTACTGTTCTTATCATCTCTTCTGGCATATATGAATGGCTTACACACAACCTAAATAACATAGCCAAAAGTCTAGACAAATGGGGACCCGCATGTTGAAGGTGCTCTATGCTGAGGCCATCGTGGCCTGGCGATTTGCCTCTTTTCATTGATTTTATTGTTAAGCTCACTTCACTAGCTACACATTTTAAACTCAGCAATCTACCTGCCTCCACATTGAGCACCGTCTGCGAGGACCCCAACGGAGATTTGACCCTAAAGTGATCTTTAAAAAGATCAGCTATCTCCACGGAATCACTTATACCATCTACACACACAGGAACGGATGGTTTGGAAGTTATTTTCTTAGTAGCTTTCCAAAAGGAGCGAAAATCATTATTTGAATTATGTGAAGCTAGAATGTCCATTTTTATTTGTTCTTCATGGTTTTGACACCACTTCAGACGATTCTTAAAACATTTTCTAGCTTCACACATTTCATTGAAGACAGGTCCTTCCCTGGGTTTACCATACCAACACCAAATATAAAATTTTTGTCTCGCACACCTGTGTACTTCCCCAACATGTCTATTCCAACCCACGACAACTTTCTTTCTTTTTGTGACTACTTTACAATTTTTAGAAGCCACTGCTGCCTTCGTTAATACATCTACAATGTCTGTATACAATTTTTCAATTACCTGCCTATGGTCCAGTATATTACAAGTATGATCAGCACATTTTTTTAATTCAGATGGGAAGTCAATTATTTCTAAATGAGCGTGACATTCCTTATAATAAAAATTAATTTCGTCAGTGCTTCTTTCCCCCCATACGACATAATTAGGTGACAGTTTCAATTTAGGTAGCTTTGGAGATAGTACATCTAGGTTACACTCAACTATTAGTGGAAAGTGATCTGACCATAATACATCATACCGTATGTACACGTTACACACTGAGGCCACAGCCGCTCTAGAGACCACGCAGTGATCCAACCACCGCTGGGACCCATGAGCCTCACTAACAAATGTAAAACAGTTGGAAAAGTCTCTCAACATATGCGTATCAATACAGGTCCATTCCTGCTCATCACAAAATAAAGATAGTTCCTTATAAAACTGTTGCGTTGGGTGTGCATTGAAGTCACCCAGTATATACACACATTCAATGTTATTATTGTCTATAATAGCACTTACCGAGCCGAGGATGTCCGTGAATTCCACTAAATTAGTGGGCGCATCGGTAGGCATATACACACTTACTACTAAAATCGACCGGTCGCGTAACACCACTTTAATAGCACATAACCGCGGGTTATCACATGAAATCACTACTACGTTAGGGAATACACTGCGCCTCCAAATAATCGCAACACCACCGTGCGGCCGCCCGCGCAGCATCCCTGCCTCCGTGTCCACCGCCGACGTCCCAGTACAGGAGAACTCCTCATCAATGCTGCTCAAATATGACAGCTCGCTAGGCAGCAACCAAGTCTCTTGTAGTGCTACTATATCACACATTTTACAGAGCTCACGTATCCCATGTACGGAACGTTTAACACTTTTACAATTAAAGCTGACAAATTTGTAAGTTTCACTACCCATTCTGTAGGTTTCTAGTGCCGTCATTAGAAACGAGTTCATTTCCAGGCGAGAATTTCTTTTTAAAATGTATGAATCGTCTGAATATGATGCCCTGGGGCCACATATTCTCGTCTAAGAACATTTGTAACTTAGTTTCTGAAACAAAGAACTTATATGCATCATACTCATTTTTCTTTTTCATATCAATTTTTTCTAGGCTTACTAATTCGTTCGTTTTATTAAAGATGTAATTAATAATGTCAGACTTCAAAGTTCCCATGTGCACGTTGGTAATGAACATAGGTATTTTCCTATCTGCCGCCTTAAATTTCTGTTCAGGTTCAACCGTACTATTTCCTATTTTTCCAGATAGTCGGTATTTTTTATAGTACGGCCTACGTTTCTGTACTAAGGTCCATTCATCTTTAGATTTATTGTCCTGCTTTTCTCGCTCCTTAGATTTTAACGCACTTGCAAATGTTGTTTTTGATCTTTTATCAACCAGCTGATCGGAGAAACCGGCCTCGGTGGGTGGCGACGATGCCTCGTCCCCGCCGCGCCTCACCTCGCCCGCGGCCGCCGTGCCGCCGCAGCCGTCCGCTATACCGTCCGTTACGGACAGCATAGTAGCATTCAACTTTATTGTTTGTGTACCCTCCAATTGATTAATGTTAATCTGCCGATATTTTTGATTAATATCTTTAGGCGATGATGAAGGAATGGATGAAGCGTTTTCTTCCATTAAAACAGAGTCGTTGAGGTGAGGTAATCCGTACGGTCCACTGTCTTGGTAGGCTGCAGAGTTAAGTCTCTGACGTGGTGCGACACATTGCAAAGCTAAGTCAATAGGCTGGTCACATGGAAATCTGATTCCTAGTGAAGAACTATTCTAGAATGGAGGCCATGGGACTGCAAAAGGCTAGTCGGAAGACCGCAGATGTGAATTTTCTAAAATCACGGGAAAAAGTTGTACAAATTAAACAGAATGGATAGTATTGAAGGGGTAGCTCCTCTGTAGTAAATAGCTAAGATTGTTGAGAGCAGCTGGTGTGCTCCCGATTAAAGGGAAGGTCTTCTACCCGGCCGCGGTCCAATCGATACACAAGGGAGGAGGGAGATAATGCCCCCGCATACCACATGTCGGGCTTGAACCGACTAACCTCTCCCTGTAATAGCCTTTGGTATTGCTACTTTAAAGGCGGCACCTGGGCAGGCACCGACGCGGCGCGCACTTAGCAGAATGCTATAAGATTATAGGCGGCGTATGTTGGAAGGTGGGAAGCCTGTACTGATGGGTAGCCATTAGTTGTTTCTTACGACACCCTAGCTTTGGGTTGGTTCTATTCCTAAGCCGGACCAACACGGCTGTGTTGTATATAACAACGAGCCTGATGAATTCTGTTTGCGCGATGCAGAATTTTATTTATCTTTAACTTTCATTTATCGTTTGTACTTTGTTGCTACAAGATGACTAGGTAAAATAAGTGAATTTCAACAAAAGAGCTATAAAAACAAACAATTTCGCAGAATGTTAAACAAAAATCAATTTAAAATTTTCCAGTAATAAAATTGATCGCAACGTACTGTAGCGAAAATGCGGAACATTTCAATTGTTTTTTTAGCACTATGTTTAAAATATGTTTTGTGTAATCTATGGACGAAAGGAGTGGTCCATTTTGCTATAAATAAAAAGGATTATGGTATGTATTTATAATTTTATGTTACTTTTAAATATTGTTATAAAGGCATTTCAACATTTCAGTAGATCCGTTAAACACCATCCTTTTACGAACTGGGATGAGAGTTATGGGTTATGGGATGAGTCTAATTCTAGAGTGGAATTATAGGTACATAAACTATATGCTTACTATATGATCGGCAGGAAAACCATTTGCAGGTGAGGTTGGCGCGGAGGCGCGGGCTTGGTTGGATCCCTATTTACAGAATGTAAATGATTCGGATTATTACAAAGCAGCTTTTGTCTGCAGTGTATGTTAAATGAAAATTAAAGTTAATCTTTTTTTTAGAACAGTTTAAAAAAAGAGAAAAATAAATCTTTATTTGCTAGAATATGGTGTTACGACAAATGGTCTTAAACAGCAAATTGTTCGGCATATAACTATGTATATTAAGTATGTGTTTACAAAAAAAAGTATTTATGTTTAGTTATCCGTTATTTAGTATCCATAACTCAAGTTCTTAATGATACTTATCTTGGAACTAGATGATTTGTATAATTGTCAGTAAATATTAATTATTATCAAAGATATATATAACTATTAGGCGCCTTAAAAATTGCTAACAGCAGAACGCCATACACCTGCCTTCCCCAATCACTGGGTACGCGTGACCCAACCTTTCATCTTTGTGAGAGGAGGCTTTTGCGCTTAGTTGGACGTTAATGGACTGAGTTGATTATGATGACTGAGCACTAACCAAGATGAGAAGGATTCAGTAGGTCATACTTCACCACACGTGAATCCTGTGCAATCCGCACAAAGAGAAAAAAAAAGCCGTGTGGCACTCGGAGACTGCCGCGGTATAGCATTTTTTATCAACTTATGCAATTTAAATTAAAAAATTAAATTAAATTAAAAAAAATTAAAATTAAAAATTCATTTATTCAAGTTTGGCTCAATAGAGCTCTTATGAATGTCATACTTATAAACTAACGCGCCCATTCACTGCGGGCGGGAGCTTGATCGTAAAAGAACGGGCAAGAAAATCGTCAAGGTTGGTTTTTTCTCCCGCCAGTTACAATTAAAATACATAATATTAAAACAATTGTGTTCTGCAGTCACAAGATTTGAAAAAAAAAGGGAGACAGAACTCTTTTTTTTGAATTAAGTATAATTATTTATTTAAATTATTTATGCAGTATTTTTTCGAAGCAAAACTTGAAACTTTAAGCAGGCATAAGTCACCAGATTGCAGGGCGAAGAAGGGAATTGCGCATGCGCAGTAACGCCGAAACAACCAATGCCACCTAAAGGCGGGTTGCTATAATAAAGAGACAAGCGATTTGTTTCTGGATTCGGTCTTCACGCTCAAGGCCCGCAATAGAAGCTATGCAATAGCTTAAAAAATATTCATAAATATATCTTAAAAGACCCGGGATTATATGATAATCATATAATTCCGGGTCTTTTAAGCGGGGTGTGAAACGGCATTTTAGCAGGCCGTCATGAGTGGATGCGCTTTATACTTATATATATAGGCATATTTCACGTTATAAAGCGCTTTCATTTTTTTATTGGACTGCATTGACTGCTTACCATCAGGCAGATGTAGTCATTATGGCGTGTCACATTAAAAAAAATATCAGCCTTATAAAGCCCACTGCTGAACATTAGCCTCTCCAATAGATGACATTCTATTGGGGGTATTTGCCCATATTCAACAACGCTGGGCAGGCAGGTTGGTGAGCGCAGTTTAAGCCAGTCTGCAGGATGACGCTGCTGCCTATCATTCAATAGGATTTTTCTTCGTCGACTCCATGTGGGATGAAAGGGAGGTGGCACTGTTTCATGCCGGTACCACACACCATAATATTTCTACTTTATAGTAAAAATGTTATGGTATATAAATATATCAAGTTCCTACTGTTAAGTATCTAATATTTCTTACTAAACAGATCTCCACTCCCGAGAAGTGATCCTGTCCACACTTTTCGAAATACAAAAGGAGATATGTGTAAAGTTTTTCGACACACCGGGCAACTACACGGCGACTGTGGAGAACAAGTTGCTGTTTATAACCAACCAGGACAAGCGAAAAGACTGCCCACCCGATAACTATGATTTTAGCGGTAGTGTGGTTGTAAGTAACTACGTAATAATATATAGCCAACTGCAACGCTTAATCCTATAACTTTATTGTCGGCAATTTTGCATTCATATATCAGAAGGCGGCTGCCAGCCTTGGTCAGGTTTGGCCATAGCACTTTATGAGTTGAGTGAACCCTGAAAGTGGAACTGAGGCGGTTCGTTGAGTTCGTGGTGGTTTGCCGTTGTCGTTCGTAAAAACAGAGACGTCCAACATGACTGCGCCGACCATCATCGACAAGACGCTCCGCCAGACTGACAGATACCAATCTCGTTCCAATGTAATTTAGAAGGAGGCGCTTGACTTCTTGGCGGGAAAGTGAAGAGTCATGTCTGCAGTTTTGTTTTATTTTCAAAAAATTTTGATATTTCGAACATTAATGTGTAATAACGGTAGATTATTAACCGTTAAGTGCTTGTAAACGTCCATGAGTGTTGGTAAATGAAACAAAATAGTGCAACATCACTTTTCAAATTCTCTCAATAAGTCCATGTGAGATCTCAGTATAGTGCCACATCTTTACTGAGGACTTAAGGGGTTTAGGGGAAGGGCATCTCATTTACCATTCATCATCATTATCACCACTCTTTCTCATTTACTATTATTTATATGTTATTAATATATCTCTTATTTGACACTGGCTAAATGTGCTAAACGCACGTAGCCATTATTAATAAATAAAAAAAGGAGGCGCTACCAACGCGCCGTCATACCTTTAAATACCTACCTTATCTTTACTTCATTTTAACTTAACACTCTGTGCGAGCAACATCCTTTTATAAAAATAAATACATCTGATTTCATGGCGCTCTGAACAGCATCTTAGGCAAGTTTGAAACTGACAATCAAATCAAAAAACTAATCGCAAAGTTTAAATAAATATAACTAGTTTTCCACGCAATCCAAATGACATAGTTGCGTGCAAGATAAAAAAAATATAAGAAACCTTAGCAAATGCGCTAGCTGGATGGAAAGTGATTAGATTAGTGAAAATAAAATGGTAATCCTAAATTATTGAAATATGTAAATACGTAACTTTGTATGTTTAGGATATGCCCATTGGATACAGATGCCTGAGCAAGAAGGACATCACAAGAATAGTCGTGGCCATGCTAAGAGCAAGCATACAGCCTACAGGTAAGAATAAAAAGTACCTAATAAATAAATCGTTTATTTTCCATACTAGCGCACCTATAACAAAGTAAAAATACATACATACATTCACGCCTGTTTCCCCGAAGAGAAGAGGCAGAGGCATATTATAGATCCACACTTAGCCAATTATCAAGTTGGTCCCACTTAATAGGTGGCGAGCCTATTGCCGCTTATCGGAAACTGTTGCGTTCGCCAGAGCCTCGTCCGTTGATCGGCAGGTGCACTCTTGCGCTTTTGCTCCTTAGGGGTCATTCATAGATTACGTCACACGAATTCCGTAATTTTTTGACCCCCCTCCGTCTTTGTCACAGCTGGTCACACTTGTGGGACTCCCTCCTCCTTAGTGTGATGTCACATATTTTGCCATTATACAGCAAGAAATAATTACATTAGAAAGAAAGAAGAAAGAAAATAAATTTATTCAGTACAAATAAACATGGAAACATAAACATAGAAATTAGTACACAAAAAAGCAACGATTAAATTTACACAAGCAAAATACAACATTAAACCATGTACTGAAACGGTGTCCACTCAGCACACTGTCGGACACCATAGGATGTCACGACGCTGATCTTCCGTGAACACCTAGGCATGAAGTGTTACTACGCGCAGTATTTGTGAAATGCATCTATTTAAATAATTAAAAATAAATTATCATAAATATAATTATAAAGTAGTTTGGGAATAAAAAGTTTAAATAAAAGTATTGAGTATACATACGAATATAATGAGAAAGAAGAAGAACGAATAGTAGTAAAATGCAGATAACTTAACCAAATCGAAGTAAGACAGTGATAAACTACGAATGACACAACACAGGTATAATTAATCTTTTTGCGAAATCAGTAAATATTGTTTGTATTTAAATTTAAAAGTTTTAATTGAACATTAATACAGCAGTTCCAAAATTTACATAGGACCTCAGTTTTGAAAAGTGTCGTTACGAAATTTTGGATCCCTCCCATCCCCTTGTCACACCATGTCACACTTCATCAACCCCCTCCCACCCCCTTAACGTGTGTCGTCATTTAAGGATAGCCCCTTAGGTATTCGTAGGATCCCCATTCACCTTTATAACAAAGTAAAGAATTACATAAATTATTGCAATGCACGTGGCACATTTTCATCTACAAGACAGTATCCGCGGCGCATGAGTTGAACAATGTCCTTGAAAGTGCAGTAACACATTGGGTCTCAGTTGAAGTGCGTAACCAATAGCATCGCTCGCGCTAATGCTCTTAAGGTGAGTATAGACTACAACATTTACTTGTAGCAGAACAACGAGCCGCTCTATGATATGTTTTAGTGTATCATCCTTTTACGAACTAAACGTCGAGCACGCTCGCCTCTTTGTTATAAACCAACAAGCATATTAGTATAACATTTCGTCGAGCGTATTGGTGTAACATTTCGTCGAGCCACGAGTGTGGGCGATGCGCGGTTGCGGGGTGACGCGAAGGGAGAGGGATGAAAGACGCACGCGGTCCGCATTTACCTGTAACATAACGCCGAGCGTTCGCAGGAACGTTACATTACATGGAAATGCTTTGGAAACTGAGCTTTTGCCTGTATTGTACCATTCGTAAGAACGTTACATAACACAGAAATGCTCCAGAAAATGTTGTAGTCTATACCCATATTTCTTTCTCTTGTCTTCTTTTGTCTACAATTAACGCAAACAACCGCCATTTTTATGTCTACGCCAACCATAGTTAAGAATTAAAAAATACTTATAAATTTTTCAGTGTCCTCATTCAACAGCTACGATTTAATCAAAAAGTTTCGAGAACGTGTAAGTTGCAATATTATTACTACAATTACGGTCCTATTAATTTATGTAGTATAATACCTACTCCCGAATTAATTATATTTCAGTATAATTTATTTCCGTTTCAAATTAATTTCTTCTGCTCTATTCTCATTTAAATTTCAATTATTTGTCTTTCATTCCAAATTCAAAATCCAAATTGTTTCATTTCAACATCAATTTTGTCCATTTCAAACCTTTTTTGTTTTTCATCTGAATTCTAATTCTATTTTCTTCCATCTCCATCTCAATACAAATTTCCTTGCAAATTTCAGGATGAGGAAATATCACGCCCTGGCCTCCTAAAACCTGAAGACCGCAACTTCATTAACGCTAACTACCACTTTGAATGCGGCTCGTTGGCCCAACCAGTCCCGGCTCGGAGGTCTTTTGATTCAGACAATGTCCCTGTAATGAGGGCTGACAATATGGAGTATTACGAGTCCCGGCTCTGGCCGCTGGCTGTTGTCATGTACGGAGTTAGTCCTACACTGGGTAAGGCATCACATCTCGGAATTAAAAACCCCCTTTTTCAACAGCGGCGGGCGTCGTCGGAAGTTTTTTTTAGTGTGTAGGGCCTCGGTGGTCGCGTCTGCCGCAGTGAGCCCCACACTCCCCTCCTTGTCCCCCCATTGGCCGGGAGACAGTGCGTAAACAGCATTTATTTACCGACGATAAAAAAAATAGGCTCTTTCGCCCCCTGACCTGTAAGCTACCTAACCAAACCTATAAGAACGTGTTTTGGATAAGTTTAATTATACATGCAGAGTGATAAATACACAAATATTTCTGACACTCACACCAAATATTTAGTTACAGATACTAAATAACGGATAAACATACATAAATACTTTTTTTTTGTTTTGTAAATACATAAGTACTTAATATACCCCAGACCAGTACAAATATTCATATTTATAAACACAATATATAGAGTGTAACTTCTTTTCTTCTTCTGACAGATCCCCCCGATAAGAGTCACAGACAGACTGACAAATCTTGAGAAAAACCACAACAGACGAATAAACTGACAAACCTTGACAAATGCTGACAAAGAACCCATTTGCTTTTATTTCTAACGCTCATATCTCTTTCATTGTTGTTAAAAAAATATATCGAATTGCAATTTTGTGTCTGAATGTTTGACGAATCTAAACGATCTTAAAGACAATAAAGTATATTTTATTTTATTTTATGAAAAAAATTATCGACGTAAGACCACGGGTATAGTTTTCTGAGCCCAAAAGCGCCTTGCTGTTGTTATATACATAGTCCTACTCTGGGTAAGTTTTTATAGGGAGCTAAGCGAGGCTCCTCATGAAAGCGAAGGTCTTCCACTGGGCGTATGGAAGTGCCCGGGGGCTGCGGGGGTTTTTAATGTGACACGTCATAATGACAACATCCTGCCTGATGATAGGAAGTCGATGAAGTCCAAAAAAGTGAAGGCGGTTCATACCGTGAAATAAGCACGGTACAAAGCGCACTCATGGAGTCATAACGGCCTGCCAAAATGCCGTTTCACGCCCCGCTTAAAAGACCCGGGATTATAGGAAATAGAAAACACATGCACATAATCAAATCTAAATGATCTGTCATTTAAATCAATATATAAATGATAAAATTAACATCATGCAATAAAATTACCCATCTTAGCATTACCTAGGAGTCCTAGGACAATATCCTAGCGCTAATTTTAAGCTGGACCATTTTGGATGAAGTATGGCACAGTCAATTAATATTGCTAATTAATACACACATACATAAATTCACTCCTGTTTCCCGAAGGGGTAGGCAGAGGCATATTATGCGCCCACACTTCGCCAATGATATAGTTGGGTGGCGAGCCTATTGCCGATTACCGAGAACTTTTATGTTTGCCAGAGCCTCGTCCGTTGATCGGCAGGTGCACCACTTGCAGGTGAGGTTGGCTTGAGCTCCTTAGGTCTTGGTAGGATCCTATACACCTCCTCCCCCGACTGGTCTCCTCCTTGTAGTGGTGGGGGAGCTAAGTACCTCCTGGTAGGCCGAAGAGGGCGTTAGGGAAAAGGTAACACCCAGAACCTAAGAGAGACCTGTAGAGGGCACAGCGGGCGGGCCAGGAGGGCCCGTCAAGCAGCGCCAGAAGGGTCTTAGGCAGCGGGGGCAGGGGGCCCCTGCTGTCTAACCAAAGACCTTCCGAGAAGTCAGCCACACACGCTTTGGTCGCACAAGGAGCGCATCCCCTGGCCCCCGCCTTTTTTTCAACAAGCAGCGGGCGCCTTAGGATGATTTTTAGTGGCAGTCGCGTCTGCCGGTTGTGAGTCTCACACCCCTTTTCGGTCCCCCTTTAACCGGAAGGCAGTGTAAGGCAAGTAAATGCATTTTATTACCAACGTAAAAAATAAAAAAGGAACCCTATACACCTTATTCATTACAATAATTTGAAATTTTTATGCAACAGCTCCAAATAATCCAGATCTGCAAGCAATATTCCATGCCATGGCCACAATAGAGCTAGCGAGTTGCGTGGTCTTCCAAAATATAGGCGAGCTGGACGTGCTGGCTGCGAAGAACTTTCTCTGGCTAGCTGATAAGGGAGAGGACTTGCCTCAACTTGGCTTCACGGAGGGAAACCAGGTGATGCTTATTTATTTACAGGGAACCCCCGGTTATCGGTATGCTGATATTGCTAAAAAGAGTTTTGTCTTCTTTTCTTCTAAATCTTGTGGCTGCAGAACACAATTGTTTTAATATTATGTATTTTTATTGTAACTGGCGGGAGAAAAAACCAACCTTGACGATTTTCTTGCCCGTTCTTTTACGGTCAAGCTCCCGCCCGCAGTGAATGGGCGCGTTAGTTTATAAGTAGGTATGACATTCATAAGAGCTCTATTGAGCCAAACTTGAGTAAAGGAATTTTGATTTGATTTACCAGACAAAAGTTTGCAAGGGCAGTGTTTAATCAAAATGGTTGGATTATAGAGCACTGTTTCAGACCCTCTTTTGTCCAGAAAATTCTAAACATTAACACTAACATACGTTGTAATCCGACATGTTACAGATCTAAATGATAAGATTGTATCTGAAGTAGCGCTTACAAGTATTTTTATTTTTCAAACTCAGATCAAGTAAAAAAAGGTCTGAGTTTTCAAACTAAAACTGTTTTTTTTTTATAAATTTTCCAGACTTAAATATAATTTTACGGGTTATTGAACCAATACAATGGACAGAATATATATATATCGCTCATTTGGTGCAACAACGTCATAACTACATATTTTTTTAAAAATGAGTTAAATATGCCATTATGTTCAAAAAGTATTTACACCCGGAGAAACATTGCATTGACCGAAACATTTTGTTAAAGTGTAATTATGCTATTGTTGCACCAAATGAGCGATATATGAATAATATTTTTTTTATATGCGCCATAACAAATTGCGTAAATTCACCCAGAGAACATGAAAATATATTTAACTGAACAAACCTTGGTATTAAGTAAAAATTCCAGGAAGTATTTATAACTTGTATTGAAGACTTCTTGGCGGGAAAGTGAAGCGTCATGTCTGCAGTTTTGTTTTATTTTCTAAAATTTGTGATATTTCTAACATTAATGTGTAATAACGGTGGATTATTAACCGTTAAGTGTTTGTGAACATACATGAGTGTTGGTAAATCAAACAAAACAGTGCAACATCACTTTTCAAATTTTCTCTCAAGGAGTCCATGTGAGATCTCAGTATCCTAGTAGTATACATCTTTACTGAGGACTCAAGGGGCTTAGGGGAGGGAGGTATCTCATTTACCATTTATCATCTTTATCACCATTCATTCCCATTTACTATGATTTATATATTATTAATATATCATTTACTTGACACTGGCTAAATGTGCTAGACGCACGAAGCCATTATTTAAAATAAAGAAAAAACCTGTATTGAAATAAAAGTTATGTATAAAGATAACTGGCGGACTTATATGGGTCCGGAAAACATTGTACACTGCCAACTTTTGGGCAAACATAAGCACTATTATTTACACTAAGAACACAACGTTACACATACAGTTTTGAACACTAACAGTTCAGCTATTTAATTGCGACTTGTTTCATCAAGCACTACCTTAGTTGTCAAGATTTGCCAAACCCATGTTTATGTAATCTATATTCAATAGTGACTAACTATATAGAGGGCTGTGTGGTACCGGCCTAGAATAGTGCCACCCCCTTTCATCTCACGCGAAGTCGTAAGAGTCGACGAAGAGAAATCCTACCGGATGATGGGCAGCAGCGTCATCCTGTGTACTGGCCGGAACTACGATCACCAACCCACCTGCTCAGCGTGGTGATTATGGGCAAATATCCCAATAGAATGTAATTTATTGGGAAGGCTAATGTTCAGCAGTGGACTTTATAAACCTGATATGATGATTCAACAGAGATAGGCATGTCGGATTACGGGGGCACCGGATTAGACAGGGCCGGATTACCGCGAGTTCAATGTATTTTAATCTCTCAATTTGCAGTGCCCCTACGGGGTATCAGTATTCATTGTATTACTTAGGTACCTACTGTTTACTTGATGCAATAAAGATTTATGATTTATTCAGCAGTAATGGCACGGCCTCGTTTTGTTTCCTACTTTACATCATATGATTCATTATTTAAGTTTCAGGAGGGATTTTTTATTTTTTAGGCTGCCATTGGTCGGGAATTCCCCGGATTTGTCCTAGTTTGAAGGGCGTCCGGGGTCCGTTAGGCAGAGGACTTTAATTTATTTGTGTGGTCAGGGAAAAACCATTTAAAAAGATAAACGATAACGTAAAATTAAACTTATGTAATTTATAATCATCCACTAAGCATTTATTGTTATGTTGTTGTAAAAAAAATGTTTTTTAGAGTTTTCCTGGGGAATTAACCATATTTCGCCACAATGTTCCACCATCAGTGCCATGTATACCGGCGTCGGCAATTTAGGTGATGGCAGCCCTACGCAGGGATAATGTAGCATTTTAATAGTTCGCCAGCCGCTTTTCTGTTCGCCAGAGCCTCATCCGTTGATCGGCAGATGCATCACTTGCAGGTGAGGTTCGCTTCGGCTCTTAAGATCTAGGAATCCCTATGCAACCCCTATTATTATTATATTGATGTTTTAATTCCAAATTAATAATGCTATTCTGTTCCATAGACGGTAAAAGCGTCTGCCATGGCTCAGGGCGCCCCCGGTCATGTTTCACACACCCTCAACATGCTGCTGCGAGTCCTGGGGCTCTCCATGATGTCCAACAGATACGACAGGGATAACTACGTTGTCGTCAATTGGAAAAATGTTGAACAAGGTAACACTTTAGTGACAAAACGCTAAACAAGGTAACACTTTAGTGGAAAAACGTTGAACAAGGTAACACATAAGTGACAAAACGTTGAACAAGGTAACACATAAGTGACAAAACGTTAAGCAAAGTAACATTTTAGTGGCAACACGTTGAACAAGGTAACAATAAAGTGGCAAAACGTTAAACAAGATACATTAAGTGGCACAACGTTGAACATGCTAAAAATTTAGTGAGAAGGAGTTGAATAAGGTAAAATTTTAGTAAGGTATTTATTTGCTGTACAATTGGACATGAGTGTTTTCTTTTTGTAATGAATAGGACCTTTTCATAATCATGTAGAGACCTCGTTAGAGTCACCGACAGACTGACTGACGGACAATCCCCTACCTCCTTTAAAATCACGACAGGCTGACTGACAGATACCCCCGATAAGAGTCACCGACAGACTGACAAATCTTGAGAAAAACCACAACAGACAGATAAACTGACAAACCTTGACAATTTCTGACAAAGAACCCATTTGCTTTTACTTCTTTATTATGGTACCGCTCATATTTCTTTCGTTGTTTTAAAAAAATATATGGATTTTCTATTTTGTGTAAATGTTTGACGAATCTAAATGGATCACGTTGATCAATCTTAAAGACAATAAAGTATATTTTATTTTTTTATTTTATAGAGGTATTTTTAGTTTTATATGATTTTTTATTTTTTTACATGGTTATGAATAAACGTTTATCTTTCTCCCTGTATTCTAGCTCTTGTATGCAATATATAGGCGCCATAGTTTTTAAACTGACTTTGACTAACATTTCAGTTGTTGGACACGCTTTTTTCTGTTCATTCCCAACATTTTGACTACTCACTTCAGTAAAATACAATTAGCGTTTAACAATTCTTCTAGGTAAGGAACGTTTCTTCGAGAAAGACCCTCTTGTGTCGTGGCTGCCGGCAATCCCTTACGACTTTACCAGCGCTACACACGCTCCTGCCAATTATCTATGCAAGGACTGCAACTCAGCAGTAGGCTCGCAAACGGTGCTACCGATTCAGGTGAATATTCCTACCAGTAATAAATAATAATAATAAATAAATATTCTCTTACAATCACACCAATTAGCGGAAAATGGCGCTATTTGGGGGAGGCCTATGTCCAGCAGTGGACTAGTATAGGCTGATGATGATGATGATGATAGAAAACCTAATACCTAGTGCATGTACATAGCGCCTCTAATCCCTAAAATAAATAGAACTTGCACTATAAGTTATCATATCATAGCATTTTTTTCTTTCTGACAATTACACTTATTATTTAGTTACAAGATAAGTATCATTAAGAACTTGTGTTATGGATACTTAACAACGGATAAACATACTTAAATACTTTTTTTTTGTAAATACATACTTAACATACGTAGGAAAACACCCAGACCAGTACAAATATTCATGTTCATGCACACAAAGATTTGTCCTGTGTGGGAATCGAACCCACGACCTCTGGAGTGAAGTGCAGGTATACTGACTTCCACGCCATATCGGTCGTCAAGGTCGTCAAGATGTAATTATGTAAAGGGAAGCAATAAATGTTTTGTTATTTATTTATTTTACCATTAGTGTTACTTTAAAGGCTACAGTTCAAAAGAAGATTCAACTTTCTGTAGGAAAATGGCGCTGCTAGATTTTAGTAATAATATATAGCTTTACAGACAAATGAAGATTGTATTTCTAGTACCAAACTAATGGACATATTTAAAAGAGCAAAGCCTGTGAGTTTCTTGCCAGTTCTTCTTACAGAGCGGTGGCTCGGAACTGGCACTTAGATTCACTTACACTTAATTATTTTTTGTTTTTAAATTGTTTTGTTTTATGTAAGTGAATCTAAGCTTCGTGATTTAGTGTAATATTATTTCGATTGTTTTTTTTTCATTTGTAATCATGACGTTTTCAAGTACTATGTATAGGTACTTAATAGTTTATGAAATAAATATTTTTTTTTACTTTTTTTTTTTTTTAGTGACGTTTACGAGTGTTTTAGAATGATACCAAGCAAAATATATGAATTCGAATGTTGTTAAGTCCAAATAGATAAACGAATAAAAGAATAAAATAAATGTCTGCATAGTAATACCTGTATTATATACTTACATTTCAGGACCACCTATGGCAGAGAGTGTTGTCTATGGGACACAGGACAGACTTGAGCGAATCAGACAAGCAGATGTTAGATTTGCTATACGGAAAACAGTGTCATACCAGATTACTGGCGAAACAATAAAATGTCAATAAAGTGTAAGATCATATTTAAATTCAGTGTGTTTTATTTGATATCATACTGCTTTCGTATATTAAATTATATTTTGACATTTCATAAGACTGTTTTAGTCATCATCATCATCTCAGACCATTAACGTCCCACTACTGAGCACGAGCCTCCTCTCACATACCAAGGTGCGAGGATATTGGGTCATACTCCACCACGCGGACCCAGTGCGGATTGGCGGAGACAGGTGTATGGCGTCCTGGGGGTCCTGGGGGCCTGTATAAGGCAAAATGGATTTCGAATTGATTCTGTCGTACCGCCGAACTCATGGAAATCGAAACAAAATGTCGTTCTCCATTTACCTATTGGTCTGTCACGGACTGAAGGTCATGAATGAGAGGTGGCTGTCGGCAGATTCCCCGGTACGGATTAATGAACGTAAACAAAGTTTGATCTAGATGGATTACCGGTATGCCACATGTTTTAGTGTTGTATTGTATTTTGACTATAGGTACTTATTCATTTTACATTATTGTTTTTAAATTTTAACGACTAGCATGCCGGTGTTTTGGATGCACTGCTCTGTAAGCCGACATATAAAACTGTATCAAATAAATAAATATTTTTTTCTTTGCGAACTTAACTTATACCTACAGCCAGGGCCATGGAGGTGTTCACATAAATAAACTAAACATGACCGTCCCGACAAGGTCCACAAAGGTACTGTTTTTCATATTTTAACACCTTTTTTTCATACATATGAGAGCCCGATAAGCGGCAATAGGCTCGCCAACTATTACGTGGGACCAACAACACAATTGGCGCACATTTAGTCAACAAAGATTAGGGAATAAATGTTTTGTTTATGGTTCCAAATTAAATTTTTTGTTTTTTTTTTGTTGTTATTAGATTGGCTCAATTGTTTTCCATTTTGGCGCGGAGTTTGAGTTGCATCTGTCGTTTACATTAAAAACAGTGCTGTTTTTAGTTTTATAATATCTAGTGTGTATTGCGAATTTCATAATTGACAAAAAGATCAAACAAAGAGTTTGTCTTAAATTTTGCATCGCCAATGGAATTTCTTGTTCGGAGACACTGAAAATGTTACAGAAGGATTACGATGAATCGACTTTATCAAAAACACGTGCTTATGAGCGGTAGAAGACATAAAGAAGAATTCACGGCGAGAACTGAACTGAATTCCGGAAACAGCGTTTAAAAAATGTTTTGATGATTGGATTATTCGTTGGCGTAAGTGTATCGTTTCTGAAAGAGCATACTTTGAACGTGATAAAATAAATTTGGATGAATAACAAAAAAATTGTGTATTATTGATTTTTCCCGGTATTTTCTTGACAGATTAGTATATTATGCCTCTCCCTATCCCTTCGGGGGAACAGTATTTAGTAGAGTATTTTTTTTCCGGCTGGAAAATCATCTTATGACCTTCTTCCTCTGTAGTTGAAGCGGGAGGGTGTGTCAGAATTTTACCGACTAAAATCCACCCATGTTCATTCTTGAGCCTGCTCCGTCCTGAGGCCGCGGTAACCCTTTCTATTAATCCCTCAGCGATATTTTAACAGTAAGCTAATGAAGTGTACAAACTTTTTACAACAAAAGAAAGGATTATATAATGTGTAAAAATGAGCCGAAAATTTGTCGAAATAAGAAACTTATTAAGTTTTTTTACCTTCCCCTATAAAACTAGATCTATTGCAGATACGCGGACTTTACGTATGGTAGGTTCGCGGGTTTTCACTATCCCCGGCGATATATTAAATGATAAGCGCTCGTACCAGGTGGTCGGAAACGATCACGATAGAAACATAAAGTCTTGACCATAGACAGTGACTTTCACTCGCACGACCTTAAGATGCTAGAAATTCATCTGCACTGTGCTTCGTGGTGGTAGGACCCGAGTCCCTCTCACCTTGGGTCATGATTAGATGCGCGTGCTCAATAGTAGTGGGCTGAAAAGGATCCAGAGGTATAAATAAACCAATTTAACGATTCCTAATAATAACAGATATAAATCGAGTGATACGTTATAATAAAATAAAAAGACGTGTTGCAATCAGAGACTGCCGCGGTAAAACTATATGGATGTAAAAGTCTGAAATAAACAATTTATTATTATTATTATTATTATTGCATAGCATTTTTTATCAACTTATGCCATTATAATTATTTATTTATTTTATTTATACAGTATGTTTTCTAAGCAAAACTTGAAACTCAAAGCAGGCATGAGTCACTAGATTGCGGGGCGAAGAAGGGAATTACGCATGCGCAGTAACGCCAATACAACCAATGCTACCTAAAGGCGGGTTGCTGAACTAAAGATACAAGCGTGATATTTCAAAAAGTCCTTAAAGTTCTGCTATGTATCGATAGATGGAAAAACTAAAAAGAATCACCCAAGTGCAGGTCGGAGTGGGGGTTAGGTTTTTTTCGTTACGGAATTTCTGGATTCGATCTCCACGCTCAAGGCCCGCGATAGAAGCTATGCAATAGCTTCATAGGGTAAATAAAACAAAAATATTAATTAATCATCTATTTATTTATGAAATAAATAAATTTTACTTGATAAGTATTCATTAAGTATATACAATAGACCACATTAACAGTGAAACTACATAGGTTACAGTTATATATTTTATTTATTACATAACCAGTAACATTTAGCTGCGCATGTATGTCGCAGATTATAATGCGCCGCCTTGAATTTGTTCGAGATGTAACAGATTTTTTTATTTAAGACAATACTGAACTATTAATTTCATATCATTTTACCTTTATATATTATCCCGGTTGCCAGACTGAAACTTAGGGCCCAGGGTCTGCTTACTGGTCTAACTAGATTTCGATGAATTCAAGTTATTGCATAGACTATTAGCCTCTTAATTCAAGGCTAAATCAGGTGGTCCTTTGAGCCGGATATGAACCAGTGCCTAATGTATCTACAATTCAAGCTGTCAATTAATATAAAAGTAACACAAATTATATGAACAAAAAACAGTTAAATAATTTAGGTTCTCTCTCACAATTTGGTTGTAAGTTCTTTTTAATATTTATTTGACAGATATTCGATACAAAACTGACATTTTAACTGCGGAGATCTTCTCATCCAGTGTTTTCTGACCTTTTTAGTTGCATATAAATTACGCTCGAAAAATTGGGCATTTAATAACCAGCAAATTGCCCTCTCGAAATACCACTTTTTTCTCTGCGGGTTGTAATTACCAGGGGGAATTAACTAGGGGGTTAGAAACCCAGATTCTAATCAGTCACTGTGAAACAGACCCTTAACCAAATATAATTGAAATCATATCTTAGGATAAGTCTTGGGAACTTATCAAATTATTAACAGCATAATCGCACCAAATCAACTCGATTATAAAAACACAATCATTACAAAATTTTACAACATTTGTACCAAAAATAACAACAATTTAGATCACATTACGAATTTCATATCACAACTTGTGCTGTGCTTATAAAAATAGGTTTATGTAGACTTAAGCTTAGGGCCCAGGGTCTGCTCACTGGTTCAACCAGATTTGAATTTTCGTTATTGCGTGGAGCGACTGCCGTCTGACCTCCGCAGCCCAGAGGGAAACATTATTTTATGGTTAAACCAGCTGTCAGGCTGTTAGAAGGCACTGACTTCCTAATAACGACTGCCATAGATGTTCATGACAGCCGGGACCAACGGCTTAACGTGCTTTCCGAGGCACGGAGCAAGCGATAATTACGCACATAACTTCGAAAAGTCATAGGTTTTGAACCATGGTTTAAACCCTATACCCTCTTGCTAGCTTGTGCTATGCTGTATTTAAATGTAACTAACAAACATATTTAATTTTTAATAAATTGAACAATTAAATTCATTTATATATACTTGCTACAGCGCATTGATCAAAAAAGAAATGCCAAACAACATAATGGAAACATAACATTAAATACATCACCACAAGACCAACGTTTTTTTAGAAAGATTAATTTCATCCCAAAATAAAGTAACAATTTTTCCCTTATTCTACAAATCCTTGATGTTCTAATTTAGGGAGCGATTGCTGCTCTGCAATATAGGATTACCACTAAACTGTGGTACAAGCCGCCCTAAATTTAATATATTTGACATCAAATCATTTTATCTACTAAACTAGCAATTTCTGAACATTCGACACTTTTGGTATTGTTACAGTAACTACAATCATCAGTATCGAAAATTGAAGAACAGTTTAAACAATATTTAACATTTTCCTCTTGTGCTACAGTTATACACTTTTTGGGTACACAACCGTCACATAATTTTGCATCATCATCTATATCACAGTTTTGCTTATTATCAAGATCTCTTTTTCTTTTACGATTTATATTTTTGCATTTTTTGAAAAAAGAATTCAATTGTCCATCATGTTTTGATTGGTCGTCTATGGAATGTTCTTGTCTCATCAAATTCTCCACATGACTAGAGTATTCAGGCAGATTTTTAAATTTACTAATGCTGTTTGCTTCAATCTCATTCGATACTATTTTATAAACTGTTATAAAGTCTTTTTTCTCACTTATAGCTTTTAGTAATTCATCTTTTGTGGATTTGTCTGCTTTAAATTCTGTGTTAATTTTAGTTTTTATTTCTTGTTTAATGTTCTCAAAAGATTTCTCTTTCAGCTTGTTCAATTGGCTATCTACTTCTTCGTCACTAATAAACTTAATATTTGTATCTGATATACTATCAATATTCTCTAAGCCAGACATACTTGAACCGTCATCAGATACGCTTTTAATACTAGACGATTCGCTTTTTTCTATTTTAAATATTTTAGGTCTTTTAATTAACGGAGGCAAGTTAATGGGCACCTTACTAAGTTCTATTTCTATTTTGTTATTATTTGTAGTTGTTTCTTTAATGCTATGTGCTAATGGTTTTTCTTTTATTAAATTATCTAATGGTTTCTCTTTATTTTTAATATTTACTAGCGCTTCTGTATTGTTGTTTTCTGATCGTGTTTCCATACTGTTACTATCTGCCGATATTACTTTAAACCTTTTTTCACATTCTTCATTTATATCATTACTTTCATCCAAATTTATACTTTTCTCTTCAAAAGTGTTCACTTTCTTAGTATTGTAAACTCTATGCTCGTTTTCAATTGGTATATGTATGCATTCTAGATCTTTAATAAGATTATCAGCCAAATCTGACAACACATTTGAACTAATAGTTCGATGAGCAAATTTTTTTACATTAATTAATGCTTTAGGTTTAGTTTTGTTCTCGTTCACTTTATTATTCTTTGATAATTTTCTATTTGCAGCTTCATTGACGGTTACATCGGAATTTCTATTTTTAATGTTACCTAATACACCCTCTAATTTATTGCGTTTGTTAATAAACTTATTATCTTTTGCATTCATGTTGATACCATCAGATATGTTTGTGCTATTGCGAAGTTTTCCATTAGGAGTGTTATTCACATTTTCTTCAGTGTCATCATTAGTTGGCGAATCACAAATAGGCAGTTCTTCTCTTTCGCAAATAGAATCTGTAAGAAAATAAGAAAAAAGGTTAATACATAGCCTATGAATCGTTTGTATTTGCGCTCGTAGCTCCAGTCTTGCAGGACTGGACTACTTATAAATAAATAAATATTCTCTTATAATCACACCAATTATTTAGTTCCAAGATAAGTATCACTAAGAACTTGTGTTATGGATACTAAATAACGGATAAACATACTTACATACTTTTTTTTGTAAATAAATACTTAATATACATAGGAAAACACCAAGACCAGAACAAATAGTCATGTTCATGCACACAAAGATTTGTCGTGTGTGGGAATCGAACCCACGACCTCTGGAGTGGAGTGCAGGTATACTGACCTCCACGCCATATCGGTCGTCATATACATATAGATTTAAGATCTTTTTTTTGAACGTCAGAAAAATGCATTTGCCAGCCGGTCACATCCTGTTAAGCATTTTGTGGTATAATGCCCTGTTAAAGTCCCAATTATCAGTCTGGTTTATTTCCTGCTACCTTCCCAAAGGATCTTACACCAGCTGCTTCCTGTCTCCCCGATGAAGGCCTTTGAATGTTTAAGCACTGGTAGCAGCTGCTATTCCAATAGGTGTTTTTCTACTATATTTATATTTCTTTGGCATTGTGGCTATCCTACCTATAGAATCGAACCCACGACCTCTTGAGTGAAGTGCACGTATACTGACCTCCACGCCATATCGGTCGTCGGTATGTATGCAGTATTTTTTGTTAGAATAAAAAGATATGCGAACAAACCTTCAATATAACTCTCATCGGGTGGATCCTCCCACCAGACTGGACTTGGGCAAGTCAGTATCTCCATAAGGTCCTCATCATTCAAACTATCAGTCTCTTCAATATTTCTGACAATTTCCTCCATTGATAACTCGGAGAGCATTGGGCTTTCAGATCGGAGTTGCTCGTAGGAGTCATTTGTTTCTGGGGAAAAAAATGTTACTCTAATTAAACAACCTCAAATTGAGTAGTCAAATAGTTTCGTAGCATAGCTTTCGCATTCTCGTAGCACATCTCTGTTGAAAATGCACCCTTAATCCAGAGCATAAAAGCGCTCAATATCAAATTATTAACATGAGATTTTACACAAAACCTGTCATATCACCTATTCATATTACATTACATTACTCTGCTACTCTTTCATATTCCGTGTAGTATCGGCCTAATAATTAGTTCAACCTAAGTTAGGCCTAAGTATTTTTATAATAATAATTAAGTGTAAAGTGTAATATACCCACACTCACGGAGTCATAAGAGTTGACGAAGATAAATCCTACCAGATGATGGGCAGCAGTGTCATCCTGTGTACTGGCTTCATCTGCTATCACTAACCCACTTGCCTTTGTGGTGATTATTAGAAAATATCTCTAATTTTCTGACTCTTAAATATTTAATTTCTTTATTTATTTAATTTCAAGATAAGTATCATTGAGAACTTGTGTTATGGTTACTAAATAACGGATAAACAAACATATATAAATAATTTGTAAATACATACTTAATATACATAGGAAAACACCCAGTTCAGAACAAGTATTCATCTTCATGCACATTTTGATGTATATTTTAATTAAGTTCTACCAAGATCTAAGGAGCCCAAGCCAACCTCACCTGCAAGTGGTGCACCTGCCGATCAACCGGCAAACATAAAAGTACCCGGTACGCGGCAATAGGCTCGCCACCTATTACGTGGGACCAACAATACAAGTAGCGAAATATGGGCGTATAATATGTCTCTGTCTACCCCTTCGGGGAAACAGGCGTGATATTATGTATGTATGTACAAATGTTCTAATCTACTAGTTTGGCTAGTCTTCTCAAATTGCTATGCCATAATAGGGCGGGACATGTAGACCTACTTTGTGTACTGTGTACTGTGACACGCAATAATTGGTTTGATTTAAAGTTTGAATGTTCAGCCATGGAGTTTATATGGATGAACTTCAGTGATTGCTCTTACCTTCCAAAGCCACACCTTTCTGTGGCGTTCCCAACTTCCTCTTGTTCATTTTAACAACAGTTTTAGGTTCATATTTAGGCTTTAGAAAAACCTTTTTCTCTTCGAATTTCCTTCTTAACTTTTGTGGATAGTATTCTGTGTTGTTCGCTTCGTTTAATTCCATAATATCTGTACTATTTGTTCTTTTATTTATAACCTCTTCACTGTTATGAGAGCTTTTAGGACTTTTCTTTTTAACATTTTTAGGCTTGGGTGGTGATTTTAGAAGCTTCGTTATATTTTTCATATTCCTATCCTTATCTCGGAGGGTACGTTTCTGCATAGACGATTTGAAACGGGTTACAATAATTTCTTTCGGAGCTATTCTTGGGTCTACAGACTCTGCTGGTTTCGACATGATGAGTCTGTAATGAGAGAATTGTTGAATTAATAAAGAACTAAATACTAAAGCTACTTTGTACTAAGTAAAGTTTATATTAAGTTTGTTGATGACCAATATGGTGTGGAGGTCAGTATAACTGCACTCTGCTCTTGAGGTTGTGGGTTCGATTCCCATATTTGTGTGCATGGACATAAATATTGACTCTTGTCCTGGGTGTTTTTACGTATAAACGAATATTTTCACAATCACTTATTCTTTATATTGTTTCTTTGTGGAATGAGGATCATGCCTGAGCATCCACTTATGGTGGAATTCTAATGGATGATGATGCAAGGGCCAGCTGATTACCTGATAAGATTCAGAAACAGTTTTAATAAATATAATGCTTTGACATCCAAAGAGTTTCTATACATACTCTTCATTTGTGCAAATGAAGTTATAAAATGTTACTTTGCTGATTTTCCTCAACTCATTAGCTGTGAAACTAAATTGGAAAGCAAATTTTATTTTTAATTTGACAGACGTGTTGTGATATCGTATACCAAATGATAATTTTATATCACATGTATTTTATTTTATTTAGAATACTAAATTTTTTATGCAATAGTTGTAACTTGTATGGTACGTGTGTTGGACTGATCCCGAGACCTACATTGTAATGTTGCATAACACAGGTAGCATGTTGAACAGTTTATTGATTTTTCAGGAAATTATAGTTGCACAGGTATTGTTACAAAGATATTTCGATCTGTCACTTGTTTACAAAAGATGTCCTCTAGTATAATGCCTGAATCAATAAATTATACTTAATAAGACCAAAATACTGATGTCAACCGCTAATAAAAACACTTGAACTTAAACATCAAGCAATTAGTCAAATTTTTATTTGTGATAAATGTGGTACTTACATAATTACAGATTTTATCAGTTAGCCTTTACAGATATGCATATTGTTTATTAATTAACTTATTTACTTAAATTTCTGTATTTCTACATATTTTTTACTCATAGCTTCTATTGCAAATAAATATACTAGATAATATTTTCATTACCTTACAATGACCTCACATGTAAAAAAAATAGTAAAATTCAAGACTTTTAGGATTCAATAATCTATTATTTATAAGTCACATAAAACCTATCCTTCATTATGACAAACTATATCTATAATGTTGTTTAATGCTTATTATTAAAGAACAGATTCACTGTTTAGTGGGTCTTTATAAAATAAGATAACTATAAAACACCTTGTCTACCCACTTTTTCTTCTAAATGTCATTTTTAAACTGTGTTATTTTTATCACATTAAGAGGTACTTAGATTGATTGAAAGACAATATTACTATATAGCTTGCAGCTTACTTTCAACTTTACAAGCAAGAATGACAAAAAAAAGAATTTAAATAAATATAAACACATCAACACTTAAGTATATTACCGACAACTTTACCTTTTCAGAAATTATTGTTTTCGTATTATTAAATATTTCAAACATGCAAGATAAATGTAACATGCAGCAAAGACAAAAAAATAAAATAGGTACCTACTAAATTGAGTGCGATACTCTTTGGTACTATGTCACACTCAAGTATTTAGAATGTTTTTCTATGAACTTACAATGTTAAATTAAATAAATACTAGAACACAAATGTTTCACATAGATTCTTAAGTTGTTTGTAATGGAAAGCATGCGACAGAACAAGGCCATATCCATAACGTCTTGCACTCCAGGCAAAGATCTTCAAGACATATCTATCGCGGAAGCGTAATTTTTATAAACTACAGTATTGAATTATTCACCTTGATTTGAAGGAAATACCTTAGTACTTATGAAAAGTAGGTAAATAATTGAGCTGTTAATTCTATTATTTTCAAATTTTAAGAGTTATTAACAAAATAAATACACATAAAATTACGAGAACGGTCGACTTCCACAAATTGTAAAGCTAAAAGTGAACCTATACATGACTTTAGAATGTCGTCACTTTTGCTTTAGATAGAACTTTGGCACTCTAGGATAATTTGATAGTTTTGTAGGTTTTAGCAAAAAAGACAGGGTATAAAATATTATAAGAACTATATTAACGTAACATGAAAAATAAATATTTCTCTTAGTTAGGACAGTTAGATCGTAGAAAGAGTATTTAATAAACGACTAACAAGTCATGTATTGTAGCTTTGCTTTTGTTCTTATAAAATATATCCCATATGGAAAAGGCTAAATTCACAATCTATGCTGCCAATTCCTCACTTTATAGTTCTACTTTCTTTGCTAACAAATCAAATAATTATTTCTTCATACAAGTTAAAATAAAAATTTAAAAATCATTAACAAACACCCCGACCAAATCCTGGTATTATTATTTCTAAGAAATATAAGTAATGATTACCTTCAGTTAATTACAGACATTACTTTTTTCAATAGTTTTTTTTAGTATAGTCCTATACCATCTGTGACAAAAAAAGTATGAAATTCAAAATATAGAAAGCACAGTTTCAAATGAACATGTTGACTTTAAGCTGCAACTTATAAATTAGTGTCAATTTTAAACTGAAATGTACCACCTATGTTGCATGAAACCGACCGTACTGACGGTAATGGTCATATCAAGATACTGAATATTTCATCGGACAAGGCTAATATCACCTTAAAAGTAAATTATTTATCAAAAAGCACAAAGCGGTAACTGCCAGCATATAATCAAACAAAGAGGATATGAAAGAGAGATTACTCTTATTGTGTTTTGATTGCAATACCTACTGAGGTAAATTAATATAATAATTTAACCATCAATTACTTACCTCTAGAATTCTTGCTTTACTACGGTGATAAAATCCAACTATCTAGTATCGCAGAGCAATGAGGGCTTCAAATGTTCTACGTCAATGGTAAAACAACTTAATCTTGGCTTTATTTAAGTCTCATTTAAGGTTTAACACAAGAATCAACAGGACCCCAAACTATATTATTCCTCGGATATAAGAGACTGTTTTGGACTCATCGAGTACGATCAGAGCATCAGCAATATAATTGGTATTTTCTCTGTGAGGAAGTATGTCATCCAAACCAAAAGCACTGTCCCTAGAATATGCGAATAAAAGTATACTGTTCGCTCGTCGCTAAAGCATCGATAGTTACCGGCCAATATTTCCGAAACAATTGATATTCTCAGGAGTTATAAAAAATTAATACCCAACAATGCAAATTTTTAAAATTAATATATCATAATACCTTTTTTTACATGAAAAGTCCCAAAAACGAGAAAGACGCCGTTGCGCTAGAAAGTTCAACTAAACTAAGTTTAAGCTTTAATTTCAAAATCAATAATCTTCTGACCGAAATCTGGTCATTCCAGTCCGGTAAAATTAATGACATTAAGTTTCGCTCAATATTTTCTATTCTTGTTTTCGTTGGTTTGTTGATAAATAATGTAATGACGACGTTAATAAATCTTTTTAATTGATATATACTAAAGTAAATAAAGTTTCCAGTAATTAAAATTGACGAATTCTATACTAATGCTGTTGGTTTTGAATTAATCGAAAAATAATAATAACTCAATCAACATATTCACTAACAAAACATTGATATTCATAAATATCACACATCTTTTCAGTATTTTTTATCAGAAATGTTTCGTTCAAGAGGCGAGTGCCATAGATTACCTGAAGCTAAGGTGGAAACTAAAGTGCAAGGGGGTTTCGACTGCTATTTGTGCGATGAGGGGGGATGGTGCAGTGAAACTGATGTCGCAATACACAGTGACAATAATCATTTAGATGTGTTGTATAATTTTACTAAGAGACACACGCCGGAGAATCCTGTATGTTTTGTAAGTATAGTTCATCGTCAGTCCAACAACATTAGCCTTCCTAATTGATTACATTCTATTGGGAGGCCCATAATCACCGCGCTGGCGGGTTGGCGATCGCAGTTCCAGCCAGTACGTATGAAGGCATGCCTGAGGGCTGAAGCTGTCAGAGGGCTGAAGCTGTCTGAGGACTGAAGCTACTACCACGTAGTGGACCATTAGACAGTTTTGATGTTATGTTTATGTGATCCAACTATTAACACCTTAAGACAATCCCTGGTTGATCTGCACCAACCAGGGATTGTAGTACTGCTAATATGAGGCTGGACCTACTATAGCTGGGTTGTTGAATTGAAAAGCTGAACTATAGATAAAGGACTACCTGTTATTATCATCAGGCTTTCATCTAATAGTGAGAATTGTTGAGTAATTAGTATAATAATAATAATAATAATTCAGTATCTGATATTACATTTCTGGATTGTGATTGGGGATTTCTTTTAAGTAAATAAATACTTGTAGTAGAAAATCCCCGCTCTCCATACAATTGATTATCATTTACAAAAATGATACATATTAAAAAAAAACAATTCTCACAAATATTTATAATATACTTAAGGATATAATTTAAAACTATGAAAAATCTAATCACAATAATTAACAAACAAAAATAAAACTTAAAACCCATGCGAAATAATATGACATATTTCACTCATTAGTAATGTGTAAGAGACCACGAGGTCTGAGGCAAAACTCTTTGAGAGTATTGGACTCCAGTGACATCTCCATTGTCAGTCCCCACTGCTGAACCAACTTTGACATAAAATCACGACTGTTTCCTCAAAGGGCTAGGCAAAGTCATTTTACAAGCCCACATTTCGCCAATTATATTGTTGGTCCCACATGATAGATGGCGAGCCTATTGCCGTTTACCGGGAACTGTTATGTTTGCCAAAGCGTCGTCTGTTGATCGGCAGGTGCACCACACCGCAGGTTGCAGGTGAGGTTGGCTTGTGTTCCTGCGATGTTGGTAGGATCTCTACGCACTGCTAAAATATTCTTCAGCAAATACATAATGTTATTACAATGTAGTAGGTTAATATTAGGAAAAGATGGAGCTGACATTATAAATGTTATGATCTAAGCTCCTAATCAAATAGAGATAAAACATTAAATCGCTCATATTATGATTTCAAAGAGCTAACTCTTTAAAATCAGATTAAAATAAAAATAAAATATACTTTATTGTCTTTAAAATCAACATGATCATTTAGTTTCATCAAACATTCACACACAAAATAGAAATTCGATTTTTTTTTAACAACAATGAAAGAGATATTAGCGGTACCATAATAAAGAAATAAAAGCAAATGGGTTCTTTATCGGAATTTGCCAGTTTATCTGTCTGTTGTGGTTTTTCTCAAGATTTGTCAGTCTGTCGGTGACTGTTATCGGGGGATATGTCAGTCAGCCTGTCGTGATTCTAAAGGAGGTAAGGGATTGTCCGTCAGTCTGTCAGTGACTCTAACAAGGCTTCCAAAAAGGCAACGAAATTGAGAAGCCTCCAGAAACCCATTTTGACAACACAGTTTAACCTAGTAACGTTTTTAAACATAATCTTTTCTTTGTTTCCAGACTTGTATAAAGAGGTTCAACAGCCCAAGCGCATTCCTATTACATTTCAAAACAAAACACCTGTACACGTCACCACAGTCCACTCGCATCGAGCACAACATATACATCTGCAATCATTGCAATAATATCTTCTTCAACAAAAAGTTACTGGAAGTACATATAATGTACAAACATTTCCGCACTAAAAACCGTATAACTTGTCCGGTATGCTTTAAAAAACTGCAAAGAATTACGCTGTGGAATCATTTCCTTGCACATCAGTTGAAGAGTGTATCCACTTGTCCTATATGTCTTATGAAATGCACGAACAGGACAAGTCTTATTTCACATATAAAACAAGTTCATTGCAGAAATTTTGTCTGTAATGTATGCCAGTTAGTAATGTCTAGACTGGATCTATTTCATAAACATTGCGAGGGTTGTAACACTAAAGTGATTAAGGACTTGAAGATCGGCGATTGTACGAAATATTTCTTGACACCGCAGAAAGCGTTGAATAAAAAGTGCTGCTCGACATCGAGGTTTGTAGTTTCTAATTCTACATACATAAATAATGTCATAATAATTTATCCCTTTTGGAGAGGGCAGAATTCTTACTGCAACTTACTGCAACAGTTAATTTTAGCACAGATATCAAACGGATTGAATATTGCGAAGTGCCTAGGCTTTCGCCCTCATTGACACTGACATTTGACCTCATTGACTTGTCGCTAGCCCTTCTCAAGCTAACTTCATTAGTTTTGAGTAGATTGTGTTATCAGGAATTATAAGTTATTTAAAGCAAATAAAATTCGTTTGCGCTATCAAAGTACTATAACATCTATGTGCCAATTTTTACAACAATCAGTGGCGTACCCTTTGCGTGGTACATACATACATTATTATATATTCACACCTTTTCTCCGAAGTGGTTGGGAAAGGCATATTATATGCCCACACTTCGTAAATTATGTTGTTGGTCCCACGTAATTAGTGGCGAGCCTATTTCCGCTTACCCAGAACGTTTGTGTTCGTCAGAGCCTCGTCCGTTGATCGGCAGCTGCACCACTTGCAGGTGAGGTTGGCTTGGGCTTCTAAGATATTGGTAAGAGCACAATACACCTAATTGCGTGATTGATAGTTTAAAAAGTATAAGTACATTTTCTTGTAACTGGCAGGAAAAAAAACTAACCTTGACGTTTTCGTTGCCAGTTCTTTTACGATTCAATCCCGCAGTGAATGGGCGCGCTAGTTTTTAAGTTTTGAACTCCATAAGAGTTCTTTTGAGCCAAACTTGAATAAATGATTTTGAATTTTGAAGCATAGCCTGTGAGTTTCTTGTCAGTTCTTCTCACAGAGCTGGGGTTCGAAACTGGAACTTAGATTCACTTATGATTTCAGTGTAGTAATATTTAGTTTTTTTATTTATATTTAATTTTGACGCTTTCAAGTCCTATGTACCTACTTTTTTTTTGCTATACTGAAGTTTAAACTTCCACTTTTACGGTGAATTAATAAATGTTTTTACTACTATTCTAAAACAAACATTATAAGCAATCATGGTCCGACAAAGCTATGTAATTAGGTTTACTGTGAGTACAGCGTCTACAACTAAGGGTGCACCTTGCACACCAGTGACTGATCCTGATTAAAACTAAATCTATTTTAAACATTGTTCTATCCGTCTTTACTATAAACAAATGACTGAAATGCAATAACATTTTAAATAAAATTTGAAACTGTTGTTCAAGCCACTGTTTTAGAGGTAATTTAACTGAGTCTAAATATATAATATACTATCTTCATCGTTACTTTATTCTCTTAAACGAGTTAAACGTAACTAAAATCCAAATGTTTTTTTTCAGATGTGCCCTAAAAGGATTAAAAATCTACAACGACATACACATATGTGTACTTTGCAGAGAAATATGCACGACCCACTTAGAAATGAGTGTTCACATTGAGAAAACACATGGCGAAATCGTCCATGAAACCAAAATGCACCGTTGTCCGTGCGGTGAGAAGTTTAACAAAGCTATTCTACTTAAACATCACTTGTTAAAGATAAAACACAAGAATACTGTAGACGTACCAGACGTTACGCCAACGAAAATGGAAGAATGAGCGAGTTTTATATCTATATGTATTTGGTGGAACGCACACAAAAAATCGACTTTTACTACCTACATAATCTCACGTCCATGTAT
Source organism: Musotima nitidalis (assembly GCA_949126915.1). Lineage (NCBI taxonomy): Eukaryota > Metazoa > Arthropoda > Insecta > Lepidoptera > Crambidae > Musotima > Musotima nitidalis. Next base: position 7,655,574 of record OX421440.1, read on the forward strand.
CCTGTAGAAACCTTGCTATAACTGCTTGCTTTTGAAGACCGATATGTCCAGATGGCGAGTATAACCGCACTCCACTCCTGAGATCGTTGGTTCGATTCCTACAGACGACAAATCTTGTGGTTTTCCTATGAATATTAAGTATGTACTTAAAACAAATAGTATTTGAGTATGTTTATCCGTTATTTAATATCCATAACACTTATCTTCGTCATAAACTAAATAATTGGTGTAATTGTTAGTTTTTTTAGTACTATTTAAAAGGTATTTTTAAGGTTGGAGTAAAGTTTACTTTTAGCAAAAACTTCAAATGAGACGTGTCAAAACGTGGCTAGGCTTCGCCCACATTGACACTACCACATCCCATTTTCTGAGTCACCCCCTACGACGTGTACATGTGAACGAAAGTGACTCTCGTTTTAGCGTTGGTCGTGAAGACATCGTTGTTCTGAGGCTCCTATCTTACCTGAAGGTGCCCTGTGTAAGGGCGAAACACGTGTCGTGTTGAATAGTTTCTCGATTTTCGGAAAATTATAGAAGCGCGGGAATTGTTACAAAGATATTTTTAATCCATCACTTGCTTACAATGGATTTCCGCAAAGTAACGCCTGAATCAATAAATTATTTAGAACAGTTCTTCCACAACATGTTTTGCCAGATGCTATACACTTATAGATATGACTAATGTTGTGATTTTTGGTGGCCTGGAGATCAGTAGACCTGCAGGTTTTATTCGTAATCATAAATATTTGACTTATGCGGGTTAGTTTTCACTTCTTTGTCTGGAAATGTATTTGAAGATTTTTTTTTACTGCTGTTCTTGATGTTTTGGGAGATACATAGTTTAGACTTCCGCAAAGTACCAACTAAATCAATAAATTTATGAAATTTTCGATTTGCGTAGTATATAAATCCTTACACGTAATATATTTTAAAGTTAAATAAAGTTTTTTGTAAGTTTCTAGTCAATTTATATGTAAATGATGCAGTCTCAAAAATTGTAACGTATAATTTTTTTTTTGCAATATGTTAGTTTGCCGAGCAGGCAGAATTTTGTACAATAACCTCTTCGCCTACTGACAGTGGTCACAAGTATAAGTTCAAGAGTAAAAGAACTGTATAGGGTTCCTACCGAGATCTAAGGAGGCTCTGGCGAACATAAAAGTTCCTGGTAAGCGACAATAGGCTCGCCACCTATTACGTGGGACGAACAATGTAACTAGATGTTATATATTTTTGCGGGAGGGACAGAGACAGGTTAATGTATGAACTTTCTCTCAGGGCATAGGACGTGACTTTTCTAAGTGTTTATTTTGTACTAGCGTTCGTCCGCGTACCTATATTCAAACCTTCCTTTTGAATCATATCCGTTGTGTAATTTTAAAGGTCTAAGCATACATAAGGACAGACAGAGGAAAGTGAGTTTGTTTTATACTCGCATATCTTTTAAGGCGGGGATACACATGCCAGTAAATCGGGAAATTAGCATGAAAGTTACTGATATGTACGAGTAACTAGCACACTGCGGATACATTTGCAAGTAATACTGGCATCGAAGTTGTGCCCTTGCATGCCAGTATTACTATCGCGTATACAGGACAGTTCGTGAGAGTCACTCGTACCTATTCTTATGCGCGAAAAATGGATAACAATCGAAATGAATTAAACAAAATCGTGTAGGTGTCCTATGGCTACGTGTTCCGTAGCTGTCGCGTCTTCACGTTCACGTTCACGAGTCCCCTCCGTCAACGGGCATGCAAGTAAATCAAATGTTGTGCTAGCTACATGTATGCCAGATACAGGCATGCCAGTTAGCGTATACACATGATAGTAGCTGGCACGTGCAAGTAGCTGGTATGCTAGTGTGCAAGCTGCGGGCATGTGTATCCCCAGCTTTATAGGCGAACCTTAAATTATAATGATTTGAGTATGTATAATTTATTTTACTTATCATACAAGCCTTTGCATCTGTTATACAAATAAATTACGAGATAAATAAGTTTGTAATATATGTTTGCAAACAAGGTAGGCAATATATTTAATTAAATATATTTTTTTATTTGAATATGTTTTTTAAACCATATATATATTTATAATATACAGGGTGTCCCAAAAAGAGCGTGCCAAGCTTAAGGAGAAGATAGACGGAGGGGTGATCAACTAGATAAAAAAAAATTACTTTAGTAAAAGTACCACCATTTTCAAACTATAATTATTTTTAAATTTTTCATAAAATTTCCCGATTTGAGCAGTTTTTTTGTTGCTGTGTTTACAAATAAGCATATATTTTTCTTATTCTTCTTGTTGAATAGTCTCAAAGATTCAATCTACCATATTAAAATATAATATTGTGTTTCAAGTTAGAGAAACCTAAGAAAGAGTGCTTTTACTTTAATTTATTTATTATCAAAACATATTTTATTGAACTTTGAACTTCAGCGGTGAAAAAAAAATGTACTGGGCTGCTGCTGCACATTAAATAAATAAATTACTTGTTTAATGGACACATACATACCGTACATACAGCAACAAAAAAACTGCTCAAATCGGGAAATTTTATGAAAAATTTAAAAATAATTATAGTTTGAAAATGGTGGTACTTTTACTAAAGTAATTTTTTTTAATCTAGTTGATCACCCCTCCGTCTATCTTCTCCTTAAGCTTGGCACGCTCTTTTTGGGACACCCTGTATATATTCAATGAAAAACCATGACTGTAAAAAATATTTATTTTAATGGTTAAAACTTCTTGAGTACGAATATGTATTATGAATAAATGATTTCTAGGAGAATTATATAAACGACTTTTATTTATCAGACAAATTCCTTTAAAATTGGACTTACACCCAATAGAGTGATGACCTGGCAAAGTGAAATGAAATAAATGAAATAAAATTTTATTTAGACATAAATACACATAAACAAAAAACAATATTATATCATATGAAATTTTCTAACTTAAGATTAAATAAAATAGAACAAACACAGTTTGATTTGAGTTGAAAAGATTTCTAATTTTTATTAAAGATAATAGAGAGATCGACAGCATTAAGTAATACGTAAATATTATTTTAATTTATATTTAAAAGCACCAATAGAAACTGAGTTACGGACGGGTGGAGGTAAATTGTTTCAACATTTCGTGGCGGCGTAACGAAAGCTGCCACGAAAAGCGGCCGTTCATTATTGCATAGGGATCCTACCGAGATCTAACGAGCCCAAGCCAACCTCAACTGCAAGTGGTGCAACTGCCGATCAACGGACGAGGCTCTGGTGAACATAACAGTGCCCGGCAAGCGGCAATAGGCTCGCCACCTATTACGTGGGACCAACAATATAACTGGCGAAATGTGGGCGTGTATAATGCCTCTGCCTACCCCTTCGGGGAAACAGGCGTAATATTATGTATGTACACATACCTGTGTGGTGAATAGCTGATAGTTTTTTTCACGAGCATAAAGAAGACACAAACATTAGTATTTTTATTGTAAAAAAAAAATAGTTTTTCGTATAATTTACATTTGTATTAACACGTATTGCCAACATTTATGTGCCAATAAACTACAAACACTACAAGAGTTAAAATAATTTGCAAATATTGCTTCCTTCTTACAGCAGACAGGTTCACCACACTTTCTCAGTGTTGTCTTCTTCGATCCAGCTTCGATACCACTTTCAAAAGGTGACCCTGGATCAAGAAACGTAGATGTCAACGTCTGAACACGGAAAAAAGGGTATAGATGTAATCCATCAGACCGCAACGTTCTCTAGACAGCCGTATGCTACACATTGACGTTTAGGGCTATGCCTCACCGAGATGCCATGGCGACGTGGCCAGCGTCGACTCTGACTTTTCTAACTACTTGACAACGTCGCCAGTGGGTCGCCAAGTGAGTTAGCCGTCATACATTTCAATAATAACTAATTGGCAACGTTGCTGGCCACGTCGCCATGGCATCTCAGTGAGGTATGGTCCTTACGTTCTAAACGTTACCGTGTGCTTGGACGACGTTCACTTGTAGGCAATCGAAAAGAGCCAGTGCTCTGCAGTCAGAGATATAAGTTCCTGAAATATTTCGTAAGAAAAATAATTTCAACTTATGACTATTTTTATACCAAATTAAAATACATCGAAAGTGAAATTATAAGGAAATTGTATACATATAGTGTGTCTTAGATGTGTTGAGTGTGAGTAGGTTAACTCTGAGCCATTGTGCATATCGCTCAGCCCGATCTCGGCTGCCGTCTTAATAGAACATCACGAATTGCCAGTAAAAACCACGGCAGTGTCATCTGCATATGAAAATACTTTTGCATTTCCGATCCTCATATTAAAGAGATCAATGATGTAAATGAGAAAAAGGGTAGGACCCAGTACACTACCCTGAGGCACTCCGTAGGTTACAGGTACCCTCTCACTTATATATTGCCCCATCTTCACTCTTTGAAATCTTTTTATAAGGTAATCAGTAAGAATAAGATATTTCCCGAAACAACCGTGCCCGGAAAGCACCTGCGTTAGCCGAAAGGACATCGACCCCCACCGACTGCCGACCCATCGCTCCAAAATGAGCCCAACCGCCTCGAGGATACGGCGCCTCAAACCTTCGGCACCCTCGGCACTCCTTAAGAGCTGCCGCCGCCATGCGCCCAGAGCCTGCGTCTGAGCGTCTCTACGCCACCGCACCACAGTTTCCGGCGAGCGCGCACCCTATACACCCCTGTCTGCACGTCCAAACCAATTCAAAAGCAGTTATGAAGACATAATAACCCAACGAAATGGCGTTTAATAGGAAATGACGCTTGAAATCTGTACAATCAGCAACATATCAATAGTAACACTCTCAAAGTTATCAAGCACCTTAAGTTACACGCAATAAGGGTCCATTTTGAAATTACCCGTTACACTTGTCACGATGACATTGGTACAGCAATGACAGGTCATAATTATACTTATGTATACATAATATCAGCTACAAAATTGTTGAACGATGTAGAGCTTATTTTCGGGGAATAGAGTATATTATAGAAAAAAAAATAAGCCATGGTCAACAGCTGTTCAAACTGTACAAATTTATTTTGTGAACAATTTGGAGTCTTGCATTTTTGTAAATCATACCAGTATGTTAACTCTTAAATTGGGGTTCTCCGTCGTGGGTTCAATTAATAAATTAATATAAATCAATTAATATATGATGGAGTAAGACTATATTTTAATTAAAAGTTTTTTGTGAGCTGTCCCTGTCGCCCTTCAAATTAGGGTATTTTTTACATCGTGCGGATTTAATCACGCACAAGTATTAATTTATTGTAATCACTATTAATAATATAAAACAAAGGCGCTTTTCGCTGAATGTTTGCTTTAAAGCTACGCAACGAATTAACATGCAGCACATACATAATATCACGCCTGTTTTTCCGAAGGGGTAGGCAGAGGCATACTATACGCCCACACTTCGCCATTTATATTGTTGGTCCCACGTAATAGGTAGCGAGCATATTGCCGCCTTCCGGGCAATTATGTGTTCGCCAGAGCCATGTCCGTTATCGGCAGGTGCACCACTTGCAGGTGAGGTTGGCTTGGGCTCCTCAGATCTTGGTAGGAGCCCTATATACCTTATAATGTGTCAATAGACACTTGTGGTTGTCTGTTATTCGGAGCAATCTCTAGTGCATGAAAAAATCTGCACAATATTAAAAGCACCCTAATTCATTTAAAAGTCATACTGTAGCATATTTCACTGTGAAGTCGTCTGTAATAAACAGTGTACAAAATAAAATATCCCCGTATAAAAGTATGTGTAATTTCTTAAACTGCAAACAATTTTATAAATTGTGTATATTGAGGTTCTGGCACACGAAGTTCAAAGTGAATAGTGTTAAAAATGCAACGGAAATTAGTTTTACTTTTATTTCTGGTAAGAAAAACATATCGTCACCCTCTTAGTTGATTAATGTCCAACTTAGTCGATTAACGGCCTACTACTGACCTCCTCTCAGGACCCAAGGTGAGAGGGATTGTTTCACTCTACCTAGCGGACCTAGTGCGGTTTAGCGGAGGCTATAAGAAAAAATTTAAATTTTAAAATCATTTATTCAAGTTTGGCTCAAAAGAGCTCTTACGAAGGTCAAAACTTAAAAACTAGCGCGACCATTCACGATCAAGCTCCCGATCGTAAAAGAACGGGCAAGAAAATCGTCAAGATTAGTTTTTTCTCCCGCCAGTTACAAGAAAATGTACTTAGTAGTAAAACAATTTGTGTTCTGCAGTCACAAGATTTAAAATTAAAGAGAAGAAGAAGAGATAAAAGATAAAAATATATACCAAAAAATATTATCCATTGCTCTAGCAGTGGTGCTAAAACGTCACAGCAAATGATGTCTGCTTTTCAAAGAAGCAATGAGAATCGAATAACAAATTTGTGATCAAACATAAAAACATTTTGATTTGTAAATTCGACCTTTTTATAAAGCAGGAATACGTTTTGTTACTTCATCAATACATGAACTAACTAAACTGAAGGGTATAACATCCAATAATTAAATATTTTTTTTCTCACACTCTACATTATAACAAAATTTTCATAAGTGACGTTGTAGAACAGTGCGATATTTTGTTTAACTTGCTAAGAAATCGTTTGAAAAAAAGACATAATTACAAATAACTATTTTTAATTGATTCTTGTTAAACATGTTAAGAGGTTGTAAAATATATATACACCTGAATAATAACATATTTTCTAGTGTCTGCAATCTATTTGCCACGTAAGTAGGTAAGTATGTCTGTTTATTTTTGGCAGTCGTCATAAGGAAGTCAGTGCCTTCTAACATGGGCGTAGCCACGATGTTGCAGGTGGCTCTTACTCTACACTTTTTTTGCGTTTACGCACTCCCTTCCGGCCAAAGGGGGGACCGAAAGGGGGAGTGGGTCTCACAACTGGCAGTCGCGACTGACAGCAGTAATATCCACTGAATATCTTCCGGTGGCGCCCGCCGGTTGTTGAGGAAAAAGCGGGGACCTAGGTTGCAGCGTTTGACACCCCGCCTGCGGCCATCGTCCCCCTAAATAAAACCGGGACGAGTTCTAGAAAGGCGCAGTGAACGCGCCCTTCATATCTCCTTGTGCGATCATAGAGTGTGTGGCTGACTTCCCGGAGGGACCATAGTTAGACAGCAGGGGCCCAGTGCCCCCGTCGCTTAAGGCCCTCTTGGCGCTGCTGGACGTGCCCTCCTGGCCCGCCGTCTGCGAGCCCTACAGGTCTCTCTTGGATTCCCTCCCGGTAGTTAGTACTAAGGGCACCCAGAGTCACCAACCTCTGGGTGTTACCTTTTCTCGGCCTCCGCCCTATCGGGAGGTACTCAAAGGTCCTGTCCGGGGGGGAGGCGCTCTCCCCACCTCGCCAAGGTCGTGTCCGGGGGGAGGCGCTCTCCCCACCTCGCCAAGGTCGTGTCTGGGGGGAGGCGCTCTCCCCACCTCGCCAATGTCCTATCCGGGGGGAGGCGCTCTCCCCACCTCGCCAAGGTCCTGTCCGGGGGGAGGCGCTCTCCCCACCCTAGCTCTAACCTGTCAGCTACCTAACCAAACCTAGAAGACCGTTGTGTACGTAGGTGTGAGCAATAAGAAAGTGTTTTGGATAATTCAAATTGTACATACAGATATAGAGTGCTATAAGTTGTAATCTTTTATGAAAAAAATAACCGGGATAAGATAGCGGGTATAGTTTGCTATTTACATATTATTTTAGACTTTTGCTCCACCCTGAGCAGATGGCTGGCTACGCCCTTGCCTTCCAATATCCTGACAGCTGGTTTAACCATAGAATGATGTGTCTGGGTTGCGGAAGTCAGACGGCATCAGGTCTGTGTGATAACAGTGATTGAAGGCAGCAAATACCAATTGTGTTTCGTGTGGTACCGGCCTAGAATAATGCCATCCCCTAATCATATCACGGGGAGTCGTAAGAGTCGACCAAGGGAATACCTACCGGATGATGGGCAGCAGCGTCATCCTGCGTACTGGCTGGAACTGCGATCACCAACCCGCCTGCCCAGCGTGTTGATTATGGGCGAACATCTCATTCAATAGAATGTAATCTATTGGGGAGGCCAATGTTCAGCTGTAAACTTTATAAGGCTGATACATGCTTGCCCTTATTTCTGTCTATTTCTTTTAGTAGATAGGTATAGTACCCTCGAATTTCTGAATACCAACGAATTTTAATTCACATCACTTGTTAGACTTCATCATTATTCGATCTCACTAAGGACTTAATTGGTTGAATTGTTTTGACTTCCGCGTCAATAATACAGAGTTGTGTAGCTACTCGCTTTTTTTCAGGTCAATGAGCAGTATTTACCACCTGGTTATTTTATTTTTAATTTTGAAGGAACTTTATCAAATGACCCTCTTCTGCTGTGGGTAGAGCGGAAGTGTCAGACTTAGGGTGTAGGGGCTTTGCTCGTTATTACGCTGTGGTTTCTAACTTCCATGGATTTGAGGTGTCAAATTTATTTAGTGTATAAAAGAAATAAAGGCCAATATTTAAATGTAAATAACTTGTCCCAATATGTAATGCAGTATGCAGACTGTAAGAAGCGGCGACCACCTCGCCGATTGTTCGGGGTTCGGACTCGCGAAGTACATGCAATTGCGTTATCTATTGTGTATATCTATGTCATTAATTCTCTTGTCAGTATATAATATCTAATTAGGTACAGTACATAATCACACTAATTAGTATATAAAGCAAACGTGACAGTTTCGATACGACTTGCTACTATTCTGAATGCATAATGGATCTAAAATCAAACCCTGTGGAACTCCCATAAGCAATGGCGCGTCAGAAGACTCCACTCTATTAATACAACTTTTTAAGTTCTATCGCTCAAGTAAGGTTTAATTAACTTTAAAGAACTATTATCAATATTATAATACATCAATTTCGCTATCAAAGTCAACGCAATCGAATGCCTTCAAAAGATCACAAAATATTCCAATAGCAGTCCGCCTGTCGGGCTTCTAAAATATGCTTCATTAGGGCAACAATAGTATCTGTAGTGAAACCATACTGCTGAGAATGAAATAAGGAATTCAGAGAGAAATGACAAAGTAATTTATTAAATATAACTTTTTCAAATATTTTACTAAGAGCTGGGAGTACTGATATCGGTATCAGTACTCTCTATAGTATAGTATAGTTGGTAGGATCTGATTTCTCGCCAGCTTCAAAAAAAGGCATTACTTTACTTTATTTCATTAATGAGTGATGATATAGATGGTAAATGAGATGATCCCCCTAAGCCCCACGAGTCCTCAGTAAATATGTGGGCCTTCACTGACATCTCACACGGACTTCTTGAGAGAATTTGAAAGGGTTGTTTCACTGTTTTGTTTTATTTACCAACACTCATGTACGTTTACAAACACTTAACGGTTAATAATTCACCGTTATTACACAATAATGTTCGAAAGATCACAAATTTTAGAAAATAAAACAAAACTGCAGACATGACGCTAAACTTTTCCACCAAGAGGTCAAATCAATAGTTATTGAAGGTGAAAATCGTAATTTTTTTTAATGATTTTTTATTTATGAAAATTATAACGTTATTTTTTAAAATAACGTCAGTACGCTGTATCCAAACAGAAACGCGGTCTGTTGCGCGCATTTCATTGTATACGCTACTATTTGCAGTTTTATTATTAACATTAAAAAATGAAAAACGTTTCCCAAAAATAATTTTTCGGTAATGATTCTTGTTATGATGTGTGCTTGTAGCATTTAGCTTTGATTACGAATTTTTACACCCTATATATAAACTGATTAATAAATATTAATTGCGCTTTCTTTCACAGGTAACAGCATGTTCTGCCATTCCAATTGAACCTGAACTTTACGAAAGTATGTAAAGAATTTTCTACATTACAACTTACTTATTTTCTAATTTTTCATTTACTATTTATAACAGTTATAATTTTATATAATAATTGTTACTGGCCTACTAATTGTAATACTAACATTAGCAAATAAGAATAATTGTAACTAACACTATGGGCTCTGTTTGAAATCAAAATTATTATTATTATAAGACTAAACGTTAACTCAAAAAAACGTTCAGGGCAGGTACCCCGGAGGTATCCAAAAATAACGATAGAATCACTATAAAAAGTTGCCTCTGCCCTTCCTCAGGCATTCTTTTTGGTGTGAAAGCGAGACAGACAGATAGAGTTACTAGTTTGTAAGTTGACCTTTATAAGAGCTCTATTGAGCCGAATTTGAATAAATGATTTTACTTTCGCATTTATAATAGTATGGATTAGCTTAATCATCATCGTTACCATCCTAGCATTATCCCGGCTGTGTCCTAGACTAAAGCTAATACTAGCAGTAATTAGCTTAGCTTTATATTTATTAGCTTAGCGGCCGTGTGTTATCAGCCTAGAACAGCCCCTCTATCTCACGGCGAGTCGTAAAAGTCAACGACGAGAAATCATACCAGATTATGGGCAGCACCGTCATCCTGCGTACTAGCTTAAACTGCAATCACCAATCCGCGAGTCCAGCGGGCTGCTTATGCTGATTATGAGCGAGTATCCCCAATATACTGTAATCTATTGGAGAGGCTAATGTTCAGCAGTTGACTTTATAAGGCTATTATGATGATGATTATGAATAAAAAGAATATTATCATTAAGAAAAATTACGTTTCACAACAATGAAATCACACAGTATCATCCACACAAAAACAAAACAAATATCTTTACAACGTAAACAATATATTTTATTATGTACTGTGTTACCTGTCAAATGGTTGTTACATCTGCATAATGCTGCTGCATCTTATAATGCAGCAGCGCTGGTGTTTTTGCGCCGCCCTCAAAAATCTTTATTTGCTAAAGTGACACATCATGCATACATCGAAGGGTTTCGAAGAAAAATACTTTTTCTTTGTCATAAAATATGGTACATGAGTGGTCTTAAACATAACAAAGTCTGCATATTTCACCAATAACTGGAACGCAAAACTACTTAAGCCTGTCATTATCAAACCCTTACACATAACGAGGATATGAGTAACTACAGGCCTATTGCTTTGATTTGTAACTTAAGCAAGTTTTGGAAAAGGTATCTTTTCATATCTTACAAAATTTTATATACTTTGCACAGAACAGAGGAAATTTCAGAAGAGTATGACTATAAAAATGGCAATATATTATGATATTATAAGTATTATAACCAAAAAACGTGAGCGCCATTTTTACTGATATGACGAAAGCATTCGACTTTGTTGATCACGATAGATTGTTCGGGAAGATTAGCGCTTACGGTGTCAGAGGCAGTGTGCTGAATCAATCGTACTCAGCATGTAGAAATCTCTGTTCCAAAACGAGAAGTGAATTAAGTAATATGTGTCAAGGAGAAATTATGTGGTGTTCCCCAGGGAAGTGTTCTGGGGCCATTACTATTCCTTATTAACATACATGGCCTACCTAGTAATGTTAAACAGAGTATGGATTTGTTTGCCGGTGATAGTACCGTCGTGACTGCCATTTCTTTATATTCAAACTGTGTCTATTTGTAAAAAATAATTTACAATTGTTTAAAACGTGTTTTAGAATCAAAGTAAGAACAACCGAAGTTCGGGCTTAATAATATAATTTCCTCGCAGTCGGCAATTATATAACAGCCTAGTTAAGAAAAAGTGTCATTGGAATGGCTCCTGTTCTTTTTAACAAACTACCTGACTACATAAAATAAATTATGGTTACATTTAGAATATATTTACTAGTTGGTAACTGTTGTTGACAACTGTTATTATTATTCTTCTGCCAGCGTATTGGCCTGGTAATCCAAAGAGGAAATATTGCCAACATTTTGGCACCATACCCATGGGCCCACAGTTGGAAGTCATCTTTTATTTAAAGTTTTTAGTTTTTATTTTTAATAATTATGTAAGAAAGTAGATTATAAGAGTTATTTGTAATTTATGAAGTAACTTTTATTATTCTATTAATATATACATACATACTTTCACGCTTATTCCCTGAAGGGGTAGGCAGAGGCATATTATACGCCCACACTTCGCCAATTATGTAGTTGGTCCCACATAATGGGTGGCGAGCCTATTGCCGCGTTTCCGGGCACTATCATATTATATTTATGTTTTTTTTAATGACAAATTATAAGACGTTATTTTATATTGTGCTTGCCGTGAATTGGTAAAATGTATCTTGTGATTCCTGCATTATAGAAAATAAACTATTTGATTTGATTGAACTGACTGAAAGTTCAGTCCATAAAATTATAACGCTCCCTACCCTTTTTTTTTTTTGTTTTACGTCGGTAACAAAATGCATTTACGGACTGCCTTCCGGCCAAAGGGGGACCGAAAGGGGGTGTGGGACTCACCACCGGCAGACACGACCGCCGGCAGCAATACCCACTAAAAATCTTCCGACGACGCCCGCCGCTTGTTGAGAAAGAGGCGGGGGCCAGTACCTGGGTTGCAGCTTCTGACACCCCGCCTGCGGCCAACGTCCCCCGGACCAAAACCGGGAGGACCTCCTCAGAGAGGCGCAGCGGACGGCGGATAGCGTGTGTGGCCGACTTCCCGGAGGGTCCATGGTTAGACAGCAGGGGCCCCCTGCCCCCGCTGCCTAGACCCTCCTGGCGCTGCTGAGCGGGCCCTCCTGACCTACCCGCAGCGCCCTCCATAGGTCCCTCTCAGTTTCCCCCCCGGTAGTCAGTACTAAGGGCACCCAGAGTCGTCGGTCTCTGGGTGTTACCTTTTCCCTAGCGCCTCCTGCGCCCTACCGGGAGATACTCAGACCCCCCCACCACGACAAGGTGGAGACCAGTCGGGGGGGACGCTCCCTACCCTGAAACAAGCCTTCATTTTGGCTTTTAATTTATTCATTCATTTGCGCTTTACCTCATGTGCAGGGGCAAAGCCAGCCTCTTTATAGCCAGCAATACGTCTCAATATAAAAAAATAATATAAATAGCATATAATCTAGATTCAGATATCACCACTAGGACATTCCGATATTGCCTAGAATATTTCAACATTAAATTATATGTAGCCAGCGTGCCCATAACTTTGAGATATATGGGTAACTGAGAATGACTGCCATTATAGTAAATTAGAATGAGTGGTGATAAAGGTGATAAATGGTAAATGAGATGCCCTCCCTAAACCCTAAACCCCTTCTCAGTAAAGATGTGGGGCTATACTTTGATATCACATGGACTTCTTAAAAGAATTTTAAAAGTGATGTTACACTGTTTTATTTCATTTACGAACACTCATGTACGTTCACAGACACTTAAAGGTCCACTGTTATTACACAGTGATATTCAAAATATCACAAATTATAGAACATAAAACAAAACTGCAGACATGACGCTTCACTTTCCTGCCAAGAAGTCTTTCCTTAAAGTTTTTCTTTCTCTTACAATTTGGTCAGCGCAAGTAAGCCACACGTGCACACACATATTTGCGGTCAGTAGCGTGCGTTGCATTCCGTGTCACGACTTGCAGATTTAAAAAAATAAAAAAATGAAAATCGTTTCCATCAATATTTGTTTGGGTTATGATTAAAGAATGCGTAGCCTTGGCTTTGGTGAGGTTCTTTTTACTCCCTGTTTAGCTAATATTACCCCGCGTTTCCAGTGTGCAATTCACGGACTTTTTATTGATCGTATTTCATTTCTAACCACAGATCAAGCCAACGATGGTCAGGCACCAGGAGACCCAGCAAACGCAGATGAGCCTTTACAGTCTGATTACAATGAAGATCAAGATTATCCCTACGACTATGGAATTCCAAGCGATGATTATCCCCAATCTGAATCAGAGGACCCAAACGAAGAGCCTTTTCCAAGTCCAGAAAGCCCGGATCCAAAACCAGATGACGAAACTCCGGCATTTGAAAAGCACTCCGTAGTCCCTGCTGCAGATCCAGATGATGCACCAGTACCCGAAGATCCTGCTCCAGGCAATCCAGTATTGCGACAAGCGCCACAAGCTAAAACTTTCCCTGAGAAACCAGTGAATCAAGCAGTCAGTGACAAACCAAAAGAACCTCAAGTAGTTCCAGAAGTCAAACAAGAACCAGTCAAACCAGAACCGGTCATACCAGAACCGGCCAAACCAGAACCGGCCAAACCAGAACCGGTAAAACCAGAACCGGCCAAACCAGAACCGGCCAAACCAGAACCGGCCAAACCAGAACCGGCCAAACCAGAACCGGTAAAACCAGAACCGGCCAAACCAGAACCGGCCAAACCAGAACCGGCCAAACCAGAACCGGCCAAACCGGAACCGGTAAAACCAGAACCGGCCAAACCAGAACCGGTAAAACCAGAACCGGCCAAACCAGAACCGGCCAAACCAGAACCGGTAAAACCAGAACCGGCCAAACCAGAACCGGTAAAACCAGAACCAGTCAAACAAGAACCTTTCCAACAAGAACCAGTCGAACAAGAACCGTTAAATCTAGCCCCAGTAAAACCAGAACCAGTCAAATCAGAACCAGTCAAACCAGAACCGATAAAATCAGTGCCGGAAAAACCAGTACCAGTCAAACCAGAACTGGTTAAACCAGAACCGGTCAAACCAGAACCGTGCAATCCAGAACCAGTCAAACCAGAACCGGTAAAACAAAATCCGATAAATCCAGAACCAGTCAATCCAGAACCAGTCAATCCAGAACCGTACAAACCAGAACCGTACAAATCAGAACCATTCAAACCAGAACTGGTTAAACCAGAACCGGTCAAACCAGAACCGTGCAATCCAGAACCAGTCAAACCAGAACCGATAACTCCACCAACTGCACAGAAACCAATAGAACCCTCAGTAGTTGCTACAACCAATCACACACCTTCGCCAATTGCACCTGAACAACCAGTTCCAACTGCAACTGCCGTAGCAAAAGCAGAAGCAGTTACTCCGATAGGATCTTCTCCAGCTTCAGTACCAAATCAACATTCAGTGGCTACTGCTACAGCAATTGCAACGGCAGGTGGTAAAACTGTCACATCATCCACAAATACACCACCAATTGTTTCACCACCACATCATTCTACGCCAGTCACTCTGATAGACGCAAACCTAGGACACTCTGTTGCAGTTCACACACCTGCAGTCGAACCAAGACATCATAGCATATCCCCATCTACACCTGTAGTACCCAGTATATCTCATACTCCCGGGCCATCTTTCTATTATCCTTATAACTCTCATCCAGCTTATCCAGCATATCCAGCTTATAAACCATATCAAGCTTATCCCTTTTATTACCCAGCACATATAAAACCTTACAATCCGCTAGCAAGATCAGTTCCTGAAATACTACCATCAGTCCATGACCACAAATACTACGCCCCAAAGCAATATAACACCTACCCTACCCCCCAAATACCCCACTATCCTAATCAACTAAAAACTAACTCAGAGCCACATTCCTCCTACATTAATGATGATGATGGTTACTTTGTAGAACTTAACCGACAAGGTACTGGTGATTATGAAGTTCATATGACCCAAGGAGATTACTACCAACAGTTAGGTCATGTATTACCTACTACGTCAAACGCAGCTCATAGCGAACCTCAAAACCACAACGCACATTCAAATCAGGCTTTGCAAGCTTATGATGTACATAATCAATTTGAAAACAAAGCTCATGTATTGCCGACTAATTTAAACACAGTTCCTAATCAACCCCAGAACCACTATACACACACAATTCACGAATTGCCAGCTTATAATAAACAAAATCCATATGAAAACAAAGCTCATGTTTTGCAGACTGAATTAAACACAATACCTAATCAACTACAAAATCATCATACACACACAAATCACGAATTACCAGCTTATAATGAAGAAAATCCATATGTAAACAAAGCTCATATATTGCCGGCTGAATTAAACACAGTTCATAGTCACCCCCAAAATCACTATACACATTCAAATCACGAATTACCAGCTTATAATGAACAAAATCCACATGTAAACAAAGCTCATGTTTTGCAGACTGAATTAAACACAGCATCTAATCAACTACAAAATCATGATACACTAATAAATCATGGCTTACCAGCTTACGATGCGCGCGACGTGCAGAATCAATATGAAAACAAAGCTCATGTATTGCCGGCTGAATTAAACGCAGTTCATAATCATCCCCAAAATCACTATACACATTCAAATTACGCCTTGCCAGCTTATGATGTACAGAATCATTATGCAAACAAAGGTTATAATACACCTCAAAGATATAATAACTATAAAAATTACAGATATTAAACAGTTAATATTTTATTAAAGACCTCCATACGTTAAATGCGCAGAACACAACCAAAATAATGAAACAGGGTTTTATTACAAACTAGCTGCCTTACTTCCTACAGATGCATTTAAAAGCTGTCACAGCGAACATCCTACCGCTTTATTACAGATGCATTCGAAATACATTGCGCGTGAATACATTTTGACGATTAATTTTTTAATCTTTCATGTGTTGTCAATTTATTGAAGATCTCGCACAGTCTCATTCACTGTCAATCACTTTTCTTAATAAGAGATTTAGAAAATAATCTAAAATTAGTTTAAATTTTCAGAATTTTGTTCTGCCGATAACAAACACAATAAATAATTTTGTATTCAATTTGGTGCTGTCTTTTCTATGTATATAATATAATTAGATCATAAGATAGCACAAAACCTGGTGCTATTATTTGTATTGAAATAAACAAAATTGACAGCTTATGGCGGGATTGTTAACACGTGTGTCCTGACTGCTTGTTTTACAGCGACTGACGTTCATAGACATTATTAGCTCATTTTGTGCCTTAACATTTTCGGTAACTTTAAAAACGTATAAAGTTTTATTTGGCATAAAAATATTTTTTATTTTTTTTGGGAAATATGTGTCAAAAGTTCTATCTTTGTTAAAGTAATATTATATTTTGAATTAAAAATGTACATTATAAACCCCCTACACCATAAAAATATCTTCTTATGCAGTTAATAAAAATATCTATTTTTCGGTTTTGTTTTATTTTTCTTATGTCTCATGGTTATTATAGACGCGAAAAGTCGAAGGTTCAATTCCAAAACAAGACAAATATTTGACGAATCCATGGGTAATCCCATCGCAAGTGCACTTAGGGCTATTAATGCTATTTTAGGCCTCGCTTAAAAGACCCGGGATAATGGGAGTTGAGCAACAGTAAACACAAAGTTACGTACCGACAGCGAAGTGCCAATACCTCTAACTAACATGGACAAAATTTTACAGAAAGTGAAAGAAACTTTTTTTTCCTGAAAACTTTAAAATCGAGAAATCAATTTATATGGAGCTTATATAGGCACCGTAAGGTTAATTATGAATAAATTATTAATTCGAATTACAACAGTTTAGTCGGTATTTGGTTAGATAGGAGGTAGATAGTCGGTATTTCAAATACAATTACTTATGTGTGTATAGATTGAGGTAACACTTTCTGTATCTCCAATAACTTCATACAGATATATATTTTGAAGTATATAAGAAAACATTCCGGTCAAAAGTTACATGCATTTATAAGTGTCATCTCAATCTAGGAACATTATGGATATATCAAAATTGATAATTATTTAGTAGATTGCGAGAAATTTTAGGGTTCAAATTTTAGGTTTTTAGTGTCGAAACCAAAAAAGTTACAACTCTGAAAAAAAAATTTCGCGTAATTATTTAATGGAAGCAACACTTTTGTAGCTAATGGAAGAAAACCCTGGAGGCAATTGAAAAAGTGAATGTATAAATACATTTTGCGACTTACATTAACTACATGCGCATACCATGACAGCTTAACATCAAATAATACACATAGAATTTTCACTGTATCACTATAGTTAATAGAAACGCCATCGAAGACCACAGGTGGCACGAGGGAAAAGTCCAACCTGCTATGCAAATGTCTCCCACCAATAAGGATAGCTTGGGGCTTACTAGGGTTCACAAGACGCCCAAACGATTGATCATAATACGGCCCAAGTCGACACTAAAACAGTAAGTATTCCATCCTCCATGGCAAGCCGAATGTCGCCAAAGACATTTACAAGGGCAGTAACCGTACTATGCCCTGAAAGTTTAAGTACCTATAAGTATTGTAGGTCCGCTCCTTTATTTTGTAGTGGAATGCCTCAAAAGTAACATACATTTATAAGTGGCAACTCAATCTAAAAGGTTAGATTGAAAGAAAGAAAATATAATTATTTTGTACACGAACAATTCAAAATTAACAACAAACTTATTTACTAATTGGTCTGTACCAAAAAGGTCACCGCTCAGTATGACCCACGACGCTGATATTTTGCGGAAATCTAAAATAAAATTAACAAAATGCAATATTAAACAACATAAAATTGGAAAATAATAAAAATAATAGTTGAGGTGGCTCTGTCATAGAAATATCTCATAGAAGCCAAGTCCTATTCAAATTATTTTGTGGTTACAAATCAACATTTAGTAATTGTATCAATAGTTTTGTTTATATTCTAATTATAGTGACTTGGCAATAAGCACAAGAAGAAATCTATGAGATCTCAAAACTTTTTACGATGGACAGACTGCATCGAGAGACTTTGCATTTTTTTATATTTAATGTTTTTAGTGGGATCAATTTTTTTTTAATGTGACACGTCAAAATGACCATCCTGCCTGATGGTAAGCAGTCGATGCAGTCCAATCAAAAAATTAAAGCGCTTTATAACGTGAAATAAGCACGGTATTAAAAAATTAAAATTAAAAATTCATTTATTCAAGTTTGGCTCAATAGAGCTCTTATGAATGTCATACTTATAAACTAACGCGCCCATTCACTGCGGGCGGGAGCTTGATCGTAAAAGAACGGGCAAGAAAATCGTCAAGGTTGGTTTTTTCTCCCGCCAGTTACAATTAAAATACATAATATTAAAACAATTGTGTTCTGCAGTCACAAGATTTGAAAAAAAAAGGGAGACAGAACTAATAAAATTATAAAATTACATAGACAATGTATGTAAGTAATCGTTATATTGTAAAGAGGGCCGCAGAACACAACTTTTATCATTGTAAATGTTACATCCAAGCGTTTTTGTCATTAACGTAATCATTAACCGTGTAATACCCTTTCTTGGTAAGTGATGTCTTAACGGTTTGCTTAAACTTTTCAAAAGGCAAATCTAAAATATCTTTTGGAATTTTGTTATAATATTGTATACCCTGCCCCATAAACGATTTTCGAATTTTATGCAGGCGTAAAAATGGATTTAATAATTTATTTCTATTTCTAGTATTAAAACTGTGATCATCACAGCGCCTGTTACAGGTTTCTATGTTTCGTTTTATAAATATTATACTATTATAAATGTATTGAGAGGCAACAGTCAAGATACCTATTTCTTTAAACTTTTCTCTAAGAGTTGTCCGTGAGCTTAGTCCGTAAATAGATCTTACAGCCCGTTTCTGTAAAACGTTTCTGTACAAAGCGCATCCACTCATGACGGCCTGCTAAAATGCCGCTTCACGCCCCACTTAAAAGACCCGGGATCATAGGAAATAGGAAACACATGAGCCGGCAGCGAATTCCAGGTGTCTTGCTCAGAAACGACTTCCCATATTTCTTGGTTCGAGTGCTGATATGCTGAGATGCAGACGCACAGTCTGGACAATAGTATGATGTATCATTTATTTTTTATAAGTGTATTTCTTTCTTTTTTTTTAGGTGACCTTATAATCAGTGGCGTAGCTAGGGGGGGGGGGGGGGGGGCGGCCCGCCCCGGGTGTCACCCGTTTAGGGGTGACAATCGAGTCCTACTATGAGTATGACCATCAGTTTGTTGACGTTGGGATTTTACAGCATCTCTTCCGAACTTGACGGTTCGAATTTTTTTTAAAATACTCAATTTATTTTATATCATACACAAATATTAATAACGCTCATATTTAAATAAAACGTAAATGATTTATACTTTATTTATATTTAAAGTTTCGATTGAGTTTTGGGATGATACCTACAAAATCCGCCCCGAGTGCCACCTATGCTAGCTACGCCACTGCTTATAATTTCTTGCTTTATGAGAATCCATTCTCTAACTCTATCTCTTTTGTTTCTCCTCTGAGGGTACCTTACTTCTAAGGTAGACAAGTCTGGGCGATATATACTTTGCATGCAATTGAATACTTCAACAACGAACAAACCGACCGATATGGCGTGGAGGTCAGTATACCTACACTTCACTCCAGAGGTCGTGGGTTCGATTCCCACACAGGACAAATCTTTGTATGCATGAACATGAATATTTGTTCTGGTCTGGGTGTTTTCCTATGTATATTAAGTATGTATTTACAAAAAAAAAAAAAAGTATTTAAGTATGTTTATCCGTTGTTTAGTATCCATAACACAAGTTCTTAATGATACTTATCTTGGAACTAAATAATTGGTGTAATTGTCAGAAAATATTTATTATTTATTTATTATTATTTAAGTTAACAATATAGTCAAAATCCATACACAATTTTCTTGCCAAACCACAAATATAAAATTGTTTTCTATGATATATTATTTTTTAATGTTTTATAATTTTTCCTTTATATGTGGCTAGAAGTACCTTAGATTTTTGAAGATCGGTCAGTGAGTGACAAAATGGTGTAACTTTGATCGACCGTAACTCCTAAACTATTAATTCTATTGGCATTTAATTTCGAACTTAAGCTTGTTCTAATGCCTACTATTATTCACAGAAAAACTTAACTCCTAGCTTTGTTCACGTCGAAGATATAGGGGGGCGAAACAGCCGCAAATTGAGATGTTTGCACAATCAAGATTATACTGACCCCTAAAATTAAAGCATTTTAAAAATTCTCTTTTTAGCAGTATTTTTTGCCACCCTGTGCATTTTTGTTGTGTATTCATGTTGAAATAGACGACTCAGTTGTAATTTAGTTTAAGATGTAAGATTAATTCAATTACTTTATATGATTAATGTTAAGTGCGCCCTCTAGTAGCATCTAGTAGTAACCACGTAGTTCTAGCTCTAGTAGCTCTAGTAGTAACCACGTAGTCGTAAGCTAATATTGAGTTACCATCTATCAAAACCCTCTTTAATTTAATGATTGCTGCTCTCGCTAGATGGCGCTGTTATAAAATATTTTTTAAAAGTAGCAATTTATTTAGTGTTAATTATTATTAACACAAACATTGTTGTAAGCACTTTTGCACGGTAATCACTTTTCACTGTTATAGTTCATTGCATGTATGTTCATTTATTGATTCACCTCCTCAGTTTATGAATTTATGATTTTCGTACCGTTTTGTGACATGTATTATATTCTTATGTTTTTACAACTTTTACATTATCATTGGATCTACGCACATTAATTATTGTTATGAAATGATTGACGAATTAACTTTAGAACACTGTTTAACTGAATAAAATTACTAAAAACCAATAAAATTATTTTTTAACTCTACCAATATGTCCTCATTTATAAAACCATCTGCTGTTGCACCGAGATGAGGGACGTCCGCGTAAATATTAGGTCGGGGAAAAAGTCTTTTCGCATAACGTAGGTATAAACTTATTAAAAAATTTTTTTGACTGTACTATTTGTGTCTGGCTGGTTTTGGTAACATTAAAAAGGTTCCATTATAAAGAAAAGAAAAAAATAAATAAAAGTTGTTTCCCGCTATTTTTCATTTGTTTTTCTCTCCGTAAAAATGAGTGAATCTAATGAAGAAATTCGATACATTTTAAAATTTTATTATAAAAAAGGCAAAAATGCAACTCAAGCAGTGAAAAAAATTTGTGATGTTTATGGACCTGATGCAGTGTCAGTAAGAGTAGCACAAATTTGGTTCAAACGTTTTCAGTCCGGAAATTTTGATGTTAAAGGTGCACCTCGCTCTGGTCGCCCTGTTACGAATAAAATGGACGCCATTTTTGAAAGAGTGGAGCAAGATCGGCATATTAGTAGTTACGATGTAGCTGAAGAACTGGGAATTGACCACAAAACAGTTTTGACCCATTTGAAGAAAGCTGGTTATACAAAAAAGCTCGATATTTGGGTGCCACACGAGCTCACTCAAAGAAACTTAATGAACCGTGTACTCATTTGCGATTCATTATTGAGACGTAATGAAACCGAGCCGTTTTTGAAGAGATTGATAACTGGCGATGAAAAGTGGATCACGTACGACAAGAACGTGCGAAAAAGGTCGTGGTCGAAAGTTGGCCAGGCTTCACAGACTGTGGCCAAACCTTTTTTTTGTTTTTTTGATTTACGTCGGTAACAAAATGCATTTACGCACTGTCTCCCGGCCAAAAGGGGACCGAGAGAGGTGTGTGGGACTCACCACCGGCAGACACGACCGCCAGCAGTAATACCCACTAAAAATCTTCCGACGACGCCCGCCGCTTGTTGAGAAAGAGGCGGGGCGCCAGTACCTGGGTTGCAGCTCTGACACCCCGCCCAAAACCGGGAGGACCTCCTCAGAGAGACGCAGTGGACGCGCCCCTCCTACCTCCCTGTGCGACCATAGCGTGTGTGGCCGACTTCTCGGAGGGTCCATGGTTAGACAGCAGGGGCCCCCTGCCCCGCTGCCTAAGACCCTCCCGGCGCTGCTTGACGGGCCCTCCTGGCCCGCCCGCTGCGCCCTCCACAGGTCCCTCTTAGTTTCCCCCCCGGTAGTCACTAACACGAAATAAGGTGATGCTGTGTGTATGGTGGGATTGGAAGGGCATTGTTTATTATGAGCTTTTACCGCCCGGCAAAACCATCGATTCTGATCTTTACTGCCAGCAACTGATGAGATTAAAGGAAGCAGTCGAGAGAAAACGGCCGGAATTGATCAACAGGAAGGGTGTGGTCTTTCATCACGATAACGCTAGACCACACACATCTTTAGCCACTCAGCAAAAATTAAGAGAGTTCGACTGGGAGGTCCTAGTGCATCCACCATATAGCCCTGACCTTGCGCCTTCAGATTTTCACCTGTTTCGGTCTCTGCAGAATTCTTGAGGTTCTGTAAGGTTGACCTCAAGAGAGGACTGCCCAAACTATTTGTCCCGTTTTTTTGATCAGAAGTCCCAAAGTTTCTACAGTAACGGGATAATGTCTCTGCCCACAAAATGGCAGAAAGTTATTCAACAAAACGGTACATATATATTGTAAATAAATGTAAATAAACTTTGAAAAAAAGGTCTTGACTTTTCATACAAAAATACGAAAAGACTTTTTCCCCAACCTATTATATTATCCAAGTGGTTGAATAGAAAGACAACTGTTCCAGGGCTAGTTTCTCATTGTCTTTTCTGTGTTTAGTTACCTTTACGTGCGTGTTATTTTGGCAACTAAAATCCAAAATCGGACGCAGTCAAAATGTTACGGCGCAACTCTACCCATTCACTGCTTTCACTTTTCAAAACGGTTTCGATTAATTTTGTAAATGAATCATGCAGTCTACAAGCAAGATCAGCAGTTGTACTACCAAACCTCCTTTCTCCAAACCCCATATTGTCTGCAGTTTGCGAAATATGTAATTTTCCACGTAAGTAGGTAAGTTATAAATGAAAATCTATGGTTATTGGTATTAGGAAGTCACGCCCTCTCAAATCTCTCAGAACCGGGAGGGCCCCCTCAGAGAGGCGCAATGCACGCGACCCTCCTTCCTCCTTGTGCGACCACAGCGTGTGTGGCCGACTTCCCGGGGTGTCCATGTTTAGACAGCAGGGGCTCTCCTGACCCGCCCGCTGCGCCCTCCAAAAGTCCCTCTTAGTTTCCCCCTGGTAGTCAGTATCAAGGGCACTCAGAGTCGCCAAACTTTGGGTGTTACCTTTTCCCGGCCTCTGGGAGGTACTCAGCCCCCCCCAGCACGCCAAGATGCAGACCAGTCGGGGGGCATCCTCCAATCCTGCTCCTAATTTGAGTTAATGCAGCATGTCTTTTTATATTGGTTATTCCTCATTTACTCATCCAAAGTATCTGTAGATTCATAAAATTCCATAGCAGGAAATATGGTAATGGTAGGTGCTTACTTCAAAAAAACACGTTTACAATAATTCACGATCTTTTCAATGAAAAATACACATTGAACAGTTGTCTAAACATACACTCGGAGTCAGAAAAATCGCACCTTTTAAAAATTTTCTTAAAATTTTTTTTTACCTTATTTGGAGGATAGTGTTAGATATCATTACAAAGGTAATAAAAACGTTAACCCAGCCTTTAATAAACTCTTCTGCGTCGGTCGTTGCAGATAAGACACACTCTGGTCTCGTCTGATAAGAGAACAGCATTCCACTGCTCAAAGGTCTAATCGACGTGGTCACGAGCAAACTGCGAGCGGGCTCGCCAATGCGCTGCAGTAAATTTTGGACCCGTAGCAGCTCCGTCAGTTGCTATTTTCTTCTCCTTCAGTCTTCTTCTGACCGTAGAGACGCTCACAGTGCGTCTGCGAACTGCCTGGAGCTGCTGTTGCCACTCAACAGCGTCGGAAAAGCTATTTCTGAAAGAGTTCGAAACCAGGAGAGCCGGTCGTCTCTTTCCGAAGTGCAGCGACGTCGACCAGACCCATGTCTGCGGATGTAGCCATTGGTTTCAATGAAGCGCTGGTACACTCTTCGAACCGAAAAATGGCTCAGGTTCAGTTGCCAAGCGACATCACACTACCGCGTTCCTGACTGCAGTAGTGCAACCACTTGGGCGGCTTCATCAGCTATGGTATCCATCTTCGAGATGTTTTCTTTTCTGTAAATTCAGTGCGTGTGTCGTCTTCAACGGTTGAACAGCGAATAATTTACCCCTTCCATTACGGGTATCATATTTGCATAAAATTTTAGTGATACTTTATATATGGCACACGATTTTGTTTTTTAATTAAAAGTTATGTTTTTTATTAAGTTTATTTCATAATCTTTTAAATTAAATAATTATTAGTACGGCTACTTGTACATCACCATCATCATCTCAGCCCATTAACGTCCCACTACTGAGCACGAGCCTCCTCTCACATACCAAGGTGCGAGAGTATTGGGTCATATTCCACCACGCTGACCCAGTGCGGATTGGCGGAGGCAGGTGTATGGCGTCCTGCTGTTAGGATTTTTCAAGCCGCCCAATTAGGCCTCTAACATGACTACCACATTTAGTGATAACCGGCACCAACGGCTTAACGTGCCTTCCGAAGCACGAAAGCGCTCGATATCAAATGTCACACAAACGGTCACCCATCCAACGACTGACCTCTGTAAACTCTGCTTTACTTCGGTGAGCGTTTCTGACCACAGAGCACCACGGAGCTACGAGCGCTTCCGTTTAACTTGTACATATCAAAAGTAAATTTCACAGAGGTGCGATTTTTTTGACGCCGAGTGTAGTATAAATTACAAAACAGTTGTCTAAGCAGCTGTCCTTTATTAATTTAATAAACAATAGAAGAAATTTGGAGGTCACGTCTTTACGGTAAATCAGTAACCAAACAATCCATCTGAATAAAAGCCGAATTTCAAGTTCCATCGATACAGTTTTCAACTTGTAGCCCAGACATCCGACAATATGAAGTTCACCTTAGTCCTTTTGGTTTTGGTAAGTATTTTGCCGTGTGGTTTTGATCTAGAATAGTGCCACTCCATCACATCTCATGGGTAGTCGTATGAGTTGACGAAGAGAAATCCTACCGAACGATTGGCAGCAGCGTCATCCTCCTTACTGGTTTGAACTGCGATATCCAACCTGACTGTCCAGCGTGGTGATTATGGGCAGATTGTAATCTATTGGGGAGGTTCATGTTCAGCAGTGGACTTTATAAAGCTGATATTATGATGATTATGTCATTGACTTCTATCTGTCTATTTCTATTAGTAGATAGGAACAATACCTGGCAGTAAATAATATGCACATCGGCATCGTATTTCCAAATACCAAATACTTCTAGAATTTTTCACATCACTTATTGGTCGATTTATTGTTCATCAGAATTCGGTGTCACTAAAAACTTTATGGTAGTTATTGTTGATAATTACCAGGGTAGTAATTAATATTTTATAAATAACTTTGGGAATACGCAGCGCCCTTGTACATGCCAGTTTTATTTTACTTTATCATGTATCTTTGTGTGAGCATATAACTGTTTTTTTATATACATTTTAATTGCGTTTCTTTCACAGGTAGCCTTGTCTGCTGTTGAAATAGGAGCTGCCCGTAATGGAAGTATGTAGAGAATTTTCTATATTTTAACTTATTTATTTTATGTAAAGATGCTACTAATAACGGTTCGGATTAGTATCAAAACTTTTTTGTAATGACATTGGCTGATGATGAAATAAAATTCTTATACATCCTGCATGCTGGTATGCAGTCCTCCATTAAAGTAAAAAGCTAATTCCGTATAACTGTAGCTCATACCCGATTTTGAAATTAATCGAGAGCACAATTATAATCAACAAATCGTTTACCTCTAGCAATTAAAAAATACCTTACAAATTAGTTATAAACCATTGCTTTTTATACCTCCAAGAGTCGTACGTAGAGTTTTATACGTCGAAGTTTTCCTGTCTAAGAAAGAAAGAAAGATAATAATTTATTCTGTGACACATGATATATTGGTTTACAAAAACACAAAAATTAAAATTAATATTCACATGTGGCATCGAAAAGGCTTAAACTCAGCATATGCCGAGGGGTCACTATAGCCCCGCGGTGCTGATCATCCGTACAAGCCTATAAATACTACGTAAGTAGGACAAATATGAAACTATGCGCACCAAAGTTAAACATTAGAACACATTATTAATTTTCCATACATATAACGACAAAATACCACTTGTTAAAACATACAATTTGTTAAAAAAATATAATAATACGGCTATAACAAAAATCAAATAAACAAGAAAACACTAGAGCAAACGAGACAGATACATAAACTTAACTAAATTCTCTTCTGGGAACATAAATGACTTCTATAAAGCGAACGAAACGATCTCAAAGTTTTTACAGACAATTAAAGATTACATACTAACATTGTAGACACATGCACGGTGCCCCTTAATTTTGGCTTCTCATTACTTTCAGTGTTTCACACTTATTAATCATACACTTCAAATGAATAAGTATTATGAAGCTAGTATGAATGTTAGTAGCATTAGGTATGCCTTAATTTATATGTATACCTGGGCCAAAAAGTCAAAATGTGTAAGACCTACGTCGCGAAATTCAGCTCGATGGTGTATATTGGTAAGGGTGATGTGAATCCAAATTTACAATTTCAAAGCTTTGAGTCAATCTATTCTTATTTCTTTTTAAATCACTAACTATGCATTTTCAACAAAATCTTTCTGGAGTTAAAAAGATTGCGAGTGCATTATTAGATCCTGAGTCTTTTTTCTGTGTGTAAATAAAAGAGAACTAAATTTATTTTTTTCGTACGACGAGTATTTGTTCCAATATTTGGCTCCGGACGTGCGAATAAATAAATAAATAAATATAAATATTTCTGACACTTACACCAATTATTTAGTTCCAAGATAAGTATCATTAAGAACTTGTGTTATGGATACTAAATAACGGATAAACATACATAAATACTTTTTTTTTTGTAAATACATACTTAATATACATAGAAAACACCCAGACCAGAACAAATATTCATGTTCATGCACACAAAGATTTGTCCTGTGTGGGAATCGAACCCACGACCTCTTGAGTAAAGTGCAGATATACTGACCTCCACGCCAAATCAATCGTCAAATTATAATTGACTATTTTGAGTTATAACTCAAAATAGTCAATTATCGGCTAGATTACACCATCTTAGCGGACAGGCTATAGCGATGTATCTATGAGGTTCATGGAGCTGCGATTAAGAATAGATTAGTCAAAAATTTATAGAGTATATAAAGTACGACCTACAATTTTGCAGATTTTCAGCACGAGTTATTTGAAGCTACATACTTAAAATGCAGAACTACATCATGCGTTTCGTTTTTAGCCTTTTTTATGCATAAAAGTAAAATTGAAGCGCTATTACTTAAAATGTCGTCAGCGCGGGTGGGTCACACAAACACACACAGAAACGCAAATCAAATTATGAATAAGAATCCAAAAAATAATAATCGTTCTCAACTATCTTTTTAGAGCATGTTTTGTTTATGATTTGTAGAATGCGCAATCTTAGGCTTTGATCAGGGTTTTTTTACACCCTGTCTAGCAAATGTCACTCGCGTTCCCAGTGTGCGATTTGCGAACGGCCGTACTTATTATTTGTCTTATTATATTTTTAATTTCAGATCCGGCAGTCACAAGGCTCAATAGCGTAGCTCCCACTGCAGCCAGAACAGCACCGAAATCACCCGCCCCTACGCCAGTACTACGCAGTGTGCGTCCGACTGGCGTGCCGGCCTAGTAACCATATAACTCTTATCCAGCATATCCGGCTTATAAACTACATCAAGTTCATCCCTCATATTCTGACTATTCTTTCCCAGCACATACAAAACCTTACTATGAGCCACATTTCTCCTACATTCATGAAGATGGCGATATCCTCGTTTTAGAATTTAATAGACAACACCATGAAGTTCATATGACCTGAGGAGATTCCAACCGACAGTTAGGTCATGACACCTAGTGCGTCAAACACAATTCGTAGTAAACCCCTAAATCAATATACACACTTAAATCACGCCTTGCCAGCTTTAAAAATATTTGAAGCCGTTCATTTTTAATAAAGAAATAATTTTATGAAATAATGTGATTTTTATTTGTAAATTTAATCGTGCCTACATTAAAATTTACTGTGCATCTTTCTTACATAAACAAGTGGGTGTAAAAAAATACCCTGGTTTAATGTGAATAACGCTTTGGAAACAGGATATAACACCTAAAAAGATGATATAGTGACGAGAATTGGGAAAGGTATGCCTTGGTATGGTTTGGTTATGTTGAGAGGATATATGAAAGTAGACTAACGAAAGTGATTTACGATGGACAAGTGATTGAAAGTGTTGAGACTTTCATGACAAAATTCAGAAAATTTGGAAAAAAGGGCAGATCAAAAGTAAGGAGGTTAATGAGTGTGAATGAAGATAAAAGTGTGCGCCAAGTTCGTAGCAAGTGGAAGGATATGATCTCTGCCTACCGCTACGGGAAAGAGGCGTGACATTATGTATACAATGTACGAGGGCTGCACTAAAAGTATCGGGAAAGGAATATTTCCACTGTTCCTGTCATAGTACAATTTGTTTAATTGAGAACTACCTGGTTTTAAATATCGAATACAATTTATTTTTTTATAAAAAGATTCTCGGTCTTGTCACAAGGTGTTGTCAAACTTTTTTAGTCGTTGAGAAAATGCATTTGACTCGAGAAAATTGAAGAGCGATGATTTATTATGACTTTCGAAGTGGTTTAACTCAAAAACAGTGTATTGACTGGATGATTTCTGCATGTGGTGATGAAGCCCCATCCAAAAACACAATTTATCGCTGGCTTGCTAAATTTCAACGTGGACGTTTCAAGCTCAATGATGATCCCCGTCAAAGTCGTCCAAAAACTGCAGTCTCCCAAGAAGACGTTGATGCTGTGCGTAAGCTGATTGAGGAAAATCCACATGTGACATACCGCGAAATTCAGACAACTTTAGACATCGGCATGTGTCAAATACAAATAATCTTGCATGTCAATCGAGAATCTTCTTCACCCGGCCTTATTCAGTGACAGTTCATACGCGGACGCAAGCGGACGGTCGCTAATCGTGCTTATTGTTTGAAATAAAAATGTCGAATACCGTGAAATGTTCGTCGTGTAATATACACTTGCGAGCAAAAGTATGGAATCACGTGCTTGAATTTGATTCCACGCGATCTTGAGTACTTAATAACTAAATAATAATAATAAAAATGATACCATTTTAAAGGTTAAAATGTAGTCTTTAAATTGATATCAAATTCATTCAAATGGCTCCATTATTTCTGGAGCTATCTTGGATTAAGTGAAGGAGGTAGGAAAAGGCAAGGATAACGGAAAAATTATGAATGAAAAAAACAACAAAAATTAATTAATAAAAACTTTATTTCGCCTAAAAACTTAATGTCAATACTTACCCCCCCCTCGCCCTAAGGAGAGCTCGGAGACGGTTCTTCATGGACCTGATGAGCTTCCGTATGGTATCTTGTGAGATACCTTCCCACTCTTCAATCAAAGCCGTTTTGAGCTCATATGTGTTTGAAGGAGTAGGATTTCTGGATCGAACCCTCCTCTTTAGTTCATCCCACACGTGCTCTATTGGATTCATGTCCGGGTTAAGCGCTGGCCAGTCCAATGTGGCGATGCCGACTTCCTCTAGGTATTCGGTTGTGGCACGGGAAGTGTGACAACGAGCGTTATCGTGCATGAGGACGAAGTCATCACCGATATATCCCGCATAGGGAACGACATGTTCCAGCAGAATATCGGAAATGTATCGGTCAGAAGTTAGACCGCCTCCTCGTCCCCCGCCAGGCACGAAAACAAGCTCCGTTTTACCGTCGAAAGAAATGCCGGCCCACATCATTAAAGAACCGCCTCCATAAGCCACTGTCTCAGCGAAACAGCACTGCACAAAGCGCTCCCCAGGCCTCCTGTAGACCCGACCTCTTCGATCGTTGCCGTGTAAACACATTCTGGTCTCGTCCGAGAACAGTACACGGCTCCATTCCTCAACGTCCCAATCAAGGTGGGAACGAGCGAAGCTTGAGTCTTCGACGAACTGTCCACTCGCTAACAGCGACCCCGCGAACATTTCGGAGCCCCTGCTGGACGTCAACACCAGTCAAATGCCGATTTCGGAGAGAAGTTGACACGATAAAACGGTCATCCCTCTCCGATGTGCACCGGCGTCGTCCAGATCTTGGTCTCGGCACAAAGCCACCAGTTTCCAGAAAGCGTTTGTACACTTTCGAAACACAAGACTGACTTATGTGGAGCTGACGTCCGACAGCTCGCTGGCTAAGCCCTTCTTGCAATAGGGCGACGGTTTGGGCTGCTTCCATTGTCTTCGAAGTTCAAGGGTCCAAAGTTGCGGAGATGTGTACCGGTCAACGTGTGAAAGATGACTGATAAAAAATTGAACCTGTCTTCATCTACGTGAACCCCCTGGTGGGGGTCACGGCGCGGTTCCGGGGCATGTGCCCCCTGGCCGCGGTTTCTGACGGCTCCCGTGAATACGGGAGCGGCGTTGGGGCGGCTGTTCAGCCTTGTCTTCGTCCGGAGGTGTCATGTCCGGTGGGCGCCGCGATCAAGCCCTGGGCGATCAGCGCCTTGGGCGATCAGCGGCGGTGGGGTATCTGTCCAGGTTGGTGCTCCCGTCAAGTCCTAGGTCTCCTGAGGGATGAGGCTGCGGGCATAAGCCCTGGCATCCGGTGGACGCGCATGAAGCGGCGCCAGGCCCCGAATGTGGTCGTGGTCTGACGCATCCGCACGCGCGAACATCGGTCCCGCCAGTCGACCTATGAAAGATTCCACACTCTCAAGCCTCAAATCCCTCGCGATCGTAGCGTTTCTCACGTAGCGAGGCGCCTTGACGATCTGGCGTAGGGTCTGGTTTTGGAAAACCTCCAGTTTCTTCCTGTTCTGCTTCTTGGTGAGTGCGTACCAGGCTGGGGCTGCGTAGGTGATTAGGGGCCTAAGGTAGATTTTATAGACCCCTAGCTTCACACTAGTGGCAAGCGTCGAGTGCAGCACTGGACGGAGCAGGTGCCGCGCCGTCTTGGCTTTCGCGACTATCATCGCTACGTGAGGCTTCATACTCAGCTTGCGATCGATCGTGATCCCTAGGTACTTGACCCGTGGCGACCACGCGATCTCGAGTCCATGCAGGCGGAGTGGTGGTGGGAGTATCGTGGTGTGAGGGACGACTATGGTTTGGGTCTTCCTGACGTTAACCGATAGTCGCCACTTGTCCAGCCATTCTGGCAGGAGGTCAAGCGTCTCTTGGACTCTTCTCGCCGCGAAGTTCCTCCTGTACGACGATGAGTAGTACGCTGCGTCATCGGCGAATAGCGCTAAGTGTACTCCCTCCGAGACAGGCAGGTCATCAGTGAAGCGTGCGTACAGGGACGGCGAGAGGCAGCTTCCTTGAGGTACTCCGGCTTCGATCTTCCTCTCCGTGGATTCCTGGTCTTCTACCACCACTCGGAAGCTTCGGTTCCCCAAAAAGGAAGCTAGCACCTGCGTGATGCGTCTGGGTGCGCTGGACGTCGAGATCTTGTACAGCAGACCTTCGTGCCAAACACGGTCGAAAGCTTTTTCCATGTCTAAGAATACTGCAGCAGTGTACTCCTTCTTGTTTGATGCCACCGTGAAGTGGTGCAGTACTCTTGAAAGCTGCAGTGTTGTCGAGTGTTCGGCACGGAATCCGAACTGCTCTGGGCGCGGTTCAATATGCGGAGTCAGGTGTTCGAGCAGGAGCCTCTCGAACAGTTTCGACATGTTAGGCAGCAGGGTGATGGGCCGGTAGCTGGCGGGGTCCTGGACTGACTTCCCAGGCTTCGGGAGCATGATGACCCTTCCCGTCTTCCATGAGCCTGGGAAGTGGCCCGTGCGCATAATGCCATTAAATAGTCTCGTGACTGTAGCGACGCTCTTGGGTGGCAGGTTTCGGAGCGCAACGTTGGTAATCTTGTCTGCGCCAGGCGCCTTTCTTGGCTTGGTCTTCCAGATGAGTCTCTGCACTTGGCCTGGGGAGAAGACGATGGGATCCTCCCCGATCTCCATCGGTGCAGAGAAGTACCTGGCGAGACTATCAACAACGTGGCGCTCGTGCTCTGCGTTGGTGATCGCGTTGGGTCGAAACTGTCGTTCGAGGTGGTCCGCGAAGATCTCCGCTCTGTCTGCTGCACAGTAGCGTGGTAGCCCGTCGGATCCTCTTAGGGGTCTGACTGGGGGTCGGGCCTTGGAGAGCTGGCGGCAGAGGCGATGGATGCCATTCCAACCTTCGCTCGCGCTCTCCAGGTGTCTCTCCCATTGTTCGGTATCATGTGAACTGATGGCGGTCTTCACTTCTTCGGTGATCCTGTTTAGCTGCGTCTTGGTGGCTGGGCAGCGGGTGCGCTGCCAGTCCTTCCTGAGGCGCCTCTTCCTCGCTAATAGGTCCCTGATGCCTGCGGGTAGCGGGGGTCGTCCCCTGAGCGCAGGCATGGTGTGCGAAGCTGACGAGAGGGCGCCTTGGATGCAAGACGTTAAGTCGGCAGCTAAACGTTCCACGTCTTCAGGCGTCGTAACGGGGTGCGATGAGGTCCGTTGGCTCATCAGTTCACTGAACCGTCCCCAGTCAGTGCAGTGTCTGGGAGCTGGAGGTTTCACTGCAGTTGGTCGATCCGGTATAACCAACAGTACCGGCAGGTGGTCGGATTGGAGGTCCTCCAGGAGGACTTCCTGCGTCAGCTGGCAGTCGAGCTGGTGGCTGACGGCTATGTCCAAAACGTCCGCTGCGTGCGCGTCGGCGAAGGGGTAGTGCGTTGGAGTTTCGGGCCCCTGGACTACATAGCCTCTTCTGTCAGCGTCGGCGAGGAGTCGGCGACCATCGATGTTGGTCAGGTTGGAGTTCCACGCCGTGTGTTTGCAGTTAAAATCTCCTGCGATGACGGTGGGTGTGGTGGTAGACTCTGAGAGGAGTTGATGAATATCCTCGACGTGTAGCGCGTCTTGCGGTGGCTTATAAGCTGCAAACACACGTAACGGTTTGTTGTTCACGCAGACCTCTATACCGAGCGTGTACAGAGTTCTGCGTGGCTCCCTCGGTGGTGGAATCGGTTGGTGCACGACTCTCCGCTTGACTAGGACTGCCAGCCCGCGATATGCCCTGTTGGTTTCCGAGCGCTCGTCCTGCCGGTAGGCGTAGAAGTTACGCATCTTGAAGTCGTCACTGGGCTTCAGGTGGGTCTCCGATATCAGACAGATGTCGATCTTGTAGTCGGAGAGCACCGTCTTGAGCAATGCGGTCTTACCCCTGAGACCGCATGCGTTCCAGTGAAGGATGCGTAATTCAGCCATTGGAATGAATTAGGGAGGTGCAGCAGTAGTGGGGTTCTTCTTCCCCTTCTTCTTCTTCCTCTTCTTCCTGCGCGAGGGTGGGGGTTTGTTGTTGGCCTCTGCCATTAGTGTCGATGCGCCAGCTGTCGCCTCGACCGTCGCTCTCTGGGTGAGCGGTCTACCAGCGAGCGCAATGGTCCCAGCGCGCTTGAGTTTGGCCTCCCTCTGGAAGGCCGGGCATCGAATTGAGCTCGCTGGGTGCGCTCCTCCGCAGTTGGCGCATGTGGCGGGCTCTGTAGTGGGGCGCAGGCACTCCTTGGCAGGGTGTTCTTCCCCGCATCGGACGCAAGCCTGCTGGCGGTGACAGCAGTGGGAAGAGTGCCGGAACTGCTGGCATCTATGGCACTGTGCTGGGCCGCGCTTCTTCCTCCAGGCTTCTATTTTGATGCCCGGCATACACAGGAGCTCTGTGGTCTTGTAGATTTCGGACACTCCCTCGGTTCGCTGCAGCTGGACGAAGAATATGCAGCCAGGTCTTCCTTGGCGGGCTTTGATTGGCCGCACAAACTCCGGGGTGAACCCGAGGGAGCGGAGCTCCTCCTCGATCTCCTGGGTGTTGGTGTCTGCCGGGAGGCCCCTGATGGCCACCTTGAAACTCCTTTCCGCCGGGAGCGAGTAGGAGAACCAGGCAAGGTTGGTCTCCTTGGTTAGTTCGGTCAGGTAGTGTTGTACTACCCGGTATTCGTTGGCGTCTTGGGGCGTGAAGCGGACGCCCTGTTGAAACGGTCGTGCGTTCGGCGCCTTGCCCAGTTTCTTTTTCAGCTCCCGGAAGTGAAGGCTCCAGTCGGGGAGCCTTTCGACCACCAGGGGCGGGTATCGGGGCGTCTTGTTGGCGGCGGGCGGCGCGGCCGCAGCGGTGGTTGCGTCCGTGCGGGCGGCGGCTGTGGCGGCGGCGGTGGCAGGCGAACGCGGCGAAGGCGCGGCGGCGGCCGTGGCCGCATATGAGGCGGCGGTGGGCGCGCGAGCGGCGGCGGCGGGTGCGCGAGCGGTGGCGGCGGACGCGCGGGCCGCGGAGGGAGGCGGGGGAATAATAGGGGTAGGGGGGAGGGCGACTTGGGTGGGGATTGAGTGGGGAGGGACCCCCGCTGAGGTGCGGGGGGCAGGGGCAGGGGGCGCCCCACCGCTGGTGGTGGGGGTTGGAGGAGATGTGGAGAGGGGATACGCGGGCGCGAACGGTCGCGCGAGTCGCGGCGCGCGCTGAGGCAGCGGAGACAATACGCTGCCTGCAGCGTATATTTCCGGCGTCGGTGGCGCTACGGGCGTAGTTGGCGGCGTCGTTGTTGCCAGCGGCTGCCTCTTCGGTGGCGGTGTAGGCGGCGGTGGCATGGCCGATGTCGAGGCCTCGACGCGGCCGCTGGCACTGCGGGACCGTGGACCCGACACCGGTGCGGTGCGTCGCCTCTTGTCGGCGGTGTTCTTAAAAGGCGGCGTCACATCCTTCCTCTTTTGCGCCCTCAGTGGCGGTAATTGGAAGGGGATCTGGGCCGCGATCTCCTAAGCTGCGCTGTCTATCGGCAGCAGCTCATCCGTGTAGCCGAGGTCGAATTCGGCTAGACGGATGTACGCCGACATACATCGCAGCATGCCCTCAGAGAGGAACCCCGATTCGGCTAATCTGGCGGTCATCACACAGTCCCTATCGTGCTTCGACCGTGGAGACGTTGCCGGCGGGGCCCTGATGGTGACTGGGCTCTCTTGAGGCGTCAATATGCGGGTTGGGTGCCCGGAGAGCGTCGGTGTCGACGGGCCGGACGAGCGCCCCCCCCGCACGCCATGCCCTTCCCCGTCAAGGGGTTGGCCATGAGTTACGGGGGTGCGCGGCTCTTCAGCTCGCTCTTCACCGGCTGCGTTCCGGGGCGAATCTTTCATCCCTCTTCTTCCTGGGATTCGGTAGGTCCTCTTCTTCTTTCTTCCCTACCAGTACACAAGCCCGTTCATGAGCGCGATGCGTCTGTGCAGGGAAAGGGTGGGAAAGGGGAAAAGTCGGGCGTGCACGCGCCCGCGGCTGATAAGGGCGACGGGATGTGGTCCGCCGCCCCGGAGGCGCTATGAGGTGGTAATCCCCACCAGGCAAGCCTGGGCGCAATTACGCCCCCTTTCGAAAGAAAAGGGACAGTAATTCGCTAGCAAATAGTCCACAACTAACAAATTCAGCCCGAGCGTAACGCGTGCGAGTCGTAGTGGCTACAGTTGGCACCGTTAGGTTGTAGTCACTACGAAACCGAAAACTGATAAAAAAAACCGGTAACACGTCTTTTTATAGGGGATGAAGGACGCGCAACTGGTGACGGGTTAAACAATTGAAACGCATCTTTTTTCACTTAGCCCAGGATAACTTCTGAAGTACTGGCGTTATCTGAATAATATTGGTATCAATTTAAAGTTAATTAATGAACCTTTAAAATGGTATCATTTTTATTATTATTATTTAGTTATTAAGTACTCAAGATCGCGTGGAATCAAATTCAAGCAAGTGATTCCATACTTTTGCTCGCAAGTGTAGTTATAAACGAGGTGCTTGCTTTTATTAGCAATAAAATAGATGTTATGGATGAAGAAAGCATAAGTCGCATATATGTAAGTGCGTTTTCTGAGAGTGACATATTGAATGCAAAACGGTTGTTATTTGAATCTTTGTCGGCGATTAAGGAAATGAAGAAAAGGAAGAGGGATGGCAAAGCTCTGCGGGATATAGATGATATTGTGTGCCGTTTGAAGGAAACAGATCCAGAGAAGATGCCCATTTTTGTAGCTCGCGAATTACAGAAACTCCCACCTATCCTATTCGATCATGTGGATGTGACTAGAATTCTGAAGGATTTACTTAAAATGCGCAGTGATATTACGCGGCTAGCTGAAGAAACAGCTACAAGAAAGGAGCTTGATTACATGAAATCAGAGGTGGAACAACTGAAGTTGAAATCATTTACGAATTCCTATCACAGTGTTAATGTCAATAAACGAGGTGCTTGTTTACCAGAGAGCTTTGAATATAATAGTGGACCCATGGGTTTAAATCTTTTAGAAGTAAGCAATGACACGGTGATAAGGGGTTCGCCTGAACGCCAGTTTCATAATTCAAGTCCTGGCAAAAATACGCAGCGATTATGTGTGACTACCGTCGATCAAGCCAATAATAAATCAGCTGACTTGCAACCGTTACCAAGCGAGCGCTCGGGCGGAGCTGACTCAGGCATCCCCCCCCTCCCCGCCTCAACCGCCGCCGCCGTCCTCGCCGTCGCCGTCCTAGCCACCACAAATGCAAGCGCAGGTCCTAACTGATAACGGCTCAAGCACTTAAACAAATACATCGAATAAACAAACAGATGTATAAAGACATAATAAGTACGCTGATATTGCGATAAATGGTGTCTGGAAAAATTCAGAACCAGATAAGAAAGGGATTCAGGTTGAAAAAAAGAGATGAAGAAACCGTTTTTTAGGACAGAGAGGAAGCGCTATATTAAGTAGGGAAATGAACTTTAAGGCAGCTGAAACTCGATTGCCCATATACATTTATAACATTGCAAAGGAGACGACCGAGAGTGATATTATGAATTACATTAACAGTAAAACTCACATTGCTATACAGTTAGAAAAAATGATTATGAATTTTTTATGAAATTAAACCTCTTTGTTATTAACACAAATATTGTTTTACGCATTTTTGCACGGTAATCACTTTTCATTGTTATAGTTTATTGCACGTATATGTATGTTTATTTATTGTTTCATTACCTCAGTTTAAGAATTTATAATTTTCGTACCGTTATGTCACATGTATTTTCTTTTTGTGTTTTTATCACTTTTACACTATCATTGGATCTACGCACATTTATTGTTAAAAAATGAGAGACAAATTAACTTTATATCTCTCGTTTCAGTGTTGGTCGTGAAGACATCGTTGTTCTGAGGCTCCCTTGATTTTACCTTGCTGATTTTACCTGAAGATGCCCTGTGTAAGGGCGAAACACGTGTCGTGTTGAATAGTTTCTCGATTTTTCGGGAAATTATAGTAGCGCGGGAATTGTTACAAGATATTTTAATCTATCACTTGTATAGAACACTGTTGAACTAAAAAAAACTTTACTAAAAACCAATAAAATTACTTTATAATTCTACCATGATGTCCTCATTTATAAAACCATCTGCTATTGCACCGAGATGTGGGACGTCCGGGTATTTATTATCCAAGAGGTTGAATAGACAGACAACTGAATGACTGACAACACGTCTCGCCAGAGTGCGCTGCTTAGTAAACATTAGCTCCGTGTTATTTATTATAAAAAAACTTTGAATAGTGATTAAATTCAGTAAAGTGAAACAGTATAGTATCGAAATCAATGTAAATCATAAGGTCAAGTGTTATCTTTGACAATTGTAGAAAATAAAGTGAATTATTTTAAAAAACCTTTTCGGTGGAACTGTGGCTAGTTTAAATAGTGATTGGTTATTGATAAACTAAAATTGCTGCAAATAATTAATTGAATCCTTAAACAGTGATAAAAACCCAAAAGAATCCGTTAATCCATTGGATACACGTTGGTTTTATTATAAAATTCAATAAAAATCGTAAACTGTTTAAAATATACGTAAGTTTATATGATTATACCGTATAATGTGACTTGCAAATAATGATTGTGCTGCTGTAGAAATTCATACCTTGTGCTCGTGAATTTAATACTTATATTGGAAAATGGAATATTTTACGCATTGTCGCCATCTGTCTTGCGGTCATCGAATTTTTGTGATAAAAAAGCAATGCTATGACATATTGGCTTGCTTCTGATTGCGCTTTTACTGTTGTCGATGAGTATTTGGCTTGTTTGAAGTTGCAGTGAATTGCCATAAGATGTCGCTTATATGCAAGAAATGTATTGCTGTGATCACAAAAAGTGATTATATAATATGTAGTGATTGTCAAAACTATTATCACTTGGATTGTACAAGTATCGGAGAAAAACGGTTTTACTTAATGACTCCAGAAAATAGAAAAAAATGTATATGTGACACATGCAAATATCCAGACCAGCCCAAGTCAATTAAGACCTTGCAAATTAGGGTATCCCTAGTTACACCAAAAGAAAATTGACAAATTATCACTTCCCAAATATTGTTTTGTAAAATTTAATTTGCCAAATTATTACTTGGCAAATAAACTCTTCACAAATAATTGTATCGTAAACGTAATGCTTTCCAAGTGAACGTTTCGACAATAACTCAGTTGGTATTACATATTTTACGCAAAATAAAATAAGCCAAATAATTCGTCTCGAAACTTTTCAAATAACCATTTCTATTTGCATCTTTACTATTAATACTAATCTACAAATATTGGCCATACATAAATCAACAGTAGTATTTTCTGGCGCTTCGCCGGCCGCTGCCGCGGCACGCTCGCTTCGCTCGCTCGGCTCGCGCGCTTTGTGGTCACTGTTCTAACCTAACCTAACCAATATGTATCTAAGCCTCACTCATCATCATCACGTTAATTTAAAATTATGAACACATATTAAACAAACATTCCTTAACTATACTATTTTATTTTTAGTATATATTTAGTATTAATATCTTAGTTTGTGATTATTTAAAATAATAAACGTAAAACTTTATGTCCAAACAAATCATTTGATTAAATGTTATTTGTCTAAAGTTTGTTTGCCGTAATAAATTACTTGTTAAAAAACCTAATGCCATAATGTCATTATCCGTAGTAATATACTGCCGAGTAAAAATTTGACCAAATGAAAATTTGCGTACTAAAATAATTCGCAACGTTGCATTGGTGTAAAAAAAGTTTGCTAAAATTTGTTTGGATTATAAATTTTTGTCAAAATAGTTTTGGCAAAACGGCAAGATCCCTGCAAATTAATATATCTACCGAAAACTCTTTCGAATCTCTAGAATTGGAAGACAAAGAAGATACGATGCAGGGGAATAACTATATTACTATCCGAAATAGGAAAAATCATTCATTCTCAACGCAACTGTCTACTTCTTACCAATCTCTAGATAATATACCTTGTACTTCTAACTATCGATATAACCGATGTGTTTACAAATGAAAATATCTTTATTGAGGAATTAATTGAAGATCAAGAAATTGAAAATTTAAACATGGAAAATATAAAATTAGAAAAAGAAAACCAGGAAAAAGATAAAATAATAAAACTGTTTAAAACGGTAAGCTTGGATGAAATAAATTCCAGTATAAAATTAAATAAATCTCGCATGTCTACTCCCATTTCTGTAAATCGCAAAAGAAAAATAAACATTATGTAAAAAAAGACTCAAATAAATTCTGTATATAAATTCCCCTGATCACGTGGTCTCACCACTGCCTTTGATTGATATTAATACGAAACCAAAATATGAGTATACAGACTGTTATGGGAAGCCAAAATTATGTATAATAAGTGGAATACGAGATATTAAAATTTCTAACACATTAAGAAATTACTTTGATGAATTTAGTACCTGTCATTATCGACTGTCGGGAGGTGGCGCTGAACAACTGTCAAGTGGACTTCAATGGAAGCTCGAAGGATTTAATTTTAATGATTATTGTTTATTGTTTTTGGATGATCACGATTTTCTTGTTTCAAAAAATTATAAGGAATTAATTGAAATGTTAAAGCAGAGAATAACATGTGTGCAGCACACAAATATAATTTTATGTTTACCGACATACAAATACAATTTAAATATTATAAATGCTAGAATTGAACTGTTTAACAACTTGATATATAAAGATAATAAAATTAGTCCATTTTGCTTTTTGCTGGACTCTAATAAAAACCTGCAATACTCACACTTCATGTTCTCTAGGCACACTGGTAAAATAAATTTAAATGGTATAAGAATTATTTGTAAGGATGTGAGCAACTTAATATTAGATATAAAAAGAGTATCATTTTGTAATTTACGTGCAAAAAGTAATTGTAATAATATAATAACTTGCCCTATAAGTCCAATGTATGACAAAAATCATTCCTTTCGTTCTACAACAAAAATCTAAAATTATACACCAAAATATACAGGGTATTAGATCTAAAAATAGTACGAGTATTAATATTTTACACCAAAATATACAGGGTATTAGATCTAAGCTTAGCCAGATTGAAATTTTATTGTCAAAAGAAAAGTTAGACATATTATGCTTTAGTGAATCTTTCCTTAAATATCAAGATACTAAAATTCTTCAAATTACAGGGTATAAATTGGCTGCTTGTTATTGTAGAAATAAGTCTAGAGGTGGTGTATATGTTAAGAGCAACATAAATTGTAAGAAACTTGAATGCATAGAGTCACTGAGTATGGACAAAAACTTTGAGTGTTGTGGAATAATATTATCAGAATTAAACTATTTAATTATATGTATATATAGAACTCCAGATTCTCCAGGTTCCAACTTCGATACCTTCATAAAGGCTATTGACATGTTATTGCTAAAAATTACAATAAGAACTAGATACATGAAAAGGAAAATAATAATAACAGGTGACTTCAATATCGATACCCTTGTAAATAGTAAAAAATCCACATTGTTTCAAAATATATTACTCAAATATAATGTAAAGTTAACTATTAATGAACCTACCAGAATTACCCCAACATCACAGTCATGTATAGATAATATCTTAACAAATATTGGAACCTACAAGTCGAGAGTTGTTCACTTTGGTCTATCTGATCATTCTGGTCAAGTCATCAATGTACCTAGTAATCAAGGTTTCAATGAAAAATATTGGTTTATTTATAAAAGGAACGTTGATAGTAATATGAATATTTTTTTATATTATTTGTCCCTACTAAATTTCTCTGATGTTTATTTCTGTCCTGATGTAAATTCAGCATATAATACTTTTTTAAACTTATTTAAATTTATTTATGATTTATGTATTCCATTACAAAAAATAAGAGTTTCCTATAATAAAAAAATAAATTGGCAGACAAAAGGTATAAACAGAGCTAGTAAAATAAAAAGGGCATTACATCAAGATATATTGCTTAAACGACAAACACATTTGGTGCCATATTATAAAAAATATTGTAAAGTATTAAAATCTGTTACCCGCCTAGCTAAACAAAAATTTCATATTTCATTTATAAAGCAGAGCGCTAACAAAAATCAAGCAACTTGGAAACTCATAAATAAACAAACTACTCCTCAAAATTCATTTAGGAGTACTATCAACAGCATTAAAATTGGTGACACTGAGATTACAGATGCTTACACTATTGCAGAGAGCTTTAATAATCACTTTGCTGGCTCGAATAGGTGTAACCAAAATAGCATCAATAATCATTTCGTACCACATTTCCGTAGTATATTCTTGACACCAACTAATTCACATGAATTAAAGAAAATTGTTAAAAATTTTAAAAGTAAAAGAAGCTACGGTTATGATGAATTACCTATGCTAAAAATAAAAAATAAAAATAAAATAAAAAATCATTTATTGCTTTAAAGGAATACATTAACATGACAAAATATAAAAATAAAATAGTCATAATCCTAAAAGCAACTGGAGTAAGCTCAGCTTATGCTGCACAGAGTAGGCTACTCTACGCAGCGCTGGTTTTCAGCCCCCCCGTTTCATTAGGTTCGCAACATAGTAGTAAACACGTAGAAAAACAGAAATTAAAAGTTAACACTTCAGCAAAAACGAAAAGTAAACACGCAAAAATTTAACTGCAAATAAAAACAAAAACAAACCACAGAATAGAAACAAAAATAAGGATAATAATAATAAATTTCACTTTTCTTAATTTAACAAACAATGATATAAAAATTTAGATGAGTATATGCATGTGTGTGTGTACGTGTGTGTGTGTACGTGTGTGTGTGTGTGTGTGTGTGTGTGTACGTGTGTGTGTACGTGTGTGTGTGTGTGTGTCTGTGTCTGTGTGCGTGCGTGCGTGCGTGTGTGTGTGTGTGCGCGTGTTTGTAAGTGTGTGAGAGATTTCAGGTATTAAATTATATTAGACATGTAGGATTATTGTAGTTTTAAAAATAGTTTTTTATTTTGAGTTCCTTTACATAGGAGAACATTACGTTCTCAGCAGCAAGTTGCCGATTGATTAAGGCGGATTTGTAACGAGTCTTGAACAAATGTGAGCTTGCTAGTAAATGCTAGTCATAAAAAGTTCATTTGAATATATAAAGGAGCCATTACTTTACATAATAAATTTAATGATTGAAACAGGTATATTTCCTAAACAATTAAAGATAGCGAAAGTTGAACCAATATTTAAAAAAGGTGAAAAAAGTAATATAAATGACTATAGGCATAGGCCTATCCATTGCATGGCATCAAATTTCCATGCATTGTTATCAAATTTTTCCACAATATTTGAAAAAGTAATTTACAATAAATTAATAGATTTTTTGAATAAGTATAATTTGCTTAATAAATATCAATATGGGTTTCAGAAAAATAAATCAACTACTCTTGCGATCTACACAATACTAAAAGAAATATGGGAGTCTTTAAATTATAAAACGTCATGTATTAGACTATTCCTTGATATGTCCAAAGCATTCGATTGTGTTGGGTATAATATCCTTTTAAACATGCGAAAAAACTGGGTATACGAGGAATAGCTCTGAAACTTATAGATAGTAATTTATCTGATAGGGAGCTATTAACAGTAGTTGATTCATATAACAAAATAACAAAAACTTTTCAAGAGGTAAAATCCAAATCTTTAAAGATGTCTCAGGGGCTAGAAAGCATTCTTGGGCCACTTTTTTTCTTAGTTTATATTAATGAATTCCCTAATAAAATAAAAAACTTATGTGTAATGTTTGCGAATGATGCCACAATTTTTATATCTGACTTAAACAAAAATAGAAATATTTTTGAAAATAATGTTAATAACACCTTACAAGCAGCAACTACATGGCTAAAATCTATTAATTTAAATGTAAATCCTGTTAAAACTAAATTTATACAATTCAGAAATTATAAAAATGATTCTTATAAACTTAATGTTATGGATAGTGATAAAAAAATACTAACTAGAAGTAAATGAAATAAATTTTCTTGGAGTGACTATTGATACTCATTTGAACTGGAAATCGCATATCTTTAAAATAAACAAAAAAATCTCTAGCTGTTGTTACGCTTTATCCATACTTGCCGAAACGACTTCTACTGATGTAGCCAGGGCCGCATACTTCGGTCAGGTTTACCCGCTATTAACATACGGCATTATTTTTTGGGGAAACTCTGTTAACGTATATTCAACATTTATCTTGCAAAAACGATGTTTGCGCATTATAAATATATAATATGTACTCTGATGAAACTGTAAGAAATATTTTTAAAGAGAAGGGGTACCTTACTTTGAAGAATATTTATATTTTGGAAACGTCATTGTTTATTAAGCAGCACCCTGAGTTTTTTGATGTAAAAACATCGCGCTATAGTGTGCGCAATCGGTATAAACACAATATATGCATTTCTCATGTAAAAAATTACTTATACTATAAGAGTGCTTCTTACACCAGTGTAAAAGTATTCAATAAATTGCCCTTGGAAATTAAAGAATTAAATCTACCAAAGTTTAAATACAAATTAAAAGCCTGGCTACTAAATAAACCTTTTTACAATTTGAATGAATACTTTTTTACGAATAATATTAAGTAACTAGTTGTAAGTTGTATAAATTGCACGCCCGCAACGGGTACACTGTTGTTACTAATGTAATGCATGAACACCAGCAAAATGTACACAGTCTTAGCAATAAAGATCAATTCTATTCTATTCTATACTGTTCCAGGGCTAGTTTCTCATTGTCTTTTCTGTGTTTAATTACCTTTACGTGCTCAATCGATTTTTTAAACAAAATGTCATCGACCATATTTTGGCAACTAAAATCCAACATCTT
Organism: Musotima nitidalis; assembly: GCA_949126915.1. NCBI lineage: Eukaryota > Metazoa > Arthropoda > Insecta > Lepidoptera > Crambidae > Musotima > Musotima nitidalis. Next base: position 7,700,568 of record OX421440.1, read on the forward strand.
TTTATAACACGTCCAAAATTGGACGCAGACAAAATGTTACGGCGCAACTCAACCCATTCACTGCTTTCACTTTTCAAAACGGTTTCGATTATTTTTTGTACAGTTATTTGTAAATGCATCATGCAGTCTACAAGCAAGATAAGCAGTTGTACTACCAAACCTCCTTTCGCCAAACCCCATATTGTCTGCAGTTTGCGAAATATGTAATTTTCCACGTAAGTAGGTAAGTTATAAATGAAAATCTATGGTTATTGGTATTAGGAAGTCACGCCCTCTCATATCTCTCAGAACCGCAATGCACGTGACCCTCCTACCTCCTTGTGCGACCACAGCGTGTATGGCCGACTTCCCGGGGTGTCCATGTTTAGACAGCAGGGGCCCTCCTGACCCGCCCGCTGCGCCCTCCAAAAGTCCCTCTTAGTTTCCCCCTGGTAGTCAGTACCAAGGGCACTCAGAGTCGCCAAACTTTGGGTGTTACCTTTTCCCGGCCTCTGGGAGATACTCAGCCCCCCCAGCACGCCAAGGTGCAGACCAGTCGGGGGGCATCCTCCAATCCTGCTCCTAATTTGAGTTAATGCAGCATGTCTTTTTATATTGGTTTTTCCTCATCTAGTCATCCAAAGTATCTGTAGATTCATAAAATTCCATAGCAGGAAATATGGTAATGGTAGGTGCTTACTTCAAAAAAACACGTTTACAATAATTCACGATCTTTTCAATGAAAAATACACATTGAACAGTTGTCTAAACATACACTCGAAGTCAGAAAAATCGCACCTTTTAAAAATTTTCTTAAAATTTTTTTTACCTTATTTGGAGGATAGTGTTAGGTATCATTACAAAGGTAATAAAAACGTTAACCCAGCCTTTGGTAAATTCTTCTGCGTCGGTCGTTGCAGATAAGACACACTCTGGTCTCGTCTGATAAGAGAACAGCATTCCACTGCTCAAAGGTCCAATCGACGTGGTCACGAGCAAACTGCAAGCGGGCTCGCCAATGCGCTGCAATCAATTTTGGACCCGTAGCAGCTCCGTCAGTTGCTATCTTCTTCTCCTTCAGTCTTCTTCTGACCGTAGAGACGCTCACAGTGCGTCTGCGAACTGCCTGGAGCTGCTGTTGCAACTCAACAGCGTCGGAAAAGCGATTTCTGAAAGAGTTCGAAACCAGGAGAGCCGGTCGTCTCTTTCCGAAGTGCAGCGACGTCGACCAGACCCATGTCTGCGGATGTAGCCATTGGTTTCAATGAAGCGCTGGTACACTCTTCGAACCGAAAAATGGCTCAGGTTCAGTTGCCAAGCGACATCACAATACCGCGTTCCTGACTGCAGTAGTGCAACCACTTGGGCGGCTTCATCAGCTATGGTATCCATCTTCGAGATGTTTTCTTTTCTGTAAATTCAGTGCGTGTGTCCTCTTCAACGGTTGAATAGCAAATAATTTACCACTTCCATTACGGGTATCATATTTGCATAAAATTTTAGCGATACTTTATATATGGGACACGGTTTTGTTTTTCAATTAAAAGTTATGTATTTTATTAAGTTAATTTCATAATCTTTTAAATTAAATAATTATTAGTTCGGCTACTTGTACATCACCATCATCATCTCAGCCCATTAACGTCCCACTACTGAGCACGAGCCTCCTCTCACATACCAAGGTGCGAGAGTATTGGGTCATATTCCACCACGCTGACCCAGTGCGGATTGGCGGAGGCAGGTGTATGGCGTCCTGCTGTTAGGATTTTTCAAGCCGCCCAATTAGGCCTCTAACATGACTACCACATTTAGTGATAACCGGGACCAACGGCTTAACATGCCTTCCGAAGCACGAAAGCGTTCGATATCAAATGTCACACAAACGGTCACCCATCCAACGACTGACCTCTGTAATCTCTGCTTTACTTCGGTGAGCGTTTCCGACCACAGAGCACCGCGGAGCTACGAGCTACTTCGTTTGACTTGTACATATCAAAACTAAATTTCACAGAGGTGCGATTTTTTTGACGCCGAGTGTAGTGTAAATTACAAAACAGTTGTCTAAGCAGCTGTCCTTTATTAATTTAATAAACAATAGAAGAAATTTGGAGGTCACGTCTTTATGGTAAATCAGTAACCAAACAATCCATCTGAATAAAAGCCGAAATTTAAGTTCCATCGATACAGTTTTCAACTTGAAGCCCAGACGTCCGACAATATGAAGTTCACCTTAGTCCTTTTGGTTTTGGTAAGTATTTTGCCGTGTGGTTTTGATCTAGAATAGTGCCACTCCATCACATCTCATGGGTAGTCGTAAGAGTCGACGAAGAGAAATCCTACCGAACGATTGGCAGCAGCGTCATCCTCCTTACTGGTTTGAACTGCGATATCCAACCCGACTGCCCAGCGTGGTGATTATGGGCAGATTGTAATCTATTGGGGAGGTTCATGTTCAGCAGTGGACTTTATAAGGCTGATATTATGATGATTATGACATTGACTTCTATCTGTCTATTTCTTTTAGTAGATAGGAACAATACCTGGCAGTAAATAATATGCACATAGGCATCGTATTTCCGAATACCAAATACTTCTAGAATTTTTCACATCACTCATTGGTCGATTTATTGTTCATCAGAATTCGGTGTGACTAAAAACTTTTTCGTTGTTTTGTTATCAGAGTAGTACTTAATATTTTATAAATAACTTTGGGAATACGCACCGCCCTTGTACATGCTAGTTTTATTTTACTTTATCATGTATCTTTGTGTCAGCATATAACTGTTTTTTTATATACATTTTAATTGCGTTTCTTTCACAGGTAGCCTTGTCTGCTGTTGAAATAGGAGCTGCCCGTAATGGAAGTATGTAGAGAATTTTCTATATTTTAACTTATTTATTTTATGTAAAGATACTATTAATAACGGTTCAGATTACTATCAAAACTTTTTTGTAATGACATTGGCTGATGATGAAATAAAATTCTTATACATCCTGCATGCTGGTATGCAGTCCTCCATTAAAGTAAAAAGCTAATTCCGTATAACTGTAGCTCATACCCGATTTTGAAATTAATCGAGAGCACAATTATAATCAACAAATCGTTTACCTCTAGCAATTAAAAAATACCTTACAATTTAGTTATAAATCATTGCTTTTTTTAGGGTTCCGTAGTAAACAAGGAACCCTTATAGTTTCGCCATGTCCGTCCGTCCGTCCGTCCGTCCGCGGGTAAGCGCAGAGACTATTAACATTAGACAGCTGAAAATTGGTGTGGGTATACATATTAATCACGTCGACAAACCTGTAGAATAAAATTTTTAAAAATATTGTTTTTTAACGTACCTCCCCTACACGTAAAGTAGGAATGTTTTTTTTTTCTCGAGTCTATCTTATCATGTTGGGTATCGTTAGAAAGGTCTTTCAAAAGTAATAAGAGTTTCTTAAAACCATTTTTCGATTTAGGGATCCGTTTTCGAAATATTAAGCTTTAAAGTGGAAAAAATTGATAGAGTTAAGTATCCGCCCCCCCACCAGGTAAACGGTACTTTCAGAGTGGCTGAAAAAATTCACAATAGTAGTATATATAATGAAGTTAAAAGGAAAACTATCACGGCTAAGTAGGCTTTACTGGTTTTCGAGTAATGGACGACAATCAAATAAATTTTTGTATTAAATGTATTAAAATTTCATTCATACCGTAGTAGTGATATCTATCGGGGAATAGCTGAACCTGTTCATATAGCGACATTATGGCAAAGGGTGACTACGGAACCCTATATTGCGCGTGGCCCGACACGCACTTGTTATACCTCCAAGAGTTTGTAATAACGTCGAAGTTTTCCTGTCTAAGAAAGAAAGAAAGATAATAATTTATTCTGTGACACATGATATATTGGTTTACAAAAACACAAAAATTAAAATTAATATACACATGTGGCATCGAAAAGGCTCAAACTCAGCATATGCCGAGGGGTCACTATAGCCCCGCGGCGCTGATCTTCCGTACAAGCCTATAAATACTACGTAAGTAGGACAAATATGAAACTATGCGCACCAAAGTTAAACATTTCAACACATTATTAATTTTCCATACATATAACGACAAAATACCACTTAAACATACAATTTGTTAAAAAAATATAATAATACGGCTATAACAAAAATCAAATAAACAAGAAAACACTAGAGCAAACGAGACAGATACATAAACTTAACTAAATTCTCTTCTGGGAACATAAATGACTTCTATAAAGCGAACGAAACGATCTCAAAGTTTTTACAGACAATTAAAGATTACATACTAACATTGTAGACACATGCACGGTGCCCCTTAATTTTGGCTTCTCATTACTTTCAGTGTTTCACACTTATTAATCATACACTTCAAATGAATAAGTATTATGAAGCTAGTATGAATGTTAGTAGCATTAGGTATGCCTTAATTTATATGTATACCTGGGCCAAAAAGTCAAAATGTGTAGGACCTACGTCGCGAAATTCAGCTCGATGGTGTATATTGGTAAGGGTGATGTGAATCCAAATTTACAATTTCAAAGCTTTGAGTCAATCTATTCTTATTTCTTTTTAAATCACTAACTATGCATTTTCAACAAAATCTTTCTGGAGTTAAAAAGATTGCGAGTGCATTATTAGATCCTGAGTCTTTTTTCTGTGTGTAAATAAAAGAGAACTAAATTTATTTTTTTCGTACGACGAGTATTTGTTCCAATATTTGGCTCCGGACGTGCGAATAAATAAATAAATAAATATAAATATTTCTGACACTTACACCAATTATTTAGTTCCAAGATAAGTATCATTAAGAACTTGTGTTATGGATACTAAATAACGGATAAACATACATAAATACTTTTTTTTTTGTAAATACATACTTAATATACATAGAAAACACCCAGACCAGAACAAATATTCATGTTCATGCACACAAAGATTTGTCCTGTGTGGGAATCGAACCCACGACCTCTTGAGTAAAGTGCAGATATACTGACCTCCACGCCAAATCAATCGTCAAATTATAATTGACTATTTTGAGTTATAACTCAAAATAGTCAATTATCGGCTAGATTACACCATCTTAGCGGACAGGCTATAGCGATGTATCTATGAGGTTCATGGAGCTGCGATTAAGAATAGATTAGTCAAAAATTTATAGAGTATATAAAGTACGACCTACAATTTTGCAGATTTTCAGCACGAGTTATTTGAAGCTACATACTTAAAATGCAGAATTACATCATGCGTTTCGTTTTTAGCCTTTTTTATGCATAAATGTAAATTGAAGCGCTATTACTTAAAATGTCGTCAGCGCGGGTGGGTCACACAAACACACACAGAAACGCAAATCAAATTATGAATAAGAATCCAAAAAATAATAATCGTTCTCAACTATCTTTTTAGAGCATGTTTTGTTTATGATTTGTAGAATGCGCAATCTTAGGCTTTGATCAGGGTTTTTTTACACCCTATTTAGCAAATGTCACTCGCGTTCCCAGTGTGCGATTTGCGAACGGCCGTACTTATTATTTGTCTTATTCTATTTTTAATTTCAGATCCGGCAGTCACAAGGCTCAATAGCGTAGCTCCCACTGCAGCCAGAACAGCACCGAAATCACCCGCCCCTACGCCAGTACTACGCAGTGTGCGTCCGACTGGCGTGCCGGCCTAGTAACCATATAACTCTTATCCAGCATATCCGGCTTATAAACTACATCAAGTTCATCCCTCATATTCTGACTATTCTTTCCCAGCACATACAAAACCTTACTATGAGCCACATTTCTCCTACATTCATGAAGATGGCGATATCCTCGTTTTAGAATTTAATAGACAACACCATGAAGTTCATATGACCTAAGGAGATTCCAACCGACAGTTAGGTCATGACACCTAGTGCGTCAAACACAATTCGTAGTAAACCCCTAAATCACTATACACACTTAAATCACGCCTTGCCAGCTTTAAAAATATTTGAAGCCGTTCATTTTTAATAAAGAAATAATTTTATGAAATAATGTGATTTTTTTTTTGTAAATTTAATCGTGCCTACATTAAAATTTACTGTGCATCTTTCTTACATACACATGTGGGTGTAAAAAAATACCCTGGTATAATGTGAATTTTTTTATTTATTTTATTTTATTACAAAAAATAACGCTTTGGAAACAGGATATAACACCTAAAAAGATGATATAGTGACGAGAATTGGGAAAGGTATGCCTTGGTATGGTTTAGCCATGTTGAGAGGATAAATGAAAGTAGACTAACGAAAGTGATTTACGATGGACAAGTGACTGAAAGTGTTGGGACTTTTATGACAAAATTCAGAAAATTTGGAAAAAAGGGCAGATCAAAAGTGAGGAGGTGCGCCAAGTTCGTAGCAAGTGGAAGGATATGATCTCTGCCTACCGCTACGGGAAAGAGGCGTGATATTATGTATACAATAAAATTGCAAGATATGTATTTTCAGTCTTTAAACGGCAAACCAACTTATATTCATAACATAACATAATTCTTCATACTTAATCTAAAACAGGGTAACATAACTATTAAAAATAAAAACTAAAAACTATAAATAAAAGATGTCTTCCAACTGTGGGCCCATGGGTATGGTGCCAAGAATGCGGGCAACGTTTCCTCTTTGGATTGCCAGGCCAATACGCTGGCAGAAGAGGCTGCCAGCCTTCTTGTCACCGGAAGCAGCAATGAGGCGAGCACTTAATTCTTTTACGAGCTGCTTTGCTTCCGGCCCCCATGGACCCAATGTCTCCACCGCAAACGGAACAAAAAGAAAGTTAGGCCCTAGATTTCCGTATTTGTTCCGTTTGCGATTTTCAGCACTTAACGCAGCAGCCCCAACACGACGCGAAGTTGCGCATACATGTGAGGGCACGGTGTCTGCACAGGTCGCATCCCACACCAGCGGCCTGCCAAGCTACCATGGGCCGATAGTCATACCGTCAGGTCTTTTGCCATCGCTGCGAGAGATACCAGTTGGCTCTAAGACAGCAGGTAACCCAACGGTGGCAAAAGCACTGCGGATGATGTTATTGAGAGAGGAGTGCCGTAATATACGACCAGCACTGCGGGCGCATGAAAGACCGTGATGGCCAAGCTCATCAACGGCCTCCCCACAAACACAACGATGAGGGTGGACTACCCTGGCGCCAAGGCGGAGACAAACCGCTAGAGTAAGAGACGGCCCGTCCAACAAGGTACCGACATTGGCAGACGGTAATGCCTGGAGCCAGTAACCTGACTCTCTTTCGGAGACTGCAGTGAGACGAGCAATTTCTGCTGAATTGACCGAAGAAGACAGAAGGCCATCAAAAATTTTTTTACATAGAGGCTCGTCCCATTGCCTCTGCGACTGTGGCAGTAGAGGGAAGTCGGAACTTTGGCAGGAGGATTGCCAGGCGTTTTTAGCATCTGCCCCGCACGACAACTCTACGGAACCCAAAGAAGGGTTGATAATCTTCCGGTAGAGATTGTGCGTACTATGAGCAGAAGACAAAAACGCCGGCAGTGCCACGCTAGATACATTTCTTACACCTAGACCTCCGAAGCGTACAGGAAGGGAAGCCTGACTTCAAACGCGGTCATTCATTGGACAATTTAGAATTTTGACTAAAGTATTTCTTATCAGTTTATCCAAATTTGATAACAAAGAAGGAAAACGCCAGAATTGAGCGCATCGGAGAACATATGTAAATTTTGGAACGAATAAACAGAACCGTATAACAAATAACGCCATGTGTGAATTAATTTGGAAGAGACGGTCTGAAGTAGAATTAAAATATGTATACAATGTACGAGGGCTGCACTAAAAGTATCGGGAAAGGAATGTTTCCACTGTTCCTGTCATAGTACAATTTGTTTAATTGAGAACTACCTGGTTTTAAATATCGAATACAATTTATTTTTTAAAAAAAAGATTCTCGGTCTAGTCACAAAGTGTTGTCAAACTTTTTTAGTCGTTGAGAAAATGCATTTGACTCGAGAAAATTGAAGAGCGATGATTTATTATGACTTTCGAAGTGGTTTAACTCAAAAACAGTGTATTGACTGGATGATTTCTGCATTTGGTGATGAAGCCCCATCCAAAAACACAATTTATCGCTGGTTTGCTAAATTTCAACGTGGACGTGTCAAGCTCAATGATGATCCCCGTCAAAGTCGTCCAAAAACTGCAGTCTCCCAAGAAGACGTTGATGCTGTGCGTAAGCTGATTGAGGAAAATCGACATGTGACATACCGCGAAATTTAGACATCGGCATGTGTCAAATACAAATAATCTTGCAAGTCAATCGAGAATCTTCTTCACCCGGCCTTATTCCCATTTTGATTGGGGTCGGCTCTCCTAATCGTTTTTTTCCACATTTTTCGATCTTTTTTTTTTATTTTTTATTTACGTCGGTAACAAAATGCATTTATGCACTGTCTCCCGGCCAAAGGGGGACCGAGAGAGGTGTGTGGGACTCACCACCGGCAGACACGACCGCCAGCAATAATACCCACTAAAAATCTTCCGACGACGCCCGCCGCTTGTTGAGAAAGGGGCGGGGGGCCAGTACCTGGGTTGCAGCTCTGACACCCCGCCCGCGGCCAACGTCCCCCGGATCAAAACCGGGAGGACCTCCTCAGAGAGACGCAGTGGATGCGCCCCTCCTACCTCCTTGTGCGACCATAGCGTGAGTGGCCGACTTTTTGGAGGGTCCATGGTTAGACCCAAGGGCCCCCTGCCCCCACTGCCTAAGACCCTCCTGGCGCTGCTTGACGGGCCCTCCTGGCCCGCCCGCTGCGCCCTCCATAGGTCCCTCTTAGTTTTCCCCCAGGTAGTCAGTACTAAGGGCACCCAGAGTCGCCAATCTCTGGGTCTTACCTTTTCCCTAGCGCCACCCCCACCACGACAAGGTGGAGACCAGTCGGGGGGGATATTTTCCTGAGTCAACTGAGGGTCAATATTTAGGTCTTGCATGTCCTTATTTATGGTGTTAATCCATGTGATTCGGGATCTTCCACGTCTTCTCGGCATCCTCTCAAGCTCGAGTACCGTCCTGGTCATATGATCCGCTGGCCTCCTCATGATGTGTTCATTTCAATCGATGTCAATCGAGAATACGTTTGTAAAATTATTATAACACTTAATAACAATCTATCAAAGGGTAATGACTCTATATCCACAAAAGTAATAAAATATTGCAAATAGGAACTAAGTCCTGTACTAACATATCTAGTTAATTTGTCGATAGAATTTGGCATCTTCCCAGAAAACTAAAAAAAATTATTGTCAAACCGCTATAAAAAAAAAGCGACAATACAAAAGAAGATAATTACAGACCTGTGACATTAGTATCTATATGTTCGAAAATTTATGAAAAGGTATGCATGACCATTTAACCTATTTTTTTCAGTAAATATAACATTATTAGTAAGAGTCAATATGGTTATCAAGAAAATAAATCTACTGCTCAAGCTATTTTTTATGCGGTAAATGATATTCTTCAAAATGTGAACGAAAGAAGATTTGCATGAGTAATCTTCCTCGATATGTCGAAAGCTTTCGACCGAGTTTCACAACTGCTGAATAAACTATGAAATAATGGCATAAGAGGACCAGCTCATAGTTGGTTAAGATCGTATGAGGAGGATAAGCCACAATGTGTAGAAGTTTGAGCAACTAGACTCAAGACATACTGTGCAAAAAGACACAGATCTAGCTTTGCACACAATGAATGTGGTGTTCCCCAGGGCAGCATATTAGGTCCATTATTATTTATTTTGTATATAAATGACATAATTGAAGTCACAAATAATAAGTTCACTTTATTTGCGGGTGATGTTTCCGTTCTTGTTTCTAGTAATAAAGGTTCTACAATAGAACATCATAAAATAGATGTTAATAATACATTGACAGTATTTAATAAAATAAATAGGTTCGCTTTTGCGGGGATAAAATTAACAAAATAACTAATAAAAAGACAGCTATTATAGCTTATTATGCATAGGGAAATGGCACATATATCAGTAAAGTCTTTATTGCTCAAAAAAGATGCATTCGAGCTTTATCAAACATTGCATCAGATGTTTCCTGTAGGCCTTTTTTATGTCGCTGAGTATTTTGCCTCTCACACTTCACACTCATTAACCTCCTTACTTCTGATCTGCCTTTTCTCTAATTTTTCTGAATTTGGTCATGGAAGGTCTTACGTGGTCTTCCTTTCCCAACACTTCCAATCACTTGTCCACCATAAATCACTCTCGTTAGTCTTCTTTCATTTATCCTGACCAAACCATCTAAGCATCCTTTCCCAATTCTTGTCACTATATCTTCTTTTTAGGTGTTATATCCTGTTTCCAGAGCGTTATTCATATTATGCCAGAGGAATTTTCTACACCCACGTATGTATGTAAAAATGATGCACAGTAAATTTTAATGTAGGTACGTTTCAATTTGCAAAGAGTTAAGTCATTCAATTAATTTTAAATTTTTTAGCATAAACCCGGGGAGTATTTGTTTTATATTACTATCCTACTCTTATCAACTACAGTGTAGCTATTCATACGGTGTAACCAACCATTTATTCATAAATTGTACTAAAGTGTGTTAACTTAATTACACACATAAATTGACTTCAAAAGCCTCTTTGTCATCATATTATTTGATTGTTAAGATTTAGATTATCTCTCAACACAATAAACAATAAATTTTGTTAAAAATTGTTTCTTTTGAAAATAAATTTGAGTAGTTTTAAAACAACACTTACCCACTTAATTAATTTTCTAAAACCAAAATAAGTTTCTTTTAAATTTTTACTCTTAAACTCACTAATATTTCTCCAATGTTAATGGGTAATACAGGTTGTGTATTTAAAATTTAAGATATTTAACATAAAAATCAGGCACAATTTCTAATGATTGAACGTGAAATTGGATAATACATTTTATAATATCCATAAGTTAATTTATAGTCCAACTACATTTCTTCTGCTTTGACTTAACTAAGTTATATAGACACACTTAATAAACATCATCACTGCTTGCTCTGCAAAGTATAGCTTTAAAGAAACAAGATATATATAAATACTAAGTCAAAGGACATACTTGAATCTGTTTCTTTTGTAATTTAAAATTAAACAGACAGGCTAGACTAACAAACAGTAATTCAATATTATTTTGCAATTTTAAAATAGTTACTGGTGTTTCAGCTCCAACATGCTGACTAGACGAGCAACTGCCCAAAATATGGAATCTAAACTCATGAAAACAATTGCAGAATTGGAGAAATCAAAATTCCTTTGTGAGCAGTTGATGTCAGACAGAGATGAGAGCGAAATAGAAATTAGGAAAAACATTGAAAAAAACACACAATTAAAAAATGAGTTGTCAATTCTCTTTCAAGAACACCAAGACATTTTAAGCCAGCGTGACCAGCTACAGCATACTCTCCATGAGCTAGACAACTGTAATGCGACCTATGAAAAGGCACTAGATCGCATAAATGGCCTTGAAATAGAGCTCCGTGATGCTAATAGGAAAATTGCAAAAATGACAAAGGAACAAAAGCATCATGAAACCAAACAGCCTGAAAGTTTATTCGATGAACTTGTTGCATCACCCGGTGGATATCAAATAGATAATTCTAGCATTATAAACACAAGGATGCCAGACGAATGTCGGATGAACAACAAAAGTAGGAACAAATCAAAAAAGATTATAAAAATTAATAGATGCATAAAAAGGGCAGAAAAATCATTAAAAAATTATAATAGGTGTATTTTTAAAAATGTTGCACTAACAAAAGAAAGGAAGGATTTCATAGACTCCTTAGAAATTTATGACTCTAAACTGCAAGAGAGTAGGAAGATGTATGATCGGGACACGAAACAGTTGCAGTTAGATATACCCTAGACTCAATTAATAAAAAATATTTATTGGCACAGAAACAAATTGCTGAACATATATTGTCAGCAAATGAATTGATTGACCTATGCAATTATAATGAAGAAAGGTTTGACTCATTAGTAAATAAGACATGTTCAAATTGCCTTTGTGACCCTGTCACTTTGAGACCAAAATGCAATGTTAAACTCACCGACCATACATTGGCCTCACCCTCGCAGGAACTATTATTAAAAACCTCACAGAATGTAAAAAGTAGTGCTGAAATATATGGATCAGTAATGTTTTGTGATGGTTTGGGAAAAGGTTTAGGTTCCCTTGTTAGTGGTAAATTAAATAAAAAATTTAAAAACTATTGCACACCAGGCAAAAAAATTAATGAAATCATAAGTAATATAAAAATCCAAGACATTATTGATGCAAAAAATGTTATTATATTGTGTGGTGACAGTCAGTTGGTAAAAAAGAGAGATATTGTCCAAAGTATTAGTGATCTGACTCAGTTACAAATGGATACTAATTGTAAATTTATTATAAGTGCATTTCCTTATGCACAAAACTTAACCTGGGAACAAAACCAGAAAATATTTAATTTAAATTTATTAATTTATAATTTGACTTGTTATAATTCTAACATTTCATTTCTTGAAATGAATAATTTTATTAAGAATTTTCAATTGACCACAGATACTATGTACCTACCATGGAGGTATAAAAATCAGACAGCTACTCTGTTAGCTTATACTTTACAAGATTCTGTTATACAGATGACTAGTTCTAATATTAATCTTATACAAAATGTTAGTACTGTTACTAATAATAATTTTTTGACTTCTCCCATTTTAAACTGAGAGGCAAGACAAAGGCCAGGCCCTTGGACCTAAACATAATACACCAAAACATCCAGGGCCTGACTGGCAAAGACCTTGATTTTGAACTGTTTTTGGAATGTCAGGATACATCTGTCATTTGTATTACTGAGCACTGGCTTAAAAGCAGTGAATTAAATTTTAACATAAATAATTTTAAATTAATAAGCTTTTTTGTACGAAAAACCGCTATTCATGGAGGATCCATGATATTTGTCAAGAACAGTTTAAAATGTAAAGATCGATTAGACATTGTAAATCTTTCTATAGAGCGTAATATTGAATTGTCATGTGTGGAATTGGAAAAATTTGTTATAGTATGCGTGTACCGGCCACCATCTGGCAACTTTTCTACCTTTGAATTGGCTATGGAAGATGTATTAAAAAAATTAAAATCCAAAAGTAAACACATTATAGTTTGTGGCGACTTTAACGTTAATCTTCTTGAAAAAACAGTGACAACCACACGCTTAATTTCATTATTTCAAAGCTTTAATTTAAGAAATCAGTTTTTAGAGCCAACCAGGATAACAGCACATAGTGCAACTTGTCTAGACAACGTATTTTCGGAATGTAACCCGTCTTTTAAGGATCTATTGAGTTGCCTACCGTCTGACCATTGCGGGTTATTAGTGTCATTTAAATATAATCAGCCGGAAGTTCCTAAGTTAATAAAATATAGACCAATAACAAATAATCGTTTGGAGTACTATCAAAACAGTATAGATAAAAAAATAGGTTCAGTCCCATTTTCGCACAGCGATCCGGGTGTTCTTTATGCTAATGTTTTTGGCTTAATTAAAAATGAGTTTAATAATGTTTTTACCCTTAAGTCTACTAAACGTTTTGAGAAGCTTCAATTTTGTGAATGGGCTACAACAGGTATATATAGGAGTAGGCGGCGACTTTATGAATTGTACAACTTAAAGAATTGCAATCATAATCCAGGTTTTATTGAATATGTTAAAAGATATTCTAAGACATTTAAAAGGGTATGTATTGCAGCAAAATCCGATTTCATAAAAAATAAAATAAAGTCGTCGGATAGTAAGATCAAAACAACGTGGAATATTATAAACCACGAATCTGGCAGGCGTGCGCCCAAAGATTTTACCTTTGTCCTTAAAGATAATGATATAACTGTAGAATGTAAAGCAGAAGTAGCTAAAATATTTGGCGACTTCTTTGCGAAAATACCAATAGAGACAACTTCAAGTCTAAATTCGTCTCCTTTAGTTGCTGTATCACTTCTTTCGGAATATGTACCAGTCTGCAATTCCATCTTTGAATTTAGATATATCACATATGTAGATATTTTAAAATCCTTTAAAGAAGTAAAAATTAAAAATACGGGTGATTTTTGGGATCTGTCCACTAAAGTAATTCAATCAATAATACATTCTATTGCCCCATACCTTGCGTTCATATTTAATGAATGTATTAATCAAGGGTCCTTTCCGGACTTAATGAAACTGAGTAAGGTCATTCCTTTACATAAATCCGGTTGCAAAGAGGACAAAAGTAACTATAGACCTATTTCAATCTTACCAGTTTTAAGTAAGGTCTTTGAAAAAATTATTCTTAATCAGTTAACATATTACTTTAATTCACAAGATCTTCTACATAAAAAGCAGTACGGTTTTAGAAAGAGCCGTTCTACGGCAGATGCTGGTGCAGCTTTAATGCAGCATATTTTTGAAGCTTGGAAGTTATCGCAGAATGCTCTAGGAGTTTTTTGTGATCTGTCTAAGGCTTTTGACTGTGTTGACCACCAGACTCTAATTCTTAAATTAAAATACTATGGTATAGGAGGCTTAGCCCAAAAGTTATTGTCATCATATCTTTGTTCACGAATTCAGACGGTAGATATTAACGGAACTAGATCACCCGGGTCGTCTGTGCGTATGGGGGTCCCTCAGGGTTCAATTTTAGGACCATTTCTCTTTTTAGTTTATATAAATGATTTGCCATTTTTTATGAGTAGGCGTTGTGAGATGGTATTATTTGCTGATGATACTTCTTTAGTATTTAATATTGATCGACATAAAAAGGACTTTAGCGATGTAAACGATGCCCTTGCAGAGCTGCTTCGTTGGTTTACTGTTAACAACTTACAGCTAAATGCTAAAAAAACGAAATGTATTAAATTCACTGTTCCAAACGTAAGGAAACTCGAAACAAATATCATTATTGACGGTCAGAAACTAGATTTAGTAGATTCTACTGTTTTCTTGGGAATAACTATAGATGAAAAACTTCAGTGGGGTCTACATATTGATACTCTTGCTGGCAAACTTAGTTCCGCAGCTTATGCTATTCGCAAAATTCGCCAATTAACAGATGTTGATACGGCAAGAATGGTATACTTTAGTTACTTTCATAGCCTAATGTCTTATGGTATTCTTATGTGGGGACTAGCAGCAGATATAGAAACAATTTTTATTTTACAGAAACGGGCTGTAAGATCTATTTACGGACTAAGCTCACGGACAACTCTTAGAGAAAAGTTTAAAGAAATAGGTATCTTGACTGTTGCCTCTCAATACATTTATAATAGTATAATATTTATAAAACGAAACATAGAAACCTATAACAGGCGCTGTGATGATCACAGTTTTAATACTAGAAATAGAAATAAATTATTAAATCCATTTTTACGCCTGCATAAAATTCGAAAATCGTTTATGGGGCAGGGTATACAATATTATAACAAAATTCCAAAAGATATTTTAGATTTGCCTTTTGAAAAGTTTAAGCAAACCGTTAAGACATCACTTACCAAGAAAGGGTATTACACGGTTAATGATTACGTTAATGACAAAAACGCTTGGATGTAACATTTACAATGATAAAAGTTGTGTTCTGCGGCCCTCTTTACAATATAACGATTACTTACATACATTGTCTATGTAATTTTATAATTTTATTAGTTCTGTCTCCCTTTTTTTTTCAAATCTTGTGACTGCAGAACACAATTGTTTTAATATTATGTATTTTAATTGTGACTGGCGGGAGAAAAAACCAACCTTGACGATTTTCTTGCCCGTTCTTTTACGATCAAGCTCCCGCCCGCAGTGAATGGGCGCGTTAGTTTATAAGTATGACATTCATAAGAGCTCTATTGAGCCAAACTTGAATAAATGAATTTTTAATTTTAATTTAATTTTAATTTTAATTTTCAAATAAAAATCTCATTATTTCATAAAATTATTTCTTTATTAAAAATTAACAGCTTTAAATATTTTTAAAGCTGGCATGCTTGATTTGATTCTGTATAGTGATTTTGGGGTTGACTCCGAATTGTGTTTGACGCACTAGGTAATACATGACCTAATTGTCGGTTGGAATCTCCTTAGGTCATATGAACTTCATGGTGTTGTCTATTAAGTTCTACAACGAGGATATCGTCATCATCATTAATATAGGAGAAATGTGGCTCATAGTAAGGTCTTGTATGTGCTGGGAAAGAATAGTCATAATAAGAGGGATAAGCTTGATATGGCTTATAAGCCGGATGCTGGATAAGAGTTATATGGTTCCTAGGAAGGCACGGGAGTAGGACGCAGTGTGCGTCTGGCGTACTACTGGCGTAGGGGCGGGTGATGACGATTTTGTTTTGGCTGCAGTGGGAGCTACGCTACGGAGCTTTGTGACTGCCGCAGCGTTAACGGCATCTGAAATTAAAAATGGAATGAGATAAATAAAAAGTACGGCCGTTCGTGAATCGCACACTGGGAACGCGAGTGACATTTGCTAGACAGGGTGTAAAAAACCCTGATAAAAGCCTAAGGATGCGCATTCTACAAATCATAAAACGAGACATGCTCTAAAAAGATAGTTTGAAAAGTTTTTTTTTTTTTGGATTCTCATTCCTATTTTTATTTGCGTTTCTGCGTGTGTTTGTGTGACCCACCCGCGCTGACGACATTTTAAGGAATCGCTCTTCAATTTACTATTATGCACAAAAAAGGCTAAAATCGAAACGCATTATGTAGTTGTGAATATGTTGTATTTATCGGTTAGGGTGAAGTGAAGCCAGATTTGCAACTTCAAATAACTCGTGCTGAATCTGCAAAATATTAGGTCGTACTTTATATACTCTTTATAATTTTTGACTAATCTATTCTAAATCGCAGATTCATGAACCTCATAGATACATCGCTATAGCCCGTCCCCTAAGATGGTGAAACCTAGCTGGAAATTGACTCTTTTGAAGTATTCGCACGTCCGAAGCAAAATATTGGACGAGGAGTATTTGTATACTCGTCGTATGTAAAAATTAAGGTGGTACTTTTAGTTCTTTTTTGTTTAAAGACAGAAAAAAGACTCAGGATCTAATAATGCACTCGCAATCTTTTTAACTCCAGAAACATTTTGTTGAAAATGCATAGTTAGTGATTTAAAAAGAAATAAGTATAGATTGACTGAAAGTTTCGAAATTGCAAATTTGGATTCACATCACCCAAACCAATGAACACCATCGAGCTGAATTCAATAATTGACGTCTTTCGCGAAGTTGGTAATACACATGTAAACTTTTTGTCCCAGGTATACATGTAAAGTGAGGCATACCCTAATGCTACTAACATTCGTACTAGCTTTGCCTATTTATTTGGAGGGTATGATTAAAAAGTGTGAAATGAAGTGCACACTGTAATGAGAAGCCAAAAATATATTATTTACATTGCTAAAAGTAATGGTTTGTTGTTTACAATTGTGCTCTAGATTAATTTTAAAATCGAGTCTGAGCAACGGCTACAATGACACGGAATGCAGCTTTTTATTTATTTTTTCCTTTTTGGACAACGACTGTTTACCAGCATGCAGGATGTTTCAGTATGTAATTTTTTATTAGCCTATGTCATTACAAAAAAGGTTTGATATGAAGCTTATCCGTTATTAATAGTTTCTTTGTATAAAATAAATAAGTCAAAATATAGAAAATTCTTTACATACCTTTATTACTAACAGATGCCCTCAAAGCAGAAGTGGGTAGCTGTGAAAAAAACGCAATTAACATGTATTAAAAAAACAGTTTAATGCCTACACAAAGTTACATAATAAAGTAAAATAAAAATGTCATGCACAAAGGCGCTTCGTATTCCTAATATAATTTATAAAATATATAAGTACAACTTTGATGATTTTCTTCTTCAAGTTCTTAGTGTTATTCTTAGTTCTTTCTGTTTTTTGCATATAAGTGAATCTGAGCTTCGTGATTTCAGTATAATTATATTTTGATTGTTTTTTTTATATCTATATTTAATTTTGACGTTTTCAGGTACTATGTAATAGTTTATAGAATAAAAAGATTTTGAAGTTTGGAGTTTGACCGACGCAGAACAGTTTATCGAAGGCAGGGTGAAGAGGGTAAAGTTTAAGCAATTTAAAAAAAGATTTTTAAAAGTTGCGATTTTTCTGACGCCGAGTGTATGTGTAGACTACTGTTCAATATGTGTTTTTCATTGAAAGGATCGTGAATTGTTGTCAACGTGTTTTTTGAAGTAAGCACCTACCATTACCATATTTCCTGCTTTGGAATTTTATGAATCTACTGATACTTTGGATGAGTAGATGTGGAATAACCAAAATAAAAAGAATAATTAAAAAACATGAAAAAAAATACAAACAAATCAATAAATCAAATAATAAAACGCTTAAAAAAGGAAACAAAAAGTTCCCGTACCGGGAATCGAACCCGAGCCTCCTGGGTGAAAGCCAGGTATCCTAGCCACTAGACCGTGAAAAAGTGTCGTGACAACTTCAAGAATTTTTTCCGTTTAGCCCCCTTTCACAACTCGCGATTAGGAACTTCGTTCCAATAAAAAGACATGCTGCATCAACTCAAATTTGGAGCAGGATTGGAGGATGACTCCCCCCCTGACTAGTCTGCACCTTGTTGTGGTGGGGGGGCTGAATACAGCAGCCGCTAGGGAAAAGGTAATCCGGAGGCCGGCGACTCTAAGTGCCCTGAGTACTGACTACCGAGGGGGAACTAAGAGAGACCTGTGGAGGGCGCAGCGGACGGGCCAGGAGGGTCTTCGGCAGCGAAGGCAGGGGCCCCTACTGTCTAACCATAGACCCTCCGACAAGTCGGCCACACACGCTATGGTCGCAGAAGGAGATAGGAGGGGCGCGTCCGCTGCGTTTCTCTGAGGAGGTCCTCCCGGTTTTTGTCCAGAGGGACGTTGGACGCGGGCGGGGTGTCAGTGCTGCAACCTTCCAGGTTCTAAGAGAGATGAGAGGGCGTAACTTCCTCATACCAATTACATAGATTTTCATACATATTTCATACTATCTGTAGCAAACCGTAAACAATATGGGGCTTTGGACAAAGGAGGTTTGATAGTAACACTGCTGATCTTGCTTGTAGACTGCATGATTTATTTACAATTATCTCTAGTTATACACAAAAGCTTAAAACTCTAAAAACCACAAAAAATATACTTAACTTAATGTGACCAACCCATAGAAACGATTACTTTAATTAGGGAATTTAGATTGGAGAGAGACGAGGTAGTGAATTACTTCCACTGCATGGATTTTCTACGAGTGGTCGCTCGGCTCGATCGGCCTTGCTATCGCGCATCTAAGATACTACCCCAGGCCCCTAATTACCTACGCAGCCACAGCCTGGCACGCGCTCATCGGAAAGCAGGCTTGGAAGAAACTGGAGGTTTACCAAAACAAAACCCTACGCCAATCGGCAAGGCGCCTCGCTACGTGAGAAACGCTACGATCGCTAGAGATTTGAGGCTTGAGAGTGTGGAAACCTTTATAGGTCGACTGGCAGGACCGACGTTTGCGCTTGCGGATACGTCAGGCCACGGCCACATCCGGGGCTTGGCGCCGCTACATTCGCGACCACCGGATTCCAAAGCCTATGCCTGCAGATTCATCCCTCAGAAGTATTATTTACATTGCTAAAAGTAAATGGTTTGTTGTTTATAGTGCTCTCGATTAATTTTAAAATCGAGTCAATCGAGAATTACACGGAATGCAGCTTTTTATTTATTTTTTCCTTTTTGGACAACGACTGTTTACCAGCATGCAGGATGTTTCAGTATGTAATTTTTTTATCAGCCTATGTCATTACAAAAAAGGTTTGATATGAAGCTTATCCGTTATTAATAGTTTCTTTGTATAAAATCAATAAGTCAAAATATAGAAAATTCTTTACATACTTTTATTACGCACAGCTCCTGTTACAATAGCAGAACAGGCTACCTGGGAAAGAAACGCAATTAACGTGTATTAAAAAAACAGTTTAATGCCTACACAAAGTTAATAATAAAGTAAAATAAAACTGGCATGTACAATGGCGCTTCGTATTCCTCATATCTATATATATAAAAGAAAGTCGTGTTAGTTACAGCACTTATAACTCAAGAACGGCAGAACAGATTTGGATGAAAATTGGTAGGGAGGTAGCTTAGAGCCAGGAGACGGACATAGGATACTTTTTATCCCGTTCGACAGCGTTCCCGTGTGACTTGCCATAAAACGTCAGTCACTATAAAACGTGATATAACAAAAAAGAATCAGACTTGGAATAACAAAAAGCAAATGACAGCTATGTAATGACGTATGGATGACAATTTGATATTTGTAAGAAATTAATATTCAAACTATTTCTGACTTCTTGGCGGGAATGTGAATATGAGTTTTGAAATATTTTTTTAGGTGAATTGAAGTGAAGTTTAATTAATAATGCCGCGAACAAGACTATCGAATCTTTACCGACAAAGCCGTAATGCAAGAAGAATACGAAATACTGGAAATGAAAGGACTGAAGAAGAACAAGAAATTGCACGTGAACATCGCCGCAATAGTATGGCTCGACTTCGTGCTTCTCGATAAATAATAATAAAAAAAAATGTCGTGTATCACAAAGTACTTAAGTGAAGAGCAACTTTGTACTAAAATACAGAAATAATAATGAATGATTAATGTAGGTATTTAATTTTTTTGTAATTTTCCAATAAAATAAAAACACAATCTGCTTATTTATTGCCATTAAGGCGGAACAAAGTTCGCAGGGTCAGCTCGTAATTTATAAAATATAAAGGTACAACTTTGATGATTTTTAATAAAAACAACAATAAAGTTTTTAGTGACACCGAATTCTGATGAACAATAAAACGACCAATAAGTGATGTGAATGGGAATTAAAATTCTAGAAGTCTTTGGTATTCGGAAATACGATGCCGATGTGCATATTATTTACTGCCAGGTATTGTTCCTATCTACTAAAAGAAATAGACAGATAGAAGTCAATGTCATAATCATCATAATATCAGCCTTATAAAGTCCACTGCTGAACATGAACCTCCCCAATAGATTGCAATCTGCCCATAATCGCCACGCTGGGCAGTCGGGTTGGATATCGCAGTTCAAACCAGTAAGGAGGATGACGCTGCTGCCAATCGTTCGGTAGGATTTCTCTTCGTCAACTCATACGACTACGACGCCCGCCGCTTGTTGAGAAAGAGGCGGGAGCCAGTACCTGGGTTGTAGCTTCTGACACCCCGCTCGGTAGTCAGTACTAAGGGCACCCAGAGTCGTCGGTCTCTGGGTGATACCTTTTGCCTCCGGAAGGTACTCAGCCCCCCCACCACGCCAAGGTGGAGACCTGTTCGGGGGGGACCAAGCCTGGTTTAACTTTAGATCTTGTTTTGTTTTGTTTTTAAGGGGAATGTTATGAACATAATTATTGTAACATGTTTAACAGACATCACTTAAAGACAGTTATTTGTAATTATGTTTCTTTTGTTAAGCGAATGTTGGTTATGGCAGAAGAAACATGAGAGTAAGATTAATGCAGTAGAGATGAGAGCACTCAGAAATATTCTTGGTGTGAAATTGAGTGATAGGATAAGGAATGAAGTGATAAGGGTTAAAGCTGGTGTAAAAGAAGATATAGTGACAAGAATTGAGAAAGGTATGCTTAGATGGTTTGGTCATGTTGAGAGGATGAATGAAAGTAGATTAACGAAAGTGATTTATGATGGACAAGTGGATGGAAGTGTTGGGAGGGGAAGACCACATAAGACCTTCCATGACCAAATACAAAAAATGTTAGAGAAAGGGCAGGTCAAAAGTACCCTAAACCGACGGGCGTGTATGAGGAGGTTAATGAGTGTGAATGAAGCTAAAAGTGTGTGCCAAGATCGTAGCAAGTGGAAGGATGTGATCTCTGCCTACCGCTACGGGAAAGAGGCGTGACATTATGTATGTATGTATGTTTCTTTTTTTAAGCAATTTTCTAACAGGAAAATTACTAAATTATAAAATGTTATTTAGTTAAGATAGTTCATGTTGAACTTGAAAGAGTTTATGTTGGCATCTTACTGCATAAAATTATATATACTTTTTAAATGAAATAAATAAATGTATGTAACAAGTTAACTATCAACAAACTAACACATTAAAATAACAAATTTAAGTAACAAAAACGATTCCTACGTTTTAACAGGATGTTAAATTTACCTACTAATAAAAATTAAATTTAACAAGGGAAACATTGTATCTGGTATTTATTTCAGTGACGCCATCTTCTGACGAATTTCTTAACTTGCTTGCTGCTTAATAAAACTACATAAAATACAATTTTAGCTCCACTAAGTACAGTGAATCTCCGATAGAGGTCATTATTACCAATTTTTCATAACTCATGCTTAGTAATATCAATATGTCCAAAATACTTTAGTCAAAATACAAAATACTTTCAGTCGATACAAAAACATGTGCCGGGTATAAAAATCCGCTACTTCAAAATACATCGCTTGTTTGATGCGCTTGCAAGAACTGTTATGATCTAGAATGCATTAATATGGATATACACCTACTTTAGGATTTATGATGGGCAAGTGATTGGAAGTATTGGGAGGGGAAGACCACGTAACACCTTCCATGACCAAATTCAGAACATTTTGGATAAAGAGCAGGTCAAAAGTACCCTAAACCGACGGGCGTGTATGAGGAGGTTAATGAGTGTGAATGTAGCTAAGAGTGTGTACCAAGATCTTAGCAAGTGGAAGGATGTGATCTCTGCCTACCCCTACGGGATATAGGCGTGACATTATGTATGTATGTATGTACACCTACTCGCCAGAATTTCATTGGCCCAAATTTCATGTTTTATGATGGTCAACAGACATAATATTGTTTCTCATAATGTCATATGTAATACTCATTGTTTAGAAACATGTTAGAAACTTTGTTTTCCATTAAGTCAATTTCAATAATAATAATTAGCTATCATCATCATTTATCTTTTTGGATCATATATTTAAAATAATTTTAGAGCGTCTGTTTGTATTTCATAAGCAATGCATTGCTTGGGTAGATTCAAAATTAATTTAGTATGGCGTCTAAAATTCTGATTAATAAAATTCGTGCAATTAATAAAATCGATATCAATCCGTATGGCACTTATATCATTATGGAATACATTTTTTTAGAAAACCAGAGTACGTCACATGTCTATTATGGTAATCAAAACATTCGGGAAAATCAAATTAGGGCAAAACAATTTGGCGTATGAATTTTATGGCATATATTCTTCGGAAAAACAATAGACAACCATTTATATGAGTTATCAGCGGTGTGACTCCTTTTTATAAGCCTTTTATATGTCTACATAAAACACCGTTAAAACTGGATATGCCCATCTTGCCTAAATTCAACAAATAAGTTGGCTAAAACGACTATAACCATTAGTAACCCCTCGCTTTCTCCTAAATCGCCGTCGCCGTCACATTAAGGAAGAAGTCCTCTGTGCAAGATTTGCCAGACAATATAAGTAGTTCAACTAAAGATGACGGAAAACAATCCTACTAATATTATAAACGTAAAAGTTTGTATGTGTGGATGGATGTTTGTTACTCTTTCACGCAAAAACTACTGGAGCGATTGTGATGAAACTTTGTACCTGTATAGCTGCAGTCCTGGACTAACATATAGAACAATCTTTATCCCGGTTTTTCCACGGGAACGAGGACCACGCGGGTAAAAACGCAAGTTGTATGATATAATTCAGGCCGATGATAAAACCGACTTTAGTCTTTGCTGGGAGGAAATGAGGGCAATGCGAGATGAAATCATTGTATCCCATTCCACTATCTCAGAGTTGAGGGCTACTATTGTCGTACAGAACTCGCGGGTAGAGATTCTGAAGAATAAAGTTGCAATTCTCGTAAACAAAACAATAGTCGAAATACTTCATCATTCATCATTTCAGCCATTTGAAGAAGATTTGAAGTCCACTGCTGAACATAAAGGTGGTAAATGAGTTGCCCCCCCCTAAGCCCCTTGAGTCTTTAGTAAAGATGTGGGGCTACACTGAGATCTCACATGGACTTCTTAAGAGAATTTTAAAAACTGATGTTGCACTGTTATGTTTCATTTGCCAACACTCATGTACGTTCACGAAGACTTAACGGTTAATAATCCACAGTTATTACACATTAACCCGTTATGTACTAGCGTTGCCAAATGGCAACACTCAGTGTTCTTTTATTTAAAAAATGATTAAAAATTGTAGATGATTGGTTTGAAATAAATTTATGATTGAAGCGATTCCTGAGCGTATATAGAATGACAAGGATAGTGTCAATCAATGTGATAAATAAAAAGCGGGTAGTTATGACAGAAAAAGTGTAGTGTTTGTAAAAAATTGCTGATCGTAAAATGTAAGTAAACTTTTTATTTTATATAATTTTAATTTTATAACTTTTTTACACTAAATTATATTTAAGGAGTGTCTTGCTATATAATTAATGCCTACTTCAGTACTTTATTGGTATTTTTTTGGAAAAAGACATAGTTTTCTTGTCGTTGCCAAATGGATACGCTAGTCCAATATGGGTACATATAATCGAAATTCCTATTCTTTTTTAGATTGAGTGTGGCGGATATACTGGACGAATTGGAATATCAAGATGATGTGTTAGACACTTAGGTACAACGTGTTCATTGAACCTCCTGAGGTAGCTGAATGCGCGGATGAAGATTCTGCTGACGAGGATTCTGGTGGACATGTCGACAACCTTACTGGACGTCAGTTACAAGCGCCAGCAACATTGAGTGTGCAAACTAAAGATATCGAAGATTCGGATGACGAGTGTAAGGAACCACCAAGTAAAAAACGTAAGACTTTGCCAAAAGCAAGTTATACGTGGAAGAAACAAGATTTCCCTGAGTACACACAGTCAGACTTTATCGCACCTCCTTTAGCGTATGACCCTACAAGTATGGATCATACTGGTTTCTTCGAACTTTTTTTGGATGAAGAGGTTTACAATTTATTACAACAAGAAACTCAGAAATATGTATTATTTCAAAACTGTCCTGATCCCAACACTTCATGATCTAAAATGTTTTATTGTGAGTATCAACAACGCGTGGATACTTTTACGTAAATCAAAGACAAATATAGCACAACTAGATTTTCGAAGAGAGATAGCCACTTCTTATCTAAGGAGATATGGAAAACCACCAAAGGCGGAGGCCGACCATCAGCTTCTAAAACTGTCGCCTACGTGAGATTTGCCAACAAAACAATTTTCCACAACACATTGACAAAAAAAAGATGTGCAGGTACTGACTGTAAAACTATTGGGCGCATCCAGTGTGGGAAATGTAATGTTGGTCTTTGGATAAAATGTTTTGCAGCTTATCATACATCCTAATAATTATTACTGTTTCCTACAAAAGGCTACGTTATTTTAAAAAAACTTATATGATTAATTCAATATTACTGTTTTATTTCGTCTACATAACAAGTTTATGTAGTTTCTTTTTTGTCGATAATTCGTTGTTTTGTACTCTTTTTAGCCTAGCGTTGCCAAGTGGCAACTGCTCAAAACTCAATAATTGACATAAATTGATTTTTTCACACATTATTAACTTATATTTTAAACCCTAACAAGCTCTTAAAACTAAAAAAAATGAATAAAATCAAATCTAAAATAATTCAGTCCTTAACGGGTTAATGTTCGGAATATCAGAATTTTAAGAAAATAAACCGTTTTACTGTCAAATTGACAAAATGGCATTTACGTCTTTTAAGAACTAGACGTATGAGAGAATATGAGTTTTGAAATATTTTTTTAGGTGAATTGAAGTGAAGTTTAATTAATAATGCCGCGAACAAGACTATCGAATCTTTACCGACAAAGCCGTAATGCAAGAAGAATACGAAATACTGGAAATGAAAGGACTGAAGAAGAACAAGAAATTGCACGTGAACATCGCCGCAATAGTATGGCTCGACTTCGTGCTTCTCGATAAATAATAATAAAAAAAAATGTCGTGTATCACAAAGTACTTAAGTGAAGAGCAACTTTGTACTAAAATACAGAAATAATAATGAATGATTAATGTAGGTATTTAATTTTTTTGTAATTTTCCAATAAAATAAAAACACAATCTGCTTATTTATTGCCATTAAGGCGGAACAAAGTTCGCAGGGTCAGCTCGTAATTTATAAAATATAAAGGTACAACTTTGATGATTTTTAATAAAAACAACAATAAAGTTTTTAGTGACACCGAATTCTGATGAACAATAAAACGACCAATAAGTGATGTGAATGGGAATTAAAATTCTAGAAGTCTTTGGTATTCGGAAATACGATGCCGATGTGCATATTATTTACTGCCAGGTATTGTTCCTATCTACTAAAAGAAATAGACAGATAGAAGTCAATGTCATAATCATCATAATATCAGCCTTATAAAGTCCACTGCTGAACATGAACCTCCCCAATAGATTGCAATCTGCCCATAATCGCCACGCTGGGCAGTCGGGTTGGATATCGCAGTTCAAACCAGTAAGGAGGATGACGCTGCTGCCAATCGTTCGGTAGGATTTCTCTTCGTCAACTCATACGACTACGACGCCCGCCGCTTGTTGAGAAAGAGGCGGGAGCCAGTACCTGGGTTGTAGCTTCTGACACCCCGCTCGGTAGTCAGTACTAAGGGCACCCAGAGTCGTCGGTCTCTGGGTGATACCTTTTGCCTCCGGAAGGTACTCAGCCCCCCCACCACGCCAAGGTGGAGACCTGTTCGGGGGGGACCAAGCCTGGTTTAACTTTAGATCTTGTTTTGTTTTGTTTTTAAGGGGAATGTTATGAACATAATTATTGTAACATGTTTAACAGACATCACTTAAAGACAGTTATTTGTAATTATGTTTCTTTTGTTAAGCGAATGTTGGTTATGGCAGAAGAAACATGAGAGTAAGATTAATGCAGTAGAGATGAGAGCACTCAGAAATATTCTTGGTGTGAAATTGAGTGATAGGATAAGGAATGAAGTGATAAGGGTTAAAGCTGGTGTAAAAGAAGATATAGTGACAAGAATTGAGAAAGGTATGCTTAGATGGTTTGGTCATGTTGAGAGGATGAATGAAAGTAGATTAACGAAAGTGATTTATGATGGACAAGTGGATGGAAGTGTTGGGAGGGGAAGACCACATAAGACCTTCCATGACCAAATACAAAAAATGTTAGAGAAAGGGCAGGTCAAAAGTACCCTAAACCGACGGGCGTGTATGAGGAGGTTAATGAGTGTGAATGAAGCTAAAAGTGTGTGCCAAGATCGTAGCAAGTGGAAGGATGTGATCTCTGCCTACCGCTACGGGAAAGAGGCGTGACATTATGTATGTATGTATGTTTCTTTTTTTAAGCAATTTTCTAACAGGAAAATTACTAAATTATAAAATGTTATTTAGTTAAGATAGTTCATGTTGAACTTGAAAGAGTTTATGTTGGCATCTTACTGCATAAAATTATATATACTTTTTAAATGAAATAAATAAATGTATGTAACAAGTTAACTATCAACAAACTAACACATTAAAATAACAAATTTAAGTAACAAAAACGATTCCTACGTTTTAACAGGATGTTAAATTTACCTACTAATAAAAATTAAATTTAACAAGGGAAACATTGTATCTGGTATTTATTTCAGTGACGCCATCTTCTGACGAATTTCTTAACTTGCTTGCTGCTTAATAAAACTACATAAAATACAATTTTAGCTCCACTAAGTACAGTGAATCTCCGATAGAGGTCATTATTACCAATTTTTCATAACTCATGCTTAGTAATATCAATATGTCCAAAATACTTTAGTCAAAATACAAAATACTTTCAGTCGATACAAAAACATGTGCCGGGTATAAAAATCCGCTACTTCAAAATACATCGCTTGTTTGATGCGCTTGCAAGAACTGTTATGATCTAGAATGCATTAATATGGATATACACCTACTTTAGGATTTATGATGGGCAAGTGATTGGAAGTATTGGGAGGGGAAGACCACGTAACACCTTCCATGACCAAATTCAGAACATTTTGGATAAAGAGCAGGTCAAAAGTACCCTAAACCGACGGGCGTGTATGAGGAGGTTAATGAGTGTGAATGTAGCTAAGAGTGTGTACCAAGATCTTAGCAAGTGGAAGGATGTGATCTCTGCCTACCCCTACGGGATATAGGCGTGACATTATGTATGTATGTATGTACACCTACTCGCCAGAATTTCATTGGCCCAAATTTCATGTTTTATGATGGTCAACAGACATAATATTGTTTCTCATAATGTCATATGTAATACTCATTGTTTAGAAACATGTTAGAAACTTTGTTTTCCATTAAGTCAATTTCAATAATAATAATTAGCTATCATCATCATTTATCTTTTTGGATCATATATTTAAAATAATTTTAGAGCGTCTGTTTGTATTTCATAAGCAATGCATTGCTTGGGTAGATTCAAAATTAATTTAGTATGGCGTCTAAAATTCTGATTAATAAAATTCGTGCAATTAATAAAATCGATATCAATCCGTATGGCACTTATATCATTATGGAATACATTTTTTTAGAAAACCAGAGTACGTCACATGTCTATTATGGTAATCAAAACATTCGGGAAAATCAAATTAGGGCAAAACAATTTGGCGTATGAATTTTATGGCATATATTCTTCGGAAAAACAATAGACAACCATTTATATGAGTTATCAGCGGTGTGACTCCTTTTTATAAGCCTTTTATATGTCTACATAAAACACCGTTAAAACTGGATATGCCCATCTTGCCTAAATTCAACAAATAAGTTGGCTAAAACGACTATAACCATTAGTAACCCCTCGCTTTCTCCTAAATCGCCGTCGCCGTCACATTAAGGAAGAAGTCCTCTGTGCAAGATTTGCCAGACAATATAAGTAGTTCAACTAAAGATGACGGAAAACAATCCTACTAATATTATAAACGTAAAAGTTTGTATGTGTGGATGGATGTTTGTTACTCTTTCACGCAAAAACTACTGGAGCGATTGTGATGAAACTTTGTACCTGTATAGCTGCAGTCCTGGACTAACATATAGAACAATCTTTATCCCGGTTTTTCCACGGGAACGAGGACCACGCGGGTAAAAACGCAAGTTGTATGATATAATTCAGGCCGATGATAAAACCGACTTTAGTCTTTGCTGGGAGGAAATGAGGGCAATGCGAGATGAAATCATTGTATCCCATTCCACTATCTCAGAGTTGAGGGCTACTATTGTCGTACAGAACTCGCGGGTAGAGATTCTGAAGAATAAAGTTGCAATTCTCGTAAACAAAACAATAGAGTCGAAATACTTCATCATTCATCATTTCAGCCATTTGAAGAAGATTTGAAGTCCACTGCTGAACATAAAGGTGGTAAATGAGTTGCCCCCCCCTAAGCCCCTTGAGTCTTTAGTAAAGATGTGGGGCTACACTGAGATCTCACATGGACTTCTTAAGAGAATTTTAAAAACTGATGTTGCACTGTTATGTTTCATTTGCCAACACTCATGTACGTTCACGAAGACTTAACGGTTAATAATCCACAGTTATTACACATTAATGTTCGGAATATCAGAATTTTAAGAAAATAAACCGTTTTACTGTCAAATTGACAAAATGGCATTTACGTCTTTTAAGAACTAGACGTACGATATGACCTTGCGATCATGTCGACAATGCATGGTGCAATAAGTTACTTATTTACCTAAACGCCCCTAACATATTCTGTGATTGCAAATCGCTTCTTCTAACGCCATCTATTGGCTGAGTCTCAACAATTTTTATTTTGTTAGAGACCCCATGATATTATTAAATATAACTTTATCACATAAATTCTCGGAGCTTTCTTTTAAATGTTTCCTTTTTTATGTTTTGTTTCCTGTTGCTAAAGTTATAAGGTCTTCACGGAAGACCACCGCTGCTGTGGTCCTCCAGTGCAGCACATGCTGAGTGGAGTCCTTTTTAGGCATACTATATGTAAACTTATGTGTAAAAATTGTTTACTGATTTGAATTCTGTTTTTTGTTTATGTGTATTTATGTCTAAATAAATTTTATTTCATTTCATATACCTAATTTAAAGTTATATAGTTAGGTACTTTATATATTGGATTTCAAATAAAAACAAAAAGATACATTACAAATTGTATGTGATAATAACAGCTAGAAAAACATTTCACATTTCATTTTATGTACATTTCCGTCCATAAACTGCATCTTACGTGAATAACACTACAGCATACTCAATTATTTTCTTAGCAACAAATCATTTAATCAATGCCTTTAAAATTCGATCAGCTTCTCTATAACCGCTCTCCGCAGCGCCATGAACAGTCCCAAAGTGCTTGCTATTGGTCGCTTCCCCGGCAAAAAGGACTCGCGCAGACCGCTCTGAGTCTACCAGAGGCTCGGCGAGAACGGCACGAGCTGTTGGAAACGACTCGAACCCGAAATGGTCGTAGGTGTAGGAACCACGGGTGAAAGGATTCGTGTGCCAGTATGTTCTGGAAGAGAAAAAAGTTAATAACAGTTCAGAATTACAGTTACAAGTGATTTATGATTGTTAGATTATTATACTGTGGTCTGAGAAAAACAACTTATTAATCAGGTAAAATGCACGTCGAATTTTATTCACGGAACTTAATATAATAGGTTGGGGAAAAAGTCTTTTCGTATTTTTGTATGAAAAGTCAAGACATTTTTTTCAAAGTTTATTTACATTTATTTACAATATATATGTACCGTTTTGTTGAATAACTTTCTGCCATTTTGTGGGCAGAGACATTATCCCGTTACTGTAGAAACTTTGGGACTTCTGATCAAAAAAACGGGACAAATAGTTTTGGCAGTCCTCTCTTGAGGTCAACCTTACAGAACCTAAAGAATTCTGCAGAGACCGAAACAAGTGAAAATCTGAAGGCGCAAGGTCAGGGCTATATGGTGGATGCACTAGGACCTCCCAGTCGAACTCTCTTAATTTTTGCTGAGTGGCTAAAGATGTGTGTGGTCTAGCGTTATCGTGATGAAAGACCACACCCTTCCTGTTGATCAATTCCGGCCGTTTTTTCTCGACTGCTTCCTTTAATCTCATCAGTTGCTGGCAGTAAAGATCAGAATCGATGGTTTTGCCGGGCGGTAAAAGCTCATAATAAACAATGCCCTTCCAATCCCACCATACACACAGCATCACCTTATTTCGTGTTAGGCCAGGTTTGGCCACAGTCTGTGAAGCCTGGCCAACTTTCGACCACGACCTTTTTCGCACGTTCTTGTCGTACGTGATCCACTTTTCATCGCCAGTTATCAATCCCTTTCAAAACGGTTCGGTTTCATTACGTCTCAATAATGAATCGCAAATGAGTACACGGTTCATTAAGTTTCTTTGAGTGAGCTCGTGTGGCACCCAAATATCGAGCTTTTTTGTATAACCAGCTTTCTTCAAATGGGTCAAAACTGTTTTGTGGTCAATTCCCAGTTCTTCAGCTGCATCGTAACTACTAATATGCCGATCTTGCTCCACTCTTTCAAAAATGGCGTCCATTTTATGCGTAACAGGGCGACCAGAGCGAGGTGCATCTTTAACATCAAAATTTCCGGACTGAAAACGTTTGAACCAAATTTGTGCTACTCTTACTGACACTGCATCAGGTCCATAAACATCACAAATTTTTTTCACTGCTTGAGTTGCATTTTTGCCTTTTTTATAATAAAATTTTAAAATGTATCGAATTTCTTCATTAGATTCACTCATTTTAACGGAGAGAAAAACAAATGAAAAATAGCGGGAAACAACTTTTTTTATTTTTTTCTTTTCTTTATAATGGAACCTTTTTAATGTTACCAAAATCAGCCAGACACAAATAGTACAGTCAAAAAAATTTTATAATAAGTTTATACCTACGTTATGCGAAAAGACTTTTTCCCCGACCTAATATGTAGCCAACATAACAATAATACAGACTACAGTGTAGACAATATTGAAAAACTAATAATGGTTGCGTTCTCATTATTCAACAATGATGGACAAGTGAATGGAAGTGTTGAAAGGGGACGACCACGATGGACCTTCCATGACCAAATCCAGAAGATTTTAGAGAAAGTGCAGGTCAAAATTATTATAAACCGACGGGCGTGTATGAGAAGGTTAATGAGTGTGAATGAAGCTAAGAGTGCGAGCCAAGATGTAGAAAGTGGAAGGATGTGATCTCTGCCTACCCCTACGGGAAACAGGCGTGAATGTATGTTTGTATGTATCTACCTATATAATAATGTACCTATATATACTATTTTTATAAACTGGTGTAACGAGTTTTTATGTGTAAATATAGAGGATTTTAAATATAACTTCTTTGGCAACGTTTTTCGCGTTAATCCCAAAACTGTATTCTAGAACCACTAGTCTTTTTTTCCCTTCCCAATTGGCAATTTAAAACCTCTAGTTAAGTGTTCACAAATTTATTGATTCAGGCGTTACTTTGCGAAAATCCATTGTTAGCAAGTGATGGATTAAAAATATTTTTCTCGTTTTAGCGTTGGTCGTGAAGACATCGTTGTTCTGAGGCTCCTATCTTACCTGAAGATGCCCTGTGTAAGGGCGAAACACGTGTCGTGTTGAATTGTTTCTCGATTTTTCGGGAAATTATAGTAGCGCGGGATTGTTACAAATATATTATTAATCCATCACTTGCTTAAGTCTTCACTATTTCACTGCGGGTTGAATTAAACAGTGAGTAAATGAATAAGCCGCCCATTAGGCCTCTAACATGGCTTAACGACTACCACATTTAGTGGTAACCGGGACCAACGGCTTAACGTGCTTTCCGAAGCACGGAAGCGCTCGATATCAAATGCCACACAAACGGTCACCCATCCAAGGACTGACCTCCGTAAACTCTGCTGTACTTCGGTGATCGTTTCCGACCACCGAGCACCGCAGAGCTACGGACGCCATACCTGCCTCCGCCAATCCGCACTGGGTCCGCGTGGTGGAGTATGACCCAATACCCTCGCACCTTGGTATGTGAGAGGAGGCTCGTGCTCAGTAGTGGGACATTAATGGGCTGTGATGATGAAATGAATAAGTCGCTGCCCTAATGCAAATAATTATTTATCAAAGTTGAAAGTGTCATTGCCACAAACTTTCATGACTTTTCATATTTACTTACAATTTCTTCTCGTAAAGTTTTTTTGGAAGTTATTAAATTTATTAGATAATGATGTCAAACTTTTTTGTTTATATTTTAAAAAGCTAAACGTAGCGATCGATGAACACGACATAACGCTGGTTGCTTTTTTTCCTTTTAAATAATGGCTTCGTGCGGTTTGCAGATTTAGCCAGTGTCAAGTAAGAGATATAGTAAATAAGAAAGAGTGGTGATAATGATGATAAATGATAAATGAGATGCCCTCCCCTAAACCCCTTGAGTCCTCAGTAAAAATGTGGGACTATATACTGGGAATATATACTGAGATCTCACATGGACTTCTTAAGAGAATTTGAAAAGTGATGTTGTACTGTTTTGTTTCCTTTACCAACAATCATGTAAGTTCACAAACACTTAACGGTTAATAATCCACCGTTATTACACATTGATGTTCGAAATATCACAAATTTTAGACAATAAAACAGAACAACAGACATGACGTTTACTTTCCCGCCAAGAAATCTTCTCAAAGCAACATTCTTCGCAAAGCTTCTCTTGGGTTACTTTCTTTTTATTCACATGTAAAGTCATCATACGAGTCTGGCTAATTTGTTGTCACTACCCTTAATGACATAGAGCCTTTATTTTTATTAAAAAAAGAGAAGACTGCAAATTATTATATGTAATTGACACTGGCACTTGGCAAATACTTTAAAAGATTAAGTCGTTAAGTTAAGTTGGAAGATAAAACATTAAAATACCTCAACATGTTAATGGGTTCCGGTATAGTGACATTGGCACCCATAAACCTTTTCAGCAGCTCCATACTTTGCCTCTTGACCACATCATCAGGCAGTGCTTCCACCTAAAAGAAACAAAACGTCATTCCGTTAGATCCAATGAATGTCTTATTGCACAACTGCATACTGTCAGTCTTTCTACACGTGCAGGCTATGGATCAATTATACCCAGCGGGATATAGCGACCTGAGGGTCCAATAAAACAATGCGTACAGGTTGCTGATGGGTCTGCCTCGGTTCTGTAGCGCGTCGGGCATGTTTGCGGAAGCTAACGTAGATGGCTTTTCTGCAATAATGCGTAAACGTTGCGCCTCGATGCTTGAAAGGATGCGGGGCGGCACCAACAGCATCCTGTGCGTATTGGCGGACCGATGGGACTCGCCGCTGCTAGAGCATTGAGTGCATAGCCTTTGGTGAAGTAACCATCGGTATGTTAAATTATATTAGTTAAGATAGAATTATTTTTTCTAACAAAATATCTTAAGTCTTTTACTGTTACTGATAAACTTTTATAGATAAATTATTATTATTGGCAGAAAAATTGCCACTGTTCTAAAAAAAAATCTCTATGATATACATTTGTACGTGTCGACAAATGTGACTCGTGTGAATTTTAAATAGAAACGTCGTTGTAAAGTTTGATTTTATGAACGTTAATTGTCCAAATTATATTTTTAAAAATTTTTTGACACTTGCCTCTGGCAAATTCTAAATTGCTAATTGGGAGGACAAAAAAAAATGAATTGCCACTCTTTGAATCTTTCCAATAGATTTATCTAAATGTTTTCGTAGGAGACTTTTCCTCGCCGAGGTTCTTGCAAACTTTTTGCATTGATACCGCTCAGGCTTTAAAGAAGTGCGCTCATAGATTTAGGTGAGTGACGTTCACTTTTGACTCGGAATGAAGCCTTGGTGGTTACACGCTTTTAGTGTAGCTGCTGGATTGCTTGAAAGGGTTACCGCGGCCCTGGGACTTGGCAAGAGGCTCAAGAAATAACATAGATGATTTTTAGTCCGTAAAAGTCAGCACACCTTGGTTTTCTATTTAAAAAGAGAGTTGTGGCAAAACTCACACTTTATCACATTCTTCTTTCGATTTTTTGTTAAGTTATTTGCATTCCACTACTTTTCATTCTCCGTCTTTCTCATTCTATTCATATATATATATAGTATTGAGTATATGAGGTATATATGGATCCTATCAAGACCTACGGAGCCCAAGCCAACCTCACCTGCAAGCGGTGCACCTGCCGATCAACGAAAGAGGCTCTGGTGAACAGTGCCCGGTAAGCGGCAACAGGCTCGCCACCTATTACGTGTGACCAACTATAGAATTGGCGAAGTTATCCTTTCGGGGAAACAGGCGTGAATGATGTATGTATGTATGTATATACTCAATACTTTTATTTCAACTTTTTATATGCATATTACATTATTCCATTCCTTACACAAATTACTTTATATACATATTTAAAATGTATTTAAATACATTTCACATATGCTGCGCGTACTAACACTTCATGCCTAGGTGTCCACGGAAGATCAGCGTCGTGACATCCTGTGGTGTCCGACAGTTGCACCGTTTCAGTACATGTTTGAATGTTGTTTTTTGCATGTGTAAATTTAATCGTTTCTTTTTCTGTGTAGGTACTCACTATGCTTATTTGTGCTGAATAAATTTATTTTCTTTCTCTCTTCTTTCAAAATTTGGTCCAAGGTACCCGAAACCAATAAGAGTGAGTGACAAGGTTAAAAAGTGCAATTCGAGGGTTCCGTGCTCAAACCCGATAAGTGACAACATCAGATACATAATTTCTGCCGCGTTTTCTTGTGATGTTATCAAATAAGTCGATTTCAGAAAAGAAGACTGAAAACTCATAATCCAATAAGTAAACCTTTTAAGTTTCATTTTTTTTAATTAACCGATAAATTCTTTTAAGTACTGTTTTAAGCCCAAAAACACTTATCGGGTTTGAGCACGGAACCCTCGAATTATAAAGCAATAAGTTATAGTTGTAGGATATGGTAGAAAATGGAAGATTTGTGATATTTGCCTACCTAACATAACATATATATACCTAGTTTATTTTTATATAGCTGTGTTGAATATTTGTTACGCTATCGGAAATCAAACGTAACCATATGGATATATATCGCATGCTCAATGGAATATAGAAATAACTCAAAAACTACTATTTTTGGTACATCACAAAAGAAGATCTTCTAAAGAATACTTGTAAGCGCATTAAATTGATACTGATTTATTAATTATTAATTCTGATTGTGTTTTGAACGTTTGATTAACATTGATTCGATCTCAGTAAGAACTGGAAAGACTGTATTAGTACGTAACTCAAACCTAACCTATCAATGGGTCGATGTTCCTTTAAGCATGCGATATGGACAATAAAGCTGACCTCTGCAGCCACTTTGCCAGTGGTCCAAACAGTCAGGGTATTGTTGCTACCCTGCGGCCTACTCGCTGCAGCAATTTTAGTCCAAACGTTCCTATTCAGAGCATTCTTGTCCTCCCCTCGCCAGAAGAATCCGAAGTACTGTCTATCTTCCCACCATTTCTCGGGAAACTGCAGCGTAATTTTCCCCAAAACTCCCATGCGGATGTGTTCGATGGCGCGAATTTTGTCTTCAGGTAGCTTGGGTGAAAATAACGTGTCATGTCTGTTGAAAAAGAGAGGTTGTTGATACATACAGATAAAATTGTTTATCTATGTATATGTTTATCCGTTATTTAGTATCCATAACACAAGTTATTAATGTTACTTACCTTAAAGCTAAATAATTGGTGTAATTGTCAGAAAATATTTATTTGTTTATAGACATTCACGCCTGTTTCCTCGAAGGGAGGCAGAGGCATATTATACGCCCACATTTCGTCAATTATATAGTTGGTCCCACGTCATAGGTGGCGAGCCTATTGCCGCTTAACGGGCAAAGTTATATTCGCCAGAGCCTCGTCCGTTGATCGGCTGGTGCACCACTTGCAGGTGAGGTTGGCATGGGCTCCTTAGATCTTGATAGGGACCCTATTCGCTTTATTTATTTTATTTTGGATCACGTTACAATTTCGTTCCACAGCTATATAATATATGTAACCATTAACGTCTGATTAATTTGACAAATATTTTCTTTAATCTGCATTTCTGTTTGATCTCCTTAATGGCTTAAGACTGGTCAATCAGTCAACGAAATGTGGGCGTATAATAGGCCTACCCCTTCGAGGAAACAGGCGTGAATGTCTTAAATAAATATTTTCTGACAATTACACCAATTTTACATAATAGGTTGGGGAAAAAGTCTTTTCGTATTTTTGTATGAAAAGTCAAGACATTTTTTTCAAAGTTTATTTACATTTATTTACAATATATATATGTACCGTTTTGTTGAATAACTTTCTGCCATTTTGTGGGCAGAGACATTATCCCGTTACTGTAGAAACTTTGGGACTTCTGATCAAAAAAACGGAACGAATAGTTTTGGCAGTCCTCTCTTGAGGTCAACCTTACAGAACCTAAAGAATTCTGCAGAGACCGAAACAGGTGAAAATCTGAAGGCGCAAGGTCAGGGCTATATGGTGGATGCACTAGGACCTCCCAGTCGAACTCTCTTAATTTTTGCTGAGTGGCTAAAGATGTGTGTGGTCTAGCGTTATCGTGATGAAAGACCACACCCTTCCTGTTGATCAATTCCGGCCGTTTTCTCTCGACTGCTTCCTTTAATCTCATCAGTTGCTGGCAGTAAAGATCAGAATCGATGGTTTTGCCGGGCGGTAAAAGCTCATAATAAACAATGCCCTTCCAATCCCACCATACACACAGCATCACCTTATTTCGTGTTAGGCCAGGTTTGGCCACAGTCTGTGAAGCCTGGCCAACTTTCGACCACGACCTTTTTCGCACGTTCTTGTCGTACGTGATCCACTTTTCATCGCCAGTTATCAATCTCTTCAAAAACGGCTCGGTTTCATTACGTCTCAATAATGAATCGCAAATGAGTACACGGTTCATTAAGTTTCTTTGAGTGAGCTTGTGTGGCACCCAAATATCGAGCTTTTTTGTATAACCAGCTTTCTTCAAATGGGTAAAAACTGTTTTGTGGTCAATTCCCAGTTCTTCAGCTACATCGTAACTACTAATATGCCGATCTTGCTCCACTCTTTCAAAAATGGCGTCCATTTTATTCGTAACAGGGCGACCAGAGCGAGGTGCATCTTTAACATCAAAATTTCCGGACTGAAAACGTTTGAACCAAATTTGTGCTACTCTTACTGACACTGTATCAGGTCCATAAACATCACAAATTTTTTTCACTGCTTGAGTTGCATTTTTGCCTTTTTTATAATAAAATTTTAAAATGTATCGAATTTCTTCATTAGATTCACTCATTTTTACGGAGAGAAAAACAAATGAAAAATAGCG
Organism: Musotima nitidalis; assembly: GCA_949126915.1. Classification (NCBI taxonomy): domain Eukaryota; kingdom Metazoa; phylum Arthropoda; class Insecta; order Lepidoptera; family Crambidae; genus Musotima; species Musotima nitidalis. Next base: position 7,739,063 of record OX421440.1, read on the forward strand.
GGAAACAACTTTTTTTTATTTTTTTCTTTTCTTTATAATGGAACCTTTTTAATGTTACCAAAACCAGCCAGACACAAATAGTACAGTCAAAAAAATTTTATAATAAGTTTATACCTACGTTATGCGAAAAGACTTTTTCCCCGACCTAATACATCCTACGCGCGCTAGTTTTTAAGTTTTGTAAGTTTGAGTTTCATAAGAGCTCTATTGAGCCAAACTTGAGTTAATGATTTTGACTTTAAGTAGAATAGAATAGATCTTTATTTCTAAGACTGTGTACATTTTGCTGGTTTTCATGCATTACATTAGTAACAACAGTGTACCCGTTGCGGGCGTGCAATTCATATAACTTACAACTAGTTACTTAATATTATTTGTAAAAAATTGTAAAATGGTTTATTTATTATCCAGGCTTTTAATATGTATTTAAACTTTGGTAGATTTAATTCTTTAATTTCCAAAGGCAATTTTTGAATACTTTTATACTGGTGTAAAAAGCACTTTTATAGTATAAGTAATAAGTACCGAAGATTTAGAAATACAATTACAAAGTAACGCTTTTATCTTACTGTCTTTTACGCCATTTAGACATTGTAATCGTGAGAAGGGGACTGGTATATAGATCTACTAACGAACATCCTAATTTGCTATAGATTTTTATTTTCTTACAGTTCCTGTCTTTAAGTGCACGAAAATTGATATTAAAAATCTAGCGTTTAAAAGGTAATGGCATTTTCTAACCTCGCTTTCAATACTCCGATAGATGCTGTGACTATGACATTATCGGCAGTAAACGTTCGACCATCTACGCAAGTTACTTCGACTTTTTTGGTTCGATCCTCTGACCACTTGATCTGTGCCACTTCTGCGTTCAATTTGTAGTCCAAAGTCGGCAGACCTGTACCGTTATTGTATGTGTTCTGAAATAATAGAGATAATTATTGGAATGTAGCATGTTTTCATACGTACATAACATCACGCCTGTTTCCCCGAAGGGGTAGGCAGAGGAACAATGAAACCATTCTATTCAGCAAAAAATTTTAGACATAATATAAAAAGCATGTGCGATAATTGTGAAATATGCATAAAAAATAAAACCAGGACTAAATTTAAAGACGGATTGATGTCTCATCTGGGTCCTGCTACTTACAAAAAATCTTTCAAAAGGTTGAAATAGTCTATAAGTTTGCCTTGCCCAACAGGGTTCATAATTGTAACTTGTGTAGATGGAGTGCAATAAACATTGAATTGAATTATATATGCCCACAATTTGCTAGTTACATTGTTGAACTTGTGTATATTGAATTGAATTAGATTGAATTGAATTATATATGCACACATTTCGCCAATTACATTGTTAGTCCCACGATCAGTGGCGGGTCTATTGCCGTTAACAGGCATCTTTTATGTTCGCCAAAGCCTTGGCCGTTATTCAGCAGGTGCACCAATTGTAGGTGAGTTTGGCTTGGGCTCCTGAGATCTTAAGCAAGTGATGGATTAAAAATATCTTTACAACAATTCCCGCGCAACTATAATTTCCCGAAAAATCAAGAAACAATTCAACACGTCACGTGTTTCGCCCTTGCACAGAGCATCTTTATGTAAGATGAAATGAGCGTTGATCGTGAAGACATCGTTGTTGTCAGGCTCCTATCTTGTTATACATAAGGCCTGGAAGAAATCGCTGTAAGTAATTGTATCGCTTTTCTTTTGCAATTGTTTTCTGATTTTTTTTTAATATGGTGTACAATAAAGAATCTTCTATATTATCTATCTAACTCTTCATGCGCGAATTCGATTCTGGCCGTTTTTTTATACCACTAGATGGCACTCAGCCATGAGGCCCACCTGATGAGAAGTGGTCACCGCAACCTACTGACGATTGCAACACCAGTCCAGTGGCATCACCTTCTGGAACAGTCTCATGCTGTCTTATCTCTTAGGAAACCTCGCCTGGGAGCTTATTCCATATAGAAAAATACTATCAACTGCGTACCCGGCAGATAGCATTTTTAACCCCCGACGCAAAAAGAGGGGTGTTATAAGTTTGACGTGTCTGTCTGTCTGTCTGTCTGTCTGTCTGTCTGTCTGTCTGTCTGTCTGTCTGTCTGTCTGTCTGTCTGTCTGTCTGTCTGTCTATCTGTCTGTCTGTGGCATCATAGCTCCCGAACGAATGAACTGATTTAAGTTTAGTTTTTTTTTGAAACGCACTGTACGAGAACCCATCATTTCTAGGGATGATCTCCCTGATGATGGCGAGCGGTGCCTTGATGGGAGAGGTCTTTGCCATCATGTCAAACAAATGGTGTTTAATATATAAAATAAATATTTTCTGACAGTTAGGTACATCAATTATTATGTTCGAAGATAAATATAATTAAAAGCTTGTTTTATGGATACTAATTAACGGATAAAAATAATGAGTACTTTTTATTGTAAATAAATAGTAATATACATAGAAAAAGACCGAGACCAGAATAAATCTTCATAATCATGCACACAAAGATTTGTCTTGTGTGGGAATCGAACCCACGACCTTAGGAGCAGAGTGCTGATATACAACACCACACCATATCGTCCCGTCACGTCATTTGATGTTATGATTGAACTCTTACCATCATAATTTCGAAAAGCGTTTTGTACCCATATCTGTGCCAGCTCAAGGCATGCTCTCCTTGTAACTCCTCGAAGCTGCTATGGGTCGTGACGTCATTCCAGCTGTCTGATGCTTCGTTTGTGTTCACCATAAAGTCCAGGTAAGCAAGGAGTTCCGTCACGAAGTCCTCATCTTTCGAGAGGTCTGGGTACTTTTGCTTCAAATATTCCTTTACTCTGTGAAAATGTATAAAAACTTCTTCAATTCAGGTTAGATAAAGTTACACGAATAACCTTACTCATCGTAAAATAAAAATAAAATAAAATAAAAACAAAAAATAAAAATAAAATAAAATGAACATGAAATAAAAATAAAATAAAATATACTTTATTGTCATTAAGATCAACATGATCATTTAGATTCGTCAAATACTCGCACACAAAATGGAAATTCGATATAATTTTTTTAACAACAATGAAAGAGATATGAGCTGTACCATAATAAAGAAATAAAAGCAAATGGGTTCATTGTCAGAATTTGTCAAGGTTTGTCAGTTTATCTGTTTGTTGTGGTTTTTCTAGCATATCCTAGCATTATCCCTGTTGCCTTAGAATTAAGCTTAGGGCCCAGGGTCTGCTCATTGGTTCAACCAGATTTAGCATTTCAGCTATTCCATGATGTGACTGCCGTCTGACCATTGCAACCCAGAGGGAAACATCATGCTATAGTTAAACCAGCTGTCAGAATAAGAGAACTTTCTGACTTTGAGTTCCTAATGTAATAAAAAGCATGACCTTGCATGAATTTAATTTTTTTTTAATAAAATGTTATTACCAAGTAAATGAGTTCCTAGATGATAAGACTTTACTGTAATTTTAATTATAATACATTATTAGTCTAATATTCTTTGTTAATGTTTGTATATCTCAACGACAAAACATAGCGCACATATTTAGTATGCAACACCTTAATGTAAAATACCTATGTTTAACAAATTAATAAATTCTATTCTATTCTATTCTATTCTAATAACGACTGCCATAGATGTTCATGACAGCCATGACTTACGTCGGAACGTGCTCGCCGAAGCATGGAGCAAGCGATAAATACGCACAAAAAGTCGTCAAGTCAAAAAGACAAAGACTTTTCATATGAAACATGAATGAATAAATGAATGAATGAACACTGTATTGTACACCAAAATAACGAGATATACAGCAATGGAAAAAAATTACATTAAAATTTATTGTACAGTGGTCTTAAATTTAATTAAGTCCGCATATTTCACCAGTAACTGGTACGCAAAAATATAATTAGAGGTTTCTAATATCGCAATCATAAGTTTATTCTTCAAAATATTCACTCAGTGAATAAAAACACTCATCAACAAGCCATTTTCTAAATGACCATTAAATTTGTTTAGTGGCATTAGCTTAAGGTTTTTTATTTATTTATTCTTTATTGCACACAAAAAAGTAATACAAAAGGCGAACTTAATTCTCTGCCAGTTTACCATAGGGTTAGCAGAGCGGATGCTACAAAGTAAAAAAAAAAGAATTAATCACTTACATAAATCAACACGCTTAAGAAAATACTAATAAAGTACACTACATATACATAATACAGGTTTTTGTCTATTATAAATAAATATTTTCTGACAATTACACCAATTATTTAGTTCCAAGATAAGTATCATTAAGAACTTGTGTTATGGATACTAAATAACGAATAAACATATATAAATACTTTTTTTTGTAAATAAATACTTCATATACATAGAAAAACACCCAGACCAGAACAAATATTCATGTTCTTGCACAAAATTATTTGTCCTGTGTGGGAATAGAACCCACGACCTTTGAGCGGAGAGCGTATACTCGACACCACGCCATATCGGTCGTCAGAAATGAACATTACATTTGTTCAAAGGCCAGCTTAAGGTAAAAACTTTGTAGACAAAAGTCTATTATAGACTTTAAAATACATAGGTTGAGGAACAGGATTTGAACCCGTGACCTCCGGCACGCCACTAGGCTATGTCTATTAAAAATAAACATTTTACAATTGGATACTTTAACTCGCTTTTTTATCATATTCATATCAATTTTGACAAAATTTATAATATAGACATAAATGACGTTGTTTTATCGCAATAGATTCGAATTATGTTACTCAATACTCAATGCTATTATATATTGCGAAGCGCTCGTAGCTCTGCGGTGTTAGGTGGTCGGAAACGATCACCGAAGTAAAGCAGAGTTTACAGAGGTCAGTCCTTGGATGGGTGACCGTTTGTGTGGCATTTGATATCGAGCGCTTCCGTGCTTCGGAAGGCACGTTAAGCCGTTGGTCCCGGTTATCACTAAATTTGGTAGTCGTTAAGCCATGTTAGAGGCCTAATGGGCGGCTTGATAAATTCTAACAGCTGGACGCCATACACCTGCCTCCGCCAATCCGCACTGGGTCCGCGTGGTGGAGTATGACCCAATACCCTTACACCTTGATATGTGAGAGGAGGCTCGTGCTCAGTAGTGGGACGTTAATGGGCTGAGATGATGATATTGCGTTCCACAATGGTTTTATAAGATGGTGAATATGTATTACAATTTGGTACATTTTAGGGGCCCGTTGTAAACATTTTGTGCATAAAATGTTAAAGAATATTAACCTGCCAGTAACGTAGTGACCGACACTCTGGGGCTCCTTATCCAGAGGAGGGTCATAGTAGGCCTCCATTGCATAGTTCATCAGATCCTCGTGCATCACTTTGTCAATCTTGGTGCCATTGGAAAAATATCCCTGAGATGTGTCTGTGTCGGTCACAATAGAAATATTGTTCTTGATTGCAAGATCATATACAATGCTAGGTTGGCTGCCGTGTATCCTGTAAATATAAAATGCAAATAAAAAAGAAATGATATAAAAAAATATTTCTTTCAACATCACACAATATAATAAAGACAAAGAAATAAAACAATACACAGAACAAGTAAAGTTTGCATGATCTCGAAAAAGACCCCTATTTGCAGTGAGTCTGTGAACAAACCCACTGCATTGATTTTCAGCAGAGGCCAGATTCAACATTAAAAACTGCAACAATAAAATAGTAATCATATCTAATTATAAATTCTATTAAATAATATTATTCTACAATCTAACTATAATAATGAATAAATAATGCTGAACATTGGGCTCCCCAATAGATTATATTCTATTGGGGGTAATCATGTCATTTCAGCCCATTAACGTCCCACTACTGGGGGCCTACCGCCGAATTCGATGGATTACCGGTAATCCATCTAGATCAAACTTTGTTTACGTTCATTAATCCGTACCGGGGAATCTGCCGACAGCCACCTCTCATTCATGACCTTCAGTCCGTGACAGACCAATAGGTAAATGGAGAACGCCATTTTGTTTCGATTTCCATGAGTTCGGCGGTACGACAGAATCAATTCGAAATCCATTTTGCCTTATAATCGATTGCCATCGAACTCGGCGGTAGGCCCCCTGAGCACCTCCTCTTTAACATACCAAGGTGCGATGGTATTGGGTCCTACTTCACCACGCGGACCCACTGCGGATTGGCGGAGACAGGCGTATGGCATCCTGCTGTTAGAATTTTTCAAGCCGCCCATTTGACCTCTAACATGGCTTAACGGCTATCACATTTAGTGATAACCGGGACCGACAGCTTAACGCGCCTTCCGAAGCACGGAAGCGTCAATCCACACTAGGTCAGCGTGGTGGAGTATGACACAATACCCTCACACCTTGATATGGGAGAGGCTCGTGCTCAGTAGTCGCACGTAATGGGCTGTGATGATGAACTGTTAATGGCTCTTACCACTCTGCTCCTAGCTCTGCAATGCCGTCCGAAAACGGAACAGTATACACGCGTCCTCCGATCCTGTCTTGCGCTTCAAGTGCCAAGACCCTTCGACCAGCTCGAGCCAAAGTTGTAGCCGCCATGGTGCCCGATGCGCCCAAGCCAATGACTATGGTGTCATAAGTGAAGCTATGACAAAGACAAAGACAAAGACTTTTTATTTCACATAAAATATGGTACATAAGTGGTCTTAAAATTTAATACAGTCCGCATATTTCACCAGTAACTGGTATGCAAAAATATAATTATAGGATTATAATAAAACAAACATAAATTTAATTTTCAAAATATTCACTCAGTGAATAAAAACATCATTATCAACAAGCCATTTCTTTAAATGTACTTTGAATTTATTCAATGGCATCAGCTTAAGGTTATTGTCGAGCCTATTGTAGACTTTAATAGACATGACATAGCTGTTATTGGCATAAGATGCAGTAGACATGATTGGCAGAGTCAGTTTATTCGGATACCTACATCTCTACGCTCTTTTTGATACAATTCGGGATGCAAATGCAAATTTATTTATTACTAGCTGTATCCTAGCTAAAATCAATCCTTGATAAAAAAACTTGAGAGGTGTCAAGGGACACCCGGATGGAACGAAGTTCCTATCGATTAATAAATGAAGGAATTGTAATAAAATTTTAAAAATAACATTGAAAAAAATATTTTATTTTATTAAAAAACATGAAAGAAAATACAAACAAATCAATAAGTCAAATAATAAAACGCTTAAAAAGAGGAAACATAAAGTTCCCGTACCGGGAATCGAACCCGAGCCTCCTGGGTGAAAGCCAGGTATCCTAGCCACTAGACCGTGCAAAAGTGTCGTGACAACTTTTCTTAAGAATTTTTTCCGTCTAGCCCCCTTTCACAACGCGCGATAAGGAACTTCGTTCCAACCAGATAAAAATAATCCTTGATGCGGATTATATATCATTCTAAAATTTCAGCTCGATCGATGCAGAACTTTTGAGTTTTTGAAACGTACACAAACCAACATAACAGTTTTATGTATATAGACTAGTGTTAGATTTTCGAGACAGGATTTAACATCCAGCCCGAGCCGAGTGGTGGGTGACAGGGTGACCGACGCGCCTAGTTCGCTATAGTTTCGTATGACGAGGTAAGAAATACAAGTTTATCAATATCCAAATCAAATTGTTAAATGCATCCATGAATGTTTTTATAAGGCTTACAAGTGATTAACGACAGTACATCATGATCTTTCTTTGGGCATAGCCAACACCTGGAGAGCGCGAGCGAAGGTTGGAATGGCATCCATCGCCTCTGCCGCCAGCTCTCCAAGGCCCGACCCCCAGTCAGACCCCTAAGAGGATCCGACGGGCTACCACGCTACTGTGCAGCAGACAGAGCGGAGATCTTCGCGGACCACCTCGAACGACAGTTTCGACCCAACGCGATCACCAACGCAGAGCACGAGCGCCACGTTGTTGACAGTCTCGCCAGGTACTTCTCTGCACCGATGGAGATCGGGGAGGATCCCATCGTCTTCTCCCCAGGCCAAGTGCAGAGACTCATCTGGAAGACCAAGCCAAGAAAGGCGCCTGGCGCAGACAAGATTACCAACGTCGCGCTCCGAATCCTGCCACCCAAGAGCGTCGCTGCAGTCACTAGACTCTTCAATGGCATTATGCGCACGGGCCACTTCCCAGGCTCATGGAAGACGGGAAGGGTCATCATGCTCCCGAAGCCTGGGAAGTCAGTCCAGGACCCCGCCAGCTACCGGCCCATCACCCTGCTGCCTAACATGTCGAAACTGTTCGAGAGGCTCCTGCTCGAACACCTGACTCCGCATATTGAACCGCGCCCAGAGCAGTTCGGATTCCGTGCCGAACACTCGACAACACTGCAGCTTTCAAGAGTACTGCACCACTTCACGGTGGCATCAAACAAGAAGGAGTACACTGCTGCAGTACTCTTAGACATGGAAAAAGCTTTCGACCGTGTTTGGCACGAAGGTCTGCTGTACAAGATCTCGTTGTCAAGCGCACCCAGGCGCATCACGCAGGTGCTAGCTTCCTTTCTGGGGAACCGAAGATTCAGAGTGGTGGTAGAAGACCAGGAATCCGCTGAAAGGAAGATCGAAGCCGGAGTACCTCAAGGAAGCTGCCTCTCGCCGTCCCTGTACGCACACTTCACAGATGACCTGCCTGTCTCGGAGGGAGTACACCTAGCGCTATTCGCCGATGACGCAGCGTACTACTCATCGTCGTACAGGAGGAACTTCACGGCGAGAAGAGTCCAAGAGACGCTTGACCTCCTGCCAGAATGGCTGGACAAGTGGCTACTATCGGTTAACGTCAGGAAGACCCAAACCATAGTCGTCCCTCACACCACGATACTCCCACCACCACTCCGCCTGCATGGACTCGAGATCGCGTGGTCGCCACGGGTCAAGTACCTAGGGATCACGATCGATCGTAAGCTGAGTATGAAGCCTCACGTAGCGATGATAGTCGCGAAAGCCAAGACGGCGCGGCACCTGCTCCGCCCAGTGCTGCACTCGACGCTTGCCACTAGTGTGAAGCTAGGGGTCTATAAAATCTACCTTAGGCCCCTAATCACCTACGCAGCCCCAGCCTGGTACGCACTCACCAAGAAGCAGAACAGGAAGAAACTGGAGGTTTTTCAAAACCAGACCCTACGCCAGATCGTCAAGGCGCCTCGCTACGTGAGAAACGCTACGATCGCGAGGGATTTGAGGCTTGAGAGTGTGGAATCCTTCATAGGTCGACTGGCGGGACCGATGTTCGCGCGTGCGGATGCGTCAGGCCACGATCACATCCGGGGCCTGGCGCCGCTTCATGCGCGTCCACCGGATGCCAGGGCTTACGCCCGCAGCCTCATCCCTCAGGAGACCTAGGACTTGACGGGAGCACCAACCTGGACAGACACCCCACCGCCGCTGATCGCCCAAGGCGCTGATCGCCCAGGGCTTGATCGCGGCGCCCACCGGACATGACACCTCCGGACGAAGACCAAGGCTGAACAGCCGCCCCAACGCCGCTCCCGTATTCACGGGAGCCGTCAGAAACCGCGGCCAGGGGGCACATGCCCCGGAACCGCGCCGTGACCCCCACCAGGGGGTTCACGTAGATGAAGACAGGTTCATGTGGCTCATTCGCTATTAAACCGTTGAATAGGACACACGCACTGATTTTACTGAAGGAAGAACATCTGGAAAATGGATACTACAGCTGATGAGGCCGCTCAAGTGGTTGCACTACTGCAAGCAGGGTTGCGGCAGTATGATGTCGCCCGGCAACTGAATCTGAGCCGTTTTTCGGTTCGAAGAGTCTACCAGCGCTTTTTAGAGACCGGTGGCTATATCCGGCGATATGGGTCCGGTAGACGTCGCTGCACTTCGGAAAGAGACGACCGATTCGTTGTGTCTCTTTGAGAAATCGCTTCTCAAACGCTGTGCAGTTGCAACAGGAGCTCCAGGCAGTTTGCAGACGCACCGTGAGTGTCTCCACGATTAGAAGAAGACTGAAGGAGAAGGACATAGCAGCCCGCAGAGCTGTTACAGGTCCAAAATTGACTGCAGCGCACCGGCGAGCCCGCTTGCAGTTTGCTCGCGACCACGTCGATTGGACCATTGAGCAATGGGGAGCTGTTCTCTTCTCAGACGAGACACGAGTGTGTCTTTTCTGCAACGACCGACGAAGAAGAGTATACTGGAGGCAGGGTTAACGTTTCGCCCAAGCCTGCCTAACCTACCTACCTAACACTATCCTCTACATAAGGTTTAGGAATTTTTTAATAAGATTTTTAAAAGGTGCGATTTTTTTGACGCCGAGTGTAGTACAGTCAAAAAAATTTTATAATAAGTTTATACCTACGTTATGCGAAAAGACTTTTTCCCCGACCTAATATTCAAGAAACATTACGTAACTATGTTTTCCGAATTTTTGTAAATGGCAATACTTGCATTTTGAAAGTATTTAGAAGACCGTTGCAATTTTTTATTTTTATAGATTTAATAGATAATCAGCTTAATTGGTTTCATCTTAACATAAAAAAATAAGTAAAGAACTAGAATATTACGTTTAAAAAGCACAATTAACAAAACATGCCTTTTTCATGTAAAATTTTAATGAAAAAAAATTTTGTGTTACAATGAAAAGTCGTAACAACTTTTTAGTTAACACGGCAGAGTACATCACGATCTTTCTTTGGGCATTGCCAATTAGCCAAGATTAACATTATTGTTAATATCAATTACTAGTATGGGCTTTAAGAGCCTGAACTCTTCCACCAGCTGGAGTCAGAGTGGTTGGTGCCATCGTGACAGACGCGCCAAAACTAATGACTAAAATGTCATAGGTGAAGCTGTGCAATATAAATGTATAAATCTCCAAGTCAAATTGTTTATTGTAAAAAAGCAAAGCGATACATTTGGCTGACTTATCGCATGCAGATTTCTTCCAGGCAAAGTTAGATCATCATTATCATATCAGCCACAGGAAGTCCACTACTGAACATTGGCCTTGCCAATAAATTACATTCTATTTGGGGGTATTTGGCAATAATTAACAGTGGGACTTCTTGGCGGGATAATGAAGCGTCATGTCTGCAGTTTTGTTTTATTTTCTAAAATTTGTGATATTTCTAACATAAATGTTTATGTACGATTATTAACCGTTAAGTGTTTGTGAACGTACATGAGTGTTGGTAAATGAAATAAAGCAGTGCAACATCACTTTTCATATTCTCTCAAGGAGTCTATGTGTGATCTCAGTATAGTCCCACATCTATACTGAGGACTCAAGGGGCTTATGGGAGGGTATCTCATTTACCATTTATCATCTTTATCACAACTCATTCTCATTTACTTTTACTTTACTTGACACTGGCTAAATTTGCTAGACGCACGAAGCCATTATTTAAAATAAAGAAAGAAAGAAATTGACACTGGCAGTGACAGGCGCACAGTAAGAAATAATGGAAAAAAATTCAGCCACTCGTCTTTTTATGAGGTAGGGTCACAGTTTATTTTTTAATCTCTTTAAAATGTCATATAATTTAAGATTGTGCGGAAATTATGAAATTTATCACTCTTTATTTAGTAATCCAGAAAAACATATCGCGTGCTTAATTGAATAGTGACTTAGCTCAAAAAAGACGATTTTGGGACATCACAATAGAAGATCTTCTAAAGAATACTTGTCCTACTTGTAAGCGCATTAAAATGATACTGATTTAATAATTAGTAATTTTGCTTGTGTTTTGAACGTTAGATTAACATTGATTCGATCTCAGTTAGAAATAGAAAGGCTGTATAAGTACGTAACTCATACCTGACTTATCTATAAATGGGTCGATGTTCCTTTAAGCATGCGATATATCTCTTACTTGACACTGGCTAAATGTGCAAATCGCACAAAGCCATTATTTGAAGGGAAAAAAATGACATGTGGCTGGAATTGTTTCCATTATTTCCCACTGTGACGCGGGTTGGTCATCGCAGGGGGTGGCTCTATTCTAGGCACGTACCACACGACAAAACTTTGTATTACTTATATTTAAAGAGGTATGTATATATATAATTCTTTATTGCACATTCAACAAAACAAAGAAACACATATACAAATCAAACAATTACAAAGGTGGGCTTATCTCTATGAGAGATCTTCCAGCCAACCTTAACAGGAGTGAGAATTTTGTATGTGGGATAAAAATTATTACAATAGGACAAAAACATGACAGTAACACTAAATATAAACAAGTAAAAAAAATAAAATTAATATACAAATAAATAAACTATAATATTATAGTGTGAGAGATTCTTCTATCAAATCAACTAGTCGTTTTGGTTCAAGTTTATTTATATTTCTTTAATCTATGTAAAATTGAAGCGCTCGTAGCTGCGCGGTGCTCGGTGGTCGGAAACGATCACCGAAGTAAAGCAGAGTATACAGAGGTCAGTCCTTGGATGGGTGACCGTTTGTGTGGCTTTTGATATCGAGCGCTTCCGTGCTTCGGAAGGCACGTTAAGCCGTTGGTCCCGGTTATCACTAAATGTGATAGTCGTTAGGCCATAATAGAGACCTAATTAGGCGGCTTGAAAAATTCTAACAGCAGGACGCCATACACCTGCCTCCACCAATCCGCACTGGGTCAGCGTGGTGGAGTATGACCCAATACCCTCGCACCTTGGTATGTGAGAGGAGGCTCGTGCTCAGTAGTGGGACGTTAATGGGCTGAGATGAGATGATGATGTAAAATTAGCAAGCGTGATTATTGCTTCCTCCGTGTCTCGGAAAGCACGTAAAGCAGTTGGTCCCGGCTGTCATGAACATCTATGGCAGTCGATGTTAGGAAGTCAGTGCCTTCTAATATTCTGACAACTGGTTTAACATGTTTGTGAACTGGATGTTTCTCATTGTGTTGTGGAGGTCAGATGGCAGTAAAATACAAATGTTAAAATGATCAAAAAAGGTCATCAAACTATACTGCCTGTAAAATTAAGTACCTAGGTAGGTACTTAATTTTCATATATCTACAAAACTTTTCAAATTTCATTATTTTCTAAACTAAAAAAGTTAGAGATTAAAACAGACATATATGAATTCATATTATACTCCCACTCTTCGCCAATTATAAAGTTGGTTCCACGTAATAGGTGGCGAGCCTATTGGCGCTTTCCGGAAACTTTTAGGTTCACCAGAGCCTCGTCCGTGGAGCTTTTGTAAGTTCTTCTTTTTTTTAAATAATAGCTTCGTGCGTCTAGCCAGTGTCAAGTAAGTGATATATTAATAATATATAATTCATAGTAAATGAAAATGAGTGATGATAAAGATAATAAATGGTAAATGAGATACCCTCCCCCAAGACCCTTGAGTCCTCAGTAAAGATGTGGGACTATACTGACATCTCACATGGACTCCTTGAGAGAATTTGAAAAGTGATGTTGCACTGCTTTGTTTGATTTACCAACACTCAGTATATTCACAAACACTTAACGGTTAATAATCCACCGTTATTACACATTAATGTTAGAAATATCACAAATTTTAGAAAATAAAACAAAACTGCAGACATGACGCTTCACTTTCCCGCCAAGAAGCCTTTTGTAGCAAATATTATTATAATTTAAATTCAAGTTTTTTTTAATTTCGAAAAGAGGTATATTTTGTGTACCTACTTAAAAAGTAAAATTTGATTTGGATAAAGACAATTCTAAAAATTCAATACCTCGTTTTTAGTCCAGCGTTAATTACGCTATTATTGCGTCTATTGCGTTTCTAAGTTTTTTAGTAAAATAAAATATAATTAATACATTTTTCTTACCTCTCTTCATGGCTATCACTAATACTTGCACTAAATCCATAGCAAAATATGGAAACAAAGATTACTATACTGTATCCAACCATTCTGAACGGTAGGAATGGTATTACGAACTTGTTGCACGAAACGTCAAGCTTATAACCTAACTTCGAACTGTTGACCTATGAGATAACTATTTATAGATAATTAATCGATTATATAACGTTGTTTTATATTTTAGGTAACTAAATTGTTTCTTTATTACTTAGTCTGTATTTTTTATCTGTTTATGTTATCCATGTTTGGCAGTTAAGAAATATAACATTATTTTATATTTCTATGTTATATATTCTATGATAAATAAATAAAACTTTCATCATTATCATCATCTCTGACCATTAACGTCCCACTACTGAGCACGAGCCGGATATTGGATCATACTCCACCACGCTGACCTAGTGCGGATTGGCGGAGGCAGGTGTATGGCGTTCGCTGTTAGAATTTTTCAAGCTGCCCAATCAGGCCTCTAACATGACTTAACGACTATCACATTTAGTGATAACCAGGAGCACTTTCAAAGCACGGAAGCGCTCAAAATCAAATGCCACACAAACGGTCACTCATCCAAGGACTAGGTATGTGAGAGGATGCTCGTGCTCAGTAGTGGGACGTTAATGGGCTGAGATGATGATGATGATGATGATGACTGAAGTTTATTATCACGCCACATTTACAGATATTAATTACATCGATCACATAACGTGTAAACAAGGTAGATCCTGAAGCGATACTAACTCAGACGCCTACTCAGCGTCGCTCCACTTTCATAAAACGCTTTGTTAACAATTTAACAATATTGTGTGTTTGTCCCTAAATTTACCATGACTTATCATCTGATCCTTTTAGACTCCATTGCTAAACAACATTCTATATAACATACATAAAATCACGCCTGTTTCCCTGAAGGGGTAGGCAGAGGCATATTTTACGTCCTCATTTCGACAATTATATTATATAGATTGTGTTGGGGGTATTAGCCCATAATCACCACGTTGGGCAGGCGGGTTGGTGATCCTCCCCGAACAGGTCTCCACCTTGTCGTGGTGGGGGGGCTAAGTACCTTCCGGAGGAAAAAGGTAACACCCAGAGGTTGGCGACTCTGGGTGCCCTTAGTACTGACTACCGTGGGGGAAACTAAATGGGACCTATGGAGGGCGCAGCGGGGGCTCGGGGCCCCTGATGTCTAACCATGGACCCTCCTGGAAGTCGGCCACACACGCTATGGTCGCACAAGGTGGTAGGAGGGGCGGGTCCACTGCGCCTCTCTGAGGAGATCTTCCCGGTTTCGGTCCGGGGGACGTTGGCCGCAGGCGGGGTGTTAGACGCTGCAACACAGGTACTGGCCCCCTCCTTTTTCTCAACAAGCGGCGGGTGTCGTCGGAAGATTTTCAGTGGGTATTACTGCTGGCAGTCGCGTCTGCCGGTGGTGAGTCCCACACCCCCTTTCGGTCCCCCTTTGGCCGGATGGCAGTGCGTAAACGCATTTTGTTACCGTAAAAAAAAAGGCAGGTTGGTGATCGCAGTTGACGCTGCTGCCCATCATCCGGTAGGATTTCTCTTCGTCGACTCTAACGACTTCCCGTAAGATAAGAGTTGGTGACACTATTCTAGGCCGGTATCACACGCCACGGCAATTTAGCATGACTGGATTAACTAAATTCGGTAAATTGCTGCAATTGTAGCAATTGAAGTGACACCGTTATAGTCTGGCAAATAAGTGTTGATCCAAAAAAAGCACGAAACATAAAAAAAGCTAGCACTGGTAACACTAAGTATAAAATGAAAAAAAATCTATGATTATGAAAAAATAGTGGTTGTTGATAGAAGGGTGACAATTTTGGGTTGTTTTAATGCCGCGTAAATATTCGAAAATTCAAAATTCATATTCATTTAATCAAGATTGGCTCAAAAAAGCTCTTATGAACGTCAAAACTCAAAAACTAGCGCGCCCATTCACTGCGTGCAGCAGCTTGATGGTAAAATAACGGGCAAGAAAATCGTCAAGGATAGTTTTTTCTCCCGCCAGTTACAAGAAAATGTACTTAATAGTAAAGCAATTTGACAAGTCTACAAAAACCAGTGTTCTGCAGTCACAAGATTTAAAATAAAAAAAAGAAAATAAATTAAAAAATATAATTTGTTCCACAAATAAAATGTTAGGGGTAGAGAAACCTTATCACTTAGGGCCTTGTCACACCGACGGCTTACGAGCGTTCTCAATACGGAGCGAATCGTCGCGTAACGAACACGCTGCGGTCGCGTATAGTAGGCGGCACGTAAGTCTAGCGCTGTCCGTTTATGCGCAGTAGTCAAAAATAAGGTATCGCAAGGGAGAGAAAGGGCGTGCGTAAGCGCTCATTGGCTCTCCAGTCGTATTCTCTCATTCACTCTATGCGCAGCAATCCCTTCCAAATTTTGTTCATTGCTAGATTTACGTGCCGCTACCTATAACACACGTTGCATTCGCGCAACGTCTTCGTTACCCGTGCGTGGTGTACGACATACTCAGTAACGTAATGGATTCCGAATAAGAGACACTGCTGTTAGCATCATTACTTTATAATTTATAAAACATAAATATAAGTTTTGTCTCATTAAATTATTTTTTTTGTGTGATTTCATTAAAAGTGAAAAAGTAAAAAGTTCTTTATTTTATAAACTATTACATAGCACTTAAAAACGTCAAAACAAAATATACATGAAACATTTTTTTTTTTATATCAACCTTGAAATCACGAAGCTTAGATTCACTTACATGCAAATAAATAAAAATTAGGTGTAAGTGAATCTAAGTGCCAGTTCCGAGCCCCCGCTCTGTGAGAAGAACTGACAAGAAACTCATATGGCTATGCTCTTTTAAATTATTCTTATTACAAAACACACACAGTGTAAATTTGATGATACTGAAAGGGTATAGCTGAACCCGAACCCCCGAAGCTGTAACCAATAAAGTACTAAGGGAACCTTCCATCACAGTCAAGTAAGTATGTATTGTGAAACTGAGCTGAGCCTGTACTATAAGGGATGGTTACGACAATGATCTGGTTGACTTTTTATTCTAATATACACATACAAGTTGAAAATGTTAAGCCCAAGATTGTTTATCCGATAAGTAATCATTAACAGCGTAATACCCCTTTTGAAGAAACTGCTTTTTAACTACAGTTTTAAAAGTTGCCAATGGTAGATCAATTATTTCCTGCGGAATTTTATTATAAAATCTGATACTATTACCCAAAAATGAATTTTTTGTTTTGTGAAGTCGACAATTTGGCAGAGAGAGCTTATTTCTATTCCTAGTATTAAAATTATGTACTTTTGAATTTTTATCAAATGTTTTAATGTTTTTGCGAACATACATTATTTTATCGAATATATACTGTGATGCAACCGTTAATATGTTAATTCTTTTAAACATCTCTCTGAGAGAGTCTCTGGACTTAAGATTATAGATAGCGCCATTACATTATATAATAATGATTTTTAGCATATTACGTTATTTTGGTAATTTTTTACTGTAAGCTTATATTGCTAGGCCCTTGCAGGGTTCATGTGCTGTTTCTATACCTGAATTTGAATAATAATCAATAATCCACCGTTATACACACACATTTATGCGAAATACGATACACTTACGCCAACGAATAATCCAATCATCAAAACATTTTTTAAACGCTATTTCCGGAAGTGACTTCAGTTCTCGCCACGATTTCTCCTCTATGTCTTCTACCGATTGAAAACGGGTGCCACGAAGTGGTAATTTGAGTGTAGGAAAAAAAAAGAAGTCGACTGGAGCCACAATAAAATCACGCACTGGCCAGAGGGGGACTGAGAGGGGGTGTTGGACTCGCCAGTCTCGCCACCGGCTGACGCGACCGCCAGCAATAATACCCACTAAATAACTTCCGACGACGCTCGCCTCTTGTTGACAGAAAAGGGAGGGAGGCTGCGAGCCTGCACCGGGAGGACAACCTCAGACAGGAGCAGCGGACGCGCCCCTCCTACCTCCTTGTGCGACCATAGCGTGTCTGGCCGACTTCTCGGAAGGTCTATGGTAAGACAGCACCACCCTGCCGCCGCCTCCTAAGACCCTCCTGGCCTGCTCCCTGCACCCTCCACAGGTCCCTTTTAGTTTACCTACGTACAAGTCAATACTAAGGGCACCCATTCTATAATCCGTGGCAGTGTGAAGGCGGCGTGGAATAGCGTAAGCCCCTATCATCTCGTGAGCGTCATAAGAGCTGGTTGAGCAAAACCCTTCCGGATGATGGGCAGCACCGTCTGTCTGCCTGCGATCAATTTTGCCCAGGGTGGTATTTAAAAAAAACCCAATTAACTGGGGTTTTCAACAGCAGACTTTTCATGGTAGTGATTAATTGATCGTAGGGCTATTTTCCGTGGCAAAGCTTAGACTGTTGCCTCTCCTCGCATGAATACAGACTTCTAGATGCACAGCTGCGCATGGAGAAAAGAAAACTGTTTTGAAGATTGGATTATTTGTTGGCGTAAGTGTATCGTTTTTGAAGGAGCATACTTTGAAGGTGATAAAAGAAATTAGAATAAATAACAAAAATTTGTGTATTATCGATTTTTTCCCGGTACTTTTTTGACAGACTAGTATATAATACTGCTGCACATGGAGAAAAGAAAACTGCATACTGCAGACAGGGCAGAAAAAATTTCAGCCTACTTGCGGCCCTCCACAGGAATGTTCAATCGGGTACATTTCCTCTGGATGCGGAGGCCCCCGGTTAAAACTGGAACTGCTAAGAACGTCCACTGCTGATCATAGGCCACCCTCATAAACTTCTAATGGTCCCGATTGCAAGGGACCTGCATTCCCCTGCCGCAGCTGGCCCGAAGTGAAGGGCTCAGTGGGCGCGGCGCGAGGTGGCTGCCGCCCTATAGCGAGGTGTGGTTGCTGGGAGCTGCGGGTGAAAACACAGGGAAGTTTTCGCCCGCCTTGTACGTCTCCGGGACGGAGGAGCCCTAACCCTAGGTCCCTGCGTTGCGAGTGAGCCTGCCTCACGGCGGGCTGCGCGGAGGGCGGACATGGTGTAATCCGAAAGGAAGTCTCGTGTCCGCTCTATCCAACCGCGCGAGTAGGTGTTCCTTTGTTTTTTAGTCGGTGCGAGTCCGACATAACCCAGTGTGCCTCCCCGTGGCCTCTGGGTATACATAACGTATTTTTCAAAGGTTAAAAAAAAGGGGGGCGAGCATCCAGCGTGATCCCGCATCCCTTATCAGGTCGTCCGTTCATCTTGCGACGACGGATATCGCTTGGTGGCGAGTATATTATTATCGGCACTCCGCTCCTGGGATCCATTTCCACATAGGACAAATCTTTATTTGCATAAACATGATTATTTGGTTTGGTCTGAGTGTTATCCTATGTATATAACGTATGAATTAACAAAAAAAAAAGTTCTGCTATTTATCGATAGATGGAAAAACTAAAAAATATCACCGCTGTGCCGGTCGGAGTGGGGGGTGATAGGGTTATTTCGTTACGGAATTTCTGGATTCGGTCTCCACGCTCAAGGCCCGCGATAGAAGCTATGCAATAGCTTAAAAATTGAGTTTGTTATTATTATTTAGTTATTTAGTATTAGTTCTTAATGACACTTATCTTGGAACTAAATAATTGGTGTAATTGTCCAAAAATACTTATTGATTTATCGTGCGGTTCAAAGCTACGTTTCCTGTCACACAGTCTCCATTTCAGAACTCTCCTGCTCTAACGGTAATCAGTGTATGTATTTTATATAATAATAATAAATCATTTATTTCAGACTTAGTCCATAATAACACATTAAAAAGAAATTACATTAAATTAAATTACAAATTACACAAAATAATACAAATTAATAATAAAAAGTGAAAGAGAATAATCAAAGAAATAAAATTAAAATTCAAAATTTACTTATAATAAATTAAAAATAATAATAAATAATATATTAAATTTATTTATATCACATCACACACACATCACAGCCCATTAACGTCCCACTACTGAGCACGAGCCTCCTCTCACATATCAAGGTGTGAGGGTATTGGGTCATACTCCACCACGCTGACCCAGTTCGGATTGGCGGAGGCAGGTGTATGGCGCCCTGCTGTTAGAATTTTTCAAGCCGCCCCTGGCATGGAGGCCTCTAGCATGGCTTTACGACTAACACATTTGGTGATAACCGGGACCAACGGCTTAACGCGCCTTCCGAAGCACGGAAGCGCTCGATATCAAATGCCACACAAACGGTCACCCATCCAAGGACTGACCTCTGTAAACTCTGCTGTACTTTGGTATCGTTTCCGACCACCGAGCACCGCAGAGCTACGAGCGCTTATTTATATGCCTAGCTTTAATATTTTACGTATATACGTCAATAGCTAATCAGTCTGTACGCATGTATTATTTTACGTTTAGATAAGGAATTATTATCGTGTTATCATTTCTATAACAACAACATATTTGCAACAACAGTTGTGGAATAAGTTGCCAAGTGATGTCCGGGACAGTCCGTCAATTGTGTCTTTTAAGACAAACTTTTTTTTTTTTTTCTCCCCAATTGGCAATTCAAGACGAACTTAAAGAAGCACTTGCTATCGAGCTAGTCATTATGATTTTTGTTTTTATTTTTTATTTTTCTTTGTATTTATTTATGTATATAAGTAGGTTTATATATCTGATATGTATCTTATATCATATTTTTGTATATGTATATGTGTAAATTATCATATTGTAGTGTGTTATTAATGCCCGCTAACTATCTCTCCCACTTCAGTTAAGGTTGACTGGAAGAGATTTCTTTTAGAAATAAGTCCATCTTTGTACATCGTCTTTTTCACATAAGGCTTTTTTTTGTTATTGTTTTTTGTGCAATTAAGAATATATATATATATATTTAAGAGTGGAAATATTCATTTTATCTAATACCTAAAATACCTTAGTGTTTTTACCGACATTATTATCGAAAATAACTGGCATTCGGCCAAATGTGGTTAGACAAGGTGTGTGTTTGTATGAAAGTAAACAGAGCTAAGGCAGAGGCTACAAAAGGACAGGAAGCAAGAAAAAGTAAAAGTAAAAAAAAGTTTTAAAAAAATTGGTTGCCTGTAAAGTCGGTATACGGGCGAAAGTTTTACGTGACAACGACTTTGAGTGGTAAAATAATTTTAATGTAAATATTCATTCGTATAGTAGGAAGAAGGATGAAATAATAGTAACAGTTTAAAACATTTATTTATACAAAGAATTATATTTATGTCTGTCTCTCTCGCTCTTAGGCGGGCTAACCATGCCCGAGTGGAAGGGACGCGTGCCTCTCACTCGCTCTCATTGTGAACGCATAACGTGAGCGGAGCGTAACGCAGTTTCTTGAAGTGTCACCCGCCAAACCAATTTATAAGACGTTGTCACGTCAAAAATAATTAAGTGTAAGTGAATCTAAGTGCCAGTTCCGAGCCACCGCTCTGTAAGAAGAACTGGCAAGAAACTCACAGGCTATGCTCTTTTAAATATGTCCATTAGTTTGGTACTAGAATTACAAGAAAGAAAAATATGTGCTGTATCGAGTTGTAAACTAAAATAAAACATAAAATAATTAACTACAAAATATAGTTAACACAAATCAAGAAAAGAATAATAAGAACTTAAGTCAGAGAAGAACTTAACTTATATTGAAATGGTGCCCACTCAGCATTTTATCGAACATCACAGAGATGTCACGACGCTGATCTTCCATGGGCACCCTTTCAGAAGGTAAAATTTACGCACAATATTTCAATATATTTGAAAGACATATAATTAGTTTCTGTTGAAATATGTTAAAACAATAATGCAGATAACACGTTGCCTGTCAACCTACGAGTATAGGTACTCGTAGTATACTAGGAGTATAGGCACCGCCAACTACGAGGATTTTCGTAGTTGATTGTATGCGATTTCTGACGAATTTTACCACAGTGTTCGTGTAAGGAGGGCGGGGTTAAATTTCTTTGGCATTTGAAATAAAACATTACTATAATCAAAGAACTAAGTTTCATAGAAACAAAATTAAGTATATCACTGTTAAGTCACAAAGGAGTGAATTTTTTTAAAACAATTATTATCAACGCATTAGGCAGGTTTTTTAGGGCATACCGGACGATAAACTGTTTCTCTGGTGCAGACACAACACGGCATCGTCGGTTTTTGTTTTTTTTTTGGGTAGGTAGTAAATAAGTAATTCTACATGCTTTTTCTGCTCATGACGGTTCGATGACTGTGTTTTATGAATTACTCGCCTAAATGATATTTTACAACCTCATATTTGAACGAAAAGCATCTAATTTCTTTTCTGGAGGAAGGTTGGCTTGTTGGCTGTAGATCATGCATGCGTTATGAATGAAAAATTAAAAAATGTGGGTCGGTAGTTTTTTGTACCAATAATTTATTGATTCAGGCGTTACTTTGCGGAAATCCATTGTAAGCAAGTGATGGATTAAAGATATCTGTGTGACAATTCCCGCGATACTATAATTTCCCGAAAAATCGAGAAACTATTCAACACGACACGTGTTTCGCCCTTACACAGGGCATCTTCAGGTAAGATAGGAGCCTCAGAACAACGATGTCTTCACGACCAACGCTAAAACGAGAGAGAAACAAAGATATTTTTAATCCATCACTTGCTTTTTGTACCAAAACAATGTCTTTCTAAGAGCTGAGTAGAGCGAGAGCATTTGGTCTCAAAGATCGATCGTTGTTATAAATTTTTAACTACATTAGGTTTTATCGAAACCCTACCGTTTTTAAGCAAGTGATGGATTAAAAATACCCTTGTAATAATTCCCGCGCTACTATAATTTCCTATAAAATCGAGAAACTATTCAACACGACACGTGTTTCGCCCTTACACAGGGCATCTTCAGGTAAGATAGTAGCCTCAGAACAACGATGTCTTCACGATCAACGCTGAAACGAGAGTGAAAAGTGAAAACCTACCGTTTTTATTTGACACGGGAACCTGAATAGTTTTATGCAAAACATTGTTAGTTCTCTTTGTACTCATCTGGCCTTTTCTCAGTTAGGTGCTCAACAGAGTTATAGGGTATTCTTTGCGATTCGTCCTGCGACGAGAGCTTTGAGATGCATGTATAGCTATCTCAAAGAGGCTTTCTGTATTTTTTTTTAAAACCAGTTTATATTTTGACACACTAGAACTAGTTTCAAGTTTACTTCTTATCAAACTCTTGTAAAGAAGTTGAATTACATGAGGATTGCGAAAATCTTGCAATCTTGCAATCTTGAAACCCTAATGACAAAATGAATTTTTGACAATTTCTGTAATGTGCTGGTTGAAGGTTAGGCCAGGATCAAAAGTAACACCAAGATCTTTTATTATACTTATATTATATTTCATTTTTAAAGATTTAGTACCATTCTATTCCGTTTACTATACTCATGGATGGCATTCATGTCCTGCTGTATGGGGTTGCAATCTTCTTCATTCGTTACCTTCATATAAATTTTAAAATCATAAGTATACAAAAGAAATTTTGCATGCTTGATAACCTGGACAAGATCATTGATAAAGAGAAGAAATAGTAGTGGACCTAAAATCGAAGATGGATATGTGCTAATCATTGTGAACCTCTAAAAACTCATTTGTGTCTGTAGTTGTTTCAAGCTTATTAACTCTATTCAATTCCTGTACATATTCGTCATATTCTGGTAGTTTTTGGTAGGTGTACAGATTATTGCCTTCTTTTCTTACCAAAGATAGCTTATTGGAACTCGGAGTTATGTCGTCAGTCATAGTAGTCTCAATAGGTTTTGCATCGTCGTTAGTTCTTGTTTTATATTCAAAGGTACCTACTTCGCTTATGTTTTTGTAAATCACTTTAGGTTGTAATTCTTCATATGAAGCCTTAATATTATCTATATTTTTAGTATCTTGCCCTGATTTATCAGTTTCGGCCGATTGTCTACCAGAATTATCCGATAGATTCGATATATATTTCATTGATGCTTTATGATCGCTCGATATATCCCTTTGAGATATATTGTCTTCTTCTGCAGCATCTGAAATGTTTTCAGTATTCTCCTTACTTTTTTCTATAGTTTCTTTACTACTATACTCTGCTCTTTTTAATTCTTTATTATCATTTTTGTTTTCACTTTTCTCTGGACGAGCGCGTTTATTATTTTCTACTGATTTAGACTCATCTTTCACCGTAGAAGCCCGATGGTGAGATTTTTCTCTTGATTCATCACTTTTAGGCTGATATTTTTCATCTGCATCAAAGTTATTGTCGAACTTCGTGCTTCGTTTTTCTAAAGATCTTATTTCGTCTATATTGCGAGTGAAATGTTTGTATTTCAACTTGATTTGTTCAGTTGAAGTCTCCTTTTCTATAGCTACTTGTGCTTGGACATTTTCGATATAGTTTGTTTCATTAAACTCCTTCTTTTCGTATGCATTAACTTTGGATTTCCCAGTATACATATCATTGCCTCTCACTTCATATTTGGAAGATTTATAATCTTCTTGATTTGTTATGCTACGTTTAACAGATGGTATTTCGTACTCTTTTATATGTTTTAGTTTTTCTATAGCTTTGTTGGCTATTTTGTCTGCAATTTTGTCGAAAAATTGTGATTTCACAACTTTTTTGAGGAAATCATCGATATCAATTGAACGGAGTTTATCTATCGCAAAAGTCATCGTTAAGAGTTCTGTAAGTATCACGGTGTAACCTAAAAATAAGATATAATTTAAGTCCAAGCATCAATGA
This sequence comes from Musotima nitidalis, assembly GCA_949126915.1. NCBI lineage: Eukaryota > Metazoa > Arthropoda > Insecta > Lepidoptera > Crambidae > Musotima > Musotima nitidalis. The sequence continues at coordinate 7,763,683 of OX421440.1, forward strand.
AAATAATGAATAGTTTATTAGCATACATTTACTATGTTACAGATAAAAAAACTCTTCAAGTAAGTTACAAATAAATACAATAAGCTAAAAACAAAAGTTCCCATTTCCAGCGTATAAGAATGTTAAATTGTAATGTATATAAAGAATGACCCGCCAGCACAGCACCCAGCTAACAACTGCGAGGTTTTCGTAATGCGGCATTTACTTGATCAAGCTAGGTGTATAAAAATTGCTTGTTATAAATAACATCTAACTACACAAAACCATTATTAAATCGTTTGTAGACTTCTTGGCGGGAAAGTAAACGTCATGTCTGCTGTTTTGTTTGATTTAAAAAAAATGGGATATTTTGAACATTACTGTGTAATAACGGTGGATTATTAACCGTTAAGTGTTTGTGAACGTAAATGAGTGTTGGTCAATAAAACAAAACAGTGCAACATCACTTTTCAAAATCTCCCAAAAAGTCCATTTAAGATCTCAGTCTCCCACATCTTTACTGAGGACTTGAGGGGAGGGCATCTTTTTTAACTTTTATCACCTTTATCGCCACTTATTCTCATTTATTATTATTTATATATTATTCCTATATCTCTTACTTGACACTGGCTAAATGTGCTAGACGCACGAAGCTAGTGTTTAAACGAAAAAACTTTTTTATAATGTAAGTGTGTGTATATATGTGTGTGCCTACGAACAAATAATGTTTGTATTTTTCGTAGATGTTGCAATCAATGCATGCGTGCGTGTACAAGATATGTGTAAAAAAGGTACTAACATAATAACTCCTTTAGCATAATCATCTCACGATAATCATTTAAGTAGTACTTACTATCCTTTAAAGTACTGAAATAAACTCACTAACTCATGTTTTTAATGTAAAACCAAACAACGTACAACATATACTGCTAAGACTTCAACAATGTACGTAATAAAATGTAACCTATTTTCTTTGATATTTTATTACCCTCTCTATGGTTGTTTACGTAAATATGGTTTTGTTTGAAAAAATTGAATGCTGACTTATATATCCATACTAATATTATAAATGCGTAAGTAACTCTGTATGTCTGTCTCGCTTTCACGCCAAAACTACTACACCAATTGAATTGGTACACAGATAGTGTAAAGCCTGCGAAAGGAAATAGACGGAAACAGGGGATAAAAGTTTCTCCCCGACTAGTTTCCACCTTTTCGTGGTGGGGGGGCTGAGTACCTCCGGTAGTACCCAGAGAGCGGCGACTCTGAGTGCCCTTAGTACTGACTACCTGACAGTGACTACCTGACCTGTGGATGGCGCAGCAGCGCGCCAGGAGGGTCTTGGGCAGCAGGGTCAGGGCGCCCCTCACAAATACCACACACGCTATGGTCGCACACCGAGGTACGAGCGGCGCGTCCACTGTGCCTCTCTAAGGAGTCCCTCCCGGTTCTGGCCCGGGGGACGTTAGCCGCGAGCGGAGTATCAAACGCTGCAACCCAGCTACTGACCCCTCGCCTTTTTCTCAACAAGCGGCGGGCGTCTTCGAAAGATTTTTAGTGGGTATTACTGCTGGCGGCAGTCCCACACCTCCGTTCGGTACCCCTTCGGCAGGAAGGCAGTGCGTAAATGCATTTTGTTACGAAAGTAACGAAAAAAAAGGGATAAGAGTTTATATGGCAAGTCTTAAATATAGGCGTACAACTATTTAAAAGCCAGAGGCGTACAACTATTTTAAAGCCAGAGGCGTACAACTATTTAAAAGCCAGAGGCGTACAACTATTTTAAAGCCAGAGGCGTACAACTATTTTAAAGCCAGAGGCGTGCAACTATTTTTGTAGGGTTATTAATAAAATTTATAATGACGAAGTCGCGGGAAAACTATTATTTTCATATATTTTTTAACTAGTGGCACGCCATCGCGTTGCTTCTGCAACTATTTATTACACCTTACCACCTCCTTGTGTTACATTCTTGGAGTTTTCGAAAGGATTCCTATTTAGGTGTATAGGGCTCCTACCAAGATCTGAGGAGCCCAAGCCAACCTCACCTGCAAGTGGTGCACCTGCCGATCAACGGACGAGGCTCTGGCGAACATAGAAGTGTCCGGAAAGCGGCAATAGGCTCGCCACCTATTACGTGGGACTAACAATATAAATGACGAAGTGTGGGCGTGTAGTACGCCTCTGCCTCCCCCTTCGGGAAAACAGGCGTGATATTATGTATGAATGTATGTATGTCCTATTTTTTTAGTAATAAACATAGCTATATTATCCAGGGTTAATGTTGCATTGTAATAATAAATATGGTATATGGTGTACTCGGATCTTAGAAGCCAAAGCCATAATAAAAAAATATATTTCCTCAATTAAAAATAAATATAATATAAGCAATATGAATTATTTGTAAATAAGAACTAATTTGTTTTTATTTTTGTAACTAATTTTTGAACTAGTGTGGAAACTAAACAATTTCCGAGAATTTACGAAATTAAGACTTGACGACCGATATGGCGTGGAGGTCAGTACACTTGCACTTCACTCCAGAGGTCGTGGGTTCGATTCCCACACAGTACAAATATTTGTGTGCATGAACATGAATATTTGTTCTGGTCTGGGTGTTTTCCTATGTATATTAAGTATGTATTTACAAAAAAAAAGTATTTAAGTATGTTTATCCGTTCTTTAGTATCCATAACACAAGTTCTTAGTTATACTTATCTTGGAACTAAAGAATTGGTGTGATTATAAGAGAATATTTATTTATTTATTTAAGTTAGTAATTGAATATGTTTCTAACACGACAAACTTTTAAAACGCTCCCCTGAAAAAAAAAATATAGAGATTATCCACTTTTAGTGCGAAGAGACGAAATGTTCCGGGTAGTGGCAATAGGATCGCCACATTTAAAATGGGACCAACATAATATTATAATTGTCGAACTGTGGTCGTTAAATTTTCTCTGCCTACCCCTTCGGCGAAAAAGGCGTGATTGTATAGTATGTATGTATGTACATACATTACACATACAAAGATACATACATTCGTTATTAATGTGTTGTAATAGGTTGAGGTTTCAGGATATTTTAATGAAACATGTCTTACTCGTTCGATGTCATTTATTAGAATAATTCTTAAAAACTTATAAAATGGAAGTATTACAATATACTTAATTACGCAATTCATAACGATAAATCGCAACCATAGCAATATTCGTACACGTGAGTTTACTTATTGCTAAATCAATTTCATAATATCGTATTGCTTAGGTACATACATTACAGTGTTAAGTAAAAGTAAAAAGTTCTTTATGCCAATCATGTCTACTGCATCTTATGCGAAGAACAGCTATCTCATGTCTATTAAAGTCTACAATAGGCTCGAAAATAACTTTAAGCTGATGCCATTGAATAAATTCAAAGTTCATTTAAAAAAATGGCTTGTTGATAAATGTTTTTATTCACTGAGTGAATATTTTGAACAATAAATTTATGTTTGTTTTTCTAGAATACTCTAATTATATTTTTGCATACCAGTTACTGCTGAAATATGCGGACTGTATTAAATTTTAAGACCACTTATGTACCGTATTTCATGTGAAATAAAAAGTCTTTGTCTTTGTCTTTATGTCATAAACTATTATATCGCACTTGAAAACGTTAAAACAAAATATAAATTTAAGGGAATCTAAGTGCCAGTTCCGAGCCCCCGCTCTATAAGAAGAACTGACAAGAAACTCATAGGCTATGCTCTTTTAAATTAGCAATCAAATATAACAATACGGAACACACATAGTGAATATTTGAAGATATTGAAAGGGTCAACAGATGCCGTAACCAATGAAGTAGCACAAAGGGAACCCTTCATCACAGTCAAGTAATGTGAAACTGAGCTGAATTTGTACAAAAGGGTATGGTCACGACATTGATCTGGTTGACTTTTTATTTTAATTTACACACATACAAGTTGAAAATGTTAAGCCTAAGCTTGTTTATCCGATAAGTAATCATTAACAGCGTAATACCCCTTTTGAAGAAATTGCTTTTTAACTAAAGTTTTAAAAGTTGGCAATGGTAGATCAATTATTTCCTGCGGAATTTTTTTTTAAAATCTAGTACCATAACTCAAAAATTAGTTTTTTGTTTTGTGAAAGGGCAGGTCAAAAGTACCCTAAACCGACGGGCGTGTATGAGGAGGTTAATGAGTGTGAATGGAGCTAAAATTGTGTGCCAAGATCGTAGCAAGTGGAAGGATGTGATCTCTGCCTACCGCTACGGGAAAGAGGCGTGACATTATGTATATATGTATGTTTTGTGAAGTCGACAATTTGGCAGAGAGAGCTTATTTCTATACCTAGTATTCAAATTATTTACTTTTGAATTTTCACCAAAGGTTTTTGCGAACATACATTATATTATTGGATATATACTGTGATGCAACCGTTAATATGTTATATTTCTTAAACATATCTTTGAGAGAATCTCTAAACTTAAGATTATAGATAACTTTTATGGCGCGCTTTTGTAGTACGAATATATTATGTATGTCCGCAGCAGATCCCCACAATAAATACCATGTGACATAATGCTATGAAAATAGCTAAAATAAACTAATCTAGCTGTTTCTTCGTCTGTTATGAGTCTTATCTTTTTGATGGCATAACATGCTGAGCTAAGCCTTCCGGACAAATCCATTATATGGGGGTTCCACTGCCATTTAAAATCTATATTGATGCCTAAGAATTTTGTGTCATTTAATAACTAAATTTTTATGCCATTCATTTTCAAGTTAGTCGAGACTTGTGTAACATTAGGCAATTAGAACTTTACACATTTAGTTTTACTTGCGTTAAGATATAGATTGTTTACCGTGAACCAATTAACAATTATCAGAGCATTATTTATCACGTCAGATGATCCTTGCCTCTGCTCACTTTAAATATCAGCGACGTATCGTCAGCAAATAAAACTGTTTCGCACAGATCTCTAGTATATAAAGATATATCATTGATAATATGCTTTATATGGTTGTGCTATTTATATAAATAAATACCCATATATGTACTGTAGAGCAAGAGCGCGGATATACAAACTTTTCGGTCGAGATCTATGTTCATAGGGAGTTTGAATTAATATTCTAGAGGGACTTCTTGGCGGGAAAGTGAAGAATAATGTCTGCAGTTTTGTTTTATTTTCTAAAATTTGTGATAGTTCTAACATTAATGTGTAATAACGGTGGATTATTAACTGTGAAGTGTTTGTGAATATACATAAGAGTTTTTTAAATCAAACAAAGCAGTGCAACATAACGTTTCATATTCTCTCAAGGAGTCCATGTGAGATCGCAATATAGTCCCACATCTTTACTGAGGACTCAAGGGGCTTACGGGAGGGTATCTCATTTACCATCTTTATCATCACTCATTCTCATTTACTATGAATTACTTATATATTATTAATATATCACTTACGTGACACTGGCTATATGTGCTAGACGCACGAAGTCATTATTTAAAAGAAAAAAAATATTCTAAAGAAAGAATATAATGGAAGACAATTGATGGTCATGAGACTTTATATCAAAACAGTTATTGAGGCCTACACTCTAATATCTGGAGTTTTGCTTTTCCCCTAGTGTTATTTTATATTATCAATATTAACTTATACATAAAAATCAAATCTTTTAATTAAATTAACACCAGTTCACACCGCAGTACCTATTTATGTGTAATAATAAACCTGGCACCTGCCGATCAACGGACGAGGCTCTGGCGAACATAACAGTGCCCGATAAGCGGCAATAGACTCGCCACCTATTACGTGGGACCAACTAAGTAATTGGCGAAGTGCAGGCGTATAATATGCCTCTGCCTACCCCTTCAGGGACACAGGCGTGAATGTATGTGTGTGTGTATGAAAGATTTTTTGAGATTGTTCTCATATTTTTTTCTGAGTTTGTTTGATACTTACAAACATCCAAAAATAAATAAAAAAATACTAAAAGAGATTTGAGTTATTAATCCGGGATATAATCAAATTGTTATCCATATTTCACTCTAAAGCATGCTGTGCATCCATGAAAAGAAACATCGATATGTAGAATACATCATTCTGGTCTTTCTTTAATTTTTATAAACTACTTAATTACTTACTTCATTTAATTTTCATAGATCATTTCATAGAACTCAACTTTTAAAATAATATTTTCAGAGCACTGAAATAAATTGTAATATTGCTTGTAAGCATGAAGTACAATATTAAAAAATCTGATAGCTTATTTTTAATAGCAGTGAATTAAAGAAATCCAAAAACAGATTTAATCTGTATAAGGATTAATTTTTTTTTTTTTTGTTTACATGAAAAATACTAAATGAATGTTCAAATAATTATATATAACTTTTTTATGAAATAACGTTATAACTTTTTCTTTTATGAATTTGAAACATTGATGCAAAAATAATTTCGCCATTGCCAAGCAAAAATAAACTTTTCATTTAATGATGGATACAATTGGATTCTGCACTTGCATACTATGATATTATCACGGGCGGGCGACATTTCGACACCTGCCTTCACATTCGTTATCAAAGTCCAATAGCGTTACTAAGTTATCATACTTTGTACTAAAAGTATTTCTCAGGAACATCACTTATTTAGGAAACGGAAACGACATCTACCTGTCAAAAAAATTATTCAATAATAAAAAGGCGGTATGCTAAAAGTTATTTTGTTCTTTCTGTCAGTGTTCAAAATATATTTTCTGATCTATAGTAAAGCTCTGGGCTACATTATTAATCAAATAAAACAGTCGAATCTCTTATAATTTATTTTTAATTTATAACTATGAGTATACCAGCGTTGCGACAGCCAAAAATAATCAAACAAGCGATTAATCGCAAACCAGTGAAAAGTGATGAGAAAAATGTTATAGTTACATTGAAAAGTGACCAGATCCTGGTAATATCATCAGATGCTTACCATGGCGTAATAATGGGCCCTGAAATGTATAGATGTGTGTTTTGCCAATATTCAATAAAACACAATAATAAGTTCAAAGATTTACATATAAATTCGCTAAAACATAAAAGGGCATTGGAATCCTACCCCCATCTTGAAAAGTATGACATTAATTTGATAAGAAAGGTAAGAATAATTATAATAATTGATTTCTATATTATAACTAGCCTAATTACAGTATTTCACAAACATAAATTTGGTTGATAATGTAGTTAATTATAGTGTTATCTAAATAAACTAAGTAAACTTAATTACTTGTGTCTTAGGTCTCTATTCACAATAAATATGCGTTAGTGCTTACTTATAGAAATTCCTTACGAAACCGAACGAAAAACAAAAATGAATGGGTGTAACGTACCAATCTTTTTATTTATATTAAAACATATTAAGATGAAGCGCTCGTAGCTCGGTGGTCGGAAACGATTACCGAAGTAAAGCAGAGTTTATAGAGGTCAGTCCTGGGATGGGTGACCGTTTGTGTAGCATTAATATCGAGCGCTTCGGTGCTTCGGAAGGCACGTAAAGCCGTTGGTCGCAGTTATCACTAAAAGTGGTAGCCGTTAAGCCATGTTAGAGGCCTAATTGGGCGGCTTGAAAAATTCTAATAGCAGGACGCCATACACATGCCACCGCCAATCCGCACTGGGTCAGCGTGGTGGAGTATGACCCAATACCCTCGCACCTTGGTATGTGAGAGGAGTAGTGGGACGTTAATGGGCTGAGATGATGATGATATTAAGTTAAAACAGTGACCAGCAAATAATAATTTGAGTATTGGGACGAGTTACCCACTAACCCAAAATAAACTAGAATATTTGTTTCCTTGGCATAAATAAATAAATATTTTTCTGACAATAACACCAATTATTTAGTTCCAAGATAAGTATCATTAAGAACTTGTGTTATGGATACTAAATAACGGATAAACATACATAAATACTTTTTTATTTGTAAATAAATACTTAATATACATACGGAAACACCCAGACTAGAACAAATATTCATGTTCATGCACACAAATATTTATCCTGTGTGGGAATCGAACCCACGACATTGGAGCGGAGAGCGGGTATACTCGCCACCACGCCATATCGGTCGTCAAAATTAGAAGATATTAGTATGCAATTAGTCTTTAAATTAATATTTAACTAGTTATAAACGAATTGGGAAAACACCTATATTCAATTAGTGCCGTAACTATGAAAACTTAACAGTTTTTACGTCCTCCTATAAAGTTTGCTCAAAAGGACTTAGATAATAAGCAGTTAGAAACTTAGGCTGATAATTATGTAGACTATATATAAAGTCTAAAACATAAAACTTAATAAATAACATGTTTTGAAGGCTATGTTTTGAGGCACGCACACGCTAACAATTACATATTAGTTACCTGTTTGTTATTTAAGTTACCTAAGGGCTTCCGCACACGGGCCACCGGCCACAACCACAAAACGACGCCACTGGCATATTTTCTGCAGTTTTCATACATTTTGATTTGTAGCGTGAGGCGGCCGCCGGCGTCCACCGTGTGCGGCGAGTCCATATAAAATATATGAAAGCTGCAGGAAATATGCCGGTGGCGTCGTTTTGTGGTTGTGGCCGGTGGCCCGTGTGCGGGGACCCTAAGACTTGTATTTGAATTTTGATTTCTTTATTCCTAAGGAAACCGTATTGTTGATGGCCGCGATACAGACTTTGCTTAGTGCGTTTGTCATTGTACATTATTACTGTAAATACTGGAATGCGTAATAAAGATTTGTTATTTTTTATATATTATTATGATTAAATTGTTTTTTTTTTTTAATTTGGTTACATACTATTTGTATCAACAAGGTTCAAAATTAAGATTAGTTGTACAACATTATTTATAGGTGATACCTTCAATAAGAATATTATTTACTTGTATCACACATATATCATATCACGCCTGTTTCCCCGAAGGGATAGGCAAAGGCATATGATACGCCCACATTACGTACGTTATATTCTTGGTCCCATGTACCTAGAACCAGAGTGACCGACATAGCGAAGCACGCTTGCAAGCTGAAGTGGCAGTGGGCGGGGCACATAGCTCGAAGAACCGATGACCGATGGGGCGTTAAGGTTCTTAAATAGCGACCACGAATCAGCAAACGTAGTAGAGGGCGGCCCCCAACGCGATGGACCGATGATCTGGTCAGGGCGGCGGGGAGCCGATTGATTCAGGCGGCAAAGAATCGATCTACGTGGAAAGCAATTGGGGAGGCCTATGTTCAGCAGTGGACTTCAGATGGCTGAAATGATGATGATGATGTACCTTATAGGTCGCGAGAATATTGCCGCTTATCGAGAACTTATACAACGCCAGAACCTCGTCCGTTGTTCAGCAGGTGAGGTTGGTTTGGGTTTCTCAGATCCTGGTAAATGAAATGAAATAATTTATTCACATAAAATAGAGTAACATGAGGTGGTTTTCGTATATAAAAGAACATCTATTTTGCCAAATGTCAATATAAAATAAGTAGAATTAAAAAGTCATTGTAATAATCATAATAAAATAAAATTGATGTCAAAATAACAAATAATATCAAATTATATAATTTCAATTTTAGTTTTAAAATATTCTGCGAGTGAATAAAAACATTTAGTTTTAAGCCATAACTGTAGTTTTATTTTAAATTTGGGTAAACTAAGCTCTCTCATTGAGTTTGGTAACTTATTATATATCTTAACACAATTTGGTAGGATTCCTATACACCTAGTATCATAGACATATTTGGTATATTAAGATTATTTTACGACTTTTTTCACAAATTTCAAATTTAGGACCAGTATGTACCTCAATTTTATTAATATATTTTGTAGTCTAGCTTTGTTTTTTTATGTGACACGTCATAATGACTACATCATGCCTGATGGTAAGCAGTCGACGCAGTCCAAAAAATTATTTTATGGGGTTGTTTTGAGACAAAATTCTCTGAAAGGTAAGGTAGTTTTTTATAAAATACTAGCAAAACAACATCTGGTCTTGTTTTCTAAAGGGTTAATTAAATAAACAGTGCACTGAAACTTTTGAGAACTGCTATATCAAAAAGCGATATTTTATAAAAAATGCCGTTCCGCCCCGCTTAAAAGACCCGGGATCATATGAAATAGGAAACACATGAGCCGGCAGCGAATTCCAGAGCTCAGTGGTCTTGCTCAGTAACGAAATTGTTCTAAATTCCTAAAAAAGCTAGATCGATTTTAAGGATATAAGGCTCGCCACCTATTACGTGGGACCAACTATATAATTGGCGAAGTGTGGGCGTATAATATGCCTCTCCTCACCCCTTCGGGGAAAAAGACGTGAATGTATGTGTATGTATGAGATTAGAAGTGTTTCGAACCCAGCTTTGTGTCCCAACCACCGCACAATTAGCCCGCTAAAATGGCCTATGTTTCTCGTTGACTAACTATCCAGTATTAAACTATGTATATATTTTTACTTAACAAAATGTTTTAACTATCGTCTATTAATCTTACACACGACTTTTAGCGATAATACCGCTTAGATTAGCAGTTTTCTTTAATACGCTATTTATTTGATTTTATTTTATTTGTTATAATGAAAATAGCGACAGAACTAGTTTTAAACCTGGATTATCTTTAGATCTTGTTTTTTAAGCCCCTTAGTTAATAATACTCAATACTCAATACTTTATTGCGTTCCAACAATGTGTTACAGGATGGTAGTTTAGGTACAAAAGTATCAATTGTGGACCCTGTCGGGCACAGCATAGTGTAGGAGAGAGGAGGAAGGACGCTGTTTAATTACTTGTTAGTAAAATCTATTTGTTTATTAAATAATTCATAGACATTTGCTCATTTTTGACTACGAGTAGTTATTATTTGTTATTCTCATTAAATTTCTTAGTAATAAAATGTTAGGTACCTATACTTAGTTATATTTGTTTTTATTTAAACTTTATTGTTATTTCATATTATTTTTTCGGTTAAATATTCTTTTATTTTTATACTATTAGATTCAATATGTGAGTAATACTGTTTTTCTATAATGCACGTTTGGGACAAATTTTAATTATTAATTAAAATTATTGTTCATATGTATTATTATTATTAATATAATAGTATTATATTATTATTACTAATTATCGATCAATCAATATATATTAATGTTATAAATATTTTTAATAAGTTTTGTTAATAAAGAGTATATCTATCTATGAAAGAATTATTAAACTTACCTACATTATCAAAAAAATATATAACTACTATGCATGAAATACTTACTGAAATAAACGAATACCTTTTTTTATTTATTTCTTATAAGTTTTTTTTTAAGATTAGTTCTTATTCAATTTAGTCCATGCCTCTGACCTCCTTGACCCTTCAACGGCAGAACATGTTGATTTTTTTCATTGGTTTTACACTTTAACTCAACACCATAAGGTTCAATAAATGTGTCCTACTTCCTGGCCACGCCACGAAAGCGATTTCAATGAAATTTGGCAATATAATTGTCCATAAAATGCCCATTTTAGTCAATCGATTAAAAAAAATTGTCTTCTTAAAATTAAAGAGAAATTGAGCAGAATTAGTGGCGTGGCTGGGAAGTACACTTTGTCGCCACGCCATCTCGCAAATCGTAATAAAAGAGGATAAATGTATACTAATTGATTATAGAACAAATGTCTAGTAATTGTCTGTTCTACTAATATAAGAAATAAGCCCAAAATCTATGATATACCTAATTAAGTAACATTTTATGCAAACTTATGCATTACTCAGCAATAAAGTTTTATTTTTACCCGACTACGGGGAAGCAAAAAGGAAGGTTATGATTTTGTATGTTAAATAAGTTTGCATGTATGTATGTATATATGTTGGTTCATCTGTTCGCTTATAAACTGCATTTATAACTACTAATTACACGCATGTGACCGGAATCCATTATCACAATAAACGGAATAGAAACACAACAATAATTATTGAAAATATTAAAATGATGTGGGTAGGTAAATAATGCAGTACAAACTCCTGACATTTACTTTTGAGCACAGTTTTTTTCTAATAACACAGGCGCAGGCGCACAGGCAGACAGGAATTATAGCAAAAAATAATTTTAATTATTAAATAAGTAGGTAAGTTTTTAGGCTTATTTTCAATATTAGTAGAACAGAAAATTACTAGACATTTGTTCTATAATCAATTAGTATACATTTATCCTCTTTTATTACGATTTGCAAGATGGCGTGGCGACAAAATATACTTCCCAGCCACGCCACTAATTCTGCTCAATTTCTCTTTAATTTTAAGAAGACAATTTTTTTTAATCGATGGACTAAAATTTACATTTTATGGACAATTATATTGCCAAATTTCATTGAAATCGCTTTCGTGGCGTGGCCAGGAAGTAGGACACCAATTAATGGTGTCAATATATTTACCACTGCCTTACAAAGAGTTAAGCTTTTTTATTTCGTTTCAGCTCGATAACGACAACTTTTACTGCAGCCTATGTAACGTTATTGTTTTGTCACCATTTATCGCCCGCCATGTTAAAGCTGAAGCACACACAGAAGAATTAGAGAAAGCTACCGCTCGCGGAATTACTTATAAACCTATGTAACTCAATAATTTTGAGATTTAGCGGCGTCTTCTAAGAACTCTACCATCACTTGTCTTGTACTAGAATTCCACACAGTTGATATACAATGGATAACGCAAGCGATGCGTCGCCGCGTTGCTACAGTAAAGCGCCCCCCATGCCGCACTTCGGTTGAGACCTGATGTGTACCAAGCATCCAAAGTTATTGTGTAACTTATGCGCCGTAGATTATATCAAAGTGTTAACTGCAAAACTGCTTTTGTTTTTAAAAAACGAAAATGTACTTTTGTAGAGCTTAGTTATTTCTTTTTTATATATATTATTAACTTCTTTTTCCTTAATTATTTATTTAAGTAGTTCTTAATTATTAGTACTAAATGAATTAATCTTAAGTGTATTTAGAAGTGATTAAATTATTATTTTGGAATGTAATTGGTTTGATTTTTACACCAAAATCATATTAGTATTTAAGAAAGTTAATTTTAGGCTCTGTCAATATGAAAGTTACTATCATACACATTTCTGAAAAGAAGATTGAGTAAAAAAGAATCTGTTTGATTTTGTATGTTTGCTTATGACTTGTGTTTAACGCGTCATCAAAATTAATAAATTTCCAACCGAATTTAAAAAAAAAACATTTATTCAAGTTTGGCTCAATAGTGCTCTTATGAATGTCATACTTATAAACTAACGCGCCCATTCACTGCGGGCGGGAGCTTGATCGTAAAAGAAAAAGAACGGGCAAGAAAATCGTCAAGGTTGGTTTTTTCTCCCGCCAGTTACAATTAAAATACATAATATTAAAACTTAACCTTATTTTACATCAGAAATACTAACTCAGCCGTATAGTCCCCTATTAGATGCACAAGACATTTTTAGAGGATCTATTTATTATATTCTGTTTATCGAATGAATTCAAGTAACACATAGGTAAAAGAAGTTATGTGCTGCGTCCTGTCCCGGCCACGGCAATAAAAAAGGTCATGACTATGTCAGTAAGCAGTACGGTGCGTACTTTTCTGCACCCAAAAAGCAAAATAAAGTTCTGCTATATTTCACCAGATATAGAACATGCTTCTTGGCGGGAAAGTAAAGCGTCCTGTCAGCAGATTTGTTTTATTTTTAAAATTTGTGATGTTTCGAACGTTAATGTGTAATAACGGTGGATTATTAACCGTTAAATGTTTGTGAACCTAACAGTGAAAAGAAAACAGTGCAACATACATTTTTAAAATTCTCTCAAGAAGTCCATGTGAGATTTCAGTATAGTCCCACATCTATACTGAGGATTCAAGGGGCTTAGAGGGAGGGCATCTCATTTACCAAGTATCATCTTTATCACCACTTATTCTCATTTACTACGATTTATATATTTATTTATTTATTGGATTACCAACATAAGACACAGCATTAATTACAATAAAAATTAACAATATACATTAAACAACTAACTGTTCTTATAATTATAGGTAAACACATCTTGCATAATATATTATTAATATATACATAACTTGGCACTGGCTAAATTTGCAAAACGCACGAAGCTATCTAAACTAATATTGTAAAGAGGAAATATTTATATTTTTGTATGTAACGAATAAACCCAAAAAGTTCTGGACCGATTTTAACAATTTTTCATTAGAAAGCTTCATTATCACTGAGTAACATAGGCTAATTTTTAATATGGAAAAAATAGGGTTTCCTTAAGATATTTGGGTTTTTTGGACACAAAGTGTAAAAAATCAACTAGAACAGTTACTCATTTTGCGTACGCTGCCTAAACTATAAAAAATGTTAGATCTTATAAATATCTACAAAAAGGTCCGCGACACACTATACCTATCTATTTCGAGTGAGTCACAACAACCATTTTTTAATTTCAAAATCTTGAAGTTTTTTTGGACTACATTTAAATGCATTTATTTTACTTATGATTTTAATCCTTATCTAAATAAATAATATCATCACTAAGTGCAGTTTATGTAAATAATATTTGGTCTGTGAATGATCAAAATTGGACGTTTGGTTTAGACGTTATAGCGTAATTAAATTATTACGATTTCTGCTGCACGGCGCCCTATCACGGGTCGGGGCTCCCGACCATCAGTTTATTTTGTTACCTGAAAATAATTTAACGTCAAATGTTGTTTATAGAGAAGCTCTACAATAATCGCTTTAGTTATCTATCCCAAAACAACGGGTTGCTTTCCGAGACTGCCGGTAGGAGTGAAAACTTAGAATTAATTACATTTAAATATTTTCATCATTAACAACTTAAACATCCACATAAAGACAATCTATGCAGACTGCGGATAATGACTGCGTCGTCGAGTGTCTGTGAATTGACCTGGGAATCATTTGGCTGACCGTGTTTTTTCTGGGTAGGCATTTTGCAGCGGTAACCGACATCCACGCGTACAGAGCCGCGGGCGCCCACTAGTTATTTATAAGAACAAAAAAAACGATATAGAACATTTTGGAAACCGGGCTACAGCGTATGCGGCTTCTATCTAAAATAAATATGACTTTTATGATATTATTTAGGTATGGGGCACTTGTACGCATCGTGTACCATCAAAAAAAACTAAAATGTCTTTGAAAACGGTAGTTAATACAGTACCTATAAGAAATGAAATGCCTGGTGTAAATATTAAAACGTAACAAAAAACATAATATATGAACTTCTATTAAATAAAACTTTAATAAAATAAAATTACACCGCACACATAATGTTTATAGTGCAGTGTCCAAATAATATGTATGAACATATTCTTATATTTTTAGAAATTTTGAATACGGACGAACTATTGCGCCTGTATAATGTATAACGCGCCTGACAAGAGGTCGAGTTAAATTTTTGCTCTAATATTTCTACCAGGCGTTTCATATCATGTTTGATTTATAAACTGTATTAACTACGGATTTTAAAATTAAAGTTCTAACAGTAAGGCAAGCAAACACATTTTATGGACTGAGTGAGTGGTTTAATAAATCTTTTTTAATCCCGACGACGTTATAAACATGTATTTTAAAATTATTCATGGACACGGGGAGATATGTATCTGTAACATTTATTTTATTTACTATTTCATCATAATATCAGCCTCATAAAGTCCCTTATTGAACATTATTAGCCTCTCCAATAGATTACATTAAAGAAAGTAGAACAGGTTTTGGTGTATTTAGGATAGAAATTTACGAGAGATGGAAAGTGTGTTCATTATAAATATGCTTTCAAAGAAAATTACCTAGAATATCTTAATACTAATACATAATAAACAAATGAACAATAACTAAGTAGCAGTGTAAATTCTTATATGTATATTATTTATTAAAATGACTATAAATATTTTATTTTAAGGCAAACCAAATGAAACACATTATGCGTGGCTATATTATAATATTAAATTTTATATATATATATTAGGTCGGGGAAAAAGTCTTTTCGCATAACGTAGGTATAAACTTATTATAAAATTTTTTTGACTGTACTATTTGTGTCTGGCTGGTTTTGGTAACATTAAAAAGGTTCCATTATAAAGAAAAGAATAAAATAAAAAAAAGTTGTTTCCCGCAATTTTTTATTTGTTTTTCTCTCCGTAAAAATGAGTGAATCTAATGAAGAAATTCGATACATTTTAAAATTTTATTTTAAAAAAGGCAAAAATGCAACTCAAGCAGTGAAAAAAATTTGTGATGTTTATGGACCTGATGCAGTGTCAGTAAGAGTAGCACAAATTTGGTTCAAACGTTTTCAGTCCGGAAATTTTGATGTTAAAGATGCACCTCGCTCTGGTCGCCCTGTTACGAATAAAATGGACGCCATTTTTGAAAGAGTGGAGCAAGATCGGCATATTAGTAGTTACGATGTAGCTGAAGAACTGGGAATTGACCACAAAACAGTTTTGACCCATTTGAAGAAAGCTGGTTATACAAAAAAGCCTTGATAACTGGCGATGAAAAGTGGATCACGTACGACAAGAACGTGCGAAAAAGGTCGTGGTCGAAAGTTGGCCAGGCTTCACAGACTGTGGCCAAACCTGGCCTTACACGAAATAAGGTGATGCTGTGTGTATGGTGGGATTGGAAGGGCATTGTTTGTTATGAGCTTTTACCGCCCGGCAAAACCATCGATTCTGATCTTTACTGCCAGCAACTGATGAGATTAAAGGAAGCAGTCGAGAGAAAACGGCCGGAATTGATCAACAGGAAGGGTGTGGTCTTTCATCACGATAACGCTAGACCACACACATCTTTAGCCACTCAGCAAAAATTAAGAGAGTTCGACTGGGAGGTCCTAGTGCATCCACCATATAGCCCTGACCTTGCGCCTTCAGATTTTCACCTGTTTCGGTCTCTGCAGAATTCTTTAGGTTCTGTAAGGTTGACCTCAAAAGAGGACTGCCAAAACTATTTGTCCCGTTTTTTTGATCAGAAGTCCCAAAGTTTCTACAGTAACGGGATAATGTCTCTGCCCACAAAATGGCAGAAAGTTATTCAACAAAACGGTACATATATATTGTAAATAAATGTAAATAAACTTTGAAAAAAATGTCTTGACTTTTCATACAAAAATACGAAAAGACTTTTTCCCCAACCTATTATATTTCATATGAAACACTCTTTATATCAGTGCGCTCTCTTTATATTGTAATATTTTTGTTTAGTTTAGTATAATTATGTTATTTTAGCTCAGGTATTTACGGAAGACCAGCGTTATTATAACCGTTATTATATACATATCTTCAGTTTCATATATTTTTAAAATTTTATACATGGTTACAAATAAACATTTTTCTTTTCTTTCTTTTTTAATAGCGACATTTAAACATTTACTATTTATAATCGCGTAAGGATAATCTGTAAGGTGGGGGTTAATTGATTACAATCTTACATGCAACTGTGGGTTCTCTCCCCAGTCGATGCTCCACCTTGTTTTGCCATGTGTGCCCTAACTTCTGCAGACAGGACGAGCTTATGAATGCTGCATAATGCAGTACAAGTGGCTGAGCATTAGGCTTCAATAATATAACTTACCATCGAAATGCAAAGATCTTATTTAGTAAGGCCAAGTTAGTGGTGGGAGCTTATCAAGCTAAAATAACAGAATATAATATCTGTAATATTTTTAGTTTTGAACGCTGTATTTATTTCATTTTTCTTAAGCAATTTAGAAAGCTGTCCACTGAGCCCATATACGTTAAACTGCCTGTATATTTATTAATCTTGTCGCTTTCTAAAGCATACAACTCGATCTTACAATACTCTGTTGTTTACTTTTAATCCGATTATCAACTAAAGTAGTATCATATCCATTACTAATTGCTAACTGATAAATTGTGCTCAATTCTTTATCATAGTTAGTGGACGACATAGGTATTAATCGATGAATGTAACTTCTAAAACTTCTATCTGTAAAATTGTTGTTATGTTTAAATATATCCTACCATATACCCCAGGTGTGCTCTAGACTTTTAGACTAAAGACCCAGAGTCTGTTCACTGGCTTACCTAGATTTGTCTGAATTGCAGTCATTACACACAAGCAACTGCTGTCTGACCTCTGCAACCCAAGCCATCATCATGATTAGTAGGTAGATAGGGGTTGTCTTCATGTAATGTTAAAAAAATGAGCATTGGCATTGCTGAGAGAAGAGAATCGAACATTAACTTCTTTTCTTAACTTGCACATACCAACCACATTCTCCAAATGATAGCAACATTACTACCCAGACCTTTTCCATAGTTAAACGCAATGCGGGCTTCATAATGAACAAATGAACGGCCTTGAAACATATATAATCTTAAAGGTACTAACGGAACAATCTCTAAAATAAAACAAAGAAAACTACACTTAACCATTTATTACACTAATGCCTACGTTTTCTTGTCTTCTTCTTTATCTTTTTTTGCGTAGATTTGTTAATTTTCGATATTTTTCTCTTGTGTAGCCAAATGGGGTATTGTCCGTTTTGATCTTTCATTGTTTTTGAGCTATACACCCTCTTTTTACCATTTTCACCGTCAACTTCGATTTTCTCGTCTTCGGAACTCATTTCTACATCCTCATCGTCATCGGGTATAGGTTTTTTCTTCTTGTTTTTATCTTTATTTATTTGGCCAGCATCTAGGAAAATTACTTGATCGGATTCCATAACCTCATTTTCTGTTACTTTGTTTTCCTCCTTAATGCCTAACATTTTCTTTAATCTCGCTGTTTCTTTAACTGCGTATCGTTCACGCTTGATAGCGCGGCACTTGCGCTTCCATCTGCTTCGTAGAGATTTAGCCATTTTACTGTTTAAATTAGTTTATAACAAAATATTTACGATCGAGCGTAGGCAAACGTGCTCGTGTTATTTAGAAAGGATATTGACAGTGACAGCACTAATAGACAAAACAAAAGCGTATTTCGACTGGCACAAAATGTGCTTTTTTAAGTCTAATCAGCCAGTCTTAATAGACAAAAATATGAGAAGTGTAATTATTTCCGACAACCTAGATTTTGGTATTTATAAGATTCTCGAACAATATCTATTTTGATAAACTTATTGTGTATAATTTATTTTTTCAAGTTGATGACCCGATTATGCATAAAGGCATCATGCATTAATTGTATGCACGAGTCAGCGTTGCCACATTTTAATTAAGCAAGTCAGGAGTTTGACACATTTTTAGTGAGAAAAGCGGGTTCCTATTTTCAAAAAAGTATATAATGAGTGGATCTACTACAAAAAATTACGCGATAATCGAACGACGTCGTATTACGATTCGTGTAACTATTTCCTTAGCAGCAGAGTCTAAAATCAAACAAGAATGTACATATTTATAAATCGCGTCCAATTAACGGTCGACTCAAGTCTGTAAAAACTGGGACTGACCCTATCTCGCGCGGGATATTTCAATTTCGGTTAAAAATCGGGACGTCCCGCCGAAATTTTATGGAAACGCTGGCATGAGTCCATAATATCATTTCTAGGTTCGAGACAGCGGTAACTCGAGAACGGTGTATTTCAAGGAATAATTATATGATTAAAGAAATCTTTACGAAACTGTTATAAGCTTACGAACCTTCCTTAACACTATGTGTCATCTACTTATTAAAAAATATGTCAAATTAAATGAATGAATGAATGTATGAATGAGTAAATTTGCCTATAAACAGTATTAAACTAAAATTTTAACAATTTAGTACAGTTTTCAACATATAAAATGTAACACTTTAACATTAGTACGTAACCTTATTACTTTGTTGAAAAGTTCATATTTAAGTTACTAACATTTTCAGTAGAGACTAAGCCAAGCGTATTGAATATCAGAAGTAGTACTAAATTAAATTGCAATCGAAATATTATAATATATAGGTATCATATTATGCAATAAATGTAATGTTTTAGGCGCCGGTACAAAGAGGCTTGTTAAATGAGTTATTAATAAATATTATTTAACTTCGTCGTCGCGTGATCTAGATTTTTACGTACACGAGTTACATTATTATATGTACCAAGAAATATTATAGCATAAGTTACTTTAAAAATATTAATTCAGCGCGCCCAAATGTATGCGTCGTTGCACGCACACTTTGAGATAATTTATCGCTGCAACTGTCGTGACGCCGCCGTCGCTAACAAAGTCCACGTAGGCAGCACAACAGCATGCCGATTTTTGACGATTGAATTATCTATAAGCATTATGCTCTATGTTTTCGGCTATTATCCCTCTCTCGGGACTAATTATCTATCTAGGCATAATTATATTTGTTTATAATATGTCTCAATCCCAACCAGAACAGCTTTCTCTCACGAAATAAATTGAGAAGGATTCAGTTCATATTCTACCACGTGGACCCAGTGAGAATTGACGGAGGCAGGTGGGTGGCGTCCTGCTGTTAGAATAGTTAAAGGTTAGGTTAGGCTAGTAGCCCCCTCCTTCCCGACTGGTCTCCACCTTGTCGTGGTGGGGGGGCTGAGTACCTCCCGATAGGGCGCAGGAGGCGCCAGGGAAAAGGTAACACCCAGAGACCGACGACTCTGGGTGCCCTTAGTACTGACTACCGGGGGAGAAACTAAGAGGGACCTGTGGAGGGCGCAGCGGGCGGGCCAGGAGGGCCCGTCAAGCAGCGCCAGGAGGGTCTTGCAGTGGGGGCAGGGGGCCCTTGCTGTCTAACGACAGACCCTCCGAGAAGTCGGCCACACACGCTATGGTCGCACGGGGAGGTAGGAGGGGCGGATCCACTGCGCCTCTCTGAGGAGGTCCTCCCGGTTTTGGTCCGGGGGACGTTGGCCGCAGGCGGGGTGCCAGAAGCTGCAACCCAGGTACGGGCCCCCGCCTCTTTCTCAACAAGCGGCGGGCGTCGTCGGAAGATTTTTAGTGGGTATTACTGCTGGCAGTCGCGTCTGCCAGTGGTGAGTCCCACAGCCCCTTTCGGTCCCCCTTTGGCCGGAAGGTAGTGCGTAAACGCATTTTGTTACCGACGTAAAACAAAAAAACAAAAACGGCTAGTAGCCCCCTATTGGCAGATGCGTCTGCCGGTCGTGAGTCCCACACCCCCTTTTGGTCCCCCTTTGGCCGGAAGGTAGTGCGTAAATGCATTTTATTACCGACGCAAAACAAAAAAAAAACGATAGTAGACAACCCCCTCCCCCCTTCCCCCCTCCCGACTAGTCTCCACCTTGTTGTGGTGGGAGGCCTGAGTACTTACCTCCCGGTAGGGCGCAAAAGGCGCTAGGGTAAAGGTAACACCCAGAGGTTGGCGACTCTGGGTGCCCTTAGTATTGACTACTGGGGAAGAAACTAAGAGGGACCTATGGAGGGCGCAGCGGGCGGGCCCGGAGATCCCGTCAACCCCCGCCAGGAGGGTCTTAGGCAGCGGGGGCAGAAGCCCCTGCTGTCTAACCATTGACCCTCCGGGAAGTCGGCTACACACGCTATGGTCGCACAGGGAGGTAGGAGGAGCGCGGCCACTGCGCTTCTCTGAGGAGGTCCTCTCGGTTTTGATCCGGGGGACGTTGGCCGCAGGTGGGATGTCAGACGCTGCAACCCACGTACTGGCCCCCGCCTTTTTTCAACAAGCGGCGGACGTCGTCGGAAGATTTTTAGTGGGTATTACCTACTGCTGACAGCCGCGTCTGCCAGTGGTGAGTCCCACACCCCTTTTCGGTCCCCCCTTTGGCCAGAAAGCAGTGCGTAAATGCATTTTATTTCCGACGTAAAAAAAAAGGCTAGTGGGGCCTCCATTGGGGGCGGGCCAAAAGAGCCCCGTCGCATAAGAAGATGGGGGGGCGCGACAGACTGCTCCTCTCTGAAGATGTCCTGCCGCGGGCGGGGTGTCATAAGCTTTTCTCCTTGGCACTGGCCCCCCGCCCCTTTTTCAACAGCGGCAGGCGTAGTCGGGAGATTTTTAGTGAGTAGGACTGCTGGGTAGGACTACATTAGTGATAAAGGGGACCAACCGCTGAACGTGTCTTCCGCAAAGCAAATGCTCGATATTAAATGCCAAACAAACGGTCACCCATCCAAAGATTGTTCTCTGTGAACTCTGAAATAAGCTAATCTTTAATCTAAATAGTTCTACTTATGTCCACGCAAAATTTTATCAAAATCATCCCAGATAGGAATGAAGCCTAAAGAATTAATTCTCTAAGATGCTCAGTATAGAAGTATAGTGATAGCGCATATTATTATTAATCTAACGTTTGAGAGGGCGTGGAAATTTCCTAGAATTAATTTGTCGAAAAATCAATACTTTAGTCTAGCCTGTATCAGACCTATTGCATACCATTGAAATGCTGTGGAGGCAATAGTAGTTTACAAATAGTCGATATTAAGTAGTATTAACAAAGAGAGTCGAGTCATTTCTATCAGTAACGCGATTTTGTGCTGAAAGATTACTTAAGTTAAACTATAACCATTCGTAGCAGAAATCTGGGGCTTCACGTATAATCTGTAACACAAAAGTCTAGGTATTAAAGCCACTCAAAAAGGTACCCCGTCCAAAGAATTTCAACGTTTATAAACTACGTTTTACCTTGATGATTGTTTTCCATAAGTCATATGAAGCTTGAAGGTATTCGCTACTTTCTATGACTAAGTTATTACAATTTCAGTAAGCAAGTGATAAAAATATATGTGTGACAAGCAACTAATTTTATTTACTCGACACAGTCATGTTTCGCATGTTTTACACAGGGCATCTTCAGGTAACGATGTCTTTACGACCAATACTGGAACGAGAGACAATGGATTTCCGCAAAGTAACGTCTGAATCAATTAATTACCATTTCAATATTATGTAAGTCTTATATTATATAAAATAACTATGATATGTATGCGATATAATGTTTTGGATTTGCTGTATAAATAGATTATTTTTTTTATTTTTTATTATATAGTTTACTGTTAACTCTATTTTTAATTTTGTTTGCTAATAATTTAAATATTCTAATCTATGTAATATAGACAAACATGGACAAACAATGTTCCCCAGGCATATCTCTTTGGATCCATAGTACTGCCCAACTACTAATTTATTTTAACATCACTCATGATATAGTTTTCGTTATCATCATTTTTGAAAGCCTGTTCTTTGTCCATAGACTCGACTCTAGCTCGTTCGACTTTACACTTTCGTTCCATCTCAACTTGTACATCACTATCATCATCACTTTTGACATTTGACACTGACAACTCGTGTCACATTTCCACTAAGTTCATTGGGTTGGTAGGTATCTACTGAAGTACTGATTGGGTAGCTGATGTTGTATTTTTATTGGGCCAAGAAGATGTGTTTAGTACTACTTATTCCTGTTTTGTAATAAAAATATAGTTTGGAATCATTCCAAAGAGAACTGTTTACATCCATTGACTCAGTGAATCCTTAGGAGGGCTTTTCTTTTGTCCTTTGCGTTATTTTTAGTGTGTTGTGTTTTGAGTTTGCGCACAAGACACAGAACATAGTGGAATAAAATATTGAAACAATGGAGACTTTATCGAAAGGCAGAGAAGATGAAAAAGAACTCAACGACAGCGGATGCGTACAGGACGGTAAATATTCTGATTTATTCCGTATAATTATATCTTTAAACATTTGACGTTTTGCGGTGGAACTTAACATCATATTATCTGGTCCACAAAGGTGATGATATCTACCTTCCCATATTGACGGACGAAATTCAAACATTTATTCATGTGCGTCTTTGGAAAACTGTTAAGAGTTGAATATATTACCATTTCGTCACAAAGAAAATGATCATTGAATTTTTTTTACATAAATTTGTAACATATTTTTTTGTATATATTTTTTTTTTGCATTTCAAATCTGAAACAAAGTTATTATAGCTGAATCGATGCGAATTATATGCTCTGTGTAAAATAAGAAAAATATTAGTTATAGCTTAAGTGGGTTTTACTGCTGGCATTATTTGGGTCAAATAGGGTCTATCTGGACTTTCAAGAAGCCTACCACCCCATGTATCCCCGAGGGTGTCATGGAAGGCTACTATGGAAATTGGAATTTTGTCCAGTGTCGATATGTGTGAAGGGTTAGCTATGACTGCATAAAATAACTTATACCATATGGTATCGCTTGACTGGATAATGTAACGCAATTTGTAATATGTAGAAGGTTCCTAGGTGCATAGGGATCCTACCAAGGTCTGAGGAGACCAAGCCAACCTCACTTGCAACTGGTGCACCTGCCAATCAACAGACAAAGCTCCCAATGAGCAGCAATATGCTTGACACCTATTACGTCGCCACTTGTGTGGGCTTATAATGTCTCTGCTTATCTCTTTCGAGTAAATAAGTGTGATTGCATGTATGTAGCATTGCATTGGCACTTTCCATCTATAAATACTTTTTAATTACTTATTTAATCTATACTGTCAACTTGACAAGATTAAAGAAAGGAAGACACATACATATATACAATCACTCTTGTTCCCTGTTTACGCCTCAATAGTTAAATAAAATGGACTGTATGTTTAAATGGTATATTATATAGAAAGTAAATTAAGCAAAGAGTGACGTATGGTCGCCTTGAGATCCTGTGGTCGAGTGTTGTAGTAGGGGGGCCGATCGGTTCCGCCGGCTCCGCGGTCGCTCGTCGTCGCCCGTCTCCTCGCCCCTCCTAGGCCCCCTTATACATCAAGTGTCTCGATGTTGGACATTCCCCCAAAGGGGTAGGCAGAGGCAAATTGTGCCCACACTTCGCCAATAATATTTTAGTTAGTGGCAAGCATATTGTTGCTTACCAGGAACATTTGTGTTTGCCAGAGCCACGTCTGTTAATCGGTAGGTGCACCACTTGCAGGTGAGGTTGGCTTGGGATCCCAAGTTCTTGGTAGGACCCCTCAGCAACCAGGAGCAGAGTAAAATAGAAATTAGAAAACATATTGATGTGGCTAGTGGCTACATAAAAAATAACAAACATAGGTGCAAAACAAATAATTCAAACATATTGTGTAACCAAAATGGTTTCCAATCAAGCTGTCTTGTCATGGCTTATTAAAGCCATGATGTTGATGGTAGGAGTTTCTTGCCATATTCAACTCTGTGGTAGCCATAAGATTTCTCGACACTTGCACATTTTTTATTGGAGCCTAAACAAGAAGGCAATGTTTTATGATTTATGCATGTTTAATCCAAAGGGTCTACGGTTCAAATCCTAGGTGCGCTATGAATTTTCGAAGTTATGTGTGTAATTATTGCTTGCTCTGTGCCTCGGAAAGCATATGAAGCTGTCGTGAGAGTCATGAACATCTAACGAAGTCGTTGTTAGGAAGTCAATGCCTTTTAATATTTTGACAAATGGTTTAATCATAGAATGATGATTTTTCGAAGTTATGTGTGTAATTATCGCTTGCTCTGAGCCTCAGAAAGCATGTTAAGCCATTGATCCTGGCAGTCATGAACATCTATGGCAGTTGTTATTAGCAAGTCAGTGCCTTCTAATATTCTGACAACTGGTTTAACCCTTAGCTTGGCAGACAGAAAAAATCTAGAAAATACTTAATATTTTAGTAAAATTAGCTTAATTAATGTAAAAGCTGTATGTAAAAAATTAAAAAAAAAATTGAAAACCCGAGGTTTTCGAGAAAATATATGTACATCCCAATGCACATTGCCAATTATGCAGATAAATGTCTGTAAAATTGTATGTACATCATGATGTACTTTGCTAAGTATAGTATAAAAGAGGTAAGTACATTGTGATGTACATTGCTTGGATAGTAATAAAATGCGGTTATAAGAAATTCTAATATTATTTATTGACAAAATAAAAAAATAGATTTATTTCGAGTGAAAATTACGGAAACAATTGCGTTTTTGTTTACCGACAACAAAACAGAGATGCACTTTGCATTTAATGCAGTATACTGTTGTCCTGCCACTTTTGCAATACTTGCAACGCATCGTATCGTCTCCTCCTTCAGGAAGATGGCCTTTGTCATCATACCGAACGCTGTCTGAAGAAAAAAGAAGTAAAAGTACTCTAGTACAGAATCTATTTCTGTTTTTTGGATATTGTATAAATCCTCGTCGAGACAAGCTGTATGGCGAAATACAGCTTTAGACCAATTATAGTTCAAAACAAATTTTTTGACCTTTACTTTCTTAGACACCACTGTTTTTATTGATTTTTTACGCTTAGATATAGTAAATGTTTGCGGTTTCTGGCTAGTGCTAGGCTGTGGAGACAGTTCAGATGTTGGGGTTGGCAAAGATTGTATCGAGTTTAGTGTAGGTATTACATTATAATTGCTTGTATTAGGCGATGGAAAAACTTCACGAAATGTTGGCGTTAGATGTAAGCGATTATTATCAGAATCTGTAGAGCTATTCAGTAAATTTAATGCTTCAAGTGAAGATGCTATTGAAGGTGGATCAGATGAAATAACAGAAGGAGAAGGCGGTATAATAACATTATTTTCCTCATCCGATGTCGAGCTATCCTCCGAGCATGCATTTTCGGCAGGAATTAAAGCCAAAATCTTGTGGGACCGACTAAGCGTTAAATTCTGTAGGCAAAAGAAAGAAAAACAAAAGCTATAAAAACGTACTCCCAACCAAAATGCAACATAAATAATACCCCAAACCACATGCTAAATCATTCAAATGCTTAAGTTTCATTGATACCTAAACTTGACAATGTACAGTGTGGTTGACATAGCCTACGATAAGTACTTTAGCGTATTATTGGCAATGTACAGTGTAGTTACCATAGCCTAAAGCAGGTACTTTAGCGTATTCTTGGCAACGTGCAACACAGTGAACATAAAATATTGATAACTAAATGAATGATTTAGATTGTACTTTTTTGCGAAAAAATTAGCTGATTCTGTTGTATACACTGTACACGTCATACTAAATATTCTATCATGGCATAAACAGTGATTTTGTTATCAAAATATAATAAAAACTCACCCGTGACGCACGAACGTGTTGTCGTTGCACAGACATTTTGAAATATGACGTTTGTTTGTCAATGTCACAAGAGTCAAATATTTTTCTAGCAATTCTACTATATTTAGCAGTATATTTAGGAATTAGAAAAAAGTTATGCAACATAAAAATAGGCCGGGAGATTTTCTTTAAATTTATGTACACACCCATGTACAAAAACAAGTTAAGGGTTAACCATAGAATGATGTTTTCCTTTGGGTTGTGGAGGTCAGATGGCAGTCGCTCCATGTAATAACTAAAGTTCAGCCGAATATGGTTAGACCAGTGAGCAGACCCTGAACCCTGGGCCTTGGGTTTAAGTCTGTAGCAACCAGGATAATGCTATTATTATGGTAATGGTCTGTTGACTAGTACCTATATAACTAGCACTTCTTAGTTCATACATAATGTAACATTCTTTCATCCCATAAGCACTGCTTAACTCAATGTATTCACAACAAACAATTTTTTATTCAAGAACATGAATAATACATGAAAAAGAAGGTTTTAAAACTACTCTGACAGTAACTTCTGACAGTTATTGATTTGTGTTTAAATACTGTCCTGTGCTAAGTTAAGAAACAAGATAAGATACGAAACACCTTGATAAGAAGTAAGACAAAAGTCACAGACATACTCACTAGAATAGACAGTTTGAAATGGAGATGGACTGGGCACATGCTGCGCGGTACTCGAGAGAAGTGGAGCAACATGACTACAGACTGGTACCCTAGAGATGGAAAAAGGAACAGAGGAAGACAAAGCAAGAGATGGGAAGACGAACTAAAACTGACGGCAGGCCCAAAATGGAGAAGGGTTGCTAGAGACAGAGTACAGTGGAAATTGTTAGAGGAGGCCTTTGCCAAGAGGCACACTGAACTGAGAGACATTTTATAACCTAAGAGACAATTACAATACAAAGAAAGTAGAATTCAGTTCAGGATAAGCGGCTTATTATACTGTCCTGTGCTAATAAATTATACTAATTTTCATTCTTCAGTTCTTTATTACATTCCATAAGTTATTAATGAAGACTGAGTATACCCGCACTACACTCCTGAGGTCTTGAGTTTGATTTCCACACAGGATAAATCTTTGTATGCATTAATTAATATTAATATTTGTTCCAGCCTGGGTGTTTTCCTATATATATATTAAGTATGTTTTTTAAAAAAATGTATAGAAGTATGTTTATCCGTTATTTAGTATCCATAACACAAATTCTTAATGATACTTATCTTGGAATTAAGTAATTGGTGTATTTGTCAGAAAAAATATTTCAATATAAAAGTGTCCGGTAAACGGCAATAGGCTCGCTTACATGGGACTAATTATATAATTGGCGAAGTGTGGGCGTATTATATGCCTCTGCCTACCTCTTCGGGGAAACAGGCGTAAATGAATGTATGTATGTATATAACCGTTTTTTTAATTTTACCAAATAACATGTTTCGCAAATTAAGCATTCGTCCAAAATATGTTGTAATCGTATAAATAAATAATAAATAAATATTTCTGACACTTACACCAATTATTTAGTTCCAAGATAAGTATCATTAGGAACTTGTGTTATGGATACTAAATAACGGATAAACATTCTAGTTTTTTTTTAAAATACATACTTAATATACATAGAACACATCGTATACAACCATAACAGGTCAAAACTGATACTTTTGTAATGGTCAACAATAAAAAACCTCAACCTAATCTATCATTGAAAGTTTCTCTCATTTCAATGCTATACATGGTAAAAGAGTGCTTGTTTGTGTGTGTGTGTGTCGTGTGTGTTGTGTGTGTTTGTGTATGTGCGTTGTGTTTCGTGCGTGCATGCGTGATAGAGAGAAGAATTATCTGAGGTTCATAAGAATGGCAGTAGCAAACTTGTTTTAATTAAGTTTTTTTTAACCGTGTTATGTAAAGGAATAAATGATTTTTAATTTTTTTTAAATTTATTTTTTTGTTAAAATCTTGGTATAAATTAATTTATTGATTCAGGCGTTACTTTGCGGAAATCCATTGTAAGCAAGTGAGAGTCACTCTCGTTTCAGCGTTGGTCGTGAAGACATCGTTGTTCTGAGGCTCCTATCTTACCTGAAGATGCCCTGTGTAAGGGCGAAACACGTGTCGTGTTGAATAGTTTCTCGATTTTTCGGGAAATTATAGTAGCGCGGGAATTGTTACAAAGATATTTTTAATCCATCACTTGCTTGGTATAAATTGTCGTCGTGTCCCCCTAGTACATATTTCTGAAAACCAGCGCCATCTAGAGTGGAACTGGACAGCACAATCTGAGCCTTCACCCTTTCGTCTCCGGACTATCGTAATTAAATTAAATTCTTCGCGCCCCATCTATCGTCGGTTTTCGAGTTATGTCCGTGTTCGAGGCCACTGCCACTTCAGCTTGCAAATTCGCTTCGCCACGTCGGATACTCCAGTTCTTCTTAGGATTTCCCCATTTCTGGTTCTATCACAAAAGGATACTCTGAGTATAGCTCTCTCGAATGCACGCTGGGCGAGCTGCAATATGTTTTGGTAGCCATGCACAGTAGTTAGATGTTCATCATCATGTCAGCCCATTAACGTCCTACTACTGAGCACGAGCCGTCTCTCACATACCAAGGTGGGTCATACTCCATCACGCTGACCCAGTGCGGATTGGCGGAGGCAGGTGTATGGCGTCCTGCTGTTAGAATATTTTAAGCAGCCCATTAGGCCTCTAACATGGCTAAACGACTATCACATTTAGTGATAACCGGGACCAACGGCTTAACGTGCCTTCCGAAGCACGGAAGCGCTTGATATCAAATGCCACACAAACGGTCACCCATACAAAGACTGACCTCTGTAAACTCTGGTGTACTTCGGTGACCGTTTCCGATCACCGCAGAGCTACGAGCGCTGCTTGTGAGTTGGTTGAAATTGTGATACCCTGTTACAAAACAACAACTGACAAGGTTATTTTCTTCCAGCAGGTCCTTCGCAGATTGCAGATGAAGAGGAGTCGAGACCACCCCAGCTGTTGGACTTCTCTGATGATGTACTGCTTTATATCTTGAAGAACTGCTCACCTAGAGACCTGAAGGCGCTTGGATAGTAAGTTATGACCATATTTATTTAATTTTAGTAGTTACACGGGTCTGGCCCAATTAAAACTAACTTAGTAAGTAAATTTAAAAGCATATAAAGTTAAAAATATAATTAAATACGACATTCATATTCACAAAAAGACGACAATTTTGCCTGGATTGATTCCCAGCTATCAACGAATATGTCACGCAGTCAGGGTACTGACGCAGGAAAGCATTAAGGCCGATGTGCATTCGGGCGATCGGGGAGTGATGGTGCGCAGCAGTGCCGGTCTTTGTTTATTCCATCATTTACCTGTACGGAATCCTACTACCAACTGCGGAACCTCACCTGCAAGTGGTGCATCTGCCGATCAACGGAAGAGGCTCTGGCAAACAGAAGATCCTGCTAAGCCGCAATAGGCTCGCCACCTATTACATGGGACCAACAACACATCTAGCGAAGTGTGTTAGTGTATTATGCCTCTGCCTACTACCGGGAAAACAGTCGTGATTGTATGTATGTTGTATGTATCATCTACCGAGGCGGTATGCGATCTTACGGGGATGAAGTCCACTTTTCATCATTAATTATTTCACTTCGCACAGCCCTCGGCTTTCCCTGTTAATAAATTATTGGCTCGCATGTAATTTTTTGCGAATTCAAGTCAGCCCTTCCTATGCATGCCCAATCTGTCTCGGCCTGGTGTAGGTGCCATGGCCAGACATTATGCATGCTTAATGGAATAGTGACTTAACTCAAAAAAAGACTATTTTTGGGACATCACAAAAGAAGATCTTCTAAAGAATACTTGTCCTACTTGTAAGCGCATTAAATTGATACTGATTTATTAATTAGTAATTCTGCTTGAGTTTTAAACGTTTGATTAACATTGATTCGATCTCAGTAAGAAATAGAAAGACTATATAAGTACGTAACTCAAACCTGACCTAAGTATTAATGGGTCGATGTTTCTTTAAGCATGCGATTTGTTTCTTTTGACCAGTTTTCGTAAGACGGGGTCGCACCAGTGTTTATAAATTTCACTCCTGTGCAAGCGACATGAATCACTTCAAATCAAATCTTTTACTGTAGACCAAGTGTAGATACAGAGATATTAACATTGAATTGAAATAGCACTTAATACTTAATACTTAATACTTTTTGTAGCAAATAACTGAAATTCGGTCATACCTGGATAAACCAGTGAGCTGACCCTGGATACTGGGCTTGAGTCCAGAGCAACCGGGATTATAGTGACTGTTTTAGTTGACGTTGACGGTGGCGAGTTCCTCATCCACATTGACACATAAAAGTCTAATTAGGCAAGTCCTACTTCGAAAAAGAGGTCAATCGTCGAATCCAGCTCGGTTGTGCTTCGTTCGGGAAACTACGCAAAATCTTCTCGTCAAAAAATACCTCTGTGTCTCAAGACGAAAGTCTTTGACCAGTGTGTTTTGCCAGCGATGACGTATGGGACTGAGACGTGGTCCATGACTATGGGCTTCATAAGAAAGCTCAAAGTCTCTCAGCGTGCAATGGAGAGAGCTTTGCTCGGAGTGTCCCTACGTGATAGAATCAGAAATGAGGAAATCCGTAGGAGAACCAGAGTAACCGACATAGCGAAGCGCATTTGCAAGCTGAAGTGGCAGTGGGCGGGGCACATAGCTCGAAAAACCGACGACCGATGGGGCGTTAAGGTTCTTGAATGGCGACCACGAATCAGCAAACGTAGTAGAGGACGGTCCCCGACGCGATGGACCGATGATCTGGTCAGGGCGGCGTTGAGCCGGTGAATGCGGGCGGCAAATAATCGATCTACGTGGAAAGCAATTGGGGAGGCCTATGTTCAGCAGTGGACTTTAAATGGCTGAAATGATGATGATGATTGACACATAAGACGAGATCTTATTTCCCTAGTAGACAGTAATTTACATACCTAACCAATTAATAATTTAAAAGAGCATATAGCCTGTGAGTTTCCTGCTAGTCCTTCTTAAAGAGCGGTGGCTCGGAACTGGCACTTAGATTCACTTACACTTAATTATTTTAAATTGTTTTGTTGCATGTTTGACGACCGATATGGTGTGGAGGTCAGTATACTTGCACTACACTCCAGAGGTCGTGGGTTCGATTCCCACACAGGACAAATCTTTGTGTGCATGAACATGAATATTTATTCTGGTCTGGGTGTTTTTCTATGTATATTAAGTAAGTATGTATTTACAAAAAAAAGTATTTAAGTATGTATATTTGTTCTTTAGTATCCATAACACAAGGTCTTAGTGATACTTATCTTGGAACTAAAGAATTGGTGTGATTGTAAGAGAATATTTATTTTATTTATTTATGTAAGTGAATCTATGCTTCGTGATTTCAGTGTGATAATATTCCGAATGTTTTTTTAAAATATTTAATTATGACTTTTTCAAGTAGATACTATGTATAGTAATAGTTTATGAAATAAATAATTTTTGATTTTGACTTTAATTTGGAATTTGACATAATATATTTTTTTTTAATAAAAAAAAATTTGGCAGAATAAACCATGTAACATCTCTCTTACAGCACATGCCCACGTCTAGGCCGTCTGATTCGCGACCGCTCCTTATGGCAGCGGGTCGACGCTAGGGAGGAGCCGACCGGTCGAGCCAGACTCCGCTGGCTGCTGGCCCACGCTCTGGGCTCCAATACCACAGAGCTTCTGCTTACTGGATACGCGAGGGAAGCTAAGGGGTATGTCACATTTTGCTGACGTCTAGATAGGCTTCTAAATTAGTTACAACACTGACTACCGATATGGCGTGGAGGCGAGTATACCCGAACTCCGATCCTAAGGTCGTGGGTTCGATTCCCACACAGGACAAATCTTTGTGTGCACAAACATGAATATTTGTTCTGGTCTGGGTGTTTCCCTATGAATACATACATAAATTTACGCCTGTTTCCTCGAAGGGGTAGGCAGAGGCATATTATACGCCACTTCGCCAATTTCATAGTTAGTCCCACGCAATAGGTGGCGAGCCTTTTGCCGCTTACCGGGCACTGTTATGTTCGCCAGAGCCTCGTCCGTTGATCGGCAGGTGCACCACTTGCAGGTGAGGTAGCAAGTTCTTAATGATACTTATCTTGGAACTAAATAATTGGTGTAATTGTTAGAAAATATTTATTATTATGTCTTATAATCCACTATATTTAGCAATCAAAACTCGAATAAAATGACATTAGTTATAGGAAATAAAATATGGCCGCGATGTTTGTTTTTTCTCGTTGGCGCCAAAACCCCTGTTTTGTGTTTTTTTTTTAAATAATAGCTTCGTGCTGTCAGCACATGTCAATTAGGAGATATATTGATAGTATATAAATTATAGAAAATGAGAATAAGTGGTGATAAAGATAATAAATGGTAAATGAGATGCCCTACCCCTGAACCCCTTGAGTCCTCAGTAAAGATGTGGCACTATACTGAGATCTCACACGGACTTCTTGAGAGAATTTGAAAAGTGATGTAGCACTGTTTTGTTTCATTTACCAACACTCATGTATGTACGTTCAAAAACACATAATGGTTAATAATCCACCGATATTACACATTAATGTTTGAAATAACACAAATTATAAAAAATAAAACAAAACTGCAGGCATGATTCTTCATTTTCCAGCCAAGAAGTCCAAAAAAAGACTTAAAAGTATATCAAATAACTATTTTTGTATAAAATAATTTCATAATGACGTCATACCGCTTATGGTAAGCAGTCGATGCAAACTAGTTATAATTAAGGCGCTTCATACCGTGAAATAAGCACTGCACAAAGAAGAACTAGGAAACACATGAGTATGACATGACGCTTCACTTTCCCGCCATAAGGTCCCTGTTTTATACCTTCTGATATTTTTTTATTTCCAGATGTCTCGGCCATGTAAACCGCAAGAGGAAGGAGGTGGAAGAGGAGCAGGCCAAGAGAGAGATGCAGCTGAACGAAGACCTGGTTCTGGAGGCTGAGGCTTCGGCAGACATTCCAGAGGATGAGAGTAAGAGCTTTTCTATTTAACCTAGTCAGGTTTTATTAACCATTTTACCGTTACTGGCAAAACAGTTGCCACCATAATGTGGAATTTACGCACTTCTGATCATAAATCATCATCATCATAACCTAGCATTATCCCGGTTGCCCTAGACTTAAGCTTATATTATAGCGGGGGCCACAGACTAACCGTGGCGCACTTTGGCCCTTATGCCGGATCTTTTGTGCATAAAAGACTTAAGCTTAGGGCCCAGGGTCTGCTCACTGGTTCAACCAGATTTGACAAAATTTTAGTTATTACGTAGAGCGACTGCCGTCTGACCTCTGCAACCCAGAGTGAAAGATAATTCTATTGTTAAACCAGCTGTCAGGATGTTAGAAGGCACTGACTTCCTAATAACGACTGCCATAGATGTTCATGACAGCCGAGACCAACGGCTTAATGTGCTTTCTGAGGCACGGAGCAAGCGATAATTACGCACATATATATAGATTATATTCTATTGGCGGTATTTGCCCATAACCAGCGCGCTGGGTGGCGGCAATCGTAATGGAGGCCGCCCTTTACTACGTTTGCCGGTTCACGGTCACCATTGAAGAACCTGGGGGCCTACCGCCAAACTTGGTGGTAATCGATTATCAAGCAATATCGCTTTCGATTTGATTCTGTCGTACCGCCAAACACATGGAACTCGATACAAGATGGCGTTCTCCATTAGACACAAATTTTTGGAAGGATTGACGTTTTTTTATATTATATTAAAAATTATTCATATTTAAGTCAAAATGTTAGTAGTCTGCCAATGTCATGAATAATCTGGCTTTCGGCAGATTCCCCGGTACGGATTGATGAACCTCAGAAAATTTCGATCTAGATGAAATAGCTGAAGTTTATCGAATTCGGCGGCAGGGCCTTATCGGTCGCCAGTTAATCGAGGAATGTGCCCCGCCCACTGCCATTTTATCCTGATATAATTTCCATACCTACTTTTCAGACTATTAGCAGTCGAACTAAGAAATTGGTATATTTTCCCTTTGAAGTAAGACCCTCCCTTCCTTAAAATAAATATTTAATTTTTTTTTAAAAAAATTATTTCAGATGCTAGGAATGTCAGGCTTCTTGAAACATACAGTGAGCCCCTGGAAAGATTACAACGCGTGTACGTGGAGTCACTCACAAGGTATTTAATAAAAAAATCAAAATCATTTATTCAAGTTTGGCTCAAAAGAGCTCTTATGAACGTCAAAACTTAAAAACTAGCGCGCTCATTCACTGCGGGCGGGAGCTTGATCGTAAAAGAACGGGCAAGAAAATCGTCAAGGTTAGTTTTTTTTCCCGCCAGTATAATATTTTCTTGAGGTGTTAGTTAAGGGCTCCTACCAAGATCTGAGGAGCCCAAGCCAACCTCACCTGCAAGTGGTGCACCTGCCGAACAACGGACGAGGCTCTAGCGAACATAAAAGTACATGGAAAGCGGCAAAAGGCTCGCCACCTATAACGTGGGACCAACAATATAAATGGCGAAGTGTGGGCGTATAATATGCCTTTGCCTACCCTTCCGGGGAAACAGGCTTGATATGTATTTATAAAATAAAAAAAACATACATTAAAAATAAATAAATGTACTTTATTGTCTTTTATATCAACAGGATCATTTAGATTCGTCAAATTATTACAAAAAGAATATTTTTTAACAACAATGGAATAGGTACGGTCTGTTCCATAATTAAGAAATAAAAGCAAACGGATTATTTGTCAGAATTTGTCGAGGTTTTGTCAGTTAATCTGTCTGTTGTGGTTTTTTCTCAAGAATTGTCAGCCTCGCGGCGACTCTTATCGGGGGGATTTGTCAGTCAACCTTACGTGAATCTAAAGGGGAGAGGGAATTGTCCGTCAGTCAGTCAGTCAGTCTGTCTGTGACTCTAACGAGGCCTCCAATACTGCCCTACTAAGCACAAAAGCGGTATCTCAGTGAAAGCTAGTTTCGAGATAATTGACATTATGTAAAATTAGTTTTTTCGTTAATTTACAGATTGTTATTTTTTTTATTAAACGTAATTTATATATATTATTAGGTATATTTGGCGGTATTCAACTATACGGCTGGTTGCCTACGTTAAATTGATATACCTCTGATCTCCTTAGTAATTTAAGGTAAAACTGAGATAGAGAAAACTTTCTTAACGTTTTTTTATACCTTATAAATAACATACCGCTATAAGACTTAGTTCAATAGAAGCGTATTTTTCTGAGTTATCCGATGCCATAAAAATCAAATTTACGGATTTTTTTGAGATACCGCTTTTGCGCTTAGTAGGGCAGAATAGGCAACGAGATTAAGGAGAATGCCTCAAGAAACTCATATATACATGCAGCTGGCACAAAAGGCAGAATAAAGCCGCCGGTTTTTTTTCTAGACCAATAGAATTAGTTCCAAAGAAAGATTCTGGTCGTGTCCCGGGCCCCAGTTTACTCTCACACAATTAATGAAGGAAAGAAAGAAAGAAAAACGTTTATTCATAACTATGTACAAAAATAAAAAGAAATAATAATATTAAACTGATGATACCTACGGCCCCCAACGCGATGGACTGATGATCTGGTCAGGGCGGCGGGGAGTCGGTGGATGCAGGCGGCAAAGATCGATCTACGTGGAAAGTAATTGGGGAGGCCTATGTTCAGCAGTGGACTTCGAATGGCTGAAATAATGGTGATGATGATCTCTCTAAGTCTTCATGATTAAGACAAGGTATCTTACTCAGCATGTGCCGTAGCATCTAAGTGATGCCTCGACGCTGGTCTTCCGTAGAGAACTAAAATAATATATAAGGGATTATCCATATATTACGCCACAAGAATTTCGTGAACTATTGACCCCCCCCCCGTCCTTGTCACAGCTGGTCACACCTGTGAGAGTCCCTCCTCCTTAGTATGATGTCACACATTTTGCAATTGTACAGCAAAAAATGATTACATCAAAACAGCATTTCCAAAATGTTTATAGGACCTGGGTTTGAAATGTGGCGTCACGAAATTTAGGATCCCTCCCATCCCCTTGTCACACCATGCCACACTTTGTCAACCCCCTCCCTCCACATTAATGTGTGACGTAATTTATGAATAGCCCCTAAGATACTAAACAAAAATAAAAATATTACAATAAAAATAATTAATGCTGAGGCGGCTGAGTTTTATAAGAGCCTGTTGTTTTTCTAGACCAATAGAGCTGGATCCAGAGGATGTGGTGCTCCTGGATGGCTCGTGTCCCGGGCCCCAGTTCACCCTTACACAATGCATGCTGAGGCAGCTGAGAATGCAGTGCTCCCTCACTTCACTCGGGTTGCAGTACTGCAATATCAACTGTAACACTGTGAGTAACTGTTTATTTTAATTAAAATTTGGTTATTTATTTTTATGAATATTCGGTTATTTATT
The DNA here is from genome assembly GCA_949126915.1 of Musotima nitidalis. NCBI lineage: Eukaryota > Metazoa > Arthropoda > Insecta > Lepidoptera > Crambidae > Musotima > Musotima nitidalis. The sequence continues at coordinate 7,801,236 of OX421440.1, forward strand.
TTTATGAATATTCGGTTATTTATTTATATTTGATTAAGGTTATTTATATTTGATTAAGGTTATTTATATTTAATAAGGGTTATTTATTTATATGTAACGAGCTGACCCGGCAAACGTTGTTCCGCCTTAATGGCAATAAATAAGCATATTGTGTTTTTATTTTATTGGAAAAATTACAAAAAAATTAAATACCTACATTAATCATTCATTATTATTTCTGTATTTTAATACAAAGTTGGTCTTTACTTAAGTACTTTGTGATACACTACATTTTTTGTTTTATTATTATTTATTGAGAAGCACGAAGTCGAGCCATACTATTTTTATTTTATTTTATTTTATTTTACAATTTTGGGAAAACTTACGGCTAATTACAATATTATCTTAGAATTACGTTTATAACAAGGCCAATTACAAGTTTCCACTTATAATTATTTCTATAACAAAGTGAACTTATATGGAGGACTAAACCCCGCTAATTGCAAAGCATTAACAAGTGCAAACTAAATAAATACTACATCCGAAACACATAATGCAACGTATGTACATGCATATTTAAAAAAATATTAAACACTGCGATGACAATAAATAAACTTATTAACTAAATTATTGATATAAATAAACACAAATATTTTAAGTTTCAAAAAAGTTTCTACTTAGAATAACTTTGAGTGAAGCTATACTCGTATGGTGTAAATCTAAGTCGACAGCCCGAAATTGCGGCGATGTTCACGTGCAATTTCTTGTTTTTCTTCAGTCCTTTCATTTCCAGTATTTCGTATTCTTCTTGCATTACGGCTTTGTCGGTAAAGATTCGATAGTCTTGTTCGCGGCATTATTAATTAAACTTCACTTCACTTCAATTCACCTAAAAAATTATTTCAAAACTCATGTTCACATTCCCGCCAAGAAGTCAGAAATAGTTTGAATATTGATTTCTTACAAATATCAAATTGTCATCCATACGTCATTACATAGCAGTCATTTGCTTTTTGTTATTCCAAGTCTGATTCTTTTTTGTTATATCACGTTTTATAGTGACTGAAGTTTCATGTCAAGTCACACGGGAACGCTGTCGAACGGGATAAAAAGTATCCTATGTCCGTCTCCTGGCTCTAAGCTACCTCCCTACCAATTTTCATCCAAATCTGTTCTGCCGTTCTTGAGTTATAAGTGCTGTAACTAACACGACTTTCTTTTATATATATAGATTTAGGTTACTCATTCATAGTATGTCTAGGTTATTTATTTATAATAATAGTGGGTTATTAATAATCATAATAATAATCATAATAATAATCATAATTCTTTATTGTTTCATTTAGTGTACAATTAGGTCCTCAAATAAACCCTGCAAGGGTATCACAATTTAAAATAGAAACACATTCATTTATATTCAAATTAGATTATGTATTCATATGAAGGTTAGGTTATTTATAAAGAACAGACGGGATTGTCCTGTGGGCGTTTATCATCGTACATCGTAGCTCGTTATCCATTATAATTCATTATTTATGGAAATTTGAAGTCATCCTGCAGAGTGAAATATTATCATTCATAATCGCTCTGCAAATTTCACTATTCAAGTTTAATTAACACGAATTAACCAGCACTATTCAGGGTGTAATAGTTTCTGATTAAAGATTTTTACTATTTCACCATTCCTATGCTTAATAGTTTGTGATATCTTAAAACTGGTAGTGTTATTTAAAAACCAAAAACGTGCTAACTAAGAGTGCCAAATTTGCAGATATTCGCCTTCTCAATTTATTTCAAACTTTAAAAATCCTTATTTAATAAACTATTACTTGAAATAACATAGTACTTGAAAACGTCAAAATAAAATATAAAATCAATCAAATATCCGACTACACTGAAATCACGAAGCTTAGATTCACGTACATGCAATGAAACAATTAAAAACAAAACATATTTAAGTGTAAGAGAAAAAAGGGTGTATAGGGATCCTACCAAGACCTAAGGAGCCCAAGCCAACCTCACCTGCAAGTGGTGCACCTGCCGATCAACGAACGAGGCTCTGGCGAACATAACAGTGCCCGGTAAGCGGCAATAGGCCCGCCACCTATTACGTGGGTCTAACTATATATTTATATAGTTAGACCCACGTAATAGGACGTAACAGACGACCGATATGGCGTGGTGGCGAGTATACCCGCATTTCACTCCTGAGGTCGTGGGTTCGATTCCCACACAGGACAAATATTTTTGTGTATAAATATAAATATTTGTTCTGGTCTGGGTGTTTTTCTATGTATATTAAGTATGTATTTACAAAAAAAAAAGTATTTATGTATGTTTATCCGTTATTTAGCATCCATAACACAAGTTCTTAATGATTTTTGACGACCGATATGGCGTGGAGGTCGGTATGCCTACACTTCACTCCAGAGGTCGTGGGTTCGATTCCCACATAGGACAAATCTTTGTGTGCATGAACATGAATATTTGTTCTAGTCTGGGTGTTTTCCTATGTATATTAAGTATGTATTTACAAAAAAAAAGTATTTAAGTATGTTTATCCGTTATTTAGTATCCATAACACAAGTTCTTAATGATACTTATCTTGGAACTAAATAATTGGTGTAAGTGTCAGAAATATTTATTATTTACTTATTTATTTATAATTAGCCAAGTGTGGGCGTGTAATATGCCTCTGCCTACCCCTTCGGGGAAACAGGCGTGAATGTATGTATATTGTAAGTGAAACTAAGTCCCAGTTTCGAACCACTTACAGAGTAGAACTGACAAACCTGGTCGATCCAGTGATACCGTGGGCGTCCCGCTGGACACTTCCCGGTTGTAAGTAAAAGAAAAACAATTGTAAGTGCAAGTTTTGCACTTACAATTAATTAATTAATTATAAAATTGTATTGTAATACTAACATAGTTTTTTAAGATTTATTGTTACTAACACTATGGATTTTGGTCCAAAATAAACGAATATTATTTTATTTATTTTATTTTAATTATTTATTTTATTTTATTTTATTCATTTTATTTATTTTATTTATTTGTAACCTCTCTGTTGAGATGAACTGACAAGAAACTCACTGGCTATGCTCTTTGAAACTGTCAAAACGACACAACTAATGCTTTATTGTTATTAATAACAGACTGGAATCAGCCACTTTCCGCCCACACTGAAGAAACTGTCGCTACGAGGCGCCAAATGCTACAATCTGCCTTTGGACAAGTCATTCCTGTTCAACATTCAAGATTACTTGCCAGAGCTTGAGGTTAGTTTATAACAATTTATAAAAAATATGGTGTCTCTTCAATCTCCTGCCTGATGCTAAGCTATCCCAGTAGCGAGACCCATAGACTTCTAAATTCAGAGGGTCTGGGGTTCAAACCTATGACTTTTCAAAGCTATTTGCGTAATTATCGCTTGCTCCGTGCCTCGGAAAGTACGTTAAACCGTTGGTCCCGGCTGACATGAACATATAACAATTTAAAAAAATATATTGTGTCTCGTCAATATTGTGCCGATGATGAGCAGTCGATGCAGTCCAAAAAACTGAAAGCGCTTCATACCGTAAAATAAGCACGGTACAAAGCGCATCCACTCATGACGGCCTGCTAAAATTCCGTTTCACGCCCCGCTTAAAAGACCCGGAATCATAGCAAATAGAGAAACACATGAGCCGGCAGCGAATTACAGAGCTTAGTGGTCTTGCTCAGAAACGACTTACAAAATTTCTTGGTTCGAGTGCTGATAGTCTGCACAGTATCAGGACTTTCTAACAATTGTATACGTTGTTGACAAAGTTATGTTTAAATATCAAAGTTAAGTTTAATATGCATTTGCGCATAAAAAATCAAATTTACACTCGTTTTGAAAAATCTAATAATGCCGCAACGTGTCTTTATACGTATAGGCGCTTAAACTAGGAGTAATATTTATAGTACCTATTCTAAAAATACTTATAAGTGGAATATAGTAATAATTATTAAAATTAATAGTAGTAATACATGTAAGTTTTATTTCTGATCGCATTTATTTAAAAATGTAGTGTATTACTTTTTACTGATGATTTTATATGAAAATGTCAGTGATATAGCGTTATTGAATGGAAGAAAGAATTATTGCACGAATAATTGAACGAATGAATGAATTTTTAAAAGAATGAATAAATATTGAACGAATGAATGAATTAGTGAACGAATGAATAAATTAATAAACGAATGAATGAATTATTGAACTACTGAATAAATGAACATACACTAATAAATTATTATATGTTATTTTTTACACTAAATGAAATATTTTTTCTTATTCTTACAGTATTTAGACTTATCGGAGTGTGAATGGCTAGAGCCGGCCGCGTTCCTCCCGTTGAGCAAAGTGGCGAAACTCACACATCTCATCATTAGAGACTGTTATAGATTGTCAGAATTTGTCGCTTACGCCTCTCTGGCTACGAGATACGGGTTCAAACAGCTTAAGGTAAGATTTTTATATATTTATTTAGATTTAAACAACGTTTAAATTGTAATAACTTGACAATGAAGTTGTGTTTATATTATACTGTATTTATGTTATTGAACTAAATGATTGTATGATTGAAAGAACGAATTAATGAAATATTTAAGGAACTAATAAATGAATACGCAGAATAACGCTGCTGCCCATCATCCGGTAGGATTTCTCTTCGTCGACTCTTACGACTCACCAAACGGCGCTAATGAATATATTTGTAATCAAATAACTTAATATTTTTCCAGGTCCTAGACGTAAGAGGCTCACCACTAGGCGACTCTGAGATATCAGCAGCCGGCTGGCTAGTAAAGCTGGAAGAGCTGTATGCATCCCCCCCACTCAGGGCATCACCTCCAGGCGCAGTGGGCACCCCAGAAGTGCGCACGGATGGTCACGACCACTCTCACTGTAGGGACGAGGCATTACCTCCTCACACTGAGCTGGATGAATGGGAGTTGCAGGTATGTCATTTCATTTTCATCACCCCTCTGTACTTAAAATAACACCCTAAATACGCACACAATATTACAAAAGGAATTGTTATCCAAATTATGTTAATATATTTAATAAGTTACCAAACTCAATAAGAGAGCTTAGTTTACCCATATTTAAAATAAAACTACAGTTATGGCTAAAATCTTAATGTTTTTATTCACTCGCAGAATATTTTAACACCAAAATTCATATTATATAGTTTGATATTATCCGTTATTTTGACATAAATTCTCATCTCTACCTCTTCTTAGTACATTTTCGCCCCCCTTGATGGGGATGCTCTTAGTGGGGAGAAGGTATCCACCATCTACTTAGTGCATATCCTCATTTACGCATACTTTAAGCATATTACTAAGGGCATCCCCCCCACATAGAGCATTCTCCTCGTCTTATTTAGAGACACTCTCTATCTTCTTGGAGCATCCAATATGTTATCATCATTATAAACATCAGTATAATCATTATCACCACCACTACCACCATTATCACCACCACCATCATCACCACTATCATCATCATCATAGGGTAGCGGCAATTTAGCGACATGTGGGGGATCCCACATGTGTCATGCTCGAGGGTGTCGTGGAAGGCGACTAAGGGAATAAGATCTCGTTAGTGTTCATTTGGGCGAAGTCAAATGAAAAATCTCTGGTTTGTTTCAGGAACCCGAGTACTTCAAAATCAAGCCCCAACTGGTGGAACCGATGTATACTAGGTCTACCACCACCATTGAGGATATTGAGGAGCATATCGAGCAGCTTAGGCATTATGAAAATAACATCTGTCTACATGGCACCGAGTATAACCTATGTATGGAAGGAATGAAGTTAGTACTCCTCAAACTATTTTAATTATGCTCGTCCCAATATCTCGCTGCACGCCATACCATAAAACGTACGAGCGCAGTAAAAAAAAATATCGCCCACTCCCACTTATGGGTCTTATGGCAACACGCAGTGAAGCAAAACGCGCCAATCGATATGTTATCGGTAAATGTCGCCATGTAGTATCATTACCATCCCATAGAATATCTACTGCCAAACTTAGCATTTAGTGCACTTAACCCTAGTTAAGTCAAAAATTCTGTTTTTCCTACAAAACAGTAGTTTAAGATAACGTTATGGTAAATCAAGATCAAGTATAACTATAACTTCTAAACTAACTACATAAGATCTAACATATTGTTTTAATACATTTTTGAACTGGCGGAGTTATAAATGAACGTTTCTTGCCTAATTATTCTACGATCAAGCTCCCGCCCGCAGGGAATGGGCGCGTTCATTTTTAAGTTTAAAAGAGCTTTATAAAGTTAAACTTGAATAAATAAATTCGACTTTAACATTTGATTTAATTTCGTACTAAATCGTCTATAAAAAGCTAACTTCCTTTCAGACGGACTACATACACTGCACCAGAAGAGTCTGCGAACGAAGTAAGGGAAAGTGGAAACTCTGCCCCAAAATCTAATATTATCATCGCTTCGCCACTGAGGAATAGTATCGCTCATAGTGCTCAAAATCCACCTCCCTTAGTACCAATTCCAAATGAACCGGGGCCTTCTAAACGTATGAATGAAACTAACCAAGATGTACCAATCAAAAAACGTAAACTTATAAACAGAGATGCAGTACCGTGTTCATCAAAGTCCAAAGATGAACCTAGCACGTCGTCAAAATACTCCAAAAAACCAAGAAAGCAATTTTCTGAAGATTCCGACAGTTCTGATGATGATAACGTGCCATTGAAGTTGTTATGCCAGAATGCGGTAAATGAAGGAGCTAGCACATCAAAAAGTCAACAAAACACACCAAGACCTTCTAGAAATATCAGAAATGTGAACTGTGAAAATCCAGACGATGAATCCAGTGATAGAAATAAAGAGAAAAAATATGAATACATCAGATTCAGGCAAAATATGGACCCAGTTATAGTTCGGAGGAATTCCGAAGAGGTTGAAGCTGAAGAAAGAGCGAGAGAGAATGTAGAAGGACCGAATCTTGAGCCGGAAGGTGAAGAGGGCAATGCGGATAATGCTAACACAGAAGCTAGACCGCGCGTTCCAGTCTTATACGTTAACGTTGGCCAACAATTGCATACAGTTTACCGACTTTCAATCCATATTGAACCGCCTATTTTCTATTCCTTCGCTCGGAATAGTAACTTGAGATGTAGATTAAACGTTGGAAATGTATATTGTCCACCACCTACACCTCATTTGGATGCCACTTCGCTAGTAACTGACTCAGCTGTAAGAAGATTTGGTAGGGCTGATGTAGACGATGTTAATTACATACATATAGGTCCTAGGCAAGGTGCGGGCGAACCCGGAGCAAGACCTAATCGGTCAAATCTGAGAGTTCTGTCAATTACAGGTTATAGAAATATCACGGACAGAAGTCTAGTTCATCTGGCCACAGCCGCACCGCATTTAAGATTAATCGACTTTAGTGAAACTAGAGTCACTGTGCAAGGTGTGGAGAATTTCAAAAGCTTGAGAGCGGATTGTGAGGTAAAATTTAGCCCATACGTTGAAAAGGAACAATAAATTTATTTTCGACACTAAATTCTGAAATAAAAAAATCTATTAAAATGGTCGGGATTTTGGGTGTAGGCGTATTAATAATATGTTACGTCGTTTCAAAAACACTAAATTATATATTTTATTGTTAAGATTAGGATATAAATGAATATTTAAAAATAAAACAAATAGTTAATTATTCATAAGATTAGTTGCGGATTTTTCTTTCTATTTGCTTGATTATTTGAAATTTGAATAAATTATTGGAATACATCTCGAATAATTATTTTCAAGGCAACTCTTAAATAAATTGTAAAAATAATTTGAAATAATTCAAAATTTATTAATAATTTAATGAATATGTAATTTATTTAATTGTTTTTGGTCCAAATAAGAAGACAGTTGATTTATCAAAAGTAAATATCTAGGACATGTATATAATATATAGTATCTGATTTTTCGCTTATAAGTGTATGTTATGGAATAAAATAATAGATTAAATATTTGCCAGCTGTGTCACAAAATTTATCTCATAATTTAAAAAGCTCAAATGTGTATATTTAATACAATTCACATGAACTGATAAAAATTGATAAATAGGCAGCTTTTATCATTAACTGAATTCCAAAAAACTTTACTCTAACTAGAATTTAGTGTCAATTTACGGCGTCAGGAGTTACTGAATTTTGGCCGTGCAGATTATTCAAAGAATGAACAAAAGAACAATTATCTCTTACCTAATCTAATTACGTTATTATTTTCTTGGTAAATAAACTTTATTTTTAATTTCAATATGTCTTATGTCAAAATTCAGTTTTTAAGCAATTTTTTTAGGTTTTAACTGTGAACATTTTTCGTAAAAGAAAATCTATGTCGCCTTCGTAAATGACCTTTGCCGAGCATTTCAATGATTCAAGACACGTCTGTAAATGAGTTTTGTAATATTGCATCTTCTATCAAATAATAATTATACTTTATTGATTCTTTCACTATAAAATATAGATATTAAATCCTATGTTAGGTTTCCCTCTGGTATAGAAATCAGTTCATTCCCAAAAAGTGATATCATTAATTTTGACACATCACAAAAGGTACTTCTCAAGGTCTATAATACAGTTAAAACTTAAAAATACATTGTTTTTTTTATATTACACTCTGAAAGAGCGTTTTGACTTTAATTTCACACATTCGTTAAATGAGGACAGTTGGTACAGTGGACAATAGTCTCTCGTGTTTTTACATATAACTGTTAAAGTAAAGTAAAAAAAAATGTTTATTTCATAAACTATTATACATAGTACTTGAAAACGTCATAATTAAATATAAAAAAAACAATCGAAATATTATTACACTAAATCACGAAGCTTAGATTCACTTACATGCAACTAAACAATTTAAAAACGGAAAATAAGTCGTTTGTTAATCTCGTGTGTCTTGAACACTTGCAGGTGAGGTTGGCTTTGGCTTCTCGGTTCTTGGTAGAATCCCTATACACCTTTGTATAACCGATAAAATATTAGCTAATTCATATCTGGTTCGCTAAGAGTTCACAAAAAAGGTAACTTCCAAGTAAATCTATCAAGAATTGATAAATAAAAACGACAGTTTATAAAACGCCCAGGCATATGATTTTTCCGATATACGGTCGAAGACTAGGAAGAAGAGAATAGAAAAATGGTCTAAATTAACTTTCGTTTTGTTTTAAAAGACCGGTCCATTACAGGTTTTAAATTAAGTATTAATTGTCATGTTACAAATATTTAAAAATAATATGCACAAAATGTAATCTTATGTTGTTATCAGTGATAGGAATTGGTAGACTATATTTACCTAAAACTCTCGACAGGTCATGACATTGAGCTGTTAATTTGCCCGACTTTTGGTATACGCCGATATTTCCCGAACACTCTGGGATTTCCTCTCATAACTTTTCTTCCTTTTGTACTTAGTGTTAGTGGTTAGAAGTGCTTATTACTAAGCAAAAAATATATGCAATTAAACAAACTTACATAAATTAGAGAAAACTGAGTTTTTGAAAAATTCCGGTATGAACATGTCAATGTTATGTATCCACTTGTAAATTCTACTAACTCTATAGAATTATAATTTCTGAATAAATTATTTTAATTTGAATACCAAATCTTAATTTTTTGGTAATTACACTCTATCGATTCCTATCACTGATTATTATATATCGTGATGAATGTTTGATCTCTTATTTCATTATTCATTACCAAAATATTAATAAACAATTCTGTATATAAAATACTATATAGTTACATAAGTTACTTTAAAATATTCTTGCTATAAGATTATTGTATTTAAAAATAGGTCTTAGACCTATAAATATAGCCATTAAATTGTGTTGTCTATCAAATATACTGCTTTTAAAATAAACTGTGTATAACGAGTTTATATTTTTATTAGTAGCACGCCCTCGCTTCGTTTTCATTTGAGTACTAGCGGCCACCCGCGACTCCGTCCGTGTGACCTACATAAAAACCTTGAATCACTCTATCTATTAAAAGAACCGCATCAAAATCCGTTGCGGAGTTTTAAAGATGTAAGCATATATAGCTACTTTGTTTTATAGTAAGTAGTGATTTTATTGACCTTTGGTTACATTATTGGAGTATTCGTAAGGATCGCTTTTTTTTTTACTTATAAATATATCCTATGTTACTCAAGTGTAATGTAGAATTAAAATGGTCAAAGAATTTTTAAAATCAGTCCAGAAGTTTTTGAGTTTATTAATTACAAACATCAGAAATAAAATTTAAAAAAAAATTAGACTACCCATATAAAATGGTGGCGAATATACCCGCAATCCGCTCCTGAGTTCGTGGGTTCGATTCCCAATGGACAAAGTTCTGTGTGCATAAACATGAATATTTGTACTGGTCTGTGATTTCCTATGTATATTAAGTTTGTTTTTTTTTAAATATCTATGTTTATCCAATATTTGGTATCGATAAGATATCGTTCGTTCGTAATGATACTTACGTTGGAACTAAATTACGACTATTTGACGACCGATATAGCGTGGAGGTCAGTCAGTATATCTACACTTCACTCCAGAGGTCGTGGGTTCGATTCCCACACAGGACAAATCTTTGTGTGCATGAACATGAATATTTGTTCTGGTCTGGGTGTTTTCCTATGTATATTAAGTATGTTTATCCGTTGTTTAGTATCCATAACTCAAGTTCTTAATGATACTTATCTTGGAACTAAATAATTGGTGTAAATGTCAGAAAATATTTATTTATTTATTTTATTAGTGGTGTAATTGTCAGAAAAAAATCGAAATATTAATATCATACAATTTATTTGACATATCGTCGCCCTAGATTGATGTTTTCTACAAATTAATAGGTAGCAAGCATGTATGAAATGAAATAAATTTATTCACATAATAGAGTAACCTTTGATTGTTATATTATATAATTGGACATATATGTTGCCAAAAGTGAAATGAAGTGGTATTAATAGTCATTGTAACAAAGAAATATATTTCATGTCAGAATTACCACAAAATAATTTCTAAAGTATTCTTTATGTACATAAAGATATACACAAAAATAGATAGATAAAACGTTTATTTCCTTTAAATAATACAAGTTATATAAAAACATATCCCACAAAACCGTTTGACTGGTTTGTTTGTCTTTGTTTTACATACATAAACGTACGCCCCTAATATTATATCCCATTTGGGGTGGATAGAAAATTTCTGCTCCAATTTAAAAGTGATCTCATTTTAAGTTGAGTTTTAGCAACATTTTGTAATCTTATTTTTATTTGTAACACTTTTCTTTGACAAAATTTATCCCGTACAACTATGTAGCTTACAGCTGCTAAGGTTGGCTGGTAAAGATTTTTGTACGTGTTATTTATTTTATATACCTCATGTGCTTACATTTATTTTGTGCATAAAGTATTATTATTATTATTAAATAATTGTAATGTACGTTCCGCACTGCACTCAAATTGGCCATAACTCAAAATAGACATAACGCTGGTTTAATGCAATACTGACATAACTCGAAGAATGATTTTTGGGACTTCGTAAAAGAATATCTTGTTATACGGACTTATCACATTGCAGAACATGCAAAAGCGATATATTATTTAATCATGCTTCTTGTCACTTAAACGTTTGATTAACTGTGATGAGTTCTCAGTGAAAAATAAAAAGACTATACGTAACTTAAATCTGACCTGTCTACTAGTGAGGCTATGTTAAATTAAGCCAGCGATATGCTGAGATGGGTCTGGGATTCAAAGCTATGTGCGTAATTATCGCTTGCTCCGTGCCTCGGAAAGCACAATAAACAGTTGGTCCCGGCTGTCATGATCATCTAAGGCAGTCGTTATTAGGAAGTCAGTGCCTTCTAACAGACTGACAGCTGGTTTAACCATAAAACGATGTTTCCCTCTGGGTTGCGGAGGTGAGACGGCAGTCGCTCCACGCAATTTCACATAATAACTGAAATTCAGTCAAAATCTGGTTAAACCAGTAAGCAGACCCTGGGCCCTAAGCTTAAGTCTAGAGGGACCGCGAATGCTAATAGTCATTTTGGCGCATCATATATTTTTGTATTGTTTTTAGTTTTAATTTTTAATTGTATGGTGCATCAATAAACATTATTATTATAATCGATCAATATAATAGTAGCAAAGTTCACTTCTGGCAAAGTTCACTTCTGGGAAAGTTAACTTCTGAAAAAGTTCACTTCTGGCAAAGTTCACTTCTGGCAAAATTCACTTTTGGCAAAGTTCACTTCTGGCAAAGATCACTTCTAGCAAAGTTCACTTTAAGCAGAGACTTTTAACAGAGATCTTTAGATGACACGTGTCAATTGGTGAGAGGTGGCTAGCCCTTCGCCCAATTTAATTAAAGCAACAATAACAATTACTTTTTAAAATAGTAATAACAATTACTATTTTACTACTTACTAATTTCTCAAAGATTCGTTATAATTTTTAACTCCATATCATAATTATTGTTACTTTCGTGCATTTATGTACTTCATTAAAGGTTATTTGAATGCCTTGTGGCATTAGGTGTGCCAATTATTTAGTTTCAAGATCAGTGTTATAAAAAATATTTTATTTAAAGCAGTTTATTTGTCAGACAACTTAATATATTAAGAAAATATGTGTACACATTAAAATAGTGGAAGATTATTTAGATGTTATATCTCTTGCTTTCTATGATCCTGGTGACAAATTAGACATTGGCCCGTTGTTCAAAATCTTGTCAATGTTCAATAGAGGTTATATTTTTTATTTGCAAGGCGTGTTATTGTAATATTTTTGTATTTATTTTCCAAAATAAATAGTTATTAAATATTGTTAACAGATTTCAAATTGTACTTTCTGTTGCATAGATTTTATAAAAACTTGTAATTAACAAATACAATGAAACTTTATTGGCAGATTTCAAATTAACTTTGTAAATTAAGTATATAATTCAATGTGTATTTAAGCTTTATGTACTTATATAATAGGTTGGGGAAAAAGTCTTTTCGTATTTTTGTATGAAAAGTCAAGACATTTTTTTCAAAGTTTATTTACATTTATTTACAATATATATGTACCGTTTTGTTGAATAACTTTCTGCCATTTTGTGGGCAGAGACATTATCCCGTTACTGTAGAAACTTTGGGACTTCTGATCAAAAAATAGGGACAAATAGTTTTGGCAGTCCTCTCTTGAGGTCAACCTTACAGAACCTAAAGAATTCTGCAGAGACCGAAACAGGTGAAAATCTGAAGGCGCAAGGTCAGGGCTATATGGTGGATGCACTAGGACCTCCCAGTCGAACTCTCTTAATTTTTGCTGAGTGGCTAAAGATGTGTGTGGTCTAGCGTTATCGTGATGAAAGACCACACCCTTCCTGTTGATCAATTCCGGCCGTTTTCTCTCGACTGCTTCCTTTAATCTCATCAGTTGCTGGCAGTAAAGATCAGAATCGATAGTTTTGCCGGGCGGTAAAAGCTCATAATAAACAATGCCCTTCCAATCCCACCATACACACAGCATCACCTTATTTCGTGTTAGGCCAGGTTTGGCCACAGTCTGTGAAGCCTGGCCAACTTTCGACCACGAGCTTTTTCGCACGTTCTTGTCGTACGTGATCCACTTTTCATCGCCAGTTATCAATCTCTTCAAAAACGGCTCGGTTTCATTACGTCTCAATAATGAATCGCAAATGAGTACACGGTTCATTAAGTTTCTTTGAGTGAGCTCGTGTGGCACCCAAATATCGAGCTTTTTTGTATAACCAGCTTTCTTCAAATGGGTCAAAACTGTTTTGTGGTCAATTCCCAGTTCTTCAGCTACATCGTAACTACTAATATGCCGATCTTGCTCCACTTTTTCAAAAATGGCGTCCATTTTATTCGTAACAGGGCGACCAGAGCGAGGTGCATCTTTAACATCAAAATTTCCGGACTGAAAACGTTTGAACCAAATTTGTGCTACTCTTACTGACACTGCATCAGGTCCATAAACATCACAAATTTTTTTCACTGCTTGAGTTGCATTTTTGCCTTTTTTATAATAAAATTTTAAAATGTATCGAATTTCTTCATTAGATTCACTCATTTTAACGGAGAGAAAAACAAATGAAAAATAGCCGGAAACAACTTTTTTTTATTTTTTTCTTTTCTTTATAATGGAACCTTTTTAATGTTACCAAAACCAGCCAGACACAAATAGTACAGTCAAAAAAAATTTATAATAAGTTTATACCTACGTTATGCGAAAAGACTTTTTCCCCGACCTAATATTAGGCTGGTTTCACTGTTGTACGGGCGCCCGGAGCGAAAACATATGACGCTTACTCAATAATTTCTAAGGTGGCCTCCTGTTGAGAGGACACGGTGCGAAGTCGGGGCAGGGCCCTCTGGCCGCGGTATCGTTCTTCATCCGTAAAACGGAAGCGGCGTTAGGTTTTCTTTCTTCTTTCTCTTCCGGGCTTTTCAGTCCGGTGGGGCGCCGCGATCTTGCCTTGGGGCGATAGTAAGCACATGTGAGGCGCTAGAACATCGTTTTACAGCGACGCGGATTCGTGCACACGCGACCTCGTATCGTACGTTTCAGAGTACTGCGGGCGTCACCCGTGCGGGTCTTCCGCGCATGGACAGTACGGAACTCCCGGATAGCTGTATAAGCAGCCTTATATAATGAAAGTGTATTGTATGAGGGTGTTGGGAATATTTGTAACGAATTTAAATGTCGTTGCCATATAAAATTCTATCAATTGAACTCTTGCCTCCGCACTGAGTCTTTGTGGTAGAGTATGACTTTAAATGATATCACCTTTCTCTGTGAGAGGAGGCCCGTGGTCATTAGTTGAACGGGCTTAATCAAATGCCTTGTAATAAGGGTCATTTTTGAGTTAACCTGTTATTTATATAAACGTTTTTAAAGCCGACTGTACATTTTCCTTACAAATATTAACATAAAACGTGGGTATGTGTATACATTTCTATCACTTGCGATTGTCAATTAACTGCGAATATATATTCTATTTTAGGTTTTTTCCCCATTGCATTGCTTAGTCAGCGTGTTGTGTATCAAGCGGTTTTTTGAATATCAGAATATCAGTTATAGTAAACTCCACCAGAAGCTGGCGTGCTTATGTAAATAAGCAATGCATACCCTAAACCTAAAGACAAAGACTTTTTATTTCACATGAAATATGGTACATAAGTAAAATTTAATACAGTCCGCATATTTCACCAGTAACTGGTATGCAAAAATATAATTAGAGGATTCTAATATAACAATCATAAATTAATTGTTCAAAATATTCACTCAGTGAATAAAAACATACATCAACAAGCCATTTTTTAAATGAACTTGAATTTATTCAATGGCATCAGCTTAAGGTTATTGTCGAGCCTATTCGACTTTAATAGACATGACATAGCTAAGTAAAATTATATTCCTACTCTTGGACTGACCATCTGTTCTGTCGGAATTACGAGCGCTATACACTGTCACTACCAGAAATCTCTGAGCACGATACTGGGGGCCTACCGCCGAGTTCGATGGCAATAGATTATAAGGCAAAATGGATTTCGAATTGATTCTGTTCGTACCGCCGAACTCATGGAAATCGAAACAAAATGGCGTTCTCCATTTACCTATTGGTCTGTCACGGACTGAAGGTCATGAATGAGAGGTGGCTGTCGGCAGATTCCCCGGTACGGATTAATGAACGTAAACAAAGTTTGATCTAGATGGATTACCGGTAATCCATTGAATTCGGCGGTAGGCCCCCTGACCAGGCGTAGTTGATAT
The DNA here is from genome assembly GCA_949126915.1 of Musotima nitidalis. Lineage (NCBI taxonomy): Eukaryota > Metazoa > Arthropoda > Insecta > Lepidoptera > Crambidae > Musotima > Musotima nitidalis. Next base: position 7,817,066 of record OX421440.1, read on the forward strand.
TTTTTCCAACTTTGTTGCTCTAACTGGGAAATTAGTTCAGTTACTTGATAAAACTATTTGAAAGTAATTATTGTTGCTAAGTGTTCTTACCTATAACGCCGACTAGGAAAGTGTCGAATTGTTAGAGGTGGCTACCGCTTCACCCACATTGAGACTAGACGAGGTCCTATCCCCCCATCCATTCCCCTTGTCGACTACTACTTCGGTCGAGGCATGAGGTGATATCTTGATGATTTTTTTTTTTTAAATTTTCTTCACATAAATGACAATCGTCGGTGATTAAAATTGTAATGAAGAAAGGGCTTGAGGGCCTGCAGACTGAAAGCTTAAGGTTAATTTTAATGAGTAATTTAAATAATTGATAGATTTTCTTTACATTATTTAAATTAATCATTATTATAGTATTAGTTAGTAGGTGTTTATAAATTTATTGTAATGAATGGAATGTAGTTATGTCAAATTAAATAAATTTCTATATGTATATTGTGCTTTTTATTTAATTACAAAACAAGAGATGTTCCTGGATTTTATTATTATATTATTATTATTATTATATCCTTTATTGCACATTCAACAAAACAAAGAAACACATATACAAATTAAGCAAGTACAAAGGTGGGCTTATCTCTAAGAGAGATCTCTTCCAGCCAACCTTAACAGGAGTGAGAATTTTGTATGTGGGATAAAAAAAAATATTACAATAGGACAAAAACATAACAGTGACACTAAATACAAACAAATTTAAAAAAAAATAATTAATATACAAATAAACTATAATATTATACACATACATATATATATAAATAAATAAAGTACATATATACAACTCTTAACTCTGTGATAAACTCTTAAGGAAGTTCTCCTTTATCTTCTTCTTAAAAGACATCACTGACAGACTCTCACGGATATCAACCGGTAGCTTATTCCACAACTGCGCCGCACGGGCGGAATAAGACCTGTGAAAGAATTTGGTCTTCGAGAAAGGGTCCTATACTAATGATTTAGTTATACAGGATCGTTTAGGACGGGATGATGAAGGAAGCTGGTTGAAGCGGGAACGCAAATAGTGAGGAAGCTGGGGATAATGGAGAATCTTGTAAAGGAGACAAAGGATGTGCATATCTCTACGTAGCCTAATAGGAAGCCAATTGAGCTTAGCACGATACTCAGAAACGTGGTCGTATTTCCTAAGGCCGAAAATAAATCGTATTGCAAGGTTTTGCAAACGCTCTAACTTGTTCAGCAGGTCCTCAGTCGCATCCAGGTAACAGACATCAGCATAGTCAATAATAGGAAGCAGCAAAGTATGGGTTAACATAATTTTAGTTTTGTGAGGAAGGAAAAATTGAAGCCGCTTGAGAGAGTGATACGAAAAGTGCACACGACGACTAATATCATTAATATGCGCTCTCCATGATAAAGTGCTGTCAAAAATAAGACCAAGGTTTTTCGTTTTAGCTGCGTATTCAATTATAGATCCATCATACATGACCTCAGGGAGAGATGAAGGGGAAAGCCTACCGAGCATTCCACTGCTACCAATAATAATCGCTTGGGACTTCAAAGGATTAACAAGAAGCCCAAACGAGTCCGCCCACAACTTGATAGCTCTTAAGTCAGCATTAATAGACTCAATGGATGTACGAAAGTCCGCAACATTGAAATGTTGGTAAATTTGTAGGTCGTCTGCATATAAGTAGTAAGAAGATGTAATTACCTTAGTTAGTTCGTTTATAAAAACTGAAAAAAGAAGAGGAGACAAAACTCCTCCTTGTGGAACACCAGCAGATAGAAGAGACCATTCCGAATATGCATTATCGCTCCGAATTCGCTGTTCCCGACCTCGTAAGTAACTAGAGAACCACGCTACCACTGAGGGGGAAATATTAAGAGAGGAAAGGATAGCAAGGAGAACATCAAAATCAACGGAATTGAAAGCACTGCTGAAATCCAAAAGGACAACAACAGTCAGCATTTTGTTATCCATAGCATGGCGAATCTCTTCTGTGACATTTAATAGGGCCGTGACAGTACTATGACCGGGCCGAAACCCGGACTGAAATGGGCTTATGAGATCGTTACATGACAGATAAGCAAAAAACTGACTGTGGACAGCGCCTTCAAGGATTTTAGATAGGAAAGGTAAAATGGAGATGGGTCGGTAGTGGGCACAGGATGTAGGATTTGAGATTTTCGGAATGGGCATGACATGGGCAAGCTTCCACCCACTAGGAAAGATATTGGACGATAGTGAAAAATTAATTACATGTGAGAGAATAGGCACAATATCATCCAGCAACAGTGTAAGCATTTCCCGACACACTCCGTCATAACCCACAGCTCTAGAAGAAATGGAAAGGATACTCTTTTTTATTTCCACCTCAGCAACAGTACGAAACGTAAAAGGTTTACAATTAGGAAGCGACATGCCAGATAGAAAAGAAATTGTAGCAGACTTCACGCCATCCAGTAAATTGACAGGGGCATTCGCAAAATGTTTGTTAAGATCATCAAGCTGCGGGGTATCAACGCTGTAAGTATAGTTTTTACCAATGCCATGGGAGTTGAGAAACTTCCATGCTTGAGCAGGAGAAGTGTCTTCCAAAGAGGCATGAAAGTATTGACGCTTAGCATCCCTACATAGTCTGTTGCACAAGTTCCGCCGCTTTTTGTACTCAATTAAAGTCTCCTCAGTGGGATTATTTTTAAGTTTCGATTTAACCCTATCCCTGCGTAACATAGCCTTTTTAATATCTTGTGTAAGCCAAGGCGCAGGAAGATGCTTTACACGTACCGGTCTGAGCGGAGCATGGACATCATAGAGATCAAGTAACAGCTTATTAAGTATTGCAACTTTCTCGTTAATACAATCAACAGTATACAGAAATGTGAAATTGATCTTATTAAAATCCTCTCTCAAGCGTTCAACATTACACCCCACAAAGTTCCGCCTAAGAATTACCTTACTTTTACGTTTGGGAGTACGAACACGATAAGAAAGATATATAAGGTCATGATATGAAAAAGGAGCTGTTAGTTGTCCATGTAAAAGAACAGAATCCGGATTAGATACTATGAGAAGGTCTAATAGTGAAGGTTGACAATGGGGAGAATGATGGGTGGGAGAAAGTGGAAGCAATTTAAAGTTAACTGAATCAACAATTGAAGAAAGACGAGAAGACCTGTAATTGGTTTTTAATAAACATGTATTGAAGTCACCCATCAGTATAACGTGATTATAAGAAGAACTAAGAGTCTCAAGAGAAGTTTCAAAGGAATCAAAAAAATTTACTGTATTGTTAGGACTGTAAGCCACACCAACCAAAATGTTCGTGTGATGTAAAGTGACTTTAAGAAATAGAAACTCCAGGGAGCCATTGCTTCCAATAGGGGACTGACCAACAATTGAGCACGAAATATGATCTTTCATATAAATACATACTCCACCTCCACCAGCCCCTATTCGGTCATTTCTATAAAGTTTATAACCACACAGAGAATAAAGGGATGATGACAGCGAAGGTTTCAGCCACGATTCAGACACCAAAATACCATCAACAATGCCACTGTTGAAAGATGCGATCATGTCAATCACGGAATGCTTTGCGCATTGATATGAACCAGATTAAGAAGTGCGGATTTACCACGGAACACAGTTTGTAGCTTAGCATCCAACAGGTCCGCGCCAGAGTCAGATGAGGAAGAGAGATCACTTAAAGCGCTCTCAAATTCATCAGAAGAGTCAGAAGAAAAATATTCAGAGTTTATTATAGACATACTAAATTAAATTATTATTATAAAAAAAATAAAATAAAAAAATATATTAATTAAAAATAAAAATAAAAACTAAAAAAGATAATTACGATACTACCAGTGAAGATTGGCTGCAAACTAATAATTAAAATAATAACAATAACACACATACGCTATGCACACAACACACTAAAAAAAAAATGATATCGAAAATGCAACAATGAAACAACGTGTATATAAAAAAAAATAAACACAGAAACACTTCAAACCAAAACGATAGACATATAAAAAAATGGTTGCCTGTAAAGTCGTTTTTACGGGCGAAGATTTTACGTGACAACGTCTTTTTCTCGGTAGAATATTTATTGATATGAATATAATTAAATTGCACAATAGGAACAAGGAATTGAATGAAAATAAGAATTGCACAAATTTTAACTATAGAAATATATTTTGTTTACTAAAACATTGTACATGTAAACTTACGATTCAATGCGCCTAATTCTCTAGTGCTGCGCGCGCGGCAGACCGATCATAGTTGAGTGGGAGAGAGACGCAAGGCATTCGCCGGGCCTCTCTCTCGTTCGGTGACTCATCGTAACGTTACCGAGCGTTACACTTTTTCATAAGTGACTCCCAGCCGCAACCTAATTTAAGACGTTGTCACGTCAAAAAACAGTACATTGCCGTATAACCAAACGAATATCGTTTTCTAAGATTAAAAAAGTTTATACTTTAGGCTGACAAAATATTCAGTTGACAGTGCGAATTGAAAAAAAAAAACTAAGTGTCAGACTGCGGTGACTGTGACAGAACTAAAAATTTAATGTTTAAATACATACAATCAGCTTTCGTCGGACGTTGGCTGTCACATGTGATAGGTGTAAATTTTTTCAGTAATTTTTTTCAAATTATAATTTTTCATAATTTAGCTTTGCTGACTGTTGTATTCAGAAAATTCAATTCACGGTATTTATATTTACATTTATAGACAAGTAGTTCCATTAAAATGAGTAATAAGGAACCTCCAGACCCTGACCCTCCTGATCCTGATTCAGAATTTTTCACCCCCATAGACTCCGTCCCGCCTTTCTCCCAGAACATGGATTCTTCATATTCTCCAACTTCTAGAAAAAGACAAGCTGAATCTCATAACGAGAATAAACCTGCAAAGCTAGTTAAAAGCGTAGTTGGCAGGCAGACGTATGTTGCCAGTGATAGTCCCCCGTTTCTTGTCCACGTTCGGCGAATTGATTCTACAGAATCATTGCACCCAGTTAAATTTGGTATGTTTTTATTAAAACAAAATTTTAAAAATATTGTTATTGATGGTGTGAAACGAGTAGGCCGTAATAGGCTCTCGATTGAATTTAAATCTCACGAGGATGCCAATGCATTTCTATCTAACAGCTCCCTCGCCTTAAATAATTATAACGCTTCAATTCCCGTTCACATTGTGTCCCGCATGGGTTTGATTAAAGACGTCCCCATTGACTTGTCGGACGATGAGTTAATACATAATATTATTGTTCCGCCTGGGTGTGGTAAAATTATTAAAATCCGTCGCATTTCCAGAAAGTTTCTTAACAATAATGTACCAGAATGGAAACCATCTTCTACTGTCGTAATTACGTTCGATGGGCAAATTCTCCCGAAAAAGGTATTTTGTTTCTACACGTCATTTACGGTAGAGCAATATATACACCAAACTGTTCAGTGTTACAACTGTTGCCGTTTTGGTCATACCCGCTTAATTTGCCGTTCAACAACGCGATGCTATAAGTGTGGTCATGACCATCCTGGCGACGGTTGTAACGTTGACAGCTCTGCTGCCTTCTGTTCTTCTTGTTCTGGCAACCATTTTGCCAATGATAAATCTTGCCCTGAATATATAAGGCAAAAATCTATTAAAATTTCTATGGCTGAGAATAATGTAACTTACTTTGAAGCAAGCAAAATGGTTCCCAGATCAAATCGCTCTAGTTATTCAGACACTGTCAAATCATCTCCTTCATCATCTTGTCCCTTAACTAAACCCTCTTCCTTATCATCCTCTCAGTTCTTATCTCACCCTACATATTCTTCATATAAGAAATCAGTTTCCATTGTTCGCAATCCACGTTCTCCTCTTTCACCTGGTTACAATAAAAAAGCCCATTTAGACCTCACAAAAGATTATTCGTTCATCCCGAGTAATATTACTGGCACTGCTCTACATTCTCCAAACATTAGATATGACGAAACTGAAAACCCTTCCTCCAACGTAATTAAATCAATAGTTTCGCTTTTAGTTTCTTTATTATCTTCTTCTCATTCTTCACCAGACTTCGTGGCTAAAAATCTGTTTCCTCTAATTAATTTACTAAATAATGGCTCCCCTAACTTTTCTCCAGTGGAATGTTAGAAGTTTATCACATAAAAAACACGACCTAATACATTTAATCAACCTCCATAAACCTTTTATAGTGTCAATTGCAGAGACTTGGCTCTTGCCATCTCATAATTTTAATATTCCATCTTTTTCTGTTGTTCGTCATGACAGATTAGATGGCTATGGTGGTTCCGCTTTGTTTATTAATAACAAAGCCACTTATTCGGACTTAAACATAAATTATTCAGGTAATGATTTTAATATTGTTGCCTGCCGTGCTGAAAATTTTTCGTTTGTAAGTATATATATAGCTCACCCTAGAAATTGTTTCCTTCCCATTTTGAAAAATATTTTACAATCAATCCCGAGCCCTATTATAGTTATGGGCGACTTTAATTGTCACCACTATAGATGGGGCTCTTCTTGGTGTGACTCTTTCGGTATAGGTCTGGTGAATTTAATAGATGATTTAGATCTTTGTGTTTTAAATGATGGCCGTTCTACTCGGCGTATCCTTCCTGGTCAAAATCCTAGTCCGGTTGATGTCACTTTTTGCTCTTCTTCTATTTCATCTTCTCTTTGCTGGGACTTGGAGCAGTTTTCTTATGGAAGTGACCACTTTCCTATAGTTATTCGCATTCCCTCTTTGACAAGCCCCGAAAGATCCTTGCCTCCTTTTTTGAAATATCGTATATCTGGCTCTAAACAGAGTTGGAGTAAATTCTCTGATTTATCAGAATCTCATTTTCATTCGCTTCCAGATATTCGTAGTACTGTAGTATTCGTAGTACGTAGCAACTGTGATTTAAATCAGCAAATAAACGATGTATCGGTAGCATTCAATAATTATTTAACAACAACAGCTAACTCCTGTTTCCCTCTTAAAAAATGTTCATCTGGTAAGTTACCTTCTCCTCCATGGTGGGATGAAGATTGCACAGATATAATAAAACAAAGAAAAAGAGCAGAAAAAGCTTATAATAATCAAATGTCTGTTGAAAATCTAATCTTTTATAAACATATTTTGGCAAAATCTAAGAAATTACTTAAGAAAAAAAAAGGCTAAGCTGGTCTAAGTTCTGTTCATCTCTATCAGCATCTACTCCCCCATCTGTAGTTTGGCGTCAAATTAATAAATTTAGGCGCGGTTTTTGTCCGACTCCTCTCCGTTCTATTCCTCTGGTTACAGCTGAACTATTTCTTGATAAAATTTCCCCATGTTATGTTCCAAACTATAATGAGATATCTCCTTATCCTACGATTGATTGTGTGATTGGTGATGAATTTCCACATTTAAATGATCCTTTTTCATTTAATTAATTAGAGTTGGTTTTATCTCAACTTAAAGACTCTGCTCCTGGACCGGATGGTTTTCCGTATTCTTTCTTAGTGAATTTGGGTAATAATGGCAAGCTCTATTTTCTAAATTTTATTAATATTTGCTTTTGCAGTGGAATTGTCCCAATGAGTTGGAAAGAACAGATTGTTATTCCGTTAGTCAAACCGGGGAAATCGCCTGATGATCCCAATGGGCTTCGTCCTATTGCTTTATCTTCAGTACTAACAAAGATCCTGGAACATCTTGTGAAAAATCGATTAGAATGGTTTGTTGAGAATAAAAGTATTTTACCATCTACTCAATTTGGTTTTCGAAAAGGTCTAAGCACTATGGATAGTGTTGCTGTCTTGATCACTGATATAAGGATAGCATTTTCCAAAAATTACTCAGTAGTTGCCGCATTTTTAGATATTTCGGCCGCTTATGACAATGTAAATCTGTTGATCCTTCGAGAATTGCTAATACATTTAAAAATTCCATATAAAATAACCAATATTATTAGTAACTTGTTCCTGGAAAGACAAATTACTTTAAAAATACCAGGAAAAAACTTTGGAAATAGATTGGTATTTAAGGGTTTACCTCAAGGTTCTGTGTTAAGCCCTATTCTATACAATCTTTATACCAGTCATTTAAAATCATCCTTAAATTATGATTGCCAAATCCTACAATATGCTGATGACTTGGCTTTGTATGTAGCTCATAGCTCCATTGATGACGCTGCTGATTCATTATCAGTTTCTCTTAATTCCTTAAATAATTGCCTTTCCGATCTGGGTCTTCACTTATCGTCTCCCAAAAGTTCAATCGTAATTTTCTCTCGTAAAAAAAATATTCCTACCGTCTCAATTGCTATTTCTAGCTGTCCAGTTCCCATTAAAAACAGTGTAAAATTTTTAGGGGTTTTTTTAGATTCAAAGCTTTCTGGGAAGCTACACATTAATCACCTGGTTAGTAAATATGAAAGGTCTATCCCTATTTTAAAATGTTTGTGTGGTGTTTGGTGGGGGGCTCACCCTTACTGTATGAAAAATTTTTATAATGCTTTTATTCGTAGCGTAGTTGATTATGGTTTATTTTTATTAGAGCCTTGTAATAAAGCAGCATTACATTCGTTGGATCGAATCCAGTCGTCTTGCTTAAGAATTATTACCGGTTGTGTGAAATCATCCCCAATTAATGCGTTACAAGTAGAATGTTGTGATCCCCCTTTTTCTTTACGTCGTCAATATTTGTCTGATCGTCTTTTATATCGAATCAATATGACTTCATCTCATATTTTGATTCCAAAATTAAACGCTTTGTATAATTTGTGTTATTCGAATAATGCCTATTGGCGTAACAAATCAAAACCTCCAATTATCATAAGTCTCCATAATCTCAATACTTTTTCTACTCCTTTATCAAAGAATGATCTTTTACCACTTTTCGCCACTGATTACAGAGCACTTATTTATTCCCCAAGATTTTTTTTCAACTTAGGTATTTCAAAAAGTTCTCCAGGTCCTAATATCAGTTTAAATAAAATTATTTCTGAACGTTGGTCACGTTGGCAAAGATTTTATACCGATGCTTCCAAATTGTCTGATTTGGGAAGTGTGGGTGCATCAGTCTTCTTGCAAAATTCAAATTTATATTTACAATTCAAATGTCCTCCTGAATCTTCTGTGTTCACTGGAGAATGCATTGGCATCCTTGAAGCTTGCCTATTTATTAAGTCTCATAATATAAATAAATCAATTATTTTTACAGACTCGTTAAGTGCCTTACAAGCTTTAAATAAAAACCTTTTTAAATGTAAATTACACAGTAACATTGTTCTTAATATAAAATCATGTCTGTTGAATTGTTTTAATAATGGTTTAACAGTCGAGTTAGCGTGGATCCCGAGTCACGTGGGGATAACTGGCAATGAATGCGCGGATTCGTCTGCTAAACATGCAGCGTCTAGCGCAAATGTGGATTTGAGACACTACTGTCTTCAATGTTATGACCTTTTAAATATTCCAAAAAAAATATTACTCACTAAATGGCAAGAATTGTGGAATAGTAGCAGTAAAAAAAAGGCTACTACTTCTATAATTCTCAGCCATCCATTCCCAATAAACCTTGGTTTTTTAAATTTAAAAATATGTCAAAGACAGTTGTTTCGGTCATGTGCAGATTACGTATTGGCCATTGTTGCACTCCTCATTTTCTAAATAAAATCAGAATACGTGATAATTCAATTTGTGAATGTGGATTAGGAGATGGTACTTTGGATCACATATTTTTTGAATGTCCCAGGTTTTTAAATTACAATTTTTATAATTCTTTATCAAAGTTAAAAGTGTCATTGCCTACGAACTTTTCATATTTACTTACAATTTCTTCTCGTAAAGTTTTTTTGGAAGTTATAAAATTTATTAGACATAATGATATCAAACTGTAATTGTAACTTAACTTTAATTCTCTTTTAACATTTAGCAAAGCTTTTCTTTTGTTTCTTTATTTTTATTCACATGTGAAGTCATCATACGAGTCTGGCTGAATTGTCGTCACTACCCTTGATGACATAGTGCCATTAATTTAAAAAAGAAGAAGAAGAATCAGCTTTCAATTGTGATTGATAGTTTTTATATCTTACCTACAATCCCGGCCACCAAATATAATGTCATACCTGCAAACATCCTATTAGAAACTATATACCAACAATAATATAGATGTATTAAGTGCATATACGCCGTGAATCAACGAAATACAATAAAACTTAATATTACAATGACACGCAACCAGACAGCAGAAAAGATTCACTTAGTTATTGTAGGAGTGGGAAATTCTTCTTGGAGCTTATTTAATTCAGTCAGTGAAGTCAACTTCCTCCTGCTTTTGTCAGGAAGAACCACCATAATATTGCCATCTGATGACCAACAGCTTTTGATACCGAAATGTTTCCGAGCTGCAGCGAACACTATTTGCCGTGATTTCGTCAAAAACTCTGATATAGATATTTTGCTGCCTTTGAGCATTGTCTTTGAGTTCCACACAGCATTACGGGCCCTCAAAGTAACAAACCGAACCAGGACAGGACGGGATCGATCCTTTCCAGAAGCACCTAGCCTGTGGCAAGCCTCTATACAGTCTGTTGTTATTTGTGACTGCTTCATTTGACCCTTTACTACTTCGAGAACCCTGTCCTGTATGTTCTCCTTAGACGCCTCTGGAACACCATGCATAAGTAGTACCTTCCGTCTCATATGGGTCTCCATGCTATCAAGCCGATCACTCAATAGATCCAGCTGCTTCTTCATCATTTTAACTGCCTGTATCACAAAAGTTTTGAAGTGATAGTACTCTGTAGATAAGGCCTTAACTGTCTGCTGTTGAGTACCTGAAGTAGAAGATGCGACATTCTGTTGAAGCAGTTTTTCAAAGTCTTCCATCCTGGCATGAAAAAGGCTGGACAAGTCCTGAAGATTTTGATTCACTTGGGCAGGTTCCATGACGTAGGTAGTGTTTGTAGGTGTTTGAGGAAGTTGATGTGTTACAGTTGATCAATTAGTGGAAATTTTTGCTAACCAACATTCACTGGTGCATTACTAACACATTTATGCACAAATTAAAATCGTAAGTATAAAAATAATATTAAAATTTAAAATAAATAGAAGAGCAAGTTTCTTAGGTGTTGTCACTTCAAAATACCCACACAAAAAAAACTAAGTTTTTGTTAAGATTAAATAATAAATAAATAAATATTTCAGACACTCACACCAATTATTTAGTTCCAAGATAAGTATCATTAAGAACTTGTGTTATGGATACTAAATAACGGATAAACATATATAAATACTTTTTTTTTTTTGTAAATACATACTTAATATACATAGAAAAACACCCAGACCAGAACAAATATTTATATTTATACACACAAATATTTGTCCTGTGTGGGAATCTAACCCACGACCTCAAGAGTGGAATGCGGGTATACACGCCACCACGCCATATCGGTCGTCACTAGAAGATCATTCACTAATTTACATAAACCACACGCACCACACCTACGAGATTCAGCCGAACTTCCGCAATATTTAGCAAAACGACGGTAAAATAAAATTCTGTTATTTCTAGTAGAAGTTATAAATGAACATTTACTAACACTAAGACTCATTGTAAAATAAACAAAGACTTGACATTTGCACAAAAGCTTACTAAGGAATTACGTGTATGTATAGACATCAAGAATAGTAAGGAACCTAACTTTGATCCCTGTAGAACACCAGATCTGCGATTAATTAAGTAGACTCGTGACCACTTACTGTCACAAGTTGTGAGCGACTATGCAAAACTAATATCAGTGCAGCCATTGCAAAACCGAACCGTGAACATCCCAGTTCTTGTCTTTTTAACACTGAATCGTATTTTCGACACAATCAAATGCTTTGGCGAAGTCAAAGTAAACCGAATCCTCTTGTCTTCATTGATCAAAGGTGAAATTGAGGTAATACTACATGTGTACTTAGATGATTAGTAGCAGTTGATCGGGATTTGGCAAATCCTGGGGATCCATGTCTTTCCGGCTCTCTCAAGTACTTTCCGGACACGGGTGGTCTGGGAGTATCTGTGTGACTACGCGGTTGATACTGCGCAGTGCAGGTCGGTGGAGTGCCCGGCGTGTGCGGGACCGCGGCCCCGGGTGGAGTTGCTCTCTTGTTTCCGACTATCATGCGAATGATTGTCGACAGCAAGACAGCGTGGGAGGCGATAAATAAATAATAATAAATAAATATTTTCTGACAATTACACCAATTATTTAGTTCCGAGATAAGTATCATTAACTTGTGTTATGGATACTAAATAACGGATAAACATACATAAATACCTTTGTAAATACATACTTAATATTCATAAGAAAACACCCAGCTCAGAACAAATAATTATGTTTGTGTACCTACATAAAGATTTGTCCTGTGTGGGAATCGAACCCGCAACTTCAGGAGCGGATATACTCGCCTCCACGCCATATCGGTCGTTAAACGCATGGCCTCCTTCTGCGGAGTGATGTCGCGGAAGGATGTAGCGGGCAGCTGGAACTACGATCACCAACCCGCCTGCCCAGCGTGGTGATTATGGGCAGATACCCCCAATAGAATGTAATCTATTGGGGAGGCTAATGTTCAGCAATGGACTTTATAAGACTGGATGATTAACTAGTAATAATCGGAATCAACATCTTAACAGGCCGTCGAAATACGGAAGCGCTCGATATTTAATGCTACACAGACGGTCACCCATCCAAGCACTGGCCTCCGTGAACTCTGGTTTGCTTCTCAAAAATGCTATTCAATCTGCCGGCTCATGTGTTTCCCATGATCCCGGGTCTTTTAAGCGGGGCGTGAAACGGCGTTTAAGCAGGCCGTCATGAGTGGATGCGCTTTGTACCTATTATTTCACTGTATGAAGCGCTTTAATTTTTTTGGACTGCATTGACTGCTTACCATCAAACAGAATGTAGTCACTCTGACGTGTCATATTAAAAAAAAATGGCGGTGCTATGAGCGCTTTATAAAAAAGACTGCCAATTATTTTCCCGCTTTTTAATATACAATTACCTACCTATATAACATTTTCAGTGAGTATTGGATAACGACCAATTATTTTTAACAATGTAACGTTTAGAAATAGGACGTTTATTAAAAAGGCTGCCACGATGGGCGCGGTGGTGTTCTTGTTTTTTTTTAATATTTTTTTATTTGCTCAATGTGGTTATCCTCCTGTAAGTATATTTGAATTGGATCGCATTATTTGCATTAAATTATAAGGTATAGTTTAAGAACGACATTACCACATGCCGTTCCACGTGTTGATGACATGGAAAAATTCATGATTAAGTACCTATAATAATCATATCATCTTTGTAGCCACATCAGTTGGGATGTAGCAACACCGTACAAGTGATGAATAAAATCCTGAATCGCGCAAACGAAATTCTTCAACCTCGTTGAGGTAGGGCCCCTCCCCGCGGGGGCAGGGGGCCCCTTCCGTCACGCAATAGACCCCCCCGAAGTCGGCCAGTTACGCCATGGCCGCACATAGAGGTAGGGGGGGCGCTGCAAATTGCGCATTCCTGAGGAGGTCTCCCCGGTTCCAATCCGGGGGACGTTGGCCGCGGGCGGGGTACCAGAAGCTACAAACCCGGGCACTGGTGCCTCGCCCCTATTCAACAGCGGTGGGCGTCGTCTGAAGTTTTTTAGTGGGTAGGACTGCGGTGGTCGCGTCGGCCGCAGTGAGCCCCACACCCCCTCCCGGTCTCCCCCTTTTGGCCGGGAGACAGTGCGTAAGCAGCATTTTTTTACCGACGATAAATAAAAAAAAAAAAGGGCCCCTCCCCGACTGGTCTCCACCTTGTCGTGGGGGCTGAGTACCTCCCGGTAGGGCGCAGGAGGCGCCAGGGAAAAGGTAACACCCAGAGACCGACGACTCTGGGTGCCCTTAGTACTGACTACCGGGGGGAAACTAAGAGGGACCTGTGGCGGGCGCAGCGGGCGGGCCAGGAGGGCCCGTCAAGCAGCGCCAGGAGGGTCAGGCAGGGGTTAGGCAGTGGGGGCAGGGGGCCCTTGCTGTCTAACGACAGACCCTCCGAGAATTCGGCCACACACGCTATGGTCGCACAAGGAGGTAGGAGGGGCGCATCCCCTGCGCCTCTCTGAGGAGGTCCTCCCGGTTTTGGTCCGGGGGACGTTGGCCGCAGGCGGGGTGTCAGAAGCTGCAACCCAGGTACTGGCCCCCGCCTCTTTCTCAAGAAGCGGCGGACGTCGTCGGAAGATTTTTAGTGGGTATTACTTCTGGCAGTCGCGTCTGCCGGTGGTGAGTCCCACACCCCCTTTCGGTCCCCCTTTGGCCGGAAGGTAGTGCGTAAACGCATTTTGTTACCGACGTAAAACAAAAAAAAAGGGCTGCGACCACCGGGCACATCCGAAAAAACGGCTAAAACTTTGCAAGCTACATTTGAAAAGAGGTCTCCCTACTTTTCTGCGTTGATTGTTGATGATTTCTATAATTATGTACGAATAGTATTGATTACGAGTTCCAATGACTTATTATAAAATAACACCCTTATAATAAAAAAACTTAATAGTATCTTTGGATAAAATCGTAACAAAACCAGGGACGAACGTTTAAAAAAATATACGAAGGCATGAGACGGTATCTACTCAGAAGGACTACATAATAGGTTGGGGAAAAAGTCTTTTCGTATTTTTGTATGAAAAGTCAAGACATTTTTTTCATAGTTTATTTACATTTATTTACAATATATATGTACCATTTTGTTGAATAACTTTCTGCCATTTTGTGGGCAGAGACATTATCCCGTTACTGTAGAAACTTTGGGACTTCTGATCAAAAAATCGGGACAAATAGTTTTGGCAGTCCTCTCTTGAGGTCAACCTTACAGAACCTAAAGAATTCTGCAGAGACCGAAACAGGTGAAAATCTGAAGGCGCAAGGTCAGGGCTATATGGTGGATGCACTAGGACCTCCCAGTCGAACTCTCTTAATTTTTGCTGAGTGGCTAAAGATGTGTGTGGTCTAGCGTTATCGTGATGAAAGACCACACCCTTCCTGTTGATCAATTCCGGCCGTTTTCTCTCGACTGCTTCCTTTAATCTCATCAGTTGCTGGCAGTAAAGATCAGAATCGATGGTTTTGCCGGGCGGTAAAAGCTCATAACAAACAATGCCCTTCCAATCCCACCATACACACAGCATCACCTTATTTCGTGTAAGGCCAGGTTTGGCCACAGTCTGTGAAGCCTGGCCAACTTTCGACCACGACCTTTTTCGCACGTTCTTGTCGTACGTGATCCACTTTTCATCGCCAGTTATCAATCTCTTCAAAAACGGCTCGGTTTCATTACGTCTCAATAATGAATCGCAAATGAGTACACGGTTCATTAAGTTTCTTTGAGTGAGCTCGTGCTTTTATATCGAGCCAAATATCGAGCTTTTTTGTATAACCAGCTTTCTTCAAATGGGTCAAAACTGTTTTGTGGTCAATTCACAGTTCTTCAGCTACATCGTAACTACTAATATGCCGATCTTGCTCCACTCTTTCAAAAATGGCGTCCATTTTATTCGTAACAGGGCGACCAGAGCGAGCTGCATCTTTAACATCAAAATTTCCGGACTGAAAACGTTTGAACCAAATTTGTGCTACTCTTACTGACACTGCATCAGGTCCATAAACATCACAAATTTTTTTCACTGCTTGAGTTGCATTTTTGCCTTTTTTATAATAAAATTTTAAAATGTATCGAATTTCTTCATTAGATTCACTCATTTTTACGGAGAGAAAAACAAATGAAAAATAGCGGGAAACAACTTTTTTTTATTTTTTTCTTTTCTTTATAATGGAACCTTTTTAATGTTACCAAAACCAGCCAGACACAAATAGTACAGTCAAAAAATTTTTATAATAAGTTTATACCTACGTTATGCGAAAAGACTTTTTCCCCGACCTAATACATACATTCACGCCATTTTTCCTGAAGGTGTAGACAGAAGCATATTATACGCCCACAGTTCGCCAATTATATAGGTCCCACGTAATAGGTGGCGAGCCTATGACCGCTTACCCGGCATTGTTATGTTCGTCAGAGCCTTGTCCGTTGATCGGCAGGTGCACCACTTGCTGTGCAGATGAGGTTGACTTGGGCTCCTAAGTTTTTGGTAGGATTCCTATACACCCATCAGAAGGACTACTTGTCAGGAAAGTGATGTCTGCAGTTTTGTAGTGAAGATGCCCTGTGTAAGGGCGAAACTAGTGTCGTGTTGAATTGTTTCTTGATTTATTGGAAATCTATATTTGCGCGGGAATTGTTACAAAGATATTTTTAATCCATCACTTGCTTACAATGGATTTCCGCAATAACGCCTAAGTAACGCCTGAATCAATAAATTATTTGCATAAGTTGTTGTGAACTATTTAATGGAAACTTTATGTAAAATTGTAAAGAAAGGACCTAGTATGCTTCCTCTCTCCTAAGTTTGCCGTGCACAACAGGGTCCATAATTGTAACTTGTGTAGATGTAAAACATTGTGGAGTGCAATAAACATCAATTAACCCCCAATTTCCGTGTTAGATTGGAGATGAAGTTCAGGCCGGAAGCGTGTTGTTGCCAGCGTCCAGAAGAGGGCGCTACTTGGCTAACATCGTAAGGAGGCAGGCTGTGGTGAGTATAAATAATAATAATACGAAATATGTATGAAAAACTCGTATAACATAAAATAAAATATCGTAAAACATGTATGTGTATAATCACGCCGATTATTTAGTTCGAAGAGTCATTAAGAACTTGTGTTACATACATATCTACACAATATCACACCCTGAAATTCCAATTGAGGTGGGCTTCCTTACTAGTATTTAAAAGTGATCTTCATCATCCCAGCCCATTACGTCCCATTACTGAGCACGAGCTTCCTCTCACATTATTTTTTTTTACAATTGTCTTGAGATTTCGTTATATATTTGTAATTTACATATTCATTACAGGACGGTACAGGAATAAAATTCAACAAAGATGCTGACCGGGTATGTTCTTTTACTTAATTATGATATATTATGTATTAAATAAATAACGGCCCCCTGACTTCGTGTGCGTGGTCCACAAGAGTAGTTACCTACTAACAGAAGTATATTTTACAGTTATCGAAGTATATGCCCTCTCATTAACGTGCCACTACTGTGCCACCCCTCGCATCTCACGGGGCGTCGTAAGTGTCGACAAAGAGAAATCCTACCGGATGACGGGCAGCAGCGTCACCCTGCGTACTGGCTGGAACTGCGATCACCCACCCGCCTGTCCATCGCGCCGATTATAGGCAAACACGCCCAATATAATGCGATCTATTGTGGAGGCCAATGTTCAGCAGTGGATTTTATATTACTGATATGATGACTATAGTCTGGCAATCTCGTACGCGACCCCCGCGGGGTGACAGACGGTGGCAGGGACGAGGTGGCAACGTTTCCCTTCCCCGCTACCCCCACGCTACCCGCTAACATCTTGTTTACCTAGTCTTACCTCGTCCCCGCCACCGTCTGTCACCTCGTGGGACGGTCGTGCACGAGATTGCCGGACTATAAGCACGGGCGTCCTCGAACCAAGTTAAGAAGGATTCCGGTCATACTCCACCACGCGGGAACAGTGCGGATTGGCGGAGGTCACCACTAACCTGTGTATGTCATCAAACGAGCGTAGAGACGTGTCTTCTGAAGCACAGAATGGTTCAATATGAAGAAGAACACAAGCAGTGATCAAGGCAAGAAACTGCTTTACTTCTGTGTTCGTTTCCGACCAACTTGTATAAGTCTATTTTTATTCGTAGTCCATGATACATAAGCATGAACGCATGAACAATGATCTTGAATGCTTGGTAATATATAATGGGTAATATATAATGGGTTACAATCGAAGTGCGGTATGGGGGGATGCGCGTAATTATAGCAACGCGGCGACGCTGCTCTCGGGCGCATGCGCTTAAATATTTTCTGTCTCTTTTGTCTTCAATTGTATCTTTTTTTTTTTCTTTTTTTTTTTCTTTTTTTTATTATCGTCTGTAAAAAAAATGCTGCTTACGCACTGTCTCCCGGCCAAAAGGGGGAGACCGGGAGGGGGTGTGGGGCTCACTGCGGCCAACGCGACCACCGCAGTCCTACCCACTAAAAAACTTCAGACGACGCCCACCGCTGTTGAAAAGGGGCGAGGCACCAGTGCCCTGCCTGACGGGCCCTCCTGGCCCGCCCACTGCGCCAACGGCGTAGCCGGGGAGAGAGCGGATCCCGCTCCCTCTCCCGCTCCGCGGCCTCCTTCTGCGACATCACCACTTCGCAGAAGGAGGCCATCGCCTCCCACGCCGTCTCGCTGTCGACCATCTTTTGCATGATGGTCGGCAGCGAGAGAGCCACTCCACCCAGGGCCGCGGCTAACGTCGACCGCGGCCCCGCCCACGCAGGGCACGCCACCAAAGTGTGCTGCGCGGTGTCTTCCGCGCAGTCACAGTGGTGGCAACACCGGGTCGACTCCCCCCCGGCGACGTCACACAGATACTTCCCAAAGCACCCGTGCCCGGAAAGCACCTGTGTGAGCCGGAAAGTCATCGACCCCCACCGACGGCCGACCCATCGCTTTAAGATGGGCCCGACCGCCTCGAGGATACGGCGCCTCGAACCTTCGGCACGTATTTCGGCGCTCCTGTGTAGCTGCCGCCGCCATGCGCCCAGAGCCTGTGTCTGAGCGTCTCTATGCCACCGCACCACAGTGTCCGGTGTGGGGCGGAGACCCTGGCTCCGGGATTGCGCGCCACGCCAGTACACCGCCGAGAGAACCTCGGCGTCGAGGTCCCATGGGGTCTTCAATTGTATCTGCGCCAACCCTACCTTCGAGTGCAGGCGATTAACACTGCCTGTACTTTTCTTCCTTTACTCTATCTTTTCTCTTTTTTTCTCTTTCTTTTCGCTGACAACTGCTATTTTTATTCAAATTTCGTGCCTACTATGTGCATTAAGTATACTGAACTCTCTTTTCTACTATTGTACCAGCGAAGACAACTTACTTGCTCATTAAACCTACTTAAATAATTTTAGATGAACGCAGAAGCGAAGAAAAAAGTAGATGTCCTATCAGAAGAGCTCCTCCCATATATAATAGCTGAGCAGGAAAGGCGAACCACCCTGTATAAACGGGTCATGACTGCCATACAGAATGGAGAGAAAGGGGTCACTATCGCCGAGATGAGGAACAAACCTCCTTTGATTATTAGAAAAGGTAGGTGATTGGTGCGACCCCTAATCAAAATGTTTTAATGTGTGAAGAACAGGTGATGGGTTTAAATAACTTTATGAAAATTACTACTCAATAGTAATTTCCAGAAAATAACTTAATACGACACGTGTTTCGCTCTTACACAGGGCATCTTCAGGAAAGGTATGAGTCTCACTCTTGTATTAGCGTTGGTCGTGCAGACATCGTTGTGCTGAGGCTGAGAGAGGGTCTGATATCTTCCGTGCGAACTGTGATTCTGCAGATGTGAAGGATAAGGACATCCTTCTGCTTCCTGGTCTGATGGAGTGGAAGAGAACCGAAGAGACAGATTGAGTGTGTGAAGAATTATATGATCGAGAAGGGGGTAGATGAGTCGACAAATAATGACGGAGAGGCATGGAAGTAGAAGACATGCTGGCGATCACAGTCAAATGAAAGCAGTCCGTCAAGACATGGATTCAGTGTGTGAAGGATGATTTAGAAGGTGGTGGTGGTGGGAATCTCTGATGCATGACTGAGGTGATTGAAAGGTTTGAAATTTGAAGACAGCAGAAAGATGATGACGATTAAAAAATTAAGGAGGTCAATCAATCAATCAAATAGGTACCTAAAGCGACGGGTCAAGTATGTGAAGAATGATATAATCTAGTAGGTCGATCCTAGTAAAATTAAGAGCAGGCCAGGAGTATGATAGTGACGAGTTAATACAGTTAATACAGTGCGTAAAGACGTAGATTGATCGTGTAAAGGATGATATGGTCGAGAAGCGAGTGGGTGAGACGATGGTGAATACGCGAGGTGAAGGGAACGACAAGTCATTCTGCTGACCACCGATAAACAGGGTACAAGGCAGGAAGATAATGATAAGAAAATAAGGGAGGTAAATAAATGAATTTAGTATGTGAAGCATAATGTGTTCAAGATGAATGAAAGGAGTAAACATGCCGCGCCAATTACGGTTAGTAAAATAATGTTTAGTTAGGATTATAATTATGATGAAGAAGTCGAAAAGGATTGACCGATGTAAATGAGGAGAATGCATTATGTGTCGATCAAAGTGAACTGGGAGAATGCAGGACAATGTGGATGGTGGAGGTAAAAAAGATGAACAACAAAGAGATGCATTAGGTTTGTGAAGGATGATATTATTTTCGCAAGAAGTGTGTAAGACGAGTCGATGTCGAATAAACGAGGTAAAGGGGAGTAAATATTATGCTGTGCCGTATAAACTGGGGCAGGAAGATGATAAGCTGAGAATGGACGCAGAGCACAAGGATCATCCTTTATATTCATCATTGTCATTTCAGCCGTTGGAATTCCACCACACAGAGGCCTCACTCATAAATTTCCTATTGCACCGACTGTAGGTGATCAGCATTCATCGTGATCCTGCGACGTCTATCATATTGCAAGTCTACTGTTGAACATAGACCTCGCCCATAATTTTTCATTGTCATTGTGACCTTCATCAGATTCATCCTTCCCCCGAAAGTCTGTCTGCTTTTTGTCTGCTTTCTTCTATATTTTTTTAATTCACAGTCAGCGTCGTATTTGGTTACATCTAAAACTCGACATATCTCTGTTAATAGTTATATTAAACTTTTATTTCTATTTATTTATTTATTTCATACTAGCTGTTACCCGCGACTTCGTCCGCGTGGAATAGTAGTAACAGACAGACAGACAGACAGAGTTACTTTCGCATTTATAATATTATATAGTAAGGAAGGTACACCAACAGAATAACATGCACATACATTATATACAATTATTAGCAATTATTACTGTTCTTACATGCATGCCTATTATAGGTATAAGTACACAACGTTTAAAATGTAATAATTATAAGCATGTTGAAAATTAATAACATTCCTACATATATTTCTTACCAAAATTCATACAAAATTATTACCTAAATTTAACAACTGCAATTTAGAATAGAAATATGTAAATATGACTCTAATATGTTGTCTAACGCTGATTTTGACAACAAATGAATGATTTGATTTGCAGGGCTCATGTTCAGGTGTCCCATGAACCGGGCACCTAAGGAACCTGACGGCTCCGGCATCATCATGTGCGAAGAGGACATTGAGCCGTCTCCCGTGATGTTTGACTCCTGTCTCAGTGCCGAGGATAAAGACCTTTACGTGGCTGAGAATAAGTACTTCTTTTGCAATCGTGAGTCTTCATTGTCATCTTAGTTTATTATTAAATCTTCTTGGGCAGAGAAGAATATTTCAGAGCGTTTCTGGTTCAAAACCTGATTGCCTATCCTATGACTTTTCGAAATTATGTGCGTAATTATCGCTTAGTGCCTCGGAAAGCACGTTAAGCCGTTGGTCCCGGCTGTCATGAACATCTATGGCAGTCGTTATTAGGAAGTCAGTGCCTTCTGATATCCAGACAGCTGGTGTAATATGAATGACCACTACTGCATAGAAACCATAAAATTCGGAGGGGTTGTGGAGTTGTGGACAGCAGTCGCGTCATGTACAAGCCAAACCGATAGATACAAATACATGATCTTGCAATTTATATTTGTTTCTTTAAAGTGCCATTTGTGGAAGAGATTTCTTTTAGAAATAAGTCCACCTTTGTACATCGTCTTTTTCACATAAGGCTTTTTTTATTATTGTTTTTTTTGTGCAATAAAGAATACATATATTATTACAAATAAAACTCTGTAATCCAAAGGAAATTAGTTTTCCAAGATACAAGCATTGCTTAGTTTGCGTACCACTGGAAACGATGTAGAATGCGAATATTTGAACAATTTGTAATCTTAGTTTTAATTTAGGGTATAAACCAATGATTTTTCATTGGTTTCTTTGTTTTATGTGTCCCAAATAAATATTTATTGATTAGCTTTTAATTTGGTTTTCTCAAGTCAAGTCCATAAGGTACAATTTATGATGACTTATATATGACCGTTATCCTTTTAACGTCCCGCTACTGCGCACAGACCTCCTCTAACAAACTATGGTGATAGGAATTCAGGACATTCTCCACATCGCAGGTCCAATGAGGATTGGAGATATGAGGCGTCCTGCTATTAGAATTGTCTGCGTCTGCGGGTATCTCATCGTCATCTCAGCCCATTGACGTCTCGCTATTGAGCAGAGAACAGAGTCTTTTCTCTGCTCAAAAGCCAGGCGTCACGTGAGAGGGGTTAAATAATTCGAATTCGCAAGCTTCTGTGCATTAGCTTTTCATTCAGTCAGTTGATAAATGTAAAATTCTTGTATCTGTACAGGACATAAAGTCGAAGGCCCTGACCTTCCCCGCAACGGCACCACGGTCATCGGCTGCGCTCCGATGGAGCGGACCTCCCTCAACTATACCTCCTCCAAGTGCGCTCTGGAAGACACAGACGACGTCGTGGTGCACTACAGATACTATCCAGATAGGGTGAGAAAGATGTTTTAAAACAGAACCATCATCAATGCTTACTCCCTCCTTTCACTGTACTCAGACCTCGTCTTTTGAACCGAGGTGAAAAATTGTCACTACATACCCTGCAACTACAGAACAGTCGTGGTATGTGTTCTGATGGCATGGTCCATTGAAGACCCTATTCCGATAAGGCGAGGAATGTGATAGATCCTATGGAATACAGTCATCACCTCACCGAGCAGTCTTTACAGTAGCCGTCCTTAGATAGGCGGTGGCGGCTTGAGATCTATCGACTCGGAAAACAATAGGCCTATGTTCAGAATTGGTCTTCTCATGGCTGCGATAATGACGTATATGAGGTTTCAGCTCAGGCCTCCTTTTACAAACGGTTAGAGGAATACCCCGCCATGGCACCACTCATGGAGAAGATCTCTGTGAGTTAGTTATGAAAATATAATGTTTGTTCATCAAAATCAGCCTTATAAAGTCCACTGCTGAACATCCTTCCTAATAGATTACAATCTATTGGAGATATCTGCCCATAATCCCCACGCTGCGCAGGCGAATTGGTGATGCCAGTACACATGATGACGCTGCTGCTCATCATCCGATACGATTTCGCTTCGTCGACTCTTACGACTCCCCGTGAGATAAGAGGGGGTGGCACTACACTAGGCAGGTATAACACGGCACATGTTATGTTATGTTATTAAGTGTTTAATTGAAATTTCCAGACATATAAGTACGTGACGGAGCTGGACCCTGATCGCGAGGTGTGTGACCACTGGAATCCGTGCCAGATCGGCTACATCTACAGCCTGCCCGCTCCCGACCAGGCGCTGCCTGCCAACGAACTTTGGCGTGAGTACTAAAAAAAATAATCTTAAAGCTAACAGCATCTGAAATCTAAAATAGTACCAAAAAGGCCTCCGCTCAGCATAATGTCGCAACAAAGGTTGTCACGACGCTGGTATTCTGCGGATGCCGTTAAGATGAGGTAATGACTCCACATAAACAAACTAAAAAAAATAAGATATTGTGTTACTTCACTTCCATCTTAACTTATAGCATCATTATATAAAATCTAATTTACTTAACTATAGCAGACTTCTGCAGGCTCAATAGATGCATTCTATATTTATATACATACATACATAATATACTCTTCGATCTTTAAAACTACGTAACAGATTTTGACGCGGTTTTTTTTAATAGATAGAGTGATTCAAGTTGGCTTATATGTACGTAACGCTGCCGAAGTCGCGCGCGTCTACTAGTAATACATATAATTTATCATTATAACGAATTAACTTAAAGGTGCATAGCAGCGTTTATAACATAGGTGCTTGTAATAAAACGTACAACAATATAAACATACATACATACAATCACGCCTGTTTCCCCGAAGGGTTAGGCAGAGGCATTTGACGACCGATATGGCGTGGAGGTCAGTATACCTGCACTACACTCGAGAGGTTCGATTCCCACACGGTACAAATCTTTGTGTGCATGAACATGAATATTTGTTCTGGTCTGGGTGTTCTCCTATGTATCTTAAGTTTATTTACAAAAAAAAAGTATTTATGTAAGTATGTTTATCCGTTATTTAGTATCCATTTTTTTTTTTTTTGTTTTACGTCGGTAACAAAATGCATTTACGCACTGTCTCCCGGCCAAAGGGGGACCGAGAGAGGTGTGTGGGACTCACCACCGGCAGACACGACCGCCAGCACTAATACCCACTAAAAATCTTCTGACGACGCCCGCCGCTTGTTGAGAAAGAGGCGGGGCACCAGTACCTGGGTTGCAGCTCTGACACCCCGCCCGCGGCCAACGTCCCCCGGACCAAAACCGGGAGGACCTCCTCAGAGAGACGCAGTGGACGCGCCCCTCCTACCTCCCTGTGCGACCATAGCGTGTGTGGCCGACTTCTCGGAGGGTCCATAGTTAGACCGCAGGGGCCCCCTGCCCCCGCTGCCCAAGACCCTCCCGGCGCTGCTTGACGGGCCCTCCTGGCCCACCCGCTGCGCCCTCCACAGGTCCCTCTTAGTTTCCCCCCCGGTAGTCAGTACTAAGGGCACCCAGAGTCGCCAATCTCTGGGTGTTACCTTTTCCCTAGCGCCTCCTGCGCCCTACCGGGAGGTACTCAGCCCCCCCACCACGACAAGGTGGAGACCAGTCGGGGGGGGTTATTTAGTATCCATACCACAAGTTCTTAATGATACTTATCTTGGAACTAAATAATTGGTGTGATTGTAAGAGATTATTTATTTATTATATTAAATGTTCACATTTCGACAATTATATTTTAGTACCACATAATAGGTGGCGTGACGCTTAGCGAGAACTTTTATGATCGCCAGAGTCTCGTCTGTTGATCGGCAAGTGCACCGATTCCAGGTGAGGTTGGCTCGGGATTTTAGGATCTTGGTAGCATCTCCATACACCCATATTTATGCAGCAAAGCAGTGGACTGGTTATCCAAAAGTGGTAATCTTGATTTTGCGGATGGTTTCTTTTTCTTTTAAATAATGGCTTCGTGCGGTTTGCACATTTAGCCAGTGTCAAGTAAGGGATATATTAATAATATATAAATTATAAATAAGAATGAGTGGTGATAAACATGATAAATGGTAATTAAAACGCCCTCCTACTAAACTCCTTGAGTCCTCAGTCACATGGACTACTTGAGAAAATTTTAAAAGTGATATTGCACTGTTTTGTATTATTAACCAACACTCATGTACGTTCACAAACACTTAACGGTTAATAATCCACCGTTATTACTTATTAATGTTCAAAATCTCTCAATATTTTGAAAATAAAACAAAACTGCAGAGATGACGCTTCACTTTCCCGCCAAGAAGTCGGATGGGTTGATTTACTTTCTAGTTATTTTTTTTTCTTATAACTAAAAATATAACACTGTAAAAGTAAATTATCAATTAATCATAAATAATGGAACGCTACTTAACATCGTTAATCGTTTCCAGTTAATATAAAAACATGACATGAGTATTTTTAAGTTGCATATAAAAGCTGTATACATTAATACTTTTGTTTTTTTTTACAGGTGACTATGGTGAGTCGGATCGATTTTGTTTTCATAAGGAATATTTAGAAACTATTGGAGACATATTTTTTAGTTTTTATTAATATTTGGTACTTTTATTTGTAAAAGAAAAGATTTATACTAAATAATATAAAAAAAGGTTTTCTCAGGTAAGTATATATCATCGTTAGTGGCAAAAGAAAAAACTATCATTGACGATTTTCTTGCCCGCTCTTTTACGATCAAGCTCCATTCAATGCGGAGTGAATGGGCGCGCTAGTTTTTAAGTTTTGACTTTCTTATGAGCTCTATTGAGCCAAACTTGAATAAATGATTTTGATATATTGACTTTTTTTTATGACTAATCCAATACCATTTATTTTACATATTAGATTTACTTATATTGTGATAAAAATAATTCTCATTATTATGGTTTAATAAATAGCCTTTAATAATTTTTCAGTTGAAAGTGAGTAGATTTGATGTTATCGATTATCAAAATTTTATTGCGAAATTCTAACATTAGGACACCACATACCTGCCTCCGCCATTCCTCACTGGGTCTTTGTGGTGGAGTATGACTAAAATTCCTCTCACCTTGGCTCGTGAGAGAAGACCTGTGTCCAGTATTGGGACGTCGATGCTGAAGATAACGATGATAACCAAGACTTAAGGAGTCCTTTTTTTTCTTTTTTCAAATTCAAATTTCTTTATTTGCTTTAAATAGGGTAGGTATACAAATTTGGTCTTAAAATTACAATTTCCTGAGCTTAACCTATTTAGCCGTATAAAAAGGCATGCATACCTTAAACATAATTAGATTATTATTATTAAAATTAAAATATGATTGTTTTACAATATCATTAGTAAAATTGAATATAATTGTTAAATTTAAAATAAATGTTAAAATTTAATTATATTGTAAAGTCAAATATTATGGTTAAGGGTTAAAATTCTTATTCAAATTACTAACCTTCCTTTCCTTTCCTTTCCTTTCTTACCTTTCCTTTTTATTATCGTCGGTAAAAAAATGCCGTCTACGCACTGCCTCCCGGCCAATAGGGGACCGAGAGGGGAGTATGGGGCTCGCGACCACCGCAGTCCTACCCACTAAAAAAACTTCCGACGACGCCCACCGCTGTTGAAAAGGGGCGAGGCACCAGTGCCTGGGTTTGTAGCTTCTGGCACCCAAGACCAGAGGAACCGAAGTCAACCTCACCTGCAAGTGGTGCACCTGCCGATCAACGGACGAGGCTCTGACGAACATAACAGTGCCCGGTAGGCGGAAATAGGCTCGCTTTCTATTACGTGGGACTAACTATGTAATTGGCGAAGTGTGTCATATAATATGCCTCTGCCTAACCCTTCGGGGAAATAGGCGTGAATGTATGTATAAGTTATGTATGTTGTAATAGATTATTTTGGTAAGTCAATAGACTGTATAATTTGAATTATTCGTTAATATATCATCATCACAGCCCATTAACGTCCCACTACTGAGCACGAGCCTCCTCTCACATATCAAGGTGTGAGGGTATTGGGTCATACTCCACCACGCTGACCCAGTGCGGATTGGCGGAGGCAGGTGTGTGGCGTCCTGCTGTTAGAATTTTTCAAGCCGCCCATTAGGCCTCTAACATGGCATTAACGACTACCACATTTGGTGATAACCGGGACCAACGGCTTAACGTGCCTTCCGAAGCACGGAAGCGCTCGATATCAAATGCCACACAAACGGTCACCCATCCAAGGACTGACCTCTGTAAACTCTGCTGTACTTCGGTGATCGTTTCCGACCACCGAGCACCGCAGAGCTACGAGCGCTTCGTTAATATATATATATTTTTTAATTATTTTGGTTTGTTGAATTTCAGGACCAGAAGGTAATATAATCATATTTTTTTAACGTGAACCCTTAGCTATTATGGCCATGAGGTATAGGAGGTTTTTTTAGGTATACCTAATTCCTTGCCGTATGCCCTTATTTTGGATTGAAAATCATCAATGGACCGTCTCCAGCTGTGAATGGAGCGGGAAGGTGTGTCAGACTTTTACTGACTAAAAAATTGGTTGTCTGTAAAGTCGGTTAACTGACGATAGTTGAACGTGACAACGTCTTAAGAAAATACTAATGGAATGGTAGCATTTTTCAAAAGAAAATTTTAATTTCATTTGTTTAATAAAGCAGCAGCTGTCCACGCAGACGCATCGCTCACTCAAGTAGGAGAGAGACGGATGTCGAACGCTGCCGAATGCAAAGGCTGTGCTTCTTTGCCGCTCGTTCCGCGCTCTCGCTTGCACTTCAAGCCTTACATGGAACGCCTCAGAGCGAGGTAACGCCGCATGAGTCATGTTTTTTCGTGCGTGCAGCCGGCTCTATCGAATTATAAGACGTTGTCACGTCAAAAACCATCCATGTTCCTTCTCAAGCCTGCAATGTCCCGAACAGTGATAGCCTTTGCAAACAGAAGAAACCTGCATCTATGCCAGAGCATCTCATTGATGCCTCGACGCTGGACTTTTGTAGATATCCAATAGATCCATCCATGTATAGAATGAATGTGTCATAGCAGTGCTCTCACAAACGGTATCAACGGAAGACCAGCATCGAGGCGTTTTCGTGACACCTCGGCTTTATGCTGAGTGGATACCTTTTCTGTGACACTCTTCAATTAGTTACTTAAATATAATGTACCTGTTTTCTTTTGATGTTGTCACAGAATAAATTCTTTTTCTTTCTTTCTTTCTTTCTTTCAATATATTGGCTTGAGATTATGTCAGTATGTAAATGACCTTTACAAGCATCTCTTTTTGTAATATAGCTCAGCCCGAACTTTAGGTTGTAATATTAAAATAAATAAATATTTCCTAACAATTACACCAATCATTTAGTTCCGAAATAAGTATCATTAATAACTTGTGTTATGGATATGAAATAACGGATAAACATACATAAATACTATTTTTTTTGTAAATAAATACTTAATATACATAGGAAAACACCCAGGCCAGAACAAATATTCATGTTCATGCACACAAATATTTGTCTTGTGTATATATTGTCCAGTTAAAGTGCAATGACCTAGACACAAGATTTGATTTCATACAGCCCATATATATTTTAGGTTGTATAGGTATCCTATCAATAGTCCAAGCTCCAAGATCAACAGACGAGACTCTGGCGAACGTTACAGATCCCGGTAAGCGGCAATAGGCTCGCCACCTATTACGTGTGACCAACCATGTTATTGGCGAAATGTGGGCGTGTGATCGGCTTCGGGGGTTCAGGCGTGAATGTCTGTATGTATGTATATATTTTTATACATTACTAGCTGTTACCCGCGACTTCGTCCGCGTGGAATAGTATCTTTGGGTAGCATTTTTATTATTTAATAAGAATCATTAGTAGGTATAGTAGATATCAGCGGCGGCGATGCAGAGAATTCGTTAAAAGGAACTTTAACTTCAAAAGCCAAAATATTTTTTAAACTTGATACACCCAAATTTTTTAAATATCATGTTCCTAGAATAGTTTAGAGTCGTAGTTTCCGTGCCGAATCCGTTCCGTTCCGCTCGAATTTCGAGAATTCCGTTTGTAGAAAATCTCTGCACATCCTAAGAGACCTACGTACCAAGTTTCATGGTTTTATCTTCAAAAATGAAGAACACCCATAAAAACATTCAACCCCTATTTCACCCCCATATTGGTAAAAATTTCAAAATGCTAGAACAAACGATTTTTTGTTTATTATTTAGTGCCTACATACAAAATGTTATATTTTTATTTTAAAAAATTTCGAACTTCATACAAACTTTCAACCCCTATTTCATCTCTCACAGGACGAAATTTCAAAAACGCTAGAACAAATGTTTATTTATTTCCTATCAAGTGCTTAAATATTAAGTTTCATGGTTTTATCTTTTAAAATTAATAAATCCCATACAACTTTTCACTCCCTCCCCTTTTTATCCCTTTACAACCCCCTTTTCGAAATAAAAAGTAGCCTATGTTCTTTCTCAGGGTCTAGACCATCTGTATGCCAAATTTCATTCAAATCCGTTCAGTAGTTTTGGCGTGAAAGAGTAACAGACAGACAGACAGACAGACAGAGTTACTTTCGCATTTATAATATTAGTAAGGAAGGATAAGGATAAGCACCTATGTTATTAATGCTGCTATGCACCTTTAAGTTAATTAGTTGTACATACATAATACATAATATCGCGCCTGTTTCCCCTAAGGGGTAGTCAAAGGCGTACTATACGCTCACATTTCGCCATTTATATTTTTGGTCCCACGTAATAGGCGGCGAGCCTATTTCAGCTTTCCGGGCACTTTTATGATAGCCAGAGCCTCGTCCGTTGATCGGCAGGTGCACCACTTGCAGGTGAGGTTGACTTGGACTCCTCAGATCTTAGTAGGAGCCCTATACACCCAGTGATGAATTATATGTTTTACTAGCAGACGCGCGCAACTTCGTCAGCGTTACGTACATATGAACCAACTTGAATCACTCTATCTATTAAAAAAACCGCGTCAAAATCCGTTACGTAGTTTTAAAGATCGAAGGATGAGCAAGTGATGGATTAAAAATATCTTTGTAACAATTCCCGCGCTACTATAATTTCCCGAAAATCGAGAAACTATTCAACACGACACGTGTTTCGCCCTTACACAGGGCATCTCCAGGTAAGATAGGGGCCTCAGAACAACGATGTCTTCACGACCAACGCTGAAACGAGAGACACTCGTTTCTCTTTAAGTTATAGTAGCGCGGGAATTATAGTAGCGCGGGAATTGTTACAAAGATATTTTTAATCCATCACTTGCTTACAATGGATTTCCGCAAAGTAACGCCTGAATCAAAAAATTATTTACGATCGAAGGATATATAAGGGACAGACTGACAGTGGAAAGCGATTTTGTTTTACACTGTAGTGATTTCAGTTTTAACACTAATTAATCTGAATCATGTTTTGTTTACAGAAGTAGGAAGTAAGTGTTTTACCATTAGTACTCTTTTAATAGCCTAATCATTATTAGAACAAATATTCTTAAATAATTTACCATATCAGCCTTATAAAGTCCACTGCTGAACATTAGCCTCCCCAATAGATTATAATTGCCGGAATGAAATTCGCTGCCGGCTCATGTGTTTTCTATTTCCTATGATCCCGGGTCTTTTAAGCGGGGCGTGAAACGGCATTTTAGCAGGCCGTCATGAGTGGATGCGCTTTATACCTGGCTTATTTCACGTTATAAAGCGCTTTCATTTCCTTATTGCACTACATCGACTGCTTATCTATATAAATCTGTTGGGGGATATTTGCCCATAATCACGCTGGGCAGGCGGGTTGGTGATCGCAGTTCCAGCCAGTACGCAGGATGACGCTGCTGCCCATCATCCGGTAGGACTCCTCTGCGTCGACTCTTACGACTGAAAGATGAAGGGGGATGACATGGGATGGCATGGTTACATGGGGAAACACGAAAACCAAGGCAATGAAATAGTTTTGTAGTTAATTGAAGCGCTCGTAGCTCTGCTGTGGTTGAAAACAATCACTAATGTAAAGCAATAAATCAAATCAAATCAAATAAATAAATAAATATTTCTGACACTTACACCAATTATTTAGTTCCAAGATAAGTATCATTAAGAACTTGTGTTATGGATACTAAATAACGGATAAACATACATAAATACTTTTTTTTTTTAAATACATACTTAATATACATAGAAAAACACCCAGACCAGAACAAATATTTATATTTATACACACAAATATTTGTCCTGTGTGGGAATCGAACCCACGACCTCAGGAGTGGAATGCGGGTATACTCGCCACCACGCCATATCGGTCGTCAAAATTACGTCGTCAAAATGAAATATCATTTATTTCATAAACTATTACATAGTAGGTACTTGAAGACGTAAAAAATAAATATGAATATAAAAAATAATCGAAATATTATTGCACTAAAATCACGAACCTTAGATTCACTTACATGCAACAAAACAATTATAAAAACAAAAAAATATTTAAGTATAAGTGAATCTAAGCGCCGGTTCCGAGCCACCGCTCTGTAAGAAGAACTGGCAAGAAACTCTCTTTTAAATTTATCCATCGGTTTTGATACTTGAATTACAATCTTCATTTTTCTGTGAAGCTATACAATGCAACATAATATCCATGTTCTAAGTCATTCATATTAGAATAGTCTGTATGAAACGGCAGTTTAATCCCAAGCATTTTTATCTGCCATTTAGTCGTTGATAGAATAGTATCCCTTTGAAGACAGCTTGCGTTTTATTGTTAAATAAAATTTATTTAGGCGTAATTGCTGTATATTGCTTGGGATTTTATTGTAGAATCGCACAGTATAAACAGAGGTCAATCCTTGGATAGGTGATCGCTTGTGGTCCTTTTTGGGCGGCTTGAATTTTTTCACAGCACGACTCCACTGTGGGGTAATGCTGCAGATATTGAATGTATCTTTGTGCTGCAGAAAAGGGCTGTACTATTTATGGCATGAGATCTCGCAACTCATTGAGAGATAAGTTTAAAGAGATAGGCATAATGACTGTGTATTCACAGTACATTACATCCCCCTTCATCTGTCAGTCGTAAGAGTCGACGTACAGGAAGAAATTGCCGTTGTATATGTCTTTCATAACTTTTATCTTTGTGTATGATCCTTATGTGCATAAATTGTTAATAAAATAAATACATTTATGAAAACTTACTGTAGACTCATAAAAATGAAAGTAGGTTATGTAAAAATAGTGATAGATATAACTTAAGAAATAAAAATAAACTGGCTGTGCCCAAGTATAGGCTCCATAAAGTTGCAACATTGCTGCCAGATGATGTGGCAAATTTATCTATAAATAAATTTAAAAACTACATAAAGTGTAAATTGCGCCAGACGGCTTTTTAATGAAATTATTACATTATTATTATATCAATTAAATTATTATATAAATATAATATTAATTATAATGAGCTTATTTATTAATGAAAGATTTTATAATCGACAAGGCTGCCTGGAAGCTACATGAATTGCTCCTTTCTTTCTTAAGATATTAGATGAGACATGATCTTTAGTTATTTGATAGTTTTAAGACCAACAGCGGAAAACTTAATATTTTATTTCTTTAATTATATTAGACTTTAACTGTTGATATTTTATTTTAGTTTTTATTTATTTACACCTGCCTCCGCCAATCCGCACTAGGGGAGAGGGGGCCCGTGATCAGTAGCGAGATGTTCGCGGGCCGTCATGATGAGTCTATGCATTACTAACATATGACATTTGAAAATTTGGATTAAAACCTCATTTCTTATTACAGATGACGGTAAGTGCCATGTCCTAGTTTTTTTTCTTTTAAATAACGGACGAGCGGTTAGCACATTTGGTCATTGTCAAGTACAGAAATATATTCTTATATAAAATAATATTTGATTTACAGTAAATAAGAATGAGTTGATTTAAGAAGATGATAAATGAAATGCCCTAAACACTTTGAGTCCTAATTAAGGTGCGGGAGTATACTGAGTGCTCACATGGACTTCTTGAGAGAATTTGAGAAGTGATTTTGCTCTGTTTTGCACTTGCACAAACACTTAATAATCAATCGTTATTATACATTATTTCTAATACATCACAAATTTTAGAAAATAAAACAAAACTGCAGACGATTACAATTCACTTTCCCGCCAAAAAGTCCCCTGTCCTAGTTAGAGCGTTTTCATAATTCTCTTATTTATCTAGTCACTGTAGAAAGCATCTTTTCAGAGACTTAATAAATCTCTAACTCTTGCTGTGTTATTATTAAGTAATTTTTATCCTAGCCGGAGATTAAAAATTAATGAGTTTCTTGCTCAATTCTTCCTAACTCTTCCAATCTTAAGCTTCCGCTTGCAGTGAATGAGCGCGTCAGTCCTACTTGTAAGCGCATTAAATTAATACTGATTTATTAATTAGTAATTCTGCTTGTGTTTTGATCGTTTGATTAACATTGATTCGATCTCAGTAAAAAATAGAAAGACTGTAAGTACGTAACTCAAACCAGGGGGCCTACCGCCGAATTCGATGGATTACCGGTAATCCATCTAGATCAAACTTTGTTTACGTTCATTAATCCGTACCGGGGAATCTGCCGACAGCCACCTCTCATTCATGACCTTCAGTCCGTGACAGACCAATAAGTAAATGGAGAACGCCATTTTGTTTCGATTTCCTAGTAAGACACAATCAATTCGAAATCCATTTTGCCTTATAATCGATTGCCATCGAACTCGGCGGTAGGCCCCCTGACCTATATACTATATAGTAATGAGTCGATGTTCCTTTAAGCACGCGATATGCTCGTCACATTTTACGCTCAAAATATAAAAGATGAGCTGGAATATTTTTGGAGGGATTTCAAAAGCTTTACACTTTTGTATCTAACTTTCAACTCTCTCTAGAAAGAGATAAGGTTTTCTCTATCTCTGTATAATTTATAATACTAATAATAATAGAGTATTTCCTGTAAAGTAGAAAGATTTTATTGTTTTTTGCATCATATACATAAATATACAATAGATACCGCAAATGCATGTACTTCGCGTGTTCGAACCTCGACCAATCGTCGCGGTTGGCTGCCGCTACTTTTTTTTTCTTTCGAATAATGGCTTCGTGCGCTTAGCACATTTAGCCAGTGTAAAGTAAATTAATAATATTGAATTCATAGTGAATGAGAATGAGTGGTGATAAAGATGATGAATGAGATGCCCTCCCTTTATTATTCGGACTCAACGGGAGTCCTCAGTAAAGATGTGGGACTATACTGAGATCTCACATGGACTTCTTGAGAGAATATGAAAAGTGATGTTGCACTGTTTTGTTTCATTTACCAACACTCATGTACTTTCACAAACAGTTAACGGTTAATAATCCACCGTTATTACACATTAATGTTCGAAATATCATATCGCTTCACATTCCCGCCAAGAAGTCTATTAGAAAGCTATAGTCAAAGTCAAAGTCAAAAAATACTTTATTTCATAAACTATTACATAGTACTTGAAAACGTCAAAATTATAAAAAAATAACAAAAACAAATAAAATATAACTATACTAAAATCACGAAGCTTAGATTCACTTGCAACCAAATAATTTAAAAAAACAAAAAACATTTAAGTGCAAGCGAATCTAAGTGCCAGTTCCGAGCCACCGCTCTGTAAGAAGAACTGGCAAGAAACTCACAGGCTATGCTCTTTTAAATTATCGATTGGTTAGTAACAATCTTCATTTGTCTGTGACGCTATACAATGCAACATAATATAACAATATTCATGCTTTAAGTCATTCATATTAGAATAGCCTGTATGAAACGGCGGCTTAATCCCAAGCATTTTTATCAGCCATATAGTCTTTAATAGAATAATATCCCTTTGAAGACAGCTTGCGTTTTATTGTTAATTTAAATTTATTTAGGCTTAATTGCTGTATATTGCTTGGGATTTTATTATAGAATCGCACACATTGACCTTTAAAAGATTTGTTAATTTTTTGGAGCCTAGTGGCAGGTACAACTAGTTTATGCTTATTTCTTGTGTTTAGGTTATGTATATCACTTTTCTTACTCAATTTATCAAAATTTTTGTGTACATATACTAGGTTTTCATAAACAAACTGACCCGCCACTGTCAAAATACCAATTTCTTTAAATTTATCCCTTAGTGAATGTCTACATGGTAGATTATAAATTGCTCGTATGGCCCTCTTCTGCAGTACAAAAATATTTTGAATATCTGCGGCACAACCCCACAGAAGAATACCATACGACATAACACTATGAAAATAGCAATAATAAACAAGCCTAGCTGTTTCAACGTCTGTTAATTGGCGAATTTTCTTTACCGCGTATGCAGCAGAGCTGAGTCTATTCGACAATTCACCAATATGTGGGCCCCACTGTAACTTAGAATCTAATATAACACCCAAAAATTTGGTGGTATCCACAAGGGTCAACTCATCTTCCTTTATTTTAATAGTGGTGTTTACTTGTCTGACGTTAGGCGTCACGAATTTAATGCATTTCGTTTTAGCCCCATTTAATAATAAATTGTTAACGTCAAACCAGTGCACCACCTTTGAGATCGCATTGTTTACATCGTCTGGGTTCTGATATCGCTTTATTTTAAATAATAATGATGTATCATCAGCAAACAATACTATCTCGTGATTTTCCTTTACCAAATGTGGCAAATCATTAATATAAATTAAAAACAAAAACGGGCCGAGAATCGAGCCCTGCGGTACCCCCATTTTTACTACAGAACCCTGAGATCGCTTTCCATTAACTTCAACCCTTTGAATCCTATTACTTAAGTAAGAAGTAAGAAGATCCAATGCGGAGCCTCTTATTCCATAATAATCTAATTTTTTTATCAATGTTTCATGAGGAACACAATCAAAAGCTTTGGACAGATCGCAAAAAATACCTAAAGCGTCCAAAGAATCTTCCCAAGCATCAAAAATATGTTTCAAAAGCTCAACACCTGCATCGGTTGTGGAGCGACCCTTAGTGAATCCAAATTGTTTTGAATGCATTAAGCCATTTTTATTAAAAAATCTTAACATTTGGTTGTAAATAAGTTTTTCAAAAATTTTACTAAAAGTAGGCAGCACTGAAATAGGTCTAAAATTAGTTGGGTCTGCTGTACTGCCCGATTTAAATAGTGGAATGATTTTACTATTTTTCATTAAATCTGGAAAGGTGCCGCAATCTATACATTTATTAAATATTATAGCTAAACTGTGCGCCACCGAAACAATGATAGGCTTGGTAACTACGATGGAATTGCCCCAGAGGTCTGCAGTCTTTTTAACATTAAGAGTATTAAATGTCTTAATTATATCTATGGGTGTTACATGATTAAACATAAACTCTTCTGTACAAATGTTTACATTATCTCTTAAAATAGCCTCCGCTAAAGTAGGCGAGGAATTTAAAGTTTTTGTAGTAGACACTGGAATATTAGTAAAGAAGTCTTCAAAAGCATTGGCAATATCTAAGTCAGATGTAAGCGTCTTGCTATCAATGTTGAGTTTAAACTTATTATTATAATTCTTATTTCTTCCCGTTTCACTATTAATAATATTCCATGTCATTTTAATCTTATCATCACTATTTCTAATTTTATAGCTCAAATAACAAGACTTTGCCGTATGACATGCTTTTCTAAATATTTTAGAATATTTCCTTACATAATTATGAAATTGTTCACTATTGTTAACATTTCTTTCGTCATACAGTTCATACAGTCTCTTTCTACTTTTATGTAGCCCAGGAGTAGCCCATTCACTAAAGGCAGCATTATCATTTACCTTAATCGTTTTGGGAGTAAATGTTGATTGAAAACTACTACAAAAGTCGCTAAAAAACATATTATATAAAATATTAGGGTCATTGCTTTTATCTACCATGGGTAAACTAAATGATAATAATTTATTGTTAAACCTCTCAAAACGATTATTGGTTTTTGGTATAAATGTTATTGTTCTTTTAGCCACAGTTTTATTTCTACAAAGCAAAGATATTTGTTGACCACAATGATCTGAATCTAATTGATTAATAATTTTTTTACTGTCATCACTCAGTATAATATCTGTAAATATGTTATCCAAGCAAGTGGCAGTAGTGGCTGTAATTCTTGTTGGCTCTAGAAACACATTTATCAAATTATATGATTTAAAAAGTGCTTTTATTCTTGTACATGCACTCGAACACTCTAGCAAATTAACATTAAAATCTCCACAAACAATAACATTTTTGTTAGCATTATAAACTTTTCCCAGCACTTCATCCATAATACTTTCAAATAAATCATATGAAGCTGATGGAGGTCTGTATACACTCAATACAACAAACCGTTCCATTTCGATACAGGCTATTTCAATAATCCGTTCGGCTGAGAAGCTTACTATATCATGGCGCTCCTTGAATCTAAATTTCTTATTTACTATAATTAATGATCCACCATGTATAGCACCCTCCCTGCAAAACGAACTACCTACCTGGTGATTATTAAAATTGAACATGAACTGGTTACTTTTAACCCAATGTTCAGTAATGCAAAAAATATCAATATGATTACCGTTCATGAACAATTCAATTTCTAGTTCCTTACCCAATATTCCTCTAATATTCTGGTGCACCAGGTTTATAACATTATTTTGTTTAGTAATTACTATGCCAGAGTTTGTCTCTGTTGTCTTAGATCTTAATTTAAATGATTTTCTATATTAGAAATAGAATCAGAATAATTAATGTCAACACAACAATTATTATCTACACTACTGCTTTGCTCAATAGAAGCAATATGTTTAGCCAAATTCTTGGCTGTTATACTAAAATAATAGGATAGCGAATTTGCTATCTGTCGCTTAAAACTAGATGAAAGGTAATATCTACCTTTAGTCATAAATTTGCTGCTAACAAAACTGTTAGTATCAATCAAATTAATACAATCATGATATGTACTTATAGTATGTAGTACACAGTTTAACTTATATCTAAGATTATTTTCCGCGTCTGGCAAGCTCTTTGAGTAGGGGAATGTGAACAAAATAATTTTACTTAAATCAAGAGACAATAAATTATTAATATATTCAATTAACTCCTTTTTGTTAACGTTACCCCTATTCTCCACTAAAATAATAAGAGTATTCTCATTACTAAATTTATAATTTAAAATTTTTTTCATAATTTTGTCATATGTTGCAGATGGCATGCAATAGTTCACAACTGATTGTCCCTTAGACTCTGAATTCAATTTTGAGCCCATATGTCTACCAATATCATCACTGAACATAATTCTTTTATGTACATCACCTTGTGTACAACATGTTACATCAATTGATGCACACAACGGCTGCTCTGCACTGACACTAGTATGGGAGCTTCCACATAAGGTTTTGGTGTCAATGCAGACCGAAGGAACACACTGTGGAGAACTCAAGCAGTTGTCGTTGCAAGAGTTTTGATTTATAAAAGAATCAAGGCGCTCAGTGTTATCATTTGAGGTTTTAAGTATCTTATCAATTGTTAAAGAACATTTATTGTAGTCCTTAAGGGACAATTCATATTTCCTAGTAAGATACTGAATTTCAAATTGCAAATTTTGTATTTTTGATTCTAAGTGCTTTGTGTCAGTATAGTATTTTGAATGACACTGTTTTAACTCTAGCTCAGACAACTTCCATTGTTCTCTTAATTTAAGATTAGATTTAATATTCTTGCATTTATTCATCAGGCTATTAAAATGTTTTAATTGTTTTTTTGATTTATAGATAAATTTATTAATTTTAATATATTTTTTTAGTTTATTTCTGCTGCAAAATAGAACTGACTTGTCTGGTTGATATGAGTTATCATTTGTGAGATCAATAGTAGACAAGTCCGGGTTTGAAACAATTGCAGAAGTAATAAACTGCGGGACACCACTCATTAACTCACTATATTCTTTGTTAGTAACATAGGCTGTAATATTATGTTATTTTAATTAGGAATCCTTACGAAATCTCCAATAATATAACCCAAGGTGTAAAATATATAATAAATAGTTACCGAACCGAAACTAGTGAGAGATAAAAACAAAAATGTTTTTTTTTGAATATAGACATAAAGAACCAGGTTACTTAAAAAAACATGATAATTTTATAATATTATTCTTTTCGTAATTTTTTATTACAGAATTCATACCACGTAAGTAAAATATTTAAAAAAATGAAATAAACCAGATACATATTTTTTTTAATAAACAGTCATATTATTTTATACCTCTTTTGTTGGTTATAGCTATTCCTGGTAAGTACTTACTAATAATTAAGTAAATATTAAAGGAATATAAAAAACTAACCCTCTCAAACACTTGATTGTGTTCCTCAAAAATAATAAATTAGTGAAATAGAGAATTATTACTTGCTTAAAATAAAATATTGGCGAGTTGGCGCCAAAAAACCTAGTGTCAATTGGTGGTCAAATATTTATAGGTGCGTTCAGAAATCTGTGAAAAGATAACACATCTGTGGGTTATTTAGTATATTAATATATGATTTGGTTTTGATTAAAGATTTAAAGACTCGTTTATTAAAGTAATTCATCATCATCATCATCTCAGCCCATAAAACACATACAAAGGTGCGAGGGTATTAGGTCATACTCCACCACGCGGACCCAGTGCGGATTGGCGGAGGCAGGTGTATGGCGTCCTGCTGTTAGAATTTATCAAGCCGCGCATTAGGCCTCTAACATGGCTTAACGACTACCACATTTCGTGATAACCGGGACCAACGGCTTAACGTGCCTTCCGAAGCACGGAAGCGCTCGATATCAAATGCCACACAAACGGTCACCCATCCAAGGACTGACCTCTGTAAACTCTGCTGTACTTCGGTGATCGTTTCCGACCACCGAGCACCGCAGAGCTACGAGCGCAATATTATTTGTTCTTAATTAATTATTATCTTCACAGAGGATTCCATGTACGAGTACGTTCACCAGTCTCAGTCCGGTTCAATATACCAATCTATACCGCGCCGTGTAAAGATACCGAGCGGTATGAAATTCGATTCGGTATGGAGAATCAAAGACCCGTACAGCACCAAGGCTAACCATCACCAGAGAGTGAGTTTTAATTCTTCATCGACTTATCCATCCCTTGACCCTTCTTCGCATACTCCATCCATCATTCATTAGTTTCATTAGAAAGAAAGAAAGAAAGAAAGAAAGAAAGAAAGAAAGAAAGAAAGAAAATAATGTATTCTGTGACACATGATACATCTGTTTACAAAAATACAAAAATAAAAATTAAACACATGTGGCACCGAAAAGGCTTATACTCAGCAAATGCCGAGGGGTCACTATGGCCCCGCGGCGCTGGTCCTATATTACATTACGGAACCGTTCGTGCGCTAGTCCGACTCTCTCTTTGCCATTTTTATATTATGTAGTTATTTTAGTATGTGTATTGAAGCGTAGCACCTATTTTATACACAAGGTGAAACTCAAGAACACGACCCACCGGATAAAAAGTAGTCTTCACAGTTTGTTGAGGCAATTCAAGATCAGAGGACCCATTAAAGACTGTTTATCCGTTATTCTTTAAAATAATATATAAACCAAGGGTATGCAGCTAAAAGTTTCTTTTAAAAGTATGGAACCTGTAAGCAAACAAGCGAAATGCATGCAATGAGAAAAGACCGAAACAAACATACATAAATACATGTCACGCCTCTTTCCCGTAGCGGTAGGCAGAGATCACATCCTTCCACTTGCTACGATCTTGGCACACACTTTTAGCTTCATTCACACTCATTAACCACCTCATACACGCTCGTCGGTTTAGGGTACTTTTGACCTGCCCTTTCTCTAATTTTTTTTGTATTTGGTCATGGAAGGCCTTACGTGGTCTTTCCCTCCCAACACTAAAGAAACAACCAAAGGCCGAAACATATCGTACCATTATGTATAACAATGGTTTTGTTTAAACCCTTGGTAACCTAGTGAAATAAATGATTTATTATTATTATTATAGAGTTGTCGATAGTGTAGTCGTGGGAAGGCTAGGTTGCTTAATAAAAGACATCTTCGCACAACTCCGTTTATTGGTTGACGGATAGTCATAAAAAGAATTTACAACAAGTTGTTCTTATTACTACGATAAAACAATATCCCATCGCGATCTAACTGGGCACAGTGCCATCTATTGGTACCATTAGAAACTACTTATTTTTATGTCATAGTTAATATAGGACTGACAGTGAAGTTTTATATTATTTACCTGCCACAGTTAACTAACTAAACTAACAATAAAGTTATTTCACACACTTACAAATATACACACACACACCCATACAGACACACATTGTAGTACT
This sequence comes from Musotima nitidalis, assembly GCA_949126915.1. Classification (NCBI taxonomy): domain Eukaryota; kingdom Metazoa; phylum Arthropoda; class Insecta; order Lepidoptera; family Crambidae; genus Musotima; species Musotima nitidalis. The sequence continues at coordinate 7,858,712 of OX421440.1, forward strand.
TTTAGTTAGCTCCTATGTACATTTTATATTATATTCTTTTGTTTATATAATGTAGTTTATTGTTAGCGGTTAGAGAAGAGCGAAGTTCATCTAGCACAGGCATATATTTGCTTAAAAGGTGACTTCACCAACTTGTTGTTTGTTAAAATACTTCTGTGTTTATGAAATAAATAAATTTATTATTATTATTATTAGTATTGAATTTTATTCATTATTAAATCTTATGCTCCATTCGAAATTTGACCCATAAAGAGTTATGGTAATTATGGGTGTTTTTCTATGTGTATTAAGTATGTATTTACAAAAAAAAAAAGTATTTATATATGTTTATCCGTTATTTAGTATCCATAACACAAGTTCTTAATGATACTTATCTTGGAACTAAATAATTGGTGTGAGTGTCTGAAATATTAAAAAAAAAAAAATTAAAGAAAAAAAAAAAAATTAACTTAATATTCTGTGAATATTTCAAGCGTCTACCTGTTGACGTTATCAATACAAAACGAGTTCACAAAAAATCACGTTTGTTGTATGAGAGCCCCATTGAATATTTATATTATTCTGTTTTTACATACATACATCCATACACGCCTGTTTCCCCGAAGGAATAGGCAGAGGCATATTATACGCCCACACTTCGCCAAATATATAGTTGGTCCCACGTAATAGGTGGCGAGCCAATTCCAGCTTCTTAGGTCTTGGTCGGATCCTTATACACCCATTCTGTTTTAGTAGTACTATTTGTTGTTATAACGGCAACAGATATACATTATCTGTAAAAAATTCAACTATCTGACTATCACGGTTAATAAGATACAGCCTTGTGACAGACGGACAGACGGACAGAAGGACAGCGAAGGCTTAGTGATAGGGTCTCTTTGGGTACGGTACCCTAAAATCTTGTTAATAAAATAAAATAAAAACTATGTATTTTATTGTTTTCTTTATATTAAAATTTAAACCTGAACAAATGAAAAAACAATTTAAACATGAAAAAAAATAGCAAAGGAAATAAAAATCAAAGGATAAGACACTTAATAGACATAAAAGAACAAAAGAAAACAAAAGGTAGTGGCTCAGCTTGTGCTACCCGACGTATGTTACGCCGAGCAACGCTGGTTTCAGCCGCCCCCGTTCTACACATGCATTGAAGCCTTCGTGGGTCGCCTGGCGGGACTGATGTTCGGGCGGGCGGATGCCTCAGGCCACGAACACCTTCGTGACTTGGCGCCGCTGCACGCTCGACCACCGGACGCCAAGGCCTATGCCCGAAGCCTTATCCCTCGGGAGACCTAGAAAGTGACCTGACGTCATTTAAAACAGAACAGAACACTATGCTAGCTGATCGCTCCAGGGCTTGATCGCAGCACTACCGGACAAGACACCCCCGGACTTTACCATCGGCTACGACAGCCAACCTAACGACGCGCCCGTATTCACGGGCGCCGCAAGATACCGCGGCCAGGGGGCACTGCCCCGACCCCGCGCCGTGACCCCCCTGCGGGGGCTTACGTAGAAAACCACGATCGATAGTTCTACACATTATTAAACAAAAACTGTCAGGGCCCACGCCCATAAAATAAAATAAATGTTCTCACAATAATCCTCTAACACCTATTCCAGATGCCAGACACAGCAGTTAAGGCAGAAGTCACCTCAGACGGGAACTACGCAGTGATCACCATCAGCCCCAAATGGTCTACCAGCAAGTACGGGGCTTATTTCGCTGTCTTCACCAAGGAAGGCAACGGAAAACCTCCTGAGAAGTCTGTGCAGTTTGTCAGTTTAGGTGAGCATATTGGCAGTTTCCATTAAGTAAAAAAAAAAGTTAAAAAAATATTTATTTCATTTGCATTATACATAGTACTTGAAAACGTCATAATTACAAATGAAAAAAAAACAATCGAAATAATATTACACTAAATCACGAAGCTTAGATTCACTTACATGCAACAAAACAATTTAAAAACAAAAAATAATTAAGTGTAAGTGAATCTAAATGACAGTTCCGAGCCACCGCTCTGTAAGAAGAACTGGCAAAAAACTCACAGGCTATGCTCTTTTAAATATTAGGTCGGGGAAAAAGTCTTTTCGCATAACGTAGGTATAAACTTATTATAAAATTTTTTTGACTGTACTATTTGTGTCTGGCTGGTTTTGGTAACATTAAAAAGGTTCCATTATAAAGAAAAGAAAAAAATAAAAAAAAGTTGTTTCCCGCTATTTTTCATTTGTTTTTCTCTCCGTAAAAATAAGTGAATTTATCTTCATTAGTGAAGAAATTCGATACATTTTAAAATTTAATATAAAAAAGGCAAAAATGCAACTCAAGCAGTGAAAAAAATTTGTGATGTTTATGGACCTGATGCAGTGTCAGTAAGAGTAGCACAAATTTGGTTCAAACGTTTTCAGTCCGGAAATTTTGATGTTAAAGATGCACCTCGCTCTGGTCGCCCTGTTACGAATAAAATGGACGCCATTTTTGAAAGAGTGGAGCAAGATCGGCATATTAGTAGTTACGATGTAGCTGAAGAACTGGAAATTGACCACAAAACAGTTTTGACCCATTTGAAGAAAGCTGGTTATACAAAAAAGCTCGATATTTGGGTGCCACACGAGCTCACTCAAAGAAACTTAATGAACCGTGTACTCATTTGCGATTCATTATTGAGACGTAATGAAACCGAGCCGTTTTTGAAGAGATTGATAACTGGCGATGAAAAGTGGATCACGTACGACAAGAACGTGCGAAAAAGGTCGTGGTCGAAAGTTGGCCAGGCTTCACAGACTGTGGCCAAACCTGGCCTAACACGAAATAAGGTGATGCTGTGTGTATGGTGGGATTGGAAGGGCATTGTTTGTTATGAGCTTTTACCGCCCGGCAAAACCATCGATTCTGATCTTTACTGCCAGCAACTGATGAGATTAAAGGAAGCAGTCGAGAGAAAACGGCCGGAATTGATCAACAGGAAGGGTGTGGTCTTTCATCACGATAACGCTAGACCACACACATCTTTAGCCACTCAGCAAAAATTAAGAGAGTTCGACTGGGAGGTCCTAGTGCATCCACCATATAGCCTGACCTTGCGCCTTCAGATTTTCACCTGTTTCGGTCTCTGCAGAATTCTTTAGGTTCTGTAAGGTTGACCTCAAAAGAGGACTGCCAAAACTATTTGTCCCGTTTTTTTGATCAGAAGTCCCAAAGTTTCTACAGTAACGGGATAATGTCTCTGCCCACAAAATGGCAGAAAGTTATTCAACAAAACGGTACATATATATTGTAAATAAATGTAAATAAACTTTGAAAAAAATGTCTTGACTTTTCATACAAAAATACGAAAAGACTTTTTCCCCAACCTATTATGTCCAATAGTTTGGTACTAGAATTACAATCTTCATTTTGTCTGTGAAGCTATACAATGCAATATAACATAACCTTAACAATATTTATGTTTTCAAGTCATTCATATTAGAATAACCTGTATGAAACGGCAGTTTAATCCCAAGCATTTTTATCTGCCATATAGTCTTTAATAGAATAGTATCCCTTTGAAGACAGCTAGTATTTTATGGTTAGTTTAAATTTATTTAGGCTCAATTGCTGTATGTTGAATTGAATCGTTTGTTTCCGTCCTAATGCAGTGCCCAGCGGAATGAAGGTCGTACTGCAGACAATCAAAAAATCGTAAAGCAAAATCAATGAGAAGAGCCTGTGATCAAATCTTCACTATAATTAAAATTTTACGTGGTAGAGTAGACTCTCCTGATCTTTATGCTGAGCTGTGTCGAGTTTATGCACCCGATAATTATTATAGAAGCAGGAAACATAAACTGTTTGCTTTGCCAACCTGCCGAACCGTTGCACGTTCAAAATCACCCATTCCGCGGACACTCAACGCACTTAATGCCATTCTGGATGCAGCACCCGACTGTGATTTGTTTGCGGATGGATGGCCTGAGATTTTGTCAGTGTGTCTGAGGTATTGTGAGAGAATGGGATAAAAGAAGTTTTTATGTGTGAGATTTTAATATTATATGTAACTTTTGTTTTTGATAATTAGTGTAATTGGTGTATTCCGTTCTGATCAAATAAATAAATGTTCTGAAAGGGAGGACAATAAGGTTTTCCTTCCACATTAATGGGCTGAGAAAATAATTATAATTGCTGATTGTGTAACAGAATTTCTTCTGTATGTTTCCATCCATATACGTTCTGAGCATCAGAACGATAGCTTTTAAGTCAGAACAGCGACTGATCAGTGGTCTATAAGTTAAACCCTGGTCACCTGTGATTTTTTGTCAGGATTGATGCGAAGCTTAGGTTTCGGTTCCACGTCAATGATATGAAATGATGATTGGATTTAGAGAACAAACGTCCCAGACGTCAGGACTAAAGAGCTGATGCCAGACCTAGGTTTCTTTAATAGGCTAATACTTGGACCCTTTTTGGACTGGGACAATGATAATTGGTGATTGTTTAACAGAGAAGGCATCCATCAACGTTCCGGACGTCAGGACTATCGAGCTGATGCCGGGACAGCGTCTGGACACCGTGACAGTGGCCTACAAGTGCTCCAAGTGTGAGCTGCAAAGGATCATGGTTCGCTGTTCCGACTTCAACGTCTACAATCTCGACATTAGCAAGTACAAAGTCGTAGAGGGCCCTGAAAAGTGAGTCACATTGAGTAATCAGTATGTAGTTGCGTAATTTCGAAGATGTAACTAAAATAATGGGTATATAGGGGTCCTACTAAGTAGCCCAAGGACTGCAATGCAGAGGGTTCATCCTGGTCCTGGTTTAGATAGTAAGCTGGTGATCCCGGCTATTATGAATATCTAGGGCAGTTGTAAGTCAGTGCCTTCTAACATCCAGCTGGTTTAACCATAGATATTTTCGTCTGGGTTGCGGAAATCACACGACAATGGCTCCGTGTAATAAGTGAAATTCAGCTAATGCTGCTTAGACCAGACCCTGGGTTTTTAGCGTCTTGGATATATCCAGGATAAATGCTAGGAATTGATTGTACAAAGATATTGGGTATTCTCACCCAAGCTAACATCACCTACAAGTGATGTACCTGCCGATCAGCGGACGAGACTCTAGCAAGCCCTGCTATTCATGTAGTAGCATATTGGGCTGACAAAATAAAGCCGAATTCAAACTGACTTATCATCGACTCGATTCATCTTAGTTCGTGAATAAAGCTCAGTGGTACAGTGGGCCTGACGAATTTCCGCATTCCGGTACGTAGGGACACTCCGAGCATAGATCTGTCCTTAGCGAGCGACACTGAGCTTCTTTAAAATACATCCATTTCAAAATACCCATTCATTAGTTCATTTATTTGTTCATTCATTCGTTCTTCATTCCTCCATTAATTCGATCATGCATTTGTTTTTAATTAAAGTAAAGTAAAAAAAAAATTTATTTCATAAACTATTATACATACATAGTACTTGAAAACGTCATGATTACAAATGAAAAAAAAAATACAATCGAAATAATATTACACTAAATCACGAAGCTTAGATTCACTGACATGCAACAAAACAATTTAAAAACAAAAAATAATTAAGTGCAAGTGAATCTAAGTGCCAGTTCCGAGCCACCGCTCTGTAAGAAGAACTGGCAAGAAACTCACAGGCTATGCTCTTTTAAATATGTCCATTAGTTTGGTACTAGAATTACAATCTTCATTTGTCTGTGAAGCTATACAATGCAATATAACATAACCGTAACAATATTTATGTTTTCAAGTCATTCATATTAGAATAGCCTGTATGAAACGGCAGTTTAATCCCAAGCATTTTTATCTGCCATATAGTCTTTAATAGAATAGTATCCCTTTGAAGACAGCTTGTGTTTTATTGTTAATTTAAATTTATTTAGGCTCAATTGCTGTATGTTGCTTGGGATTTTATTGTAGAATCGTACACATTGACCTTTAAAAGATTTGTTTATCTTTTGGAGCCTAGTGACAGGTACAACAAATTTATGCTTATTCCTTGTGTTTAGGTTATGTATACAGCTTTTCTTACTAAATTGATCAGTATTCTTATGTACATAAACCAGGTTATCATAAATGAATTGACCGGCCACTGTCAAAATACCAATTTCTTTAAACTTTTCCCTTAGTGAATGTCCACACGGGAGATTATAAATTGCTCGAATAGCCCTCTTCTGCAGCACAAAGATAGTTTGAATGTCTGCGGCACAACCCCACAGAAGAATACCATAGGACATAACACTATGGAAATAGCTATGATAAACTAGCCTAGCTGTTACAACGTCTGTTAATTGGCGAATTTTCTTTACCGCGAATGCTGCAGAGCTAAGTCTACTCGACAATTCACCAATATGTGGGCCCCACCGTAACTAAGAGTCTAAAGTAATCCCTAAAAACTTGGTAGCATCCACAAGGGTCAACTCATCCTCCTTTACCATAATAGTAGAGTTTGCCTGTCTGACGTTAGGCGTCACGAATTTAATACATTTCGTTTTAGCCCCATTTAATAGCAAATTGTTAACGTCAAACCAGTGCACCTTCGAGATCGCACTGTTTACTTCGTCTAAATTCTGATTTCGTTTTAACTTAAACAATAATGATATATCATCAGCAAACAAAACTATCTCGTGGTTTTATTTAACAAAATATGGCAAATCATTCATATAAATCAAAAACAAAAACGGACCGAGAATCGAGCCCTGCGGTACCCCCATTTTTACAACAGACCCCTGAGATCGCTTTCCATTAACCTCAACCCTTTGAATCCTATTACTTAGATATGAAGTGAGAAGATCCAATGCGGAGTTTCTTATTCCGTAATATTCTAATTTTTTTATCAATGCTTCATGAGGAACACAGTCAAAAGCTTTGGACAGATCGCAAAAAATACCTAAAGCGTCCAATGAATTATCCCAAGCATCAAATATATGTTTTAAAAGCTCAACACCTGCATCGGTTGTAGAGCGACCCTTAGTGAATCCAAATTGTTTCGAATGCATTAATCCATTTTTATTGAAAAATATTAGCATCTGGTTGTAAACAAGTTTTTCAAAAATTTTACTAAATGTAGGCAGCACTGAGATAGGTCGAAAATTTGTTGGGTCTGTTGTACTGCCCGATTTATATAATGGAATGATTTTACTTTCTTTCATTAGATCGGGAAATTTGCCGCAATCTACACATTTATTAAATATTAGAGCCAAACTGTGCGCCACCGAAACATGCTTCTTAACCGCTTGGTAACTACGATGGAATTGCCCCAGAGGTCTGCAGCTTTCTTAACACTAAGAGTATTGAAAGTCTTAATTATATCCATTGATGTAACATGACTAAACGTAAAATCTACTGTACATATATTCACGTTATCTTTCAAAATAGACTCCGCTAAAGTGGGCGAACAATTTAAAGCTTTTGTGATAGACACTGGAATATTAGTAAAAAAGTTTTCGAAAGCATTGGCTACATCTAAGTCAGATGTAAGAGTTTTTTTATCAATGTTGAGTTTAAACTCAGTATTATATTTTTTACTTTTTCCCGTTTCACTATTTATAATATTCCAGGTAATTTTAATCTTATCATCACAATTTTTTATTTTAGAGCTTAAATAATAAGACTTTGCCGTATGACATGCTTTTCTAAATATTTTAGAATATTTTCTTACATAATTATAAAATTGTTCACTGTTGTTAAATTTTTTCTCATCATACAGTTCATACAGCCTCTTTCTACATTTATGTAGCCCAGGAGTAGCCCATTAACTAAAGGTAGCTTTATTATTTACCTTAACCGTTCTGGGAGTAAATATTGATTTAAATGTGTTAGAAAAGCTGCTGAAAAAATCATTATATAAAAAATTTGGGTCACAGCTTTCATCTATAAAAGGTAAACTATAGCATAATAATTTACTGTTTAACCTCTCAAAACGATTATTGGTTTTTGGTACAAATGTAATAGTTTTTTTAGCTACAGTTTCATTTTTACAAATAAAAGACATTTGTTGTCCACAATGATCTGAATCTAATTGATTAATAATTTTTTTATTGTTATCACTTAGCATAATATTTGTAAAAATGTTATCTAAGCAAGTAGCAGAAGTAGCAGTAATTCTTGTTGGCTCCAGAAACAAATTAACCAAATTATGAGATTTAAAAAGTGCCTTTAATCTTGTACATGGACTGGAACACTCTAACAAATTAACATTAAAATCTTCACACACAATAAGTTTTTTATTACTTTTACAAAATTTTCCTAAGGCTTTATCCATAATACCTTCAAATAAATCATATGAAGCTGAAGGCGGTCTGTACACACTCAATACAATAAACTGCTGCATTTCTATACAGGCCATTTCTATAATACGTTCAACAGAGAGATTGACTATATCATGGCGCTCCTTGAATTTAAACTGTTTATTTACTATAATTAATGATCCGCCATGTATAGCACCACTCCTGCAGAACGAACTACCTAACAGGTGACTGTTGAAATTGAACATGAGCTGGTTACAATTTAGCCAATGTTCAGTAATACACAAAATATCAATATGATTATCGCTCATGAACAATTCAATTTCCAGTTCCTTGCCCAATATTCCTCTAATGTTCTGGTGAATCAGGTTGATTACATCATTTTGTTTCTGCTGTGTGTACTTTTTATTGCCAGAAAAAGAGTTCTCTTTACACCTAGTTTAAATTGTCAAATAATGAATTATTTATGTCGGAGTGCTCAATAGAAGCAGATTGTACCAAATTCTTGGTAGTAATGTCAATTAAATATAATAGTGACAAAACTATTTGTCGTTTAAAATAATTGGAAAGGTAAAACCTACCTTTGGTCAATAAATAATTATTTCTAACAATACTGTTAGTGTCAATTATTCTACATTTATTACTATAGGTACATAGGTTGTACAAAGATAAATTTAGTATATATCTTCGGTCATTTTCGGACTTTGACAAATGCTGAGAATAGGGGAAAGTGAACATAATAATTTCTTTCACTTTAAGTGAGTTCAAAGCTTCATAAAATTGTATTAAATCACTTTTGTTCACTGTTCCCCTATTTCCCATAAGAATTAGCAGTGTCGCCTGTGAATGTATATTACTCATTATTGTTAATTCATTCATTCATTCATTCGTTTATTCATTTATTCATTCGTTCATTCCTTCGTTCATTCATTCGTTCATGCATTTTTTTTCATTCGTTTGTTCATTAGTTCGTTCATTCATTCATTCCATAATATTTTTAACCAGTGGGACGTTTAAAGGTTGAGATGATAATGGAAATCAAATTTATATTGTAATTTTCCAGTCGACAGCCAGTCATACAGCTAGACCTGGATGTAGTGAGGCCCAAGGACGTGGGGCACTACCAGGCTGTCTTCAGGAACGAGGATATGATTGACGAGAACATCAAGATACTCATTATACACTGTAAGTATTTACTGTACTGTAGGTTATTAATATATGTATAACTATATAAACTGAATTTAACTACTATCAGAAGGTGTATAATAAAGCGACCGCTTACTCATTCGTTAACTATAAGAAATTTTAGCCGCCGATACACATATACTACACTGTCAAGAAAGTTGCGGAAAAAAAACAATAATACACAAAAAAAAAATTATTCATCCATATTTATATATCATCTTCAAAGTATGCTCCTTCAGAATCGTATAATCTAATCATCAAAACATTTTTTAAACGCCGTTTCCGGAATTGAGTTTAGTTCTCGCCGCAAATTCTCCTTTATGTCTTCTACCGATTGAAAACGGATGCCATGAAGTGGTAATTTGAGTGTAGGAAAAAGAAAGAAGTCGGCTGGAGCCATATCTGGTGAATATGAGTGTTTGGACAAAAAAATCGTTCACAATGATGGCCTTGTGCGAAGGCGCATTATTGTGGTGCAAAATCCATCAATTTTCTTTCCACAAATCTGGCCTTTTTCGTCGAATTTGTTTTCTTAAGCGCCGCATAACGCTCAAATCATATTCTTTATTTACCATCAACTTCATCATGTTCAGTTGGAAGGCGCCATTTCGAAGCTTGTTGACTAGTTTGCATGTCAAACTCGTGAACCCCCGCCTCGTGGCGACGAGACGTGGGTTCATCAACATTCATTCATGTTAGGTCGGTATTGACTCGTTCTAGCATGCCCTCAGCGACTCTCATGCGATTTAGTTTTTGAAGAAAATTCAGATCTTTTGGGACTAGCCAGGCGGCAACTCGTTTCATACCCAAATTATTAGTTAAAATAGTACGGATCGTGATCGTGAGATACAGAAAGTTCGGCGGCCATTTCTCTAAAACTGAAATGAGGATTTTCAGTCACTATTTCCTTCATTTTTGCGATGTTAACTTCAGTTTTAGACGTTGATGGCCTACCAGAACGAGGCAAATCTTCCATCATATCTCGACCTTATTTGAACGCTTTGTATTACTCATAAGCAGGTGTTTTGATAAAGTCGATTCACCGTAAGCCTGCTGTTACATTTTCAGTGTCTCCGAACACAAAATTCCATTGGCGATGCAAAATTTAAGAAACACTCTTTGTTAGATGTTTTTGTCCATTATGAAATACGCAATACACACTAGATATTTTATTTTCCTTTTAAGTAATGGCTTCGTGCGGTTTGCACATTTAGCCAGTGTCAAGTGAGAGATATATTAATATTATATAAATCATAGTAGATGAAAATGAGTAGTGATAATGATGATAAATGGTAAATTAGATGCCCTCCTCTAAGCCCCTTGAGTCCTCAGTAAAGATGTGGGACTATATTAAGATCTCACATGGACTCCTTGAGAGAATTTGAAAAGTGATGTTGCACTGCTTTGTTTTATTTACCAACACTCATGTATGTTCACAAACACTTAACGGTTAATAATCCACCGTTATTACACATCAATGTTAGAAATATCACAAATTTTAGAAAATTAAACAAAACTGCAGACATGACGCTTTAATTTCCCGCCAAGAAGTCCCACACTAGATATTATAAAACTAAAAACAGCACTGTTTTTTATATAAATGACAGACGCAACTCAAATCCCTCGCCAAAATGGAAAACAATTGTGCCAATCTAACAACACCAAAAAAAACGAAAATTTGAGATTGGAACCATAAACAACACATTTATTCCCGATACTATCTTATTGGAATAGAAATGGTACAGTTACACAGACAAGTAATTGTTGCGCTTCCGATTACAAAATCTAAGGAAAGCGATGTAGCTGTGCACTGTGTACCTATAGTTATAACTAGTAATTAATAAAATTTAACCGTTTGTTTGATATACATAAAGATTGTAAAGAAACGCTAGATGCTAAGATTTGCCCCGAAAATATACATACATTGTTTACAAACGTTGCAACGTTAAATAAAAACTTAGAAATCAAATTCAAACGTAGGTCTAAAGTCGTGTGTGTAGAATCTCAGGGAGTCGTAAGAGTCGACAAATACAAATCTTACCAGATGATGGGCAGCAGCGTCATACTGCCTCAAACTGTGAACACCGACCCGTCTGTCCAGAGTGCCGATTATGGCCCAAAATCCCTAGTGTACTGCCTCCCCGGGCCAATGTTCGGCACTGCATTGAGGCTGCGGCATTTAGGTTTAAGTTTGAGTTGGTTTGAGCATTGAGCGCTAGTTTTTAAGTATTCACCTTCATAAGAGCACTTTTATAAGCCAAACTTGAATAAATGATTATGAATTTATGAGGTGGCTGTAAGGATGATACAATATAAAAAAATAACAAAATTTAGCCCCAAACCAAAACAGAGCTTATTTCATAGATACAAAACCACCTTTTTGTTTGGAAAATCCGTAAATGTAGTGATGCATCTGTCAACAGAGAATCAAAGAGTTTATTAGTTCAGTTCTTGGATTGGTGGCCATTTGTGTGGCATTTAGTATCAAACGCCTCAGCGGAAATTGTGATAGGGTATCACAGGCAGGGTTTAATTAAATATGTACATATAAATATTTTCTGACAATTGCACCAATTATTTAGTTCCAAGATAAGTATCATTAAGAACTTGTGTTACAAATTTAAAGTAGCTGTTAAAGAAACATTGATTAAGAAAGCATACTATTGTACGCAAGATTATATATTATAAATTATCATTTATAATCTATATATTATATATTATAATTTATCTTCTTATCAGACGGCATGGCTGTAAATTGTATCTATGATAGAACAAACAATTTTGTGGTCTACGGCTGTTTGATTTTTATAATATTATTGTTATTTCTCATTTGTACAAATCTTTTTATTTTGTGGCTTGAGTATGTCATGCACACTTAAATGTCTCTGGGGTGGCGGCGTTATGCGTCGGGTCGTTACATTCCCTAAAATATGGTTGAGTGAAACGATGGCTGGTTCATTCGTCATACTCGTGAACGAGTGCTGCTTGTGGGGACTGGTCTGCTCTTGTCTACTATTTTTATTTGTAATTAAAGATTTAGCTAACTGAAAAAAGTTAATATTATTTTTAATCTGATAGCTGTACACACAATTTTTGTTGTCCTATCATTCTCCTAAATGATGTTTTTGATTAGGAACGCATAGTATTGTTCAAATGATTATATAGATATTAAGACTTAATTGCTGTAAATGATATCTTTCATAAGACCAAAAATATTTGTGGTTTGCAGCACATCTAATTAATATAATGTTATTTTTGTTAAAATTAGTTTATCCTGTAGCTTGAGTATGTCATGCTCACTCAAATGTCTTTGCGGTGGTGGCGTCATGCGTCGGGTCGTTGCGTTCCCTAAAATATGGTTGAGCGAAACGATGGCTGGTTCATGCGTCATACTCGTGAACGGGTGCCACCAGTGAGGACTGGTCTGCTCATGTCTACTATGTTTATTCGTACTCATACTCGTATAACTTAAAATAAAAAGTTATTTTCTTCTTTTATTTTAAATCATGTGACTGCAGATCACATGTTTTTGTAGATTTGACAAATTGTTTTACTACTAAGTACATATTCTTGTAACTGGCGGGAGAAAAAACTAACCTTGACGATTTTCTTGCCCGTTCTTTTACGATCAAGCTCCCGCCCGCAGTGAATGGGCGCGCTAGTTTTTAAGTTTTGACGCTCATAAGAGCTCTTTTGAGCCAAACTTGAATAAATGAATATGAATTTGAATTTGATACAAAACAACGGATAAACATACTCAAATACTTTTTTGTCGACAAACTTTTTTTTATTTGACGACAAAATGTTATTTTAGGACATAATTGTACACCAAATGAAACAATCAAGAATTATGATTATGATTATGATGATTATGATTATGATGATTATGATGATTATGACTCCCGGTTATTACTATATGTGGTATTCTTGAATCGACTTGAAAAATACTAACAGCCGGATTCAACACATATAAAAGATATCCTTTACACACATAATCCTAAAATATAGTAAAAAAAGTATATGTTTATTTTTTCAGGTCCAGAACCAGGTTTGTCATATATTTTGCTTTTTCAAATAAGCTTTAAATAGTATTCAAACTATAAAGTTACTTTTTATAAATCAATTTGTACATGTATGTGTAACATGTTTTTTAATGATTTCATTGATTTTTTTGCAGATATCGGTTAGTAATAAGCTTAATTTACTTCTGTATGACTTTTTATGTATATGAATGGACCCAAAAATATTCGGAAAGCACATAAACTAACATCCACAGACAAAAGATATATAATTATGAATATACTTTAATAACTTATTGTTTTTTTTTCTTTTCAGAAAACAGTAAATAATAATATAATATTCTTTATTTTAACAACATTATTACATATTATTGACGTCAGGCATTGTAAATAACATTATAACACATTAATGTAGTCAGAAATGTTCAAATTATTTCTAACAACATTCTAACATATTATTGACCTCAAGATTTAAATTCTTCGTATCAAAACTCTTATAGGTTAAGCCAAGGCTTTGTTTTTGTTTTTAGAAATAATTTCTAAAAACATTATATGCTACCTTTTGTGGTTAATGAATCGAAATACTTATTATAAAATAATTATTTTCTTTTTCAGTGCTAAAAGTAGCAAGGGTGAAAAGCACGTCAGCAGTCGGTGACCACTTTGATAAACAAATAAAATACGAGTGTACAGAATGTGACGTGACAGACATCCTGTGTAACGGAGAGAGCGTCATTCCGACCGGCAGGGTCACCATTGTCAAAGGCAATTCCATGGTCAGCTTTAGTTTCCCGAGGTAAGAATAATCAACATTTATATCATCAGCAATTATAAGTCCACTGTTACATATCATCGTCATCATCTGGCGACTTCTTAATATTTTTTGTTTGTTTAAATAGTTTGGTTGCAAGTGAATCTAAGCTTCGTAGCTTTAGTATAATTATATTTTATTTGTTTTTGTTATTTTTTTATAATTTTGACGTTTTCAAGTACTATGTAATAGTTTATGAAATAAAAAGTATTTTGACTTTGACTTTGACATCATATCAGCCTTATAAAGTCTACTGCTGCACCTGCCGATCAACCGTAGATTTGGACATCTGCATCCGCATCCGCATTAATCAGTGCGGATGCTCATGCGGATGCGAATATCATGCGAGTAGCGACAAAAAGGAATTGGGCAGGGCCCGGCGATTGGGGCGCGTGCCGGTCGCAAGTGACAATGTCCAATGGGAGCGAAGACATTGGTCACAAGATTCGACACGTTACAATAATAAGTATTTACGTTTGATTAAATTACAATAAAATTAGTAATAATTAAGTTATCACTGTTTTTATTGCGGGTTAATAGTGTCATTTGAATATAATCAGCCGGAAGTTTTTAAAATAATTGAATATAGACCAATAACAAATAATCGTTTGGAATACTATCAAAACAGTATAGATAAAAAAATGGCTCATATTTAATGTGTCATCAAAATTAATAAATTACCAACCTAACCTAACCTTTTTGTACATCAAAAAAATCTGATGGAGCACCTAATCCCCTATTAGATGCTAGATCAGTATTTTTGATGATCAAAAAAGTATTTTTTAGAGGTTCAGTTTATTATATTCCTAAAAAAATTGGTTCAGTCCCATTTTCGCACAACGATTCGGGTGTTCTTTATGCTAATATTTTTGGTTTAATTAAAAATGAGTTTAATAGTGTTTTTACTCTTAAGTTTATTAAACGTTTTGAGAAGCTTCAATTTTGTGAATGGGCTACAACAGATATATACCTGTTGTAGCCCATTCACAAAATGAGTAGGCGGCGACTTTATGAATTGTACAACTTAAAGAATTGCAATCATAATCCAGATTTTATTGAATATGTTAAAAGATATTCTAAGACATTTAAAAGGGTATGTATTGCAGCAAAATCCGATTTCATAAAAAATTAAATAAAGTTGTCGGATAGTAAGATCAAAACAACGTGGAATATTATGAACCGCGAATCTGGCAGGCGTGCGCCCAAAGATACCTTTTTCCTTAAAGATAACGATAACTGTAGAATGTAAAGCAGAAGTAGCTAAAATATTTGGCGACTTCTTTGCGAAAATACCAATAGAGACAACTTCAAGTCTGAATTCGTCTCCTTTAGTTGCTGTATCACTTCTTTCGGAATATGTACCAGTCTGCAATTCCATCTTTAAATTTAGATATATCACACATGTAGATATTTTAAAATCCTTTAAAGAAGTAAAAATTAAATATATGGGTGATTTTTGGGATCTGTCCACTAAAGTAATTCAATCAATAATACATTCTATTGCCCCATACCTTGCGTTCATATTTAATGAATGTATTAATCAAGGGTCCTTTCCGGACTTAATAAAACTGAGTAAGGTTATTCCCTTACATAAATCCGGTTGCAAAGAGGACAAAAGTAACTATAGACCTATTTCAATCTTCTTATCTTAATCAGTTAACAACTTACTTTGATTCACAAGATCTTCTACATAAAAAGCAGTACGGTTTTAGAAAGAGCCGTTCTACGGCAGATGCTGGTGCAGCTTTAATGCAGCATATTTTTGAAGCTTGGAAGTTGTCGCAGAATGCTCTAGGAGTTTTTTGTGATCTATCTAAGGCTTTTGACTGTGTTGACCACCAGACTCTAATTCTTAAATTAAAATACTATGGTGTAGGAGGCTTAGCCCAAAAATTATTGTCATCATATCTTTGTTCACGAATTCAGACGGTAGATATTAACGGAACTAGATCACCCGGGTCGTCTGTGCGTATGGGGGTCCCTCGGGGTTCAATTTTAGGACCGTTTCTGTTTTTAGTTTATATAAATGATTTGCCATTTTTATGAGTAGGCGTTGTGAGATGGTATTATTTGCTGATGATACTTCTTTAGTATTTAATATTGATCTTCTTGCCCGTTCTTTTACGATCAAGCTCCCACCCGCAGTGAATGGGCGCGTTAGTTTATAAGTATGACATTCATAAGAGCTTTATTGAGCCAAACTTGAATAAATGAATTATTAATTTAAATTTTTTAATACTTCATAAATAGACTTTTTTTACATAATATCTTGAACATCCGCATCCGCATCGGCGGATGTGAGCCTTCAAAACTCCGCATCCACATTCGCATCCGCGGATGTGAAAAAATCAGCATCCGCAACATCCCTAGTCTATACTCATTGTACTGCTGAAAATAGGGACAGTCCTCTTCGGCGGCTGAATTGTAGTTTCATTTTATAGTAACAATTTTTTGAAACAAAAATATAAGCAGCGTGGTGAACCAGTTATCCGAAGGGTGTGAGTTCGATTCTCTCCTGGGCCTCCCCAGAGAAGTTTATTTTCCGTAGAAAAAATTTCACTTTTTTAAAAAAAAAAATTTAAAAATATTTCTTTCATTAAATTTCATTTCTTTATTTTGTACATGACAATCTACAAGTTATACATAAATATTAATAAAAAAATTTTTTTTTTTCATATAGTTTCGAAGACACAAATTCTTGTGTGTATATGGCAATCTACAAGAAAGGAGAGAAAAGCTACAAGCAAGTAATGGCTGTCTTGGATAGTACGTATTGATCTACCTTTAAATAACCATAAATTATTATATGGGTGTGTGGGGATCCTACCAAGACCTGAAAAGCCCAAGTCAACCTCACCTGCAAGTGGTGTACGTGCTAATTAACGGAAGAGGCTCTGGAGAACTTAACAGTTCACGGTTAGCGGCATAGGCTCGCCACCTATTACGTGGGACCAACAATGTAATTGGCGAAGTGGCCTCTGCCTAAACAGGCTTGAATGTATGTATAGGGATCCCAACTTAAAAACTGACGCTCCCATTCACTGCGGGCGGGAGCTTGATCGTAAAAGATCTTGATTTTCGTGCACCTTAGTTTCGCCTGGTTAAATATTTTTTTCATGAAGTATATGTTTATGTTTCAATAATTGGTGTAAAAAAAAACTAATTGTAATTATTTTTCTTTTTTTTTAGATGCCTGTAAGTATATCTATTGTTCTTAATTAAATCAACTTGTTCATCTTTTTTTTAAATGTTTTATTATAATAAACTCTTTGGTTCCTAATTTGTTTTAGCCCCCGGTAAGTACTCAATTATTGTATAATAGTAATGTATTTATACCAAATTTACTCCAAGTTATTCTATCATCAGGTGTGTCGTATGAGTCACAAGAGCCGACTGAGAGAAATCCTGGGCTGGGGAAGTGATGGGCAGCAGCGTCATACTGCGTACTGGCTGGAACTGCGATCGCCAACCCGCCTGCCTAGCGTGCTGATTATTTCGTACTTTGCGCTAGGGAGGCTTATGTTTGATGAGTGTCCCTACGTGATAAAATCAGAAATGAGGAAGTCCGTAGGAGAACTAGAGTAACCGACATAGCGAAGCGCGTTTACAAGCTGAAGTGGCAGTGGGCGGGGCACATAGCTCGAAGAACCGACGACCGATGGGGTGTTAAGGTTCTTGAATGGCGATCACGAATCAGCAAACGTAGTAGAGGGCAGCCTACGCGATGAACTGATGATCTGGTCAGGGTGGCGGGGAGCCGGTGGTTGCAGGCGGCACAGGATCGATCTACGTGGAAAGCAATTGGGGAGGCCTATGTTCAGCAGTGGACTTCAAATGGCTGAAATGATGATGTTGATGTTTAGCAGTTGAATTTTAAAGGTGATGATGAATGGAGTTAAAATCTATGCTTGTACAATTGAGTGGCGCTGCAGATGTCAACAAATAATACATCTACTTCACAAAAGGTTGGCAAAATTGTAAATATAATCAAATTAAAAAAAAAAAAAATTGTTTATTAATCATACCCAGTGCCATAACTTGCCTTTTATGCACCTGGCGCGAGCTTTCAAAACTGCGCCCTAGAAAAATACTCTGACCAGGCTCTGAAAATACAGGCCAGGTATAGTAGGGCGCGTCTACACCATGTTCGCAATAAAACAAAATGTACCTATTAGCTACCATGCATGAGATAAAACTAGTTACCAGTCTGGTCATTTCTGCGTCCCTCCAGGGTCTGCGCCCTGTGCCTGGGCTCTGCTGGCACCGCCCTAGTTATTGTACACCAAATTGAAAATAAAACAAAAGTAAAGCGATACAATTGGCGGCCTTATCGCTTACAGCGATTTCTTCCAGGCAACCTTAGGATAGAGAGTAATTAATTAAATGAAAACCGGAGGTGTAGAAAAGAATAAAAATATATGGTAGTTGTATTTTGATAAACAAAAACATGAATAAATACTTAAATAAAATAAACCTACCTGCATAACTAAATACGTACAATGACATAGGAACACTGAGCAGCAGGACATTACTTCTGTAAAAGGAAATTCCATCTTCTTCTTCGTTCTTCTTTATTCCAAATTTGAACACATTTAGTGATTGCGCTTGTCTTATAGTAACTGGGAGAGAATTCCAGACACAAGCAGCTTGTACAGTAAAAGAAGAATACACCTTGCTTGTATAACAAAAAATAACACTTATACAACTAGTGTTAAACATGTCATAAACGCACGTAAATACCAACTACTTTAAAACTATATTTGCATTTATGTAAATAACACTATAAAATCCTATAATAAAATCTTATGTTCTAATTTAAGTTTAAACGACAATCACTATGGCATTGCAATAAATTCAAAATGTTTGTTAGCTTCCTAGTTGTATCTAATAATATAAGCAAGTAGTCTTATCGGTTTTAAAGTTAATTTAATTTAAAATACGACATAACACGGTTAACAGGTAAGGTATTTTTTTATATTTACTGAAACATAACCTACTATGTTGAATCATACAACTGTACTGTTATAACGACCGAACACTCCGCTCCTGAGATCGTGGGTTCGATTCCCTAACGGGATAAATCTTAAATGAGAATGAGTGATGATAAATAGCAAATGAGATGCCCTCCCCCTAAACCCTTTGAGTCCTCAGTAAAGATGTGGGACTATACTGAGATCTCACATGGACTTCTTGAGAGAATTTGAAAAGTTATGTTGCACTGTTTTATTTCATTTACCAACACCTATGTACGTTCACAAACACTTAACGGTTCATAATCCACCGTTATTACACATTGATGTTCAAAATATTATAAATTTTAGAAAATAAAACAAAACTGCAGACATGACGCTACATTTTCCCGCCAATTAGTAGTACATTTTTTTTTTCCTATAATGTAATGTTTTCGTGAGGTTTGCACATTTAGCCATTGTCAAGTAAGAGATATGTTAATACAATATATCAAAATCAAAATCAAAAATATTTCTTCAGTAACAATATAACATTTAGGTTAACAGTGTTTGAAAATTAAAAATTAAAATTAAAAATTCATTTATTCAAGTTTGGCTCAATAGAGCTCTTATGAATGTCATACTTATAAACTAACGCGCCCATTCACTGCGGGCGGGAGCTTGATCGTAAAAGAACGGGCAAGAAAATCGTCAAGGTTGGTTTTGGGACCCCTTTTAAGTAAACATATACCTGTGTTAGGGAAACCCGCTCTTCCTGGTCATATGTTTGCATATATATAATAGTAAATTAGAATGAGTGGTGATAAATGGTAAATGAGATGTCCTCCAAATTTGATAGTTATTTCATGAGTTTATTTTTCTTAAAATGACAAAAGATTGGGTCAAACAGAAACACGATCCGTTGCATTTCACTGTATTTGCAGACTTTTTTGAAACTCAAATCAAAATCTTTTCCCTGTGATACTTTTTAGATACTGGCTTTTTGTTATGATGTCTAGATTTGGTTTTGACCAAAATGTTTTACAGCCTGTATATCAATTATTTTAATACAAATTTTTAACTTTAAGAGTTATGAGTTTACTTAAAAACGTTCTAGTATTGTAATAAATTTAATATTGTCCAATTTATTGTCCGTGGGGACACTGTAGCAATTATATAGCTGGAAAAATAAGTTATATACCTAAATTATAATCTAATTCTAATAAATAACATTATATTCTAAATATTCTAAAATTGGCACAGATAACATTTTGGAATGCGTTTATGATGATGCGAATATCTCGTTCGTCAGTTACGTCTTGATCGTCTCGCACGTCTGAGTCGTCTCGCACGTCTCGGTCGTCTCGTACGTCTCGATCGTATCGCATGTCTCGGTAAAAATATTTTAAGCAATGAAATGTCAATGAGTAATATATTTTGTTTTTAAGGCGTAACTGTCACTGAGCCTCTTCCGATGACGTCACCGGGTGTTGGAGATCAGCTCGAGGCAACAATAGCCTTTATCTGTGACGATTGCTCTGTTGAGAAGGTAAACTGTAACATACCTCCTCTTAGCCTCTCTACTTCCGTCCATTCATCTACAATAGAGTAAACCAAAAATGTCCCTTACAATTCCTCACCTCTAGCCAAGCAAAGCAGGTGATTAAAATCTGTTCATCATTCATTGTTACATGTAAGTAAATCTAAGCTATATGATTTCAGTGTAATCATAATATTTCGATTGTTATATTTAACTTTGACATTTTTAAGCAAGTTAAATTTTTTTGTTTTTTTTGTTTGATGTACGTTTGATGTACGTTTGATGTACGTTTGATGTACGTTTGATGTACGTTTGATGTACGTTTGATGTACGTTTGATGTACGTTTGATGTACGTTTGATGTACGTTTGATGTACGTTTGATGTACGTTTGATGTACGTTTGATGTATGTTTGATGTATGTTTCTAACGAAACATTTAATTTTTGTATGTCAATAAATATGAAAGACAAACAATTTTAAATCATTTACCTTTGTGGTACATGGAAATTACAGTCTTAAATTCCAGTACGTGGTGTTTAACAAATATTAACCCTGACGTTTTGTGTTGGTTCCCAGGTAACAGTGAATGGCATTGCCCTGGACTCAGCTCCTACGAGAAGAACTGGAACAGGACCCGTAGCTTATTTCATAGTAAGACATTTTATACTATCAGCATTATTTTATAGGATAGGAAGCAACTTGTGCAGTGTGCAGCCTAGTGGTACCCCCACTCACCCCTCTTACGGGGAGTCGTAAGAGTCGGCGATGGGCAGCAGCGTCATTCTGCGTACTGCAGGAACTACGATCACCAACTCGCCTGCCCAGCGTGGTGGTAATGGGCAAATACCCCTAATAGAATGTAATCTATTGGGGAGGCTATTGTTCAGCAGTGGACTTTATAAGGCTGCTATGATGATGATGATGAGGTACAACAAAGAGTTTTCTACCTATATCCACTTCTATGTACAGACCAAACCAGCGTCGGTAACAATTCGCATCAGTGAGTTCACGGCCATGTACGAGGGAGTCTACCAAGCCGTGTTCGACGTCAAGGGGGAGACTATCACCAAAACTATCTTGGAAATCAGGTTCGTTGGTACATCCATTACTATTTTACATACATACAATCACGCCTGTTTCCCCGAAGGCATATAATAAGCCCACACTTCGCCAATTATATTGTTGGTCCCACGTAATAGGTGGCGAGCGCATTGCCGCTTACCGGGAACTGTTATGTTTGCCAGAGCCTCGTCCATTGATCGGCAGGTGGACCACTGATGTTGGTAAGATCCTTATACACCCTATTGTCACACTACACAACATTCTATTTTACAATAAAGTAATAAATTTACAATCACACCAATTATTTAGTTAATATTTTAGTATAGCTTCACAGACAAAGATTGTAATTCTAGTACCAAACTAATGGACATATTTAAAAGAGCATAGCCTGTGAGTTTCTTGCCAGTTCTTCTTACAGAGCGGTGGCTCGGAACTGGCACTTAGATTCACTTACACTTAATTATTTTTTGTTTTTAAATTGTTTTGTTGCATGTAAGTGAATCTAAGCTTCGTGATTTAGTGTAATAATATTTTGATTGTTTTTTTTTCCATTTTTAATCATGACGTTTTCAAGTACTGTGTATAATAGTTTATGAAATAAATATTTTTTTACTTTACTTTACTTTACTATTTATTTAGGACGCTGAATCTGTTTACACTATTACTTAAAAATATAATAAAAAAAAAAAAATAAAAAAAAAAAATATTAATGTGTAGAACTAACTCAAAACAATCTTAACTCAAAATTAACTTCTGCTCGTTTCTACTATGTGTATTCGTTATTATGCTCGTATTACTAAAGTAGGGTTATTTTCTTCTTTTATTTTAAATCTTGTGACTGCAGTACACAGGTTTTTGTAGACTTGTTGAATTGTTTTACTATTAAGTACCTATATTTTCTTGTAACTGGCGGGAGAAAAAGTGTTGGTAAATCACACAAAAGCAGTGCAACATCACTTTTCAAATTCTCTCAAGAAGTCCATGTGAGATCTCAGTATAGTCCCACATCTTTACTGAGGACTTAAGGGGTATAGGGAAGGGCATCTCAGTTATCATCACTCATTCTCATTTAATATATATTAAGCAACTATAACTTGATACTGGCTAAATGTGCTAAACGCACGAAGCCATTATTTTTTAAAAAATAGTTTTCATTTCAGCGACAATTTTTATGGACTTCTTGGCGGGAAAGTGAAGCGTCATGTCTGCAGTTTTGTTTTGTTTTCTATAATTTGTGATATTTCTAGCATTAATGTGTAATTACGGTGGATAATTAACCGTTAGATGTTTGTGAATATACATGAGTGTTGGTAAATCAAACAAAGCAGTGCAACATCACTTTTCAAATTCTCTCAAGGAGTCCATGTGAGATCTCAGTATAGTCCCACATCTTTACTGAGGACTCAAGGGGCTTAGGGGAGGGTATCTCTATTACCATTTATCATCTTTATCATCACTCATTTTCATTTACTATGAATTATATATTATTAATATATCACTTACTTGACACTGGCTAGATGTGCTAGACGCACAAGGCCATTATTTAAAAGAAAAAAAAAACCGCTCCAACTGTCAAACGACTGATTGTCAAACACCAATAGAGAAATCAATATGATCGTTGTAATTTTGAGATATCCTGCATGAAAGTTGACATATTTGTTGCCTTTTATATAATCTTTTCCTGGAAATAAAGACGACAAAAAAAATATAATTTGGTACAGTCGTTTAGAAATTATGCGTGTACATTTCAGCGATACATTTTTATTTATATCATTATCTCAGTCCATTAACGTCCCACTACTGAGCACGAGCCTCCTTTCGCATACCAAGATGCGACCTGCTTTTAGGTTTTTTCAATTTGCCCAATTAGGCCTCTAACATGGCTGCAGGACTACTACATTTTGTGATAACCTGGACCAACGGCTTGACGTGCCTTTCCAAGCACGGAAGCGCTCGATATCAAATGCCACACAAAAAAGGACTGACCTCTGTATACTCTGCTCTACTTCGGAGATCGTTTTCGACCACCGAACACAGCGAAAATACAATAAATATTTTTAAATATGTAGATTTATTTTTGATATACCTGCACTTCACTCCAGAGGTCGTGGGTTCGATTACCACACAGGACAAATCTTTGTGTGCATGAACATTTGTTTTGGCAAGAGTGTTTGCCTATGTATATTAAGTATGTTTTTACAAAAATTTAAGTATGTTCATTCGTTCTTTAGTAGGTCCATAACACAAGTTCTTAGTGATACTTATCTTGGAACTAAATAATTGGTGTGATTGTAAGAGAATATTTATATAAATTTATTTATGTATTTTCCTGCAGAAATGCAGCATCTGTAGTAGAAGAAGGAAGTGCAGATGCTGGCGAGACCACTGCCGCTGCGGGGGGTGAAACAGCCGCGGCTGCTGATGGAGAGGCCACCACTGTCGCTGGAGATGGTATGCACTTTAGTAGCTATACCCGCGATTGTTTGAGAAAGAGTCCCACTAATCTTTTACCTTTTAAGCAACACACAACGGAAAGCACTACACAGACTAGACCAGTACCTACTACAATCCTTTCTTTACTTATATATATATATATAATAATAATATTATAAATGCGAAAGTAACTCTGTCTGTCTGTCTGTCTGTTACTCTTTCACGCCAAAACTACTGAACGGATTTAAATGAAATTTGGTATACAGATAGTCTAGACCCTGAGAAAGGATAAAGGCTACTTTTTATTGCGAAAAGGGGGTTGTAAATGCTAACCAAAGATACTATTCCACGCGGACGAAGTCGCGGGTAACAGCTAGTATACTATAAATAGACTGGTACCGGCCTAGTGCCCCCTTTCATCTTCCGGAAGTCTTAAAAGTGGACTAAGAGAAATCCTGCCAGTTGATGGGCGGCAGCGACATTCTGCCAACAGGCTTAAACTGCGACCACTAACCCGCCAGCCTAGCGTGGCGATTATGGACAAGTACCTCCAATAGAAGCGCTCGTAGCTCTGCGGTGCTCGGTGGTCGAAAACCATCGCCGAAGTACAGCAGAGTTTACAAAGGTCAGTCCTTGGATGGGTGACCGTTTGTGTGGCATTTGATATCGAGCGCTTCCGTGCTTCGGAAGGCACGTTAAACTGTTGGTCCCGGTTATCACTAAATAGTCGTTAAGCCATGTTAGAGGCCTAATGGGCGGCTTGAAAAAGTCTAACAGCAGGACGCCACACACCTGCCTCCGCCAATCCGCACTGGGTCAGCGTGGTGGAGTATGACCCAATACCCTCACACTTATGTGCACTATCAAAACATTTAAATTATCAGTTATTTTTTCAAGTTTGTTACAATAAAGCTCTTTTACTATATTATTACAATTAAGAAACTTAATTACTTAATAAAAGAAACTGAAAACTATTAAAAGATGTCTTCCAACCGTGTCAGATTGCCAGGCTTATACGCTACAGAAGTAGCTGCCAGCCATCTTGCTATCGCAATGAGGCGAGCACTGAACTCTTTCACGAGCGGCTTTGCTTCCGGCCTTCATGGATTTAAATATTTTTCCAATAAAACTTAAAAACAAGTAAATACGTCCTCTTCTGTTATATAATTAATAACAAACTGCGGGCCTGTGAGCCCTGATCTAATATCATCATCATCATCTCAGCCTATTAACGTCCCACTACTGAGCACGAGCCCCCTCTCACATACCAAAGTGCTAGGGTATTTGGTCATACTCCACCACGCGAACCCAGTGTGGATTGGCGGAGGCAGGTGTATGGCGTCCTGCTGTTAGAATTTTTCAAGCCGCCCATTTAGGCCTCTAACATGGCTTAACGACTACCACATTTAGTAATAACCGGGACCAACGGCTTAACGTGCCTTCCGAAGCACGGAAGCGCTCGATATCAAATGCCACACAAACGGTCACCCATCCAAGGACTGACCTCTGTAAACTCTGCTTTACTTTGGTGATCGTTTCCGACCACCAAGTACCGCGGAGCTACGAACGCTTCGTTCTATGCTCTAATATATAAGCAATTTATTCTGTGTTGTATTCTTCAGCTCCGCCCGAGCCGGAGGCTCCAGCAGAGCGAAGATTGAGAAAATAAATCAACGCACCAAACAGCAGTAAGTATTATCATCTCGTCTGGTCTGTTGTCCAAAATACCTGAGGTCTCAAGACAAAAGTTTTCGACTAGTGTGTGTTACCAGACGTATGGTGCTGAGACAACTAATAACTACTCGTAGTCAAAAATGAACAAATATTTCCTCCTCTCTCTTATACTATGCTGTGCCCGACAGGGTCCACAATCGATACTTTTGTACCTAAACTACCATCTTGTAAAACACATTGTTGGAACGCAATAAAGTATTGAGTATTGAGACGTGGTGCCTGTCTTTGGGCCTCCTATGAAAGCTCAAAGTCGCTCAGCGTGCAATGGAGAGAGCTATGTTCAGAGTGTACCTAGACACAGTCCCTAGATATCTGCAGCATGACGTATGGTACTGAGACGTGGTGCCTGACTATGTGCGTCATATGAAACCTCAAAGTCGCTCAGCGTGCAATGGAGAGAGCTCTCTCCTAGAAAGAATGAGAAAAGTCGGTGGAGAATTACTGGACTGACCGACATAGCGAGGAGAGTTTACAAGCTGAAGTGGCAGTGACTTGGCGAAACGATGACCAATCGGGTGTTAAGGTTTTTCAATGGCGACCACGAACCAGTAAACGTAGAGAGGTAGTAGGCGGCTTCCTATCCGATGGCCTGGTGATATGATCAAAGCGACGGGAAGCCGGGAGATGCAGGCGGCACAGCATCGATCAACGTGAAAAGCAATTGAGGAGGCTTATGTTTCAGCACTGGTCTTCAAATGGCTGAAATGATGATCATGATGTAGTCTTATCAAGTCAACGTCCAACCGTGTATTGCACTCATGGGTTTCATCCAACAGTGATCACAAACCATTTCCAGTACCTTATAGTCCGCGATCTGCCAAGTAACTTGAATTGAATTGAGTTGAATTAACGCTGCCGTGGAAGGGAAAGTCGCATCTTTACTTTTTGCAACGAAATTGCCAGCCAATTCGGCGGCAGGCCCCCAGAAGAAAACATCATTCTATGGTTAAACCAGCTGTCAGGATGTTAAAAGGCACTGACTTTCTGATGACCACTGCCATAGAGGTTCATAACAGGCGAGACCAACGGCTTAACGTCCTATTGATATTTGCACCACTTGCAGGTGTAGCTGGATTAGAACCCTTAGGTCTTCGTGGGTACCGGTGCACCGTTTCTGTGAGACTGAGGCGGAAGAGCGCGTTAAGGAGGAGAGCCCAACAGCGGATCCCCTTAGACTTCGAAGGAGAGGGCAGCGCCGGCGGGCTTATGTGGGGGCGTTAACATCATAGCTGGGTGTGCTGGTTAAAGGTCGGGGAACCTTCTACTCGCACTTTTTCTGTAGCCCAAAGGAGTAGGAGGCGGCACACATGTTTCCTGGTGTGCTGCCACCAGGGGGTGGTCAACTATGGGTTGACGAAAAAGATGACGAGTCTGTGACACGGACTGGCGTGGTGCTACAGGATAATATGGTCACTCTGTCACCTTCTTGACACCTCACGTAGGGCAGGAAACAGTGGGGTTTAGTCGGTAGTCCCGGCCACTACCATCTCGGCCAGGGAGCCCGGCATAGCTTTGTGCTGTCCCTGCGGGGCAAAGTATGCGTAAATGCAATTTACCACTATAAAAAAGCACCCTTAGGTCTAGTTGGAATTCCTTTACACCCAATTATAATTGCTGCTTGGTATCATTTGTTAAAACTATTTTTTTATTTGCAGAAAACCCTAAACGACCACGGCAGCACAAACATGGACATTGAAAACCGTTAATATCTCAAATTCTTTTGGTAATGCCCTTAAGTACGAATGAGGCAAGCCAGTCAACAGCGCAGACAGAGAGAAATAATCCTCGCGCGGTCTCGGAATTTTTCTTTACTGATGACATATAGCTTTGAGGACGTTCGAGCATATTTTGCTTGGTTTAAGCATGTATTTTTTTTCAATTTATTATTCTTTATTTTTTAAGTAGATTTTCGAGAGCGTTATGAAAATCCTCTCCGCTCCGCTTCTCTCTGTCTGCGCTAAGCCTTACGCGCCCAATCAGCAGAAGCTTGATCGCTCAAATATCAAGCGATATATAGGTCGCGTCATGTAAAAAGAACGCTGGCGGTCAAGCTGCGCATTAGGCGATTTATCGGTCTATTTGGTGGTATGAGGTGCGGCGCGGGGCGGGCGGGTCACGCGCCGCATGCTACACGGCGCGCGATTGGTTCGTCAGTCGACCCATACGGCGCGCGATTGGTTCGTCAGTCGACCCATGCGCAAACACACCCCCTCCACTTCCTTCCAGCGTTCTTTTTACATGACGCGACCTGTACTTGTCAAGGTTGATTTTTTCTACCGCCAGTTACAAAACAATTTGGGACCATTCTAAAGGGTATGTGCCATTGTATTTGAGACGACATTATGAATAAGCTCTTTTACTCTTACTGTTTATATTTCTGCAATCTTAAAACTAATAAAAAAAATACATGTTATTAGTAATATGAAGTTGTTTTATTTTGATTTACATTCATACATAGGTACATAATATTACGCCTGTTTCTCGTAGGAGTATATACGCCCCAGTTCTATTGTTGGTCCCACGTAATAGGTGGCGAGCCTATTGCCGCTTGCCTTACTTTATTTTAATTTGAGCCTTATTTACTGTACAAAAATAAAAGATCAAAATACATACATATTGAAAGCCGTAATTATTACGACCGATATGGCGTGGTGGGGAGTATACCCGCTCTCCGCTCCAAGGTCGTGGGTTCGATTCCCACACAGGACAAAAATTTGTGTGCATGATCATGAATATTTGTTCTGGTCTTGGCGTTTCCCTATGTATATTAAGTATTTATTTACAAAAACAATAGTATTTATGTATGTATATCCGTTATTTAGTATCCATAACACAAGTTCTTAATGATTCTTATCTTGGAACTAAATGATTGGTGTAATTGTTGCAAAATATTTATTATTATTATTTATTAAAGCAATTTAACTAATTTTTCTAAACGCTATCAGCATTAGGAAAAATTTCATTGCAAAAAAATTTAATGATTTTTTTAAAAAGTTTTAATTACTACATTCACAGCTCATGTTCAATCAGTGCCACAAATGAAGTACATGATCACGAAGTAATCATTATGTTCAGCCGTCGTGTTGCATGTTCACATATAAAGGAATTATGTATTTTTATATTATTTTTATTGTAGGTAAGTTCATTTTTATAATTAAATAAATAATAAATTAATTAATATTTTCTGACAATTACACCAATTATTTAGTTTAAAGATAAGTATCATTAAGAACTTGTGTTATGGATATAAATCAACGAATAAACATACTTAAATACTTTTTTTTGTAAATACATACTTTATATACATAGGAAAACACCCAGACCAGAACAAATATTCATGTACATGCACACAAAAATTTGTTGTCGAACTCACGACCTCTGGAGTGAAGTGTAGGTATACTGACCTCCACGCCATATCGGTCGTCATCATCCTTATAAATGATGTCTCAGAATGTTTTTCGTTTTTAGATGTTAAATAAAAAACAACAATATCAACTAAAACTGGCTTTATTTATTGTTAAATTAAAGAGCAGTTCTTGAAGATTATTTGTGAAAAACAACCGTTTGCAAATGTGCACCATTTCTTTGTTTACACTCATTTAACCTGGAGCTAAAATTTTCAATCACTCGCTGGAGCATCGCTCTTGGAATAGAGTTGATTTCTTCAGTGCTGAATATTCCATGTAAAGTCCACTGCTGAACATTAGCCTCCCCAATAGATTACATTCTCAAATAAAGAAAGACAATTATAATATACTTGAGTGATAGGATTAAGAATGAAGTGATAAGGGTCGAAGCTGGTGTAAAAGAAGATATAGTGACAAGAATTGAGAAAGGTATGCTTAGATGGTTTGGTCATGTTGAGAGGATGAAAGAAAGTAGACTAAAAAAAGTGATTTATAATGGACAAGTGATTGGAAGTGTTGGGAGCGGAAGACCACGTAAGACCTTCCATGACAAAATTCAGAAAATTTTGGAGAAAGGGCAGGTCAAAAGTACCCTAAACCGACGGGCGTGTATGAGGAGGTTAATGAGTGTAATTGAAGCTAAGAGTGTGTGCCAAGATCGTATAGCAAGTGAAAGGATGTGATCTCTGCCTGAACTTTTGCTTTGGATAATAATGCAAACGGCACACTAAATAACGGGAAAACACATATAAATAATTTTTCTTTGTAAAGACATACTTAATATACATAAAAAATACCCATACCAGAACAAATATAAAATATTTTTCCTGAGAATCGAACCCATGATCTTAGGGAGCGGGTGTATAGGGGTCCTAACAATAACTTTGGACCCCAAGCCCACTTCACCTGCAAGTGGTGCACCTGCTGATCAACGGACGAGGCTCTGGCGAACATCTTGTATGTTCCCGATAAGCGGCAATAGGCTCGCCACCTAATACGTGGGACCAGCATTATAACTGGCGAAATATGGGTATATTGTATGCCTCTGCCTATCCCTTCGGGGAAACAGGCGTGAATGTATGTTTATATGTATTTAATACATAACGAACATTAAGACTAAGATAAATATACACTTCCATGTAAAAAAATCATTACCCTTTATGGGAATCGAACCCATAGTAGGCGGCGAAAAATTGTATACTCTTACAATCACAACAATTATTTAGTTCCAAGATAAGTATCACTAAGAACTTGTGTTATGGATACTAAAGAACGGATGAACATACTTAAATACTTTTATTTCTGTAAATACATACTTAATATACATAGGAAAACACCAGGACAAATGTTCATGCACACAAAGTTTTGTCCTGGGTGGGAATCGAACCCACGACCTCTGGAGTGAAGTGCAGATATACTGACCTCCACGCCATATCGGTCGTCAAAATATACTAAGTTGAAAGCCCTATTGAGCCGCTTGCAAAAGTTTATACAGCAGAACGCTCTTATCAGTCTCCTCCAATCTGAACTGGATCTAGTAAAGTACCCTGAATCCCTCTTACTTGGTCCATGAGAGCCCCGTGCTTTGGAGTGTGACCTTGAAATTATGATTCATCATCTCAGCCCATTAACGCCCCACTACTGAGCACAAGCCTCCTCTTACATACCAAGGTGCGAGGGTATTCCCCTGGTAATTTGATAGAAAGCTTGTTGCCATACGAAAAAAATATATATTTATGTGCACTATCAAAACATTTAAATTATCAGTTATTTTTTCAAGTTTGTTACAATAAAGCTCTTTTACTATATTATTACAATTAAGAAACTTAATTACTTAATAAAAGAAACTGAAAACTATTAAAGGATGTCTTCCAACCGTGTCAGATTGCCAGGCTTATACGCTACAGAAGTAGCTGCCAGCCATCTTGCTATCGCAATGAGGCGAGCACTGAACTCTTTCACGAGCGGCTTTGCTTCCGGCCTTCATGGATTTAAATATTTTTCCAATAAAACTTAAAAACAAGTAAATACGTCCTCTTCTGTATATAATTAATAAAAAACTGCGGGCCTGCGAGCCCTGTTCTAATATCATCATCATCACTAACGTCCCACTACTGAGCACGAGCCTCCTCTCACATATCAAGGTGCGAGGGTATTGGGTCATACTCCACCACGCGGACCCAGTGCGGATTGGCGGAGGCAGGTGTATGGCGTCCTGCTGTTAGAATTTTACAAGCCGCCCATTAGGCCTCTAACATGACTTAACGACTACCACATTTAGTGACCGGGACCAACGGTATAACGTGCCTTCCGAAGCACGGAAACACTCGATATCAAATGACATACAAAGGGTCACCCATACAAACACTGACCTGTGAAACCTCTGCTGTATTTCAGTGATCGTTTCCCACCACCGAATACTGCGGAGCTGAGGCGCTTCATTATAATTATATAGAGCCAAATATCATATATTAGAATAAATTAATCAATTTTGCTATTCAAACTAAAAAGTTCTAAACTAACTTCGAACAAAACAACAGTACCGTATGCATAAATTAATTAATTAAACTTTCTATCGTCACAGGTATTTTTTTCGAGAATGTCATCACATATACGAATAATACCGGAAGAGACATGCTGGAGGCCTTAAAATACTTCGAAAACGTATATGCTAAAAGAGATCATGCGAAAACCAATAAAGATATTGATATCACTACATCTTACCCTTACACTATCACAGCAGATTTGCTAAAAGTCCTACACGAATTAGACCCAAAGCTACTCCACAAAACGGACTCAATTGACCAGGAAGATGAATCAGATATACTAAAATCAAATGAAATTGAAATCCCAGGTCCGAACAATACTAAAATTGAAGCCAGAAGATTTATAGAATGGCTCAGAAAAATACTGCTTGGTGGAACGGGAAAATTAACCACACGTCGTACTACTACTAAGGGTAAAAATACAACCAAGAGTGTGTCTACTACTAAGAAAAGATACTATTATAATTTCAAAGCAGAAGAGGATGATAATTACAGTAGAAGAATAATGAGATGGTTCAAAGATCTATTTGTAACTACCACTTCTACTACTCAAGCACCTTATAACGATCATGTTTTCATAGATATCGCTGAAGTTGAAAACAATCTAACTTCATCGCTGCTAAAAATGAATGATCTAATTAATAAATTGCACGACGAAATGACAACGCAAAGCTTAAACACAAATTCGACAACAGGATATTTTGTTTTGAAAATGCCAATCAAAATAAGCGATTTTGGGAAAGCAAGGCAAAAAAGGGACATTAATAATTCAACATTCAATGCAACTATTGAAGATATTACCAAAATCAATGCAACAAATAATATTATCAAAATAGACGCAAATGTCACTCAAAAAAATAGAAGACAGAACTTTATGCCTAACTTTGATTATGTATTAAATAACAATAAAGTTAATGGCTTAGAAACTAAAAAAGGTTTGGACATAAAACAGAAACTATTTGAATACTTAATAGAAGCATTTAAAGATATCAAAACAAGTATAGCTAAACTAACCAAAACTAAGCAAGCTTATTCAGGGAACAGTGATTATAGGATAGGGTATATAGTTGCTAATATTGATACATTGGATGTGAATTTAATGCAACTAAAACATGAATTGGAGGCTTATAGAAATCAGTGGGATGAAAAGAAACTGCTGGAGCTGTTTGATAGGTTAAAAACTTCAAAAAATGTTATCAATAATTTGTTAGAGTCTGTACAGAATTACGCTAAAGTTCCCGAGTTACCAGTTGTCTGAAATTTATTAAATAAAATGCTTGTTTTATGTAACAGTTTATTTATTTTTAATGCTTCTACCTTTCCGAAACAGTAGAAGGTTACGAAGGTAGTCGCTATTTTTAAAGACGGTGACAACACTGTAGCACTCTGGCGAATATAAGTTCCCGGTAAGTGGCAATTGGCTCGCTACCTATTACGTGGGACCAACAACATAATTGGCGAAGTGTGGGCGTTTTCGCCTACCAACTAAAAACAACAACCCCAGCTCCACCTTTGTAAAATTATCACAACATACAGTTAAAAGTTTATGAAGGTAAATGTATAGGGATATAAATAAATACCTCAATGAGATTTACTTAATTATTATTTTTATTAATGGAAATTATAATTTTACATAAGTTTCTAAATTACAACAGTCTGTCTAAATTCTTAAAACTATAAATAAATATAACTTAAAAACTATTACATATTTGCATTAAGTATAACAAAAATCATTTATACAATATGAAAATTAAATAAGTGATACAGTCGACGGCACATCAAGTAGGTTCGAATAAGAAAATACCAGTGTTCTTGTTTACATAAGATAATCTTCTAGTAATTTTATCATGACCATCCAGTCGTTTGACAAGCACTGCTGAGCATAGGCCTCCCCAACTAGATGATTTGTCCATAATAACCATGCTGGGCAGGCGGATTGGTAATTCCAGTTCCAGCCAGTACGCAGGATGACGCTGCTGCCTATCATCCGGTAGGACTCTTTGTCGACTCTTACGACTCCACATGAGATGACACGGGGTTGACGCTATTCTAGTAATTTTATAAGTTAGTCTTTTTAGAATAATTTTTTACTGGTTAGACCAGTAAGCAGACCCTGAGGTTAAATCTGGGGCAACCGGGATTATGATGAGTCATTTTAAGACCAATCAGACTTAATCCTGTGTTCTCACCACTCACCAACAGCTAACCACAAACAGCCCTTTTTTCGGATGGGAAATCATTAAGAGGTCTTAGAATAATTACACCTAGAAGCCCAGTATGCGTCGTCAAAGTGAGGCAACTAAAACCTAGCCATTTTGGCTAAGTTTGTTACGCGGCCCGTCAGTGCTCAAGGTCGTGTCGTATTGAAAACTACTCCTGATATTTTTATTAAAAATGACGGTTTGCGCTATGAACGGATATCACAATACGTCGGAAAAGCACAAGAAACATATTAACATAACGTTACAGGGTAAATTATGCGTTTGAACTTAAATTATGAAGTAAAACAATCATTAAAATGAAAAAAATAATTTCAATATTTGTTATTTGACAGTTAATGAAAATGTTGCCATTAAGGGGAAAAAATCTCCTACGTTTTGTTGTCAGTGAAACACGTCTCAACAATTAAATTGCACAAATGTTATTTGACAATTATCTGCTACCTTTCGCCCGCGACTTTGTTCGCGTGGAATAATTTCTTTAATATACGATAACACAAAAATCTTTATTTTCTCATTGGTTGATTTCAATTGATATGGCATAAATCACATCTTAAAAAGGTGTAATAGTTTTATTCGATTCTGGTCTATCTACATAAAACAGTTGACTAACTATAACAATTTAAGAGTTTCATAGCTCTAAATATCTTAAATAAATAATTAGTGAAAAATTATTCACCCCAGGCAGGATAAATATATATACATTTTTAATGAAATTATAAAGTAAGTGGTTTTTCGCATAAACTAAATGCAATAAATAGCTAAGCTAAAGTGTAAAAGTTTCAACTTCCCTACTTTTAGGGAAAATGGAATGAAATGACAACATGATTTTTTTCACTGTGTGCGTTTCGTCGAGCGTAAATACAAGTATCTTACGCACACATAGATTTTTTTCTTGCCTCGCTTTTGAAAGGCCGCTTTGTTCGGAACTATCGTTCTAGGTGTTATTATTCTAAGTAAGAGGTGTCTAGGGATCCTACTAACATCTAAGGAGCCCAAGCCAACCTCACCTGCAAGTGTTGCATCTGCTGATCAGCAGACGAGGCTCTGGCGAAGAACAGATTCCGACTAGCTGCATGACGCTCGCCACCTTTTTCGTGGGACCGACAATGTAACAAACTATATAATTGGCGAAGTCTGCCTACCCCTACGGGGAAACAGGCGTGATTGTATGTATTTTATATACATATATGAATATATATGTAAGAAATCATCAAATAACCGTCTTCCAGTTGGATTAGGAGTGTGTTCCAGACTTTTACTGACTAAAAACCATCCATGTTCAATCCTTCATGTTCCGGGCACGCGGTAACTCTTAAGACAATCCCGCAAACGCTACAAGCTGCCTTGCTGTCTACTATGTTTTTCGGTAATTATGCTCGTATAGCTAATAAAAAAAGAGTTATTTTCTTCTTTTATTTTAAATCATGTGACTGCAGAAGACAGGTTTTTGTTGACTTGCCAAATTGTTTTACTATTAAATACATTTTCTTGTAAGTTGCGGGAGAAAAAACTAACCTTGACGATTTTCTTGCTCGTTCTTTTACGATCAAGCTCCCGCCCGCAGTGAATGGGCGCGCTAGGTTTTAAGTTTTGACCTTGAGCCAAACTTGAATAAATGATTTTGACTGACTTTATAATTGTAATAATTCAATTTATAATTTGTGCAAGCTAAGTCACACTTGATGTGCGGTCGAGTGTCGGTAGTTTCATATCGCAAATTCACAAATTCAACTCTAAGGCCGGCTTTTACAACAGTACTTAATTTGATTAAAGATAAATTTAATTGAAATGACATTGCATCGCTGTCATTTGTTTGAAGTTGAGAGGGACAGATCGATGTTATAAAAAGATTTAGCAATAAACGGAATTAGTGATCGCTAGTTTACTAATTCTGATTAAAGCTAAAACTATTTAAAATATGGTTCTATCTCTCTCAACTTTAAATAAAAGACTGAAATATCTAATATTTAAAAATAAATTTAGATTAAATTAATTTAAAACCTTTGTGCGAGCCGTCCAAAATACAATCGTACGTAGGTATATAAAGTTATGAAAACTTAATTAGGCATCTAGTTAAAAGTCTAATTAACATAATAATAATAATTTAAAAGTTAGTTTTATATTAGCATCTGTTTTGAGGTTACCTAATTCTGTTTCTCTGATGTTATACTTAAGACTTAATTTTATACTTAAGTTACCTAAGCAGTCCAACTAAAAGTGTTATAACATATGAATAACTTTTGTCTAAAAGTTGGGTGTACAGGGATTCTACCATCATCGCTGGAGCCCAAGCCCTAAGGCCCTGGCAAATATAGAAACTTCTAAGAAAATAGAACCACATATAAAAAATAAACGGCTATAGGCTCGCCACCTATTACGTGGGACCAACAACACATTTTGGCGAAGTGTGGTTGTATAATATGCCTCTGCTACCCCTTCAGACACAACCAAGAGACTATGGGCTCCAATCTGCAAAGACTGTCATAAAGATGATGGTAACATTATTTGGAGATTTGGAGTGAAAGGCAAGGGGATGCACAAAAGATCCGACATAAGGGTCAAAGTGCGCCACGGTCAGTCTGTGGCCCCCGCGATAAGATAAGATAAGATACCCCTTCGGATATACAGGCGTGATGGTATCTATGTATGTAACTAAAAGCTGCATTTATTCAGTCGTTTTCTGAATTGGGTTCTTTGAAAATTATCAGTGGCTATATAGTATCGTTACATTAAAATGATTTTAATACGTTAATAATATCATTAGATATGCTTCGAACTTCCGAGATTGAAGTATATCTTAGATATAGTAGATAAAGTGATTAATAGTAAATGAGATGCCCTCCCCCTAAACCCCTTGAGTCCTCAGTAAAGATCTCACATGGACTTCTCGAGTGAATTTGAAAAGTGATGTTTCACTGTTTTGTTTCATTTACCAACACTCATGTACGTTCACAAACACTTAACAATTAATAATCCACCGTTATTACACATTAACGTTCGAAACATCACTAATAATATAAAATAAAACAAAACTGCAGACATGACGCTTCACTTTCCCGCCATAAGTCCGACATTGACAAGTTTGACAATCAGCGCAATGGACAGAAATAAACTTAACAACTCGACTCGTCTATGTGACCGTTGTCCTAACGGTATGTCGGGTCAGCTAGTGTTTGTATATTTAATGCACATTCTAGTCTTTTTTAGAGTATTTTCGTTAAATAAATCAGAATCTATGACTTCCGTAGAGGCTGAAGTATCGTTTCCATGACAACAGACGCCGCATCCACTTTACTGCATCTGTGGAAAAAAATATCATTATAATAATAAATAAATAAATATTACTGACACTTACACCAATTATTTAGTTCCAAGATAAGTATCATTAAGAACTTGTGTTATGGATACTAAATAACGGATAAACATACATAAATAAATTTTTTTTTTTGTAAATACATACTTAATATACATAGAAAAACCCCCAGAGCAGAACAAATATTCATATTTATAAACACAAATGTTTGTCCTGTGTGAGAATCGAACCCACGACCTCAGGAGTGGAATGCTGGTATACTCGCCACCACGCCATATCGGTCGTCAATTAATTAGTGTCTCGACCGCGACTTCATCTACGTCAAATTATATTATAGTTCTATTGATGTAAACAATGAATATCATTTAGTCGCATTCGAAGATAATGAAGTCCGTCAAAGTAAGTACTTAAACAGTTAAGTATTTTTTTTTTTAATTGGCTTATAAAACTGGGTACAGTTAGTTACATGCATTTGTGTTAGCTTAATTTATAACACGTACTTCAAATTGCCCCTACTAATTATAAGCACAGCATGCAATCATTATATTCTAATAATCGACAATTAATTATACTTAATCTGCAGTAAGTTACAATAAGTTACAGTAATGGAGGCATAATTAAGTTTTGGAATTAACACAGATATTCATCATCATCATCTCAGCCCATTAATGTCCCACTACTGAGCACGAGCCTCCTCTCACATACCAAGGTATGAGGATATTGGGTGTACTCCACCACGCTGACCCAGTGCGGATTGGCGGAGGCCGGTGTATGGCGTCATGTTGTAAGAACTTATCAAGCCACCCAATCATACATCATACATTTAGTGATAACCGGGACCAACGGTTAAACGTGCCTTCCGAAGCACGAAAGCGCTCGATATCAAATGCCACACACGGTCACCCATTCAAGGACTGACTTCTGTAAACTCTGCTTTACTTCGGTGATCGTTACCGAGCACCGCGGAGCTACGAGCGCTTCAAAGTAAGTACAACCCCAGTAAAGAAGTGGAGGCATAATTGAGTTTTGGAATTAACGATAACATGGCACTTCCTAGACTTGTGTATGTTGCTGAAGAATGTCTATAAACTATAGGAATATAAAAAAAATAAGACACTAGAAATGGTATGTGCCGCGTAAAACTATCGGAACACATTTCGCCAATTTGAAAAGGAACGCATGTCGCCAATTTGAAAAGGAACGCATGTCGCCAATTTGAAAAAGAACACATGTCGACAATTTGATAAAGAACGCATGTCGCCAATTTGAAAAAGAACGCATGTCGACAATTTGAAAAGGAACGCATGTCGCCAATTTGAAAAAGAACGCATGTCGCCAATTTGAAAAGGAACGCATGTCGCCAATTTGAAAAAGAACGCATGTCGCGAATTTGAAAAGGAACGCATGTCGCCAATTTGAAAAGGAACGCATGTCGGCAATTTGAAAAGGAACACATGTCGACAATTTGAAAAGGAACACATGTCGACAATTTGAAAAGGAACGCATGTCGCCAATTTGAAAAGGAAAGCATGTCGCCAATTTAAAAAAACGCATGTCACCAATTTTTCTTTTTTTTCTTTTAAATAATGGCTTCGTGCGTCTAGCACATCTAGCCAGTGTCAAGTAAGTGATATATTCATAATATATAATTTATAGTAAATGAGAATGAGTGATGATAAATGGTAAATGAAACGAGACAAAACGAGTCGACAGCTGTCAAAGAATGAGCAGCTGATTTCGCTAGGTCCCTTATTTTTATTGTTATTTTTTATATAATTCGTGTTAAATTTAGACTATTACAAGTGTATTTAATAGTTTTTATCATAATCATATGTATACATATACTGGTGAAGTGCTTTAGTAACGTTTACAAGTGTCGTAACATTTCCGAATTGTAACCGTTGTAGGTTGTAAATTCGAAATCTGTGCTCAGTTTGCTTTAAAGTCAGCTTGTTTTCATATTAAAATTAACAAATAATAAAATTGGAACACAGTGTATGCAGTGTTGGCATTAATCGACTAATTTTGCAATCGATTGGTTAATTTGATTAAAATTAATCGATTTAAACATAATCGTGATTAAATTAATCGCGATTAAAATAGTAATCGTAATCCTGATTAGTTAAGTTAATCGCTAGTTGTTAATCATTAATTTGATTAAGCAGATTAAGGTTTGTTTTATTAAGAAAAAAAGTGGACCTTTTAGAACGCTATACGATTTTAAAAACAGTATTTATTAAATATAACACACCCATGCCATCTTCCGGTTCTATTGAAAGAATGTTTTCTTTTGCAACCATGCTAAATATACCTAGGTCACACAAAATGTCTGACGAATTATTTGAGAAGAGAGTGATTATGAAATGTAATTTAAATCATTTATCTAAGTAATTTTTATATAAACTTTTAATTACAAAATGTAACAATTAGTAATTCAATGACTTCTGTGATTTTTATAAATCCTCAAATACAAAATCTGATTAACTAGTTGTTTTTTTTTTATTTGAAACTTGTTCCCTCTGATAATCATATATTTTAATCGAGATTAACGATTAATGATTACGATTAATAATTGTAATCGGGCAAATTCGATTACGATTAATTAGTTTTAATCGTGATAACATCGATTAAATTTTTAATCGTAATTGTTAATCGTTAATCAGATTAATTTTTTGCCAACACTGAGTGTATGTTATTGTTGCGTTACTGTTTCACGTAAGTACCTAAATCATTTAGCTTGAGTAAGCAATTCCTTGTTACGTGTTGTTAAGTCGTTGTTTATCTTTAAACATTCATAATGCTCACTCGCAGAGCAGCCGTTGCAGCCCGCCAACAGGAGGCGGATAAATTACAAGTAACCTTATTAGAATTAAAAAATTCCAAGGAGTTGTGTGCTCAGTTGCTGACTGAGAGAGAGGACAGCGAGAAGGAACTGTTATTGGTACTCGACAGTAGAGATAAGTTAAAAAAGGAACTCTGTACGTTAGAATGTGAATTTAATAATTTAAATTGTGAACGGGCCAAGCTTTATGAGACGGTAGAAAGGTTTACTGAGTGTAGCACTGAGTACGAGCAGTCCCTAAAGGAGATCGACACACTGAAGACCGCACTGCATGATGCCCACGAGCAGATATATGAGCTCCAGGAATCCCAACGGGAAAGTACATCTGCTCACACTCAGAGCCTTTTCGAAGAGTTAGTTGGCCCAGAGCCTCAGTTGGTTATCGCTCCAATTAAAGACCCTATAATTTTTGCAGAACAAGATACATTCTCCAAAACAAGATTAGTAAATTGCAGCGGTAAAAAACTAAAAAAATATATAAAAATTAATAAATGTATAAAACAAGTGCAAAAATTGTCAAAACAGAACAGAATATACATTAAAAAATTGAGATCATGCCAACTAAATTTAAATCTGGTGGATGAATTAGATTTGTATTCTGCTCAGTTAGAAAATAGTAGATTGAAATATGAAACTGACACACATATATTACAGCAAAAAATTCAAACTTTAGAAGATTCAATTATTTCATTACAAAAAATGAATGAAAGTTCAAAAAAAATTATTCATGAATATACGCTAGCAATGGATGATTTAATATCACAAATTAATTATAACTCAGAGCGGTTCCAGTCACTGACAAATAATCAATCCTGCTTATGTAATCAAATGAATGATGGTTTGTCCACTAGTGTACTGGAACCAAGTGTGTGTGTTAGTAACCCAAATAAATCTAAAGACAGTTCCTTCCAAACCACACCAAGTACACCTAAACTTAAACCTAGTATTATCATGTACTGCGATGAGGTAGGACATGGCATGGGCTCACTGTTAAACTCATACCTAAAGGGACATAGCGCAATCAGCAATTGTTTGCCTTATAGTAGTCTTAAAAATATTTCTAAACAAATTTTAATGGACAGTAATATACATTCACAGGCGACACTGCTAATTCTTATTGGAAATAGGGGAACAGTGAACAAAAGTGATTTAATACAATTTTATGAAGCTTTGAACTCACTTAAAGTGAAAGAAATTATTATGTTCACTTTCCCCTATTCTCAGCATTTGTCAAAGTCCGAAAATGACCGAAGATACATACTAAATTTATCTTTGTACAACCTATGTACCTATAGTAATAAATGTAGAATAATTGACACTAACAGTATTGTTAGAAATAATTATTTATTGACCAAAGGTAGGTTTTACCTTTCCAATTATTTTAAACGACAAATAGTTTTGTCACTATTATATTTAATTGACATTAATACCAAGAATTTGGTACAATCTGCTTCTATTGAGCACTCCGACATAAATAATTCATTATTTGACAATTTAAACTAGGTGTTAAGACAAAAGAGAACTCTTTTTCTGGCAATAAAAAGTACACACAGCAGAAACAAAATGGTGTAATCAACCTGATTCACCAGAACATTAGAGGAATATTGGGCAAGGAACTGGAAATTGAATTGTTCATGAGCGATAATCATATTGATATTTTGTGTATTACTGAACATTGGCTAAATTGTAACCAGCTCATGTTCAATTTCAACAGTCACCTGTTAGGTAGTTCGTTCTGCAGGAGTGGTGCTATACATGGCGGATCATTAATTATAGTAAATAAACAGTTTAAATTCAAGGAGCGCCATGATATAGTCAATCTCTCTGTTGAACGTATTATAGAAATGGCCTGTATAGAAATGCAGCAGTTTATTGTATTGAGTGTGTACAGACCGCCTTCAGCTTCATATGATTTATTTGAAGGTATTATGGATAAAGCCTTAGGAAAATTTTGTAAAAGTAATAAAAAAGTTATTGTGTGTGGAGATTTTAATGTTAATTTGTTAGAGTGTTCCAGTCCATGTACAAGATTAAAGGCACTTTTTAAATCTCATAATTTGGTTAATTTGTTTCTGGAGCCAACAAGAATTACTGCTACTTCTGCTACTTGCTTAGATAACATTTTTACAAATATTATGCTAAGTGATAACAATAAAAAAATTATTTATCAATTAGATTCAGATCATTGCGGACAACAAATGTCTTTTATTTGTAAAAATGAAACTGTAGCTAAAAAAACTATTACATTTGTACCAAAAACCAATAATCGTTTTGAGAGGTTTAACAGTAAATTATTATGCTATAGTTTACCTTTTATAGATGAAAGCTGTGACCCAAATTTTTTATATAATGATTTTTTCAGCAGCTTTTCTAACACATTTAAATCAATATTTACTCCCAGAACGGTTAAGGTAAATAATAAAGCTACCTTTAGTGAATGGGCTACTCCTGGGCTACATAAATGTAGAAAGAGGCTGTATGAACTGTATGATGAGAAAAAATTAAACAACAGTGAACAATTTTATAATTATGTAAGAAAATATTCTAAAATATTTAGAAAAGCATGTCATACGGCAAAGTCTTATTATTTAAGCTCTAAAATAAAAAATTGTGATGATAAGATTAAAATGACCTGGAATATTATTAATAGTGAAACGGGAAAAAGTAAAAATTATAATACTGAGTTTAAACTCAACATTGATAAAAAAAACTCTTACATCTGACTTAGATGTAGCCAATGCTTTCGAAAACTTTTTTACTAATATTCCAGTGTCTATCACAAAAGCTTTAAATTGTTCGCCCACTTTAGCGGAGTCTATTTTGAAAGATAACGTGAATATATGTACAGTAGATTTTACGTTTAGTCATGTTACATCTATGGATATAATTAAGACATTCAATACTCTTAGTGTTAAGAAAGCTGCAGACCTCTGGGGCAATTCCATCGTAGTTACCAAGCCTATCATTGTTTCGGTGGCGCACAGTTTGGCTCTAATATTTAATAAATGTGTAGATTGCGGCAAATTTCCCGATCTAATGAAAGAAAGTAAAATCATTCCATTATATAAATCAGGCAGTACAACAGACCCAACAAATTTTCGACCTATCTCAGTGCTGCCTACATTTAGTAAAATTTTTGAAAAACTTATTTACAATCAGATGTTAATATTTTTCAATAAAAATGGATTAATGCATTCGAAACAATTTGGATTCACTAAGGGTCGCTCTACAACCGATGCAGGTGTTGAGCTTTTAAAACATATATTTGATGCTTGGGAAAATTCTTTGGACGCTTTAGGTATTTTTTGCGATCTGTCCAAAGCTTTTGACTGTGTTCCTCATGAAGCATTGATAAAAAAATTAGAATATTACGGAATAAGAAACTCCGCATTGGATCTTCTCACTTCATATCTAAGTGATAGGATTCAAAGGGTTGAGGTTAATGGAAAGCGATCTCAGGGGTCTGTTGTAAAAATGGGGGTACCGCAGGGCTCGATTCTCGGTCCGTTTTTGTTTTTGATTAATATTAATGATTTGCCATATTTTATTAAAGAAAACCACGAGATAGTTTTGTTTGCTGATGATACATCATTATTGTTTAAGTTAAAACGAAATCAGAATTTAGACGAAGTAAACAGTGCGATCTCGAAGGTGGTGCACTGGTTTGACGTTAACAATTTGCTATTAAATGGGGCTAAAACGAAATGTATTAAATTCGTGATGCCTAACGTCAGACAGGCAAACTCTACTATTATGGTAAAGGAGGATGAGTTGACCCTTGTGGATACTACCAAGTTTTTAGGGATTACTTTAGACTCTAAGCTACAGTGGGGCCCACATATTGGTGAATTGTCGAGTAGACTTAGCTCTGCAGCATTCGCGGTAAAGAAAATTCGCCAATTAACAGACGTTGTAACAGCTAGGCTAGTTTATCATAGCTATTTCCATAGTGTTATGTCCTATGGTATTCTTCTGTGGGGTTGTGCCGCAGACATTCAAACTATCTTTGTGCTGCAGAAGAGGGCTATTCGAGCAATTTATAATCTCCCTTGTGGACATTCACTAAGGGAAAAGTTTAAAGAAATTGGTATTTTGACAGTGGCCGGTCAATTCATTTATGATAACCTGGTTTATGTACATAAGAATACTGATCAATTTAGTAAGA
Organism: Musotima nitidalis; assembly: GCA_949126915.1. Classification (NCBI taxonomy): domain Eukaryota; kingdom Metazoa; phylum Arthropoda; class Insecta; order Lepidoptera; family Crambidae; genus Musotima; species Musotima nitidalis. The sequence continues at coordinate 7,903,194 of OX421440.1, forward strand.
AAAGCTGTATACATAACCTAAACACAAGGAATAAGCATAAATTAGTTGTACCTGCCACTAGGCTCCAAAAGATAAACAAATCTTTTAAAGGTCAATGTGTACGATTCTACAATAAAATCCCAAGCAACATACAGCAATTAAGCCTAAATAAATTTAAATTAACCATAAAAAACAAGCTGTCTTCAAAGGGATACTATTCTATTAAAGACTATATGGCAGATAAAAATGCTTGGGATTAAGCTGCCGTTTCATACAGGCTATTCTAATATGAATGACTTGAAAAAATAAATATTGTTAAGGTTATGTTATATTGCATTGTATAGCTTCACAGACAAATGAAGATTGTAATTCTAGTACCAAACTAATGGACATATTTAAAAGAGTGAGCCTGTGAGTTTCTTGCCAGTTCTTCTTACAGAGCGGTGGCTCGGAACTGGCACTTAGATTCACTTACACTTAATTATTTTTTGTTTTTAAATTGTTTTTTTGCATGTAAGTGAATCTAAGCTTCGTGATTTAGTGTAATATTATTTCGATTGTATTTTTTTTTCATTTGTAATCATGACGTTTTCAAGTACTATGTATAATAGTTTATGAAATAAATAATTTTTTTACTTTACTTTACTTTGAGATACCCTCCCCTAAGCCCCTTGAGTCCTCAGTAAAGATGTGGGACTATACTGAGATCTCACATGGACTTCTCAAGAGAATTTGAAAAGTGATGTTGCACTGCTTTATTTGATTAACCAACACTCATGTATATTCACAAACACTTAACGGTTAATAATCCACCGTTATTACACATTAATGTTAGAAAATAAAACAAAACTGCAGACATGACGCTTCACTTTCCCGCCAAGAAGTCTCGTCACCAATTTTAAAAGGAAAGCATGTCGCCATTTTGAAAAATTTTAGTTTGACATTGACGTTGTTGTCATTCACTACGGGCTAGAACTTATTCTTGAACACAGTGCATTGATTGTTTGAAGTGAGGTATGATTCAGATATAACGAACGGAATTGGCAATGTATTTTATAGTTTTGGTTTCACTTGTGCCTTACGAATTATACGCACCATCAGTACACCAGCGATTTTCCGAGCGCACAGTACTTTTATTGTTATATTATTAGGATTTCTATGTGAAAAACCCACAAAATTTACACACAAAAACTTGAATATACACTAGTTTTCAATTCTAATTTAATATATTTTATTATTAATAGTTAGTTAGTTTTAGTGTTTATTCTTTTTAAAGTTTGTGTGCTCTGCCTACTGCTTTCCTGTTCTCTACTTTGCGTCGGGTTGTCTGGAAGAGATCGCTTAGATTGGCTTTTTCATTGTGTTTCAATATTCATTGTTATCTGTAGTTTTTAAGTTATTTTGGTCAATAAAGAGTATATCTATCTATCTTTCTAATAAGAAAGGAAAAATAACGATTAAACAGTTCGTTTGGTAGATTTTCACTCACCTGGGGAACATTTGGTTACAGTTCAACTCAGTCCACCCTGACATAGCTTCATAAACCATAGTCTCTATAGTCCTGTCCGCTGACAGCTCTCCTGTCATCATACGAAGTGCTATCCTGAAAGAAGAATAGTAGCTTTGGTCAGACTTTGACATACACGCGACCAACGCTGAAACGAGAGCAGACATCGTTGTTCTGAGGCTCCTATCTTACCTGAAGATGCCCTGTGTAATGGCGAAACACGTGTCGTGTTGAATAGTTTCTCGATTTTTCGGGAAATTATAGTAGCGCGGGAATTGTTACAAAGATATTTTAATCCATCACTTGCTTGCAATGAATTTCCGCAAAGTAACGCCTGAATCAATAAATTATTTGACATAGTCTTCTTAATATATAACAATTCGTCATCATAATTCCTAATAGGCTAACACAGGAGGTGTTTTATTTTGCATGCTTATATTAATCAGAAGGAATCAATAAAATCATACATGCAAGTGATGGATTTCCGCAAAGTAACGCCTGAATCAATATATTATTTAAAATCATACATATTTGTGAAATCACAATTAAAATTGTTTGATAAATTATACGTTAACGGGGCTGTGTCCATTTCCAAAAGAATTAATACTTATACTGTAATATACTTAGACTTAGCGTAAAGGATGAAAATTAAGTCAAAAAAACCCACTTTCATTCAACGAGACAATTATTATTAACTTTCTGTTTGTCGCTTCCGCCTCCGTTACTGCGGAAGCTCCGCAAGAAAACGCCTTCGCCTCCGTAAAATATATGCGGAGTTATAACGGAGGTGTATTTACGTAACGTCGGTACAAAAACGCGCGAGCAGCGACGTCAAATATAATTTGCCTCTTCTTAATTTTGAATACTAATTGATTAAATAAGTAATTAAAGCGTACTATCAATGTATGTCCCTATTTCATTGAAATACAGACTTTTATTATCATCATCACAGCCCATTAACGTCCCACTACTGAGCACGAGCCTCCTCTCACATACCAAGGTGCGAGGGTATTGGGTCATACTCCACCACGCTGACCCAGTGCGGATTGGCGGAGGCAGGTGTGTGGCGTCCTGCTGTTAGAAATTTTCAAGCCGCCCATTAGGCCTCTAACATGGCTTAACGACTACCACATTTAGTGATAACCGAGACCAACGGCTTAACGTGCCTTCCGAAGCACGGAAGCGCTCGATATCAAACGGTCACCCATCCAATGACTGACCTCTGTAAACTCTGCTGTACTTCGGCGATCGTTTCCGACCACCGAGCACCGCAGAGTTACGAGCGCTTCTTATATATACTTTTATTATACCAGAAATTAATATTTTCCTATATCCACTTTCATCTCCGCCTCCGTTACAACCCTACTTCTAACTCTGCCATAGTAACGAAATTTCAGTTTGATTGTTTATTCTTTATTTAATTACCACAACTGCATAATTGACATTCAAAAATGCAACTCACATGATGGAAAGCCGTCACTTTAAGACGCTTTTCATACTAGTGGCATCAATACCGACCCTCTGCCGCCTAATTAGGTAGGGCCGGTGCAGTAAAGCTTTGGAAAATATCACCAGAGAGCTCATTCCAAAAACCCAGGGGATTACATTGGCTCTCTCGCTGCCGACCATCATGCGAATGATGGTCGACAACGAGACGGCGTGGGAGGCGATGGCCTCCTTCTGCGAAGTGGTGATGTCGCAGAAGGAGGCCGCGGAGCGGGAGAGGGAGCGGGATCCGCTCTCTCTCCGGCTACGCCGTTGGCGCAGCGGGCGGGCCAGGAGGGCCCGTCCAGCCGCGCCTCGAGGGTCTTAGGTGGCTGGGGCAGAGGGCCCCTTCCGTCTAGCTATAGACCCTCCCAGAAGTCGGCCAGTTACGCTATGGCCGCACAAGGAGGTAGGAGGGGCGCGACACACTGCGCTTCTCTGAGGAGGTCCTCCCGGTTCTGATCCGGGGGACGTTGGCCGCGGGCGGGGTGCCAGAAGCTACAAACCCAGGCACTGGCCCCCTGCCCCTTTTTTAACAGCGGTGGGCGTCGTCGGAAGTTTTTTAGTGGGTAGGACTGCGGTGGTCGCGTCTGCCGCAGTGAGCCCCACACTCCCCTCCCGGTTCCCCCATTGGCCGGGAGACAGTGCGTAAACAGCATTTTTTTACCGACGATAAAAAAAAAAAAAAGAAAAAAAAGGGGATTACATTGGACATTTTGCGACTAAATAAGTTCTATGACTCACCCATTGATCCTAGCCATGAGTCCATAAGGAGCGTTGAGTTTAGCAGTAGGTGGCAGGTTTCGGCAGTAAAGCAGCCAGACGCAATCCAGTGAAGTGTAGGAGCTGGTAGGGTCAGCCACACTGCCATTTACTCCAAGATGCTGCACGAGTCTAAGAGCGGCGCTGTTAGAATCTATACTGCGAGACAGTTGCAGACTCTGGGGCTCGCGATTTTGAGCCTGGTTCAGGATTGCTCTGAAAGAAATTAAATCATTTAAATCATCTACGTGTAAACTTTCCTCTTTAATCCCTTTATCTATTTAAAAAGGCGCAACAAAATCCATTGCGCAGTTTTAAAGATCTAAGCGTATATAGGCACAGACAGCGGAAAGACACATTGTTATCAAACAGTCCTCTGTGCAGAGCATGCATTGGGACTGAGCAGACAGCCGTACACGTCCTGCTGGAGTGCAGGGTGGTGGCTGACTGCCAGGCGAGGTTTCTGAAGACACCAGCCTTCCGGAGGCCTTCAGCGACGGTAAACCGCTGATAGGATTCCTGGAGGAACTGGGATGGCGGAGTAATCCAGCTCTTACCCTCCTACGCAAAATAAAGGCATTGGACGTCAAAATGCGGAAGCCTGCACGACGAAGAAGAAGATCGTGATCATAATCGTCGGATATTCTCTCTACGTTCCCGTTCACTGTCTCATCAAATACTTCAAGCGCTTCGGGAGACGCGTTTGGCCGTTGGACCCAGTTATCACTATTATAATATGTGGAAGTCGTTAAGACATATGTATAGACCTGAGGAGCCCAAGCCAACCTCACTTGCAAGTGGTGCACCTGCCGATCAACGGACGAGGCTCTGGCGAATATAACAGTGCCCGGCAAGCGGCAGTAGGCTCGTCACCTATTGCGTGGGACTAACTATATGATTGGCAAAGTGTGGATATAATATGCCTCTGCCTACCCCTTCGGGGAATGAGGCGTGAATGTTTGTATGTGTATCGTTAAGCCAATTTAGACTACGTATTGGCCAGCTTGATAAATTCTAACAGCAGAATGAGACACTCCGTAAATTCGCACTTGGTATCAGCTAAATTCCTCCCAGAGTTTTGACGACCGATATGGCGTGGAGGTCAGTGTACCTGCCCTTGCTCCCAAGGCCGTGGATTTGATTCCCAAATTATTAAATTTTTTATGTGCAGGAATATAAATATTTGTTCTGCTGTGAGTCATCATCTTATCCTAGCTTTATCCTGGTTGCCCTAGACCTAAGCTTAGGGCCCAGGGTCTGCTTACTGGTTTAACCAGATTGGGTGAACTTCAGTTATTACATGGAGCGATTGACGTCTTACCTTTCCAACTCAGAGGGAAACATCTTTCCATGGTAAAACCATTTGTTTGCTCTGTGCGTTTCCTATGTGTCTTATGTATTTACATAAAAAAGTATTTAAGTATGTCAATCGGTTTTTTAGTATCCATAACACAAGCTCTTAATGATACTCCGGTTCTTCTGATTCCTGATTTTATTGAAGAATTAAGTATTAAGTAGAATTCTTACTTAGTGTTCTTGTATGCTCTACCCAGGTGAATAGCAGCGCGAGCAGCACTCATTCCCGCGTCGAGGACCCCTTCGATCAGGCTCTTCCCAAGGTCCATCTCTTCAGTATCTTGACGGACTCCTTGCCGTTTGCTGTCAAAACAAACTTCAATATAATGAGGTCCATAGTGGAAGGGTACTAAAGAATTGATAGAAAGGATTTCTGGAGAGACCGAAATAGAGAAGATGAGTAATTTTAATTAAGAAGATAAGAAAATTATAAGAATTCCTTTAGTCGTGGTATGAGATGTAGAGCATGTGACGAGAAGAGTAATGAATATGAATTATACCGGGTGAAGTGATAAAGTAACATCTAAAAAGAGAAAGAATTGATAGAAAGGATTTCTGAAGGGACCGAAATGGAGAAGATGAGTAATTTTAATGAAGTCAGCAAGAAACTTGGCAAGATTCTGTCTGCCAAGACGTTTAAATAAATTGGTTAGAAAGTTCTTTTAGAAATCTTAAAGCTACTGGTATGGCAAATAAATGCTATGACAATATTATTAAAGTAGCATTCAGTCACAGAATAACATAAACAAAACCTTTAGTCGTGGTTTGAGATGTAGAGCATGTGACGAGAAGAGTAATGAATATGAATTTTACCGGGTGAAGTGGAAAAGTATCATCGAAAAAGAGATAAATTGATTGTGTGAAAAATTACATGATCGAGAAAAAGCTGACTGAGGCGATGAAAAATATCCGAGGTAAATGGAAGGAAAAGACTTTTCGTCGATTTGAGAAAGATAAGAAGCCAAAGTCAAAGTATTTATTGCCAAAAATAGCAGCAGAAGAAGGGCAGAATTTGATGACGATACGCGATAAGGAATATAGTTTTCAATCATAGATTTGATAAAGATGGGAGCTCACCTAAACGCCGAAGGATAGTTAATTTCGTTTTGTGTCATTTCGATCTTGCTCGGGTCCATAAACAACGCGTTGAACGCAAACACGTCCGGATCCTTCAACATTTTTGTGCGAACTGATTCCTAGAAGAAAAAATAACTTGTAAGGCATGTAAATTTTTTAACATGACTCGCTGGGATTTTTTGGCAGGAAAGAGAAGCGTCATGTTTGCAGTTTTGTTTTATTTTCTAAAATTGGTGCTTATTCGAACATTAATGTATAATCACGGTATATTATTAACCGTTAAGTATTTCTAAACGCACAAAACAGTGCAACATTAGTTTTTAAATTCTCTCAAGGTCAATAGACCTAACCTTCTTGGCGGGAAAGTTGAATGTCATGTTTGCAGTTTTGTTTAATTTTCTAAATTTATGATATTTTGACCATTAATGTGTAAAAACAGTGAATCCACTGTTTTTACACATTAATAATCATTAACCGTTAATTATTTAAACGTACATTCGTGTTGGCAAATGAAACAAAACAGCGCAACATCACTTTTCTCAAGAAGTCCATGTGAGATCTCAGTATAATCCCACATCTGCATTGCGGACTCAATGTGTCACCACTTATTCTCATCACTATGAACTAAATATTATTAATTTATCTTTTACTTGACACTGGCTAAATGTGCTGAACGCACAAAAGCCACTAGCACTTAGATTAAACACACGGACTAACACTCAAACATTTTTTGTTTTTATATGTTTTGTTGCATGTAAGTGGATCTAAGCTTTGTGATTTGAGTGTAATCATATTTCGACAGTTTGTTCTATTTATATTTAATTTTGAAGTTTTCAAGTACTATCTTATAGTTTATGAAATAAAAGTTTTTGAAGTTTGAAATTAACAATTCGGTTAAATGAGTTAAGTTTAATGAAAAAGGTTACAGTAATTAGGAATTGCTCTTTTAGTATGAGATGAATCTTGAGATAGAACAGAAACTTGAACTAGGTATAGTTTTGGGTAACTTTTGGCACTAAAATATTTGATGTAATATGATCGATACCATCATCTTTGTAATCCAAGCCAACCTCACCTGCAAGTGGCACACCTGCCGATTACCGGTCGAGACTCTGACAAACATAGAAATTCCCGATAAGCGACATATTACGTGGTACCTATAACACAAATGGCGAAGTGTGGGCATATATTATGCCTCTGCCAACCCTTTTGGAAAAATAGGCCTGACTGTATGTATGTATGTATATGATCTATACACACCTGATTTTCCCATGCCATCAACTGTATATTGTGCAGCAACATGATGTCTAAAGAAAGAATTCCAAACGACAACAGATCAGTGCTATTGCTCACAATCATTCTTTTTCCATGACCTCCAGTATAATTGTCCCCAAAATACAAATCCTTCAGCTTATTCATAACTATAGTCACGTTGCCTTGAACTAAACTATGATTCAAAGCTTGCAAAACTTCTGAAAACTGAGTTCCTTTTTTGGCAATATCCGATGAATTCTTCACCACTTCAAAATCTGGATCTGTTGTAATCCAATCATGTAACTCTTGTACTTTTTCTATTAAATAATTTGTCATTGTATTGCTTTGCATATAGTCATCATAGAGATTGTTATCCGAATAATAATCATCGTAGTCGCTCATGTCATTTCTAAGTCCAAGCAAATAACCGTCCGATAGTTTTATTTCACCATCTATGAATACGTCTGGAAGTGTAGGTTTGAAGTCTGGTATAACTTTTTTGTTAATATCGTTGGATGTTTCAGTTATATCAGCGTCAATTGGTAGTTTCGCTTGATATTTCTTTTCTATTTTTCTCTCTGCATGTTCAACTGTAGTGTCGTGTACAGGATGTATTTGAAGTTTAGATATTAGGTTTTTGTTGGCTTTCGCATGTTCGCGTCTAGCTACTATATTTTTGAAAAAGGATATTTTTTCGAATAGTTCCATGTCATTGTCAATATTGTTATCTATGGTTGTAGTGTCAGGTTCTGCTGTGGTGGATACTGGTTTTTGAGCAGTATACACTGGGTGTGGATTTGAGAACACTGGTTCCTGAAATTAAGCAAACATTTTATGTTTTATTTTTATTTTGGTTGTTTCTTTTGCAGATACTAAATTCTTATAGCTGACTTAACATCTCAGCCAAAGTCTCGCGCTGAACATAGACCTCCCTAATAATTAGTTTTCCATAAGCCATCGTTAAACGACGTATAGTAGTCGGCCTTTCAGTTGTTTGCATAATATACAATAGTAGATAAAAGAAAAGAAATGTCAGAAAGGGACAGAACGCATACGCTCAAAGGATAAGTCGCTGCAGTTACTCGGGAGCCCAAATGCCGCACTTCGATTAAAGGCTGATAAAGTGTTACTAAGGAGGTCTTAGCTCAGGGAAGCGCTTGTAGCTCCGCGGTACTAAATGGCCGGCAACGATTACCGAAGTAAAGCAAAATTTACATAGGTCAATCGTTGGACGGGTGACCGTTTTATCAGAGCGCTTCCATTCTTCGGCACGTTAAGCAGTAGTTCCGGTTACCACTACATGTGGTAGTCGTTAAGCTATGTTACAGGCCTGATTGAGCAGCTGAAACTAATCTTGCAGCACGACGCCACACATCTGCCTCCGCCAATCCGCACTGAGTTCGCGTGGTGGAGTATGACCCAATACCCTCGGTCCTTGATTCGTGAGAGGAGAGTGCTCAGTAGTGGGACGTTAATGGGCTGAGCTGATGAAGCGTTACTTAAGGTCATTGGTCAACTTCTGTATTATAGCTTGTCTCGTTTGTGAAGTCAATTCAATCTTAACGTAGGTTCTCCAATGACGACAGCGAACCGGCAAACGTACTAGAGGACGGCCTCCCACGCGATGGATCGATGATCTGGTCAAGGCGGCGGGAAGCCGATGGATGTATAGAGATATATGGAGGCCTATGTTCAGCAGTGGACGTCATATGGCTGAGATGATAATGACTAGTTATTTCCTTCTTTTATTTTAAATCTTGTGACTACAAAACACAGTTTTAGAAGAATTGTCAAATTGTTTTACTATGAAGTACCTTTTCTTGTAAGTTGCGGGAGAAAAAACTAACCTTGACGATTTTCTTGCTCGTTCTTTTATGACCAAGCTCCTGCCCGCAGTAAATGGGCTTCGACTTTGAATTAATACTTACAGGTTCTTCTAAAAGTTGGGTGGTATACTGCGCAGTACCCCATCGTGTGATGGCGACGGTAGCCAGCACCAGAGCGGCACAAACGGCAAAACACGACGCGCTTGCGATCACCCATACCTTCAGCGGGACCTGTCAACCAGTACACAATTTTAAACCATAATCATAGTACAACTAAGCTAGTTACCCACTATTACAAATTAAAAAGTGAAATTCAAAGCTTTACACATATAACAAGATTTCAAGATTTAGTAAGCGCATTTTGTGTGAATCCAAACGTGTGAAAAAAATTCCAACTTCAAAATTTCATAAACTAAAACATTAGAACTTAAAAACGTTTAAATTAAATCTACACTAATATTATAAAGAGGAAAGATTTGTATTTTTGTATGTAACGAATAAACTCAAAAAGTACTGAACCGATTTTAATAACTCTTTTTTCATTAGAAAGCTACATTATCACTGAGTAACATGGGCCATATTTTAATTTCGAAAAAAATTGGGTTTCGTAAGATATTTGGGTTTTTCGGACACAAAGTGTAAAAAATCAACCAAACAGTTACTCATTTTGCGTACGCTGCCTAATCTATAAAAGATAGATCCAAAAATGTGCTAATTAATTGTAGATCTTACAAATATCTACCAAAAAGTCCGCGACACACTATACCTATCTGTGTCGAGTGAGGCACAACAACCATTTTTTTATTTAAAAATCTTGAAGTTTTTTTGGGCTAAATTGGGCATTTATTTTACTTATGATATAAATCCTTAACAAAATAAATTATTTCATCACTAAGTGCAGTTTATGTAGATAATATTTGGTCTTGAAATGATCAAAATGTCCAATTTTTTTTTTGAATTTATGGCTAAATTAAAATATTACGATTTCTGCTGCACCCTATCTGCGCCCTATCACGGGTCAGAGCTCCCGACCATCAGATTATTTTGTTACCTGAAAATAATTTAACGTCAAATGTTGTTTATAGAGAAGTAAGAGTAAAAACTTAGTATTAATTACATTTAAATATTGTCATCATTAACAACTTTAACATCCACATAAAGACAGTCTATGCAGCCTGCGGATAATGACTGCGTCGTCGATGTCAGTGTCGGTGTCTGTGAATTGACCTGGGAATCATTTTGCTGACCGTGTCTTTTCTGGGTAGGCATTTTGCAGCTGTAAACGACTTTCACGCGGGCGAAGACGCGGGTGACCGCTAGTTGAAATATAAAAAAAAAACAATCAAAATATGATAACACTAAAATCACGAAGCTTAGATTCACTTATATGCAACAAAACCATTAAAAAAACAACAAATATTTAAAAGTGTAAGTGAATCTAAGTGCCAGTTCCGAGCCACCGCTCTGTAAGAAGAACTGGCATTAAATCACAGGCTATGCTCTTTAAAAACTAAAATTAATGTTTTAGTGATAGTAGTTTTAAATTTGTCTGTCACCATTTATTTATTTCATATGGTACATCATCATCTCAGCTCATTAACGTCCCACTACTGAGCACGAGCCTCCTCTCACATATCAAGGTGCGAGGGTATTGGGTCATACTCCACCACGCGGACCCAGTGCGGATTGGCGGAGGCAGGTGTATGGCGTCCTGCTGTTAGAATTTATCAAGCCGCCCATTAGGCCTCTAACATGGCTTAACGACTACCGCATTTAGTGATAACCGGGACCAACGGCTTAACGTGCCTTCCGAAGCACGGAAGCGCTCGATATCAAATGCCACACAAACGGTCACCCATCCAAGGACTGACCTCTGTAAACTCTGCTGTACTTCGGTGATCGTTTCCGACCACGGAGCACCGCAGAGCTACGAGCGCTTCAATGGTACATCAACAATATACATAAAAATACATTTCCAAAAAATTTATGGCCGAGACAGAGAACTTCTATGTAATAGGTTGGGGAAAAAGTCTTTTCGTATTTTTGTATGAAAAGTCAAGACATTTTTTTCAAAGTTTATTTACATTTATTTAAAATATATATGTACCGTTTTGTTGAATAACTTTCTGCCATTTTGTGGGCAGAGACATTATCCCGTTACTGTAGAAAATTTGGGACTTCTGATCAAAAAAACGGGACTAATAGTTTTGGCAGTCCTCTCTTGAGGTCAACCTTACAGAACCTAAAGAATTCTGCAGAGACCGAAACAGGTGAAAATCTGAAGGCGCAAGGTCAGGGCTATATGGTGGATGCACTAGGACCTCCCAGTCGAACTCTCTTAATTTTTGCTGAGTGGCTAAAGATGTGTGTGGTCTAGCGTTATCGTGATGAAAGACCACACCCTTCCTGTTGATCAATTCCGGCCGTTTTCTCTCGACTGCTTCCTTTAATCTCATCAGTTGCTGGCAGTAAAGATCAGAATCGATGGTTTTGCCGGGCGGTAAAAGCTCATAATAAACAATGCCCTTCCAATCCCACCATACACACAGCATCACCTTATTTCGTGTTAGGCCAGGTTTGGCCACAGTCTGTGAAGCCTGGCCAACTTTCGACCACGACCTTTTTCGCACGTTCTTGTCGTACGTGATCCACTTTTCATCGCCAGTTATCAATCTCTTCAAAAACGGCTCGGTTTCATTACGTCTCAATAATGAATCGCAAATGAGTACACGGTTCATTAAGTTTCTTTGAGTGAGCTCGTGTGGCACCCAAATATCGAGCTTTTTTGTATAACCAGCTTTCTTCAAATAGGTCAAAACTGTTTTGTGGTCAATTCCCAGTTCTTCAGCTACATCGTAACTACTAATATGCCGATCTTGCTCCACTCTTTCAAAAATGGCGTCCATTTTATTCGTAACAGGGCGACCAGAGCGAGGTGCATCTTTAACATCAAAATTTCCGGACTGAAAACGTTTGAACCAAATTTGTGCTACTCTTACTGACACTGCATCAGGTCCATAAACATCACAAATTTTTTTCACTTCTTGAGTTGCATTTTTGCCTTTTTTATAATAAAATTTTAAAATGTATCGAATTTCTTCATTAGATTCACTCATTTTTACGGAGAGAAAAACAAATGAAAAATAGCGGGAAACAACTTTTTTTTATTTTTTTCTTTTCTTTATAATGGAACCTTTTTAATGTTACCAAAACCAGCCAGACATAAATAGTACAGTCAAAAAAATTTTATAATAAGTTTATACCTACGTTATGCGAAAAGACTTTTTCCCCGACCTAATATATCTCTAACAGATGTACACAACATTCACTGCATGTAAACATAAACAAAAATTAACATATTGGCAATAACCAAAAAATTTAAGATCCAGACAAAAAAAAGAAATGAAATCATACATACATACAAAATCACACTCAAAATCAAAAAGAATAATCAAGAACAAGAGATACAATTAATCGTAATTTCAATATATTATTATTATTGTGAGATAAATTTTCATAAGACTTGTATCTCAGTCTCCGCGTGACCAAGAGTGACTGTGAAGTGTTCGAATCGTCGTTATTAATAACAGTAAAATCTACCGCGGGTTAAATCAGTAAAATGTGTTTTATTTGAAAAACTTACATACATGTCGGAGGAAGTGACGAGCTTAGTTGATAGTTGGTTGCACAATGCGAGTATTTATAAGTAGAGGTTATTTTGTAAAATCTTGATTTAATTTAATTTGATTTACTGTATTTTTGTTATTACGCAAGATCTTAATATTTTTTTTAAATAATTACTAAACGATTCCAATACAATAACCAATCAGAGCAGAGGGCGCGCCTCGAGCGGAGTCGAGGCGCCATCTTACTTTTACTTTTTACCGCGCAAGGAGTTTTGGAGCGTATTACTTTTGTGTTGCTTGGTCGAGGTGGACCACTCTCAGTCCAGTGTTATAGTTTGATGGTGCCTCAAACCCGCTGCTCGGTTTTACTGATTAAAATATTCTTTTATAGTTAATTTTAAGTCTAAATACTTTGTATGTAATAAAGTGATAAAAACCATTGTAAAAGTTTAATTAAAAGTGTATGCAACATTAATTATTTGGTTTTGTGCCCGCATATACCCTGATGACGCCCACTAGACCCGTAACCACTAATGACGATGTCGAAGAGAATAGTGTTCCTCCGACATCAGAATTGGGTTCGGTGCAGGCACAAAACGGGAACGAATCGACCAGGTCAAATGAAGGTTGGCGTGCTTTATTTGAGGCGCAACAGAACAGTATGCGGCTACTCGTGGAGGCGCTACGCAATCCGCTACAGCTACCGGCTAAGGAGGACAAGAACATTATGCTTCCTGAATTTCAACCGGAAAACGTGGACACTGACGCCCGGGCCTGGCTAGCAACTGCTGACATCTGCTTATCGGATCGTGATATACAGGGAAGTACCCTTATTCTGATACTTAGTAAGGCCATGAGAGGCTAGGCCGCGACATGGTTTTCTCAGATTGCTTTTCCTAGTATGAAATGGGTAGAATTTAAAGAAATTTTTCTTTCTCGTTTTGATACGTTAGAAACATGTGCAGCAACTGTTCTAAAGATGTTTACTGGTAAACCGCAAGAAAGTGAATGTCTTGCTGCTTACGCAAGCCGTTTATTTACTTCATTAATGTCGCGCTGGGGTAATTTAGGCAAGGAAGAAATTATAGTATCTGTAATACTGGCACACTTGGGGCAAATTGAGCCCCGGTTACAACGCAATATTTTTTCCGAAGAAATAACTACACGCTGTAAAATGCAACGTGAACTTATGGCATTTTCTTATCGTAAGCGCAATTATCAAGAAATGACGAGGTGCGGTACAAACAGTACGCAAGATAGCAAACGTGTTAGGTTAAGTTCCGCTTCTACTAAATGTTACGCTTGCGGAAAACTTGGTCACAGATCTTTTGAATGTTTCAGCCGCTCGCATGTCAAGCAGCAATCAACTATGATCTCTGATCGCCCCAACACGGCCGTAGCTACACTGAAGCCTCCTGTAACTTGCTACAAGTGCGGCGTTGAAGGTCATCTGGCGACACGATGCTCGAAGACATGGCCTGTTGCAAGTGGCAGCGCGCCTTCTACCACATCCAGCATTGTAAAGCGAGTTGACATATGCGGCTTGGAACCTGTCACCGGAGTAATCACACAATTTGGTGAGCAGTATTCATTTTGTTTTGATTCCGGTGCTGATTGTTCGCTAATCAAAGAGAGTGTCTCTCGTAAACTCGTTGGTACTTTACAGCATACAATTGTAACTTTAACTGGTGTAGGAAAATCTACTGTGTTGTGTGATTCGCAAATTTTATCTCGAGTTACTCTATGTGGTCATGACGTACAAATTTTATTTCACATTATACCCGATGATTTTCTAAGCAGTGATATTCTGATTGGGCGCGACCTATTGGCCTTAGGGTTATCTGTACACATGTCCAGTGACAAACTTACTATAGTTGGAAAGTCTTCTCTAGTTAATGTTTGCGACGTAGGTAGTGCACTTCCCGATTTTGATAGCATAGATACCGATATTTCAGACGATTTTAAGCCGCAATTGATCAACATTCTTACTTTCTTTAAGGATTCTTTTGTTGAAGGCACGCCTACAAATAGAGTAGTTACGGGTGAATTAGAAATTAAATTAGTAGATCCGGGCAAAATCGTGCAACGGCGACCTTATCACTTGAGTCCTGAAGAGCGGTTAATAGTTCGTAATAAGTGTAATGAACTACTATCTGCTGGAGTTATCAGATCTAGTAAATCTCCTTTCTCTAGTCCGATATTATTAGTGAAAAAACGTGATGGAACAGATCGGATGTGCATAGATTATAGAGAATTGAACTCTAATACTATTCCCGACCGCTATCCCTTACCCTTAATATGTGATCAAGTTCAAAGGCTGGCAGGCGCACATTATTATTCGTGCCTTGATATGGCCAGTGGGTTTTATCAGATTCCCATAAATGTAGAGTCGAATTCGATAGAAAAAACCGCATTTATTACCCCAGATGCCCATTATGAATTTACCGCTATGCCATTTGGCCTGCGAAACGCTCCATCGGTATACCAGAGAGCTATTAACACGGCTCTAGGAGACCTAGCACATTCTTATGCGATCGTTTATATGGATGATCTAATTATACCCTCGATTAATGTAGAGCAAGGTTTAGAGAGATTGCACACGGTATTAAAAACCCTCAGCGATGCTGGTTTTTCGTTCAATTTGAAAAAATGCGCGTTTCTAAGAAACAAGGTCCAGTTTTTAGGGTACGAAATATCAGAGGGCGAAATCAGACCTAATCCTCGTAAAATTATTGCGTTGACTAACTCCTCACCCCCACAAAATGTCACTCAACTAAGACAGTTTTTGGGATTAGCATCCTACTTTAGGCAGTTCGTTCAAAGTTTTTCACTTAAAATGGCTCCACTGTATCGTTTGTTGGCTAATAACAATTCTAAAATAAATTGGTCTCCAGAATACGAAAGTATCAGACAGGATGTAATCTCGGTGTTAACCTCTTCCCCAGTTCTAATGCTTTTTGACCCAGAACTACCCATAGAGCTACATACGGACGCTAGTAGTGAAGGCTATGGCGCAATTCTTTTCCAAAGATCTGAAACAAAACTTCACCCAGTAGAGTATTATAGTAGACGCACTACTCACACAGAATCTCGCTACCACTCGTACGAGCTGGAAAATTTAGCAGTCGTTAATGCAGTCAAACATTTTCGACATTATCTGTACGGCAGGACTTTCACTGTCGTTACCGACTGTAATTCTTTAAAAGCGTCCAGAACCAAAAAAGACTTGACCCCTAGAGTACATCGGTGGTGGGCCTTCCTTCAGGCATTTGATTTCGATATACAGTACAGGGAAGGTAAGAGAATGGCCCATGTTGACTTTTTTTCGAGAAATCATCTGCCTGAGGCAAGTACCACTACCAATGCTAATGACGTAGGTAAAGTAAATTGTGTGGAGGAAAAATGAGTTAATATAACGGAGTTATCTTCTAACTGGTTACAAGCAGAACAACGACGAGATTCTGAGTATAGTCAAATCATATGTAAGCTTGAAAACGATGACCTTGACTTAGAGAATTGTAGAATTTATGAACTGCGATCCAATATACTCTATAGAGAAATTCAAAGAAATAACCGTAATATTTGGTTACCGGTTGTACCACGAGCTTTTCGTTGGTCCGTTATAAATCATATCCACGAGTCTATTGTCCACTTAGGGTGGGATAAAACTCTAGAAAAGGCATACCAACATTATTGGTTCCCCAATATGTCAAAATATGTAAGAAAGTTCGTAGAAAACTGCATAACCTGCAAAGTAGCTAAATCGAGTAGTGGTAAACAACAAATAGAATTACACCCCATACCAAAAATTAGCATTCCCTGGCATACAATCCACATAGACGCCACAGGAAAGCTCAGCGGTAAAAATGATCAAAAAGAATACGTATTTGTTGTTATAGATGCGTTTACTAAATACGTGTTACTGAGACATACCTTGAGAATCAATACGGATAGTGCAATTAATGTCCTTAAATCATCCATATCACTTTTCGGCACTCCAGTACGTGTAATAGCAGATCAGGGCCGATGTTTTGCGAACAAGGAGTTCAAAGACTTTTGTGTTAGTCATAATATCCACCTACACTTAATAGCAACTGGTTCTTGTCGTGCCAATGGCCAAGTTGAGCGCATTATGAGCACTCTCAAAAATATGTTGACTGTTGTAGAAACTAGTCCCAATAGATCTTGGCAAGATGCGTTAGATGATATTCAATTGTCTATAAATAGTACAATTCACAGAGTAACTAAAGCTAGTCCACTAGAGTTGCTTATAGGTAGGGTAGCTAGACCGTTAAATCTATTAACCGTTGATGATCACGAGATTGAGGTAAATTTAGAGGAGCTTAGAGAACAAGCGAATAAGTTAATGGAAAATAATGCACGTCTCGATAAAACTCGTTTCGATAAAAACAAAGCAAAAGTTACTTCATTTTCTGTAGGGGATTTCGTGTTAATCGAAAATCATGAACGGAATCAAACCAAATTGGATCCTAAATACAAAGGCCCTTATGAGGTCATTCAAATACTAGACGGTGACAGGTATCAACTCAGGAGTTTGAATTGTAATCGTACTTACAAATACTCCAGAGATCGTTTACGTCCGCTCCCACAATCCTATATACCTACTGAGCTGGATCCATGTCTATCGGATAATAATGATGGTAAGATCGTATGAAGACTTTGATTTAGTTCATTATTTTGAGTGTGTATGTGTGTATGTAGAGTTTGAAAATTGTAATGTACAGCGTGGTGGCTGAGACGTAACAGCGTGGCGGCTGAGCTGTATATAAGATACCCAAATGGCTTGGCAGCTGTTATAGTATGTTATCTAATAGGCGAGGTGGCCATTTTGAAGTTGTAAATATGACTAATTAAGAGGCGAGGTGGCCACTGAAAGTGGCTATTAAAAACAGTCTACAGCGAGGTGGCTGATTAAATAGTAAATGGCGAGGTGGCTGCTCTCATAGAATTGAATCAATTTGGTGCATAGCGTGGAGGCTATTACAAGTTACATTGCATAAATAAATTGCTGCTGTGAACATGTTTTGCTTTGTCAGGAGTGGCCGAAGCATCTTATCCAAATCCTTGTTTTCCTCCTTTCAGATAACGATGATGCCCGCCCTTCCACATCACACGGGGACGTGTGATACGTCAGGACGGCCGTGTCGGAGGAAGTGACGAGCTTAGTTGATAGTTGGTTGCACAATGCGAGTATTTATAAGTAGAGGTTATTTTGTAAAATCTTGATTTAATTTAATTTGATTTACTGTATTTTTGTTATTACGCAAGATCTTAATATTTTTTTTAAATAATTACTAAACGATTCCAATACAATAACCAATCAGAGCAGAGGGCGCGCCTCGAGCGGAGTCGAGGCGCCATCTTACTTTTACTTTTTACCGCGCAAGGAGTTTTGGAGCGTATTACTTTTGTGTTGCTTGGTCGAGGTGGACCACTCTCAGTCCAGTGTTATAGTTTGATGGTGCCTCAAACCCGCTGCTCGGTTTTACTGATTAAAATATTCTTTTATAGTTAATTTTAAGTCTAAATACTTTGTATGTAATAAAGTGATAAAAACCATTGTAAAAGTTTAATTAAAAGTGTATGCAACATTAATTATTTGGTTTTGTGCCCGCATATACCCTGATGACGCCCACTAGACCCGTAACCACTAATGACGATGTCGAAGAGAATAGTGTTCCTCCGACATACATATATGGTTAAGTCGAAATTTACTAACATTAAACCCTGATAAAACTTCTTTTTTAGCCTTTCACAAAACGAAAGCTTCGTCCCCAATGAACCTGTCACAAGTGGCCATACACGAATGCCAGTTATTCAGCAGTACCCATTTTGCTGCATCACTAAACCTTTCCCAAGGATCATGCAGCTGCATGACAATAAAGAGGTCAGGCTTCGTAAAATACTTAGGAATCCAAGTAGATGAAAACCTTTCATTTAAAAATCAAATAACATACTTATCAGCACGACTTAGAAAGCTGCTTCACATTATGAAATCCCTGAGACGATCTGCTCCAATAGAGGTGCTTAAATATGGTTTACATCGCGCTGTGTCAGTCTATATTGACCTATTGTATAGGCGTGTGGGGTGGCTCAAGTAAAAGCAGCTTTATCGACATAGAACGATCACAACGGGCCGTTCTTAAAGTGATGCTCAATAAACCATTTAGATTCCCCACTGTCGCCCTATACAATGAAGCAAAAATCCTTCGTGTTCGACAACTATACATTTGGCGAGTGTGCTGTGCCCAACATAGGAAAGTTATAAATTCCCCGGAATTCCAAACTTTAATCAAAAAACGTGTTTTCCGAATCTCTACACCTACCGTTAATACTATGTTTGCAAAACGTCTCTCAACATTTTCTCATCCCTATATCTACAACAATGTAAATCGTAACTGTCCCATCAAAAACTTTACTGTCAATAAAGCCAAGCAACATCTTAAAATGTGGTTACTGACCCAAAGTTATGCTGAAACCGAAGATTTAATCCCTACCAGAAATTGACACCGATCCACGCACCCATGCAACCACACAAGCAAACACGCAAACACACACCCACACAACACACGCAAGCACACATACACGCACACATACACACGCACACATACACACGCACACACACCCAACAGACACACGACACATTTTATTCTGTTTTTAAATTTTGTTATTTAAGTGTTTTCTTTTCTATTATTTATTAGTTTATTGTTCGAACTACTTCATAGTCTCAGTCGAACCGGAGCTCTTATAACCACATTATGTAACTTAAATTGTTATTCTCTTTTTGACTGCTGCAACACAGGTCTGCGAGCCTAGTGCAGAAGCCATAGTTTACAAATATCCTTGTCACATTTATTTTTCTGCTAATAAAGATTATTATTATTATTTTGTATTCTTTATTATTAATTCTCGAAATAATATATAAAAAATATTAGATCGGTTTCTAATGAAAACCACGGGCTTAAGCCAAGTGGAGTTCATTTGGGTGAATAATAGTGGCACTATCGTCCTGCAAAAACTTACGTACGATCCGGCATGTGTTTAATATAGCGGCCTTTTGCATGGTGATGTAAATGTTGGGTGGTAACTCAATCTGTCGTAAATAGTGAAGGAGATGTTGAGGTATGACGCCAGTACTAGAGAGCACCAGTGGCACAATATATACTCTATTCATTTTCCAAATTCTCCTTACTTCTTCTTTCAATTCTGTATATTTATGTATTTTTTCGGTTATTGTTTTCTGTAAATTATGTGTATTAGGTATTGCTATATCTATCAGGTATGATTGTTTGTTTAACTTATCTATTACTGTTATATCAGGTCTATTGTTATGTATAGTTTTATCCGTAAGAATTGCTCTGTCATAGTATACCTTGTGACTACCGCTCTCTAATACTGGCTTAGGGGAATACTGGTAGTATGGCACTGCTTTTGTCACGAGTTTATATTTAAGAGCTAATTTTTGGTGAATTAATATTATTATTATTATATTTTTTTATTAAAGTATTGTATGTGTCTGTATTTTTATTTTAAGCCTGATTAAATATGTATCTTCAAAAAATTCAAAATTCAAAAACTTTTTATTTCAGTAACTATAACATAGTACTTGAAAAATTATAAAAAAATAAAAAAAAACAATCAAAATATAATTATACTAAAATCACGAAGCTTAGATTCACTTGCAACCAAACAATTAAAAAAACAAAAAATATTTAAGTGTAAGTGAACCTAAGTGCCAGTTCCGAGCCACCGCTCTGTAAGAAGAACTGGCAAGAAACTCACAGGTTTTGCTCTTTTAAATTTTATCGATTGGTTTGTTACAATCTTCATTTGTCTGTGACGCTATACAATGCAATAATCTAGTGTGTACTTAGATAAGTGAATGCCCTGTTCTGCTGTAATCGGAGTACAGGTTTAGTTACATAATTCCCCACCTTAAGTCTAAGGAGAGGTTTTTCCTTCTTTTATGAAATCTTCGCTTTTGCTTGGTGTGTTCTGAAGATCTTTTTGACATGATACCAACTGTTCTTTCTATCAGTGCACCTCTCGCCATCGGCAGGGAATTTATCCTCACACCTTAGAAAGTACAGGTGTGCGTTCGGTGCGGTTCAAAATAAACTCTCTGCCGCTGACCCTTGGGTTTGAGATGAACTGGCGAGGTTCCACAAGAGGTAAAAGCATTGGGGTCTTAAAAAATACGTAAAACACCAGAGAGGCCAGGGAGCTTTTCACAACCCAAGGGTACGAGGCAGAAAGTAATGTGTACATACATATCAGTCATGATGGTCGGTGATCACTGCATGTGGTAACCGTAAGTCACCCATGCTATGACAAACCGATAATTATTTCCGTAACCATTAAATCAATTATCAGAGTATACACTTCAACATGTAACTGTTGGGTAGCGTTACCTAAGACAAGATGGCGGGGTTGAGTCGCTAGTGATTGCAAATTCTCTCAAACCAATGTTATGAGTACCAAAATACATCTTGAAGATCTCCATGGTACATCCTTATTAAGTTTAGAGGACTTGCAATGAATTTTTTCTTTGTATTTGCATGAATTATTAAACAAAATACATGATATCACGCCTGTTTTCACGAAGGGGTAGGCAGAGGCATATTAACACCCACATTTCGCCAGTTATATTGTTGGTCCCACGTAATAGGTGGCGAGCCTATTGCCGTTTACCGGGCACTGTAATTCAAGCCAGAGCCTCGTCCGTTTCATCAGCAGGTGCATCACTTGCAGGTGAGGTTGGCTAGGCTCCTTAGATCTTGGTAGGAACCCTTTACACCCCATTATTAAACAAACAACAAATATATAAAAGTATTTTTTCAATTTTCAATTCATTTATTGCCATCTAAGTGTACATACCTTAGAATGAGAATTAAATGTGTTATAACTTAATTACCTTAATAGGTGCTGCAATATCTTATACATAGTCTTAGTAGGTAATAGGTTTGTAATTACACAAAAAGAATACATTTTTACGAAATTTTGTGTTTGGGTCATAATTTGTGACATGCAATCTACTCACTGTAGTTTTGGCAGGCATCCTCTCACACACTGAGGGTCTAGGCGGCAGGGGTCTGCGCGCTGGGCTGAAGCCAGGGGCCCGGGAGCTGATGGTGGTAGAACAGGTGGCACGGCTGAAACCGGATGAGGAGGACCCAGGCCGGCACTCCGACTCGTATTGGAACATCGTCTGTAAATAATGAAATATTACTAAAAAAAAATCAAAATCATTTATTCAAGTTTGGCTCAAGGTCAAAACTTAAAAACTAGCGCGCCCATTCACTGCGGGCGGGAGCTTGATCGTAAAAGAACGGGCAAGAAAATCGTCAAGGTTAGTTCTTTCTCCCGCCAGTTACAAGAAAATGTACTTAGTAGTAAAACAATTTGACAAGTCTACAAACTGTGTTCTGCAGCCACAAGATTTAAAATAAAAGAAGAAAATATTTTTTTTTATAATATACGAGCATTCATTAAAGTGAATAAGTGTGTCGTGGGGCCTAGAGTAGGGCCACCCCATCTCATTGGGACTCGTAAGAGTCGACGAAGAGAAATCCTACCGGATGATGGGCAGCAGCGTCATCCTGCGTACTGGATGGAACTGAGATCACCAACCCGCATGTCCAGCGTGGTGACTATGGGCAAATATCCCAAATAGAATGTAATCTATTGGGGAGGCTATATTCAGCAGTGGACTTTATAAGACTGAAATGATGATGATGAAAGAGTGTATATTTAATCTCATGTTAACATATCCCATTAGACAGAAACTTCGCTACAACCATTTAAAAGAGATCGACTTCAAAGTATTTTAATTTCATAAACTATTACATTTATTGGTCCTCCTCAGGTCCAGGAAGACCAGTAAAACGGTGGGCTGATAACATTATATAAATAGCAGGAAAAGAATGGATGAAAAAGGGGAAAAATAGAATAAAGACTATATGGCCGATAAAAATGCTTGGGATTAAACTGCCGTTTCATACAGGCTATTCTAATATGAATGACTTAAAGCATGAATATTGTTATATTATGTTGCACTGTATAGCGTCACAGACAAATGAAGATTGTAACTAACCAATCGATAATTTAAAAGAGCATAGCCTGTGAGTTTCTTGCCAGTTCTTCTTACAGAGCGGTGGCTCGGAACTGGCACTTAGATTCACTTACACTTAAATATTTTTTGGTTTTTTAAATTGTTTGGTTGCAAGTGAATCTAAGCTTCGTGATTTTAGTATAATTATATTTTATTTGTTTTTGTTATTTTTTTATAATTTTGACGTTTTCAAGTACTATGTAATAGTTTATGAAATAAAAGTATTTTGACTTTTGACCTGTGGAAGGAAGTGGAGGAGGCCGCTACCCAAATAAGGGTCCATATCTCAAATTCAGCAACAAAATAACACTCATACTAACCTAATTAAAAGTGAAAATACTAACAAAAACTAACAACATTTTAAGTGTAATTTCATAATGAGTTGTGGAATAAATGGCTTCATTATTATATTATTATTAAACTATAACAAAGTACTTCAAAACGTCAATAATTATAAATAAGAAACAATATGATTACCTACACTGAATCACTAACCTTAGATTCACTTACATGCAACAAAACAAATGAAAAACAAAAAAAAATTAAGTGTAAGTGAATCTAAGTGCCAAGTCTGTATAGTTGTACCAAATTGTACTATTAGCACAGAGATCTCCAGATGAATCGTGTCTAAAGAAGCTTTGCTAAATGTTACAAAAATAATCACAATCACTGCATGGTATATTCTCGTTGTCTTTTGGAAGCCTCGTTAGAGTTACCGACAGACTGACTGACGGACAATCCCCTCCTTTAGAATCACGACAGGCTGACTGACAGATTCCCCCTATAAGAATGATAGAGAACAGACTGACAAATCTTAAGAAAAACCACAACAGACGGATAAACTGACAAATTGACCTTGACAAATTCTGACAAAGAACCCATTTGCTTTTATTTCTTTATTATTGTACCGCTCATATCTCTTTCATTGTTGTTTAAATAATATATCGAATTTTAATTTTGTGTGAATGTTTGACGAATCTAAATGATCATATTGATCTAGACCAGTGATTCCCAAAGTGGTCCAGGTGGACCCCCAGGGGTCCACGGGAGATATAAAATGTACCATTTTTCGTTTTTATTTTACCTATCGGAATATAGGGACAGAACTCAGAAGCGACACTTTTTAATTTTTTGGCGACTTTAAGAATGTGGTAGAAATGTAGCAGCAGGGGGTCCAGTAACATTTTGAAAGTGGTCCACGAGAAAAATAAGTTTGGGAACTACTGATCTAGACAGTAAAGTATATTTTATTTTTTATTTTATCTTATACAATAAAGACGCTTTCCTCTGTCTGTCCTTATATGCATAGATCTTTAAAACTACGCAACGGATTTTTTTATAATACAAAGAAGGATTCATGAAATAGTTTACATATAAGTCCGATATGGCGTGAAGGTCCGTATATCTACACTTACTCCAGAAGTCGTGGGTTCGATTCCCACACAGGACAAATCTTTGTGTGCATGAACATGAATATTTTTTCTGGTGTGCGTGTTTTCCTATGTATATTAAGTAAGTATTTACAAAAAAAAGTATTTAACCCGGCGAGAGTGTGGCAGGGTATGTCATACCCACCATGCTACTTAATTGCGTGTATTTTTTGTTCGTGACCTTCAAACTTTTCGTTGCTTTGAGTAGCTGTAGTTAAAGGGACGTGGGAGGTGATAGTGGCGTGATCGCAGTGTCGCAGCAGCTTGCGCCCGAGTTATACGCGTGCAAACTGCGCTCGGGTATGTGATACCCTGCCACATAGCTGGTGTATATATTTCGTGACAAAAACTAACATTGCTTTTTTTGCTATTTTATCGTGAAAATCAGGGCAAAGACACCAAACGAACCGAATTTAAACGCAACTTAGGCTTGGCTCTAGTTTATGAACACCTGAAGTTACGAAAAGACCAAAAAAATATTCCGATATATATACGTCAGAGAATCTCTTCCCAGATCAACGAACCACTTTCATCTACTCAAAATATTCCTGCTCGTTATATTAGATGCGTAGATTGCCCATACAAAAAGGATCAGAAGACAAATTATACATGTGTAAAGCTTTGGAAAGGTTATCTGTATGGAGCATGCAACTTTTTTTTGCAAAAACTGCACTGATTTAAACTTCAGTTCTTAAGATGTTCCTATGATATATTGTTATTTTTTTTTAGTTTATATAGTTACTTATTTCATGTTCCATCATAGCTTTAAGTTTATTTTTATAAAACTTGTTTTTTTTTTTTTTTTTGTAGTTTTTTTGATAGTGTGAAAATTTTCATTGAAAATTCACAGTCATTTGTTTCCTGTTAAGTAAAATATAAAAATTGTTAAAATAGCGCAAATGTTTTATTTCCGATACGTTATAATATAGTCTTAATATAAAAAAAAAATACTTAATATAATGCTTTTTCTTTCAAATCAATTTTTACAATCAATTTTGTGGACGGGTATGTCATACCCTGCCACATACTCCTAGTTACATTTTTTCACCACACTCTCGCCGGGTTAAGTATGTTTATCCGTTGTTTAGTATCCATAACACAAGTTCTTAATGATACTTATCTTGGAACTAAATAAATGGTGTAATTGTCAATAAAAAAAAAAATGAACGAAAAAAAAGAAGTCACGCGGACGGAGTCAGGCGGCCGCTATTAGTGGATAAATTATAAAATAGAAGTTCTTTATAATAAGTATAATACAAAATATAATTTCCAAAAAAAATATTTCGCGAGGTAAATGTAAGTAATAATTATAAAAAGTTTATTGATTGGAAAAAACACTTTAAGCCTTAGTAAAAATTAAGATTCAAAGATCTGGAACATTCCAAAAATATGTGATCCAGATTAATAAATTGAAATTTTTCCATAATCGAATTATCCTGCACCTGGATTAACGGAAGAGGCTCTGGCGATAAAAGTTCCCGGTAAGCGGCAAAGGGCTCGCCACCTATTTCGTGGGACAAAAAATTGTAATTGGCGAAATGTGGGCGTATAATATGCCTCTGACTACCCCTTCGTGTTCGGGGGAAGGGGGGTTAATCGGTAAAGGCTGAAGACGCTTTAGTTACTGATTAATCCACAAAAAAAAAACAATCATATTGACAGTTTATGAAAATAAGGTTTTATTATTTGTAAAACGTCCAAAATTCAATTGCAATTAAGGTAGGCAACAAAACTTCGTCTTTTTTTCTTTCTTTCTTTTAAATTATGGCTTCGTGCGTCTAGCACATTTAGCCAGTGTCAAGTAAGTGATATATTAATAATATATAAGTCATAGTAAATTAGAATGAGTGGTGATAAAAATGATAAATGGTAAATGAGATGCCCTCCCCTAAGCCCCTTGAGTCCTCAGTAAGGATGTGGGACTATACTGAGATCTCACATGGACTCCTTGAGAGAAAATTTGAAAAGTGATGTTGCACCGTTTTGTTTGATTTACCAACACTCATGTATATTCACAAACACTTGGCGGTTAATAATCCACCGTTATCACACATTATTGTGATAAATATCACCAATTTTAGAAAATTAAACGAAACTTAAATTTAGCCGCAAACTTTTTTTTCTTTGATATAATAACTTCGTGCGTTTAGCATCTTTAGCCAGTGTCAAGTAAGAGATATATTAATAATAAATAAATCATAGAAAATGTGAATTATTGGTAATAAAGATGGCAAATGAGATGCCCTCCCCCTAAACCCCTTCGAGTCCTCAGTAAAGATGTGGGACTATACTGAGATCTCACATGGACTTCTTGAGAGAATTTGAAAAGTGATGTCGCACTGTTTTGTTTCATTTACCAACACTCATGTACGTTCACAAACACTTGACGGTTAATAATCCACCGTTATTACACATACATTTTTGAAATATCACAAACTTTAGAAAATAGAACAAAACTGAAGACATGACGCTACACTTTCCCGCCAAGAAATCCAATTATAATATTTAAATTATTTAGGAACTTTTGTTGGTCGATTATGATGCCAGTCTCTATGTTCAGGAACTGTATTAAACTAAATAGACGCTTTTTAACTTCTGTAAGCGACCACGAACATTTCAGCATAACAAGATCGGAAAACCATGTCCAACAAACCGTAGTATTATCCTCCTACGTGAGAAAATCTCTTACACGCTCTGATACCAACTCTATAATCTACTCATTAAGAACTATTGTTATGCTGCGTAGTATTTTTTATTAAATGACAGATATTTACGAGTAATATGCTCTCACAGTAAGTGGCTAACAGTTATACTCATAGAAAGTCATATTATTATACACTTGTACTTAAGCGGTTCTTAATTATGTTAAAGTTGTACTACTACGTTTTATGGGGTGTATGGGAATCCTATCAAGACCTTAGGAGCCTAAGCTAACCTCATCTGCCTGAAGGCCATGAATATCCAGACAAGTGAAATTCTATAATTTCTGGGGGCCTACCGCCGAATTCGATGGATTACCGGTAATCCATCTAGATCAAACTTTGTTTTGCGTTCATTAATCCGTACCGGGGAATCTGCCGACAACCACCTCTCATTCATGACCTTCAGTCCGTGACAGACCAATAGGTAAATGGAGAACGCCATTTTGTTTCGATTTCCATGAGTTCAGCGGTACGACAGAATCAATTCGAAATCCATTTTGCCTTATAATCGATTGCCATCGAACTCGGCGGTAGGCCCCCTGGGCGTATAACAATATTTTGGGTATATAGTAATCATTATTTGGGTTCTTTTTTAGACTTGTTGTAATTTTTTGTTTGGCTACTTTTCCTAGACTATACCATACCATTTTAAAATCTTGGTTAGTTGCGTCAACTTTTTATACTACTTGCCATAGTAATGTCCATACTTTTTTTGTCAACCACGATGAGTGAAAGTGGACTGAAAGTAAAAATTTTAGGGGAATTAATAGATTTGATTTTTTTTTTTTGTAAAAACTACATGTATTCTGGTAAGTCCAAACATTATTGAGGGATTTTTTTTTTCTCAAGCAGTCATACATTTTGGGACACAATCATAATCATAATTCTTTCATTTGGTGTACACTTAGGTCTTAAAAATCATATTTTGTCCTCAAATGAACCCTGCAAGGGTATCACAATTTAAAATAGGAACACATTTCTTCCTTATATTATATATAGAAATTAAATACAGGGGTGTATAGGAATTTTACCAAGACATAAGGAGTCCAAGCCAACCTCACCTGCAAGTGGTGCACCTGCCGATGAACGGACGAGGCTCTGGCGAACATAACAGTGCCCGGTAAGCGGCAATAGGCTCGCCACTTATCACGCGGGACCAACTATATAATTGGCGAAGTGTGGGCGTTTAATATGCCTCTGCCTACCCCTTCGGGAAAACAGGCGTGAATACATTAGAAATTAAACAACCATAAAAATCAATCAATAAATAATAAATAAATATTTTGTGACAATCACACCAATTATTTAGTTCCAAGATAAGTATCATTAAGAACTTGTGTTATGGATACTAAATAACGGATAAACATACATAAATACTTCTTTTTTGTAAATACATACTTAATATACATAGGAATACACCCAGAACAGAACATATCTTCACATTCATGCACACAAAGAATTGTCCTGTGTGGGAATCGAACCCACGACCTCATGGGCGGGGTGCAGATATACTGACGTCCACGCCATATCGGTCGACAAATGAATTATACATACATTCATATTATTCATATTATATTACATAGTTTGCCTCATCGAAGAAACAGGCGTATATATATATAAAGCCGGCTACCCGCCTTGGTCAGGTTTGCCCATGGCACTTCATGTATGAGTAAACCCTGGACGTGGAACTAAGGCGATTCGTTTTAATTGTGGCGGCTCGCCGTTGACATTCGAAAAAGCAGTGGCGTCCAACTAGACTGCGCCGACCATCGACACGACGCTACGCCAGACTGACAGATGTCAAATCTCGTTCCAAAGTAATTTAAAAAAGGAGGCGCTACCAACGCGCTGTCAAATAAAATAAATATCTGTTTTAAAGATAGATAGATAGATAAACCGTTTATTTCCTTTAAATAATACAAGTTATATAAAAACATATCCCACAAAACCGTTTGACTGGTTTGTCTGAAAAGAAAAAAAAAAGTCTTGTCTTCTTGGCGGAAAAGTAAAGCATAGAGAAATGAAGTAAAGCATCATGTCTGTAGTTACGTTTTATTTTCTAAAATTTGTGATATTTCGAACTTAATGTATAATAACGGTGGATTATTAACCGTTAGGTGTTTGTGAACGTACATAAGTGTTGATAAATCAAACAAAACAGTGCAACATCACTTTTCAAATTCTCTCAAGAAGTCCATGTGACATCTCAGTATAATCCCACATTTTTACCGAGGACTCAAGTGTTTAGGGGAAGGCATCTCATTTACCATTTATTATCTTTATTATGATAATAATTATTTACTCTTTATTGTACACCATGATAAAGATTACACATAAAAACAAAGAAAATCAAACAATGAGCGGCCTTATCGCTTAAAGCAATTTCTTCTAGGCAATCTTAAATGGACAGAAAAGTTAAGAAAGGTACATCGTGATCTTTATCAATACTCCTTCTCATTTAGTATAATTTATTTTATCAATTTATTAATATATCATTTACTTGACACTGACAAAATATGCAAACCGCACGAAGCCATTATTTAAATTTTTTAAAAATCCTCTTGTCTTGACATGTCTACCCTAAGGGACTTCTTGGCGGGAAAGTGAAGCGTCATGTCTGCAGTTTTGTTTTATTTTCTAAAACTTGTGATATTTCTAACATTTAAGTGTAATAACGGTTGATTATTAACCGTTAAGTGTCTGTGAACATACATGAGTGTTGGTAAATCAAACAAAACAGTGCAACATCATCATCAAACATCACTTTTCAAATTTTCTCTCAAGGAGTCCATGTGAGATCTCAGTATAGTCCCACTTCTTTACTGAGGACTCAAGGGGCTTATGGGAGGGTATCTAATTTACCATTGATCATCTTTATCACCACTAATTTACTATGAATTATTAATATATCACTTACTTGACACTGGCTAAATGTGCTAGACGCACGAAGCCATTATTTAAAATAAAGAAAGAAGATCTACCCCAAGCTCATTCTTTTTAAAGCCCTCGTCAAATTTTCCCACCAAGTTCATCACGCGTCGATTAAGATCACAAAACGAAGTATAGTGATCAAAAGGTCATCAGTCGGCATTAATTACAAACAATGATTCATTAGCACCTAAGACAATGGGCCTCACAGGCCTCATAGGTCAGTACAGTCAGCTGCAGAAGTATCATATTGCTTCAAAATTACCCTGATTTTGATTATAACTATTTTTTTTTGTTTTCATTGTGTTTTTGCATGTGTGTGTTTGTAATTTTTAAAAATTGTATCTTAAATTATCGTATCTTAGCCTTCTAAATGGCAATCGGTCGTTGGAAAAGCGAATTATTATATTATTTCTGTACTACCCTTCACAAGAAACGGGCAGCCGGTTGTTAGAAAACCCCTTTTAAGCACCTACTTAATACGTACTAAACATTTTAAATCTATTTGAAAGCGGCAATGGCCCCTTTGCTAGTCCCATAGCCTTTTTATTCAGAGGAAGGGCAGTCGCTTCATGTTATAACAGAATAGAATAGAATAGATCTTTATTGCTAAGACTGTGTACATTTTGCTGGTGTCCATGCATTACATTAGTAACAAGTGCTGGATTAAAAATATCTTTGTAACAATTTTTCTCACGACCAACGCTGAAACGAGAGTGAATCTCTCGTTTCAGCGTTAGTCATGAAGACATCGTTGTTCTGAGGCTCCTATCTTACCTGAAGATGCCCTGTGTAAGGTCGTGTCGTGTTGAATAGTTTCTCGATTTTTCGGGAAATTATAGTAGCGCGGGAATTGTTACAAAGATATTTTTAAACCATCACTTGCTTACAATGGATTTCCGCAAAGTAACGCCTGAATCAATAAATTATTTTAGTAACAACAGTTTACCTGTTGCAGGCGTGCAATTTATATAACATACAAAATCGTTAATATTACACAAATGTCAATAAACATTTACAATCACTTACTTGAGTCCCTAAAAAATGAAGATAACCTAAAACCATTTACAAAACAATTAAAAGACTTACTGATTGCGAAATGTTATTACACACTTTACGAATATTTTGACGACAATCTCCATTAAAAGCCTATAGTGATTTATTATATAAATTATAAGTTAATGTTATATGTTATGCGCTGGTCCGAACAAAACTTGAAGCCAATGCAAGTGTGTGGCAAAGCAAATATACACTGCTTTTGGAAAATGTTCAGAAGGTATTCCTTAGGTTTTTGTATAAGCGAAGATACGGTTACTACCCTTATATGTATCCTACCAAGCTTCTCCTTGGCCAATTAGAATACAATTCTTTAGAGGTGAGAAGAGCCTGTGATCAAATCATTACTATAATTAAAATTTTACGTGGTAGAATAGACTCTCCTGATCTTCATGGAAACATAAATTGTTTGATGTGCCAACCTGCCAAACCGTAGCCCGCTCAAAATCACCCATTCCGCGGACACTCAACGCACTTAATGCCATCCTGGATGCAGCACCCGACTGTGATTTGTTTGCGGATGGATGGCCTGAGATTTTGTAAGTGTGTCTGAGGTATTGTGTGAGAATGGGATAAAATAAGTTTTTATGTGTGACATTTTAATATTATATTTAACTTTCACTGTTTTTGATAATTAGTGTAATTGGTGTATTCCGTTCTGATCAAATAAATTAAATAAATGTTATAATATTGTATAAATATTGTTATTTGTTGATTTTATATTTGTGTTATAGTGAGAGTTTGTTAGTTTATAGAATAATTAAGTACGTAGTTTTGTAATATGTTTAAGTTCCCTCTCAATTTGCTGTGCCCCTACGGGTATCAGTATTCATTGTATTACTTAGGTACCTACTTGTTAACTTGATGCAATAAAGATTTATGATTTTTATGATTTTATTATTCGAAATTCAGCTAAACCAGTGAGCAGACCTTGGGTTCTAACCTTAAGTCTCGAACAACCGAGACAATGCTAATATGATGATAAAACTAAAAATATTTTTTAACACGAGCCTTTTTACATACATGGCTAGTAAATATATTTTAATTAATAGTAAACATTGTTAAACAGGTGCAAACAAAAATTACGTTAACAATTAAAAAGACAAATGTTATAATATTTTTAACACTGATTATACCTCCACTTGTCACATCGGTAATAATTGCTCACTAAGCAGCACAATGTAAATTAAAAAATCTCACCCAATCGGAAGTACTGAACAGTGATGGAACCTTCGCTTCATTCGGTTTCCGTAATAAACAATTAAATAATATAATATCTTTTATTGGCGTCATATATGGATATGGGTGTAAAGGGACCTTACTAACATCCAAGGATCCCAAGCCTCACCTGCAAGTGGTGCACCTGCTGATCAACAAACGAAGCTGTGGCAAACGTAACAGATACCGGCAAGCGGCAATAGGCTCGCCACCTATTATTACCTGGGATCAACAATATAATTGGCAAAGTGTGGGCGTATAATGTCCCTGTGGCTACCCTTTCGGGGAACCACGCGTGAATATATGTATGTATTAGCGTTACCTGGGACCAACAATATAATTGGCGAAGTGTGGGCGTATAATGTTGATTTGCCTACCCCTTCGGGGAACCACGCGTGAATATATGTATATATTAGCGTCACCTTGGACCAACAATATAATTGGCGAAGTGTGGGCGTTTAATGTTCATTTGCCTACACCTTCGGGGAACCACGCGTGAATGTTTGTATGTATTAGCGACACAGCTTAGAAGCCGTTAGAATGAAAGGTTTTAAGCCCCTCCTGGCCCATCAGCTGTGGCCTCCATAGGTATCTCTTGCTACTCTACCAGTCAGTACTAAGGGCACCCAGAGTAGTCGGCCTCTAGGAGCCACCTTTCCACCAGCGGTCTTCTTCGTCCTATCGGAAGGTACTCAAGAGCTTCTCAATCATATCTCAGGGAATTCTAAAGCAAAAGATATTATTAATAAAAATTGATTCTTTAGCCCAAATATATGACTTTAAGATTACACCAAATATTTAGTTCCAACATAAGTATCATTAAGAACTTGTGTTATGAATACTAAATAACGGATAAACATACTTAAATACTTTTTTTGTAAATACATACTTATTATACATAGGAAACACCGAGACCATATCAAATATTCATATTCATGCACACAAAAATTTGTCCTGTTTAGGAATATGTGTATGTATGCATATAAATTGAATACTTTATGATAAATAATATCTTGTGTAGAAATCGAACCCACGACCTCAGGATCATATAGCAGTAATACCTACCACTTCAGCCATAAAACTGAGACATCCGTCATGCCTATTAGGTACCAAACAGAAGTTGAATTACAGTAAATTGTAATAATTTCGAACTAACATGATCAGAGACAAGTAGAGCGTGCGGAGCGTGGGACGTTACGCCGGAAGTGGAGTGTGACGACGTGTCTTTGGTGTCCCACACTTCCGGTTGGGAATGAACCTCGTTTTGATCAGCCTCTTTGGTTTAAATTTCAGCCTTTTCGAAAATTACACTCTGTTTTTTTTTTTTAGATTGGACTCACTCCTTTACAGTATTTGCCAGTGTCAATAATTAAAATAATTAAGTTTGCATTTGCATGAATAGAGGGTTTTCATCATTTAGTTTCAGTTAAAGTACCGCCTGGTCGAGTCAAGTTAAAGTCATGCCCCAGTAAAGTAGTGGAAACTTTACTAAAAGTCGTTTATAACGTTTTTTATTTTTATTTTAAATAATTACTTCGTGCGGTTTGCACATTTAGCCAGTGTCAAGTAAGAGATATATTAATAATAATATATAAATTATAGTAAATGAGAATGAGTGGTGATAAAGATGATAAATGGTAAATAAGATGCCCTCCCCTAAACCCCTTGTGTCCTCAGTAAATATTTGGGACTATACTGAGATCTCACATGGACTTTTGATTCATTTACCAACACTCGAATAAGTTCACTGTCTCTCTCACTGTCTGCTCTCACTGTCTTTATCTTATCAAATGAAAGTGACAGCACTAGTTTTAAACCTGGTCTAACTTTAGATATCGTTTAGTAATAAGACCCTTAACGATTATATAATATATATAAAATATCACAAATTTTCGACAACAAAACAAAACTGCAGGCATGACGCTCCACTTTCCCGCTAAGAAGTCAAGGTTATATATTTATTTATTTATTTATTTAATTAGAACGGAATAAACCAATTACACTAATTATCAAAAACAGTAAAAGTTAATATAATATTAAAATCTCACACTTAAAAACTTCTTTTATCCCATTCTCTCACAATACCTCAGACACACTGACAAAATCTCAGGCCATCCATCCGCAAACAAATCACAGTCGGGTGCTGTTTCCAGGATGGCATTAAGTGCGTTGAGTGTCCGCGGAATGGGTGATTTTGAGCGGGCTACGGTTCGGCAGGTAGGCCCAGCAAACAGTTTATGTTTCCTGCTCCTATAATAATTATCGGGTGCATAAAGTCGACACAGCTCACCATGAAGATCAGGAGAGTCTTAAGATAAGGTTAGGTCTATTCTGTCCGAAACATGATTTATAAATACTTCCAATATTTAGAGCTGGAACTAGTTTAAAAATACGAATACGTCAATCAGTCTGGCGACAAAATAAAAGAGTATTCTATTTTTAAATCGCTGTCAATAGTTTTCTCCATTCATATAATCCGAAGAGTTCGTTTTATAATGAGGTTATGTCAACGAATAAATTAATTAAAATGTAATTATCACGCGCACTGATTGAACATTGCCTAGTAGTTTTTTATACGTCCTTACGTCGTAGAACGATCGTTAAAATGGTCATATTTTATTAAATAAAAAGATAATACTTCAGGGATCCAAAATAATTCACTTAAAGTTCCCTACCTTAATAATCTTGCCAACGCAGGGTGTGAATATAACCACGGCCTCAGGCTCAAGAAAGAATATAAATGGCTTTTAGTTAGTAAAAGTCTGACACATTCTGCTTCACCCACAGCGGAAAACAGTAATTAATGACTTTTCATCCGAAAAAAGAAAGAAAAAAAGGGTGTTACTGAATTTTTTTTTTTGAATGGTCAAATTTTATGAAGCCTAATAATTGCGGCAAAACAACTGTTATTTTAGGTACAAGGTATATTTTGTCAGTCCATAAACCTGTGACTAGGTCATTCAAAGCCTTCCTTAATGGCTCGGTCAGCAGTACAGCGCTAGCGGTCAAACTACAGCACCGGGAAGGATTAAAATGCTTTTGTACCTAAAGTTAAGGGTTCTAAAAAAAATTGCTAAGTCGCCATAATCGACAAATTGTGTAAGCGCCATTCCGAGATGTAGCATATAAGGTGTCTCTACAGTCATTATACGAGAAATAATTACAGGTTCATCCTTTCTTTTTTGGATACAGAAATACATACAATCACGGCTGTTTCCCCGTAGGGGTAGGCAGAGGCATAACATATGCCCACACTTCGCCAGTTGCGAAGTTAGCGGGGACTTCTTTCTTCGCCAGAGCCTCGTCCATTGTTCAGCAGGTGCACCACTTGAAGGTGAGGTTAGCTTGGGCTCCTCAGATCTTAATATAAATATACCTACACCATTTTTTGTAACAAGCTTTTATTTAACTAGCAATGTAAGTGTGTTCGGGGAAAATTTTGAAACAAGTATCTTCAAGAGATTGAACTGAAATTTTGGAGACACTTTTAGTTTTAATAATCCTTTATTGCACAAAAATAATTATAAATATTACATGAGGTATATAAAATAACATGTACAAAGGTGGACTTATCTCTAGAAGACATCTCTACCAGCCAACCCTAGCAGTTGTAAACTAAATAGTTGTACGGGATAAATGAAGTCCAAGAAAAGTGTTACTAATAAAAAAAAATATTAAATAAAAATAAGAACAAAATATAAAGCAAATCTCTTATATGCCAATATTATATTAAAATATATACATAGATACATACATACAACTTATGCTAGCATTATTGTAAGATTTGTTGACAAAGCACTGTTAACTGTTTGACGTCATTCTAAATCCAACATGGCGGCATTCCCAAGATGGCGGAATAATTATTTTCAATGCACTTTTACAATTTGGGTATTAAATGAAAGTAAAAAAAAAATTAAAAAAAATTTAACAAGCTTTTGTTGCGCAAGAAGAAAAAATATACCTTCACTGTTAACTTATAAAGTCGGGACTTCTTGGCGGGAAAGCGAAGCGTCATGTCTGCAGTTTTGATTTATTTTCTAAAATTTGTGATATTTCTAACATTAATGTGTAATAACGGTGGATTATTAACTGTTAAGTGTTTGTGAAAATACTTGAGTGTTGGTAAATCAAACAAAACAGTGCAACATCACTTTTCAAATTTTCTCTCAAGGAGTCCATTTGAGATCTCAGTATAGTCCCACATCTTTATTGAGGACTCAAGGGGCTTAGGGGAGGGTATCTCATTTACCATTTATCATCTTTATTACCACTCATTCTTTGAGCAAATATGGCCGCAAAGGCTCACGCACAATGGTCCATAACAGGGACTAAGTGCGGAAACCACCACCACTAACATAGAACATAGAACCACTCATTCTCATTTAGGTACTATGAATTACATATTATTAATATAACACTTACTTGACACTAGCTAAATGTGCTAGACGCACGAAGCCATTATTTAAAATAAAGAAAGAACTTATAAAGTCATTTTAAATTTAAATAATTTTTTATCATATAAAATTTTAATGGTGTAAGCGCCATTCCGAGATATCGTGTCGCATGTAAGGTGCCGTGTACACTGTCATTATACTCGTAATAATATCAGGTCAACCCTTTCATCATTGGCTAGTGACATTTAAGTAACTTACTCTTTAACAGCGTCGGTGTCAAATACAATTAAAAATATTCAACTATAATTTGTACATACAATTATTATTGTTCGTGGTATTTGCGATAACAGAGAACAGAGATACATTCTTAACACATTGGACGCCACGCGGCTCACCGGTGGGCCGCGTTAGATATAGTATATTTTAACGTGGCGTGCAACGTGTTAAGTTAGTAAACATGATTTTAATTATATTAAAATTATAATATTTAAGTTAATTTTATATATTTTTATTGTGTAAATATATATTAAATTGTAATTAAGCAACGATTCCTTCGAATGCTGTGTACATTTATAAGAGATATATAAAATAGGACTTTTTTTGAATTGTAATATTATGTATATTGTTAAAGTGCCATTTATAAGTAAATAAATAATATTTGGCTGTAACTCGCATTTCGCTCTCGCGTTTTTTTGTACTCGTCGTCTTTAGTTGTTTTTATGTAATTTTTAGGACGCACAACTGTCTCCAACAATCTTCAATGGGTCCGCGTGGTGGAGTACCCAATACCCTCTCACCCTGGTACGTGAGAGTCACCAGTTCTCAGTACTGAGACATTCATTAGCCAAGAAAATGATGGTGACTTCTATTAAAAGCTTTATTTAACTTGCAATTTATGTAAGTAAGGATGTTCGGGTGGAATCTTGTGACCCGATTTTGAAGCATATACTCTCAACCAATTAAGCTGAAATTTTGTATGCACGTTTAGATTGGATGACATACACGATTAGTTGTGTGAAGTCATTCTAAATTCAATATGGCGGACGATCCAAGATGGCGGAACAGTCATTTTTAATGCATTTCTACAATATGGGCATCAAACGGAAGTGTTTCTT
Source organism: Musotima nitidalis (assembly GCA_949126915.1). Lineage (NCBI taxonomy): Eukaryota > Metazoa > Arthropoda > Insecta > Lepidoptera > Crambidae > Musotima > Musotima nitidalis. The sequence continues at coordinate 7,941,041 of OX421440.1, forward strand.
GAGAGTGACTCGAAAAGTAATATGACGACATTCTAAATCCAATATGACGGAACATCAAAGATGGCGGAACAGTCATTTTAACTTAATTCCATATTTTTTTAAATAGACTTGACCATCTCAAGGTATATTGTTATCTCATTTTGTAACAAATGAAAATGAAAATGAAAATGAAAAAATGTTTATTGCATATACAAAGTATGTTTTTCTATACAGAGTTTGGATTCTCCTTTTAAGTGAGTAGATCACTTGTGACAGGAGAGTCCGCTCTCCTATAACAATAAGTGGTTACTTAATGCATAGCGACATAACATCACAAACAAATAAAATAAAATAAAATGATGACATAAATATGTAATGAAAACTTAATTATTAAGAAAAACTAAAAAGAAAAAAAATGAAGTTAAATCTAAGCATTATTAAGGTATTGAATTTAAACTAACATTTAGATATTTTCCTATTGTAAAACTTCTTTGTGTGTGAGTTGTGTGTTGTGTGTGTGTGTGTGTGTTTGTTGTTGTTGACAAATGTTCACCACATAGTATAAAACAAAATCGATTTCCGCTGTTCCTATCTCTGCCCCTGTCCTTATGCATGCTTAGGTCTTTAAAACTACGCAACGGACTTCTTGGCGGGAAAGTGAAGCGTCATGTCTGCAGTTTTGTATAATTTTCTAAAATTTGTAATATTTCTAACATTAATGTGTAATAACGGTGGACTTATAACTTCAAATTCTCCCAAGAAGTCCATGTGAGATCTCAGTATAGTCCCACATCTTTACTGAGGACTCAAGGGGCTTAGGGGAGGGTATCTCATTTACCATTTATCATCTTTATCACCACTCATTCTCATTAATTTTTTTTTCATTTTCATCATCATCACAGCCTATTAACGTCCCGTTACTGAGCACAAGCATCCTCTCACATACCAGTGCGAGAGTATTGGGTCATACTCCACCACGCTGACCCAGGTCGGATTGGCGGAGGCAGGTGTATGGCGAATTAGAATGGCGCTGTTAGAATTTTTCAAGTCGCCCAATTAGGCCTCTAACATGGCTTAACGACTACCACATTTGATAACCGGGACCAATTGCTTAACGTGCCTTCCGAAACACGGAAGCGCTTGATTTCAAATGCCACACAAACGGTCACAAATCCAAGGACTGATCTCTGTAAACTCTGCTTTACTTCGGTGATCGTTTCCGACCACCGAGCACCGCGGAGCTACGAGCGCTTGATATTATGCAGGCATGAAATTTTTCATTTGTTTTTCTCTCCGTAAAAATGAGTGAATCTAATGAAGAAATTCGATACATTTTAAAATTTTATTATAAAAAAGGCAAAAATGCAACTCAAGCAGTGAAAAAAATTTGTGATGTTTATGGACCTGATGCAGTGTCAGTAAGAGTAGCACAAATTTGGTTCAAACGTTTTCCGTCCGGAAATTTTGATGTTAAAGATGCACCTCGCTCTGGTCGCCCTGTTACGAATAAAATGGACGCCATTTTTGAAAGAGTGGAGCAAGATCGGCATATTAGTAGTTACGATGTAGCTGAAGAACTGGGAATTAACCACAAAACAGTTTTGACCCATTTGAAGAAAGCTGGTTATACAAAAAAGCTCGATATTTGGGTGCCACACTAGCTCACTCAAAGAAACTTAATGAACCGTGTACTCATTTGCGATTCATTATTGAGACGTAATGAAACCGAGCCGTTTTTGAAGAGATTGATAACTGGCGATGAAAAGTGGATCACGTACGACAAGAACGTGCGAAAAAGGTCGTGGTCGAAAGTTGGCCAGGCTTCACAGACTGTGGCCAAACCTGGCCTAACACGAAATAAGGTGATGCTGTGTGTATGGTGGGATTGGAAGGGCATTGTTTGTTATGAGCTTTTACCGCCCGGCAAAACCATCGATTCTGATCTTTACTGCCAGCAACTGATGAGATTAAAGGAAGCAGTCGAGAGAAAACGGCCGGAATTGATCAACAGGAAGGGTATGGTCTTTCATCACGATAACGCTAGACCACACACATCTTTAGCCACTCAGCAAAAATTAAGAGAGTTCGACTGGGAGGTCCTACTGCATCCACCATATAGCCCTGACCTTGCGCCTTCAGATTTTCACCTGTTTCAGTCTCTGCAGAATTCTTTAGGTTCTGTAAGGTTGACCTCAAGAGAGGACTGCCAAAACTATTTGTCCCGTTTTTTTGATCAGAAGTCCCAAAGTTTCTACAGTAACGGGATAATGTCTCTGCCCACAAAATGGCAGAAAGTTATTCAACAAAACGGTACATATATATTGTAAATAAATGTAAATAAACTTTGAAAAAAATGTCTTGACTTTTCATACAAAAATACGAAAAGACATTTTCCCCAACCTATTATTAAGATCACCACTGTTCTTAAAACTAACAAAATCTACTTGCCACTGTCACCGCGTAAAGGACTCGGAAAGTGAAACAAGATCAAAACCTTTGACCTACATAGGTCAGGCATTGTATATTATTGTTGTGAAAGGACTGGTTTTGTTTCTTGAGCTCCAAATGTCGTAAGTTCGATTATCACACAGTACAAATATTTGTAGAAAGAAGAAGAAGCTCTGGTATCGTGCTAGGTAATTAGGAAACGATCACCGGAGTAAAGCAGTGCTCACAGAGACCAGTCCTTGGGTGGGTGACCGTTTGTGTGACATTTAACATCGAGCGATCCGTGCTTTCGAAGGCACGCTAAGCCGTTGATCCCGGTTATCACTATATGTGGTAGTCGTTAAGCCATGTTATAGGCCTTATTAGAATGCTATAAAAATTTTCATATTTTCATTTTCAAACTGCGTAACTCCAAAAAATGGTGAAAATTTTCAAGATCTCTCAAGTACCATACAAAAATACTTAATTACTTATGAACGAATTGGAATAACTCCTATATTCAAGTAGTGACTTAACTATGAAAATAAGCAGTTTTTACTGCTTTCTATAAAGTTTGCTCAAAAGGACATGAGCAGTTTGAAAATTAGGCTGACAATATAAGCTTAGTTTGCCAACAGCCGGCTGAGTCTGTCTTACCTTTAGTTCGCCTAGTCACCATTCATAAATACTTATTGTTATACAACAATTGTTACACAAAAAGTTATACTTATTAAGACTCAACGCATAGTCATACATTGACGACCGATATGGCGTGGTGGCGAGTATACCCGCATTCCACTCCTGAGGTCGTGGGTTCGATTCCCACACAGGACAAATATTTATGTGTATAAATATGAATATTTGTTCTGGTCTGGGTGTTTTCCTATGTATATTAAGTATGTATTTACAAAAAAAAGTATTTAAATATGTTTATCCGTTGTTAAGTATCCATAACACAAGTCCTTAATGATACTTATCTTGTAACTAAATAATAAGTGTAATTGTCAGAAAGAAAAAAAATGCTATGATATGATAATTACTTATAGTGCAAGTTCTATTTATTTTAGGGATTAGAGGCGCTATGTACATGCACCAGGTATTAGGTTTTCTATCATCATCATCAGCCTATACTAGTCCACTGCTGGACATAGGCCTCCCCCCAAATCGCGCCATTTTCCCCTGTCTTCGGCTTGCCGCATCCAGCATCTGCCAGCGACCGCTCGCAAATCGTAACCCCACCTGGCGAGTGGACGTGCTACACTACGTTTGCCAGGTCTTCACTCAAGAACTCGTTTACACCATCGGTTGTCGGTCCTGCGACAGATCTTCTATCTCTATTCTAAATTATTTGCTTTGATCAATTGATGCAGTGATTATCTGATGTTTTTTATTTTATTTTTAGGAAAAACGCTTTACTTTGGATGGATCTAAGGAGAATCTAACCACATAACTTTTGTTTTATTTTTTACTTTTAGTCTGGTCTATGGCTGAAAATTAGTGTTTGCTCGTTAGTGGCTGGCTTTCTAGAAGGTCGGAGGATTCGTGTCTTGTGTGTGGGCAGTTCCTCTGAGTTCTACAAAGTCAATGCCGGAGTGCCGCAGTGATCGGTACTCTCGCCTACCCTATTTCTTCTGCATGTTAATGACATGTTGTCCTTGGGCAATATTCATTGTTATGCGGATGACAGTACGGTACATGAGCGGTACTTGGGATATCCTGCGGCAAAGCAAGCCGATATCCTATAAAGGCAAGACCTGGTTGCCAAAGTTAACCGGACTCTCAATCGTGTCACTCAGTGGGGATCTGAAAACCTGGTCGAGTTGAATGCCACCAAAACCCAGGTTTGTACATTTTCGTCGAAGGTTACTCCTTTCCTTAGTCCTCCCTCTCTTCAGAACGCTCCGTTGCCCATTTCGGCGGATCTCAGCATTCTCGGCATGGACATCAGCCAGGACCTAAATGCTACATCGAGGGTGTTATTTTAACTGCCTCCCGTAAGTTGGGTATACTCAATAAGGTGAGGCGGTTTTTCACTCCCGAGCAGCGCTGTTGGTTGTACAAGACTCAAGTGCGATCGAGTGTAGAGTATTGTTCCCATCTTTGGGACGGTTCTGCTAAGTACCTCCTCGACGCACTTGACAGACTGCAACGGCGAGCGGTTCGCATTATAGGGGATGCTGAGGTAACAGCCTCACTCGAGGATCTACAGCTGCGTAGAGACATTGCATCTCTCAGTGTCTTTTACCGGAACTACTACGGCGAGTGTTCTGAGGAGCTTTTCGATCTCATCCCGCCTTCTCCTTTCCTCTCCCGAACAACACGTGCTGATCTTCGAAACCATCCTCATACTGTGCAGAATATCAGCACTCGAACCAAGAAATTTGGGAGGTCGTTTCTGAGCAAGACCACTAAGCTCTGGAATTCGCTGCCGGCTCATGTGTTTCCTATTTCCTATGATCCCGGGTCTTTTAAGCGGGGCGTGAAACGGCATTTTAGCAGGCCGTCATGAGTGGATGCGCTTTATAGCGTGCTTATTTCACGTTATAAAGCGCTTTCATTTTCCTATTGGACTGCATCAACTGCTTATCATCAAGAAGGATGTAGTCATTATGACGTGTCACAATTAAAAAAAAAAAAAGTAAACTTTCACTGAGCCATAACCATTTTGCACGGCTGCAGCGCACTTCCCTACACTATTTAGTCAGCAGTTTATCGAATAATTGATTAAACATACCATGGTATTAAATAAAAGGGCCAGGTAGGATTTAACCTGGGGGCTTACCGCCGAATTCGATGGATTACCGGTAATCCATCTAGATCAAACTTTGTTTTGCGTTCATTAATCCGTACCGAGGAATCTGCCGACAGCCACCTCTCATTCATGACCTTCAGTCCGTGACAGACCAATAGGTAAATGGAGAACGCCATTTTGTTTCGATTTCCATGAGTTCGGCGGTACAACAGAATCAATTCGAAATCCATTTTGCCTTATAATCGATTGCCATCGAACTCGGCGGTAGGCCCCATGTATTGAACGAATTGCGGACCTATATGGGCCAGGAGAACAATAACCGCTTGCGCGATCTAATTATGTACACTGCCATCTTTTGGGCAAACATAAGCACTAATATTTACACTAAGAAAATATAGTTACACATACAGTTTTGAACAATAATTTAAGATGTGAATTTTTTTTGTATTTCCGGTGTAGTTTTATTGTATTGTATAATGTTGTTGTATGCGTGTGCAAATTAATTGATTATCTATGTGAGATGTCTTAGGAATTATTATTGGACAATCCTCCATTCGGAACCAGTGCGGATTGGCAATGGCTGGTGTGTGGTGTTCAGCGGAACACCGCTGTTAGAATTATTTAGAACTTTTAATATGATAGCCCAATGGCCTAATAGCCTTCAAAAGAGAGGGTCTCAGGTTCAAACCCTGTTGGCGCACCTATGACTTTCGCAATATCGCTTGCTCCTTGCTTTTGAAAGCACGTTAAGCAGTTGTTATCAGGAAATCCGTGCCGTTTTAGATAGATAGATAGATAGATAGATAAACTTTTTATTGCAACGAAAGACACACATACATATAAAACAATAAAAACAAAATTACAATAATTAAAAAAAATATAAATAACAACAAAAAAACTAAAAGTAAAGCATTCACATAGTGTGCATGTGTGTCGCAGCGCTGCAGAATGGCTACGGCTCAGTGGGTTTTTTGCTCTGTTAGAGCAAACACTGATTTTCAGCTTTTGCCGAAACAGTAACACGAGACGCCCCCAAAATACCGTGTATAATTTATAATATAAAGTACAAGTTTATAAATAGGTAAAGAGTTATATAAAAGTAAAAACATTTAAAAGAAAACACTATCATGACAGTTAATTAAACTATTGATCCTACGTATATAATAAACAAAGTCAATATTATCAACACTACCAAAGTCAATATTACCAACACTAGAAAAGTCAATTCTACCACAAAATATGACATCACGGCGGTCCGAGCACTGAGACACCGTCCCCAAAGTGACCATGCAGAAGTTCCGACTTTTGCCTATCCAGGAGAAAAATTTTAAGTTGTTTTTTAAAGTTGGCCTTTGTTTGAATATTTCTTACTGGAGGGGGGATATTGTTCCAGCACTTGGTCGCCTGGTGACGGAAACTGCCAGTGAACCCGACCGTTCTATGATTATGTGTCGCCAGTGGAGCGCGTGCAGCTCTGAGAGAACCCGTGTTTTACATAGTGATAGCTGGTTCAACCATAGAATGATGTCTCCCTCTGGGTTGCGGAGGTCAGACGGCAGTCGCTTCATGTACACCTATAACACCTATAGCCGAAACAAATTTATTGCGGAAAACACCTTTAACGCGTATCACTATTTTATTAAATAAGGTCCATGAAACTTGACGACTGATATGGCGTGGTGGCGAGTATACCCGCATTCCATTCCTGAGGTCGTGGGTTCGATTCCCACTCAGGACAAATATTTGTGTGTATAAATATGAATATTTGTTCAGGTCTGGGTGTTTTTCTTTGTATATCAAGTATGTATTTACAAAAAAAAAAAGTATTTATGTATGTTTATCCGTTATTTAGTATCCATAACACAAGTTCTTAATGATACTTATCTTGGAACTAAATAATTGGTGTAAGTGTCAGAAATATTTATTTATTATTTATTTATTTATTATGAAATTGTTGATTTGCTGATTTCATTTCATTTTTTCATTTTTCATTTCAAATAATCACGCCTGTTTCCCCGAAGGGGTAGGTACAGGCATATTGTACGCCCACACTTCGCCAATTATATAGTCCCACGTATGTGGCGAGCCTATTGCCGCTTACCGGGCACTGTTACATTCGCCAGAGCCTCGTCCGTTGATCAGCAGGTGCAGATTAAGATTAAGCAGTTGTTATTAGGACATCAGTGCCTTCTAACAGACTGATAGCTGGTTTATTCATAGAATGGTATTTTCCTCTGGGTTGAGGTCAGACGGCAGTCGCTGTATGTAATAACTGACTGACAAATCTGGTTCGACCAATAAGGAGAAAGCTTAAGGGTGGGTCTCCACCAGGGATTTGCAAGAATGATGTTTGTTTATAACCAATAGAATTGTTGCGCTGTGCGAACCTAGATGCCTCTGCCTACCCCTTCTTTTAAACAGGCGTTAATGTATGTTTGTATGTTATCAGACGATTTCTTACCGATAATGCAAACGTTTGGGTCCTATTTGAGCCCATATGAGTATGAGTACATATGAGTTGTTATTTTTAGTAAAAATTAAGTCTCATAAAGATTTTTTTTTATTAATTTTAAATATAAAACGTCCACCCATCCAGTGAATGACCTTTGTGACGCTGCTTGACCTCTGTAATTGATTCTGACCACCTAATATAGCAACGAATATTTAATTTCACTATGCAGCCTATATAAAACATTTCGTAAGCCTCGATACTATTTATTTAAATTTAAGTAAACTACGTAAGAAATATGTAAATAGTTGCATGCAATACGAGCATTACAATACATTTTTGTAAATAAACACATTCATTTCTTAATTAAAACTGTTATTAAACGTTAGTTATTTTCTTTTCATAGCAAAAACATTATAAAAATATTACATACCACAAAAGAGTATCGAAAACAAAACACAGTTTAAAAAGAAAACACACAAAATTCTATTTTTAAAAACAAATCACATCACTAACACACATATCTCTCAAGAGTTTTTTTAAGTATTTAATACTGCGGTTTAGATTATAAAAAATAAATGAACTATATCCGCTTTACGGAGTTAAATCTTTTTGTCGTAAAAAGTCGTGAGTTTAGTTTACCGCGAAAATTGTGTCATGGCGTCTGCTTACGCGCGCAGTTTTAACAAAACTAAAGACAAGACTTGCCGTATTGAATACAGTTACTTGACGATTGTCACCGCTTTAGCGAAAGTCGTGAAGAAACGATGTAGGTACGCTAATAATTTAAGTTCATCATACCGTGTATAGCTATGTGTAGCAGGCAGGTTGTAGAGTATGCCGTTTTATAAAACGACTAAAAAAATCGTCAGTTATTAAAAAAGGATCTTATTTAAAGTATACAACTTTGAGTCAAACTTTCAACTATCAGTTTTTGCAAATATCTTATACTTTTTTTTAAGTAAAACAAAATATTTTTTTAAAAATAATTAAAAAAAATAGAAGAAAAGAATTCTATTTTGATTGTAATCCTAAAAACATTACAATCAACTATCTAAGTAGACTATTCTGTCTTCAAAGAATCCCTGAATGATTTTATTAAATTTTCCCGTAATGAGGTCACCAAAGTATCCATATTTATTTAATCCTCTTAATACATACATACACACATAATATCACGCCTGTTTCCCCGAAGGGGTAGGCAGAGGCATACAACACGCCCACACTTCGCCATTTATATTGTAGGTGGTGGTTAATAGGCTCGCGCCTATTGCCGCTTTTCAGGAACTTTTAAGTTCGCCACGGCCCCGTCCGTTGATCGGCAGGGGCACCACTTGCAGGTGAGGTTGGCTTGGGCTCCTCAGATCTTGGTAGGAGCCCTATATACCTCCCACAGCCCTATATTCCCCTTAATCTATAACAAAAATACTACAATATCTACATAACAAAAATACTACAATATCTACATAACAAAAATACTAAAATACAAACAAGATGCTTGATTTTATGGCTTTCATAGTATATATTAGGTCGGGGAAAAAGTCTTTTCGCATAACGTAGGTATAAACTTATTATAAATTTTTTTTGACTGTACTATTTGTGTCTGGCTGGTTTTGGTAACATTAAAAAGGTTCCATTATAAAGAAAAGAAAAAAATAAAAAAATGTTGTTTCCCGCTATTTTTCATTTGTTTTTCTCTCCGTTAAAATGAGTGAATCTAATGAAGAAATTCGATACATTTTAAAATTTTATTATAAAAAAGGCAAAAATGCAACTCAAGCAGTGAAAAAAATTTGTGATGTTTATGGACCTGATGCAGTGTCAGTAAGAGTAGCACAAATTTGGTTCAAACGTTTTCAGTCCGGAAATTTTGATGTTAAAGATGCATCTCGCTCTGGTCGCCCTGTTACGAATAAAATGGACGCCATTTTTGAAAGAGTGGAGCAAGATCGGCATATTAGTAGTTACGATGTAGCTGAAGAACTGGGAATTGACCACAAAACAGTTTTGACCCATTTGAAGAAAGCTGGTTATACAAAAAAGCTCGATATTTGGGTGCCACACGAGCTCACTCAAAGAAACTTAATGAACCGTGTACTCATTTGCGATTCATTATTGAGACGTAATGAAACCGAGCCGTTTTTGAAGAGATTGATAACTGGCGATGAAAAGTGGATCACGTACGACAAGAACGTGCGAAAAAGGTCGTGGTCGAAAGTTGGCCAGGCTTCACAGACTGTGGCCAAACCTGGCCTAACACGAAATAAGGTGATGCTGTGTGTATGGTGGGATTGGAAGGGCATTGTTTATTATGAGCTTTTACCGCCCGGCAAAACCATCGATTCTGATCTTTACTGCCAGCAACTGATGAGATTAAAGGAAGCAGTCGAGAGAAAACGGCCGGAATTGATCAACAGGAAGGGTGTGGTCTTCCATCACGATAACGCTAGACCACACACATCTTTAGCCACTCAGCAAAAATTAAGAGAGTTCGACTGGGAGGTCCTAGTGCATCCACCATATAGCCCTGACCTTGCGCCTTCAGATTTTCACCTGTTTCGGTCTCTGCAGAATTCTTTAGGTTCTGTAAGGTGGACCTCAAGAGAGGACTGCCAAAACTATTTGTCCCGTTTTTTTGATCAGAAGTCCCAAAGTTTCTACAGTAACGGGATAATGTCTCTGCCCACAAAATGGCAGAAAGTTATTCAACAAAACGGTACATATATATTGTAAATAAATGTAAATAAACTTTGAAAAAAATGTCTTGACTTTTCACACAAAAATACGAAAAGACTTTTTCCCCAACCTATTATTTACGTTTTAAAGGCAACGATGATTTAAGACAAATTAAGACAATATAAATTTACGTAAACAAATTAAACAGACTATATAACAATGTATAAAAAAATTACTTAAACATATATTTTTTTTAAATATAGTTCAAATTTCTGTCATATCTTCATACTTAAAAAAAATACTTATAGAGAGTGGGTTTTCTAAAGAATTTATTATAGTTAGTTAATTGTTAAAGGCTCCGTCATAATTGCAAAGAACGCAAATACTTGTTCAAAGCAAATTTGGGAAGTCGTTTCTGAGCAAGACCACTAAGCTCTGGAATTCGCTGCCGGCTCATGTGTTTCCTATTTCCTATGATCCCAGGTCTTTTAAGCGGTGCTTATTTCACGATATGAAGCGCTTTCATTTTTTTTTGGACTGCATCGACTTCTTACCTTTAGGCAGGATGTAGTCATTATGACGTGTCACATGACAAAAAAAAAACTTTGTTCTGTGACACATAAAATTGACATTAACCTAGCACTATCCCGGTTACTCCAGACTTACGCTTATACCCAGGGTCTGCTCACTGGTTTTACCAGATTTGGCTGAATGTCAGGGTATCCTAGACTTACGCTAAGGGCCCAGGGTCTGTTCGCTGGTCTAACCAGATTTGGCTGAACTTCAGTGTATTCCCTACACGGAGCGACTACCTGACCTCCGCAACCCAGAGAATGTGAACATCATTCAAAACTATGGTTACGCCAGATATATCTTGAAACATACTACATTCTACCGATATAATTATAATATAACATCAATAGGTTCGCCACCTATTAGCGACTGCCTGACCTCCGCAACCCAGAGAATGTGTCATTGTCATCATTTAAATCTATGATTACGACAGATATATCTTGAAACATATAGGGATTCTACCGATATATAATATAACATCAGTAGGCTTGCCACCTATTAATTAGGAGTTTTGGGACCAACAATGTAAATGCCAAAATGTGTCCGTATAATAGGCCTTTGCCTACCACTTAAGGAAACAGGCGCGATATTGTGACACATGTGGCACAAAAACTTAGCACACGATTCTGATTTTCTGTACAAACTTATGAATAATAAATGAGTTAGACATTTGGCCTAGTCATTTTTTAAAATGACGAATTCTGCATGCCTGCGACATACGCACAATGATACCGTTTCACCTGACCCTTAAACTGTTTGTGAAATGTTTTTTATTTTTTTATCTCGTCTGCTATTTAGTCATAGACAAACTTTATGACAATGACATTATGGACATTAAAGAGGTTGGTACTTCTTTATTAGTAGTTTATTTTTCTTAATCTTTCATCTTAAAGTTTGGTTAATTACTTAATATGAAACCACCGCGTAACATACAAGTTATCGACCTTTAAATCCAAAACAACTATATAATTGGCGAAGTGTGGGCGTATAATATGCTTCTGCCTATCCCTAAGGGGAAATAGGCGTGAATGTATGTATGTAAATGTCAATATTGAAATTCCTTTTAATTTATAATTATGATGATTGACTGCTTACCAGCTAGGATGTGGTTACTATGACGACTCATATTAAAAAGAAATGTTAAATAGGTTCGGAAAAATACTTAGACGACTTCTTGGCGGGAAAGAGTAGCGTCATGTAGTTTTATTTTTTTTCTAAATTTTTTGATATTTTGAACATGAATGTGTAATAACGGTGGATTATTAACCGTTATGTTTGTTAATGTACGTGAGTGTTGGTAAATGAAACAAAACAGTGCAACATAACTTTTCAAATTCTCACAAGAAGTCCATGTGAGATCTCAGTATAGTCCCACATCTTTACTGAGGACTCAAGAGCTTTAGGGGAGGGCATAATTTACCATTTATCATCTTTATGTTAATTCACAATTAAGGTTAAAAGTTTTTCAAATATTATAACTGCAACAAAATGTTGTGTTTATTACTAAAGTCCAGAGAGCAAACGCTTGCTAAATGTTTAGGTTATAGAAAAAGATACATATTTCAAACGACAATAAAAATAACAAAATTATATTAACTGAACTGCCCTTCATCATCATCATCATTATCATCATCATCCCAGCCGCAGCACGGACTTCCTCTCACGAACCAAGGTGAGGGGAAGCCCGTGCTGCTGCTCCATTACGGACGGAGGCAGCTAAATTGAGGATTTACGGCCACCAAGCAGGACCGTTGAGGACCGTTGACGCGTACTGAGTTTCTAGGTGTAATTATTCTAAGGTATACTCTAAATAAAATAAATAACATGCAGTACACGGCGACACATATTTCTCATTGACCTTTAAAAATTCTTAAATAATGCCTTCATGCGTCTAGCACATTTAGCCATTGTCAAGTAAAAGACATATTAATAACGTATAATTCATAGTAAATAAGAATGAGTGGTGATAATGATGATAAATGATAACTGAAACGCCCTCCCACTAAGCCCCTTGAGTGCTCAGTAAAGATGTAGGACTATACTGAGATCTCACATGGACTTCTTGAGAGAAATTGAAAAGTGATGTTGCACTGCACTTGCACAAAAACTTAATGGTTAATATCCCACCGTTATTACACATTAATGTTAGAAATATCACAAATTTTAGAAAATAGAACAAATCTGCAGACATGACGCTTCACTTTCCCGCCAAGAAGTCCCACAGCTCAAGTTATAGTTTCCAAAAACAATCAAAACAAAACAACAAAAAAGTTTCTACTTAGTTTTGAATTCAGATTCTGATAAACGTTAAATCTAATAAATGATGAACATGGAAATTAGCTTTCGTTACATTAGGAAATGCTTATATTGCCGATGTGAAACATTTACCGCCGTTGACTGTAGATTAATGACTACAATAAAAATCTTACTAAAACTTAATGTTAATTCATTAAAATTTTCTTGTACTATTACTAAGATTATAGTTTGAGATATTTTTTACAGAGGTTTATAAAAACACATTTTCTCGCCATATTTGGGTACGTTTTCTCTTAGAAGTCTTGAGACATTGACCTGCCCGTTGACTCTTAAATATTTTATATGCTAGGCTTGAAGGCAGCCGCTTTGTGTAATAACTGAAATTAGAAATAATCATAAATATGTTTGGCTATCATTTCGTTAATATGGTGAAGTAAATATCAAATGTCAATATTGAAATTCAGCCAAATCTGGTTGAACCAGTGAGCAGAAACTGGGCCCTAAGCTTACTGCCTAATATCCTAGCATTATCCTTATTATCTATATATTATAGTATCTAAGTATATTATATAATGGCTAGGATATGATGATCGACTACTTACCAGGCAGGATGGATACTATGACAAGTCATATTAAAAAAAAAAAGTTTAGTAGGTTCCCATAAATACGTAGACGGACGTCTTGGCGGGAAAGTGAAGCGTCATGTCTGCAATTTTGTTTTATTTTCTAAAATTTGTGATATTTCTAAAATTAATGTGTAATAACGGTGGATTATTGACCGTTAAGTGTTTGTGAACGTAAATGATACATGAGTGTTGGTAAATCAAACAAAGCAGTGCAACATCACTTTTAAATTTTTCTCAATGAGTCCATTTGAGATCTCAGTATAGTCCCACATCTTTACTGATGACTCAAGTGGGAAGGGTATCTCATTTACCATTTATAATTTTTATCACCACTCATTCTCATGTACTATGATTTATATATTATTAATATATCACTTACTTGACACTGGCTAAATGTGCTAAACGCACGAAGCCATTATTTTAAAAAAAAAAACGTAGACGATGTAAGTAACTGATCATCATATCAGCCTTATAAATTCCACTGCTGAACATTGGCCTCCCTAAAAGATTACATTCTATTGGGGGTACCTGCCTATAATCAGCACGCTGGGCAGGCGGGTTGGTGGTCGCAGTTCCAGCCAGTACGCAGGATGACGCTGCTGCCCATCATCCGGTAGGATTTCTCTTTGTCGACTCTTACATATCCCCGTGAGATGAGAGGGGTGGCACTATTCTAGGCCGGTACCACACGACAAGTACTGATAAATTATCATTTTATATAATAAAAAGGAATATAATAGACTGAACCTCTAAAAAATACTTTTTTGATCATCAAAAATACTGATCTAGCATCTAATAGGGGATTAGGTGCTCCATCAGAATTTTTTGATGTACAAAAAGATTAGGTTAGGTTGGTAATTTATTAATTTTGATGACACATTAAATATGAGCCTAATAAAAATAACAAATAAATTCCCTTTACATAATTATGTGAATTCACATTTTAAGGTTAAAAGTTTTCCAAATATTAAAATTGTGACAAAACAAAATTTTATTTTATTACTAAAGTCCTGAGAGCAAAAACTCATCTTGTGCTGTCCAGTGTATAACACTCCTGACGGCGCTGGTCTTCAGCCACCCCTGTTCCCTGAGATGTACTTATGGGAAATGTGTGCTAGGGAGCGACGCTTAATTAACACGTTAAACGCCATGGCAGACACCGTTTATCTGCCAGTTTGTTTTATCAATGGGCTTATTGCAAAATAACAAAAGGGTTGTCGGACATATGGTGGCTGCCATGGCCCATAGAGCAAACTAGTATTTTCGGCTGGGCGTTTAAGCTGTTAACAATTTTACTTACTCAATAAGCGATATAATGAAGAGCTCGTAGCTCTGCGGAGTTCGGTGATCGGAAACGATCACCATTGTACAGCAGAGTTTACAGAGGTCAGTCATTGGATGGGTGACCGTTTATGTGGCATTTGATACCGAGCGCTTCCGTGCTTCGGAAGGCACGTTAAGCCGTTGGTCCCGGTTATCACTAAATGTGGTAGTCGTTAAGCCATGTTAGAGGCCTCATGGGCGGCCTGAAAAATTTCTAACAGCAGGACGCCATACACCTGCCTCCGCCAATCCGCACTGGGTCAGCGTGGTGGAGTATGACCCAATACCCTCGCACCTTGATATGTGTGAGGAGGCTCGTGCTCAGTAGTGGGACGTTAATGGGCTGTAAAGAAAAAAGACTTACTCAATAAACGGGTTTCCAATTATCCTAAAAACAACCTGTATGAAACATGTTAATATCTCTCTCAGCTTGTGTGTGTGTTTGTGACTGAGTGTATGTGTTGGTGTGTGTGCAAGTGTATTTGTTGTGATTAGTAACTGTATGATTTACTGTTTTAAAGGGTTTTCATGTATAATTAATATCATTCGTTATTTTTAAATCTGTTAGGTAGATGTTCCTTAAACTTTTTGTTTTTCAATACTTTTTTGAAAGATCCTGTTGTAAGTGTAGGTATCTAGGGGTAATGTGAAAGTACTTGAAAGTTGACGACCGATATGGCGCGGTGGCATGAATACCCGCTCTCCGCTCCAAGGTCGTGGGTTCGATTCCCAAACAGGACAAATATTTGTGTGCATAAACATGAATATTTGTTCTGGTCTGGGTGTTTCCCTATGTATATTAAGTATTTATTTACAAAAGAAAAATAAAGTATTTATGTATGTTTATCCGTTATTTAGTATCCATAACACAAGTTCTTAATGATACTTATCTTGGAGCTAAAATAATTGGTGTAATTGTTAGAAAATATTTATTATTTATTATTATTATTTATTACTAGGTAAATAGATAGGCCATTTGTTTTTTGAAATCACAACATCTAGCCGGTATTACCCACATTATTTACCTGACATACAAACTTGGAAAGTGTACCAAAAAACCGTTTTACCTACTTGTAAACAAAATTATCAACTACACTGTAATTTAATAAACGAGGCGCGAAGAAAACTGTTGGTCTTATTACAAACAGCACTAGGTTCAAACCTGGTCTAATTTGATAACATCCATCATATCCTAGCATTATCCCGGTTGCCCCAGACTTAAGCCCAGGGTCCAGGGTCTGCTCACTTTTTTTTTTTTTTGTTTTACGTCGGTAACAAAATGCATTTATGCATTTAAGGCAGTGCGCCTTTCGGCCAAAGGGGGACCGAAAGGGGGTGTGGGGCTCACCACCGGCAGACACGACCGCCAGCAGCAATACCTACTAAAAATCTTCCGACGACGCCCGCCGCTTGTCGAGAAAGAGGCGGGGGCCAGTACCTGGGTTGCAGCTTCTGACACCCCGCCTGCGGCCAACGTCCCCCGGACCAAAACCGGGAGGACCTCCTCAGAGAGGCGCAGTGGACGCGCCCCTCCTACCTCCCCCTGCGACCATAGCGTGTGTGGCCGACTTCCCGGAGGGTCAATGGTTCGACAGCAGGGGCCCCTGCTGCCCCCGCTGCCTAAACACTCCTGGCCCTGCTGAGCGGGCCCTCCTGGCCTACCCGCTGCGCCCTTCATAGGTCCCTCTTAGTTTCCCCCCCGGTAGTCAGTACTAAGGGCACCCAGAGTCGTCGGTCTCTGGGTGTTACCTTTTCCCTAGCGCCTTCTGCGCCCTACCGGGAGGTACTTAGCCCCCCCACCACGACAAGGTGGAGACCAGTCGGGGGGGAGGGTCTGCTCACTGGTCTAACATCATTCTATGCTTAAACCAGCTGTTGGTCTGTTAGAAGGCACTGACTTCCTAATAACGACTGCCATAGATGTTCATGACAGCCGGGACGGCTTGACGTGCTTTCCGAGGCACGGAGCAAGCGATAACTTTGAAAAATCATATGTGCGCCACCAGCGGCTTAAACACGAGAGAGACCCTCTTAATTTGGAGCCAGGGGGTGTCGCCCACCGTTGCTAGCATTTTACCTGTAAGCTATCTAACCAAACCTAAAAACTACTAACTACAATTATACATATTGTATAATAATACAGATACAAAGTGCTGTAGGGTGTACCCCTCTTTTATAAAAAAATTACCGGCGTAAGACCTTGAAGAAGTTGACATCTAACTTTTTCACAGACCAAGCATCCTCCTCTCATAAATCCTAATATAGTTTTTTCCTGATATTGTTTTTTTTCCCGTGTGTAGTTATTGTTTATATTATATTGTTTGTTATATTTTCCTGTTAGTAATTAATTGTTAGATATTAGCATTTTTTTTAAATTACTGTCATTTTATAAGTCATGCTGTGTACACTAATTGTGGATTATTGTCTAGCCTTATTTTTTCTTTTCTTTTAATTAGTCGTACTTAATTTTTAACTGTCCGTGTACCTAATAAAAAAATAAAAAACAAATACAAAATGTTTATTTAATTAACTTAGTGTCTAATACAATATTAGTGAATGGAGCTACCTTTTAAGCAAAAATATGCTCGTGTTAGGTAACACCGCTTTTTCAAAATATAGTTATTATAGATAAATTTAGGTCAATTGGATAGCGTCTACCATAACATAAACATTAAATAGTTTTTGATTCAAACATGTGCTGATAAAATAAAATTAATTTTTTTTAAATGTTAGTATAATATAAATGATTGTTTTAAGTATGTTAAAATTTTACATTTTATTATCATACCGCGGGTATAGTTTTATTATCATCATCTCAGCCATATGACGTCAACTGCTGATAGGCCTCCCCAATAGATTTCCACATTGAGCGATACTGAGTCGCCTGCATTCATCGGCTTCCCGCCGCCTTGACCAGATCATCAGTCCATCGCGTGGGAGGCCGTCCTCTACTACGTTTGCCGGTTCGCGGCCGCCATTTTAAAACCTTAACGCCCCATCGGTCGTCGGTTCTTCGAGCTATGTGCCCCGCCCACTGCCACTTCAGCCTGCAAACTCGCCTCGCTATGTCGGTCACAGGGGTATAGTTTGCTAGTCACATATTATTTCAGACTGATGCCCCACCCTGAGCCCAAGGCTGGCTGCGCCCATGATCGGCACTGAGCTATCGCCGCAGGAGCAAATATAATTGTAAATATATATACCCGCGTGATGGCGGGGATACCCGCACTTCACGCCTGAAATCGTGGGGTCAATTCCCACACAGGTTAAATCTTTGTGTGCATTAACATGAATATTTGTTCTGGTCTGGGTGTTTTGTTATGTATATTAAGTATGTATTAAAGGTGTATGGGGATCCTACCCAAGACCTAAGGAGCTCAAGCCAACCTCATTTGCCGATCAACGGACGAAGCTCTGGCAAACGTAACAGTGCCCGGTAAGCGGCAATAGGCTCGCCACCTATTACGTGGGACCAACTCTATAATTGGCGAAGTGTGGGCGTATAATATGCCTCTGCCTACACCTTTGGGGAAACAGGCGTGAATGTATGTATGTATTTACAAAAACGAAAATATTTATGTATGTTTATCCGTTCTTTAGTATCCATAACACAAGTTCTTAATGATACTTATCTTGGAACTAAATAATTGGTGTAATTATCTGAAAATATTAACGTATTTATCTGGCAGGTGGACGTCTAACGCTATGTTTTACATGATTGGTCGTTATATATTTTCAATAGTTGTGCAGTACAGTAAAAACACAATAAAAGTAATGTAATAAAAAAATACATGAAAATCAATAAACATGCACAATGATTTACATATCGCGTCTGCTGTTGGTTATTTGTAAGTTGCACTTACCTTTTTCAAATAAATACTTATGAATGAATAAATGCGATTATTCTAAACGTCCTTGTTTTTTACAGCATCTGCCATCGCAGTGAACAACGTAAATGTTGAGATCGACGGTGTTATAGACCTAGGGCCAATCTGGAGATCTCTACAATTCGTCAATTTCAGCAAGAGTGATCCGATCTACTTTCACGCCAAGGACTCATCCGAAGAAGAAAAAGACGAGACAGATACTACAGTAACGACCGAAATAACAACAGTAACAGAAAAGAAAAAAATACATCCCGAAAACATTTATGAGAGAGCGCGCAAAGTAAAAGAAGATAAAAAAATCAACGAATTCGCTCTCCACGTTTACAAGCAATCGATGAAAGTATTCGAACATATAAAAGACAAACTCGATCCAGCAGTTAAAAATGAAATGAATATTTTCGCTCGTGCATTCGAAGAGAAATTGAATGACTTTATGAATGAAACTTTGAATCAGAAGATTAAGACTAGGCTTGGGAAACAGAAGGTTATAATCAATACAATCGATACTTCAAATAGATTGTTAAATCGTATGATTAACAGTTTGCTAGTCGATAATGGCAATGCCGTTTCTAGAAATAAAATGACTGCTTCAAGAACGCTTTTAAATGAAGTAGCAAAAGAATATGCTTTAGAAAACAAACACATTTGTACTAAATTTGGCATATGTCGTACCAAAAACGGTTTCGATAGCTTCATAATCGATTTATTAACAACATTACTGGAAAGTAATGACAACAGTAAAATAACACAAGCGTCGAATGCAATAACTGAAGTCTTGAAAACTGCAAATCATACAAAAACAATGAGTTCTTACGTTGAAAGTATATTTAAATTTAAAATAGGAAAAGCTGAAAAATGGGAGCCTAAGTTTACGCGAGATGCTTTTATAGTTTTAAGGAATTTGATTGCAAAGAGAAATGAACCTTTACAAGTTACGTCTAGAGATGAAGACAATGTTAACAAAACAGTAGCATTCTTTGAGTTGATTAACGATTTGGAGCAAGTTTTGCCGCCGAATGAGGAGAATTTGCTAGATTGGAGAGACATTAAGATCAGTTTCAGTGAATGGATGAGAGGTGGCCGGAAAGATATTCTAGAAATCATCGAAGCTTTATTCAACCAAGTCGTGACCAAAGGCATTGCAAAAATGGACGCCACGCAAATTAAGAGCACGAAGCGCAACTTCAAAGTGATGTTTACTTAACGATAGTTTCGTATATATGAACTGAAAAATATGTTGGTATTTAATTGTCTTTGTGTTTTATTTATTGTTTACATATAACAGGAGATATTAGGGATACCAAAAGATTTTTGTGTAAACGGGATCAATTTACTCAGTACTTTATGGTCGTACGAGTTTGTGGTTTTTCATTCTAACTACACATTGCTCGTACCTTGAATTTGATTGCGCCTTTCAGTTACATCCTGTATAATCCGCGTCACATAAGTCAAACCACCAGCAACTACCTTATTTTCGCCATTTTTATATAAGATTGCCAGAACAAACATCTTAAGGTGTCTTGCAAAGCAGGGAAGCGCTCGATGTTAAATGCCACACAAACTGTAAAGACCTCAATTTTGAACTCTGGTTTACTTCGATCGGCTTTAATCCTTTAGAACATTCCCGCAACCCTGGCAGGCTTGGCACTGCCCAGAGGCCCTCAGTCGGCTTACTCGGAACCGGACAAAGCAGGACCAGAAATGGAATGGAATGGCCAACGTTCTATGCCATTAATGGCTTTATGAAGTAATTTTTATTTTGACATTATCAATTCCTCATAATATTGTAATTTTATTTTATTTTATTAATTCTAATAATTATGTATTATTTCTTTTCTGTGACGTGTAATGTTGTATTACCATTAAATGAGTATTTGGTTTTTAGTCAGTAAAAGTCTGACACACCCTTCCGCTTCACCCACAGCGGGACCCACAATACTCTGATTATCATGTCAGAGGAAACATCGAGGCGGGAACGTATAGATCACACCAATATTAAAAAGAAAACCACAAGGGAAAAACTAATTCAAAGAATTTTCATCCGAAAAAAAAAGTCTTTAAAAAGGTTCACTCGCTTGATTGCTTACTTAATACGACGTTTTTTTATTGCATATCAAAATAACTCCCTACAAATGCTATCGATACAATTGGCAATAAAATGAAGAAATTTTGATAGGAAATGAAAATGTATAACATTGCTATAGTGATTTGTGAGTAGCTATTTTATTTTTTTGGAGCCCAAGGCAACCTCACCTGCAAGTGTGCACCTGCCGATCAACGGACGAGGCTCTGGCAATAGGCTCGCCACCTATTACGTGGGACTAACAATACAATTGACGAAGTGTGGGCGTATAATATGCCTCTGCCTATCCCTTCGGGGAAACAGGCGTGATTGTATTTATGTATGAACCTGAGGATTTGATAATCATTCTTCTGTCGTACTCCCTGTTAGGGGGCCAGTACCTGGGTTGCAGCGATGACACCCCGCCTGCGGCCAACTTCCCCCGGACTAAAACCAGGAGGACCACCTCAGAGAGGCGCAGTGGACGCGCCTTTTCTACCTCCCCGTGCGACCATAGCGTGTGTGGCCGACTTCTCGGAGGGTCCATGGGCAAGGGCCCCCTGCCCCCACTGCCTAAGAACCAGCTTGCACTGCTGACCGGGCCCTCCTGGCTCGCCCGCTGCGCCCTCCACAGGTCCCTCTTAGTATCCCCCCCGGTAGTCAGTACTAAGGGCACCCAGAGTCGCCAATCTCTGGGTGTTACCTCTTCCCGGCCTCAGGGAGGTCCTCAGCCCCCCCCCCCCCCATCACGCCAAGGTTGAGACCTGTCCGATAATCCGGGTGGTACTCAGCCCCCCCATCACGCCAAGGTCCGACAATTCTAGGATATGATGATGATACAAAGAAATCCATGTGTCTCATTATTGAGTATCTTTATTTTATTATACTTTTCTTTTACTACAATTATTTAATCGACAGGTTTTGCATATTCAGGAGTCTTAGGAAATGGAAAACCAGAACTCATATCTCCATGGAGATACAAATTCATAAAAGAAAAACAGCTTCGACATGATACCATTCAGGATAGTAATCCAACCGGAAATACAGACGAATATAGTTCAAAACATGTAAATTATGATCGTGATTATTATTCTGAAAACGAACTTAATGTAGCTGAAATACAAAGGAAAATTAGAAATTTAGCTCGTCATATTGACCAACAGACCATTCAACATAAAAATCCAGTTGAAACTGTAACTGACAATGACAACCTTGATAATGATTTTGGGAACGAGTTTATAACAGCTGAAATAAAACAAAAAATTAGAGATTTAACTCGACATGAACTAAGGCAGACTATTAAAATCTTCGATTATGTCAAAAGAGATCTCGAACCGCTTGCTGTGGATGAAATCGATGACTTAGAAGAAAAATATGAAAAACTTTTCTTTAGTCATGTTAACAAAATACTAAAGCGCAACGTAAAAGATAATGATGGATTAAAAAACGTTATAAAAGAAATAATAGGACTATCTCACGAATTACAAACCAGTTTAGTCAACTATTATCTTTTTAAACCAAATTATCGCCGAAATGACAAACAAAACAAAATGGCACTGGCCGAAAAAATGTTGACAGAATTCAATAAAGTGTTTACACGTAGACAAAACCAAATGTGTAAAACGCATGGAATATGTAGAACAGAAAAAAGAAGTTTTACAATATTTCTTGCAGAATTATTAGATATGTGTTTAAAAGAAAACAAACTTTACAAACTCAAAGAGCTTTCCAACGCGATAGCACGAATTTTGAGTGTAACAGATCATTCTAAAACTATGAATCCAAGCACGCAACTACGTCTTAAATTTCAGATCGCTGAGATGGAGGCATGGGATGGTGAATCGTCCAAAAATTACTTAAATGTTCTCACAAATCTAATTAAAAAGAGGAATGAAGCACTGTCTTACGTAAAGGGAGAAGGTCGGGATGTTATACAGAAGACTAAAACATTTATTGACCTTCTAAATGATTTTGATGAAGCGCTTCCGGTAACTGAAGATAATGTGAGAGATTGGTTTGTTTTTTTCCGCAGATTCTTCAATTGGACCAAGAGCCGAAGGGGTCATAACATAGTTATTATACTTAGAGATCTGACGAATCATATTTTTGACAAAGGGCTGGACAAATTGCCGGCCGATAAACTGCGTGATATAAAAGCAAAGATGAAGACTTTAATTGAGTAAAAAAATTTTGAGAAAAGCAGTTTTGTTTTTTCCTTCTCAGACTTCAACGTGTCACTTGTTGGCTCAGGCCTTCTCTCATATTTATCCTCAGGGATAAGGTCAGCCTTATAGTGACTTAGGTTATTCTGCACCACCGTCAATCCGTAAATAGTAAGGTAAGTTAGTGGGTTTGGTAAAGACAGGTGTGTGGTGTACTGCTGGGATTTCTTTTCAAGCAGCCATGAAACTTGGCTTAACTTATTAATATTGCAAATGCCAAAGCTAGTAAGTATGGATATTTTTACTGTTTGACGCTGAAACTAAACGGATTTGATTGAAGTATGGTTGCATTAATACATAGGATTCTTTTTATCCCGGTATTCCTACGGGAACGGGGAAGCGGGTGAATAGGCCCTCCAAAGCATGAAAGCGCTCGATGTCAAAAGTCCCTCATCCAAGAAATAACCTCTAAAAACTTTGGCTCTTTTTAGGAAGCTTAGTAACAGAAAATACTAATCTTTTTATAAATTACTTTAATAAAAACTCGAATTTGTCTTTAAGTTTCTTTTGTGTAACAGCATCCATCTTGTTGATTCCTCGACCAATATGTTTACTCAAAGCTCGCATAATTTCTACTATTTCCTGCCTTTCTCCTTTGCCCCAATCAACAAGATTTTGTTCCATATTTGTCCATTCTAAAACATTTTCTTTATTAGGCGGCAATGCTTTTTCAAAGATTTCAATTATTTCAGAGAGTGCCTCAGCTTGCTTTACAAAATTAACACCGTGAATGTTAATTTTAACATTTTTCGAAGCCAAAGTGTTTTTTATTACCAGAAATATCCCTTTCATATGAATGATATTATCAATTTTGTTCATTAAGGATAGACCGTTTTTAAAACTTTTATGTGTTTGCGAATGCATTACTTTTGAAAGATCAGCTTCATTTGCAACTTTAACTATAGCTTGAAACGCTCGCTTTATTTTAGTGTCGTCGTTATTTAGGATAATAGTAATTAAATCTTCGACATAATTAGTGAATCTCTTGTATTTTCTGCATATTCCATAATTGCTACACAAGTCATTATTTCCCAATATATATCTGTTATCAATTTCTTTCGACCAGACATTAGCTGGTGCTATTTTAGGCTGAAATGGAGTATTTGTCTTACTATCAACAACAAAATAGCTAAGCAAATACTTTAAAAGTCTAGAAAAAGACTCAATAAGATTCAAAACAGCTTTGTGAACGTCAAGACTAGATTTCTTTTCATTACGTTGTGCCTCTTTGACATAGTTAAGAAATCTCTGGTCATAGCTGCGTAAGACGATACCTATTTTAGACGAAGCAATAGGATCAACGTTATTTTTCATTTTCTCGAAGACTTTAATTGTCTGTTTGTGTATGCGTTCAGCTAATTCGTTAAGTTGAGCGGTGTAATCTCCATTCTTGTCTTGGAAATTATTTTTTTGCGACTCTTTAGCAGATTTAAGTTTAACATCTTTAGTTTTAACATTATTTTTGTCACCATCACCACTATTGTTAACAAAATCTCTATGCAATGTGTCAAATCGATGTTCTAAGGTTTTCCTGTTTTTTGAGCCATCTATTTCAAACTTCATTTTAGTGATGCCATAAACATAACCTAAAATTAGCAAATTGATAAAGTCAATTTCATAGGCTTGATATATATATATATGACGCAAAGATATACCTTTCCCTAAGAGACCAACTTTTAGTCACCAGTCTGCAAAACGTTACTTTCCGTATTATTTGTATTGTTTTGTATGTAAATTTACTGAATATTTATTAACCCCTAACTATGATAAAACCGAACAGTTACTTCTTATACCTCAATAAATCTCCTCCTACACTCATTCAGACACTAACATAAAACACACAAGGAGGACACACCACACTCATGCTACTTTTTAATATTAACTATTTCTTCTTATGTTTGGCTTGTATCATTTGTTGGGTTTACTTATTTTTTTAAATAAATGTTTTAGATATTAAATGTAATGGGAATGAGCGCTGCTGCCTGATGCACAGATATTAAGTTATCTAGTTCAGGCGCAGAGATATAAAATGATATTGTAAATTATCTAATTGTATATGTTTGTTGTTCTGATTGTATTTAGTTTGAATAAAGAATTATTATAATTATATGTAATAACAATCCTTTATTGCACAAAAATAATTATAAATATTACATGAGGTATATAAAATAACATGTACAAAGGTGGACTTATCTCTAGAAGAGATCTCTTTAGCGCTCTTTCTCTCTACCAGCCAACCCTTATACCAGCCAATTATTATTTGTATGTATAAATAAAAAAGACTTAAAGGATGAGGAAACGACCAAAATGTTGTATTTCAGTTACGCGCCGGAAATAAGGATAGTATACGGTGATCGGATTGGATCCTACATATCTGGACCATTAGTCATTGTTCAAGCATTATCCCGTTTATAAATAAATATTTTTTGCCTATTTTACCTATTATTTAGTTCCGAAATAAGTAGGTACCATTGAGAATTCTTAAGTATTTGGCGGAAGAAAAAACCAATCTTGACGATTTTCTTGTCCGTTCTTTTATGATCAAGCTTCCGCCCGCAGTGAATTGGCGCGCTAGTTTTTAAGTTTTGAATTTTGACTCTCATAACAGCTTTATTGAGCCAAACTTGAATGAATGACTCTCACTTTAATGAGGCTATGTCATAATAGGTTTGGGAAAAAGTCTTTTCGTATTTTTGTATGAAAAGTCAAGACATTTTTTTCAAAGTTTATTTACATTTATTTACAATATATATGTACCGTTTTGTTGAATAACTTTCTGCCATTTTGTGGGCAGAGACATTATCCCGTTACTGTAGAAACTTTGGGACTTCTGATCAAAAAAACGGGACAAATAGTTTTGGCAGTCCTCTCTTGAGGTCAACCTTACAGAACCTAAAGAATTCTGCAGAGACCGAAACAGGTGAAAATCTGAAGGCGCAAGGTCAGGGCTATATGGTGGATGCACTAGGACCTCCCAGTCGAACTCTCTTAATTTTTGCTGAGTGGCTAAAGATGTGTGTGGTCTAGCGTTATCGTGATGAAAGACAACACCCTTCCTGTTGATCAATTCCGGCCGTTTTCTCTCGACTGCTTCCTTTAATCTCATCAGTTGCTGGCAGTAAAGATCAGAATCGATGGTTTTGCCGGGCGGTAAAAGCTCATAATAAACAATGCCCTTCCAATCCCACCATACACACAGCATCACCTTATTTCGTGTTAGGCCAGGTTTGGCCACAGTCTGTGAAGCCTGGCCAACTTTCGACCACGACCTTTTTCGCACGTTCTTGTCGTACGTGATCCACTTTTCATCGCCAGTTATCAATCTCTTCAAAAACGGCTCGGTTTCATTACGTCTCAATAATGAATCGCAAATGAGTACACGGTTCATTAAGTTTCTTTGAGTGAGCTCGTGTGGCACCCAAATATCGAGCTTTTTTGTATAACCAGCTTTCTTCAAATGGGTCAAAACTGTTTTGTGGTCAATTCCCAGTTCTTCAGCTACATCGTAACTACTAATATGCCGATCTTGCTCCACTCTTTCAAAAATGGCGTCCATTTTATTCGTAACAGGGCGACCAGAGCGAGGTGCATCTTTAACATCAAAATTTCCGGACTGAAAACGTTTGAACCAAATTTGTGCTACTCTTACTGACACTGCATCAGGTCCATAAACATCACAAATTTTTTTCACTGCTTGAGTTGCATTTTTGCCTTTTTTATAATAAAATTTTAAAATGTATCGAATTTCTTCATTAGATTCACTCATTTTTACGGAGAGAAAAACAAATGAAAAAAAGCGGGAAACAACTTTTTTTTATTTTTTTCTTTTCTTTATAATGGAACCTTTTTAATGTTACCAAAACCAGCCAGACACAAATAGTACAGTCAAAAAAAATTTATAATAAGTTTATACCTACGTTATGCGAAAAGACTTTTTCCCCGACCTAATATAATAGCATCAAGGCTGCTAAGAAGGTTATATAGCTACGGCGATGCTCACTGGTCTAACAATTTTTTTCTGAAAATCACACAGAGCGAATGCTGTCTTACCAACACTGAGGGAAACATTATTATGGTTAAACCATTAAAGGTATCACAGGTTTCACAAGTACCTAGAAATTATATAATTATATATAGAAGGGCTAATAATAAATGGTTTGATTTGAAACAAATAATCACATTCTCGTAGCGGTAGGCAGAGATCACATCTTTTTTTTTATATGACACGTCATAATGACTACATCCTGCCTAAGGGCATAAACTGCGTTAAGCGTGCCTCTCGCGTGTCCATACAAAAACGACCCGCGCGTGCCCATGCGCGTGCACACGCTCGTGAGCCCGTCGCGTGATACTTTCCACCAGAGATGTGCCACGATGTGTAGCAATGGCTGCGTCTGGTATCCACCAATATCTATCATGTTCACTGGTCCATTTGTTGAAATAATCAACGCCCTAAGGGCATAAACTGCGTTAAGCGTGCCTCTCGCGTGTCCATACAAAAACGACCCGCGACGTGCTCACGTGCGTGCACACGCTTAACGCAGTTTATGCCCTAATGGTAAGCAGACGATGCAGTATAAAAAAATGAAAGCGCTCCACTTGCTCCGATCTTGGCACACACTTTTCATTCACTACTTGAACCACAATTTCACCAATCAACCACAACAGACAGATAAACTGACAAACCTTGACAAATTCTGACAAAGAATACATTTGCTTTTATTTCTTGATTATGGTACCGCTCATATCTCTTTCATTGTTATTAAGAAAAAAAATATCGAATTTCCATTTCGTGTGTAAAAGTTTGATGAATCTAAATGATCTTGGTGATCTTAAAGGCAATAAAGTATATTTTATTTTATTTCTATTTTCACACTCATAAACCTTCTGCCATTTGTCCAAAACCTTCTAGATTTGGTCATGGAGGGTCTTACATATATTATTATGTTTAATAATCGCTTAATAGAACTAAGATACACATCGCATGATTAATGGAATAGTGACTTAACTCAAAAAATACGATTTTTGGGACATCACAAAAGAAAATCTTTTAAAAAATACTTGTCCTACTTGTAAGCGCATTAAATTGATACTGATTTATTAATTAGTAATTCTGCTAGTGTTTTGAACGTTTGATTAACATTGATTCGATCTCAGTAAGATATAGAAATACTGTACAAGTACGTAACTCAAACCTGACCTATCTATTAATGGGTCGGTGTTCCTTTAAGCATGCGACATTTACGTCTATTTCCCCGAAGGGGTCATCCATAAATAACCGCACACGAATTCCGTAATTTTTTGACACCCCTTCGTTCTTGTCACATCTGGTCACACTTGTGAGACTTCGTCCTCCTTAGTGTGATGTCACATATTTAGAATTGTACATAAAGAAATAATTACATCAAAACAGCAGTTACAAAATTTTCATAGGACCTGGATTTTGAAATATTATGACGTTACGAAATTTTGGATCCATCCCATCCTCTTGTCACACCATGTCACACTTCGTCAACCCCCTCCCACCCCCTAAACGTGTGACGTCATTTATGAAAAGCCCCGAAGGGGTAGGCAGAGGCATACACGCCCATTTTCCCGGGAACTGTTATTATCAGACCTTTAGCCATTGATGGGAAGGTATACACTTGGAAGTGAGATTGAGATCTTAGACTCCTAGATCTTGTTATCCCAGATTACGCCTTTACAGAAGATAACAATAGGAGAAATATTGTTAGATAGGTACTCACAAAAAACAAATAAAAACCGTAGGAAACAAATCATTTTTATTGGCCATCCATACCAGACGGTTTTAATAACTTTTCATCTATTTTATAATTATTGTTTTGTAATAAAAACTCAATTAATATTTAATTAATTGACTATGTTATGATACGGCGTGATTAGTATACCTACCAGACTACCTTACACTTGCTTTTAAAGACGTGGCATCGATTCTCACACTAGACAAATATTGTATTATTTGTCTTGACGTGTTCAATATACCTACCTATACTTACTTCTAAGGTCCTGGGTTCGAATCCAACATTGGACTAATATTTGTCTAGATCTAAGTGGTGTGGTGTGAGGACGGTCTTCTACGCGATGGAACGATGATCTAGGGGCTTACCGCCTAGCTTGCTGCTCATCGATTATTAGGCAAATCGATTTCGAATTGATTCTGTCGTACCGCCGAACACACGGAACTCGATACAAGATAGCGTTCTCCATTTAGACACAAATTTTGAAGGATTGATATTTGACAGTAGATAGAAACTGAGACTTTTATCGTTTTTTTTAAATTATATTACAAATTATTAATATTTAGGTAAAAACGTGTCATCGAAACGCAAATAATAATCATTTAATTAATTAGTCAGTAGTCTGCCAAGGTCATGAATAATCTATGGCTTTCGGCAGATTCCCCGCTACGGATTGATGAACCTCAGAAAATTTTGATCTAGATGAAATAGCTGAAATTCATCGAATTTGGCCCCTGGTCAGGGTGGCGGGAAGACGATGGAGGCGACTCAGGGTCGGACAATGTGGAAATTATTCTATAATTCTTGGAACTAAATAATTGGTGTGATTGTAAGAGAATATTTATTTTATTTATTTATAATGGTTTGCAATAAATATTTTGTATTTGTAAGTGAAAAGACTCAGAATGACAAAACGTATCGAGTTAGTTAAGTGTAGTCAGTGAAGTGCAATAATGTGACTAAGAACACATTATGTCAGTCTTCGCCTTAATAGAGACAATAAGGGTGCGTCCACATCTCACGAATGTGCCGCGAATGCAGTCACTACAATAGTTTAATGCGCCTCTTTTTGCACGAACATAAAGTGGAACCGCTTTTTTATTGCCTATTCGCGGCACATTCCCCAGGTATACGCACTCTAAGAATACTGTTATTTATTGGACAAATTGGACAAAAAATGTAGAAGTTTAGGTTAGAAGAAAATAACTTATTAGTATTTATTTAGACTAGATTGTAGTCGATATGGAGTACTTTCTTATGAAAAAGAAGGTATGACATATGAATTTTTAAAAATATATATGTACAAGGATATATACTGCTGAACAGTGTGTATGTGATTGGGGAGGCCTCGCAATAGTTGTTCATATAATACTTATAAAGTTCCTATACAAATGTTTCGAATATCGTCACCGTATGAGTATACCCGCATTCCACTCTTGAGGTCGTGGATTCGATTCCCACACAGGACAAATTTTTGTGTGTATAAATATGAATATTTGTTCTGGTCTGGGTGTTTTTCTATGTATATTAAGTATGTATTTACAAAAAAAAAAGTATTTATGTATGTTTATCCGTTATTTAGTATCCATAACACAAGTTCTTAATGATACTTATCTTGGAACTAAATAATTGGTATAAATGTCAGAAATATTTATTTATTATTTTATAATAGGTACTTTCATACACATATACTTGTAGGTACACTTGACACTTCATCGAGAGAATTCTCCTTGAAGATAAATTTTCTTTTTCATTGAATTATTGACGACCGATATGGCGTGGTGGCGAGAATACCCGCTCTCCACTCCTAAGGTCGTGGGTTCGATTCCCACGCAGGACAAATATTTGTGTGCATGAACATGAATATTTGTTCTGGTCTGGGTGTTTTTCTATGTATATTAAGTATGTATTTACAAAAAAAAGTATTTATGTATGTTTATTCGTTATTTAGTATCCATAAAACAAGTTCTTAATGATACTTATCTTGGAACTAAATAATTGGTATAAATGTCAGAAATATTTATTTATTATTTTATAATAGGTACTTTCATACACATATACTTGTAGGTACACTTGACACTTCATCGAGAGAATTCTCCTTGAAGATAAATTTTCTTTTTCATTGAATTATACGGCGGCCTTCCTCCTCTCTCCTACACTAAGCTGTGCCCGACAGGGTCCACAAATGTATCAAATTGTAATATTCACCACCTTATAAAACCATTGTGGAACGCAATAAAGTATTGAGTATTGTAGAACCAATACCTTTATGCAAAGACATTTAACTATTACTACTATTATTACTATATTAAATCTCTTTGCTTGTATGTCAAAAAATCTTTTTTTGTTAAAATCGTATGAAAAACACACTTATTTTATAATACGGCAAAACCTCATTAAACTTAATAATACTTTATTAAACATTCTTTTTTAGTCTAAGTCAGTATCTTTATTTTGAAAATCTCGTAACTACGTAGATATAAAAACAGAAAACGTCTTATGTCATTTCTCCTCTGGCATAATCCAGTGAAGTAATGCATTGTTTAATAGCATAAACAAGTCTTTTTTTATCATTTAAAACATAAGACAAAAGCACATAAAAACATTTTGAACTTAGACGAAATTAACCGTTTTTTTCGTTTTAGGCAAACATAAATATTGTTAAGGTACATAACCTTAACTTATTGCATTGTATAGCTTCACAGACAAATGAAGATTGTATTTCTAGTACCAAACTAATGGATATATTTAAAAGAGCAAAGCCTGTGAGTTTCTTGCCAGTTCTTCTTACAGAGCGGTGGCTCGGAACTGGCACTTAGATTCACTTACACTTAATTATTTTTTGTTTTTAAATTGTTTTGTTGCATGTAAGTGAATCTAAGCTTCGTGATTTAGTGTAATATTATTTAGATTGTTTTTTTTTTTTCATTTGTAATCATGACGTTTTCAAGTACTATGTATAATAGTTTATGAAATAAATAATTTTTTACTTTACTTTACTAGGCAAAGTTTGGATTTCTGGACTTACGACGTTATCATTCCACAGCGATGATATAATTTTCTTGACTATCTTATTTAATGGAGCTAGGAGAGTTATATACTTCATTGATGGGGGCAGGTGAGTTAGAAATTTTCAGGCAGCCCGTTCCGGCCTCTAGCTTGACTTAACGATTACCACATAGTGATAACCGAGCCCCAGATCTTTACGTATCTTTCGAAGCTTGAACCCGCTATAAGCTATTAACCGCCATACAAACGGTCACCCATCCAAGAACTGACCTTTGTGAACTTTGCTTGACTTCAGTAATCGTTACCAACCGCTTACAACAAAATTATCGTTTTTTAACATTATCATATCATAGACCTAGGCCCACAACCCAGGGTCTGCTCACTGGTCTAACCAGATTTTGGCTGAACTTCAGTTATTACATGGAGCGACTGCCATCTGACCTCCACAACCCAGAGGGAAACATCATTCTTACTTTAATCTTATTCTACCTTCAACTTTCATTATTTTTATCTACAATTAAACTGTTTAGTGCAATGAGTGATTATGAATATACAATAACATAGTGAATATTTTTAGTAGGGGAGACCTGGAGATTTGTAACACAGGTCCTGTACCTAGTACAGACTCCAGCTCTCACTAAGGGACGACTTATGCCATTGTAATTGTAATAGTTCATAAGATACCTATTGTACCTTTTTGAGAGAAATAAATCTTATTATTATATTATTATTATTATTCTATGGTTAAAACAGTTGTCAGAATATTAGAAGGCACTGACTTTCTCATAACGAGCTATAGATGTTCATGACAGCCGAGACCAGCGGCTCAACGTGCTTTCCGAGTCACAGAGCAAGCGAAAATTACGCACAAAACTTCAAAAAGTCATAGGTTTGCCACCAGGGTTTGAACCCGAGACCCTCTGAATTAGAAGTCTACGGGTTTCGCCACTGGGCTATCGCCGCTCCCCCGGTAGTACCTCCCGGTAGGGCGCAGGAGGCGCTAGGGAAAAGGTAACACCCAGAGATTGGCGACTCTGGGTGCCCTTAGTACTGACTACCGGGGGGGAAACTAAGAGGGACCTGTGGAGGGCGCAGCGGGCGGGCCAGGAGGGCTCGTCAAGCAGCGCCAGGAGGGTCTTAGGCAGCGGGGGCAGGGGGCCCCTGCTGTCTAACCATGGACCCTCCGAGAAGTCGGCCACACACGCTATGGTCGCACAAGGAGGTAGGAGGGTCGCGTTCACTGCGCCTTCTTGCAAGATCTTGGTAGGAACCTTACATACATTGTTAATATAAGGGACAAAATGTGACGGTCAATTTAAAGCTGACTGATAGAAATTGAGAAACATATATATTTGAAAACACATACACTTATCATTAATGAATCAAATACTACACACTAATATATTTAAATCATAAACACTATGGAACACATATAACATACCTATTTTAAAATGGCCCAACTGAAACAAGCACTGAGAAATTGTCCTGGCAAATGCTGAGATGGGTCATTTTGGTGTACCATACAATAAATTGTTTATTATTGTAATTAGTATTATTATTATCATTCAACAAAAATTAACAAATTTCATTTTCAAACTGCATAACTCCAAAAAAATACAAAATTCTACTTTTATTGCCATCTAGTGTAAAATTTTAAGATCTATCGACTTGATCTCTCAAGTCCCATAAATTAATATTTCATTAGTTATAAACAGAGATGTGACTTATTTAAGATATAAGTATCTGAAATACAGATATAAGATACAAAATACGTATCTTTATTTTATATCTAAAATACTTTTTGAAAAATCATTTTGTATATTGTATTTATACATCCTTTTGATATCTTAATATTTTGTAATTACTCTTTGCTAAAATACCTGCGCATTTTTTTTAATTACTCTTTTTTTAATAAACGCCAATGCCGCCAAAAATCGGAAGCTTTAGACAGTAATGGCGATGAAATAAAAAAAATTACAAAAGATGAATCTTATTACATGTTTTTAGAAGACTGTTTCTTCTATTGCAAGTGGCGAAAACATGGGTTCTACTGGCAACACAGCTGACTTAGAGACACGTCAATACCTAAATAATAAAGATACCAGCCTAAAGTGATTAAATATTTATCCTGCAATAAAAAAAATAACACCTGTTTGCCGAGTTCTGCCTCTGTGGAGCGACTTTCCTCTTTTGGGGGATGATAATGAGGCCTCATCGAAGAAAAATGAGAGATAAGTCTCAATTAAAACCTTAAAAATATAACACATTATATAAAAATTCGAGACATCAAAAGTTAAATTATGAATAATATTTTTATTTTACGAAATAATACACTCTAACAATTGAAGTTAGCGTTTGTGTGAAGTGGAATTTTCAAAAAAAAAACACTATTTTTTTTTTTTTGAAAATATTATCTTGTAATTTTTTTTTATTTGTACCGCTAATTTTCTCGTTATTTGATTGATGTTTTCTCACATTTGCATACTACTGTAATAAGATTAAACCTAAAATAAAATATATTTTCTTGCAAAAAGTATTTTATCTTTAAAAAGTATTTAGAAGATACGTATTTTGTATCTAGTATTTCTGATATCATTTCCAAAAGTATCTCGAATCTGTTATTTTAAATACTTATTTTAATAGTATCTTGTATTTTGTATTCCAGATACGTTTTTTGGGATATCTTGTACATCTCTGGTTATAAACGAATGGGAATAACCAGCAAATAAAGCAGTTTTTACTTCCTTTTATAAAGTTTGCTCAAAAGGACATAAGCAGTTTGAAAATAAGGCTGAAAATATCGCACCTTCACTACCATAAAGCCAGAACTATTATTAATGTAGCTTTAGTCGATATTTTGTTGTCTTTGTAAAGGGTGTATCAATACGAGTGCACTTTTTTTTTAAATAAAAACATGACAGTGTTGTGATATTTTTGTTATATTGTAAAGAAGACATGTTCCGATTAAGTATGGTATAAAGTATCCGTCAAATGACCCACACGGCTCCGATGACAGCTCATGATGACTCTGATGACTCTTTTCATGAAATCCATGACTTTTGCACAGAGATGTGGCTGTATCTCATCGATGACGCGTTGGATTTCCGATTTGAGCTTAGGAATTGATTCGAGTTTATTCGCATTCTATTTAGTGGAGTCCTTTTTAGGCATACTATATGTAAACTTATAATTAATTACTTATAATAATGTAAAATTTGTTTACTGTTTTGAATTCTGTTCTTCGATTATATGTTTTTATGTCTAAATAAATTTTATTTCACTTCATTTCATTAAACCGTGAATTCACAAAAATCGTATTAACATGAAAAAGTGCACACTTACTACCCTTTATTATTGGGTATATGGGACTGTGTTTCTTGTTAGTTCACACAATAATGATCTCTGTACCTTCTAATTTTAATACAAGGATTCTACCATCATTTTTGGAGTCCAAGCTCACCTGCAAGTGGTGCAATAGGCTCGCCACCTATTGCAAA
Organism: Musotima nitidalis; assembly: GCA_949126915.1. Lineage (NCBI taxonomy): Eukaryota > Metazoa > Arthropoda > Insecta > Lepidoptera > Crambidae > Musotima > Musotima nitidalis. The sequence continues at coordinate 7,976,538 of OX421440.1, forward strand.
TTGTAGGCGTATAATATGGCCCAAGATAGTTCCAAGATAAGTATCATAAAGAACTTGTGTCTGGATACTAAAGAAAGGATAAACATACTTAAATACTTTTTTTGTAAATATATACTTAACATACATAGGACACACCCAGACCAGAACAAATATTCATATTCATGCACACAAAGATTTGTCCTGTGTGGGAATCGAACCCAAAACCCCTCTAGTGTGAAGTGCAGGTATACTGACCTCCACGCCATATCGGTCGTCGGATGATAATAATGATCCATTGACAACAGTGTACTATTCTTAGTTCGGGGCTAGAAGCTTAGATGAGATGTGTAAATTTTAGTTCTGTCTTTACAGCAGTGGAGGTGAAACATTATAAAAGATCTTCCAGCTCATACCATCACCAACTTAATAACTAAATATAAAATATACATACTATTGTATTCTACATTTTCTTATACTTCAACTCTATAATTATAATATATCTTTTTGTTATCTACAATTAAATCTTAATCAAAATTATCATCAGAAATATTATCCAAATGCACAGATTTCGTTTCACTTGGGTCTAAATAGCTTTTACTTTTAACAGTATCTTTGTTATCTTTACAATTGTTTTCACTTACAATGTTATTTTTGATGTCGACTTTTGTTTTTTCATCACTATTATCTCCTATATGTTCATTGATCGCGTCCATAAGTTTATCGTCATCCATTTCTAAGTCGCATTGTTCTTTTGGCTTATCCATGTTATGTGTTTCTGGTAGACATTCAGTGCCATTGAAATTATCTTTAACAACTGAGGATTCTGTTTCAGTGCTAGTTTTTGATGATTTATTCATCTCAGTTTTATCACCATTTTGTTCTGTATCTTTAACGAGGTTTGTTTCATTTATATGTTTGTCATTATTTGAATCATCTTTTAAATCTTTATTAGTCTTAGTACTTGATTCAATATTATTTTGAACTTTGTCATCTTCTAACTTACTATTTTTATTTTCTGTTATTTTGTTCATATCTTCAACAGCATCATTAAAAACGTTATCTCTATTATCGTTAAAACTATTATAGGCATCATCAACGTTATCAAGTAACGTTTCACTATTAACGCTAACATTTTCACTTTTATCTCCTGAATCGAATTTTACACTTTCATCATTGTCTTTTGAACTTTCTTCACTTTTATTTATACTAGAAACATCTTGTGAAGTATTTTTATCGATAGTTGGTTTACTTTCATCATCATCGCCGAGGTTATCGATGATATTATCGATGTTTTTACTCAAATCCGATTCGAAAGTGTTGTTGATAGTATCGTCGAATACATTCTTATCTAATTTGAGTTTCCTTTTCTTTCTCGGTACGCGCCCTAGGCATCTTTGCGAGAATAAAGTCTTTAGAGCGAGACGATATAATGTTTCTACGCGTGTCTTTTTCTCGACTATTACGTTATCTTCATCGCTGTTTTCCGAATCCCAGTGTATGTAATCTTCTTCGCTGTAAAAGTCCTCTAGCTCTGTTTGTATGTTGACCATCCTATTAAATTTGAGTTTTAGGTAGGGATATCTGCATTTTCTATCCAAGCCATAGTTCTGAAACAAAGACAATGTTATATCCAATCATTTATTTGCATTTCACATTATTTATTTATTTAAAGTTTATCGCACAAATTAAAATTAAAATGTACAAAAGGCGAACTTAATGCTGCAAAGCATTCTCTACCAGTTAACCTTTGGGTTAGCAGAAAAGTATGAGGCTTTACGTGTGACGCCCTGTAAGAGCATTTGTCACTAAAATTATAAGCTATTCAATGGATCCTTAATTCAGTTTTTTTTTTAATATTTTCTTATTTGTAGCAATTAAGAGAGGCTAACTAAGACCATTGTTAACTTATTAATATCTTCCATTAACATTTTTAACATTTGGAAACTATAATCCAACTAAAATTTTGTTATCTTAATAATTAAATATTTCTTGAGTCTTATAAAATTACCTAACACACATACAGTCTGTTGACTTTTAATTAATTTCATTTATTTCTAATTTAAATTTTTATAGACATTTATTATTTTGACATTATCAATTACTAATAATATTGTTGTTTAATTGAATTTTAACAATTATTGTAATAATATCGACTGTAGCAATTAACAATATCCTAAGTGAAAAGCTGTTACTTTAAACAATGTCGTAAGTAAAAAGTATCGCCTTATCACTTCATCATTTCAGCCCATTAACGTCCCACTACTGAGCACGAGCCTCCTCTCACATACCAAGGTGCGAGGGTATTAGGTCATACTCCACCACGTTGACCCAGTGCGGATTGGCGGAGGCAGGTGTATGGCGTCCTGCTGTTAGAATTTTTCAAGCCGCCCATTTAGGCCTCTAACATGGCTTAACGACTACCACATTTAGTGATAACCGGGACCAACGGATTAACGTGCCTTTCTTAGCACGGAAGCGCTCGATATCAAATGCCACACAAACGGTCACCCATCCAATGACTGACCTCTGTAAACTCTGCTTTACTTCGGTGATTGTAAGCAAGTGATGGATTAAAAATATCTTTGTAACAATTCCCGCGCTACTATAATTTCCCGAAAAATCGAGAAACTATTCAACACGACACGTGTTTCGCCCTTACACAGGGCATCTTCAGGTAAGATAGGAGCCTCAGAACAACGATGTCTTCACGACCAACGCTGAAACGAGAGAATTGTTAAAAAGATATTTTTAATCCATCACTTGCTTACAATGGATTTCCGCAAAGTAACGCCTGAATCAATAAATTATTCGGTGATTGATTCCGACCACGGAGCACCGCGGAGCTACAAGCGCTTCTTTCCTGCCCTTATCACTTATGATACTGTTAAAAGAAACGACTTTTCACTTACGACATTGTTAATTGCTACCGTCGATATATAGTTTTCTTTTCCGTGACGTGTAATGTAAACCAATAAATTAGTATTTGAGTATTCGTCGCGCGCGTCTTATTAAGTTCGATTAACATTTTTTGGTGTTAAAAAATTCAGTTTTTTTTAACACAAAAATGTATATCGATTCCAAACAAAGATTATTGGCTATACCTTAAATCATAAATCTTTATTGCATTAAGTAAACAAGAAGGTAGCTAAGTAATACAATGAATACTGATACCCCGTAGGGGCACTGCAAATTGAGAGGGAACTTAAACATATTACAAAACTACGTACTTAATTATTCTATAAACTAAAAAACTCACTAAAACACAAATATGAAATCAACAAAAAACAATATTTATACAATATTATTATTATATTTAACAATAACTCATAATTTATATAATAAATCACTATAGGCTTTTAATAGAGTTTGTCGTCAAAATATTCGTGAAGTGTGTAATAACATTTCGCAATCAGTAAGTTTTTTAATTGTTTAGTAAATTGTTTTATGTTATCTTCTTATGTAATGATATGTAAAATGCACAGCTTTTAACTTGAATCAGAGACTTTTAGACCCTGTGTTTATTATTTTTATACATGTGACTTACCTCAGCGACATTTCCGACATCGTACCGTCTTCTAGAATTAACCGTGGAGGCTAGCAGCTTGTCGCATCTAGCCACCTTTATTTGTAGCGGTCTGACTTTTTTCAGCCACTCTGGGTCAATGTAACCGGCTGAAAATAATAATATACACTTTTATTTATTTGGGTTCGATTCCCACACAGGACAAATCTTTGTGTGCATGAACATGAATATTTGTTCTGGTCTGGGTGTTTTTCTATGTATATTAAGTATGTATTTACAAAGAAATAGGGTATTTCAGTATGTTTATCCGTTCTTTAGAATCCATAACACAAGTTCTTAGCGATACTTATCTTGGAACTAAATAATTGGTGTGATTGTAAGAGAATATTTATTTATTTATTGAGCTAGGGTTGTCAGTTTATAATATTTAAACTCTTTTTTTTTAGGACTCGAAAACAGGGATTAGGAATTTCGATGACAAATTAAAATATATGCCTGTTTCCCCCGAAGGAGTAGGCGAAAAAGACTACGCCCAAATTTCACCTTTAACTTTTTTTTAATTAATTAATACACTATAAAATTGTTACTATACTATAGTTATATAGCCTTTATTTGATTTGTGTACATATATAATTTATATTTACAAAGAAGTTAATATTACATACAATCACGCCTGTTTCCCCAAAGGGGTAGGCAGAGACATATTATACGTACACGGTTCGCTAACTATATTGGTAGACTCACGTAATAGGTGGCGAGTCTATTGCCGCTTACCGGGAACTTTTATGTTCGCCAGAGCTATATAAATATACGTGTGCAAGTGTGTGTTTGTGATTCCAACAAATTATTATCTTATCTTTTTTATCATATGTAAAGAAGATAATGATGATTTTATTGTAACTGGCGGGAGAAAAAACCAACCTTGACGATTTTCTTGCCCGTTCTTTTACGATCAAGCTCCCGCCCGCAGTGAATGGGCGCGCTAGTTTTTAAGTTTTGACGTTCATAAGAGCTCTTTTGAGCCAAACTTGAATGAATGAATATGAATTTATGAATTTACGCTTACGTTTTCTCTTAGTGCATGTAGGTTCGTGTTTCAGCAGATTTTTCAGAAGCGCGTAGGGGCGGTCGCACTTCGAGCATTTACCTGAAAATTTTAACAATAATTAATATTAGAAGCGCTCAATCACGATTGTTAAGCGGAGTTCAATTCATGGAACACCGTTTGAGTTGCATTTTATTTTACAGGACTGATCTTTGTGTGCTTGAATATGAATATTTGATCTGGTCTGGGTGTTTTCGTATGTATTTATATATGTATTTATGTATGTTTATACGTCATTTAGTAAGATCTTAATGATACTTATCTTGAAACTAAATAATTAGTGAAATTGTTATAATATTTATTATTATTTGTGTGTTCCGTATTGTTGTATTTGATTGATAATTTAAAAGAGCATAGCCTGTGAGTTTCTTATCAGTTCTTCGCACACAGCGGGGGCTCGGAACTGGCACTTAGATTCACTTACACCAAATTTTTATTTATTTGCATGTAAGTGAATCTAAGCTTCGTGATTTCAATGTGAGTTTATTAAATAAAGAACTTTTTACTTTTATTTTAATGTCCCGATCTATATTTAAGAAGAGGTAACTAACCTCCCAGATATTCTGATCATTCGTCGTGTTAAGTCTCTCTACTATCATCTTGCCTGTATTATATATATTTATATATATATATATATGTAGTGTACTTTATTAGTATTTTCTTAAGTTAGTTGATTTATGTAAGTTTATTATTTTGTTTTAGTTTATAGCACCGCCTTTAACCTTCTCTGCCAACCTTATGGTTAACTGGTAGAGAATCCCTTCGGCATTAAGTTCGCCTTTGTACTTTCTTTTTGTGTGCAATAAAGATTAAATAAAACTATATTGAAAACTGTGTCCCCTCCAGGACCAGGCTCATTAGCAACAGGGCAGAGTGAAGTTCCTTTGGCATTAAGTTGACCTTTTCTTTCTTTTTTGTGTGCAATAAAGATTAAATAAAATGATGTTGAAAACTGTGTCCCCTCCTGGCTCATTAGCAACAGGGCAGAGTGAAGAGGCTATTGACAAAAAGAAGCTGAAGAAGCACTAACCTCCCGGCCTGTCGTCTTCCCCAAGACACCTATGCTCCACTATCAGTCTGGTGGTAGCGAAGTACCGCCAACATTCCGTGCACTTCATATCAGGTAACTCAGCCCATGGGAAGCATTTGTCCTTTTCTACGTGGCTGAAACCAATTAATAATCATATAAATACGAAGTCGCACTTTTTGGCGGGAAAGTAAAGCGTCATGTCTACAGTTCTGTTTTATTTCCTAATACGAACATAAATGTATAATAACGGTGGATTATTAACCGTTAAGTGTTTGTGACCGTACATGAGTGTTGGTAAATACAACAAAAAAGTGCAACGCCACTTTTCAAATTCTCTCAAGAAGTCCATGTGAGATCTCAGTATAGTCCCACATCTTTACTGAGGACTCAAGGGGTTTAGAGGGAGGGTATCTCATTTATTATCTTTATCACCACTCATTCTCACATTCTCATTTACTATAATTTATATGTTATTAATATATCTCTTACTTGACACTGGCTAAATGTGCTAAACGCACGAAGCCATTATTTAAAACAAACAAAATAATACGCAGTCAGAGCCGTGAGGTACCGGCCTAGAATAGTGCCACCCCCTCTCATCTCACGGGGAGTCGTAAGAGTCGACGAAGAGAAATCCTACCGGATGATGGGCAGCAGCGTCATCCTGCGTACTGGCTGGAACTGCGATCACCAACCCGCCTGCCCAGCGAGCTGATTATAGGCAAATACCCTCAAAGGAATGTAATCTATAGGGGAAGCCTATGTTCAGCAGTGAACTTTATAAGGCTGATATGATGATACAGTCATGCCTGTTTCCCCTAAGGGGTAGGCAGAGGCATACATATATTAATACGCCCAAAATTTGCCAATATTTCTTAATGAATATAATTATATAGTTTTGAAGTTGATTGTTATCTTTAATTACTGTAATTGGTCCTTTACACCGTTTTAATTAAAGTAAAAGATATAAATATATAATCTTTAGTTAAATCTAAACAGTGATAAATACAGTGATAAATATAAACAGTGATATTTGTAACTGTGTGAAAATATTTATAAGAATGATTGATTTTTCATGAATTAATTAATTAATTTTTTATTATTTTTATTTTCGGAATTATAGTTATGTCAAAATGATGTATACTTTGTGTTTCATGTTTCCTCATATTTCATAATATTCGATAATGTTTCATCATATTTCACAACATTCGACTATGTTTCATCATATTTCACAACATTTGACAATGTTTCATCATATTTCACAACATTCGACAATGTTTCACCGTATTTCACAACATTCGACAATGTTTCATCATATTTCACAACATTCGATAATGTTTCATCATATTTCACAACATTCGACAATGTTTCATCATATTCGATAATGTTCCATCATATTTTATAATACTTTATAACTATTCATAATATGTGATGTCATATTTTATATTTCATGATACTCTATAGAAAATAACAATATACTAATAATAACTTGTAATAATGTTCAGTATTTTATTGAATTTATTTTTTTAAGAAATTGATTTTAAATTATAAAGTATTTTTTATGGGGGAAGTCCTTGTAGAGCAGGGGACTCCTTGCGCTGATGATAACCTGTCTAGTTCGGTATGGTTCTCAAATGTAATCCCAAGCAATTGGAAATCTATTAGGGTGACCTGGGCTGATGATAAAACAGTAGGAGGTGGTGATGAAGGAGACGGTGATGGTGGTGATAATAATAAAAATAAATATTTTCTGACAATCACGATTCTTATATGATGATAATGATTATAATATATATATGATATATTTTTTTACTTTACTTTACTTTTACTTTGTAATAATTATGATGGTGATGATGATGTAGAAGACACTAACCTGTTCAGTTCGGTATGAGTATCGAATGTTTCAGGACACCCCTTGCAGCGGTATGGGTCTCTGCGGGTTTCATGCTCCTTGTAATGATGATGATAGTGATGATGATGATGAAGAAGACAATAACCTGTTCAGTTCGGTGTGAGTATCGAATGTTTCAGGACACCCCTTGCAGCGATATGGGTCTCCGCGGGTTTCATGCTTCTTGTAATGATGATGATGGTGATGAAGAAGAAGACATTAACCTGTCCAGTTCGGTATGAGTATCGAATGTTTCAGGACACCCCTTGTATCGATATGGGTCTCTGCGGGTTTCATGCTCCTTGTAATGATAATGATGAAGACACTAACCTGTTCAGTTCAGTATGAGTATCAAAAGTTTCAGGACACCCCTTGCAGCGGTATGGGTCTCCGCGTGTTTTGTGCTCCCTGTGATGATGATGATGAAGACACTAACCTGTTCAGTTCTGTATGAGTATCAAAAGTTTCAGGACACCCATTGCAGCGGTATGGGTCTCCGCGTGTTTTGTGCTCCTTGTGATGATGATGATGAAGACACTAACCTGTTCAGTTCTGTATGAGTATCGAATGTTTCAGGTCACCCCTTGCATCGATATGGGTCTCTGCGGGTTTCATGCTCCTTGTAATGATGATGATGGTGATGAAGAAGAAGACATTAACCTGTCCAGTTCGGTGTGAGTATCGAATATTTCAGGCACCCCTTGCAGCGATATGGGTCTCTGCGGGTTTCATGCTCCTTGTAATGATGATGATAGTGATGATGATGAAGAAGACACTAACCTGTTCAGTTCTGTATGAGTATCAAAAGTTTCAGGACACCCCTTGCAGCGGTATGGGTCTCCGCGTGTTTTGTGCTCCTTGTGATGATGATGATGAAGACACTAACCTGTTCAGTTCTGTATGAGTATCAAAAGTTTCAGGACACCCCTTGCAGCGGTATGGGTCTCCGCGTGTTTTGTGCTCCTTGTGATGATGATGATGAAGACACTAACCTGTTCAGTTCTGTATGAGTATCGAATGTTTCAGGTCACCCCTTGCAGCGGTATGGGTCTCCGCGTGTTTTGTGCTCCTTGTGATGATGATGATGAAGACACTAACCTGTTCAGTTCTGTATGAGTATCGAATGTTTCAGGACACCCCTTGCAGCGGTATGGGTCTCCGCGTGTTTTGTGCTCCTTGTGATGATGATGATGAAGACACTAACCTGTTCAGTTCAGTATGAGTATCGAATGTTTCAGGACACCCCTTGCAGCGGTATGGGTCTCCGCGTGTTTTGTGCCCCTAGTGATGATGATGATGATGTAGAAGACACTAACCTGTTCAGTTCAGTATGAGTATCGAATGTTTCAGGACACCCCTTGCAGCGGTATGGGTCTCCGCGTGTTTTGTGCACCTAATGATGATGATGATGATGTAGAAGACACTAACCTGTTCAGTTCAGTATGAGTATCGAATGTTTCAGGACACCCCTTGCAGCGGTATGGGTCTCCGCGTGTTTTGTGCCCCTAGTGATGATGATGATGATGTAGAAGACACTAACCTGTTCAGTTCAGTATGAGTATCGAATGTTTCAGGTCACCCCTTGCAGCGGTATGGGTCTCCGCGTGTTTTGTGCTCCTTGTGATGATGATGATGAAGACACTAACCTGTTCAGTTCTGTAAGAGTATCGAATGTTTCAGGTCACCCCTTGCAGCGGTATGGGTCTCCGCGTGTTTTGTGCTCCTTGTGATGATGATGATGAAGACACTAACCTGTTCAGTTCTGTATGAGTATCGAATGTTTCAGGTCACCCCTTGCAGCGGTATGGGTCTCCGCGTGTTTTGTGCCCCTAGTGATGATGATGTAGAAGACACTAACCTGTTTAGTTCAGTATGAGTATCGAATGTTTCAGGACACCCCTTGCAGCGGTATGGGTCTCCGCGTGTTTTGTGCTCCTTGTGATGAGCCGTTGCTTGCTCGCTACTCACGAACCAATCTTCGCACGAATTGCATGCTAACCTGTAATTAGACAAAACTGGGTAAAACCGACGGCTTATAAGATGAACAAAACACCCAGGGTTGGACGCTAGTCTCTCTCGAAATTTTAATCACATCATAAAACATAGATCTAGATATAATAGCTGAAATTCATCGAATTCTAATTCTATGGTTAAACCAGCTGTCAGGATCTAATAAGGCACTGACTTCCTAATAACGACTGCCTTAGATGTTCATGACAGCCGTCGGCATCATGTCCTTTCCGAGGCACGGAGACAGCTGTAAATTACGCACATAACTTAGGTTGTTACACTAAATGTCATAGGTGAACGGCCAGGGTTTGAACTTGAGACCCTCTGAATTTTAAGTCTATGGGTATCTACTAGACTATCCCCACTCGTCAAATATTAGATAAACACTCACTTTTCTGAGGTAAAGGTGACCATATGGCCCTTGATGTGGCTAATCAGCGCTTGTGAAGTCTTGCACACAGTCCTGCATACTTCACAACGATGCGTAGTGGCTTTCACTGGGGGAGATTTCACTGTCACTGTTAACCTGCGGATAAAATAATACACAGTTAGAATAATGAAACAGATATGGAAAAATAAGAACGAGGTCAGGTGATTTTTCGTAGCAAAAAATTCATCTTATATAGCATTGTAAATGTAAAACAATTCAAAATGATAATAAGATAATAATATTACGTCCTTAACGATTGTTAAATAATTTCAATAGTGTTTGTGTAAGTGCATGCGTGCCACTGTGTCTGTGCGTCTCTGTGTGTGTTTGGGTATGTGTGTGTGAATCTATGTGTATTCTTGTGCCTATGTCTCTTTGTGTCCTAGTGTCTGTGTGTGTTTCTGTGCTGCGCGCGTGTGTGTGTGTGTGTGTGTGTGTGTGTGTGTTAGTGTGAGTGTGCGAATTTGTCTGTGCTGTAGTCTTGTGTGTGTGTGTACCATCGATATGACATGAAAAAAAAAAAAAAACGTCAAAGCCGAATGCACGGCTTTTTATTATTTAGAGCAAAATAATTAAATTTAGTGTTATTTTTCTTTGTAATTGTGCTCTAAATTATTATAATAACGATTTATAATCACTAAAACGTATTTGTTTGTTGTTTTTGGTAGTTAATCTCGTTCAAGTGCTGTGTCCCAACTTGTGACCCGCTACAGAAAACAGCTGTTTGAATTTCAAATTTACTTTGAGATATCAAATTACTGTGGATTTTTTAGCATAAACCCGGGGAGTATTTGTTTTATATTACTATCCTACTCTTATCAACTACAGTGTAGCTATTCATACGGTGTAACCAACCATTTATTCATAAATTGTACTAAAGTGTGTTAACTTAATTACACACATAAATTGACTTCAAAAGCCTCTTTGCCATCATATTATTTGATTGTTAAGATTTAGATTATCTCTCAACACAATAAACAATAAATTTTGTTAAAAATTGTTTCTTTTGAAAATAAATTTGAGTAGTTTTAAAACAACACTTACCCACTTAATTAATTTTCTAAAACCAAAATAAGTTTCTTTTAAATTTTTACTCTTAAACTCACTAATATTTCTCCAATGTTAATGGGTAATACAGGTTGTGTATTTAAAATTTAAGATATTTAACATAAAAATCAGGCACAATTTCTAATGATTGAACGTGAAATTGGATAATACATTTTATAATATCCATAAGTTAATTTATAGTCCAACTACATTTCTTCTGCTTTGACTTAACTAAGTTATATAGACACACTTAATAAACATCATCACTGCTTGCTCTGCAAAGTATAGCTTTAAAGAAACAAGATATATATAAATACTAAGTCAAAGGACATACTTGAATCTGTTTCTTTTGTAATTTAAAATTAAACAGACAGGCTAGACTAACAAACAGTAATTCAATATTATTTTGCAATTTTAAAATAGTTACTGGTGTTTCAGCTCCAACATGCTGACTAGACGAGCAACTGCCCAAAATATGGAATCTAAACTCATGAAAACAATTGCAGAATTGGAGAAATCAAAATTCCTTTGTGAGCAGTTGATGTCAGACAGAGATGAGAGCGAAATAGAAATTAGGAAAAACATTGAAAAAAACACACAATTAAAAAATGAGTTGTCAATTCTCTTTCAAGAACACCAAGACATTTTAAGGCCAGCGTGACCAGCTACAGCATACTCTCCATGAGCTAGACAACTGTAATGCGACCTATGAAAAGGCACTAGATCGCATAAATGGCCTTGAAATAGAGCTCCGTGATGCTAATAGGAAAATTGCAAAAATGACAAAGGAACAAAAGCATCATGAAACCAAACAGCCTGAAAGTTTATTCGATGAACTTGTTGCATCACCCGGTGGATATCAAATAGATAATTCTAGCATTATAAACACAAGGATGCCAGACGAATGCCGGATGAACAACAAAAGTAGGAACAAATCAAAAAAGATTATAAAAATTAATAGATGCATAAAAGGGCAGAAAAATCATTAAAAAATTATAATAGGTGTATTTTTAAAAATGTTGCACTAACAAAAGAAAGGAAGGATTTCATAGACTCCTTAGAAATTTATGACTCTAAACTGCAAGAGAGTAGGAAGATGTATGATCGGGACACGAAACAGTTGCAGTTAGATATAAAGAACTTGCATAATTCCCTAGACTCAATTAATAAAAAATATTTATTGGCACAGAAACAAATTGCTGAACATATATTGTCAGCAAATGAATTGATTGACCTATGCAATTATAATGAAGAAAGGTTTGACTCATTAGTAAATAAGACATGTTCAAATTGCCTTTGTGACCCTGTCACTTTGAGACCAAAATGCAATGTTAAACTCACCGACCATACATTGGCCTCACCCTCGCAGGAACTATTATTAAAAACCTCACAGAATGTAAAAAGTAGTGCTGAAATATATGGATCAATAATGTTTTGTGATGGTTTGGGAAAAGGTTTAGGTTCCCTTGTTAGTGGTAAATTAAATAAAAAATTTAAAAACTATTGCACACCAGGCAAAAAAATTAATGAAATCATAAGTAATATAAAAATCCAAGACATTATTGATGCAAAAAATGTTATTATATTGTGTGGTGACAGTCAGTTGGTAAAAAAGAGAGATATTGTCCAAAGTATTAGTGATCTGACTCAGTTACAAATGGATACTAATTGTAAATTTATTATAAGTGCATTTCCTTATGCACAAAACTTAACCTGGGAACAAAACCAGAAAATATTTAATTTAAATTTATTAATTTATAATTTGACTTGTTATAATTCTAACATTTCATTTCTTGAAATGAATAATTTTATTAAGAATTTTCAATTGACCACAGATACTATGTACCTACCATGGAGGTATAAAAATCAGACAGCTACTCTGTTAGCTTATACTTTACAAGATTCTGTTATACAGATGACTAGTTCTAATATTAATCTTATACAAAATGTTAGTACTGTTACTAATAATAATTTTTTGACTTCTCCCATTTTAAACTGAGAGGCAAGACAAAGGCCAGGCCCTTGGACCTAAACATAATACACCAAAACATCCAGGGCCTGACTGGCAAAGACCTTGATTTTGAACTGTTTTTGGAATGTCAGGATACATCTGTCATTTGTATTACTGAGCACTGGCTTAAAAGCAGTGAATTAAATTTTAACATAAATAATTTTAAATTAATAAGCTTTTTTGTACGAAAAACCGCTATTCATGGAGGATCCATGATATTTGTCAAGAACAGTTTAAAATGTAAAGATCGATTAGACATTGTAAATCTTTCTATAGAGCGTAATATTGAATTGTCATGTGTGGAATTGGAAAAATTTGTTATAGTATGCGTGTACCGGCCACCATCTGGCAACTTTTCTACCTTTGAATTGGCTATGGAAGATGTATTAAAAAAATTAAAATCCAAAAGTAAACACATTATAGTTTGTGGCGACTTTAACGTTAATCTTCTTGAAAAAACAGTGACAACCACACGCTTAATTTCATTATTTCAAAGCTTTAATTTAAGAAATCAGTTTTTAGAGCCAACCAGGATAACAGCACATAGTGCAACTTGTCTAGACAACGTATTTTCGGAATGTAACCCGTCTTTTAAGGATCTATTGAGTTGCCTACCGTCTGACCATTGCGGGTTATTAGTGTCATTTAAATATAATCAGCCGGAAGTTCCTAAGTTAATAAAATATAGACCAATAACAAATAATCGTTTGGAGTACTATCAAAACAGTATAGATAAAAAAATAGGTTCAGTCCCATTTTCGCACAGCGATCCGGGTGTTCTTTATGCTAATGTTTTTGGCTTAATTAAAAATGAGTTTAATAATGTTTTTACCCTTAAGTCTACTAAACGTTTTGAGAAGCTTCAATTTTGTGAATGGGCTACAACAGGTATATATAGGAGTAGGCGGCGACTTTATGAATTGTACAACTTAAAGAATTGCAATCATAATCCAGGTTTTATTGAATATGTTAAAAGATATTCTAAGACATTTAAAAGGGTATGTATTGCAGCAAAATCCGATTTCATAAAAAATAAAATAAAGTCGTCGGATAGTAAGATCAAAACAACGTGGAATATTATAAACCGCGAATCTGGCAGGCGTGCGCCCAAAGATGATACCTTTGTCCTTAAAGATAATGATATAACTGTAGAATGTAAAGCAGAAGTAGCTAAAATATTTGGCGACTTCTTTGCGAAAATACCAATAGAGACAACTTCAAGTCTAAATTCGTCTCCTTTAGTTGCTGTATCACTTCTTTCGGAATATGTACCAGTCTGCAATTCCATCTTTGAATTTAGATATATCACATATGTAGATATTTTAAAATCCTTTAAAGAAGTAAAAATTAAAAATACGGGTGATTTTTGGGATCTGTCCACTAAAGTAATTCAATCAATAATACATTCTATTGCCCCATACCTTGCGTTCATATTTAATGAATGTATTAATCAAGGGTCCTTTCCGGACTTAATGAAACTGAGTAAGGTTATTCCTTTACATAAATCCGGTTGCAAAGAGGACAAAAGTAACTATAGACCTATTTCAATCTTACCAGTTTTAAGTAAGGTCTTTGAAAAAATTATTCTTAATCAGTTAACATATTACTTTAATTCACAAGATCTTCTACATAAAAAGCAGTACGGTTTTAGAAAGAGCCGTTCTACGGCAGATGCTGGTGCAGCTTTAATGCAGCATATTTTTGAAGCTTGGAAGTTATCGCAGAATGCTCTAGGAGTTTTTTGTGATCTGTCTAAGGCTTTTGACTGTGTTGACCACCAGACTCTAATTCTTAAATTAAAATACTATGGTATAGGAGGCTTAGCCCAAAAGTTATTGTCATCATATCTTTGTTCACGAATTCAGACGGTAGATATTAACGGAACTAGATCACCCGGGTCGTCTGTGCGTATGGGGGTCCCTCAGGGTTCAATTTTAGGACCATTTCTCTTTTTAGTTTATATAAATGATTTGCCATTTTTTATGAGTAGGCGTTGTGAGATGGTATTATTTGCTGATGATACTTCTTTAGTATTTAATATTGATCGACATAAAAAGGACTTTAGCGATGTAAACGATGCCCTTGCAGAGCTGCTTCGTTGGTTTACTGTTAACAACTTACAGCTAAATGCTAAAAAAACGAAATGTATTAAATTCACTGTTCCAAACGTAAGGAAACTCGAAACAAATATCATTATTGACGGTCAGAAACTAGATTTAGTAGATTCTACTGTTTTCTTGGGAATAACTATAGATGAAAAACTTCAGTGGGGTCTACATATTGATACTCTTGCTGGCAAACTTAGTTCCGCAGCTTATGCTATTCGCAAAATTCGCCAATTAACAGATGTTGATACGGCAAGAATGGTATACTTTAGTTACTTTCATAGCCTAATGTCTTATGGTATTCTTATGTGGGGACTAGCAGCAGATATAGAAACAATTTTTATTTTACAGAAACGGGCTGTAAGATCTATTTACGGACTAAGCTCACGGACAACTCTTAGAGAAAAGTTTAAAGAAATAGGTATCTTGACTGTTGCCTCTCAATACATTTATAATAGTATAATATTTATAAAACGAAACATAGAAACCTATAACAGGCGCTGTGATGATCACAGTTTTAATACTAGAAATAGAAATAAATTATTAAATCCATTTTTACGCCTGCATAAAATTCGAAAATCGTTTATGGGGCAGGGTATACAATATTATAACAAAATTCCAAAAGATATTTTAGATTTGCCTTTTGAAAAGTTTAAGCAAACCGTTAAGACATCACTTACCAAGAAAGGGTATTACACGGTTAATGATTACGTTAATGACAAAAACGCTTGGATGTAACATTTACAATGATAAAAGTTGTGTTCTGCGGCCCTCTTTACAATATAACGATTACTTACATACATTGTCTATGTAATTTTATAATTTTATAATTTTATTAGTTCTGTCTCCCTTTTTTTTTTTTCAAATCTTGTGACTGCAGAACACAATTGTTTTAATATTATGTATTTTAATTGTGACTGGCGGGAGAAAAAACCAACCTTGACGATTTTCTTGCCCGTTCTTTTACGATCAAGCTCCCGCCCGCAGTGAATGGGCGCGTTAGTTTATAAGTATGACATTCATAAGAGCTCTATTGAGCCAAACTTGAATAAATGAATTTTTAATTTTTTTTTTTAATTTTTAATTTGATATCCATCAGCAGCTTTCCTGGCACTCACATATTGACCTATCTGCTAGAGTACGCAAATTAATTTGGATAGGGTGTTATTTAACGTGTCTTCAAAATTAATAAATTGCCAACCTAACCTAACCTTTTTGTGCATCAAAATTACTGATTGAGCACCTAATCACCTCATTAGATGCTCACTCAGTAATTTTGATGATCAAAAAAGTATTTTTTAGAGGTTCAGTTTATTATATTCCATTTGGATATTTAAGAATTAAAGACATGTTGTGCCGGTAAGAGCAAGGTCATCTGGTACAGGCATTATTTGCTTAAAAGATGACCTCGGTCACTGTTCATTTAATGTAAAACTTTCTATAGCAAATAAATTATTATTATATAGCATAATATAATAATGATAACTCACTTGACTTTCTTCTCAGGAACTTCTGGTTTCGATGGTTCCCGGCTACGTTTGCTTTTGGAAGTCGGAGATTCTTCTTCCACCTGAAATATCATACAAATGACATCAGAACAGGACATCATATCCTAGCATTATCCCGGTTGCCCTAGACTTAAGCTTAGGGTTCAGGGTGTGCTCACTTTTTCAACTAGATTTGACTGAATTTCAGTTTTTACGTGGAGCGCCTGCCGTCAGACATCATTCTATGGTTAAACCAGCAATCAGTCTGTTAGAAGGCACTGACTTCCTTTCAACGACTGCCGAAGATGTTCATAACAGCCGAGACCAACGGCTTAACGTGCTTTCCGAGGCACGGAGCAAGCGAATGAATGACATCAGAAGTCAGAACAAGTACACAGACAATTCTGTTTTAGTAATTTAGTGGGGTTGAATATTAGACAGTTGAATATACATGAGCAGGCCCCTACCATCGAACTTACCAGCAGGTAATCGATTTCGCCGAACACATGGAACTCGATACAAGATGGCGTTCTCCATTTAGACAAACTCCATTTAAATAAAATTGGAAGGATTGACGTAATAATATTTGACAGTCTCTATCTGTGTTTTTTTTTTATTATATTACAAGTTATAAATATTTAGGTAAAAATGTGTTATTGAAACGCAAATAATAATCATTTAATTATTTAGTCGCTTTAGTATTCTGCCAAGGTCATGAATAATCTATGGCTTTCGGCAGATTCCCCGGTACGGATTGATGAACCTCAGAAAATTTAGATCTAGGTGAAATAGTTTAAATTCATCGAATTCGGCGGTAGGGCCCCTAAATCCGTCTCATCTTGGTGCGTGAGAGGAGGCTCGTGATCAGTAGTGGGACGTTAAGGGTACGGTTTCATCGAGGTTTTTAGAGATAAGCGAGGATGCGTTGCCAGACGCTTGACGAGGTCTGACAGACTCACGCACATCATGGGACCGTCTGTGTACAATAAATTGCCTCGGGCCGTGTTGGCGGCTCCTAGCCTGCCCGCTTTCAAAGGGAGGTTAAAAAATATCTTCTTGAGCAAACGTTCTATGACATTAATGACTTTATGAAGTAATGACATTTTGATTTATTTTAATTTTCATAATTGTTGACCGTTTATTTTTATTTTTATTAATTGCTTTTATATTTCTTAATTCATTTGTTATTGACATTTTTTATTTTGACATTATTAATTCCTCGTGATATTGTAATTTAATTTAATTTTAATAATTCTTATAATTATGTTTTCTTTTCTGTGACGTGTAATGTTGTTAATACAACAATACTCATTCATTGGTAATCCAATAAATGAGTATTTGAGTATTTGAGGAATATGTTTGTTAAAAGCCAATAGAACCGCTCCATTAACCTTTTTTTTTTTCGGATGGAATATCATCTAATGACCGTCTTCCGCTGTGGGTGGAGCGGGAGGGTGTGTCAGACTTCTACTGACTAAAAACCATACATGTTCCTTCTTGTGCCTGCTCCGTCCAGAGGGCGCGGTATAGGTAGAGGCGCGTAAGTCTAGCGATGAACAAAATTTGGAAGGGATAGCTGCGCATAGAGTGAGAGAGTACGACTGGAGAGCCAATGAGCGCTTACGCACGCCCTTTCTCTCCCTTGCGATACCTTATTTTCGACTACTATAAACGGTCAGCACTAAACTTTCGTGCCGCCTACTATAACCCTTTCGGACAGTCCCGCAGCACCGCTCCATTAACCTGCGGACCTAGGTTAATGGAGAGATTCTATTGGTTCTAAAAAAACACATTCTTCGCAACGATCTTCGCTCATCTCTGGTGGAAACGCACCGTTATAGACTGAGATCATGATGATGCTTTAATGGGGATGGTGATTTGGTGATGATTTGATGATGATGATTTGGTGATGATGATCTAATGATAATTCTCATATAATCAACATATAACATGGTTAACTGATAGAGAATGCCTTCGGAAGTAAATTCGTCTTTGTTTTTTTTTTTGTGCAATAAAGATAAAATAAATTAATAAAAAAACATTCTATACCTTTTTTTCTTTCTTCAAAATTGATTTCGGTGGAGGTGGTGGCGTAGTCTTTTGAGCTGGCTTTTTTGGCTCCATCTGTAAATTTTAAAATCAATTAATAATCAGACATTACTTGTGTTAGCGGCACATAAGTTAAACAATGTGCCCGCAGTGGTAAACTTTAACTTTGTGGTAACTTAAATTGTAGGTGGAGTGCCCTGGGGGCCGCTGATGATGATTGGGTGTTGTAATTTATTGATTTGCGGAAATCCATTGTAAGCAAGTGATGGATTAAATATATCTTTGTAACAATTTCCGCGCTACTATAATTTCCCGAAAAAACCAAAAACTATTCAACACGACACGAGTTTCGCCCTTACACAGGGCGTCTTCAGGTAAGATAGGAGCCTCAGAACAACGATGTCTTTACGACCAACGCTGAAACGAGAGTCAAGAGAGAAGAGAGGGGGTGTTGTATATTCGACGACCGATATGGCGTGGTGTCGAGTATACCGCACATTATATGCAGCATACAGTATATGCACTCCGCTTCTAAAGTCGGGGGTTCGTGCATGAACTTGAATAATTCGTCTGGTCTGGGTGTTTTGTATATTAGGTCGGGGAAAAAGTCTTTTCGCATAACGTAGGTATAAACTTACTATACAATTTTTTTGACTGTACTATTTGTGTCTGGCTGGTTTTGGTAACATTAAAAAGGTTCCATTATAAAGAAAAGAAAAAAATAAAAAAAAGTTGTTTCCCGCTATTTTTCATTTGTTTTTCTCTCCGTTAAAATGAGTGAATCTAATGAAGAAATTCGATAAATTTTAAAATTTTATTATAAAAAAGGCAAAAATGCAACTCAAGCAGTGAAAAAAATTTGTGATGTTTATGGACCTGATGCAGTGTCAGTAAGAGTAGCACAAATTTGGTTCAAACGTTTTCAGTCCGGAAATTTTGATGTTAAAGATGCACCTCGCTCTGGTCGCCCTGTTACGAATAAAATGGACGCCATTTTTGAAAGAGTGGAGCAAGATCGGCATATTAGTAGTTACGATGTAGCTGAAGAACTGGGAATTGACCACAAAACAGTTTTGACCCATTTGAAGAAAGCTGGTTATACAAAAAAGCTCGATATTTGGGTGCCACACGAGCTCACTCAAAGAAACTTAATGAACCGTGTACTCATTTGCGATTCATTATTGAGACGTAATGAAACCGAGCCGTTTTTGAAGAGATTGATAACTGGCGATGAAAAGTGGATCACGTACGACAAGAACGTGCGAAAAAGGTCGTGGTCGAAAGTTGGCCAGGCTTCACAGACTGTGGCCAAACCTGGCCTAACACGAAATAAGGTGATGCTGTGTGTATGGTGGGATTGGAAGGGCATTGTTTATTATGAGCTTTTACCGCCCGGCAAAACCATCGATTCTGATCTTTACTGCCAGCAACTGATGAGATTAAAGGAAGCAGTCGAGAGAAAACGGCCGGAATTGATCAACAGGAAGGGTGTGGTCTTTCATCACGATAACGCTAGACCACACACATCTTTAGCCACTCAGCAAAAATTAAGAGAGTTCGACTGGGAGGTCCTAGTGCATCCACCATATAGCCCTGACCTTGCGCCTTCAGATTTTCACCTGCTTCGGTCTCTGCAGAATTCTTTAGGTTCTGTAAGGTTGACCTCAAGAGAGGACTGCCAAAACTATTTGTCCCGTTTTTTTGATCAGAAGTCCCAAAGTTTCTACAGTAACGGGATAATGTCTCTGCCCACAAAATGGCAGAAAGTTATTCAACAAAACGGTACATAATATATTGTAAATAAATGTAAATAAACTTTGAAAAAAATGTCTTGACTTTTCATACAAAAATACGAAAAGACTTTTTCCCCAACCTATTATTAAGTATATATAACCAAAAAAAATAAAAGAGTAATAAATACTCTTTTATTTTTTTTGTATGTTAAGTATGTTTATCCGTTATTTAATATCCATAGCACAAAATATTAATTGATAATGATACTTATCTTGGAACTAAATAGTTTGTAAAATTGTCAGAAAAAAATTATTATTAAATAATTATTTTGACGACCGATATGGCGTGGAGGTCAGTATACCTGCACTTCACTCCAGAGGTCGTGGGTTCGATTCCCACACAGGACAAATCTTTGTGTGCATGAACATGAATATTTGTTCTGGTCTGGGTGTTCTCCTATGTATCTTAAGTATGTATTTACAAAAAAAAAAAAGTATTTAAGTATGTTTACCCGTTATTTAGTATCCATAACACAAGTTCTTAATGATACTTATCTTGGAACTAAATAATTGGTGTGATTATATATAGCTACGATAATGAGGAATTTTGTTTGGGCGACTCAGTATTTCATTCATTTTTACATTTCATTCATCGCATAATATAGCCACACCATAGTGTGCTGATAATTATTATTATATTCCTCTTCGCAACACTCTTTTCAGAGTCGCTGTGGTAACCATATTTATTTATGGGCAGATGTGACTCGCCCCACAGGATGAGTATTAGAATGTTTTTCAATATTTCATTATATCCTAGCGTTATACAGGATGCCCTAGATTTAAGCTTAGGGCCCAGGGCCTTTAGGTTTAACCAGATTTGGCCGAATTTCAGTTATTACATATATTACAATATTTTTTCATTATTGACGACCGATATGGCGTGGTGGCGAGTATACCCGCATTTCACTCCTGAGGTCGTGGGTTCGATTCCCACACAGGACAAAATAAATATGAATATTTGTTCTGGTCTGGGTGTTTTTCTATATATATTAAGTATGTATTTACAAAAAAAAAAAAAAAGTATTTATGTATGTTTATCCGTTATTTAGTACCCACAACACAAGTTCTTAATGATACTTATCTTGGAACTAAATAATTGGTGTAAGTGTCAGAAATATTTATATTTATTTATTATTTTATTTATTATAACAGCCTTATAAAGTCCACTACTGAACATTAACCTCCCCAATAGGCAATTACATTATATTCGGAGTATTTGCCCATAATCATCACGATTGGCGGGCGGGTTGGTGACAGTTACAGCCAGCATGCAGGATGATGCTGCTGCCCATCTGGTGACATTTATTTTTGTCGACTCTTACGATTCCCCGTGAGATGAGAGGGGGTGGCACTATTCTAGGCCGGTACAACTATTATTCTAATTAAATGTATAGGTCTCCAACAAAGATCTGAGCAGCCCAAGCCAACCTCACCTGCAAGTGGTTGACCTGCCGATCCACGGACGAGGCCTTGGCAAACATAAAAGTTCCCAAAAAGCAGCAAAACATTCGCCATTACGTAAATAAATAATAAATAATCTTTTACAATCACACCAATTACTTAGTTCCAAGATAAGTATCATTAAAAACTTGTGTTATGGATACTAAACAACAGATAAACATAATTATACCTTTTTTTTTTTTTGTAAATACATACTTAATATATTAGGAAATAACCCAGAACAGAACAAATATTCATCTTCTTGCACACAAAGATTTGTCCTGTGTGGGAATCTAACCCACAACCTCTGGAGTGAAGTGCAGGCATACTGAACTCCACACCATATCGGTCGTCAAGGACATAGGACCAACAATATAACTGGCGAAATGTGGGCATATAAAATGCCTCAGCCTACCCCTTCGGGGAAATAGGTGTGATATTATGTATATATTTAAATTGATACTTACTTTAACACTCTTAGAATTCATTTCCAAAGAACTACGAGTGCTTCTCATGGGCAGTGGACTACTGCTTTTATCTCTTGTTTCTCTTTTAACTGCTTTATTTATATCCTTCGATTCTTTTCTATCGCGCATATCTTTCAAGTTCCTTTCTCTAGAATCCTTCGCTCGAGTTTCTCTTCTATCACTTTCTTTGTGATCATTGGCTCTTGTAAGTCTTGTGTCTCTTTTCTCACTCTCTCTTGTATGACGTGTCTCTCTTCTCTCGCTGTCTTTTGAGAGACGTGTATCTCTTTTATCACTAGTGTCCTTTGAGTTACGAGTTTCCCTTTGGTCATGTTTCCTTTGGCGATGGTCTTTCTTTGTGCTTTTGATCTTAAATTGTTTACTTTTCATGTCCAGATTTGTATCAGTTGTTATCTGTGTGCAAATAATAATATTATATTAATTGGCAATCCATAAAAGTAAAATTAAAACATTCTTTATTTCATTAACTATAACATAGCACTTGGAAAAGTCAAATCAAAACATAAATTTAAAAAATAAAATATTACTACACTGAAATCACAAAGATTAGATTCACTTACATGTAAAAAAAAATTTTTTGTGTAAGTGAATATAAGTGCCAAGTTCCGAGCCACCGCTCTGTGAGAAGAACTGGCAAGAAACTCACAGGCTATGCTCTTTTAAATTATCAATTGGTTAGTTACTTTAAACAATTAAAAAAATTTTTTGTGTAAGTGAATATAAGTGCCAAGTTCCGAGCTACCGCTCTGTGAGAAGAACTAGCAAGAAACTCATAGTCTATGCTCTTTTAAATTACCAATCAAATATAACAGCACAAAACAGAATATTATTATTAGTTATCTATTATTATATATATTTCAAACAATCAGTAGTCTTAAAATAGCTAAAATTATTGTGATAAACTTTACTTGTGCATACTGCCCCATACTTTTCTGCTAACCCAAAGGTCAAAAAAGCCTAGTAGACAATGCATTGTAGCATTGATCACCCTTTAGTACAGACAGGTAGGCAGTTATCCTTCATCATATCCTAGCATTATCCCAGTTGCCCTAACCTTATGGTCCAGGGTCTGCTCACTGGTTCAACCAAATTTGACTGAATATCAGCTATTATATGGAGCACCTGCCATCTGACTTCCGCAACCCAGAGGGAAAGATCATTCTAAGAGGGCTATCGAGCAATTTATAATCTCCCGTGTGGACATTCACTAAGGGAAAAGTTTAAGGAAATTGGTATTTTGACAGTTGCTGGACAATTTATTTATGAAAACCTGGTATATGTACATAAGAATACTGATCAATTTAGTAAGAAAAGCTGTATACATAACCTAAACACAAGGAATAAGCATAAATAAGCTGTACCTGCCACTAGGCTCCAAAAGATAAACAAATCTTTTAAAGTCAGGTGCGATTCTACAATAAAATCCCAAGCAACATACAGCATTTGAGCCTAAATAAATTTAAAGTATCAAAAAAACGCAAGCTGTCTTCAAAGGGTTACTATTCTATTAAAGACTATATGGCAGATAAAAATGCTTGGGATTAAACTGCCGTTTCATACAGGCTATTCTAATATGAATGACTTAAAAACATAAATATTGTTAATGTTATGTTATATTGCATTGTATAGCTTCACAGACAAATGAAGATTGTAATTCTAGTAGGTACCAAACTAATGGACATATTTAAAAGAGCATAGCCTGTGAGTTTCTTGCCAGTTCTTCTTACAGAGCGGTGGCTCGGAACTGGCACTTAGATTCACTTACTCTTAATTATTTTTTGTTTTTAAATTGTTTTGTTGCATGTAAGTGAATCTAAGCTTCGTGATTTAGTGTAATAATATTTCGATTTTTTTTTTCCATTTTTAATCATGACGTTTTCAAGTACCTACTATGTATAATAGTTTATGAAATAAATATTTTTTTACTTTTACTTTTTACTTTTACTAAGGTTAAACCAGCTGTCAGTCTGTTAGAAGGCACTGTGTTTCTGATAACAATTGCCATAAATGTTTATGACAGAAGGGCCCAATGGCTTAACATGCTGTCCAAAGCACGTAGCAAGCGATAATTACTCACATTACTTCAAAAAGGTATAGGTTTGAACCCAAGACCCTCCGAATGTAACTGTGCCTTAAAATTCCCACTTGGCTATTGCTGCTATAGGCAGTTTATAAGTTTTGATCACTTTCAATCAGGCTGCATGCATGAGTGTCAACTTGTAGTTTGAAAAAACAATAATAAAACCTTGGTATTTGATACATACTCGAACTTGGAGTTCTGGCATTTTAGATTGGGCACTTCTAAACTTTCTATTACTTGATGATTTTGATAGTGGCTCGTTAGAATCTTCGTTTTGATACAGTGGTTCTGTCACACCTAAGATGCAATCACTAGAGTCGGACTGGAAAAAAATGATTTCACATAAGATCTCTCTTCATATGAGAAACTAGTTTAAGATAAATAGATATATTTTAGCGTAATAGAGTATGAATTTTCAAATTAATATGTATCTTAAATAATATTTTGATTCAGGCGTTACTTTGCGGAAATCCATTGTCAGCAAGCGATGGTTTAAAAATATTTTTGTAATAATTCCCGCGCTACTATAATTTCCCGAAAAATTTAGAAACTTTTCATCACAACACGTGTTTCGCCCTTACACAGGGCATCTTCAAGTAAGATAGGAGCCTCAGAACAACAATGTCTTCATGACCAACGCTGAAACGATAGTCCTGTTCACTCTCGTTTCAGTGTTGGATAGTAGCACAGAAATTATTACAAAGATATTTTTAATCCATCACTTAATATGTATCTGACAAAGATCATATCTTTTATAATATTGTTCATATTATGAACTAATGATCTGGTCAAGGCAGATCCTAAGTTTTCTGCATGATGGAAGCACCAGACTAAGGATAGCTCATGAAATTATATTGGGCCTATGTTTAGCAGTGGCTGTCAAATAGTTTTTTTTTTTCTCCCCAATTGGCATGTCAAATAGTTGTAATGATGACAATCACAACAAAGATTTAGAATAGCTTTCTCTATGGTTCAAAAAAATCCTTACTATTATGTCACTTTCTTTCTAATGAGATTATGTATTAGTGATTTCTTATAAAGAGAATGTAAAATAGGGTGTATTGGGCTCCTTCCAATAACTTAGGATCCCAAGCCAACCTCACTTGCAAGTAGTACTCCTGCTCCTCCTGCTGATCAACAGATGAGGTTCTGGCAAACATAACCATACCAAATAAGCAACAATACCCCACCTATCAGGTGAGACCAACATCATCGATCACAAAGTCTGGACACATAATATGCCTTTACCCAGCCCTTCAGGAAAACAGGTTTGAATTCATGAATCAGATTAATGATGTAACTTTTTTTAAACTTACAGAAATTTTCAAAGTAGACTGCAGAGGAAGACCTAATCTCATACGAGTCTGCTTGTTAGTCTGTCTGCACATGTCAAAGAACTCGTAAAAGTCATTCACTTTATCCACGCACAGCTCACATATCAATGGTGGCATCTTATCATCTTGGTGCACCTGAAATTTACAAAAATATTATTAAATTAAAAATATTTTGTGAAAATACTGGGGCTCAAAAATTTTTAAGCCAACCATTTTGATTTTATAATTGGGCCTCTTTAGCATGAAAGGTGTGATATGATATTATACCAATACAATGTATACCAGACATTCATATAGTTTTGCGAAAAGTTAGATTGGGGAAGTTTAAGTTCAGTTGTATAATGAATTACAGTTATCTGTCGTCATCATAATTTCGGCAATATGAAGTCCACTGCTAAGTAAAAAAAAAGGGTCAGACCTTCCCAAAAGTTTTCCACTTTGAAATCGAGTGTAATGCGTGACCAATGAATTTCAATATATGAAAGCTAATTAAATTTTAATTCTCGATTCAGTAAACACTATGAAGACCTTAAAATTAAAAAAGACCGAACAAGAAAGAGAAAAGTACTCGACTAATTTTGACAAGCTGGTAAACATTATTTTGACAACAATACACATAACCTTTAATAAATAATAATTCCTTTTTACAAGAAATTTATGTTTGACACTAGAAATCACGAAATGAAAGACTTATTTGTAGCAATATTTACATATTTACCTCAATTTGTATACATTCTCGTATTTTCTGCTTCAATTCGATATCACATCCGTCAATATCGACAACGTTTTGAATAATTGGCATTTTGTATCCAGCACCCGCTCCGCAAAGCCTACATGCTCTGTATATCTCGTAAATGGACTGGTGGTCCACTTTACTGTTTATAATTTTATCCATTTTGGCTACACTTTCACATTTCCCAGGTAAACTTACAAAATAATGACGAAGATCATTTGCCGCTTCTCCGCCATTAAATCTACAGAGACTACATTACATACCTACAACATAACATACCTACTAGCAATAGTCGAATACCAATAGAGTGTGGTCACCTCTACCAACTTTTTGGTAGATCTATCTATTTTGACTTCAGTCTACATAATATTATCTACCACCCTTAGCGTAATAACTACCCATTTTTAAAGTAATGACTGATGACATTAAGTCCACTACTTCAATATATTTTGTCACAAGTTAAACTCGCTTCTGTTCAGAAATAAACGTCCAGGCCATAACTTTGCCTATTCAAAAGTAATGACAAAATTAAGAATGACATTTTGTGCGAGGGCCACTCGCGAACTGTCATTTTATTGCTTTCCGAGCGATAATTCAAAAAATTATTCTGATAACAGTAACAGCGATACAGTAGACTTGTAGAGGGATTGTTGCGAACCTATTAAAAGGTTTATTGAAAATAACGGTCAGCGTAGCTCAGAACATTCCAATCTTTTCAATAAAAGCATATATAAGCTCCCATAATACATAATTTTATACATGTTTCATGAATTTTTATTAGTGAAAAATCGATATTTATATTAACGAACGGCACAGGATCTACTGACTTTCTGAAATTTGAGCTGGCAACACTGTAGAAACTAATAAACTTTACATCTCAGTTTACCTAGTTATTATATTTCTCTATGATCTCAGTCCAATTTAGTTCCTTGTGCTGGTCAGCGCGGTGTAAGTTCAGGGAGTGCCTTATATTTAAAGTAGAAAGAAAATATTACCGTTCAGAATTCTTTTCATTTATTTCACTTGACATTGACGATCAAATAATCATATTGTTATTATTATAATTATTATAGTTATGCCAAGTTGGTATACAATTTTTGAAATACAAACTTCGATTCTATGGCTTTCGCACTAAGTAGCTATTTTCTGGTTTGTAGTCTTACTATCAGTTGAACAGCTAAATAATAATGAAACGGGGCTTAAGCCATGTCCCCACAATCGAACTTAACATGGTGCAACAAACATCGATCACGCACCATTTAGAAATTAATTTTAGATCGTACGTGTCTATATAATTTATAATACGACTATAAACCCCTTGCGGATAAAATTTTACTTATTTTCGTACTTTTTTCTTCAGTTACCATGGTATAAACGTTGAAAGCAATTGATTTGATTTTGATTTGAGAAAACAGTTTCATACATAAAAAGATAAAATAAATTAGATTTTTCTAAAATCGTCCGCACTGAACAGGTGAAAACCTTTAAATGAATTACGTATGTAATCCAAGCGACTACTTTCGTTCCTTTTCCACTGTAGGGTTTAGTAAGTAAAGTAACAGCACTCACCACTAACGTTATTGGCGAACACAGTGTTTGATGTTCGTGTTCATCATGTTTTTGTTCGTTCGTGCGTCTGCAAATTTACATGTGATTATGCCGTAAATTATGTAGACCAAGAATTGTAAGGTTTTATTTATATAGTGTAATCACACATATTCACATTTAATAATAAAATATTTAAAATTTCATGCAGTTGTGGTTTGAAAAATACTATTTTGTATAATTTCCGATATTATTTTTCAGTTTCAGCAATAAGATTATTTTTGTATCAATTTCATATTTTTTTTATAACTTGTACTAAAAATATAAATTTTTTCGATTTTTTTTTTCGGGTAAAAGCTAGAAATAAATTCAGTGCATCGGCGGCGTGGCGACCGATCGTTCTTCTGTCCTCTACGAATCATTCATTTCGCTTCATATATATTATAAATATCTATTTAATCTGTGGCCACGCCAGTACTGCAGCGAAAGCAAAGCAATCAGCAAATAGTGAATTTTTCAAGTTTTTTGTTTAAATCAAGTGTTATTTAAAAGTTTGAGTGTTTCAAGCGACAATATATTTAATATATTAGCTAGTTGCATAAAAGAGTTGTAAGTATTATCATTATAATGTTAAGTTGTCGATAACCTTACTTGTTTGTTTTCATGATTTCAAATGTGAACCGTTTCCGTCATTATTTTACGTAAATACCGGTGCATTTTCATATAATTTAAAAAAATAGAGTTGAAGAAGAGCATATTTAACTTGCCACTAATTTAATTGATAAAATAATTAAACAACTACCCACCGAAAAAGTGACCTAAAAGTTAAGGTCAAGCTTTATAATTTCTTTTTTAGTCGTTATTCTTAATATTGCATCAAATCAGGGTTGTCATTGGGTCTCTTATTTCGCGTAATTTTACAGCCAAATTATTTGTTTGATATATTTTATACTTGTTTAAATAATTGTGAAAAAATAAACTATAAAAATGGTATGTATAGGTTATGTTTCCTTCAAGGGTAAGAAAATTTGTATTGTAAAAGTATTTTTCACCATGTGGTTTGTTTGTTTACTGATTAATAGTTAAATGGCATTGTTGGTAAATAAAGTGACTTCGTTTTGTTGCTAATTATGTTGCAATTTTGTTTGTTGGCCAACAATTCTTTGACGCGTAACATCTTGTTAATGAAACGCAATATATGTGTACAGTCGACTTTATAAATATAGTGACGGAATTTTGGCGCCAACGTGGAATTGACGCTGAAAAATATTCTAAACAATTGAGGAAATTATATAAAATTAAAGTAACTTTTACTTATTTAATTTTTTCTTTAAAAAGTAGCTTAAGGGTGTCTTGCACAATGGTAACAGATCCTGATGACTGAAATGCAATGACATTAAAAATAAAATTAAAAATTGTTGTGCAAGCCGGCCTAAGTTGGACTTTTTTAACTTATTTGTCAGTGAAAACTCCGTTGTTTTGCAGCAAAGGGTGTGCAAGGCGTTTGGGACTTAGAAATTTTTATTTGATAATTAGAGTCCGTTAATATAACAGCTATGGTAGCTACATAAAACAGACTGGTATATATTACTAAAATTGTATTTGTATGTATAGTTTCCATATTACGAGCTGTGTGATCACCAACACTGCTCAGATCAGTATAAGGCTAGCACACAAAATAGGTGCTGCTAAATGCTACACAAATTAAGTATAAATAATTTTAAAACTTTGGTGACGAGGGATATATATCAGTTGGCTGAATTTTCCAAACTTTAATGTTAAAATTCAGTAATATATTAAGTATTTAATAAGTATTTTCTGACAATCACATCAATTATTTAGTTCCAAGATAAGTATCATTAAGAACTTGTGTTATAGATACTAAACAACGGATAAACATACTTAAATACTTTTTGTTTTTGTAAATACATACTTAATATACATAGGAAAACACCCAGACCAGAACAAATATTCATGTTCATGCACACATAGATTTGTCCTGTGTGGGAATCGAACCCACAACCTCTGGAGTGAAGTGTATACCGACCTCCACACCAAATCGCTCGTCAAATTCTTCAGATATAATTATGAACATATTTTTTTATCATATAATCACTAATCAATTATTATGTAAGCATTTATATAGTTTATAAATAAAATGTGAATCAATGATTTTTTAACTGTTTTACTTAAATATGACTTTGCCATACTCAGATTTTGTGTCTTACCAATTGTGTGCATTTGAATATGTCATCTTTACATTTTTGTTACACCAGTGCGCGACATTGGACCCTAAGCATGAGTTTACACATACATAAAAGTTGTTGTCCTAACACTAAGGACATTTTTTACTATAACTGGCAGGAGAAAAAACCCACCTTAACGATTTTCTTGCCTGTTCTTTTGAGATCAAGCTCCCGCCCGCAATGAATGGACGTGTTAGTTTATAAGTAATAAGTTAATATTTTATCTGAGCGGGACCAAATATAAGCTTTTATCTTAACCCAAAGAAAAACAAAGCTTATATAGGCCATACAAACCAAGTCACAGGAGATCGCTAGTTAATATTTGTAAATATTAATTTCACAGCGTTGAATAAGAGCTTGATAAAAACAGAAATATTTTATGATCTTTTAGTTTGACACAGATATTTCTACATACCTACTGAGTTTATTAGTTTGTTTTTATACACTATAAAAAACACTGTAAGAAAGTGTTATGTTCAATAAAACACAGTAATTAGGTAAATACGTGTATTGAGCTCTGTAGCAAAAACCAAAGTAAAAAGTGAAAACATTATGAACTACCTCCATACTACACTAACATTATTAACTAAGAATGTTTAGCAAGTACCCTCAACTTCCATACACAATAGAAAGTATAAATCTGGCCAAGTGCGAGTCATGAATTTTATTTGCTGTTAAATCAAATGCTCTATCGAAATTGTATCCATATAGAGTTATGACAACTAAAGAGGGCATATAACGAAATATTCTGTGAATATTTCAAGCAGGTAGTAAACAGATAGACCTGTTGCCGTCATCAATATTGAGTGGAAACAAGCTAAAAACATCACATTTGTTGTATGTTCTTAAATATTACTTTATTCTGTTTTTTTGTAACATCATAAAGTTATATTCTGTCAGTTCAGTCAACTTTCTGATATTCACCAGCCCCCTGTCACCAGGCTGTATGTCATGACATAGCAGACGGACGTACAGCAGAGTCTTAGTAGTCCCACTTTTGCCCCTTCGGATACAAAACCCTCAAAAAACTGACGTTTGGCATCCTGTTATTTGCATTTTTAAAGCCACACTATAAGGCAACTAATCTGTACACTGCTTCGTAACCGAATACAGTGGATCTATAAGCACTTAATCAATCATCATCAGCCCCCCAAGCCGTCAATTATTGTGTTAGTTCATTATTTATAACTCAAGAACAGCTAATAGAGCCGGCCAACCATGAACAGAGGTAGCTTAGGACCAGGAGACGGACATAGCATACTTTTTGTCTCGTTCCCGTGAGACGTGCTATAAAATGTGGTAGAACAAAATGTGAATGGGACGGTTACAAGCAACTTGTAATTTTCCCATGGGAACTCAATTTAAAAAAAGATTCTCTAGGTCACACGGGCGATCGCTAGTATGTAACAATTACATTATAAATAAATAATTTCTTTATTGCAGATAACATCATGATCTTCTGATAAAGTGAGCTAATTGTTCGGCCTGTCTTTACTCACACCTTCTCTGCAAGTTACTCGCCAAAATGTTCCAGAAACCGACTTTTGGAAACACCAGTACTTCAACATTTGGTAATTTTTAATTTTCATCAATATCTCATCTGCTTATGACTGTTGCATTGCATTGTGGAGACATTTCCTCACAGGCAGAGGTTGAAAGAATTTTGAATTTTAGTAATGCCATTCAGTGAGTATACCTAATCTGTGCAACCAATTAAAGGGTTAGATTCTTAAAGCATACAATTTTTTATATACATAAGTGCGAATGTGTGTCTTGGTCTGGGTGTATCCCAATTTCGATGTATTATGAAGACTTATTTCAGCCAATGGGAAGCTAAATTATTCTTTTAAAAAATTATTTAAATAAAACCTTTTTTTTCAACCTGTTTTTCTTTCAGCCTGTCTAAGGGAAAGAGTTTCAAAGTTAATGCAAAATGAGTTTGTCATGATAGTTACTTGATGTGCTATAAATGTGTAGCTGCTGTCATCATCATCATCATCATCTCAGTCATATATTTCCACATTGAGCGATCCTAAGCCGCGGACATTTTATAATGTAATGACTTCATTGTGTTCGTTTTCAGGGTCATTCAACGCTGGTGCTTCGCCATTCGGTGGGTTTAAGCCAACTGCTGGTACCAGCGCTTTTGGAGCCCCGCCCGCTTTCGGTGCAACGGCCACATCTCAGCCGGCTACAGGAGGTGGTAAGACCTTAGTCCACTTTCTTTAATTGAAAGATGACTTTAGTTAAATACTATTCCTACTAGAATTTAGAGTCGATATTTGATATGATGTTAGATAGATAACAGGCTATTTTTTTTACCAACAGAATACTCGTACAACCAAAACTTTGTATATTTTCTCTTAAAGCCTTTTTAAACAAACAACAGCACAAAATTCGCGCCGGAGTATGTAGTCGAAATTCTTGAAATTCATGCAATGCTAAATATAGTGACATTTGAAGGAAGTAAGAATCATAAAGCACAATTAATTCACAATCAATTATAAATCTAGTGGATTTTACACTTGCTTTCGATTGTGTAAAGTATATCTATGAAAGTGGAAATGTGTATGAAAATGAGTAGACTTCATGTATCTTTCGATATAATAAAGTAATAAATGACTTAAAGAGTAGAAGGGTACTTTAAATGATGAACAATTAAATAATGTAAAGGTGTCTCGCAAGGTCGTTTATTGGGGCCACAATTATTTCATATTTATGTTTTGCAACGTTTATGAAATTACTATTGTTTGTTGTGATGACTCATCGATATGATAAACTTCATTGCGCATCGTATCTGTCTTTTTTATTTATATAGATTACGACATCTGATTAAAATTTTCTATAAGGTGACTCATTGGTTATCTTTATATTAATCAAGTTAGTCATGATTGCGCCATGTTTTGAAAGTTATTATTTTGGTGAAAGACCAACTAGCACTCAAAGGGTTCTATATAATAATCAATTTGTTCACATTTGCTTATATTAATATTGTACCCTAATTTCTCACATGACATTCAAACACAGTTATAAAATATAATTACTAAATAAATATATTTACCTGATTTAAAAAAAAAAATTGTATGATATTAATATTTGTTGCTAGATTGACAATGAAATATATAAGGTTTGTAAATTATACTACCTGTATAATACGTTTTATGAGAAACAATACGCTTAAAAACAGACAGATCGAATTTAGACGGTTAGTGGCATAAAGGCTTCAACCACAAAAATAGATTTAATTAGATGCCACATTTAAGCTCAATTGTATAAAAAATATGCGTGTTTTGTATTTTCTACCTACTGTGACGTCACAAGATGTTTTTAGTAATGAGAAGTCACCGAGGCACACCCGAGTCAAGGTCGACTTACCTGTAGGATTATTCTCACATATATTGTTGTTGTGAAAGAAGTTGGTATTGGCAAATTATATGTCATAGTTAAATAATAGATGGCGTTTTATATATTCATACTCAATGGACATGTCGCTATTATTTTATGTAAATGTTACTATATAGTGTTTGAAGATTAGTACATTTTTGAATACGCCTTGGACATGGTTCTTTTAATTATACTGAGTTGGGATTTGAACACTTCTTTCGTGCGAAAAGGAATATAGTATTTAATTTAGCACGCAAACTGCGTACACATGCGACTTTTATCTAGATTTATTTATGTGGTTCCAAACCATAATGGTTGGGTATTTTAATTATAGCAACGACCGTTTATATTATATTATCAATCGAACCCAAAATATTTACAATAAACAATTTAGCTCATTTGATATTTTGAATAATAGTTTTAAAGAATTTGAACATCCCGTGACTTCTTCCTTGACCTTATCCCATTTACTTAGGGTCGGCCTACCCAGTCCTCTTCTTCCGCTCTGCAAGATTAAGTGCTTGGCTTGCGTCCAATCCCGTTTCCTAACCGTCTTCAACCAAATCCCGTGACTGATATATTGAAATAAATATTGTATGATACTTATTTAAACAAACACATACATTTACTTACATACATTTACTTACACACATTTACTCACACACATTTACTTACACACATTTACTCACACACATTTAACACACACATTTACTCACACACAAACATGGTTCCACCCACACACACGCACACATGCACTCACTCAACATTCCCCCTTTCGTTGCACTGTTTTATTTTGATCTGCTGATATTTTTAAGAAATTTTAATAAAACGTAAATCCTTAATTAGGTGTAAGGTTAAATATGATTTATTTTGTGAATTCGTTTTATAAGACCTGTGGATTTTGTTAAAATAAATTGGCGCTTTTATCATATTGCCTCAACGAAACATATTTCTAGGTCTTTTTGGAGGTTCAAGCACATCAGGTGGTCTTTTCGGCAATAGTACTGCACCAGCTGCAACTCCAGCTTTTGGGAACACCTCCACTGGTTTTGGGTTTGGAGCTAACCCAGCGCCCACTGGCGGCTTGTTTGGCAACAATGCAGGCACTAGCTTGTTTGGGAATACTCAGCAGACGCAGCAGACCTTCGGCGCTAAACCAGCAGGTGACTATCATTCCATAAATTATTTTCTTAAGATTTTTTTTGACTTGGCGGGAAAGTGAGCGTCGAGTTTTAATTTATTTTCTAAAATTTGTGATATTTTGAACATTAATCTGTAATAACGGTGGATTATTAACCGTTAAGTGTTTGTGAAAGTACATGAGTTTTGGTAAATGAAGCAAAACAGAGCAAAATAACTTTTAAATCCTCTCAAGATGTTCATGTGAGATCGCAAAATAGTCCTACATTTTTACTGAGGACTCAATGAAGTATGTTTATCCGTTATTTAGTATCAACTACCGCCCGCCTGACCTACATATAAACCTTCCTCTTGAATCACTGTATCTATTAAAAAAACGCGACTTTATATTGTGTAGTGATAACACAATTCTTTACGCTGCCATCCTTTACAAAGAAATGAAGAAATCCTTTAGAAAGGCACTAACTGTCAGTGGGTAATTTTTGGAATTTAAACGTTGCTGTAATACAATAGAGATTAAATTTCAGAAATTAACCACTGAACCAAAGCGGCTTTGTATCTAAAGGAAAGCAGTACAAGACTTATCTTGGAACTAAAGAATTGGTGTTATTGTTAGTAAATTATTTGTTTATTATTTAGTTATAGTATAAGTGCCAACCGCACCTGCTGATCAACAGCCGAGGTTCTGGCAAACTGAACAGATCAATACGCTCGCCACCTATTACGTGGGACCGACAATGTAATTGGCCAAGTGTAGGCGTATGATATGCCTCTGCCTACCCCTTCGGGGAAACAGGCGCGAATGTATGTATTTGTTTAGTTTTTTAAAGATAATAAATTGTTTTGTCCAAGGTTTTGGTTTCGGAGCGTCTCCAGCGCCAGGGCCCAGCACTGGTGGTCTGTTCGGATCCTCCCAATCATCAGGAGGCCTCTTCGCTCCACAGAACAACAGTATGACTGGTGGAGGGCTGTTCTCTAATAACACTAGTAAGTTTCATTTGAAGGACGACACACGTTGACGTGAGGTGTGACAAATTTTTATATAAATTTTTACAAGGTGTGACAAAAGTGTGACAAGGTGTGACAAAAGTGTGACAAGGTGTGACAAAAGTGTGACAAGGTGTGACAAAAGTGTGACAAATTTTTACAAGGTGTGACAAAAGTGTGACAAATTTTTACAAGGTGTGACAAGGGGGTCGACGAAGTGTAGCTAGGGGGTGGGGAAGGTCTTAATTTTCATTACGATGCCATGTGTAGGGGATTATCTGAACATGCCATGTTTAGGGTCAAAACGTTTCGTAATGTTTCTCGTTTTTTCTCGTAAATAACAATTGCGCGGAAAATGTCACAAAGTTATTTTAAACCATCCCATCTTAAAGACTTTGCTGAATTAGAATAGGTGTTAAATATGTGTGTGTTAAAAATTTAAGATTATTATTATTATTAAAAATTTTATTGATGTGCCATATGGTGCCTTGAGGTACCGTACCTAGAATAGTGCCGCCCTCTCATCTCACGGGAAGTCGTAAGAGTCGACGAAGAGAAATCCTACCGGATGATGGTCAACAGCGTCATCCTGCGTACTGGCTGGAACTGCGATCACCAACCCGCCTGCCCAGCGTGCTGATTATTGGCAAATACCCCCAATAGAATGTTATCTATTGGGGAGGCTAATGTTCAGCAGTGGACTTTATAAGGCTGTTGTGATGATGAATTTTAATGACATATTGTTAAATTTTGCTTTTTTTTTTTACAAATATTGTCAAACTTAGATTCACTTACACTTAATTTTTATTTTTTTGCGTGTAAGTGAATCTAAGCTTCGTAATTTCAGTGTAAATAAAAATAAAAATAAACATTTATCGCTTTTAAACATGACAAAATACAAAATTAAAAATAGTTATAATCCTAAAAGCAACTGGAGTACTGGAGCTCAGCTTATGCTGCACAGAGGCTGCTAGGCTGCTCTGCGCAGCGCTGGTTTTCAGCCGCCCCGTTTCAATGGGTTCGCAACATAGTAGCGACCACGTAAAAAAAAAAGGAATTACAAAGTGTAGTAATATTTCATCATCATCATCTCAGCCATCCGACGTCCACTGCTGAACATAGGCCTCCCCAATAGATTTCCACATTGAGCGATCCTGAGTCGCCTGCATCCATCGGCTTCCCGCCGCCCTGACCAGATCATCGGTCCATCGCGTAATAATATTTAATAGTAATAGTTTAGTTTTTTTTAATTTATATTTTGTTTAGACGTTTTCAAGTGCTATGTAATTTACTTTTGCTTACTTTTATTGTGATTTAATAAAAGTTAAGTAAAAAAGTTGAAATAATCCTAATAATTATGTAAAACATACATGTGTCATTTGACGACCGATATGGCGTGGTGGCGAGTATACCCGCATTCCATTCCTGAGGTCGTGGGTTCGATTCCCACACAGGACAAATATTTGTGTCTATAAATATGAATATTTGTTCTGGTCTGGGTTTCTAAGTATATTAAGTATGTATTTACAAAAAAAATAAAATAGTATTTATGTATGTTTATCCGTTATTTAGTATCCATAACACAAGTTCTTAATGATACTTATCTTGAAACTAAATAATTGGTGTAAGTGTCAGAAATATTTATTATTATTATTATTATTATGTGTTTTCTGTGACGTGTAATGTTGTATTACCAATAAATGAGTATTTGTATTTTACTTTACTTTTACTTTTAATTGTTGCAGCCACAGCCTTCGGTCAAAGTAACACTGGTACGGGACACGCTAAGTATGGCCCCGTGATGGGGACAGACGTGGTGGTCAAAGGGGGAACCTCTCAAAACATTAACATCAAACATCATTGCATCACTTGTATGAAGGTAAGTAAGAAGATGCCGGCAATTCAGGATTGCTTAATGTGTTAATCTATTTGAGACGCCTATGTTCAGCAGTGGTCTTCATGACCTTTTTAGTGAAAGTTTAAATTGTTTTAAGAAAAAATCGTTGCAATTACCTGCCTCGTCTTAACTGTGGTGTTTATATTTTAATGGTTGTATCCTATTATTGTATGTTAGTATTACAGATTCTGTTCATTTACATATGGATATGAGTAGGTATGTGTGTGTGTATATATTACATTGTTTAAATATTGCATTGGTATTTGTGTCTAAGTATGTATACGGGCGTATATATAGCTGTGTGCATATATGTATGTATGTGTATGCACTTGTATGTAATGTTATAATTATCTAGTTTTTATATAATTTCGAGGAAACTCTTTATTTTTCCATTTAAGTGCCTTAGATATGAAACTGGTCTAAAACTATGTTTAACTTTAGTACTAATCTCTTTTTGTATATGGCTGTTTGTTTCTAAATATAATAAATAATATAATAATAATAATGACCTAATTTAAAATACACTATTTAAAATCATTAAATTACGGCCCAGCAACCTAAAATGATGACATGACATTTAAAAGTATTTTTGGTTCAAAAAATCCCGCCAATTTCAATCGGCCAACAAATTATTAACCTATGCATCTTTAATTTTGACAAAGATAAATAAGAAATATCCCAGAGATTAAAAGAGTTTAGCCAAAAGCATTACATTTAAACACTTTTTTACTTAAAACTACTTGCACCTATTTTTAGTACGTTAGGCCGTAATCTTCTTCTTCTTAATATATATAAATCTCGTGTCACAATGTTTGTCCTCAATGGACTCCTAAACCACTTAACCGATTATAATAAAATTCGCACACCATGTGCAGTTCGATCCAACTTGAGAGATAGGATAGTTTAAATCTCAAATTATAGTCGCAATTTTAATTTATTGCAAATTATTTGTCTGTTATTATTTGACAGTCACAATTATCTGTTAACTCCAAATGATTCTAACAGATGTCGATACCTTTCGACTGGGTTGAGTAAGTAATCAATAGATGGCGCTGCTATGGTCTACGAACGTGTCATATAAGCTACATTTTAACAGCATCATTACCACGTGTTGTTAACGCTATAAAATTAATTAAATTTATTTTGTAGTGAACGAAATACCGTATAATTCATAGGGTGTTAGCATAGCCGGCCACGTGTTACTTAGACTGAAGTGTAAATTGAATTCATATTATAATGAAGATAATACAGTGAAATTAATCCTGTTTTTTACTTATTTGTGAAGCAAGATTGATCAAAACTTTATAATTTAATTTGAATTTAGCCACAGCAACGCGTGGCCGGGTTAGCTAGTATACATATACATTCTCATATACACTCGCATACACGCGCTTGCGCGCACTCTTATCACGCATATTATATTCGCACACTTAATTATAAGCTAATTCATTTCACCGGTCTGGTGTAGAGAGGCTGGTAATATGTCATACAGGTCTCCTAGTACAGATATCAGTCTCTCACATACTTCGAAGTGCAACAATAGTGTAAGCTTAATTTTATAAGAACCATTATGTGAGAGAATAAATAAAGATTATTATTATTATTATACATCTACCAAAATTTAGGTTGGGCCTTACGAGGATATGACTGAGATGATGAAGGTAGAAAGATATATTTTTAATATAATAAATATTAATGAGAATTACCCTCAACCGATGGGCGTGTATGAGAAGGTTAATTAGTGAATGAAGCTACCACTACGGGAATGGTATGTAGGCAGAGGCATAATTTACACGCCCACATTTCGCCAAATATATTGTTGGTCCCACGTAATAGGTGGCGAGTCTATTACCGCTTACCGGGAACCGTTATTACCGCCAAAGTCTCGTCCGTTGGCTTCTCGAAATAAAGCAGAGGTAACAAACGTAAATTTATTAATACATACATAATGTCACGCCTGTTTCCCGTCGGGGTAGGCAGAGATCACATCCTTCCACTTACTACGATCTTGGCACACACTTTAAGCTTCATTTACACTCATTAACCTTCTCATACACGCCCGTCGGTTTAGGATACTTTTAACCTGGGGGCCTACCGCCGAGTTAGATGGCAATCGATTATAAGGCAAAATGGATTTCAAATTGATTCTGTCGTACCGCCGAAATCATGGAAATCGAAAAGAAATGGCGTTCTCCATTTACCTATTGGTCTGTCACGGACTGAAGGTCATGAATGAGAGGTGGCTGTCGGCAGATTCCCCGGTACGGATTAATGAACGCAAAACAAAGTTTGATCTAGATGGATTACCGGTAATCCATCGATTTCGGCGGTAGGCCCCCTGCCCTTTCTACAAAACTTTCTGGATTCTGTCATGGAAGGTCTTACGTGTGACTGTTGCACACGAAAGTTATTAGGTCTCCACGGAAGACCAGCACTGTTGTAGTCCTCCACTGCAGCACATGCTGAGTGGAGTCCTTTGTAGGCATATTATATTTAAACTTATGTGTAAAAATTGTTTACTGTTAATATTTCTGTTCTTTGTTTATATGTATTTATGTCTAAATAAAATTTTATTTCATTACGTGGTCTTCCCCTCCCAACACTTCCAATCACTTGTCCGTCATAAATCACTTTCGTTAGTCTACTTTCATTCATTCTCTCAACATTACCAAACCATCTAAGCATATTATTTTAACAGGAATACGAGAACAAATCCTTAGAAGAACTTCGCTTAGAAGATTACCAAGCTGGAAGGAAGGGCGCCCAGGCTCCTGCCATGTTCGGGTTTGGGGGCCAGCCTGAGAGCAAACCACTTTTTGGAGGCAGTTGTGAGTACTTTATTTATATAAACAGATAGTTAATTGATAGTAGGCATGGGCGTTATTTAACGTAATCAGTTTCGTAACTGGTTACGCAGCCTGTAATCGAATAACTAGTTCCGAGTCAAACATGAAACTAGTGATTTCTCGTAAGCAATTTAGATAGACATCCAGTCAACACAACACAGGCACGTTAATAGTAATTTTAATTCTGTCTCGGTCTCACGTGATAGATAACTAATTAACTATAACTGTAGCTAGTTGCCTAGTTACAACGTCGTCCGTCAATAATGTAACGTGAATAGTCACTAGTTAGCGTCTGTCAGAATAGGCTTATTGTTAGTACTTGAAAGTAACTAGTTACGGAAAATCACTAGTTTCAAAACAGGTGACGCATCGAAAAAAACTAGTTACGTTTCGTTTCTTGAAATTCGTGTAACGACCCATACCTAATTGATAGACCAGTTCAAAGGGACTCGGGTACCGGACAAACCCTGGTAACGCACCTATGACTTTTCGAAGTTATGTGCGTAATTATCGCTTGCTCTGTGCGTCGGATAGCACGTTAAGCCGTTGGTCCTGCTGTCATGAACATCTATGGCAGTCGTTGTAAGGAAGTCAGTGCCTTCTAACATCCTGATAGCTGGTTTAACCATAGAACTATGTTTTCCTCTGGGTTGCGGAGGTCAGGCAGTCGCTCCACGTAATAACTGAAATTCTGCCAAATCTGGTTGAACCAGTAAGCAGGCCCTGGCCGAAGGGGTAGGCAAAAGCATATTATACGCTCACACTTCGCTAATTGTGTTGCTGGTCCCACGTAATAGGTGGCAAGCCTATTGCCGCTTACCGGGCGAACCTAAGGCCAAGCCAACCTAACCTACAAGTGATGCACCTGCCGATCTACGGACGAGGCTCTGGCGAACATAACAGTGTCCGGTAAGCGGCAACAGGCTCGCCATCTATTACGTGGGACCAACTATATAATTGGCGAAGTGCGGGCGTATTATATGCCTCTGCCTACCCCTTCGGGGAATAGGCGTGAATTGTATGTATGTATATAAAATAAATGATATAAAATAAACGATATAAAATAAGTGATATAAAATAAATGATATAAAATAAATGATATAAGATAAATAATATATTGTTTTTATTCTTTAAAGCAGCGTTTGGACAACCAGCTACAACGACATCTGCCAGTGTCTTCGGTGGAAGCGGCATTGGGACCACAGGCGGCTTTGGACAGCTAAGTTGGTCAAATTTCTTGACAGTCAAATTATATTCTTCTAAAAAAAATATTTTGATCCAAAATATGGTTAATATATTTTGTCGGTCTAGATATCGTCACCTTCACGGAAAACATACGCACTAAATGTGATGATCGTTAAGCCATGTTAGAGGCCTAATGCAGGACGCCATACACCTGCCTCCGCCAATCCGCACTGGGTCAGCGTGGTGGAGTATGACCCAATACCCTCACACCTTGATATGTGAGAGGAGGCTCGTGCTCAGTAGTGGGACGTTAATGGGCTGAGATGATGAGTTATATATTTATTCCGATTCCGACGACCGATATGGCGTGGTGGCGAGTATACCCGCATTCCACTCCTGAGGTCGTGGGTTCGATTCCCGCACAGGACAAATCTTTGTGAGTATAAATATGAATATTTGTTCTGGTCTGGGTGTTTTCATATGTATATTAAGTATGTATTTACAAAAAAAAAAGGTATTTATGTATGTTTATCCGTTATTTAGTATCCATACCACAAGTTCTTAATGATACTTATCTTGGAACTAAATAATTGGTGTAAGTATCAGAAATATTTATTTATTTATTTATTCCAGATACGTTTTCGTTCGGTAACGCAGCTCAACCTGCCACAAACACCAGCGGTCTGTTCGGAGGGGCGAAACCTGCATTTGGGACCGCACCTACTACAGGTAATTCTTATTTAGTATCCACTAGCGGCCGCCCTGACTTCGTCCGCGTGTTCTACATACAAACCTTCCTCATGAACCACTCTATCTATTAGAAAATACCGCATCAAAATCCGTTGCATAGTTTTAGAGATCTAAGCATACATAAGGAAGGAAGAATAAGGAAGGACGGCCTCTGGTCAAGGCGGCGGGAAGCCGTTGGATGCAGGCGACTCAGGATCGCTCAATGTGGAAATCTATTGGGGAGGCCTATGTTCAGCAGTGGACGTCAGATGGCTGAGATAATGATGATGAAGCATACATAAGGACAGACAGACGAAAGCGACATTGTTTTATACTGTGTAGTGATAACACAAGTTCTCAATGATACTTCTGAAATCGGAACTGAATAAAAGTGATTGTAAGGTAATAATTGTTTATTTATTTATTTCAAACAGGATCCAGTTTATTCGGCGCCACCACAACGACACAGGCGCCCTCTTTCGGTACCAATACTTCGTCGTTCGGCTTCGGTGGCACCACGCAAAACCAGGTAAGAGTTTTTAATGATTCTATTAGTTTTCGCCTAGTAAAGTTAGGTAAAGTAAAGTAAAAAGTTCATTCATTTCATAAATTAATAATTTACATCATAGTCACAACAAAATATAAATAAAAAAGACGTGTCGCACTCGGAGACTGCCGCGGTAAAGCATAGCATTTTTATCAACTTATGCAATTATAATTATTTATTTATTAGGTTTCTTTTTCGTTACGGAATTTCTGGATTCGGTCTCCACGCTCAAGGCCCGCGATAGAAGCTATGCAATAGCTTAAAAAATACTAAATATTACTACACTGAAAACACGAAGCTTATATTCACTCACATGCAATAAAATAAAAATTAAGTGTAAGTGAATCGAAGTGCCACTTCCGAGCCCCCGCTCTGTGAGAAGAACTGACAAGAAACTCACAGGCTATGCTCTTTTAAATTATCAATCAATTATAACAATACAGAAGACACGGGCTTAAACCCTATGACTTTTCGAAGTTATGTGCGTAATTATCGCTTGTTTCGTGTCACGAAAAGCACGTTTGGGAACGGCTGTCATGAACATCTATGGCAGTCGTTATTAGGTAGTCAGTGCCTTCTAACAGACTGAGAGCTGGTTTAACCATAGAATGATGTTTCCCTCTGGGTTGTGGAGGTCAGACGGCAGTCGCTCCACGTAATAACTGAAATTCTGCCAAATCTGGTTAAATCAGAGAGCTGACCCTGGGCACTAAGCTTAAGTCTAGGGCAGTCAAAATAATGCTAGAAGATGATGATTGCATTTATTTATGTACACACAAAACATATAAAGGAGACAAAAATAGAGTGAGAACAGAGTGACTAGTGTAGTGAGACAGTGGAACGAGCTGCCGGAAGATGTAGTGTCAGCTACCACTGTCAATTCATTCAAGAACAAGCTGGACAAACACATGCAACCGGTTAAGAGGAACTAGATGCAGATGAATTGGATACGGGCGCAATCAGTTTTCAAACTGCCTGCCTGTTAATTAATAATAATAATAATAATAAAAATTATACAACAATGTACAATGGAGCTGCTTATTCCAAATATAATCTTCCAGCAGTCCACCAGCAGTATATTTATTTATAGCTTGTAATTTTGTATGTAACCCACTAAATATATATGTTAATAAGCAAGTGATGGATTAAAAATATCTTTGTAACAACTCCCGCGCTACTATAATTTCCCGAAAAATCGAGAAACTATTCAACACGACACGTGTTTCGCCCTTACACAGGGCATCTTCAGGTAAGATAGGAGCCTCAGAACAACGATGTCTTCACGACCAACGCTGAAACGAGAGAACTCACTCTCGTTTCATCACTTGCTTACAATGGATTTCCGCAAAGTAACGCCTGAATCACTAAATTATCTATGTTAATATTTTTTTTATGCACTTTATTTTGTGTACAGATTGTTTTGTAATTTTTTTTTATTTGTACAGAGTACGGGCATATTCGGCGCGAAACCGGCCACGACTGGCTTCGGAACGGCTCCAACGACCGGCTTTGGAACGTTCGGCGGCGGCGGAGGGCTTTTTGCGCCCAAAACTCAAG
The DNA here is from genome assembly GCA_949126915.1 of Musotima nitidalis. Classification (NCBI taxonomy): domain Eukaryota; kingdom Metazoa; phylum Arthropoda; class Insecta; order Lepidoptera; family Crambidae; genus Musotima; species Musotima nitidalis. The sequence continues at coordinate 8,021,136 of OX421440.1, forward strand.
CCGCTCCCGCTTTTGGCACTGCTACTCCAGGTAATACCATTTTTATGGACATGTGATATGCAAATGAATGAATAGTCCAATAGTCTCGTTACTGGGTTATCGCTGCTTGGTAGATAGATAGATAGATACTTTTATTGCAACGAAGGACACACATACATATAAAACAATAAAAACAAAATTACAATAATTAAAAAAAATATATAACAACAAAAAAAACTAAAAGTAAAGCATTCACATAGTGTGCATGTGTGTCGCAGCGCTGCAGAATGGCTACGGCACAGTGGGTTTTTTGCTCTGAGAGAGCAAAACACTGATTTTCAGCTTTTGCCGAAACAGTAACACGAGACGCCCCCAAAATACCGTGTATAATTTATAATATAACGTACAAGTTTATAAATAGGGAAATAGTTATATAAAAGTAAAAACATTTAAAAGAAAACACTATCATGACAGTTATATAAATGCGACCGATTTAGTCGACCAGGGTTTGAACCCGAGTCACTCTGAATTTAAGGTAAATGGTCTCGCCATTGGGCTATCTATCGCTGCTCTCTAGTTGCTAGACATCATTAACTCTTTAACAGGCAGAAAATGTTTAAGGTTCTCATTGCTTTTCTACCTTAAATCAACTCCATAAGGTTCAATACATAATAGGATTTAGAAAGGTTAGGTCAACCACACTTGCAGTCTATAATTACGTACAACATTATTAGATGAAATAGAAAACCGAAAATATGCCGTAGGGATTTTACTCGACCTAAGTAAGGCATATGATAGAGTTAATTATGATATATTGCTAGAGAAACTATCGTATTGGAATACGAGGTATCCCTTATAAATGGTTCAAATCATACCTCACAAACAGAAAACAATATGTTGAAATTGAATCTAAGAACTTTAAAACTGGAGAAATTCGATATGTAAGATCTAAAGAAAATTATATAAATAGCTCAATACCACAAGGTTCTGTCCAAGGATGTATATTGTTTTTAATTTACATAAATGATCTGCCAAAAGTAATAGACCCGCATTGTACCCTTTTTGCAGATGATATATCAGTTCTCATTCCCTGTGCTACCGAAATAGCGCAAAAGCAAGGTTAGATAAAACCCTAACTAAAATTACAGAATGGCTGCAAGCTCATAATCTGGCTTTGAATTAAAAAAAAAAAATACAGTTTAGACCACGCCAAAAATCACCATTGAATTAAAATATACTTTTATGAAATATGATTAAGATATAATTAAGTGTTAGTATATTTTATAATGATATTATAAAATATACTAACACTTAATTATTTTTTGTTTTTAAATTGTTTTGTTTCATATAAGTGAATCTAAGCTTCGTGATTTAGTGTAATAATATTTCGATTGTTTTTTTTTCATTTATAATCATGACGTTTTCAAGCACTATGTATAATAGTTTATGAAATAAATATTTTTTTAAATTTTACTTTTTTACTTTACTTTTAGCCTGTATGAAACGGCAGTTTAATTCCAAGCATTTTCATCAGCCATAGTCTTTCGCTTTCATACATTAATATACTCGTAAATATTTTTTATAAGGTGTATTAATAAGGTCCTATTTATAGTAGAAATATGTTCACCACTGTCTTACAAAATCAAAACTAATACTGTTTTAAATTTCAGCTTTTGGAGGCCTATCGGGTGGTTTCGGCTCATCGGTAGCGCAAGCCCCTGGTCTGTTCGGGAACACATTTGGGAAACCCGCAGCGGCGGCACCGGCATTCGGGTTTAACTCCACTCCGTCATTAGGTAACTATCATCTCAGCCCATTAACGTTTCACTACTGAGCACGTGCCTCCTCTCACATATCAAGGTGCGAGGGTAAAGGGTCATACTCCACCACGCTGACCCAGTGCGGATTGGCTGAGGCAGGTGTATGGCGTCCTGCTGTTAGAATTTATCAAGCCGCCCATTAGGCCTCTAACATGGCTTAACGACTACCACATTTAGTGATAACCGGGACCAACGGCTTAACGTACCTTCCGAAGCACGGAAGCGCTCGATATCAAATGCCACACAAACGGTCACCCATCCAAGGACTGACCTCTGTAAACTCTGCTGTACTTTGGTGATCGTTTCCGATCACCTAGCACCGCAGAGCTACGAGGGCTTCGATTAGGTAACTAACTACCCTGATATTTGGTACATGCGTACATACATACATTGAAATGAAATAAAATTGTATGTAGACAAATACATAAAAACAAAGAACAGAAAACGTAACAATAAACAATTTTTACAAATAAGTTTATATGTAACTAGCTGTGCTCGCGACTTCGTCCGCGTGGAATAGTTATTTTGGGCATCATTTATGTTTACGAACAACTTCAGCTTTCGCCAGTCACGCCTCTCCTTGCAGCGTCATGTTTTGCACATAATGCGGCGCGGGAATTTTATATTAGTGTTAGTTTAAAATTGTAATTACCATTACGGTTCTAGTAAGATAATCTTAAAGTATAGACATATACTGTCGTGGACATTTTTTTGATCATTTCAGGAGAAATAATTCTTTCATACATATATTTTTGGTATCTTGAACCGTTTTCGCCGCGCACGCAACGGAAGCCCTCAAGGATGTATAATTTTCCCCGTTTTTGTCACATTTTCCATTATTTCTTCGCTCCTATTAGTTGCAGCGTGATCTTATATAGCCTAAAGCCTTCCTCGATAAATGGTCTATTCAACAATAAAAGAATTTTTCAATTCGAACCAGTAGTTCCTGAGATTAGCGCGTTCAAACAAACAAATTCTTCAGCTTTATAATATTATTATAATATTAGTATAGATATGCCTAAAAGGTCTTTATCCCCGAAGGGATAGGCAGAGGCATATTATATGCCTATATTTCGCCTTAAATAGGCCTACGTAATAGGTGGCAGACCTATTAAATTTTTTAAAATAAATAAATCGGTAAGTTCTTACTTAATGTTGAAAAAGGCTATAGAAGAGCGGTTTCTCTTATCACAAGCAAACATTTTGCTTAAAAAGAGATTCCCACAAATGTAATATTTGTAAGTTACAGAAATAAATATTTGTATTTTGTATTTATTGCCGCATTTGGTGCTATACATTATTAATTATACGGTACATAGTAAAGGACGGCCTCCTACCCGATGGATCGATGGTCTGGTCTAGGCGGCGGGAAGCCGATAGAAGCAGGCGGCTCAGTATCGCTCAATGCGGACATTGAATGTAAATGGATGTTATATGTCACCCCTTGGGGAAAACACACGTGAATGTATGTATGTTGTTATATTTTAACATTGAATGTAAACTTATGGATTGTAATTAAGGATTGAGAGTTTAATAGAATTTTAAATAACCGCATAATAAATAAACAAATATATATGAACTACATACACAAATATAATAATCCTTACTTCCTTACTAATATTATAAATGCGAAAGTAACTCTGTCGGTCTGTCTGTCTGTCTGTCTGTTACTCTTACACGCCAAAATTACTGAACGGATTTAAATGAAATTTGGTATACAGATAGTCTAGACCCTGAGAAAGGATGTAGGCTACTTTTTATTGCGACAAGGGGGTTGTAAATGCTACCCAAAGATACTATTCCACGCGGACGAAGTCGCGGGTAACAGCTAGTATATTTGTATATTTTATTCATATTTAACAAACAGTTTTAGTGTTTATTCTGTTTAAAGTTTATGTGCTTTGCTTACTGCTTTCCTGTTCTCTCCTTTGCGTCGGGTTGTCTGGAAGAGAGCTTTTAGCGATAAGACTGCCTAGATTGACTTTTCTTTTTTCAATATGGTTTTCTGTAGTTTTTTAGTTTTTTGTTTAATAGTATATCTATGTATCTATTTTTTTTTCTTTTAAATAATGGCTTCGTGCTTCTTGCACATTAAGCAAGTGTCAAGTTAATGATATATTAATAATATATAATTCATAGTTAATGAGAATGAGTGATGATAAAGATAATAAATGGTAATGAGATACCCTCCCCTAAGCCCCTTGAGTCCTCTGTAAATATGTGGGACTATACTGAGATCTCACATGGACTTCATGAGAGAATTTGAAAAGTTATGTTGCACTGCTTTGTTTGATTTACCAACACTCATGTATATTCACAAACACTTAACGGTTAATAATCCACCGTTATTACACATTAATGTTAGAAATATCACAAATTTTAGAAAATAAAACAAAACTGCAGTCATGACGCTTCACTTTCCCGCCAAGTCAAAATTCAAAAATACTTTATTTCATAAACTATTACATAGTACTTGAAAACGTCAAAATTATAAAAAAATAACAAAAACAAATAAAATATAACTATACTAAAATCACGAAGCTTAGATTCACTTGCAACCAAATAATTTAAAAAACAAAAAACATTTAAGTGTAAGCGAATCTAAGTGCCAGTTCCGAGCCACCGCTCTGTAAGAAGAACTGGCAAGAAACTCACAGGCACAGCTCTTTTAAATTATCGATTGGTTAGTAACAATCTTCATTTGTCTGTGACGCTATACAATGCAACATAATACAACAATATTCATGCTTTAAGTCATTCATATTAGAATAGCCTGTATGAAACGGCGGCTTAATCCCAAGCATTTTTATCAGCCATATAGTCTTTAATAGAATAGTATCCCTTTGAAGACAGCTTGTGTTTTATTGTTAATTTAAATTTATTTAGGCTCAATTGCTGTATGTTGCTTGGGATTTTATTGTAGAATCGCACACATTGACCTTTAAAAGATTTGTTTATCTTTTGGAGCCTAGTGGCAGGTACAACTAATTTATGCTTATTCCTTGTGTTTAGGTTATGTACACAGCTTTTCTTACTAAATTGGTCAGTATTCTTATGTACATAAACCAGGTTATCATAAATGAATTGACCGGCCACTGTTAAAATACCAACTTCTTCCTTCATGACGCTTCACTTTCCCTCCAAGAAGTCCATCTATCTATTTATTATTAAAGATTTTTTTAATGTTAGTTTATTTTTAATATTTGTTATTTGTCCATTAGGTGGAGGGCTTGGCGGTGGCTTGACTCAAGCCAAGCCTGCAGTGGGCGGCTTCGGTACAGCAAACACGATGACGACCTTCCAAACGCCGCAGCATACTAGCCTGTTACCCACTGGTCAGTTTTTTTTTTAATGTGACACGTCATAATGACTACATCCTGCCTGATTATAAGCAGTCGATGCAGTCCAATAAGAAAATGAAAGCGCTTTATAACGTGAAATACATACATACATAATGTCACGCCTCTTTCCCGTAGCGGTAGGCAGAGATCACATCCTTCCACTTGCTACGATCTTGGCACACACTTTTAGCTTCATTCACACTCATTAACCTCCTCATACACGCGCGTCGGTTTAGGGTACTTTTGACCTGCCCTTTCTCTAACATTTTTTGTATTTGGTCATGGAAGGTCTTATGTGGTCTTCCCCTCTTTAACGTGAAATAAGCACGGTATAAAGCGCATCCACTCAAGACGGCCTGCTAAAATGCCGTTTCACGCCCCGCTTAAAAGACCCGGGATCATAGGAAATAGGAAACACATGAGCCGGCAGCGAATTCCAGAGCTTAGTGGTCTTGCTCAGAAACGACCTCCCAAATTTCTTGGTTCGAGTGCTGACATTCTGCACAGAATGAGGATGGTTTCGAAGACCAGCGCGTGTTGTTCGGGAGAGGAAAGGAGAAAAGTTTCTGAAAGGAAAGATGATATAATTTAGAATATTCTATCTGTGCCCGACCTGCTTTAGTTATGACAAAACTTCTAGGCAACTTCGCTCGTGTGACAACTTTCTCCTTGCCACTCCACAACACAGTTCAGGTTTTATGTCGAACTCTTTCTGCATAAAAGCTATTCAACGTTGGAACTATCCCTATTGATATTAGGTTGGCAGTAAACAAGCCTACTTTTAAAGGGTTGCTTATAAAATACTTTCTTGAGGAGTTATCATCTGATTGAGTCTACATATCATAATTACTATTAATTGTGTATATAGGTATATGTAGTTTATTAACAACACATATTTAATTCTATGTAAGTTTATATGTTTTCTTATTCGTACTGCCTCATACTTTTCTGCTAACCCAAAGGTTAACTGGTAGAAAATGCCGTGCAGCGTTCGTCTTTTGTACATTTTAATTTTAATTTGTGCGATAAAATTTAAATAAATAAGACAAAACTTCTAAGATCTTATTACGAAACGATGTCTAAAGTTATACCAGGTTTAAAACTAGTCCCAAGAAGTCGGCCAGTCATGTCATGGCCGCACAAGGAGGTAGGGGGGGGCGCGACACACTGCGCCTCTCTGAGGAGGTCACCCCGGTTCTGATCCGGGGGAAGTGGGCCGCGGGCGGGGTGCGAGAAAGCGTTGGTCGTGAAGCTCGTGGCTCCTATCTTACCTGAAGATGCCCTGTGTAAGGGCGAAACACGTGTCGTGTTGAATAGTTTCTCGATTTTTCGTGAAATTATAGTAGCGCGGGAATTGTTACAAATATATTATTAATCCATCACTTGCTGTTGTAGATGTCCAAGATTTTTAAAACATTTTGTTCATTCCAGTTGGTGGTCTTGGCGGCGGCTTATTCGGCAATACCTCTACAATGGGAGCTCCATCTTTGGGGACGGGCTTCAATTCCAACACTTCATTTAACAAGTATTATTATTATTTATATGAAGCGCTCGTAGCTCTGCGGTGCTCGGTGGTCAGAAACGATCACCGAAGTACAACAGAGTTTACAGAGGTCAGTCCTGTTGGGTGACCGTTTGTGTGGCATTTGATATCGACCGCTTCCGTGCTTCGGAAGGCACGTTAAGCCGTTGGTCCCGGTTATCACTAAATGTGGTAGTCGTTAAGCCATGTTAGAGGCCTAATGGGCGGCTTGACAAATTCTAACAGCAGGACGCCATACACCTGCCTCCGCCAATCCGCACTGGGTCCGCGTGGTGGAGTATGACCCAATACCCTCTCACCTTGGTATGTGAGAGGAGGCTCGTGCTCAATAGTGGGACGTTTATGGGCTGAGATGATGATTATTATTTATTTATTAAGTACAGGTCATAACAATTTATTCATAACATAGTCCTACTAAACCGTGAGGACGGTTTAACTGCGGGGTCTGATTCTCCGTACATTTTTCGTTTATATATGTTTTATAGCTTGTATTTTGCATTTACAATTATTGTATTATTATTTGCCTTTACGATTTATTAAGTTAGTATAAATATATCAAACAATAGGGTAGTTGACTGTGTTTTCTGCATGTTACTAATAAGCCTGGGGGCACATAAGTCTTCATTCAGCAGGGTGTATAAGGATCCTTTTTTTTTTAAATTATCGTCTGTAAAAAAATGCTGCTTACGCACTGTCTCCCGGCCAAAAGAGGGAGACCGGGAGGGGGTGTGGGGCTCACTGCGGCAGACGCGACCACCGCAGTCCTACCCACTAAAAAACTTCAGACGACGCCCCCCGCTGTTGAAAAGGGGCGAGGCACCAGTGCCTGTATATAGGGATCCTACCAAGACCTAAGGAGCCCAAGCCAACCTCACCTGCAAGTGGTGCACATACGTAACATCAACGTAAGATTTTATAACAACGGCAATAGGCTCGCCACCTATTAGGTGGGACTATATAATTGGCAAAGTGTGGGTGTATAATATGCCTCTGCCTACCCCTTCGGGAAAACAGCCGTGAATGTGCGTGTACGATCAGAAGTGGTCGTCATTTGGCTGAGACAATAATAATGATGATGATAATAAATGATTTTTACATTAGAACTTTGGAACACTCCTTTATGCTGTCCTCTCTTCTTTACCGCGATTTTAGGGCAACCGGGATAGTGCTAGGATATATCGATAGCCCAGTGGCGAGACCTCATGCCTTAAAATTCAGAGGGTCTCGGGTTCAAACCCTGGTGGCGTAACTATGACTTTTCGAAGTTATGTGCGTAATTATCGCTTGCTCCGTGCCTCGGAAAGCACATTAAGCGGTTGGTCCCGGCTGTCATGAACATATATGGCAGTCGTTATTAGGAAGTCAGTGCCTTCAGTGACTGACAACAGGTTTAACCATAGAATGATGTTTCCCCTCTGGGTTGCGGAGGTCAGGCGGCAGTCGCTCCACGTAATAACTGAAATTCAGTCAAATCTGGTTGAACCAGCGAGCAGACCCTGGGCCCTAAGCTGAAGTCTAGGGCAACTGGGATAATGCTAGGATATGTTGATTTGAGCTCTGAGTTAATGATATTTTTCTTGTTTACAGTAACAGTTTATCAGGCGCGTCGGCTACAGGGAACGTTCACGAGCAAATTCTGTCACTGGCAGCAAGACCTTACGGAGATTCGCCGCTTTTCAAAGATCTCCTACCTGAGTCAGGTAAACCTTAAACAAGTCTATTTCTTTAGTACCGGCCTAGAAATAAAATATGCATAGCGGTGCATAGTCCAAAAGTTCTTGGAGAAACACCAAAAGATCTATTGCACATTCATAGATTTGGAAAAGGCTTATGATAGAGTGGCGAGGAATGAGTTGTGGTCGGCATTGTCTCAAAATGGAGTGAGCAGTGTGATACGGGCGTTAAAATCTCTTTATATGGGTTCCAGCGCCTGTGTCAGGATTAATGGGACGTGCACGGACTGGTTTAACATCTATAAAGGTGTTAGACAGGGATGTGTAGCGTCACCCTATTCAACCTATTTTTATATATTTTTATGTTCAACCTATTTTTGGACAATTGCCTTACTGGTTTGAAAGAGTGTGCTAAAGGGTTGAGAATGAACGAGTCGCTCATCAAATGCCTTCTATATGCTGACGACCAAGTTTTGCTTGCGTCGTCGGCTGAGGAGTTGCAGGAGATGGTGACGATAGTCCAAGAGTCTTTAATAGCGAAAGGAATGAAAGTAAACGTTAGTAAGACGAAAGTTATGGTTTTTGAAAGAGAAGGCAAAGTGACAAATTGTGAAATTTTAATCGGAAGTGAGAAAGTAGAACAAGTGAATGAGTTTGTGTATTTGGGATCGAAATTTACGAGAGATGGAAAGTGTGAAAGCGATATCGATAGAAGAGTGAATGCTGGAAACATGTTGAATGGGGCACTTCACGCCTTTGTAAGCAGTCAGAAAGTGTCTGAAAAGGCACGTCTGGCAGTTCATAGGGGTGTGTTGGTACCTACACTAATGTATGGAAGCGAATGTTGGTTATGGCAGAAGAAAAATGAGAGTAAGATTAATGCAGTAGAGATGAGAGCACTCAGAAATATTCTTGGTGTGAAATTGAGTGATAGGATAAGGAATGAAGTGATCAGGGTTAAAGCTGGTGTAAAAGAAGATATAGTGACGAGAATTGAGAAAGGTATGCTTAGATGGTTTGGTCATGTTGAGAGGATAAATGAAAGTAGATTAACGAAAGTGATTTATGATGGACAAGTGGATGGAAGTGTTGGGAGGGGAAGACCACGTAAGACCTTCCATGACCAAATATAAAAAATGTTAGAGAAAGGGCAGGTCAAAAGTACCCTAAACCGACGGGCGTGTATGAGGAGGTAAATGAGTGTGAATGAAGCTAAAAGTGTGTGCCAAGATCGTAGCAAGTGGAAGGATGTGATCTCTGCCTACCCCTACGGGAAAGAGGCGTGACATTATGTATGTATGTATGTAGAAATAAAAAAAAGGATGTACTGGCATACACCCATTGAGCCTTTGAGCTTTCTTATGAAACCTATAGCCAGGCACCAAGTCTCTGTACCGTACGTCATCACTGGCAACACACGAGTATCTTTTAGACTAGGATAAGGGCAGGAAAATTATAATAGTAGGTAACCAATAAAACAAAAACACATATTTTAAATTACAAATTTTCTATTCGTTTATTAAAAATTACACAATAATACGTCAATGTTCAAAAACAATAATAATAATAATATACCAAAAATAATAATTGATACCATATTTACAATGAAACTACTACAAAAACTACGAATACCATTAAGTGGTACCGGCCTAGATTAGTGCCACCCCCTCCCATCTCACGGGGAGTCGTAAGAGTCGACGAAGAGAAATCCTACCGGATGATGGGCAGCAGCGTCATTCTGCGTACTGGCTGGAACTGCGATCACCAACCCGCCTGCCCAGCGTGGGGATTATGGGCTAATACCCCCAATAGAATGTTATCTATTGAAGGGTTAAAGTTTAGCAAAGTCAAAATCATTTATTCCAGTTTGGCTCAAAAGAGCTCTTATGAAGGTCAAACTTAAAATTAAACGCGCCCATTCACTGCGGGCGGGAGCTTGATCGTAAAAGAACGGGCAAGAAAATCGTCAAGATTAGTTTTTTCTCCCGCCAGTTACAAATGTAACATAATTTACAAATAAAAAAAACTTGTGTTTTTCAGTTACAAAATATAAAGAAAGCAGGCTAATGATGAAAATTGTAGAAATGTGGGAATTTAACACGCTGTCCAAGTTGATTTGGTCAAATGACACGCTACGTCCGCTCAATTTTTTAGGTTAAATGAATAAAAGTGATGCTACTAGCTTCTTAATAATATTATCTATTATAACGTTACGACCTCCAGGGTTCTTTAAAATGTATTACAGACTGAATTTCCGCATGCCCTATACGTAGTGCACGGACTCCTCAGCTTGATTGTTGTGTCCTATATTATAGTGCACGGACGCCATGCCTAATTACACAATGCCCTACATATAGTGTACGGACATCAAACGTGTTTATTAACACGTTTGATCCCACGTGACGTATATTGATACGTACGTGATATTGCTTTCATATTCGCCAGATGTATATTACATGTATTACACAAATTTTGAACAATGTTTTTGTGTCTTACATACATTATGAAACATGTCGCATACACAACTTGTATGTCCCATATGTTTGTAAAATACTATACCTATACTATATAATAATATACTATTTTTTTTTTTTTTTTATCTGACTAATTTAATTATTGTTGCTGAGTTTAGTTTTGTAAGTGTTGAATTGTATTTTTGAAATTAATTGTTATCTTTAATTACTGTAATTGGTTTTGTACACCGTTTTAATAACCGTCTAAACCTTGTAGTTGCCTATATATATATGATCTCATGATTCTTATGTTTCTTGCTGTTCCCAAACTTGTAAACTTTGAGTCAAATTCATTCAGTCATTTTATCAAGATAATAAACGTTCGAATTTTTTAACATCTATTTAGTGCTTTCCTATGTATATATAATATACATATTAAGTATGTACTTAATAAAAAAATAAGATATTTAGATTTTACGAGGCATATTTGCCTCTGCGTACTATGTTTTGTGATATGCATGTTAATTAGTAGTATAATAATAAATAATTTACATACTTCTAGCTTCTACAGCAGAGGACGCCTTGCGCCCAACCAATCCGCTCGCTGTAAAGGCTGTCCTGGAGGCTTCCAGGCCTCCGCCCCCCCGGTCTGCGCCTTCCTTGAAGCCTAGAGCTTTGCCCACTGATAAGGTAAGGTCTTTAATAAACCCTAAACACATACGGTGTTATTACAAAAAATATTTAAACACACACAAATGTCACAGTTGTCAGCTGCCATCCTTCAAAATAAAATGTCAAAGTTTTAAGATTAAACGCGTCCTAAACAAGCGCCAGCCTGTGTTTAAATTTAAACTATGTCTGTTTGGATTGTTTAAAAAAAATCATTTTTTCTAATAATTGATTACTAGCAAGTTAGGCGGTATGCTCTCTGATCAGATTTGGCTGAATTTCAGTTATTACATGAAGCGACTGCCGCCTGACCTCCGCAACCCAGAGGGAAACATCATTCTATGGTGAAACCAGCTGTCAGTCTGTTAGAAGGCACTGACTTTCTAATAACGACTGCCATAGATGTTCATGACAGCAGGACCAACGGCTTAATGTTCTTTCCGAGGCACGGAGCTAGCGATAATCACGCACATAACTTAGAAATGTCATAGGAGCGTTACCAGGGTTTGGATCTGAGACCTTCGGAATTTGAAGGCCATGGGTCTCGCCACAGGACTATCGCCGCCCATATCGTCACCTTCACGGCAAACTTACGAATCTATAATTTTTGTAATTTTGACATTTCTATCTAATATGCACCTTCTGTGGTACGACTTAGTTGTGAAAATATTCTCACACTTAAGTCTATAGGAGTACGACATAGGTGTGAACATATTCTCACACTTAGTCTATAGGAGTACGACATAAGGTGCATTTTTAAATAGAGATGTCATATTTAGAAAAACCACAGATTCGTAAGTTTGCCGTGGAGGTGACAATTTATACATACGTCTAAAATCAAGTAAGCCTGAATTTGAATGTTGGTTTGATTGTAGTTATTTATGACCAATGATGATATTTATTATTATATTTTTTTTTTTCTAGAAATCCCTATTCGATGGCCTCGAAGAGTCTGACGCGAGCTTAGAAGACAAGCTAAGTTTGAAGCCTAGTCGTAAACGACTGGTACTCCGGCCCAATGTCAAGCCGAACGAGTACACGGAACCCGAGCAAAACCAGGGGCAGAGGTATGTAGTGACTAGAGTATAATTGAGCTAATTTTGTCATCACTCATCGTCTAAGTCATCCACTCACATTCAAGATAAATGCTACCACCACACAATCATACCTGCACACACACACACACACATCCACGTACACACAAACACGCAAACACGTACGCGTGTACGTGTTTGCGACAAACACGTACACGCAACGACGTACACTCAATATTGTGTATCTGTTAAATCTAAGAATAATGTAATTTCTTATATAACCCAGTGGTGTTTACACTTTCAGACACATCCACACTCAAGCGAACACTCACATATACACACGCACACCATACACTACACTGTTTGACTTCAACGGGCAGAACATGTTGATTTTTTCATTGGTTTTCTACCTTAACTCAACACCATAAGGTTCAATGTATGGTGGCAATATATAGACCACAGCCTGGTAAAGGGTTAAGGCAAATAGTAATATAATATATAATATAAATATATTATGAAAGTAATATATTATATTGGATTTCTTTTTCTCAGAAATCCTAGTTTCTGGTGTTTAACGAGACTCACGGGCCTAGGCCAAGTGAAGTAAAAATAAAGTAAAAAGTTCTTTATTTCATAAACTATTACATAGCACTTGAAAACGGCAAAACAAAATATAAATAAACTAGCGGTCGCCCGCGGCTCCGCCCGTGTGGATGTCGATTACCGCTACAAAATGCCTGCCCCGAAAAGACACTGTCAGCAAAATGATTCCCAGGTCAATTCACAGACACCGACACTACGACGACGCAGTCATTATCCGCAGGCTGCATAGATTGTCTTTATGTGGATGTTAAAGTTGTTAATGATGAAAATATTTAAATGTAATTAATACTAAGTTTTCACTCATACCGGCCCGGAGTGCAACCCGTTGTTTTGGGATAGATAACTAAAGCGATTATGGTAAAGCTTCTCTATAAACAACATTTGACGTAAAATTATTTTCAGGTAACAATATAAACTGATGGCCGGGAGCCTCGACCCGTGATAGGGCGCCGTGCAGCAGAAATCGTAATAATTTAAATTCGCCATAACTTCAAAACCAAACGTCAAATTTTGATCATTCAAAGACTAAATATTATCTACATAAACTGCACTTAGTGATGAAATAGATTATTTTGATAAGGATTAATATCATAAGTAAATTAAATGTGTTTAAATGTAGTACAATAAAAAAATGGTTGTTATGCCTCACTCGACATAGATAGGTATAGTGTGTCGCGGACTTTTTAGTAGATATTTATAAGATCTACAATTAATTAGCACATTTTGTGGTTCTATCTAATGTAAAAGAATATTTATTTATTTATTTTATCTTTTATAGTTTAGGCTGCGTACGCAAAATGAGTAACTGTCCTGTTTTTACACTTTGTGGTCCGAAAAACCCATATATCTTACGAAACCCTATTTTTTTACAAATTAAAATTTTGCCTATGTTACTCACTAATAATGTAGCTTTCTAATGAAAAAAAAAAAATTAAAATCGGTCCAGTACTTTTTGAGTTTATTCGTTACATACAAAAATACAAATCTTTCCTCTTTATAATATTATTACATTGACTCCCCCCGCCCCCCCCCCCCCCCGTACCCCAGTGAGCCTACATCGCATGCTGGCTAGCTGAGCGCGGTGAGCGGCAACCACGCGACTTTTTTCTAATACTTGCATTTTTAAACTCGTGATATCTTCCAAATGAAATGTCCGAATTAAATAATTCAAAAAGTTATAAAAAGGTGTTGAAGCCGTCTTGAATATAAAGTAATTTTTTTTTGATAAGGATTAATACCAAGGTACAAATATAGAGCCTTTTCAAGCAGCGCCATATAAATTAAATTTTTAGAATAAAAACCGCTTACTGTGACGTAACTATAATATTTAGACATATGCTGTCGCGACACTTTTTGTAGATAATGATGAGTTCTGCAAAGTCGTAATACATGATTTTGGTCTATCATCAATAGTTTTCGCTGCGCACGCTACGTAAGGAATTTTTCAGGTCATTTTTTTACACCTTGGGTTACATTATTGGATTTTTAGTAAGGATCCCAAATTTTTAAAAAAATATAATATAGCCTATGTTACTCGGGGATAATGTAGCTTTCCAAAGGTGAAAGAATTTTTGAAATCGGTATAGTAGTTTCGGAGCCTATTCATTACAAACAAACAAACAAACAAACAAACAAATCTTTCCTCTTTATAATATTAAGTATAGATAAAAATCGAAATATTCACTAACATGCAAATAAATAAAAATTAGGTGTAAGTGATTCTAAGTGCCAGTTCTAAGAGCCCCCGCTGTGTGAGAAGAACTGACAAGAAACTCACAGGCTATGCTCTTTTAAATTATCAATCAAATACAACAATACGGAACACACAGAGTGATATTTGAAGATATTGAAAGAAAAATATGAGAATAATTTATTGGGAATCTTCTTGAAGAAACTTCCTTACTATTATTATATACATACATAATGTCACGCCTCTTTCCCGTAGCGGTAGGCAGAGATCACATCCTTCCACTTGCTACGATCTTGGCACACACTTTTAGCTTCATTCACACTCATTAACCTCCTCATACACGCCCGTCGGTTTAGGGTACTTTTGACCTGCCCTTTCTCTAAAATTATTTTTATTATGTATTTTTGTTTTTAGATCTTTGGAAGAGATTAGAAGTGAAGCTCCCCGAGATATCAGTAGTGGAACACCAGCCCCTGGGGATGGTCAGCAGCAGTCTGTCGATCTTCCAGACAGCAGTAAGTATTTTAAGTTTTTAAAAATTAAATCAAAAAAATATACAACCGCTTACAAAAATAATGATAATTTTATTTTATTATATTTAGGACAACAAACAGTTACACAATATATAATATTAAAAAGGCTAAAACTAAATTTGGTTCATTGCGTAACCAGCGACGTTATCCACGACAGAATGTTAAACGTATGAAACGAAACTTAACTTAATCAATTATACACATATTGCTTAATCTAATAATAAATACAATAATATTTTATCCTCTAAATAATATTTTACCTTAACAATAATATTTGTGATAGAATTAGATTTATCTATACATTTAAAAAATAAATAATAAATAAAGCCAGTAAATTGTGTGCTTTATTCTACTGGTGCCAATGCTTGCAATATCTCCCGCTTAAACTTATGTGGAGAGAGTGCAAATATGTCAATGCAATAATCGATAATAATCAAAGAATCATCACATCAAGCTTTATTCGACCTTGGCACACACTTTTAGCTTCATTCACATTCATTAACCTCCTCATACACGCCCGTCGGCTTAGGGTACTCTTGACCTGCCCTTTCTCAAATTGTTTTGAGGTTTTGAACACTAGTCTCTCGGTCAGTCTGATTGGTTGCTTCCGAACTGTTACTTTTCCGTGAGTGAAAAGGGTTGTATTTGTTGTATTTTGATTCTGATTGGGCGAAACGACGCGTTCTTCGCCTCTAGCAAATGGCATCAAAATATGTGCTTCTTTTATTGTTGTTTAAAAAAAAAATATTTTCTGTGTAAAAATTTGACGAATCTAAATGATCCTGTAGATCTTAAAGACAATGAAGTATATTTTATTTTATGTCTATTTATTATATAAAAACAGCCAAAAATTGTTTTGTGGTAATAACTTAAACGACGATATGTAAAAAGAGATTTTAAAAAACTGTTAGTTTTTTATAAATTTTTCTGCAACACAAACCTTGTCCTGGCATTAGCGAACAAAAAAAAAACAAATTGGCGCAGTCGTTAGGAAGTTATGTGCGTTAATACATTTCAGCGATTCATTTGTAATTATATAAATTTATATTTTTCAGATTCCGATGTAACTGCGGAGAAAAATAACAGTTGGTGAGTACTATTTAACTGCTAACTAATAGATTTTATAATAGCTAAACCATTATTGTTTGTGCTCTTAATGAAATAAAAAATATTAGAAGATAAATCATCATCATCATCATCATCTCAGCCCATTTACGTCCCACTACTGAGCACGGGCCTCCTCTCACATATCAAGGTGTGAGGGTATTGGGTCATACTCCACCACGTTGACCCAGTGCGGATTGGCGGAGGCAGGTGTATGGCGTCCTGCTGTTAGAATTTTTCAAACCGCCCATTAGGCTCTAACATGGCTTAACGACTACCACATGTTGTGATAACCGGGACCAACGGCTTAACGTGCCTTCCGAAGCACGGAAGCGCTCGATATCAAATGCCACACAAACGGTCACCCATCCAAGGACTGACCTCTGTAAACTCTGCTGTACTTCGGTGATCGTTTCCGACCACCGAGCACCGCAAGGCTACGAGCGCTTCGTAAGAAAAATAAATTTCATATGTATGATAAATATAAATTATTATTTATTTGTTTTAGGCTTAGTGCGTCAAAATCGCCGTGGAATGAAAAGGAAACTAGTATCTATCCTAATTTGGGTAAGTCATCATTTGCTTTAATTTATGTTATAGTTACATGGCGGTGCAGGAACACCAGCGCTGCTGTATTATTAGATGCAGCAGCATTACGTTGATGTATCGCCCTTTTGACAGGGAACACATTACCTATGTTATTATTATTGTTATTTTTAGAAAAAGAAAAGAATATTTTTTTCTGTGACACATGATACATTGGTCTTAAAAATACAAAATAAAAATTAATATACACATTTGGCACCTAAAAGGCTTATACTCAGCATATGCCGAGGGGTCACTATGGCCCCGCGGCGCTGGTCTTCCGTACAAGCCTGTAAATACTACGTAAGTAGGACAAACTTGAAACAAACATTTCAACATATAATATTTTGCATACATAATACAATAAAACACCACTTAAACGTACAATTTGTTAAAATATATAATAATACGGCTATAACAAAAAATAAAATAAACAGGAAAACATTAGAGCAAACGAGACAGCTAAATAAATTTAACTAAATACCCTTCTGGGAACATTATAAATAAATAAAATAAATAAATAAATATGGCTTGTATTTAACGTGTTATCAGAATTAATAAATTGCCAACCTAACCTAACCTTTTTGTGCATCAAAAATACTGATTGAGCACCTAATCACCTCATTAGGTGCTCACTCAGTATTTTTGATGATCAAAAAGTATTTTTTAGAGGTTCAGTTTATTATATTCCAATAAATATTCTCTTACAATTACACCAATTATTTAGCTCCAAGATAAGTATCATTAAGAACTTGTGTTATGGATACTAAATAACGGATAAACATACTTAAATACTTTTTTTTTTTCGTAAATACATACTTAAGATACATAGGAGAACACCCACACCCACATCGAGTCACACTTCTATAAAGCGAACGGAACGATCTCAAAGTTTTACAATTTCTAATGGGTGAGGGGATATTATTTCAGCATTTCGTGGCTGAATGTTTAATATTTTTGTTTTGTTTTTTGTGTATGTGATACTTTTTGATCTAATTGTTTGTGTGGACATAAGTCGGTAACGAATTCCAGAGCGTAATGGTCTTACACATAGATACATACATTCACGCCTGTTTTCCGGAAGGGGTAGGCAGAGCAAATTATACGCCCATTGGTCTTACACAACCCCTAAAATGCACATTTGATGCTAAATTAAGTCTGTTTTAGAGGGTTCCTTCAATGATATATCACCATCATTATGAATTCCACCTTTTAACGTCCCACTACTGAGCACCACAAGGACCTAGTCCGGATTGGCTGAGACAAGTGTGGGGAAACTAATAGGCAATGTTTAAATGTTCTGTTAAATCATCATAGGGGACGTCCATTAATTACGTGAGGTGTTTTTTTTAAATTTGGACCCCCCCTCCCCTTTGGTGAGATGTGGTCGGACCCCCCCCCCTCACGTGAGATTTACCCAATATTTTTTAAATAATTTAATTTATGTGATTTGTCTTCTATGTACTACATTTTTCTGTGAAATAAAAGGAGAATAATGATACCATGTTTAAGGTAAAACGAATGATTACCGGTATTGATATTGTAATACAAAGTTTTTACTGTGATATAAAAATGTATTAGGTCGGGGAAAAAGTCTTTTCGCATAACGTAGGTATAAACTTATTATAATTTTTTTTTGACTGTACTATTTGTGTCTGGCTGGTTTTGGTAACATTAAAAAGGTTCCATTATAAAGAAAAGAAAAAAATAAAAAAAAGTTGTTTCCCGCTATTTTTCATTTGTTTTTCTCTCCGTTAAAATGAGTGAATCTAATGAAGAAATTCGATACATTTTAAAATTTTATTATAAAAAAGGCAAAAATGCAACTCAAGCAGTGAAAAAAATTTGTGATGTTTATGGACCTGATGTAGTGTCAGTAAGAGTAGCACAAATTTGGTTCAAACGTTTTCAGTCCGGAAATTTTGATGTTAAAGATGCACCTCGCTCTCGTCGCCCTGTTACGAATAAAATGGACGGCATTTTTGAAAGAGTGGAGCAAGATCGGCATATTAGTAGTTACGATGTAGCTGAAGAACTGGGAATTGACCACAAAACAGTTTTGACCCATTTGAAGAAAGCTGGTTATACAAAAAAGCTCGATATTTGGGTGCCACACGAGCTCACTCAAAGAAACTTAATGAACCGTGTACTCATTTGCGATTCATTATTGAGACGTAATGAAACCGAGCCGTTTTTGAAGAGATTTGTTGTAATATTTCGGATGATTTAATTAAAAACTCTCCACATGTTACCAGAGAAAACTTTTATTGACAAGTGACAGACAAGACAACTGACATTGTTATATTTTTGTTACCAACCACAGAGTAAAAAATACACTAGGCGTAATTATATTGCCATATTTTAACACCCCCTCTCAATGTAATTACCCTAAGCATACAAATAAACAAATTTAAGCTCTACTACTCAAATACAAATAAGGAAACAAATAGCAATACTATTCAAAATTACATACACCACATTTCTCTAAACATCTTGCAATTAACTCCCTATTCAATGCTTTTGTAAACATGTCCGCTGGTTGCTCACTAGTTTTAACATATTTCAAACACAACTTATGGTTCTTAATTAATTCTTTTATAAAATGATATCGTATATCTATATGTTTTAAACGCTTGACAGTATCTGTACAAGCAACTAAGATAGCAGACTGATTGTCACAATAAATGCTAACTGGACATACATTTTTTATTTCAAAATCATTTAACAAATTAATCAACCAACAGGCTTCGCTAGCTGTCATGCTTATTGCAACATATTCTGACTCTGTTGAGGACAAACTTACAGACACTTGTTTTCTTGAACTCCAAGAAATTAAACAGTTTGAGAATTTAAACATATAGCCTGTAGTTGATTTTCTATCTTTGAGATCACCTCCCCAATCTGCATCACAATATCCTTCCAAAATAACATCTTTACACTTATATATTAATTTATAATTTAAAGTTTGCTTAACATATCGCAACACTCTTTTTAATGCAGTGTATAACATATAATTTGCACAGGTTTGATACCTACTTAATAAGGAAACAGCAAAACATAAATCTGGCCTAGTGCCAGATACAGCATACATAAGACATCCTATGATTTGTCGACACAGTTTCTCAATATTTTTATCTGTAGCCTTATTATCCTTATCAAAAATGTTTCCATTAAAGTTTTGATCTAAAGGTGTCAACATAGGTTTACAGTTATCCATCTTGAATCTTTTTAAAACATTTTCTAAATAATTTCTTTGATATAATTCAGTAACACCTGATTCTAAATTTTGCTTTACATCTATGCCAAGAAAATTTGATACCATTCCTAAGTCTTTCATTTTAAATTCTCTATTTAACACATTTTTAAATTGACTAATTGAACTATAATCAGTTCCAAAAATTAGGAGGTCATCGACATACAGTAAGACAAATATTTTATCCTTATCACTGCACTTCGTGTACAGACATGAATCACAACTTGATCTGAGAAAACCTTCTTTCAACACAACTGAATTAAATTTATTATTCCAACATTTTGGTGAACTTTTAAGGCCATAGAGCGACTTATTTAATTTAACAACATTGTTATCCCCAGAATAAGCTCCTTCTGGCAGACTAATAAAGATATTTTCGTTTATTTCCCCATACAAAAATGCCCCTGTAACATCCATTTGAAATATAGGTAAATTAAGTTTAGTTGCAATTACTACAAAAAGCCTAAAAGTTGACATTTTAGCCACTGGAGCGTATATGTCATTTAAATCTAATATATCATCTTGTTCAAACCCTCTAGCTACTAATCGAGCTTTGTACTGTAAAACATTATTATTCCTTTTAATTTTAAATACCCATTTACTACTCACCACTTTCTCATTAACCGGTACATCGCATATTTCCCAAGTATCATTTTCTTTTAGTGTCTGCAACTCTCTATCAATAGCTTCTCTCCATTTTCTATTCTCTTTGCTCTGCATGGCCTCTTTGTAAGTAACGGGTTCACTTTCTTCACTATACACGTTATTACATTGATAGAAAACAGTCGGTTTCTTCACACGCTTGCTGTGTACACGTTGAGATGGCCTCGACATGTCAATTGACTCCAATGAAGTATCAGGTTCACTACTGCCTGGTTCATATTCACTTCCAGACTCCTCAGTCTCATTCTGTCTCAGTAAACTGCTTTCATCGGGGCTGGCTGGATCAACTTCAGGTTCATTGTGGGGCCTATCTGTTCCATTATCTCCTTTTTCTATTTCTTGTGTCAAATTAAGTTTAACTATGTCTTCTTTTTCATAATTTTGTTCTTGTTCTAGAAAAACTATGTCTCTCTTTACTTCTATAGTGTTTTTCTGTAAAAAATATATTCTATAGCCTTTCACAGCCTCTCCATATCCAACAATTAGTCCCTTTTCACCTTTACTATCCCATTTCCTTCTCTTCTCCTTCGGAATATGCACATATACAGGAGTGCCAAAAACTTTCAGTTGGTTAATGTCAAAAGCTTTACCGCTCCATACTTCATAAGGCGATTTCCCAATGTCCTTACTTTTTCCAGTCCTGTTTAAAATAAATGCTGCAGTATTTACTGCCTCTGCCCACAATTTCTTTGGTAGATTCTTTGCACTCAACATTGTCCTGGCAGCTTCAACTAGCGTTCTATTCTCCCTTTCCGCTTTCCCATTCTGTTCAGGGGTATATGGAACACTGGTTTGATGTGTTATACCGTGCTTTGTGAACATTTCTTTGCCTTCTTTATTTAGAAATTCCAAACCGTTATCACTTCTAAACACTTGAACTTTGTTGCCTGTTATATTTTCAGCTTTGTTTATGAAATCTTCAATACAATTCTTTACATCATATTTATTTTTCACAAAGTAAATTGATCTATAGTTGGAGAAATCGTCCTTCAATACTACGAAGTACCTTGACCCGCCGATAGACATTTCTTCCATGGGGCCGCATGTGTCCGCATGGATTAACTCACATGTCTTCGTACTAACCGTTTCGCTATTGCCAAACGGCAATCGATATATCTTTCCTTCCAAGCAACTTTCACATTTATGAACAGAAGTTTGTTTCACATCAATGTTATTTTTCAAGAGTATCTTTCTCACGTAATCAAAGTTCTGATGAGCTAATTTTTCATGCCACTCGTTCAAGGTATTGTTTACCATTTTTGCAATATTCGCCATTTTGTTTGCATATCGAAAATCTAAATAGTACGAACTTCCGACTCGTTTTGCAACCGCGCAAACTTCATTGTCTTTGAAGAATTTACAGGAACTGTCATCTGTCAACATGACATAACCTTTGTCAGACGCACAGTTCACAGAGAATAGGTTTGTCTTCAATTCCGGCACGAACAAAACTTTGTCTATTGTAGTGTCAATCCATTCACTTCCGTTAAATACCTGCACCGCCATCTGTCCGTAACCTAACACACTAATCGCTGCACCATTACCGACGATGACTGAATCTTGCGTGGTGCTGGTTAAGGATGAAAACAAAGTACGATCGCAGCACATATGTTCACTGGCTCCTGAGTCCACTAACCATTTGGACTGTTGATAATGTTTTAATGAATTTGTCACCACAAATGCGTTACTTTTCTTCTTTTCTTGATTCCTTTTAAACCAACATTTTGCCTTAACATGTCCAATTTTTCCACAAAAGAAACACTTGTTAGCATTACTAACATTGTTTCCTTCGCTCTTGTTGTTACTTCTGCACTCGCTTTGAAAGTGCCCATTTTTGTTGCATTTAAAGCACTTCACTTGCCTTTTATCCTTTACAACAAATGCAGATGAAGACTGAGTATGTGGATTAGCTTCACTCTTTTCATTCATCCTTTCTTCTTCTACTAACAATCTAGCCACTAAATTGTCAATAGTCTGTTTATTGTCTGGCGCTGACTCCCAAGCCGACACAAAATGTTTGTACGCGTCTGGTAAGGACATTAATACTTTTGTTATTATGAGCTTATCCGAGATCTCCTCACCCATTTGCTTGAGCTGATTCTGCATCTCTTGGATCTTGGATAGGAACACAGACATTTCAGTGCCCTGTTCATACTTGAACTGAAAGAAACGCTGCTGGACTATATGGATACTTGTCTCCGTCTTCTGCTCAAATACACTTTGCAGTTTCTTCCACATTTCAGCCGAAGTTGAACATGTAATGATATGTAACATGACACTTTCCGTCATCCTTGTAACTAATAGAGTCTGAGCCTTGGCATCATTGGACTCCCAGCTTGCTCGCTCTGTCGCAGCCTCAGGTTTTAAAACTTTGCCCTCGACGATACCCAGCCAATTTTGACCTCTTAACAATACTGTAGTTTGGAACTTCCAGATATTCCAATTACTTGATCCTTCCAGCTTCATCACGCTGTGGTTTCCACTTAGACTTAGCTCCATTTCGCTGTCCTTCCTTGCTCAGTTACTAGTAGAACAAGTATCCTCCTCGACGATTCCAACGTGGGTCGTGATAACCTCACTTTTTAAACAACCGCACCCTTGTTAGTCGCCGATATTTTCCGAAAACGAACTTACTTGTATTTTATTCAGGATTATGTGTCTGGGCCCATAACCTGTTGTAATATTTCGGATGATTTAATTAAAAACTCTCCACATGTTACCAGAGAAAACTTTTATTGACAAGTGACAGACAAGACAACTGACATTGTTATATTTTTGTTACCAACCACAGAGTAAAAAAATACACTAGGCGTAATTATATTGCCATATTTTAACAAGATTGATAACTGGCGATGAAAAGTGGATCACGTACGACAAGAACGTGCGAAAAAGGTCGTGGTCGAAAGTTGGCCAGGCTTCACAGACTGTGGCCAAACCTGGCCTAACACGAAATAAGGTGATGCTGTGTGTATGGTGGGATTGGAAGGGCATTGTTTATTATGAGCTTTTACCGCCCGGCAAAACCATCGATTCTGATCTTTACTGCCAGCAACTGATGAGATTAAAGGAAGCAGTCGAGAGAAATCGGCCGGAATTGATCAACAGGAAGGGTGAGGTCTTTTATCACGATAACGCTAGACCACACACATCTTTAGCCACTCAGCAAAAATTAAGAGAGTTCGACTGGGAGGTCCTAGTGCATCCACCATATAGCCCTGACCTTGCGCCTTCAGATTTTCACCTGTTTCGGTCTCTTCAGAATTCTTTAGGTTCTGTAAGGTTGACCTCAAGAGAGGACTGCCAAAACTATTTGTCCCGTTTTTTTGATCAGAAGTCCCAAAGTTTCTACAGTAACGGGATAATGTCTCTGCCCACAAAATGGCAGAAAGTTATTCAACAAAACGGTACATATATATTGTAAATAAATGTAAATAAACTTTGAAAAAAATGTCTTGACTTTTCATACAAAAATACGAAAAGACTTTTTCCCCAACCTATTATATTCTTTGAATTAAAAAGTTGACGTGAGATTTTTATTGACCCTCCCTTGGAGAGTTTTGGTGAGATGTGGCCGGACCCCCCCTCCCCTATTTTAGACTCACGTAATTAATGGACGTCCCCATACCTGCCTTATAAGGTCCATTGCTGAATATTAGCTTCCCTAATATTATATTTGGGGGTATATTTTCCCATAATCAGCACGCTAGGCAGGCGGGTTGGTGATCGCAGTTCCAGCCAGTACGCAGGGTGACGCTGCTGCCTATCATCCGGTAGGATTTCTCTTTGTCGTTTCTTACGACTCCTCGTTTTATGAGATGGGGGAGAAACCTTCTTTAAATAAATGTTATTTATTTCAAGTTTCTTGTCAACTTCTTCATTAAGCTCCCGCTCTAGTCAAATGGCGCTTCGGATATTAAGTTATGTTCACAAGACGTAAGTGCTTCAGAATGAAGCTAAGCTAGTATTAATGAACTTGAAACTTCTGCAGATTAAAACGACTATCATTAGGGCTTCGATTTAATGCAAAGCTTGAATAAGTAAATTTGAATTAAACCTCCTTTTTAAATTACGTTTGTTATTTTCACAGATAAAGAATTAGCAGCGCAGGCGTCAGACAGGAGATCTAGCTGGTATGTTAACAGATTCATTTTAACTTTAACAGTGTTATTACAAAAACTTTATTAACTTGTATTTGTGTAAATTAGAATAAAAAGTCAACCAAATCACTGTCGTGTCCATCCCCTTTTGTACAAATTCAGCTCAGTTTCACATTACATACTTACTTGACTGTGATGGAAGGTTCCCTTAGTGCTACTTCATTGGTTACGGTCAAATATTCATTGTGTGTGTTCCGTATTGTTGAATTTGATTGATAATTTAAAAGAGCATAGCTCGGAACTAGCACTTAGATTCACTTACATCTAATTTTTATTTATTTGCATGTAAGTGAATCTAAGCTTCGTGATTTCAGTGAAGTAAAATTTAGTTTTTTTTTTATTTATATTTTGTTTTGACGTTTTCAAGTGCTAAGTAATAGTTTATGAAAGAAATAACTTTTTACTAAAGTTAAACAGATGTTGAACACGCGTTTAAAATAACGCTATTACAAATTGCCTAACGATAAACACTTCTTAGACATAGTTTAAATCTAAACACGGGCTGGTGCTTTTTTAGGACGCGTTTACCCTTAAACCGTTAACATTTTTGTGTATCGCTGCTGCTTTTTAGTCAAAATAAACATCTTTAACCATGGATTTAAGCGTTATCGATATAGAAGATTTAGATTATATGCATACCTATGCACACGAATTAATCCGAGTGACCATCCAAGTGGGGACTATCTAAATTTTATTGCATTTGAATAGATAGCCTATTACACATTAAAAAAGTTATATATTATTATACAAGTATATAAAATATACAATATATATACAGTATACAAGTGTATAAGTGTAAAACATGTGTTAGAGATTTTTAAGAGAACTGAATTTTAATTTTGTAATATTTTGTGATATTTGGTTAAGTAATGTTTGTGTGTGTAATCTGTAATTACTTATTTTATTTTGATTTAGTTTTGAATGGTAATTTTGGCAACTTTTAGGAATTTTTTTTTTTCTCTATTATTTTAAATTATATTCTTTCTTTTTTTTTGGTTCACTACAAAACATTTGGTGCATGTTGTGACACCTTAAAATGCTGTACATTTAACTTTTATATAGTGTATTTTGATGTTTAGATGTAAGAAATAATGTAACAGCTACTGGTTGTCCATAATAAAATAAATAAATAAATAAAAGTATTTAATTTCAGGTTAACAACGAAACCATTGAGAAAACCACTGGTTTCCAATCCAGAGATTTCTGAGAACTCCGTTCGAGAGCTTGGAGTTCGCTCTCCTGATATCTCCAAACTGGACAAGGAGAATATTGATAGTTTATCCAGTAAGTATTATTACTAGTCCTGATTCCTGTAAAACCTTTAAAAAAAATTTCATTAATGACATTACCATGCTTATACCCGACTTCTTGGCGAGAATGTGAAGCGCCATGACTGTAGTTTTGTTTTATTTTCTAAAATTTGTGATATTTCGAACATTAATGTGTAATAAATGGATTATTAACCGTTAAGTGTTTGTGAATGTACATGAGTGTTGGTAAATGAAACGAAGCAGTGCATCATAACTTTTCTAATTCTCTCAAAAAGTCCATGTGTGATCTCAGTATAGTCCCACGCCTTTACTGAAAACTCAAGGGGCTTAGGAGGAGGGCATCTAATTTACCATTTATCATCTTTACCACCACTCATTCTCATTTACTATAGTTTATATGTTATTAATATATCTTTTACTTGACACTGGCTAAATGTGCAAACCGCACGAAGCCATTATTTAAAGGATAAAAAAATGCTGATACCTTTTTGAATGTGCAGTTTGTAATAAATCTAATGTAGACTTATTTAAACTCAAAACCCTTGATCGATATAAAGAAAAATTAAGTGCCATTCCACACAGTACTGCGTTATTAAAAAAAACGATTTTTGGAAGAGCTACCAATATCTATCACCAAATTCCTAAGCAAATACGTCTGCTGCGTTCCCAAAATCTCTTTAAGTGAACTATTGATAGAAAAATGCTATTATAATTGGCGGAGGGAGGTGTATAGCGTCCTGCTGTTAGAATTTACCAAGCCGCTCATTAGGCCTCTAACATGGCTTAACGACTATCACGTTTAGTGATAACCGGGACCAACGGCTCAACGTGCTTTTCGAAGCACGGAAGCGCTCGATATTAAATGCCACACAAACGGTCACCCAACAGGACTGACTTCTGTAAACTCTGTTGTACTTCGGTGATCTTTTCCGACCACCGAGCACCGCGGAGCTACGAGCGCTTCGACCATCCTACTGCCACTTCATCATCATCCATGTCTTGACCGTGGCTGTCGGAGAAGACTCCCAAATGACTGCTGCCTTCACTTGGCGACCTTGAGCTTGGCACACACTTTTAGCTTCATTCACACCTCCTCTTTTACGGTACTTTTGACCTGCCCTTTCTCCAAAATTTTCTGAATTGCGTCATTGAAGGTCTTACGTAGTCTTCCACTCCCAAAACTTCCAATCACTTGTCCATCATAAATATGTTATCATAAAATTGTGATTATATGTGTACATTTAATAATTGAATTGTGATTTTGTTGTAACAGCAGTGTCTGAAGACGAAGTGCCAGCGCCCAGGGAAATGCCCCCCCATCCCACGGGTGTAGTGCTGACACGTCCTGGATATTACACCATACCGAGCCTGAACCAGATGATCAGTAAGTCACTTAATAAATTATAATATAAATATAATATAATATTTATTTCCAAAAGACATTACACTAACATATTAGGTCGGGGAAAAAGTCTTTTCGCATAACGTAGGTATAAACTTATTATAAATTTTTTTTGACTGTACTATTTGTGTCTGGCTGGTTTTGGTAACATTAAAAAGGTTCCATTATAAAGAAAAGAAAAAAATAAAAAAAAGTTGTTTCCCGCTATTTTTCATTTGTTTTTCTCTCCGTAAAAATGAGTGAATCTAATGAAGAAATTCGATACATTTTAAAATTTTATTATAAAAAAGGCAAAAATGCAACTCAAGCAGTGAAAAAAATTTGTGATGTTTATGGACCTGATGCAGTGTCAGTAAGAGTAGCACAAATTTGGTTCAAACGTTTTCAGTCCGGAAATTTTGATGTTAAAGATGCACCTCGCTCTGGTCGCCCTGTTACGAATAAAATGGACGCCATTTTTGAAAGAGTGGAGCAAGATCGGCATATTAGTAGTTACGATGTAGCTGAAGAACTGGGAATTGACCACAAAACAGTTTTGACCCATTTGAAGAAAGCTGGTTATACAAAAAAGCTCGATATTTGGGTGCCACACGAGCTCACTCAAAGAAACTTAATGAACCGTGTACTCATTTGCGATTCATTATTGAGACGTAATGAAACCGAGCCGTTTTTGAAGAGATTGATAACTGGCGATGAAAAGTGGATCACGTACGACAAGAACGTGCGAAAAAGGTCGTGGTCGAAAGTTGGCCAGGCTTCACAGACTGTGGCCAAACCTGGCCTAACACGAAATAAGGTGATGCTGTGTGTATGGTGGGATTGGAAGGGCATTGTTTATTATGAGCTTTTACCGCCCGGCAAAACCATCGATTCTGATCTTTACTGCCAGCAACTGATGAGATTAAAGGAAGCAGTCGAGAGAAAACGGCCGGAATTGATCAACAGGAAGGGTGTGGTCTTTCATCACGATAACGCTAGACCACACACATCTTTAGCCACTCAGCAGAAATTAAGAGAGTTCGACTGGGAGGTCCTAGTGCATCCACCATATAGCCCTGACCTTGCGCCTTCAGATTTTCACCTGTTTCGGTCTCTGCAGAATTCTTTAGGTTCTGTAAGGTTGACCTCAAGAGAGGACTGCCAAAACTATTTGTCCCGTTTTTTTGATCAGAAGTCCCAAAGTTTCTACAGTAACGGGATAATGTCTCTGCCCACAAAATGGCAGAAAGTTATTCAACAAAACGGTACATATATTGTAAATAAATGTAAATAAACTTTGAAAAAAATGTCTTGACTTTTCATACAAAAATACGAAAAGACTTTTTCCCCAACCTATTATATTGAACCTAGCCCCCACACTAGGCAAAGCCTGTCCTGTGGAGGGCCATATAGAAAATTTAAGTTTTTTTTATTAAATTTATTTATTAGGTTTGTCAACTGATGTTACAATAATAATTGCTTAAATTTAAAATTGTTATGGTTATAATATAATTGTACAACAGATTTACAGGCAAACACAACTTGCTTAATCGGATATAAAAATTAAGCACACAATTGTTAATGCGTCCAGGCTAGTATGTTAACATACTTGACTACAATAACCAGTGTAACAAGCGTGACAAAATAAAACCGAAGAAACCAATAGATAAAAAAAAAACAAAAGAGACAATTAACTGTGTACAGATATAATCT
Source organism: Musotima nitidalis (assembly GCA_949126915.1). Lineage (NCBI taxonomy): Eukaryota > Metazoa > Arthropoda > Insecta > Lepidoptera > Crambidae > Musotima > Musotima nitidalis. Next base: position 8,050,601 of record OX421440.1, read on the forward strand.
TTCTTCGGTATTGCTGTATAGAGTTTATAATTTTATCTTAAATCTATTTGCTACACTATGAATACATTTATATAAAACTAGAGAAAATAAATAAAAATAGACAGCTATAAGGTGTGTGCTTGTGTATTCTGTGGTTCTGAGGCAAGAATGTGTGCGGTTGTGTGTGTGAGAGTGTGTGTATATGCGAGTCCGTGTAGATCTGTGGTTTGCATTACCTTACATTTCCATTACATGCATTACATTACCTTTGTTGCATTACCAAAGCAAACGAGCCACGTTTTTAGTCAGTAAAATTCTGACACAAAAAGCAAGAGAAGGTTATTTAAAGGTTTTCCATCAGAAAAAAGAAAACAACGACCCATATCAAATTATTTACAAAATTTGTTCTAGTAAGTAATAAATATTAATATGAGTTGTAAATTTACTCATTTCGTTCATTAAAAATTTGGAATTAAATAAAAAAAGAAAATTATAGTTATTTTGCTAAGAAGAAATACGCTTATGCCATAAATAATCACGACAGGCTGACTCTCCGATAAGAGTCACCGACAGACTGACAAACCTTGACAAATTCTGACAAAGAACTTTGCATTTATATCGCATATATCTCTTTCATGGTTGTTAAAAAAAATTATCCAATTTCTATTTTGTATGTAAAAAAATTGACGAATCTAAATGATCATTTTGATCTTAAAGACAATAAAGTATATTTTATTTTTATTAATTTGTTTATTAAGTACTTTGTTTGTTTTTTTTGATTAAAACTGTAAATATGTACCTAGTTAAATTACGTAAGCTGTAGTCCGGGAAACTAAAACAACTAAATTTAACTTGAACTATTAAATGAAATTACAATAAAATACTCGTAAATTGCCGCGGTAAAGCTATTGCATAGTATTTTTTATCAACTTATGCAATTATAATTATTAGATAATTTTTATGTACATTTATATAGATATAATATCATATATACTTTCTCTGCGCGGCATTAATGTGTATTACCTATACATAAAAAAACAGTAACACCGATACAACCAATGCCACCTAAAGGCCCGCTGCTGAACTAAAGAGACAAGCGTGTTATTTCAAAAAGTCATTAAAAGTTCTGCTGTTTATCGATAGATGGAAACAATTAAGTATCACCGCTGTGCCGGTCGGAGTGGGGGTTTTAGGTATTTTTTCGTTACGGAATTTCTGGATTCGGTCTCCACGCTCAAGGCCCGCGATAGAAGCTATGAATTAGTTTAATAAATTAAAACAAACATAGGTGTATAGGGCTGGGCTTATTATAATAACTGAAATTCAGCGTTCTCAGCGTCTCAACTCATGAAGCGACTGCCGTCTGACCTCCGCAACCCAGAGGGAAACATCATTCTATGGTTAAATCAGCTGTCAGGATGTTAGAAGGCACTGACTTCCTAATAACGACTGCCATAGATGTTCATGACAGCCAGGACCAACGGCTTAACGTGCTTCCCGTGATAATTATGCACATAATTTTAATGTTATAATTACTATTATTACATGAAAGATGTGACTTCCTTAAATATAATGTTATTTTTACAGTTTTATTTATAGTAAAGTGTATTTAGATGTAAGTGCTATTCTAATACTCTTTGGAAGTCCAATAAATCGACGGTAGCAATTAACAATGTCGTAAGTGGAAAGTCGTTACTTTAAACAATGTCGTAAGTAAAATGTAACTACTTTTCACTTACGACATTGTTAATTGCTACTATCGAAATAAATAAATAAAAAATAACTTTATTGTCTTTAAGATCAACAGGATCATTTAGATTCGTCAAACTTTTACATACAAAATGGAAATTCGATTTTTTTTAACAACAATGATAAAGATACAATTAATTACTATGTTACAGGTTACATGAGACCGGACGGTTCGTGTGTGGTCCCCCACCTGACTATAGGGCGTTACAACTATGGTAACGTTTTCTACGATTGTGAGATTGATGTCGCCGGAATGGACCTTGACTCTTTGGGTAAGTTTTGTGTCATTTCCTCGTAAATATGTCATGCTAGCAGCCGCCAGCGTCGTCTGCGTGATCTATATATAAAGTTTACTCTTGAATCACTATCTATTTAAGAAACCGCATCATGTTGAATCTGGCCCCTGCTGACAATCAGTGCAGTGGGGTTCACAGACTCATTGCAAATACTGAGCCTTTTTCGATATCATGCAACCTGTACGTGTCCTGTGTATTGTTTTATTTCTTTATTTATTTTGGCAACCGATATGGCATGGTGGCGAGACTACCCGCTCTCCGCTCCAAGGTCGTGGGTTCGATTCCCACACAGGACAAATAATTGTGTGCATGAACATGAATATTTGTTCTGGTTTGGGTGGTTCCCTATGTATATTAAGTATTTATTTACAAAAAAAAGTATTTATATATGTTTATTCGTTATTTAGTATCCATAATACAAGTTCTTAATGATACTTATCTTGGAACTATATTATTGGTGTAATTGTTGGAAAATATTTATTTATTTTATTATGTTGTGTGATGTTGAAATAAATAGTTTTTCATTTCATTTCATCAAAATACGTTGCGTAGTTTTGAAGATCTAAGCATACATAGGGACTGACAGCGGAAAGCGACATTGTTTTTTTTATTATGCAGTGGTTTAAGTAATGAGGCCAACGCGAAAATGGTCATATCAATATTAGATAGATAGAACAACACTCTTTATTGTACACCAAATTAAAAATAAAACAATTGCAAAAGTAAAGCGATACAATTGGCGCCCTTTTCGCTTACAGCGAATTCTTCCAGGCAACCTTAGGATGGGAAGTGATTAAAAATTTTAAAAAATTGGGAGTGTAAAAACAAATAATAAAAATTTAAAAAAAGAAATGTTTTTATTCTTTTGTGACATTTGACTTAAAATATATTTAATTAATTTTTATTATTATTATGTTAAATTAAAAATAACTTTGATACATTTGTAGTAACATATAAACACCTTTTTTTATATACTGTATATAAATTTGAATTAATATAAAGAAATGAATATTAATATTATGTTACCTAATCCACAGTACATTTCTTCAACAAAGAAGTGATAGTATACCCCGAGGACTCAGCCAAGCCGCCCGTCAACAGCGGCCTGAACAGACGGGCGGTCGTCACGCTGGAGCGTGTCTGGCCGCGGGACAAGGCGCAAAAACGTGCCATCACCGACCCTGACAGGTAATGTCATCATCATCATCATCACCATCAACCACAACTTATATTCAGGACATAAGGCTTTCCAATCCAACGACGACCCTACATGCACTGAGCACGATCATCGCTCCATGACGTTGAAAAACCACGGTAACAATCGATACCGATACCTGACAGGTAATGTCAGATTATTTAATACTATTTATTTGTATATCTAAATGCAGAGATTGTGAAAAAGAGTGTATGGATACAGTCCTATTATTTAACCAGACATTAAGAAGTAAACGGCCTTAAAAGGCGATCGATAAAGGTGCAGAAACGTGCCATTACCGACCCTGACAGGTAATGTCATCATCATCATCATCATCATCATCATCATCACTATCAACCACAACTTATAGTTAGGACATAGGGCTTTCCAATCCCTCCACGACCTTACGAGCACTGAGCACGATCTTCGCTCCGTACCGTGTTAAAATCACGGTAACAATCGACACCGATACCTGACAGGTAATGTCAGATTATTTAATACTATCTATTTGTATATCTAACTGCAGAGATTGTGAGAGAGAGTGTATGGATACAGTCCTATTATTTAACAAGACATTAAGAAGTAAACGGCCTTAAAAGGCGATCGATTAAAGGTGCAGAAACGTGCCATTACCGACCCTGACAGGTAATGTTATCATCATCATCAACAACAACTTATAGTCAGGACATAGGGCTTTCCAATCCATCCACGATCCTACGCACTGAGTACGATATTCGCTCCGTAACGTTGGACCTTACTTTGACGAATATTTATATTTTGGAAACGTTATTGTTTATTAAGCAGCACCCTGAGTTTTTTGATGTAAAAACATCGCGCTATAGTGTGCGCAATCAGTATAAACACAATATATGCATTCCTCATGTAAAAAATTACTTATACTATAAGAGTGCTTTTTACACCAGTATAAAAGTATTCAATAAATTGCCTTTGGAAATTAAAGAATTAAATCTACCAAAGTTTAAATACAAATTAAAAGCCTGGCTAATAAATAAACCATTTTACAATTTGAATGAATACTTTTTTACCAATAATTTTAAGTAACTAGTTGCAAGTTGTATAAATTGCACGCCCGCAACGGGTACACTGTTGTAAGTAATGTAATGCATGAACACCAGCAAAATGTACACAGTCTTAGCAATAAAGATCTATTCTATTCTATTCTATTCTAAATCACGGTAACAATCGATACCTGACAGGTAATGCCACATTTGATAGTATTTATTCAAATCAAATAATTTATTTGCGATAACATAGGTAAATTAGTATAAAGGTATAACATTATGTTTAGTAGTTTCACTATGTTCTGCTTTCAATGTGGGCACATGTTTAGTAAGAATAATATATAATGAAATTATTATTATTACTGCATTATTTAAACAAAAAAAGAAACAATATTTTAATTAAAATTGTTTTGTTCTAAGTCAATTTAAAATTACAATTTTTAGATAATTTATATCATGTCAAGTTGATATACATGGTGGTCAGGTACACATTCAATTAAATTATTATTACGAAAATTATTTCTACTAGAATGTCCTTATAGTAGGCTTTTTTTATTCGAAGCGAAAGTAAAAGTTTTCTAAATTTATAAATATTAACTTCTTTTAACTGGTAATTGGCGAAGTGTGGGCGTATAATATGCCTCTGCCTACCCCTTCGGGGTAACAGGCGTGAATGTATGTATGTATATTTCTAATCCATCACTTGCTTACAATGAATTTCGGCAAAGTAACGCCTGAATCAATAAATTATTTAATAAAAATGTACTACGAACGCATGCTCTGCCCAGTTCAGTCAGGTTAATTGAAGGTCAATAATGAACATATCGCATGCTCAATGGAATATAGACATTACTATGCGCGCGCTACAAGTTGAGGCCTGAGCGCTATGACGTCACCGGCGCGTGTTTGTACAGAGCGCAAAAACATTTTCAAAAAACTTTAACACATTAAGCACGAGGTTCCTTTCTCCACTACGCAGAGTTTTACCCTTCATTATAACGATAAAGGATAACAAAATAAAACTTACAACAAAACAACAAATAATAACAAACGAAACTAAGAGCGCGCGTGACGTGGTCAGGTGACGTTAGCCAGTGAGAGACTAAATGGGTTGAAAAAATGGCGTTGCGAACAGTACGTCACGGGCGAGCGAAGGGCAGTGCAAGGGGAAGCGGGCGGAGAGCGCAAGTCTCAACTTATAGCGCGCGAGTAGTACTAAAAATAAAAACTTTTTTTGGGACATCACAAAAGAAGATCTTCTAAAGAATACTTGTAAGCGCATTGATACTGATTTATTAATTAGTTATTCTGCCTGTATTTTGAGTGTTTGGTTAACATTGATTCGATCTCAGTAAGATCTGGAAAGACTGTATAAGTACGTAACTTAAACCTAACCTATCTATAAATGTTTCTATGTTCCCACCATAAATTAAACCTTATGAAGTTGACATAAGGTAGAAAAGCAATGAAAATCTTCAACATGATCTGCCCGTTATTATTATTTTTTTCAGACAGGCATAAATAATGAACAAGTATTATTTTTTCCCGGACAGGCTTATGAAGATGGACTACGAAGGCAAATTGAGGCGTGTTTGTGACAAACACGACACCAAATTCATTGAGTACCGACCGAGGACTGGCAGCTGGGTGTTTAGGGTGAGTTTATCATTTATACATCATCATTAAGCGACGATAGCCCAGGGGGTCTTTGTTACAGCCCCCCCCCCCCCTCCCCGACTGGTCTCGCCCGACCTTATCGTTGTGGAAGGGCTGAGTAATTCTCGGTAGGGCGTAGAATGCGGTAGGTAAAAGGTAACAGCCAGAGATTGGCGACTCCGGATGCCCGTAGTCAGTACTACTGGGGGGGAAACAAAGAGAGACCTGTGGAGGGGGCAGCGGGTGGGCCAGGAGGGCCCGTCAAGCAGCGCCAGGAGGGTATTAGGTAGGGGGCCACTGCTTTCTAACCATGGACCCTCCGAGAAGTCGGCCAAACACGCTATGGTCGCACAAGGAGGTAGGAGGGTCGAGTCCACTGCGCCTCTCTGAGGAGGTCCTCCCGGTCTTGGTCCGGGGGACGTTGGCCGCAGGCGGGTCGTCAGACACTGCAACCCAGGTACTGGCCCCCTGTCTTTTTCTCAACAAGCGGCGGGCGTCGTCGGAAGATTTTTAGAGGGTATTACTGCTGGCGGTTGTGTCTGCCGGTGGTGAGTCCCACACACCCCTTTTGGCCGGGAGGCAGTGCGTAAATGCATTTTGTTACCGACGTAAAACAAAAAAAAGGGATACTCCAAGCATAGCTGTCTCCATTGCACACTAAAGATGATGAAATTTTTGATAACCACTGTATCAAGTGTCACGGAATAAATTTCTTTCTTTCTTTCTCTTTCTTTCAACTTCAGCCAAATCTGGTTAGACCAGTAAGAAAACCCTGGGCCTTTAGGCTAGGGCAACCGGAATAATAGCTGGGATATGACTTAGTATTTCTAACTACCAGTAGTACCAAAATTGTTTTTTTTTAAATATGTTTTTCAAAAACTATCTATTTCAATCCCAGATAAATCCGAATACGATACACATGGCGCTGAGCGTGTTAATTTTAAAGACACATTAAATACAAGCCATTTAAAATCATCTGTCTATGCTCTCAGCCTCATGTCCTAACATGTATGTTTATCTGCCCGTTTATGCAGGTAGAACACTTCAGCAAATACGGCCTCACCGACTCAGATGAAGAAGATGATGCTCCCACTCCAGAAGTACTCAAGAGGCAGTTGGTGAACGAGGCTCTGCAGAAGGCAGCACCTTTGCCACGTGAGTTATTATAATTATACGGCCACATTAATAACTTGTGACTTATTTAAATAAATTAGCTATAGTACATATAATCTATGTGATTTACCGCTTAGTAAATTAAATTTTGTAATTTTTTTGTACACTGTACTTTTCCAGTAGACCGTTTGTGTAAAACCGCACGTTAGTTTTTTTTTGTTTTCTGTACTTTTGTTATCCTACTAATATGATAAATGCGAAAGTAACTCTGTCTTTCTGTCTTTTCTTCACGCCTAAACTACTGAACCGATTTGTGTGAAATTTGGTACAGACATAGTTTGGAACTCGAGAAAGGACATAGTTTTTATGCCGTCAATCTTCTCACAAATCGCGCGAGCATAGTACCCATGTGGGTAAAACCAAAAATTTGCCGGAAGTCACTATTCCACACGAACGAAGTCACGGGCAAAAGCTAGTAAATAATTAAGTTCCAATTAAGTATTATTAAGAAAACGAAGGTCAGTGACAAGTGTGTGTTGCCAGTGATGACGTACGATACTGAGACTTGGTGCCTGGCTATGGGCCTCATTAGAAAGCTCAAAGTCGCTCAGCGTGCAATGGAGAGAGCTATGCTCGGGGTGTCCCTACGTGATCGAATCAGAAATGAGGAAATCCGTAGGAGGACTGGAGTGAGCGACATAGCGAGGCGAGTTTGCAAGCTGAAGTGGCAATGGGCGGGGCACATAGCTCGAAGAACCGACGACCGATGGGGCGTTAAGGTTCTCCAACGGCGACCGCGAACCGGCAAACGTAATAGAGGACAGCCTCCCACGCGATGGACCGATTATCTGGTCAAGGCGGCGGGTAGCCGATGGATGCAGGCGACTCAGGATCGCTGAATGTGGAAATCTGTTGGGGAGGCCTATGTTCAGCAGCGGACGTCATACGGCTGAGATGATTATGAAGAAGACTTATAAGCCGTACTTATGATCTAGACCGTCACTTTTATTAAAGATTGTTGTTAAAATTTAATTGCATAACTTTTTTTTAATTGGTTTAAACAGATGCCTGCAAACATCTAAACATATGTTCGTCGTGGTGGGGAAAGCTATATAAAGGAGCATTTGCATGCTGTCTCCTAATCAATCATTCAATCAATGCTTGTGACGACTAATATTTATAACGTATACCGTTTTTTAGACCGTACTTTAAATTTAGACCATATAGATTTTTTTTAATCAACCTTTCCTTGTTTCGTAGACCGTATTTTAAATTTAGACCATATAGTTTTTTTTTTAATAAACCTCACCTTTTTAGTAGACCGTACTTTAAATGTAGACCATCTAGTTTTTTTTTAATAAACCTTACCTTGTTTTGTACACCGTACTTTTAATGAAGGGCGATATTTAATCACCTTTACCTTTTGATTTGGTAATATTCGTCTTGACGACAGCGTTCATCAGTGAACTGTCTGATGACTATTCAACTGGTCTTAATAGTAAAAAATTGTTATATTAGTGACGAGAGACATGTCGTGGAAAGTATACCTCGCTGTAAGGTCGTGGGTTCGATTCCCACACAGGTCAATTATTTATATGCATAAATATCTATATATTATATATAAGTATATATTTACAAATAAAAGTATGTGTGTATGTTGTTATCAAGTATTATATTTACAAGAAAAAACGTATTTATTTATGTTGTTAACAAGTATCCACAGTACAAGCGCCATGAATTGTCTAATAATATCAATACCGGCAAACATACGTACAATCACGCCTGTTTCCCCGAAGGGGTAGGTAGTCTATTATTCGCGCATATTTAATCAGTTATATTGTGGGTCCCACGTAATAGGTGGCGAGTCTAACGTAAGAATATTTATGTATATGTTACAGTCATAGTGATTAAATAGCTATTATACATAATGACTGGTCATTATATATAATGGCCAAATTCACTAGACAAAGTAATAAATTAATCACTTTGTCTGGACATTATTCATAATAACGTGTCAAAGTTAGTCAAAATAATAAATACGGTCTATGACCTATTCCAAACTAATTTAAGTGGGCTGCATAAAATGTTTTTTAATGGTAAGAAAAAAAAGAACCTCAACCTAACCCATAAAGAGAAGGTATCTCTTTTTGGGTTAGGTTGAGGTTTTTTTTCTTACTATTAAAAAACATTTTATTGTAATAGTTGCAGCCCACCTAAATTAGTTTGGACTTTTTTGTTTTTATTTTGTAATTACTATATTGCTATATCACTATATTATAATTTTATAATTTTAAACGCATACCTACGTGTTTTATTACATTATCCAAGTCATCGAAGATATTATTTATAATAGCTAGTTAATGTGATTAATTTTGTGTCCATTATCATATCACTTTAACCAAACTGAGTAGATATTATGCATAATGGCTAGCCATTATACATAATATCCAGATTTATTACTTTGGCTGTTACATATATACTTGATTCAATATATTAATCTTATCTCAAACGCATAATTAGAATTTTATATTTATAATACTTTATTGTATCTTAGATTTTAAACACATTTTTAAATAAAAAAATTTCTTTATAATTTTATAGTTAAATGTAAAAAACAAATGTTTTAGTTAAACCATCAGCTATTTATAACTGAATTATAGATTTAATAAAACCAGACTTGCAAGTAATAGGGCAGTAGCCATAGCTTATATTATTATTCCAACTGTTGTTATTTCATTTATATCAATAAAGTTTTATAGTGTTTGAAAATTACGTAAATTAAATTACCTTATTTGAATTAAACAAAATGAATAAAACTATACAAGTATGAACTAATTTCTAATATTTATGACTAATTATAAATAACCATTGTTAATACTTTACTAATAAAGTCTTATATATTTTTCATATATTTTATTTAAATTCATATTATTTCTAATAACAAAAGAAAAATACCCTTAAAACTATAATTATATTAAATAAATAAATAAATAAAATAAAATAAAAAAAACATTTATTGCTTCCCTTTACATAACACGGTTAAAAAAAGTTTTTACATATTAAAATTGCAACCAGAATTTAATTTAATTATAATTACGAAGGTCCAGAGAGCAAAAGGTGATTGCTCAGCTTGTGCTGTCCAGCGTATACACACTAGACGGCGCTGGTTTTCAGCCACCCCTGTTCCCTGAGATGTACTTTTGGGAAATATTTGCTAGGGGGCCACGCTTAGTTCACAATTCTACTTATCAAATACATTATTTTAAAAAAGACCAGTATAAAACATGTTAATATAAAACATGTTAATATCTCTCTCAGCTTGTGTGTGTGTTGGTAAGTGATTGTGAGTGTATGTGTGGTGTGTGTGCAAGTGTGTTTGTTTTGAATAATTATTGTATGATTTACTGTTTTTTTATAGGGTTTTTATGTAAAATAGTTCTTTAGTTTTAAATCTGTTACGTAAGTGTTCCTTAAACATCAGCAGCAAGTTGTAATTTCAACAATGCAGATTTATAAATATTTTTGAAGGATCCTGTGCTTTTTTTCTCTCTAAGGGGAGGCGGCTATAAATACTATACAATCCATACATGCATAATATCACGCCTCCTATCGGCAGAGATCACATTCTTTCACTTGCTACGATCCTCGCTCTCCATTCTGCAGTAGTCTTTATAAGGAAGACGAGCTGACCCGGCGAACTTTGTTCCGCCTTAATGGCAATAAATAAGCCGATAGTGTTATTTTTTATTGGAAAAAATCCATAAAATGTAAATACCTACCTAATTCATCATTCGTTATTATTTCTGTATTTTAGTATATAGGTTGCTCTTCACTTAAGTACCTTGTGATACACGACATTTTTTGTTTTATTATTATTTATTGAGAAGCACGAAGTCGAGCCATACTATTAAGGCGCTGTTTCGGCACGTGCAATTTCTTGTTCTTCTTCAGTCCTTTCATTTGCAGTATTTCGTATTCTTCTTGCATTTGTCGGGAAAGATTTTGATAGTCTTGCTCGCGGCAATATTAATTAAATTTAGTCAAGTAAGTGATATATTAACAATTCCTCTGTTCAGCAGTGGACTTCAAATGACTGAAATTATAAAACATTTTTTTCAAATAATGGCTTCGTGCGTTTATCACATTTAGCCAGTGTCAAGTAAGAGATATATTAACAATATAAAAATCATAGTTAATGAGAATGAGTGGTGATAAAGATGATAAATGATAAATGAGATACCCTTCCCAAAGTCCCTTAAGTCCTCAGTAAAGATGTGGGACTATACTGAGATCTCACATGGACTCCTTGAGAGAATTAGAAATGTGATGTGGCACTGTTTTGTTTCATTTACCAACACTCATATATATTCACAAACACTTAACGGTTAATAATCCACCGTTATCACACATTAATGTCCGAAATATCACAAATTTTGGAAAATAAAACAAAACTGCAGACATGACGCTTCACTTTCCCGCCAAAAAGTCAGAAATAGTTTGAATATTGATTTCTTACAAATACATATCAAATTGTCATTCATTACATAGCTGTCATTTGCGTTTTGTTATTCCAAGTCTGATTATTTTTTTTTATATCACGTTTTATAGTGACTGACGTTTCATGTCAAGTCACACGGGAACGCTGTCTAACGGGATAAAAAGTATCCTATGTCCGTCTCCTGGCTCTAAGCTACCTCCCTACCAATTTTCGCCCAAATCTGTTCTGCCGTTCTTGAGTTATAAGTGCTGTAACTAACACGACTTTCTTTTATATATATAGATATAATAACGATAGTAAAGTAAAAAGTTGTTTATTTCATAAACTATTACATAGCACTTGAAAACATCAAAACAAAATATAAATTTAAAAAAAACTAAATATTACTACAATGAAATCACGAAGCTTAGATTCACTTACATGCAAAAAAATAAAATTTGGTGTAAGTGAATCTAAGTGCCAGTTCCGAGCCCCTGTTCTGTGAGAAGAACTGACAAGAAACTCACAGGCTATGCTCTTTTAAATTATCAGTCAAATACAACAATACAAATCACACATAGTGCATGTTTGAAGATGTTGAAAGGGTCAGGGTGAAAGGGATAGAGTTTATTGCAAAATCATATTAAAATATTGCTAAAAAAAAGTTTTGTCTTCTTTTAAACCTTCTTTAAGCAGAACACAAGTTTTTGTTGTTTTAATATTAAGCATTTTTATTGGCGGGAGAAAAAACCAACCTTGACGATTTTCTTGCCCGTTCTTTTACAATCAACGCTATTCAAACTTGAACTCTTTCCCTACTGATATAAGGTTGGCAGAAAGCAAGCCTACTTTTAAAGGGTTGCTCAAGAAATACTTTCTTGAGGAGTCATCATCCGATTGAGTCTACATATCATAATTACTATTAATTTTGTGTATAGGTATATGTAGTTTATTAATAACATATATATAATTCTATGTAAGATTATATGTTTTCTTATTCGTACTGCCTCATACTTTTCTGCTAACCCAAAGGTTAATTGATAGAGAATGCCTTGCAGCATTAAGTTCGCCTTTTGTACATTTTAATTTTAATTTGTGCGATAAAGTTTAAATAAATAAATAAATAAAATAAATCAAGCTCCCGCCCGCAGTGAATGGGCGCGTTAGTTTATAAGTATGACATTGATAAGAGTTCTATTGTGCCATACTTGACCAAATGCCTATTGATTTTGATTTTTTGAAAAACATTAAATACTACTTATATGGACCCTGACGGACACGCAACTGAGTGGAAGCATAAAAGAGCTTGCAAGCAATCTTAGGAGATTCGTCGTCGTTTGTCATTTGGGTCCTATACTAATAGACAGGCAGCCTAAGTCCTACCATAAAGTACAAATGAGGCTAGTGGTCTCTTAGAGACATAAGCTAGTGATTCTAAGAACGGTTTGCATTAAATTTACGTTAATTTGTTTATTATTGCAAAACTAAAGTAAAGTAAAAGTGTACAAGTCTACATCCTGTACATTGGACTTGGCGTCAGCGTGGTCAGCGGCGAGTCGACCCAGTTGCAACATCCTCGTGCAGCGTCGGCACTTTACACAGACGTTGCACATCCTTATATCTTTATATGTGTACACAACATGTAATTAATATATAAACCATACAATTATAAGCAATAAATTAGATTTCAACCGTCCGTGTTGGGTCTCATTCCTCTTTATACACCTCCTACTGTCGGCCGGGGCTACACCCCGGTACAGTTCCTTCCCTTCCTGCTGGTGGCCAGGGCACCCCCTGGTACAGCATTCCCTTCCCTTCCTGCTGGTGGTCAGGGCTACCCTCTGGTACAGCAGTCCTTTCCCCTCCGCTGGTGGCCAGGGCGACCCCTTGGTACAGCACTCCTTTCCCCTCCGCTGGTGGCCAGGGTACCCCCTGGTACAGCATCTCGTCCCTCCTTCCTCTTACTGTACGAGTGGCGAGCGGCGGCTTACAACCGCAAGCGGACCACCCGTACAAAAAGTAAAGTAAAAAAAATATTTATTTCATAAACTATTACTACATAGTACTTGAAAACGTCATGATTTAAAATGGAAAAAAAAACAATCGAAATATTATTAGATAGATAAACTTTTTATTGCAACGAAAGACACACATACATATAAAACAATAAAAACAAAATTACAATAATTAAAAAAAATATAAATAACAACAGAAAAACTAAAAGTAAAGCATTCACATAGTGTGCATGTGTGTCGCAGCGCTGCAGAATGGCTTATTACACTAAATCACGAAGCTTACACGAAACAATTACACCAAATATTTAGTCCCAAGATAAGTATCATTAAGAACTTGTGTTATGGATACTAAAGAACGAATAAACATACTTACAATTTTTTTTTTGTAAATACATACTTAATATACATAGGAAAACACCCAGACCAGAACAAATATTCATGCATACAAAGATTTGTCCTGTGTGGGAATCGAACTCACGACCTCTGGAGTAAAGTGCAGGTATACTGACCTCCACGCCATATCGGTCGTCAATTAGGTGTTCAAAAGTCGGCTCGTTTGATTTCAATATAAACTTCAAATATTTATTGCGATCATGAGTAGATATGTTACCGACCAAACCCGATTTTAGGACAAACTAGTATAGCCTAGTCCAAACTAATTTAGGTGGGCTGCAATTATTATAATAAAATGTTTTTTAATGGTAAGAAAAAAATTTATGTAAAAATTATAGCAAGTATTTTGTGATATTCGGCTTAAGGGTCTGGAACTAAGGCAAAATAGAACGAATGTTCTATAATTTGCTTAAGGGTTTATAGCCTTTTGTAGATGAGTTAATAGCTAAAATAAATGATAATAAATAATTTTTTTTTTTGACAATTACACCAAATATTTAGTTCCAAGATAAGTCTATATGGCTGATAAAAATGCTTGGGATTAAACTGCCGTTTCATACAGGCTATTCTAATATGAATGACTTAAAGCATGAATATTGTTATATTATGTTGCATTGTATAGCGTCACAGACAAATGAAGATTGTAACTAACCAATCGATAATTTAAAAGAGCATAGCCTGTGAGTTTCTTGCCAGTTCTTCTTACAGAGCGGTGGCTCGGAACTGGCACTTAGATTCGCTTACACTTAAATATTTTTTGTTTTTTTAAATTGTTTGGTTGCAAGTGAATCTAAGCTTCGTGATTTTAGTATAGTTATATTTTATTTGTTTTTGTTATTTTTTTATAATTTAGACGTTTTCAAGTACTATGTAATAGTTTATGAAATAAAAAGTATTTTGACTTTTGACTTGACTTTTAAGTGTTTGTAAGAGTATATTTATTTATTTATATTATTTAATTTGATTTAGATTCTTGTCAAACCTTGGATGGGTGACCGAAATCATTTGACGTCGGGTTAATTCCTGCTTAATGCTTTCATTTCAATTCAGTATTTTTTTGCATTTAATGGTGTAACTAAACATTTTTAGGTATGCTTGTTGTCATGTATAATGTGCATGCCACTGCTAATATTTTTTTTACTCCAACCCGTTTCACTTCGGTTCTTGAGGCCCCGAGGCTCAGTACTGGGACATTATGTTATATAGCCTAAAGCCTTCCTCGATAAATGGTCTATTAAACACAAAAAGATTTTTTCAATTCAAACCAGTAGTTCCTGAGATTAGCGCGTTCAAACAAACAAACTCTTCAGCTTTATAATATTAGTATAGATTTTATTTCTATTAGTTACAGGGGTCTGGCCCAATTGCAATAACTAACTCAGTGATTAAATTTACAAGCATAAAAATAAAATTAAAGAGGACATTTATATTCACAAAAAGACGTCAACTTTGCCTGGATTGATTCCCAGCTATCCACGAATATGTCACAGTCAGGGTACTACTGACACAGGAAAGCATTAAGACCGATGTGCATTCGGGCGATCGGGGAGTGATGGTGCGCAGCAATGCGACACGTGGGTGGAGCAAACAAGCGGAGTTCACGACAAGCCCTTTGCCGAACGTAATGAGCATAGATAATTATACTTACTTAGTTTTTGTGCTCTGTCTACTGCTTTTCTGTTCTCTCCTTAGCATCGGGTTGTCTGGAAGAGATTGCTTTTAGCGATAAGACCGCCTAGATTGGCTTTTCATTGTTTCAATATTCATTGTAATCTGTAGTTTTTAAGTTATTGTGGTCAAATACCAAATAAAGTGTAAGTGAATCTAAGCGACAGTTCCGAGTATATTTTCCTTTGTCAGCTGGCTGGATATTAGGGTGTGTAGGGCTCCTACCAAGATCTGAGGAGCCCAAGCCAACCTCACCTGCAAGTGGTGCAACTGCTAATTAACGGACGAGGCTTCCGTAAGAGTTCCTGGTACGCAGCAATAGGCTCGCGACTTATTAAGTGGTACCAACAATATAAATGGCGAAGTGTGGGCATATAATATGCCTATGCCAACACGATCGGGGAAACAAGCGTGATATCATGTCATCATCATCATCACAGCCCATTAACGTCCCACTACTGAGCACGAGCCTCCTCTCACATATCAAGGTGTGAGGGGATTGGGTCATACTCCACCACGCTGACCCAGTGCGGATTGGCGGAGGCAGGTGTATGGCGTCCTGCTGTTAGAACTTTTCAAGCCGCCCATTAAGCCTCTAACATGGCTTAACGACTACCACATTTAGTGATAACCGGGACCAACGGCTTAACGTGCCTTCCGAAGCACGGAAGCGCTCGATATCAAATGCCACACAAACGGTCACCCATCCAAGGACTGACCTCTGTAAACTCTGCTGTACTTCGGTGATCGTTTCCGACCACCGAGCACCGCAGAGCTACGAGCGCATGTATGAATGTATGCAATTAATAAATCATGTTATATAATATTCGATACACGGTTCCTCAAAATTAAAATTGGATGAAATGTGCTATGAAATAACAATAATTTTGCGCTACTTTTACGAAATGATAATTAATATTTCAATCATGTAGTTCTTACTATCTATCTTATTATTGTTTCAGCGACCTCAATAGCAACCAGCGTAGGTCTTGGAGGGCTCGGTCTGCCCCCCTCGGCAGATGATACTATGCTCAGCCTGCACGGGGAACTGCCACTTAATGGAAGGAGTAGAGGTATTAATTAATAATTATTAATACCTTCTTCCATCCATAGCTTCCATTTTATTCACGCTCCCGTGTCAATGTTCTCCCTTCTTCTGATGAATGACTTTTGTGATTGTAAAACAAGCGGCCTACCGCCGAATTCGATGGATTACCGGTAATCCATCTAGATCAAACTTTGTTAACGTTCATTAATCCGTAACCGGGGAATCTGCCGACAGCCACCTCTCATTCATGACCTTCAGTCCGTGACAGACCAATAGGTAAATGCAGAACGCCATTTTGTTTCGATTTCCATCAGTTCATAATTTAAAACTTTTTGCTTTTGAACAGAGCTGACTCTTCTTTAAAATGTATTTCATCATATCGCACCTTCGGTAAGACAAGGTCATAATTGCAGTATTTTAAAGGAGAGTTATTTTAAGATTTTTTTTGCGCTCAATGCGATCTTGTTTAGTTAATATTACTCTAAAGTAATTCTCCTTTACATGAAGTAAACTATACATTATGGTGTCTTTGTCCCACCAGTTGAAAAGGCACTTTTAAAACACTTTTGCATACCTAACTAATTATCACAATTTCTGACGATGCTCTTGTCTTACCGAAGGTGCGGTATCATATCCTAGCATTATATCGGTTGTCCTAGCCTTAAGTACCAGGGTCTGCTTACTGGGGGCCTACCGCCGAATTCGATGGATTACCGGTAATCCATCTAGATCAAACTTTGTTAACGTTCATTAATCCGTACCGGGGAATCTGCCGACAGCCACCTCTCATTCATGACCTTCAGTCCGTGACAGACCAATAGGTAAATGGAGAACGCCATTTTGTTTCGATTTCCATGAGTTCAGCGGTACGACAGAATGGTCTAACCAGATTTGGCTGAAATTCATTTCTTACACAGAGCGACAGCCGTCTGACCTCCGCAACACAGCGAAATCATTATTCTATGGTTAAATCAGCTGTCAGGATATTAAACGGCACTGACTTCCTAATAACGACTGCCATATATGTTCGTGACAGCTGGAACCAACGGCTTAACGTGCTTTCCAAAGCACGGAGCAAGCGATAATTACGCACTTCGAAAAGTCATAGATGCGCCACCAGGGTTTGAACCCGAGACCCTCTGAATCTGAAGGCTATCAGGCTAAGGGTCTCACTGGGCTATCGCCGCTCTTTTTAGAATGTATTTTTATTATGTGTCTTCGCAGAGCAGCATCCATACTCTTTTCTATCATACCTTTTGTCTATCAGCACAATCCTGATTGGGTTGCAAAATTTAATTAATTTTTCTAATGTTTTGTACAGTTTTCGAAATGGATACCACAGAAGACAATGCTGATGCCCCCAGTCTATATCAGGATCATAGAGGTAAGTAAAACTACATTTGCTTTTAAATACATTCTTTGTATGAATAATCGTCCTAAATTCCTCGAAGTTATTCATTGATTCAGGCGTTATTTTGCGAAAATCCATACACACACACATACATACATTCACGCCTGCTTCCCCGAAAGCAGAAGCATATTATACGCCCATACTTCGCAAATTATATAATAGGCTCGCTACCTATTACGTGGGACCAACTATATGGCGAAATGAGGGCGTATAATATGCCTCTGCCTACCACTTTAGGGTAACAGGCGTGAATAGTATTGTAAAGAACTCGAGTCTTTGAGTCCTAAATTTAGAGCTCGACTCGGCATTACACGACTCGACTCATAACAATAAGACTCTTAAGAATAAAGAACTCAAGTCTATATGAGCTCTTGAACGCGAGACTCGAGACTCGAGTCTTCTTTAGCGCTCGAGTCCTTTTTACGCGCCGAGTCGCGCTCGAGTTCTTTTCCGCTTTGAGTCATTCTTTTTAAAGCAGCCAATAAAAGGCTATTTTTGTGAGATATAATCATGTGTAACCAGAAGGAGATGTCGAAAAATAAATGAAAGAATTAAAGTTTTAATTAACATGAAAAATCAGTTTAATTAATTATGATCATGAAAATTATTACAAAAGAAAACATTAATTAAACAAAACTACCAAACAAATAAACTCTTCAGCTTTATTATATAAGTATAGACATTTATTCTAAATAAATCACTGTCAGCATTTCGAAGACCAGTTTGAAGAAGACTCGAGCTCTTTTAAGACTCGAGCTCTTTTAAGACTCGAGCTCTTTATAAGACTCGAGTCTCTCGAGTTCTATTTAAGGTTTCGAGTTCAATAATGGCGCTCGAGTCTTCATGATAGGACTCAGACTCGGCTCGACTCAAGACTCCGAGTTCACTGAGTCTTAGAAAATTGAGTCGAGTCTATCGAATAAGACTAAAAGACTCGAGTCCTTTGCAACACTAGGCGTGAATGTACGTGGGTAAATTTTTAATCCATCACTTGCTTACCTCAATGTCTCAAGACGAAATTCTTCGACCAGTGTGACGTACCAGTAATATTTTCTTAATACTTTTCTTTGTAAGTGATATTTTCATCTTTTATTTGAAATGTTATGACTGCATAACACAGGTTTCACTAATGTATGGAAGCGAATGTTGGTTATGGCAGAAGAAACATGAAAGTAAGATTAATGCAGTAGAGATGAGATCACTCAGAAGTATTCAAGATGTGAAATTTAGTGATAGGATAAGGAATAAAGTGATAAGGGTCGAAGCTGGTGTAAAAGAAGATATAGTGACAAGAATTGAAAAAGGTATGCTTAGATGGTTTGGTCATGTTGAGAGGATGAATGAAAGTAGACTTACGAAAGTGATTTATGATGGACAAGAGATTGGAAGTGTTGGGAGGGGAAGACCACGTAAGACCTTCCATGACCAAATTCAGAAACTTTAGGAGAAAGGGCAGGTCAAAGTACCCTAAACCGACGAGCGTGTATGAGAAGGTTAATGAGTGTGAATGAAGCTAAAAGTGTGTGCCAAGATTGTAGCAAGTGGAAGGATGTGATCTCTGCCTACCCCTACGAGAAAGAGGCGTGTGATTATGTATGTAGGTAACACAGGTTTTTGTAGACTTGTGAAATTGTTTTACTATTAAGTACATTATCTTGTAACTAACTTTGACGATTTTCTTGCCGCCCGCAGTGAATGGGCGCGCTAGTTTTTAAGTTATGTAATTTTGACTTTCATAAGAGCTCTGTTAAGCCAAACTTGAATAAATGATTTTGACTTAGACAAGGAAGCTCAATGTCATTTAGCATGCAATGGAGAGTGCTATGGTTAGAGTGTCCCAGGAATGACAATATTCGTACAAGAACGGTACTGACCGATTATGTCAAGACAGTTTTTAACAAATCAAACGTAGTAGAGGACAATTTTATTTAAATGTAATAATAATAATAATTACACAATTTATTTAGTTCCAATATAAGTATCATTAAGAACTTTTTGTGTTATGGATACAAAATAACGGATAAACATACTTACAAACTATTTTTTTATACATACTTAATATATATAGAGATTCATAATATTCATTGAGAGTATGAATTTCAAAAAGACAGTGAAACGGTCTGTCGGGTCAGCTTGTATTTTATACAGCTGAAAACTTTGTATGTTTAAACGCACTAATCTCAGAAAGTACAATTTCGAATTGTATTTTTTTTATGATGTATTATAGTCTATTTAATGTAGAGGGTTATAGGCTAATATAATTACGCTGCGACAAATAGGGGAGGTCTGATTTTTTTTTTTTGTAAATTTCTGACCATTACACCAATAATTTTGTTCCAAAATAAGTTTAATTAAGAACTTGTGTTATGGATACTAAGTAACGGATAAACATACTTAAATACTTTTTTTGTAAATACATACTTAATACACATAGGAAAACACCCAGACCAGAACAAATATTCATGTTTGTGCACACAAACATTGGTCCCGTGTGGGAATCGAACCCACGACCTCAGGATCGGAGTGCTGGTGTACTCGCCTCTACACCATATCGGTCGTCATCGGATATGATGATTGTGATGGCCGTTTACAGTCTTGAGATAATAAAAAATATATCTTCCTTTCAGCATTCGGAGTAAAGAGCCCTACAAGTGAACTAGCGAGATTGGAAAACAGACAAAGTCATCACGTACAGCTGATGAAAGCCTCGCTGTACGGAGATACAGGTACTTTTCAGGACACTATAATATAATAATAATAATAATAATAACCATTACCATTTATTTCCATCACAATGACTTACATGCTAATACAAGTTATTTATTTATGATATAATAATAAATAAATAAATAAATAATAAATAAATAAATAATAAATAAATAAATAATAAATAAATAAATAAATAAATAAATAATAAATAAATATTCTCTTACAATCACACCAATTATTTAGTTCCAAGATAAGTATCATTAAGAACTTGTGTTATGGATACTAAAGAACGGATAAACATACTTAAATACTTTTTTTTTTGTAAATATATACTTAATATACATAGGAAAACACCCAGACCAGAACAAATATTCATGTTCATGCACACAAAGATTTGTCCTGTGTGGGAATCGAACCCACGACCTCTGGAATGAAATGCAGATATACTGACCTCCACGCCATATCGGTCGTCAAAATCATAATGTATATAAGAAAGCCAATGTGATTGAGCGGAACCCCGTACTAGGATACCCTGTGTTACAGGTTTCCGGCCCCCATCTACTGACCCATGCACTCAACTCATTACTGATTACAAATTACAAAACGATAATTAAAAGAAATAAAAACAAAAGTATGTAATATATAAGGGTGTATTGGGATCCTAACAAAATCTTAGGAGCCCTGTTTTTATTTACGTCGGTAACAAAATGCCTCTACGCAATGCCTCCCAGCCAAAGGGGGACCGAGAGGGGAGTGCGGGGCTCACTGCGGCAGACGCGACCGCTATCCTACCCACTATAGATCATTCCACAACGCCCACCGCAGTTGAAAAAGGGGCGGGGGGCCAGTGTCAAGGATTAAAGTTTCTGACACCCCGCCCGCGGCCAACGTCTCCCTGATCAGAACCGGAAGGAACTCCTTAAAGAAGCGCAGAGTAACGCCCCCCCCCCCCCCTTATGCGACCATGACGTATGTGGCAGACTTCTCGGAGGGTCTATAAGACAGTAAGGACCTCCCAAGACCCTACTGGCGTTGCATAACGGGCCCTCCTGTCCCGCTCGCTGCGCCCACGACGTAGCCGGAGTGAGAGCTGATCCCGCTCGACTCCCGCTTTTTTTTGCGACATCATCACTTCGCAGAAGGAGTCCATCGCCTTTCACGCCAAAATCTTGGAAGCCTTTTTTAAATTTACGTCGATAACAAAATGCATTTACGCACTGTTTCTCGGCCAAAGGCGGACCGTGAGAGGTGTGTGAGACTCACCACCGGCAGACACGACCGCCAGCAGTAATCCCACTAAAAATCTTCCGACGACGCCCGCTGCGCCCTCCACAGGTCCCTCTTAGTTTCCCCCCCGGTAGTCAGTACTAAGGGCACCCAGAGTCGCCAATCTCTGGGTGTTACCTTTTCTCTAGCGGGAGATACTCAGCCCCTCCCCCCCCCCACGACAAGGTGGAGACCTGTCGGGGGAATCTTAGAAGCACAAGCCAACCTCACCTGCTCGTGGTGCACTTGCCGATCAACGGACGAGGCTCTGGCGATCATTACAGTTCCTGGTAAGCGGCAATAGGTGAGCCTATTACATCATCATCATCTCAGCCCATTAACGTCCCACTACTGAGCACGAGCATCCTCACACATATCAAGGTGTGAGGGTATTGGGTCATACTCCACCACGCTGACCCAGTTCGGATTAGCGGAGGCAGGTGTATGGCGTCCTGCTGTTAGAATTTATCGAGCCGCCCATTAGGCCTCATGGCTTAACGACTACCACATTTAGAGATAACCGGGACCAACGGCTCAACGTGCCTTCCGAAGCACGGAAGCGCTCGATATCAAATGCCATACAAACGGTCACCCATCCAAGGACTGACCTCTGTAAACTCTGCTTTTACTTCGGTGATCGTTTCCGACCACCTAGCACCGCAGAGCTACGAGTGCTTCAGGCGGCAATAGGTGAGCCTATTACATGGGATCAACAATATTGTCTGATTTTTTTCTCTTTCTGATCAACAGTAATGGAAGACGACATATCAGTGTCCACGGGGGACCAACTCGTACCGTTATCAGTCCCCATCATCAACGTGGGCCTGGCACCTTCCTTGAAGACAGTGGAGGAGGACCGGAGCATGGATGATACTCCATTACTTGCTGGAGAAGGTAAGGAATCTGTAATCATCATATAGCATTAGCCCGGTTGCCCTTTTTTTTTAACGGAAAATCATCAAATGACCTTCCCCCGCTGTGGGTCTAGCGGGAGGGTGTGTCAGACTTCTGCTGACTTAAACCATCCATGTTCCTTTTGTTGAGCCTGTTACGTACCGAGGCCACGGTAACCTTTTCGAAACCCCGGCAGGCGTGGCCTAGACTTGCGCTTAGGGCACAGGTCTCTGGTCTGGCTTAATTTCAGTTATAAAACGGAGCGACTGCCGTCTGACCTCCACAGCCCGCAAAGAAACATCATTCTATGGTTAAACCAGCTTTCGGTATATGAGAAGGCACTGACTTCCCAACAACGACTGCCATAGATGTTCATGACAGCCGGGGCCAAAGGCTTAACGTGCTTTCCGAGGCACGGAGCAAGCGATAACTACGCACGTGACTTCGAAAAGTCATAGGTGAGCTACCAGGGTTCAATTCAAATTATTAATTGCATATCATATTACAAAAACGAGGTGGTACAGAAACTACGGTAAACATGTGACGCCCTGGGAGGGCACAGCAATTCAACAGGGTTTGAACCCTAGACCCTCTGAATCTGAAGGCTACGGATCTCGCCACTGGGCTATCGCCGCTCTATTTAGAAAGTCGCACCTTCGGTAAAACGGGCATAAATGTCAAAAATTAAGAAAATTTTGTTAGGTATGCAAAAGTGTTTTAAAAATGCCTTTTGCAACTGGTGGGACAAAGACACCATAATGAATAGTTTACTTCATGTAAAGGAGAATTACTTAAAAGTTATCTAAACATGATCGCATGGAGCGCAAAAAATATCTTTCAATTGCTGTAAAATTGCACATACTGCAATTATGCCCTTGTCTTACCGAAGGTGCCATGTGTTTATTTGTGTATGTTTTCTGCGCACGCGCAGAACAGCATCCACACTAATTTCTATCATACATTTTGTCTAGTTTTACTTCTAAACTTATTTATTTATTTGGTACACCAACAGATGACATGTTTATATGTAATATTATACATTATAAGAGTTTACCGAGCATGCAACCCAATTACAGGTAAACACAACATTAAAATAAAAGATAACAGAAAAGTATGAAATATAATATTAAAGAGCATACAATGAAAACCTAAAAACTGTTTCAATGACAGGATGACTGTATTTTAGATTTAAATTTCCCAAGAGAGTCGTGATAAATATCTAAATCGCTTTCGCTATTCTCTTTGTTGTAATGGCATTCTCGGCAATAGGGTATGCATACCGAGGTTAGTTAGCTTTTGTTACTCAGGTTTTTAATATGTTAAAATTCAAATAATTTATTGATTCAGGCGTTACTTTACGGAAATCCATTGTAAGCAAGTGATGGATTAAATATAACTCTCGGTTCAGCGTTGGTAGTGAAGACATCGTTGTTCTGAGGCTCCTATCTTCCTAATACCTAAGGATGCCCTGTGTAAGGGCGAAACACGTGTTGTGTTGAATAGTTTCTCGATTTTTCGGGAAATTATAGTAGCGCGAGAATTTTTACAAAGATATTTTTAATCCATCACTTGATCTTAAAATTTACTTTGCAGTGATTGAGCAGCCAATGCGACCTCTCTTCGTTCAGCCTCACACCATGGTGTTGCAGTATTACAGAAAAGTACCCCCTTTCAAAGAAACCATTGCTGGTAAGTCATCATCATCATCACAAAAGTCCCACTTTTGGGCACGGGCCTGAAGAATTAAAAAAAAGAATAAGAATAAAATTATTTATTTGGTCCACACAATTAGGTACTTACATTTATTCATGTAGTTTTAAAAGAATAGTAATGCCAACTAAAAACAAAGGAAACAAATAAAAACCCTAACTAGAATACGTAGACCAGTAAATTTAGGTCTTTCATACATCATCATCATCATCATCATCATCTCAGCCCATTAACGTCCCACTACTGAGTACGAGCCTCCTCTCACATATCAAGGTGCGAGGGTAGTGGGTAATACTCTACCACGCTGACCCAGTACATATAATTACGCCTGTTTCCCCTAAAGGCTAGGCATAGATTAATTATACGCCCACATTTCGGCAATTATATTTTTCCCACGTAATGGGTGGCTAGCCTATTGCCGCTTACCGTGCACTGTTATTTTCGCCAAAGCCTCGTCCATTAGGCCCGATTTATACAAATAATTTGTTTAAAGTATCGCTTACAAATTGTATCAAACACTCTAGCTAAATAAGCTTCGAAAATTTTAATGACTAGCCGAAAATATCGTCCACTTCACTGTGCTGCCACCATGATTCTGTATCGTCTCATCTCATAATGCCAACTTCGCAAAATGACAACCGCCCATAAAACGTTCATTTAAACGCTGAAATACGACAAAATCGGTAATCTATGTAAACTGCATTTCTTTTACTTGATTATAAAAAAAAAACCTTAACCTATTAAAAAAATATATATACTTACAACCGGTTGTCATTTTGCGAAGTTGGCATTATGAGATGAGACTTTCTGTATCTGTAATTCTGTAAGTACAATATGTTTTCTTTTTCATTCAAAATGAGATGACAGCTCAGCGCACCATTTGTTACCCAGCCACAGTATTGGTTCATAAAAGTTAAATTGTATTTCTATTGGTTGTAGGAAATCAAATATTGTAAATGAAAACGCTTAAACTAAACGCAGCACGTTTAGTTTCCACACAGAAAGATAACACGCTTTATAATTATATTTAAACTCACTGTCCTAAATCACACGCAAATCAATGACTGTTTATGTAAAATGTATAAATAAACTCTTCCAAAATTCAATAAGAATTGAAAAAATATAGAAGGCAGGGGCACCACTTGCAGGTGAGGTTGGCTTGGGCTCCTCAGATCTTGGTAGTAGCCCTGTACACCCTCTATATATCTAGTTATACCTAAATATGTTTTCAGGTCGTCTTGACGCGGCATGTCTAGCCGACATGTCTATATGTCGCGCGCGACATTCCCGAGTGGGTTTCGGGCCACATAATTCTATGGCTTTTGTAGCTACACAGGCAGTGGAACAGCTATCTAATTGTGAGTATTATATTGAAGTTAAGAAGTTAAATATGTCTTATTGAAGTTGACTGTGACGAGCTTAACGATATTTATAGCTTAACTCTATATATAGTTAACTATATTTTGTAATTATTTTAAGTTATTTTTTTATTGCAACTTGTTTTGAATAAATATTTTTCTTTCTTTATTTATTTTTTATAGATATACTCTTTAGTGGCCAAGAAACTTAAAAACTACAGATTACAATATTGAAAAAAAAAAGTTACTTAGTTAGCTATAGTTAGTTATAGTTACTTGTGATGAGTTATAGTGTCGTCACAAGTAACGAGTTAAAATTAGTTGAGACAAGTTAAAGTGCGATAATGATGGGTTAAAGTTACTTGTGATGAGATAAAGTTACAATTATTGTATAAACAATTATTGACGACCGATATGGCGTGGTGGCGAGTATACCCGCTCTCCGCTCCAAGGTCGTGGGTTCGATTCCCACACAGGACAAATATTTGTGTGCATGAACATGAATATTTGTTCTGGTCTAGGTGTTTTCCTATGTAAATTAAGTATTTATTTACATAAAAAAAATAGTATTCATGTATGTTTATCCGTTATTTAGTATCCATAATAATCATATCCTTAAGAATCTTGGAACTAAATGGTTGGTGTAATTGTATCAATTTTTTTTTTTTTTTAATTAAAAAAAATTAGTCACTTGTATATGTTTGTTGCAGCCGCAGAGTTATGTTCGCTAGGCGATTACGTGCGCGGACGCAGCACTGACGATTGGAGTATGCCTGTTGTGATGCGTTTGAAGATCACCGGCACTCAACAGGTTCGTACTCGCTCAGAATTACAGCTGTGACAGTAATACTCAGTAATCAATGTCTTTATTGCACTCCATATGTTACAAATATCGCATGCTTAAAGGTACATATGGGTGACCGTTTGTGTGACATTTGATATCGAGCGCTTTCGTGCTTCGGAAGGCCCGTTAAGCCGTTGGTCCCGGTTATCACTAAATGTGGTAGTCGTTAAGCCATGTTAGAGGCCTAAATGGGCGGCTTGAAAAATTCTAACAGCAGGATGCCATACTCCTGCCTCCGCCAATGGGCTGAGGTGATGATGAAAGGAACATCGACCCATTAATAGCTAGGTCATGTTTGAGTGACGTACTTATACAGTCTTTCTACTTCGTACTGAGATAGAATCAATGTTAATCAAACGTTTAAAACACAAGCAGAATTACTAATTAATAAATCAGTATCAATTTAATGCGTTTACAAATAGGACAAGTATTCTTTAGAAGATATTCTTTTGTGATGTCCAAAATATCGTCTTTTTTGAGTTAAGTCACTATTACATTAAGCTTGCAATGTGTTATTTATAATATCACAGATAAAATATGGACCTTGTAGGGTATGGCAACTTAAAAGAAAGGAAGATGCTAGCTTTTTATATTTAGATTATTGAATTCGGTTTATTATACCGTAATATTTATGTGGAAATATTTTATAGGAGTCCTTTACGCGCCACCTAGAAACCTTGCTAAAGTACTCAGAGGTGATCCATCGTGGCGCAGACTTGTGTCCGCTGGTACGAGTCCGCTCCGAGGCAGAGGCTAGGAGGGAGCTGCTTCTCAGGCATTTGAAGGACGCCGGCGGTCAGGAGCGTAACGATGTTGAAGTAAGGAAGCTGTTATTTAACATTTTTACATTACATGCATAACATTATTATCGCATAAGTATTTATACAGACGACCGATATGGCGTGGTGGCAAGTATACCCGCTCTTCACTCTTGAGGTCGAGGGTTCGATTCCCACACAAGACAAATCTTTGTGTGCATAAACATGTATATTTTTGCTTTGGTCTGGGTGTTTACCTATGTATATATACATAAAAATACTATATATTTATGTATGTTTATCCGTTATTTAGTATCCATAGCGCATTTCTTCATGATCCTTATTTTGGAACTAAATAATTGGCATAATTGTCAGATATTATTTATTTATTTTGGGATTTTCATGAAAAAATAAAGTAATTCATCAGCCAAATGAAATAACGAATTTAGATGACAGTACTCAAGATTGTGTATGTTAGGAAACATACACAATCTCTGTCTGTCTGTCTACCCCTTCGGGAAAACAGGCATCATATTATATATGTATGTATGTATTATTGAAATAAATTTATATTCTGCAGTGGGGCGTGAGCAGTTCATACTGCCTTCAAGTATGGAAGCTGTGCCTAGCGTTGTGGGGACATGATCTTGAGAATGGAGGTGAGTGTTCTATAAATTGTATTTATTTATTTATTTATTGGATCACCAACATAAGTTACAGTGTATAAATTAGTATAAAAAATTATTAGTTCTCACTGCACTCATAATTAGAGGCGACCACATCATGCATTAAATACAAAACTAGAACAAAAAAAAAACTTGTATAAAACAAAAGTATAGAAGTAACTATAACCAAAATAATAATTAAAAAAAATATATATATCAAAGTAATTTCGCTTAAAATTATGACATTTCTACATTAAAATTAAAACAAACAATCAGCTAACATTATTAACAGTAATATTATTGTTGCAATAAAGTAGATTGAGGTACGTCACTCTGTTGTAAAGTAAGTAAAAACTTAGGTGGCTTTGAAAATATATGTCGTGTTCGGGTAGATGTTTGACTAGGATCACAAAAATTTTGCAAATTGTATAATTATATGAAATACAAATACAAAATATTTATTGCAAAAACATAGTTGTTATACAATGTTATGGACCCTGTCTGTTAAACAACTTTAAGAATGAAGAGAGAGCTTTATTAATGTATTAGCAAAAAAAAAAAAACAAATATAAGTATATCTCATTGTCATATCTTGTTTTTATAGTTTCATCAGGTTTCAAATTCAAATTCATATTCATTTATTCAAGTTTGGCTCAAAAGAGCTCTTATGAACGTCAAAACTTAAAAACTAGCGCGCCCATTCACTGCGGGCATTTGATCGTAAAAGAACGGGCAAGAAAATCGTCAAGGTTAGTTTTTTCTCCCGCCAGTTACAAGAATATGTACTTAATAGTAAAACAATTTGACAAATCTACAAAAACATGTGTTCTGCAGTCACATGATTTAAAATAAAAGAAGAAAATAACTTTTTATTTTAAGTTATACGAGTATGAGTACGAATAAACATAGTAGACATGAGCAGACCAGTCCCCACTGGCGGCACCCGTTCACGAGTATGACGCATGAACCAGCCATCGTTTCGCTCAACCATATTTTAGGGAACGCAACGACCCGACGCATGACGCCACCACCGCAAAGACATTTGAGTGAGCATGACATACTCAAGCTACAGGATAAACAAATTTTAACAAAAATAACATTAAATTAATTAAAAGTGCTGCAAACCACAAATATTTTTGGTCTTATGAAAGATAAATTGTTTAAATTGTAATTATTTTAATGTTTTAATTCATGTCTAAAAAATTCAAAAGAAATATTTTTAAGGATCTTAGCAGCCTCATGTACTATGCCCTCGCAGGACATGTAGACCTATTATATTTACCATCTATGTATCATGTAATGAATGATTTGATTTGAAAGTGGGACTACTAAGTTACTTGTCCTTTGAATTTGAAACACAAGAAGCCGTTTGTAGTGATGATAGTTTACTTTCACATTAGACAGGGTATCCCTTACCTATATTTATCTCAGCATAACCATTTGGTTCGTTAGAGAAGGGACGTAATGGTGATAACAATCTTTAAAAGTATGTCAAAACATTTTTTTTTACTTTAGACCACGATTAACTATAGGACTTGACTGTCTAGGATGCGACTAGTGCAATCACCGCTATGTCTTAGATGTGGTGACAAAGAGGAGTCTATGGAACACCTGCTGTGTACCTGTGACTCGTTGGATGCTTGCCGAATGGGTCTCCTGGGGGTGGCCTACTCACAACCAAGAGACTATGGGCTCTAATCTGCAATGACTGTCATAAAGATGATGGTAACAATATTTGGAGATCCGGAGTGAACGGCAAGGGGATGCACAAAAGATCCGACATAAGGGTTAAAGTGCGCCACGGTTATTCTGTGGCCCGCGATTAGATAAGATAACTGTAGGTCTTGCAAACTGGAGCATTTTTATAATAGTATGCATGATATAATATAGTATAATAGAATGTATACCACAAATATAAATTTGTTGTTGTTTAAACAGGTGTACCAAGCATGGAACTGCCATCCATGGTAGAAAGACACAGAAACCTCCTGTCGTGGCTGGTGGAAGCAGTCAGCGATATCACCGACGAAGAGCTGGCAACACCCACCGAGGCGGAGGAACAGGACGGTGAGTAGCGGAGAAGCTACCAAATTTGTAGAATTTAGCAGTTTTATAATTTATACTATATAGACAGAGACTGAAGATGGTGACTTTTGAAGAAACTTCCACAATGGTAGAATATATTAGGTTTAAAAGTTCTACGACAAATTGTTGCAATGAACATTAGCGACGGCACAAATGATTAGTTTTTGAGAAACTATCCAAATGGTAGAATTTAGTAGCTTTCTCTTTAAGTATTTCCAACACTTGTGTAAGTTGTAATGTTGTAAGAAATTTGGTAAATAAGCACTAACAGATATTTTTTATGAATACCTTAGGTACACAAGTAATTAAGTTTACTTAGTTTAGGTAGACAACACTTAAATTAACTGCATTACTAACTCAATTTATGTTCGTAAAATAATGTAAACAGGCTAGTTATTATAGAGAAATACAGAAATAAATAAATAAATGCTGCCGAAGAAGTATTGTCTAAGAATCCACTATATTTACACCTAAAATCCACTACATTTATGTAAATTATATATATATATATATATATATGGAACCGTGTGTATGTGTATAGACATCCTACCTAGATCTAAAGAGTCCAAGCCAACCTCACCTGCAAGAGGTGCACCTGTCGATCAACGGACGAGGCTCTGGCGAACATAAAAGTTTCCGGTAAGCGGCAATAGGCTCGCCACCTATTACGTGGGACCAACTTTATAATTGGCGAAGTGTGGGCATATAATATTCCTCTGCCTACCTCTTCGGGGACACAGGCATGAATGTATGTATTTATATATTTTGACGACCAATATGGCGTGGAGGTCAGTATACCAGCCCTCCGCTCCGTTCGATTCCCACACAGGACAAATCTTTGTGTGCATGAACATGAATATTTTTGTTCTGGTCTGGGTGTTTTCTATGTATATTAAGTATGTATTTACAAAAAAAAGTATTTAAGTATGTTTATCCGTTGTTTAGTATCCATAACACAAGTTTTAATGATACTTATCATGGAACTAAATAATTGGTGGGATTGTTAAAAAATATATATTGGTACCTTACCTAGACTTAACCCTTTAACAGGCAGAGCACGTTAAAAATATTCATTGTTTTCCACCTTAAGTCAACCGCATAAGGTTCAATTTATGGTGGTCATATATTGACCACTGCCTGGTAAAGAGTTAAGGAACCCAAGCCAGTATACTCGTAATAACAACGTCACTTCTGCAAACAACGTCTTCCAGGAGAAGCGTTTCCAAATTAAATATCCTGTTATAATACATAGTTCTTCTTAATTTAAAAAATTTACTAGTAATATAAGCCTTTATTTCAGACTTCATTTCACAGTAAAACGAAACATCTTACAGTTTGATATATTTGTATTTTTTCTCATAATTTGATTTATTTTGACAAAATTGCATAAGTGACGTTGTAGCACCGGGGGATATGTCTAATAAATAGACTTGATTGGTAGTATATAATATATGCATGTTTAAGCAAGTGATGGATTAAAAATATCTTTGTAACAATTCCCGCGCTACTATAATTTCCCGAAAAATCGAGAAACTATTCAACACGACACGTGTTTCGCCCTTACACAGGGCATCTTCAGGTAAGATAGGAGCCTTAGAACAACGATGTCTTCACGACCATCTCACGTCTCGTTTCAGCGTTGGTTGGTTCGTTGGATTTCCGCAAAGTAACGCCTGAATCAATAAATTATATGCATGTTTTCATGTATTTCAGAGGAGGATGGCCACAGTCGTCGCGTGTGGACATTGATGCTAGGCGGCAGGATTAAAGAGGCTTGTCAAGTAGCTATGAAGCACAACGATCTCAATATGTGTGTCCTACTCGCTCAGGCTTCAGGTAATGTTTTTTCCTTTTAAATAATGGTTTCGTGCGTTAAGCACATTTAGCCAGTGTCAAGTAAGAGATATACTAATTTCCCATTGTGCGGACACTCAACGCACTTAATGCCATTTTGGATGCAGCACCCGACTGTGATTTGTTTGCGGATGGATGGCCTGAGATTTTGTCAGTGTGTCTGAGGTATTGTGAGAGAATGGGATAAAAGAAGTTTTTATGTGTGAATTTTTAATATTATATTCAACTTTTACTGTTTTTGATAATTAGTGTAATTGGTGTATTCCGTTCTGATTAAATAAATAAATAAATAGTATATAAATTATAGTGAATGAGAATGAGTGGTGATGAAGATGGTAAATGAGATGTCCTCCCCTAAGCCCCTTGAGTCCTCAGTAAAGATGTGGGACTATACTGAGATCTCACATGGACTTTTTGATAGAATTAGAAAAGTTATGTTGCACTGTCAACGGACGAGGCTCTGGTGAATACAGAAGTTCTTGTTAAGCGGCGATAAGCTCGCCACATATTACGTGAGACCGACAATGTGATTGACGAAATGTGGGCGTATAATATGCCTCTGCCTACCCCTTCGGGGAAACAGGCGTGAATGTATTTACATATTTTTATTATTTATTTATTTATTTATAACACAAGTTCTTAATGATACTTATCTTGGAACTAAATCATCATCATATCCTAGCATTATCCCGGTTGCCCTAGACTTAAGCTTAGGGCCCAGGGTCTGCTCACTGGTGTAATCAGATTTTGACTGAATTTCAGTTATTATGTGAGCGACTGCCGTCTGACCTCCGCAACCCAGAAGGAAATAGGGATCTAGGAACTAAATAATTGGAGATTATCTTGGAACTAAATAATTGGTGTCATTGTTATAAAATATATTTTATTTTTTAATATGTAATTAAATTAGACGACGGATATGGCGTGGTGGCGAGTATACTTGCTCTCCGCTCCAAGGTCGTGGGTTCGATTCCCACACAGGACAAACATTTGTGTGCATGAACATGAATATTTGTTCTGGTCTGGGTGTTTCCCTATGTATATTAAGTATTTATTTACAAACAAAAAAATGTATTTATGTATGTTTATCCGTTATTTAGTATCCATAACACAAGTTCTTAATGATACTTGTCTTGGAACTAAATAATTGGTGTAATTGTTGAAAAATATTTATTTATTTATTTATTTAAAAAAAAATTAACAATGACTGTTGTTATTCCACAGGAGACCCAACCTTCCGAAGTCTACTATCCCGCCAGCTATCCCTATGGCGGGAATGCGGAGCTGATACCCTAATAGCGGGCCACAGATGGGAGACGCTGCGTCTGATCGCGGGGCAAGCGACGCCGCGGGGGAAACTAGTGCAGCTGGACTGGATGAGGGCTTTACATGCCACTGCCAGGTAATGTACTCTAGACGGTGCTAGGTTTTGGAAGAGAGCTGGTCTAAAGTACCCTGAACTGACGTAAATGTATGAGAAGGATGATGAGCGTGAATATAGCCAAAAATGTGACCAGAAAAACAAGCGACGCCGCGGGGAAAACTAGTGCATCTGGACTGGATGAGAGCTTTATATGCCACTGCCAGGTAATGTACTCCAGACGCTGCTAGGTCTTGAAGGAGAGCTGGTCTATAGTACCCTAAACCGACAGCAGCGTTTCAATGAGGGTGAATTAAGCTAAATGTTAATGGAAGTGTTAGGAGGGGAAGATTACGTAAGACCTTTCATGAACAAATCCAGAAGGTTTTAGAGACAGGGCAGGTCAAAAGTACCCTGAACCGACGGGAGTGAAAAAGAATGTTAATGAGCGTGAATGAAGCCAAAAGTGTGACCACGATAACAAGCGACGCCGCAGGGGAAACTAGTGCAACTGGACTAGAAGAGAGCTTTACATGTTACTGCCAGGTTGCTATACCAGCCGGCACGTTAACGGAGAACGGGCCTCCTCTCACGGACCAAAGTGAGAGGGACTCAAGTCATACTTTTGACGACCGATATGGCGGTGAGGTCAGTATACCTGCACTTCACTCCATAGGTTGTGGGTTCGATTCCCACACAGGACAAATATTTGTGTGTATAAATATGAATATTTGTTCTGGTCTGGGTGTTTTCCTATGTATATTAATTATGTATTCACAAAAAAAAAAGTATTTATGTATGTTTATCCGTTGTTTAGTATCCATAACACAAGTTCTTAATGATACTTATCTTGGAACTAAATAATTGGTGTAAGTGTCAGAAATATTTATTTATTTTATTTATATAAAATGTTTTATTTTCAGATACCTGTGTCCACAAGTGCCAACGTTAGAAAGAGTAGTGCAGACATACGAATCGCTATTTCCGTCTCGCTCAGAAAATGAAGACATGAACAATACCAAGTTAGAATCGGATGAAATGGGCTTGCAGTTGCCTCTGCCTTCGCACGCTGATCCCTTGGTAAGTTCAAGTAATTTATAGCTTATAACTTTGGCAACTGTTAGATAGATAGTTAGAAAAATCATTATTGTACACCGAATTAAAAATAAAACAAGAAAACAATTGGAAAAGAAAAGCGATTTCTTCCAGGCAACTTAGGGGTTATCCATAAATGATATCACACGTTAAGGGGGTGGGAGGGGGTTGACTAAGTGTGACATGGTGTGACAAGGGGATGGGAGGGATCCTAAATTTCGTGACGTCATTTCAAAATCCAGGTCCTATGAGAATTTGTTTTGATGTAATTATTTCTTGCTGTACAATTGCAAAATATGTGACATCACACTAAGGAGGAGGGAGTCCCACAAGTGTGACCATATGCGACAAGGACGGAGGGGGGGGGGGTCAAAAAATTACGGAATCCGTGTGAAGTAATTAATGGATGACATCTTAGGATAGAGAATGATTAAAACTGTTTCGGCAAAAGCTAAAAATTTGTGTTTTGCTCTCTCAGAGCAAAAAAACCCACTGTGCCGTAGCCATTCTGCAGCGCTGCGACACACATGCACACTATGCGAATGTTTTACTTTTAGTTTATATTGGTGTTAATTTTTTTTTAATTATTGTAATTTTGTTTTTGTTGTTTTATATGTATGTGTGTCTTTCATATAAAAATTTACTTTAAATTAAAAAAAAACCGGGGTTTTAAAAAAGAAAAACTAATACGTAATTATATTTTAATAGACAAACACAAATAAATACTTTAATATAATAAAGTAAACCTACATACATATACACGTACATGACATGGGATCATTGAGCAGCAGAACATTACATCTGATAACCTCTCTTATGTTGAATGACATTAGCCCACTTTCCGTTATCTGTTGTGCCGGGAGCCGGTATGGTCAAATTTTTGAGATAGACTCTTACTGTAACTGGATTTTCTCATTTGACATTTGTTTAAATTTTTTCCGCTAAAGTTGGCCGAGATTTTGGCTTTACTAGTCAGCCTGTTTCTTCTTTATGCATTTGTAACGTGTTAGAAAGGATAGGGTATATACAATGAAGTTTTGTAGAGCGAATATGAGAACACAGTTTGCCATACCGGCTCCCGGTACGTCAACCGATTAGGCGAAGATATGTTTATACCGGGAGCCGGTGTTTCACATATGAGGGGTTAAAGAAAAAGCTTCTTTACTTAAATTTTACGACCACAACAATTTGACGACCGATATGGCGTGGTGGCGAGTATACCCGCTCTCCGCTCCAAGGTCGTGGGTTCGATTCCCACACAGGACAAATATTTGTGTGCATGAACATGAATATTTGTTCTGGTCTGGGTGTTGCCCTATGTATATTAAGTATTTATTTACAAAAAAAAAAGTATTTATGTATGTTTATCCGTTAGTATGCATAACACAAGTTCTTAATGATACTTATCTTGGAACTAAATAATTGGTGTAATTTGTTAGAAAATATTTATTTATTTATTTATTTTAAACACATTTAGTGATTGCGCTTGTCTAATAATAACAATAAATCTTCATTTAGTACAAAGTATCGTAGACATATAAACGTATCAATCAAATGATCCCTGCAAGAGCATTGCAATATAAAATTAAACCTAAAAAGTAAGTAACGCATGTATATTGCTCGAAATTGTTAATGTAAAAAATTGGTTGCCTGTAAAGTCGGTATACGGGCGAAAGTTTTACGTGACAACGACTTTGAGTGGTAAAATAATTTAATGTGAATATGTGTGTGTGTTGGGTTTCCCAACCTTATTTTCGTCGAGCCATTTATTTGTGTTGTAACTTCTACAAAATTATATCCGATATATTTTTTGAATCAACGTAATTTATAAGATCTTATAATAAGAGTACTATGAGAGAAAAATAGATAAATACTAATGAGATACTTGAGCTTGCATTCTCTGTACCAGTTGGTCGATCCTAGGTTCAGTTATTGCCAGAGCTATCATTAGGTCACTATAGACGGCAAGACGATTTCACTGCTTAGTTTTTATTAAAATCAGAGCAGAAAAACCAGAAAACACAAACGTCTCACGCCCCCCTTGACATCTCTCTACGCCCCACCAGGGGGGCACGCCCCCCTGGTTGGGAAGTCCTGGTATAGTAGGAAGAAGGATGAAATAATAGTAACAATTTAAAACATTTATTTTTACAAAGAATTATATTTGAGAATTATAACCATGCATGTGGAAGGGACGCGTGCCTCTCACTCGCTCTCATTGTGAGCGCATAACGTGAGCAGAGCGTAACGCAGTTCCTGAAGTGTCACCCGGCAAACCAATTTATAAGACGTTGTCACGTCAAAAATCTAATAATAGTGGCCGACAAACACATCTTAATAGTAACTTGTGAGATATAATTTATATATTTCTTACTTGACACTGGCTAAATGTGCAAACCGCACGAAGACATTATTTAAAAGAAAAAAAAACCTCTCACAAGGCGGTGATAACACAATCTCAATTTTAAGCGGGGCGTGAAACGGCATTTTAGCAGGCCGTCATGAGTGGGTGCGCATTGTACCGTGCTTATTTCACGGTATGAAGCACTTTTTTTTTTGAACTGCATCGACTGCTTATTACCAGGCACAATGACGTGTCACATAAAAAAAAAACTGTGGATTAAATGGTAACTGAGAGAGAATTCCAGAGACGAGCAGCTTGAACGGTAAAAGAAGAGTCGTAAAAAGAAGTGACATGTGACGGAATCTCAAGGCTCTCTGATTACCGCAAAGACTGTTTTCCCTTACGAGGAAGATTTCCTTACCTCTTCCCTCCACAGCCCAACTGATAAACTATAAAGTCATCATCACATCTTAGCATTATCCCAGAATTAAGCTTAAACCTTCAACAGGCAGAGCACGTTGAAAATACTCATTGGTTTTCTACCTTAAGTTAACCGCTTAAGGTAGTCACCGCCTTGTGAAAGTTTTTTTTCTTTTAAATAATGGCTTCGTGCGATTTGTACATTTAGCCAGTGTCAAGTAAGAGATATATAAATTATAGTAAATGAGAGTGAGTGGTGATAAAGATGATAAATGGTAAATGAGATGCCCTCCCCCTAAACCCCTTGAGTCCTCAGAAAAGATGTGGGGCTATACTGAGATCTCACATAGACTTTTTGAGAGAATTCGAAAAGTGATGTTGCAATGTTTAGTTTTATTTACCAACACTCATGTACTTTCACTTACACTTAACGGTTAATAATCCACCGTTATTATACATTAAGGTTCGAAATATCACAAATTTTAGAAAATAAAACAAAACTCGCTTGACGCTTCACTTTCCCGCCAAGAAGACCATTACAAGAGGTCCTGTATAATAATATAACGTATTTCTATCTACAGGATGATACAAAATATCAAGTTTTAGATCTACGATATGAATTAATAAAATCCCGTGCACACAACACGCGGCCTAAACTGCGACCTTACGCCTACACACCAGATCCGCTCGACTACAGCTTGTGGTAAGTTCTTTAAACAACAAACAATCACGCCTGTTTCCCCGAAGGGGTAGGCAGAGGCATACTATACGCCCATATTTCGCAAATTGTTTTTTTGGTCCCACGTAATAAATAGGTGGCGAGCCTATTGCCGCTTACCGGGAATTGTTATGTTCGCCAGTGCCTCGTACGCTGATTTGCAGGTGCACCACTTGCAGGTCAAGTTGGCTTGGGCTCCTAGGGTCTTGGTAGGATCCCTCTTGAAGAATAGTAATAGTTCTAATTATTAGTAATTATAGTTTTAATAATTAGTTATACTTGTTGTAATACTCCTACAAAGATTTGAGTAGCCCAAGCCAACCTCACCTGCAAGTGGTGCACCTGCTGGGGGCCTACCGCCGAGTTCGATGGCAATCGATTATAAGGCAAAATGGATTTCGAATTGATTCTGTCGTACCGCCGAACTCATGGAAATCGAAACAAAATGGCGTTCTCCATGTACCTATTGGTCTGTCACGGACTGAAGGTCATGAATGAGAGGTGGCTGTCGGCAGATTCCCCGGTACGGATTAATGAACGTAAACAAAGTTTGATCTAGATGGATTACCGGGAATTCGGCGGTAGGCCCCCTGATCAACGGACAAGGCTCTGGCAAACAGAACAGTTCTCAGTAAGCGGCAATAGGCTCGCCACTTATTACGTGGGACCAACAACATAACTGGCGAAGTATGGGCGTATAATATGCCTCTGCCTACCCCTTCAGGAAAATAGGCGTGATATAATATATGTATGTTGTAATAAGTTGGTACAATAGTTTTAATAGCTTTCATTATCTGTTAGTTTATTTCTTATGTCTAAGATTAAATATTTTTTGGTGAAGGTGGTGAATTATATGATATCGCTAAAATTGGGCTTGTTAATTGTTCTTTGTCATCTTGTACGAAAAAAATATAAAATGAAGTAACCGGTTTAGTTTCTTAATATAGTAACTTCTAAACTATTAATCGCAAGTATTTTTTTAATGACCAGGTTATTAGTAAATTAACTACCGAAAAGACCGTTTGGTTGTTTTTACCAATTTATTTATTAGTTATTTTTGATGAATTTATATATCCAATCGATGCACGAAACCCATCTGGAGTCCCCTCTGACGACAGTGGTCGCGGGGGCGCCTTGTTATAGTCCGGCAATCTCATGCGCGACCTTCCCGCGGGGTGAAGACCGTTGCGGGGACGAGGTCAACAAGATGTCAGCGGGTAGCGGGGAAGGGGGAACTTCTCATCGTGTGTAGCCGTGTGCTAGAATAACACGCTACCTCGTTCCCGCCACCGTCTGTCACCCCGCGGGACGGTCGTGCACAAGTTTGCCGGACTATAAAAATTCAAAATCATTTATTCAAGTTTGGCTCAAAAGAGCTCTTACGTCAAAACTTAAAAACTAGCGCGCCCATTCACTGCGGGCGGGAGCTTGATCGTAAAGTTTTTGACTTGAGTTTTTTCTCCCGCCAGTAACAAGAAAATGTACTTAGTAGTAAAACAATTTGACAAATCTACAAAAATCTATAGTCTTCTGAATCGCCAAGTCAGCGACATCCACCGCCCCCTTAACTCACGTGACGTCAGGAGTTGGCTAGTTGTGCCCCGTGTTCTTTACTTTGTCTTTTCATGCTCGATTTCGTTTATTTTGATAATTTTATTTATTACTTTTTATTGCTAGTTTTTTACGAAACCTGCATCTACAAAATTGCAACAGTTGTGTACTCATCGGCTAGTATTGGTATTATAATTAAGTCGACAACACTGATGACTTGTATAACTTGAAAGAATTTATGTTGGCATCTTACTGCATAAAATTATATATACTATGAAATAAATAAGTAAATCAATTATATATTTTTATATAAACAAAATGATATAATTGGCAGTTTCCTCTTGGGCACTTGGTTCGGAAATCCATCGGAGGAGAGCATCACGGGATTCGCAGATCAACTGGAGGCAAGCGGGCTTTGGCATATGGCCATACTGACATTGGCTCACCATCCCGACGATATCGCGTAAGTAATCTACCTCTTATATAGCTATGTCTTCCTGGTACTTTAGAAGGCGAAAAAGTTAGTTAAATATGGTTCGGAAATCCAACAGAGAAGAGCATTATATAGGCTTCGCTGATCAACTGGAGGTGGCTGGGCTGTGCCATATAGCCATACTTACATTGGCTCACTATCCGGACGATATAGCGTAGGTAAAATATATGCTATAGGTATGTCATCCTGGTACTTTAGAAGACGAAAAATATTGTTAAACATGGTTCGGAAATCCATCAGAGGACAGCATCACGGGCTTCATAGATTAATTGGAGGTGGCTGGACTGTAGCATATGGCCATATTGGCTTACCCAACGATGCCATGTAAATAAAATACCTCTTATATAGCTATGTCATCCTAGTACTTCAGAAGGCGAAAAATATAAGTTAGTCATGGTTTAGCAATCTATCAGAGAAGAGCATTACAGGCTTCGCTGATCTGTTAAAGGCAGCTATACTGTGGCATATCCTCATTCTCACATTGGCTCACCATCCCGACGATATCGCGTAAGTAAGCCACCTCTTATATAGCTATGTCATCCTGGTACTTCAGAAGGCGACTAATTTAGTTAAACATGGTTCAGCAATCCATCAGAGAAGAGCATTTATATAGGCTTCGCTGATCAACTGGAGGTGGCTGGGCTGTGCCATATAGCCATACTCACTTTGGCCCACCGGACGATGCCATGAAAATAAAATACCTCTTAAATATCTATGTTTTCCTGGTACTTTAGAAAGCGGAAAATTTAGTTAGTTAAACATAGTTAGGGAATCCATAAGAGGAAAGCATCACAGGCTTTGAAAATTGACTGGAGGTGGCTGAGCTGTGGCAAATTGGCTCACCGCATGATGTAAGTCAAATATATCTTAAAATGTTAATAAAATAAATAAAATATACTTTATTGTCTTTAAGATCAACATGATCATTTAGATTCGTCAAATATTCACACACATATTGGAAATTAGACATATTTCTTTAAGCAACAATGAAAGAGATATTAGCAGTACCATAATAAAGAAATAAAAGCAAATGGATTCTTTTTCAGAATTTGTGAAGGTATATAACTATGTGTATGTCTTACATAACTATGTCATCCTGGTACTTTGTTTTTCTCTTTTAAATATGGAATGATGAGAGTAAAGCCAGTGTTACGTTGTATAATTAATCAAGTTATTTGAATTAATGTTTCATTTCTCTTATTCAGTGACTTTAGCTTCTAGGGAGTTTTGGAATTAACAAGAAAAATCACAATTCACAGTAGTATATCACAATGAAGGAAACATTTTGAGTACATTGCCAAAGACAAAGACTTTTTATTTCATATAAAATATGGTACATAAGTGGTCTTAAAATTCAATACAGTCCGCATATTTCACCAGTAACTGGTATGCAAAAATATAAAATAAAATGAAAAAAAAATCTAATAAAACAAACATAAATTTATTGTTCAAAATATTCACTCAGTGAATAAAAACATTTATCAACAAGCCATTTCTTTAAATGTACTTTGAATTTATTCAATGGCATCAGCTTAAGGTTATTGTCGAGCCTATTGTTATATCTAAAAATCAACTATATGTACACATAAAAAACTTCGCAGTTTTGTCATTTTTTTCGTTGGCACCAAGAACCTCCTGGTACTTTATAAAGCGTTAGTCGATCAATCGATCACGAAAGTGAAGCAGAGTTCACAGATGTCGGCACTTGGATGGGTGACCGCTTTTATATATGTCAATTTGGGTAGGTATCCTTATCGGTCGTCAAACTGTTACAATTAATTGTTTAAAGTAACTAACCAATTGATAATTTAAAAGAGCATAGCCTGTGAGTTTCTTGCCAGTTCTTCTCACAGAGCGGGGGCTCGGAACTGGCACTTAGATTTAGAAATATATAGAAATTGTTTTGTTTTATATAAGTAAATCCAATCTTATTTCGATTGTTTTTTTAATTTTGACGTTTTCAAGTACTATGTAAAAGTTTATGAAATAGAAAAAATTGAGTTTGAGTTACTATTTTTTAACTTTTTCTTACTACTATTTCTAAGAGAACATTTCAACCGATTTATTTCAATATCTCGGCACTTTTCGCAGCAAGCTTCAGCTATAGTAAAGTGTCCTTTATTTAAGTAACGTTCACAAGTGCGTCGAAATGAAGCCAAGCTATATTTTGTATGATAATTTAATTTTCTCTGAGTAAGGTTAAAAAATAATTATTTTTTTATATATTATATTTGATTACAGTCGAGGTCATCTAGTACGCGGAGTGCTATCCCGTCACGCACCAGCTAAAGCTGACACGCAAGAACTGAAGAGCCGTTTGGAACTGCTCAACAAGCTGGGGGTCCCTGAGAAGTGGCTGCGGATCGCTCAGGCTCAGAGGGCGCATTATGAGGTACGAATTGTCATGATCATCAAAATAATTTATTGATTCAGGCGTTACTATGCGGAAATTGTAAGCAAGTGATGGATTAAAAATATCTTTGT
Source organism: Musotima nitidalis (assembly GCA_949126915.1). Lineage (NCBI taxonomy): Eukaryota > Metazoa > Arthropoda > Insecta > Lepidoptera > Crambidae > Musotima > Musotima nitidalis. Next base: position 8,093,231 of record OX421440.1, read on the forward strand.
AACAGTTCCCCCGCTACTATATCATGTCAGCCCATATGCGTCACACTACTGAGCACGAGCCTCCTCTCGCATATCAAGGTGTGAGGGTATTGGGTCATACTCCACCACGCGGACCCAGTGCGGATTGGTGGAGGCAGGTGTATGGCGTCCTGCTGTTAGAATTTATCAAGCCGCCCATTAGGCCTCTAACATGGCTTAACGACTACCACATTTAGTGATAACCGGGATCAACGGCTTAACGTGCCTTCCGAAGCACGGAAGCGCTCGATATCAAATGCCACACAAACGGTCACCCATCCAAGGACTGACCTCTGTAAACTCTGCTGTACTTCGGTGATCGTTTCCGACCACAGAGCACCGCAGAGCTACGAGCGCTACTATAATTTCCGGAAAAATAGAGAAACTATTTATTTATTTATTGAAAATATGGGTCTCCAACAAAGGACATACACGACAAAAATACAATAATATGTGACAATGTGTACTCCCTCAATTATAGGAGACCACAGCATGCAAATAAAATATTTCACAAAGCAAACACAGGTTAAAACATTAGAACTAAATTACAATAAAATAATATTTAAAGGGAATCAGAAATAAAATTACTACTATTCAACACGACACGTGTTTCGCCCTTACACAGGGCATCTTCAGGTAAGATAGGAGCCTCAGAACAACGATGTCTTCACGACCAACGCTGAAACGAGAGTTATTTCCGAGATATTTTTAATCCATCACTTGCTTAAAATTTTATAATGCTATTTTTTATTTGTTTAGCCAACATTTCCTATACCACTTTACGTGTTAACGGGTCGGCATAGAAATATGTTTGGGATATTATATTGAAGAGTTCAGATAGGACCATTTTAGAAAACTCTTAATTTTTAACAATTTTTTCCTTTAAATAATGGCTTCGTGCGTTTAGCACATTTAGCCAGTGTCAAGTAAGAAATATGTTTATAATATATAATAAATGAAAATGAGTGGTGATAAAGTTGATGTGGTAAAGATGTGGGACTATACTGAGATCTCACATGTACTTCTTGACATAATTTGAAAAGTGATGTTGCACTTTGTCTCATTTACCAACACTCATGTACGTTCACAAATACTTAACGGTTAATAAAACACCGTTATTACACATTAATGTTTAAAATATTACAAATTTTAGACAAATGCGGACATGATACTTCACTTTCCCGGCAAGAAATCCTCTGACATTAACATTTTAACATACCTGAATTTTACTTCATTTGCGCGGGTTACCCACTAGGCAGGAGCACCACTTCCCGGTGAAACTGGCTTGGGCTAAGGTCTTGCCTATGCTATCAAATAAAAATATTTTCGTTTCTCTGTATATCATGAGACCATATTGTAGAATTGACGCGACATGTGCATGATATGCCAAAAGAGCAGTTTCCTCAGAGGATATTTCTGTAAGTCGTCTCAAAGCAATATTTATTTATTTATTTAATCTTTATTGCACACACTTAAAAATACAATGTACAAAAGGCGAACTTAATGCCATTAGGCATTCTCTACCAGTCAACCTTGGGGTTAGCAGAGACATTAAAGGCGGTGCAAGTAGGAGATAATATTTACAGTTCTGATATACTTACATAAAATAAATAAATAAAAATAAATATTTCTGACACTTACACCAATTATTTAGTTCCAAGATAATTATCATTAAGAACTTGTGTTATGGATACTAAATAACGTATAAACATACATAAATACTTTTTTTTTTTGTAAACACATACTTAATATACATAGGAAAACACCCAGACCAGAACAAATATTCATATTCATGCACACAAAGATTTGTCCTCCTGTTTGGGAATCGAACCCACGACCTCTGGAGTGAAGTGCAGGTATACTGACCTTTACGCCATATCGGTCATTACGAAAATAGTACGATGATATACATAAACTACACACCTACATATTGCCTCGCACAAGAAGGTAGGGGGGCGCTACACACCGGTTCTGATCCGGGATGTCTCATAGCTAATGGAAATCGCCCCTCGCCCCTGAGACAGGTGTGCTGTGATGTGAAAACTGATTGTATGTTTGTCTATCCCAGCATTTGCCAGACATCGAAGCAGCTCATCTAGTAGCAGCTGGAAGCTGGAACGCCGCTCACAAGCTTCTGGTTGAGGAGTTGCTGCCTGAAGCGGTTTTGGCTGGTAAGGACTCGTTATCATGCTTTCCTATTTTTTTTGTTTTAAAATCAAAAAACTTTTTTTATTGCATTAATGTTTTACGTCGGTAACATAATGCATTTACGCACTGCCTTCCGGCCAAAGGGGGACTTGTCGTGGTGGGGGGCTGAGTACCTCCCGGTAGGGCGCAGAGGGCGCTAGGGAAAAGGTAACACCCAGAGATTGGCGACTCTGGGTGCCCTTAGTACTGACTACGGGGGGGGAAACTAAGAGGGGCCTGTGGAGGGCGCAGTGGGTGGGCCAGGAGGGCCCGTCAAGCAGCGGGGGAAGGTCTTAGGCAGCGGGGGCAGGGGGCCCCTGCGGAATTCTGATTAAATAAATAAATAAATAAATTCTTATTGACATATGATATGTTCCCGATCTAACAATAAGTGTAAGTGAATCTAAGCTACATGAATTCAGTGTAATTATATTCCGTTTTTTATTTTTTATATTTCATTTCGACGTTTTTAAGTGCTATGTAATAGTTTGTAAGGGCATGACAAAATTACCCTAAACCGACGGGCGTGTATGAGGAGGTTAATGAGTGTGAATGAAGCTAAGAGTGTGTGTCAAGATCGTAGCAAGTGGGAGTAAAGTAAAAGTTTCTTTATGTCATAAACTGTTACACATAGATACATAATGTCACGCCTCTTTCCCGTAGCTTCATTCACACTCATTAACCTCCTCATACACGCCATCGGTTTAGGGTAATTTTGTCATGCCCTTACAAACTATTACATAGCACTTAAAAACGTCGAAATGAAATATAAAAAATAAAAAACGGAATATAATTACACTGTACAATTATTTAATCAGAATTCCGTTCACACCAATTACACTAATTATCAAAAACAGTAAAAGTTAAATATAATATTAAAATCTCACACTTAAAAACTTCTTTTATCCCATTCTCTCACAATACCTCAGACACACTGACAAAATCTAGAATATAGAATATACAACAAGGTGCCACATTATATAAAAAACGTAAAGGAAGACTGTTTATTTTATAAAAGGCTCAAAGACTTCCTAGTAGAAAAATGTTTTTATGACTTATGTGAATATTTACCTAATTGACATAGTAACTTTTAATTTGTATAATTATTGTATTTAATGTGATTTGATTTTAATTGTAACTATATTTTTATTGTAATTTTGTTTTTTATATTGTGTGTAATGTTAATGTTAATTTGTAATGTAGGATTTAATGATAATAATTCCAACTATTTTATAATGTTTTTTGCAATACCCTTGCAGGGTTCATGTTTTAACCAGTATTTATATGTAACATTAAGATCTTTATGTACAACATGTCGCAAATAAAGAACTATGAAAGTGCCACCGCTCTGTGAGTCTTGTCATGCCTTACAAAGTCCACTGCTGAACATTGCCCGAATAGATGACATTCTGTCGGAGGTATTTGCCTATAATCAGCACGCTAGGCAGGCGGGTTGGTGATCGCAGTTCCAGCCATTACGCAGGATGACGCTGCTGCCCATCATCCGGTAGGATTTCTCTTCGTCGACTCTTACGACTCCCGTGAGATGAGACCACAGGCAGGTACCAAACGGCACATGTGTATATATTATACTATCATTATAGTTTATTAAGCGCTCGTAGCTCTGCGGTGCTCGGTGGTCGGAAACGATCACAGAAGTACAGCAGAGTTTACAGAGGTCAGTCCTTGGATGGGTGACCGTTTGTGTGGCATTTGATATCGAGCGCTTCCGTGCTTCGGAAGGCACGTTAAGCTGTTGGTTTCCGGCTATCACTAAATGTGGTAGTCGTTAAGCCATGTTAGAGGCCTAATGGGCGGCTTGAAAAATTCCAACAGCAGGACGCCATACACCTGCCTCCGCCAATCCGCACTGGGTCAGCGTGGTGGAGTATGACCCAATACCTTCGCACCTTGGTATGTGAGAGGAGGCTCGTGCTCAATAGTGGGACGTTTATGGGCTGAGATGATAAATTATTATAATTTTATATCCGATTATGGTTTGTTTTTAGATGACATGGACAGTGTGAGTCCACTGTTGGAGAAACTACACGAAGCAGCGAAAAGGCATGAGGTCAGCGGTTGGGAGACGGGGGGACTGGTGTTATACCACTACACTCATATATGTCGCGAGGTATTTACAAAAATAAAAGTATTTAAATTTCAAATACTTTTTATTTCATAAACTATTACATAGTACTTGAAAACGTCAAAATTATAAAAAAATAACAAAAACAAATAAAATATAATTATACTAAAATCACGAAGCTTAGATTCACTTGCAACCAAACAATTTAAAAAAACAAAAAATATTTAAGTGAAAGCGAATCTAAGTGCCAGTTCCGAGCCACCGCTCTGTAAGAAGAACTGGCAAGAAACTCACAGGCTGTGCTCTTTTAAATTATCGATTGGTTAGTTACAATCTTCATTTGTCTGTGACGCTATACAATGCAACATAATATAACATTAAGTATGTTTATCCGTTGTTTATTATCCATAACAAATACACTCCTTTTGTGGCTAAAGGGTCTAAAAGTAATTTGGGTCATTATGCTACTTTAAACCGGCTTCAGTTTGGGTATAATGATCTAGTCAAAAAATTAGACATTGATATTTTCTCTGATGGCTTGCCGAGATTTCGGAAAACCATTATTGACTCCTTTAATAATAGAATATGAGGTCAATCGGTCATGTCATACGAGTATAGCTTTGGTGTTTTTTTATTTGTGTTTTTATAAGTAAATTTTTTTTGTATGTATCTTCTTATTTTTGTGTCAATGCATGCCGTGGTGACTTGTAAGTAAAACAGCACTTAGCTTTTAAGTATTAACTGTATTTGTTATGTTCATTATTGGTGTATGTTTTGTTAGTCGCCCTAAATGTAATAAATAAATAAATAACACAAGTTCTTAATGATACTTATCTTGGAACTAAATAATTGGTGTAATTGTCAGGAAATATTTAAATATTTATTTATATTTAGGTACGTACACCAGATGAGTTAACCTACACTTGGGCGGACAGTTATTATCCAAAATCATTTATTCAAGTTTGGCTCAAAAGAGCTCTTATGAATGTCATACATATGAGGACCGATATGACGTGGAGGTCAGTATACTTGCACTCCACTCCAGAGGTCGTGGGTTCGATTCCCACACAGGACAAATCTTTGTGTTCATGAACATGAATATTTGTTCTGGTCTGGGTGTTTTTCTATCTAAAATTTGTTATATTTCGAATTACTTCGTAATAACGGTGGATTATTAACCAAGTGGTGCAACTGCCGATCAACGGACGAGGCTCTGGCGAACATAAGAGTGCCCGGTAAGCGGCAATAGGCTCGCCACCTATTACGTGTGACCAACTATATAATTAGCAAGTGTGGGCGTATAATATGCCTCTGCCTACCCCTTCCGGAAAACACGCGTGAATGTATGTGTTTATGTATATACATAGTGCAGGTACACTGACCTCTACGCCATATCCACGACCGATATGGCGTGGTGGCGAGTATACCCGCTCTCCGCTCCTAAGGTCGTGGATTCGATTCTCACGCAGGACAAATCTTTTTGTGTGCATGAACTTAAATATTTGTTCTGGTCTGGGTGTTTTTCTATGTATATTAAGTATTTATTTAGAAAAAAAAAGACGTGTGGCACTCGGAGACTGCCGCGGTAAAGCTATTAGCATTTTTTATCAACTTATGCAATTATAATTATTTATGCAGTATTTTTATTCTTTGATATTAATTCAAGTTACACTTTGAGCGTGGTGACCGATAAAGAAACAAATTTTAGCCACGTGATACAACCAATGCCACCTAACGGCGGGCTGCTGAACTAAAGAGACAAGCGTGATATTTCAAAAAGTCATTAAAAGTTCTGCTATTTATCTATAGATGGAATAACTAAAAAGTATCACCGCTGTGCCGGACGGAATTTCTGTATTCGGTCTCCAGGCTCAAGGCCCGCGATAGAAGCTATGCAATAGCTTAAAAAAGTATTTATGTATGTTTATCTGTTATTTAGTATCCATAACACAAGTTCTTAATGATACTTATCTGGGAACTAAATCGTTGGTGTAATTGTCAGAAAATATTTATTTTACGTCGTTAAACGGCTATACTGAGGACTGATGAGAAGATTGACGAGCTGGAAGAGGAAATAGAGCAGGGAGGGACATTATCGGGTTATCTGAAGTCCGAAGACAGGGGGAGGATACGGTAATCCTCAAGTCCGGCAACTTGCTCTACCACCGGGAGGGCGACCACCTGTCCCAAGGTGGTGTCGGTTTTATAGTCCGGAAGTCCATCCGTAACAACATCGTGTCTATAAAGAGTGTGTCGACTAGGGTAGCGTACCTAATACTCAGAATCACCAAACGGTATTCGCTGAAGGTAATTCAGGTCTACGCACCGACCTCGACACACCCTGATGAGGACGTAGAGTTATTGTATGACGACATTTCTGCCGCCATACATACTTCACCAACTCACTACACGGTTGTTATGGGGGATTTCAACGCAAGGCTAGGCCAGCGAAGTGGTGACGAGCAGAAAGTGGGGCAATTTGGAGTAGGGCGAAGGAACCAAAGGGGCCAGCGGCTAGCGGATTTCATGGAGAAGGAGGGACTTTTTATGATGAACTCCTTCTTCAAGAAACCTCCGCAGAGGAAATGGACCTGGATGAGCCCTGATGGTTTCACGAGGAATGAGATAGACTTTATCATGACCACTAAGCGGCAAATATTCAATGATGTCTCTGTAATCGCTAGGGTGAAAACCGGCAGCGATCACCGAATTGTAAGAGGCACATTGAATATAAATGTCAAGCTTGAAAGGTCCCGCCTGATGAAGTCTACGCTCCGACCCTCAGTCGCCCATATTCAAAACCCCGAGTACTTTCAGATCGAGCTTCAAAATCGCTTCGCAGGTCTAGAGGACTGCGTGTCCGTCGACGACTTAAGTAGCGGGCTAGTTGAGACTGTCCACGCGGTGGGGTCCAAATTTTACAAGACCAGACCCTGAAATAAAACCCAAAAAATATCGACTGAGACTCTTGATCTCATGGAAGCACGACGACATATGCGATTGCAGTCTTCAGCAGATGCATTCTCTTACCGGCGTATCAATAGACAGATCACGAAATCCTTGCGACTTGATATTCGCAGATTCAGTACTACGTGTATTGAAAATGCAATAGAGAGGAACAAGGGTTCGAAAGTGTTCGCACGAGATCTGTCTATTGGCCAGAGTCAGTTAACGCAGCTGAAGACCAACAAGGGCAATCTAGTCACGTCGAAACCTGAGATCATGAGGGAAATCGAAGGGTTTTATGGGCAGTTATATACTAGTACGCAGGATCCCGCTACTTGTTTGGCTAAAGATCCTAGAGCCAAACTAACCAGGCACTACACCGAAGACATCCCGGACGTCAGCCTATACGAGATTAGGATGGCCCTGAAACAGCTGAAGAACAACAAGGCACCGGGTGAAGACGGGATGACAGCAGAGCTTCTGAGAGCGGGTGGTACACCGGTACTAAAGGTACTTCAGAGGCTCTTTAACACCGTCATCCTCGAGGGACGTACGCCACAGGCGTGGGCCAGTGGCGTGGTTGTACTTTTCTTCAAAAAAGGTGACAAATCTCTTTTGAAGAATTATAGGCCAATCACGCTACTGAGCCACGTCTATAAGTTGTTTTCACGGGTCATCACGAACCGTCTCGGTCATAGGTTTGACGACTTCCAGCCTCCCGAACAAGCCGGTTTCCGAAAAGGCTTTTCAACCATGGACCACATACATACGCTGCGGCAGGTTATACAGAAGACCGAGGAGTATAACCAGCCACTTTGCTTAGCGTTTGTGGACTATGAAAAGGCCTTCGATTCGATCGAGACTTGGGCAGTGTTTCAGTCCCTGCAGCGATGCCGCATCGACCATCGGTATATTGAAGTGTTGAGAAGTTTATACAAAAACGCCACCATGTCCGTACGCGTACTAGACCAGCACACGAATCCTATCCTCCTGCGGAAGGGCGTGAGACAGGGAGATGTCATATCTCCGAAACTGTTCACTGCTGCCCTGGAGGATGTTTTCAAAATGCTGGACTGGGGAAACTACGGCATCAACATAAATGGCGAGTATATGTCTCACCTTCGATTTGCCGACGATATAGTGGTCATAGCGGAGTCGCTTGTGGATCTGGGCACAATGCTCGAAGACCTCGACAGAGCTTCCCAAAGGGTAGGTCTCAAAATGAACATGGACAAGACGAAAATTATGTCGAATGTCCATGTTAAGCCTACCCCAATAATTATTGGAGGCTCGGCTCTCGAAGTTGTCGACGAATATGTATACCTGGGACAAAAAGTCCAAATGGGTAGGTCCAACTTCGAGAAAGAGGTCAATCGTCGAATCCAGCTCGGTTGGGCTGCGTTCGGGAAACTGCGCTATATCTTCTCGTCAAAAATACCTCAGTGTCTTAAGACAAAAGTCTTTAACCAGTGTGTGTTGCCAGTGATGACGTACGGTACTGAGACTTGGTGCCTGACTATGGGCCTCATTAGAAAGCTCAAAGTCGCTCAGCGTGCAATGGAGAGAGCTATGCTCGGAGTGTCCCTACGTGATCGAATCAGAAATGAGGAAATCCGTAGGAGGACTGGAGTGGTCGACATAGCGAGGCGAGTTTGCAGGCTGAAGTGGCAATGGGCGGGGCACATAGCTCGAAGAACCGACGACCGATGGGGCGTCAAGGTTCTGCAATGGCGACCGCGAACCGGTAAACGTAGTAGAGGACGGCCTCCCACGCGATGGACCGATGATCTGGTCAAGGCGGCGGGAAGCCGATGGATGCAGGCGACTCAGGATCGCTCAATGTGGAAATCTATTGGGGAGGCCTATGTTCAGCAGTGGACGTCAGATGGCTGAGATGATGATGATGAAACGGCTATATTTATTTATATTTAAATAATTACAGATCAGAGGCCTGGTGTTATCAGCTGAGAACACAGAAGATGTGTCAGTGACTGCCCGTCTAGAAGCCCTGAGACCTAGAATCGCTGCAGCATGTAATGGGCTTGCCCAGCTCAAACCTACGTGAGTAACCTAAACAATGGTCATCATTATATCCTAACATTATCCGGTTGCCTTAGACTTAAGCTCAGGGCCCAAGGTCTGCTCACTGGTCTAACCAGATTGGGCTGAACTTCAGTTCCAAAGTATCTTTAAAAAATGAGTGTATGAGAGCGGTGGACTGTATATCCATAGGTCGCTGGTTCATATCCGGCTCGAAGGACCAAAAAAGGGATGTACGGTCCGCACACCCTTTTTACTGATAATGATAAAAGGAAAGTCTTGATAATGATGATAAAATTATATTAAACTGATAATTACTACGAGCTAGGTAAATGCAATGAGTGAGAACGCGCGGCGTGATTGATGTGGCGTAACGAACTGATTTATTAACACAATAAATGTGAATAATGGAAATGAGCTGATGTGACAAAACTGTACGGGCTTACGGCTCGTACAATGAGTTTGACCCAATAACCTCTCACCTTAGTTCATACGAGGAGGTGTGCTCATAAGAGGTCTGGTGGTATCAACTGAAAATATTGAAGATATATATTTTTTTTTATTTAATCTTTATTGCACACAAAAAGTAATACAAAAGGCGCACTTAATGCCGAAAGCATTCTCTACCAGTTAACCATAGGGTTAAAGGAGGTGCTACAAATTAAAAAAAAAGAAGTATTAATAAACTTACATAAATCAACACACTTAAGAAAATACTAATAAAGTACACTACAAATATTTAAATATACATAATAATTTTTATTTCAGGCAGAGCCCATAGTGTTAGTAACAATTATTCTTATTTGCTTATGTTAGTATTACAATAGGTAGGTCGGTAAAAATTTTTAAACTACAAACTGCTAGGCTTCACAGCAGAATGCAGGCTTAGCCACAGCTCTAGCAATGCATAATACAGGCGAGATATATCAGTGTTCTCGTCTAGAAGCCCTGAGACCTAGAATCGCTGCAGCATGAAACAGACTAGCTAATTTTTTTTTCTCACTTTGCTAACAAACTGCCCTTACGCACTGCCTCCCGGCCAATGGGGGACCGAGAGCGAAGTATAGGGATTACTGCGGCAGACCACCCACTAAAAATCATCCGACGACCGCTGTTGAAAAATATAGTTAATTTAATTTTATATTTAATTATTGTTGCTGAGTTTAGTTTTGTAAGTGTTGAATTGTATTTTTGAAATTGATTGTTATCTTTAAATACTGTAATTGGTTTTGTACACCGTTTTAATTAAAGTAAAATAAAATAGTAAATAATTATATTAGAGTGTTATTTAACGTGTCTTCAAAATTAATAAATTGCCAACCTAACCTACCCTTTTTGTACATCAAAAATACTGATTGAGCACCTAATCACCTATTAGATGCTCACTCAGTATTTTTGATGATCAAAAAAGCTTTTTTTAGAGGTTTAGTTTATTATATTCCATTATATTATATTACAGATCGCTCCGCCACCGAGCCGCCCGCGCCGAGATGGGTGGGAGGCTGCTCCGACTCGCGCTCGGCCGGCCCGGGGCCTCGCGCTCCAACCTCGCGCCACTCGCACTATGTAGCGACACCACGCTGCCACTCGCACAGGTAACTAGCAGGGGACATTACAGATGCGAGATGGGTGGGAGGCTGCTCCGACTCGCGCTCGGCCGGCCCGGGGCCTCGCGCTCCAACCTCGCGCCACTCGCACTATGTAGCGACACCACGCTGCCACTCGCACAGGTAACTAGCAGGGGACATTACAGATGCGAGATTGGTGGGAGGCTGCTTCGAGTTACCGTGCTAACGATAAATAACCTACAGGCACAATTGTAACTATAAATAACCTACAGGGACACATGTAACCATAAATAACCTAAAGGGACACATGTAACCATAAATAACCTACAGGGACACATGTAACCATAAATAACCTACAGGGACACATGTAACCATAAATAACCTACAGGGACACATATAACCATAAATAACCTACAGGGACACATGTAACCATAAATAACCTACAGGCACATTTGTAACCATAAATAACCTACAGGCACACTCGTAACCATAAATAACCTACAGGCACACTTGTAGCCATAAATAACCTACAGGCACATTTGTAACCATAAATAACCTACAGGCACACTCGTAACCATAAATAACCTACAGGCACACTTGTAGCCATAAATAACCTACAGGGACACATGTAACCATAAATAACCTACAGGCACATTTGTAATCATAAATAACCTACAGGCACACTCGTAACCATAAATAACCTACAGGCACACTTGTAGCCATAAATAACCTACAGGGACACATGTAACCATAAATAACCTACAGGCACATTTGTAACCATAAATAACCTACAGGCACACTCGTAACCATAAATAACCTACAGGCACACTTGTAGCCATAAATAACCTACAGGGACACATGTTACCATAAATAACCTACAGGCACACTTGTAGCCATAAATAACCTACAGGGACACATGTTACCATAAATAACCTACAGGCACACTTGTAGCCATAAATAACCTACAGGGACACATGTTACCATAAATAACCTACAGGGACACATGTAACCATAAATAACCTACAGGGACACATGTAACCATAAATATCCAACAGGGACACATGTAACCGTAAATAACCTACAGGGACCCATGTAACCATAAATATCCTACAGGGACACATGTAACCGTACATAACCTACAGGCACAAATGTAACCATAAATAACCTACAGGCACACTTGTAGCCATAATAGTCCTACGGGTAATCTTGTAACTAACTTAAATGTAACTAAACTAGTAAATATTGCAGATTTACTAGCAACTATAACAAACCCACAGGGACACTTGAGTTCCGTTTTCGGGTTCACACCGTTTCCGTTGAGGTTATATGGATGTACCCTATAGTTTTGTAATTTTTAATAGTATACAATAAAAAAAAAAATTAAAAAAAACTATTACCTACTTCACATGTACAATATTTATCTCTTTGTATTGGTTCAACGTACAACGGCGTAAACTACTTTTAGATGCACCAAAAACACTATATGTATATAAAACGGTCACCCATCCAAAAAAGACGCTGCTTTACTTTCGTAACCGTTTTAATATATTTGTTGCAGATCATTACAGAATTGGCGGAACAAGCATCAGAGTCATGCATTGAATCGACGCACAGCTCACCGCGTTCCTCTCATCACAAAAGCTCAGTGTTAACGTAAAATGGTCGGTTTTATAACTAAGCTTTGAAGATTTTCTCACTACACCATGCTCCGTCGTCGCGGAATGTCAGTTATATTTGTAAAACCCAAATTGAGGCCATGAGAGCTAGAGGGGCCTAACTGCATTTTTTTCAATATTAATTTTATTCATATTCATGATTGCCCCTTTAAAAGGGCGTGAAACGGCTTTTAAGTGCCGGCAACGCCATTGGGATGCATCTGTTGTTCTGGTCTGGGCAAGCAAAATGGGTGGATGTTAAAATAGCGATGGGGTGTGGTACAATGGGTAAAAAATGGCGCTTTAGGTTAAAATATGTACTTAAAATGTCATTTTAGGTAAACTTCATGGTTTTTAACATAAAAAAATATTAAAATTAAAAATCTAATGAACTAACACAAATATTGTTCCTGTGTGGGATTTGAACCCGAAACTTTAGAAGCGTATTGCAGGTATACTAACCTTCTTGGTATATAATACTCTGAAATATTACATCAATTCGGGACTTCAATTTGTAAATTGTTATTTTTTGATTTAAAGTTTAATAAAAGTCTCAACATTTTCTTTTGCAAGAATTACCGATGCAAAAAAAATGAAATATATTGTTAATTTCAAAGAAAAACAATATTCGAATCAATTTTTATTCATGTTTGGCTTAATTCCGTATTTTTTCGTAAATTTTGTATTATTTTAATGAAATTTTCGTGTAATTGACATAAAATTCAATGTATATTTCTTTCGTTGTAAGATTTGTTATAAATTAACAGCCTTGTTAATCATTTTTATTATTATGATTCATTCTATTCCCAAACTAAGCATAGGTTTGACTATTAGTATTAGGTAACTGATCTAAAGTTAGGTCAAATCCTAGCATTATCCCGGTTGCCCTAGACTTAAGCTTAGGGCCCAGGGTCTGCTCACTGGTTCAACCAGGTTTGGCTGAATTTCAGTTATAACACGGAGCGACTGCCGTCTGACCTCAGCAACCCAGAGGGAAACATCATTCTATGGTTCAACCAGCTGTCAGGCTGTTAGAAGGCACTGACTACCTAATAACGACTGCCATAGATGTTCATGACAGCTGCGATCAGCATAACGAAAAGTCAAAAGTGTTTTGGCCTCTCCACTATTGCTAAGTTCTTGGATAGGTGACCGTCTGATATCGCTTCATCCCTCCACCAACTACCTTTATCAAGATGTCTTTCCATCTTTCCACCTCTGATAGAAACGTCTCATCATCACATAGATCGTCGGGGATAGTGCAAATCCGTGAAACTACCATACGTAAAGTTCATGTTCAAGTTACATGGGAAGGTGAAAAACTTAATAGGTTCCTTATTTTAACTAATTTTAGACTCATTTTTACTCATAATATAGTTAATTATATGTTCTAACTTTTGTTGTATAATTTTTTTCTGAAAGTACATAATTTAGGCTCTTTTTTTTTAATGTGACACGTCATAATGACTACACCCTGCCTGATGGTAAACAGTCGATGCAGTCCAATAAAAAAATGAAAGCGCTTTAAAACGTAAAATAAGCACGATATAAAGCGCATCCACTCATGACGGCCTGCTAAAATGCCGTTTCACGCCCCGCTTAAAAGACCCGACAATTTTGCTCTGCGACAATATAATTACGCTCATTAACTTTAACTTAGCGAAATTTTTCAGATACGCGGTATTGTCCAATGCCAGTTACGCGGTTTTGCACTATCCCCAACGATATCAGTCTTATAAAGTCCACAGTTGAACATTAGCCTCCCCAATAAATTACACTCTATTAATAAATTAATATCAATATTCTCTTTCAATGACACCAATTATTTAGTTCCAAGATAATTATCATTAAGAACTTGTGTTATGGATACTAAATAACGGATAAACATACATAAATACTTTTTTTTTTTGTAAATATATACTTAAGATACATAGGAGAACACCCAGACCAGAAAAAATATTCATATTCATGCACACAAAGATTTGTCCTGTGTGGGAATCGAACCCACGACCTCGAGTGAAGTGCAGGTATACTGACCTCCACGCCAAATCGGTCGTCGTTAGGGAATTTGCCTATAATCAGCTCGCTGGGCAGGCGGGTTGGTGATCGCAGTTCCAGCCAGTACGCAGGGTGACGCTGCTGCCCATCATCCGGTAGTATTTCTCTTCGTCGACTCTTACGACTCCCCGTGAGATGAGAGGGGGTGGCACTATTCTAGGCCGGTACCACACTCTCCATGCGAGTAATTCAGTTTTACTTCCAGCGAATCCTTAACCGTTCGTGTACAGTACTGCACTCTATCTTTTTTTTTTTTTTGGGATGGAAAATCATCAAATGACCTTCTCCCGCTGTGGGTGGAGCGGGAGGGTGTGTCAGACTTCTACTGACTAAAAACCATCCGTGTTCCTTCTTGAGCCAGTAACACCAAGGCCGCGGTAACCCTTTCGAATCCCGAACAATCCCGCAACACTGCACTCTATCTATTACATTTGCATGATAAATAAATAATTTCTGACATTTACACCAATTATTTAGTTCCAAGATAAGTATCATTAAGAACTTGTGTTATTGATACTAAATAATGGATTAAAATACATAAATACAATTTTTTGTAAATACATAGTCAATATAAAGTATTTTTTTTTAATTCACGTTGGTTTAATTTGCATTTACAATGCTATATAAACTCGTAGGCGTCGCTCGAGTAGGACATAAACCTACGGCCTTTGGAAAACAAGCATAGCTTCAGGCAACCGCGGAAGAGTTTAATTTTTCAAGTAAAATTGTCTTCACTTGTCTTGTGCGGGAATCGAACCCACGACATTTGTCTGAATTTTAGACACTTTTTTGTCGCGAAAACAACTAATACGTTATTTTCTATGCATTTACGCTGAAGAGTAAAAATAAATGTAAATACCTAGTCTTTCAGACGTTAGTAATATGACCGACCGATATAGCTTGGAGGTCTTGGGTTCGATTCCCAAACGGGATAAATCTTTGAGTGCATAAACATGAATATTTGTTCTTGTCTGGGTGTTTCTATGTATATTAAGTATGTGTATCCGTTATTTAGTATCCATAACACAAGTTCTTGATGATACTTATCTTGGAACTAAATAATTGGTGTGATTGTTAGTTAATTATTATTAAAAAGGAAAGAATGTAACACAAAACACATAATCGTAGCTAACATGTAAGTTTTATGTAATATAGAGATTCTCTTTGTAATACAAGTTCAAATGTTCCAAAAATGTATAATTTTTTCTTGTTATAAATAAAAAATGTTCCTTTAAATTGCAAAGGGGTTTTCGTTAGATCAATTTTAGGTTAGGAATTTAGTGGCTGTAATTTACTGTAATAATGTTTTGTTAATAAGTATATGTTTTAAATTGTAATAAACGATATTTTCTGTATATAATTGTTTTATTTATTTTCTTTGTAGTAACATATATACACTCACGCCTGTTTCCCCAAAGGGGTAGGCAGAGGCATATTATACGCCCACATTTCGCTAGTTATATTGTTGGTCACACGTAATAGGTGGCGAGCCTATTGCCGCTTACCGAGCACTGTTATGTTCGCCAGTGCCTCGTCCGTTGATCGGCAGATGCACCAATTGCAGGTATATCTATTGCCTCTATACACTCACTAGCTTCGAGCGCTTTTAATTAGTCGCTGGGTATTTAATAAATTCGCTTTGTCTCTTGCTTGCACATTTTTTATATGGACTCACTGATATGTTACTAATCTTGGGAGAGGCATCAAGAATAACACATACTTACAACAATTATATTCTTTTTATTAACTATAAATAGAAATATGATTAAAGTAATTATTAGCCTCGCTGATAGAAATATTGATATGAAACTGGATACCTCCTCGACGCACTTAACAGATGCAAAAGGCAAACAGTTCGCATTATTAAGGATGCTGAGGTTACATCCTCTTGAGGACCTTCAGCTGAGTAGGGACATCGCTTCGCTCAGCTTCTATCGAAATTACTACGTAGTGTTCTGCAGAACTTTTAAATTTAATCCCACCCTCTCCTTTACTATTCAAATCAAAACGTGCTGATCTTAGGAACCATCCTCATACTATGCAGACTATCACCACTCGTACCAAGAAGTTTGGTAAACCGTTTCTCTGTAAGACCGTTCGGTTGTGGAATTCTCTGCATGCTTCTGCGCATGGTTTCCAGTTCCTACTGACCTGGGTTTTTGAATGGGGCGTCAAACAGCATTTAAACAGGCCTTTTTGACGCTTGTTATAGAAATTTTGAGCGCTCTCAGTTATTGGGCTGGGTCATTTGCTTAGACAAATTTAAACAGGAAGTGGTAATTTTGAAAAAAAAAACTATTGTCTTCAAGATCAACTGCACAAAAATTCTTACTTGACACTGGCTAAATGTGCAAATCGCACAAAGCTATTATTTAAAAGAAAAAAACCGAACAAAGACATTATTGAAAGAAAGGTTAGATTCATCACATTTTTGCAAATAAAATGGAAATACAATATTCTTATTAACAACAATGAAAGAGATATTAGCAGTACCATAATCAAGAAATAAAAGCAAAATAGATTCTTTGTATGACCAGTCACATTAAAAAAATCTATTGGATATACATTTGAACCAGGGATGTTACGGAGCTTCGTCTCTGGTTCCGTTAAGTCGGAACTTCCGATTATTATTACACCTTCGGTTCCGACACTTTTAAATCTAAGGTCTTAATCGGAGGTTGAAGCATAACATAGCGGCGGCGGCGGTTTGTGTCGACGGTTATGAACAGGTTCATACATGCCGCGCGGAGAATCCCCCGACTAAATTTGACTAAATAATATTTTATTTGTCTTTAAATAAAAATTCTCTCTCATGTCACCACTTCTGACCCTGCCTCCAACTCCTATAAAGCAAATTTAAAGACTCTGCCTTCGGTTCCGATAAAACAACCTCCGTTACATCCCTAATTTGAACATTAAGACATTTCAGTTGAACAAGAAATGGGCTGTCTATCAGTTATATCAATAACATGACTCAATTCTATAAAATCTACCTATTTCACCCCTTTTTTCTTCCGTTTATTAGAGTGATCACTTGCATTATCGAGTTTTAGCAAGGCTTTAGCGATTGCCGTCTCGAAATCTTTAGGCTTACTCTCGTAGTACTTGTTTTTGTTCACAACCTTTTCCAAAGGCATGCCCCCCAATAAATGAGCTAAAGGATTAACGCTCACCAACTTTGTGCCATCTGGCAGTTGCACCGGTTCTTTTGGCTCTTCTTTTGCAATTGTTTCCTTAACTTCAGTATTTGAATTTACTTTTACTATTTTGAAATAGGGTGCTTCTGGCTGCAAATGGGCTAGGAAGACGTCTTGATATCCTTTGTAGGGTAAATTTAGGTGTTCGATGTTCATAGTTTGCGGTATACCTAAGGATTTTTGTACCGAGTCTTCAGAGCCTCCCAACATCACTTCCTGAGCCATTTCAGGAACAGATTCATTCAGATCATCTTCGTTGTTGTCAATGTAATGATTATTTTCTTGATATGTATCTAAATCCTCTTCGATAGGAATGTCTACTAATTTAACTGTTACTTTAATCTCTTCTGAGTCGAAGTCAGACCTTTTAAAAGGTATTGGCATTGATAACCTTGAACTCTCAAAGTTTATGTCTTCTAAATTACATTTAGTCATTTTAATTAAAGGTTCTTTAATTGCTGCTTTTACTGGTTTGATGGTAAGATTTGATTCAATTATTATATCTTTGTTCTTAAATGTTTCTGTTTCCGGAGTGAAACTTTCGATGAAATTCTTAACAGATTGTCCTGATGTCACAGGTGTAATGGTAGCAGATAATTCTGCTGAAGACAGGTCAACTTTTTTGATTGTACGTTGGAATTTTACAGTGTTTGTAATGTTTGGCAGGCTTCCTGAGCTCTTCTTACGCTTCTCAGCTATATTCTTCAGTATTTCTGTCAATCTTGTAGAAGAATGAGCAGTTTCATAATGTTTATTTAATGCTTCATTCGTTTTAAACTGTTCAGAGCATTTAACGCAGGTCCTGACAACGTTTTTGTAATGAGAACCCATGTGGTTGTTGTAATTTTGGTATGTATAACACATTTTATCGCAAACTTTACAGACAAATCTTGTTTTATTGTTTTTGATGTTGTGTCTCTTTTTCCTGTTCCATGTGGCATTGCTTAGTCTTATCCTGTGCAACGTTTTCTGCTTTTTCTTGACCTCTAGCAAGGGTTCATCATCAGAGGTGTCAGATAACATGATATGTTCTTCATTATTTTTGCTGATTAGTTTTTTAGAATTACGCTCTACCTTGGTTTTTAGTTTTCTCTTGCGTGAGGACTTGTTTTTAAGTATACCTTCTGTGATATATCCCTCTGTTTCTGTTGCAGTTATTAGTTCTTTCTTTAATTCTTCTTTTGAGATATCAGTGTTTGTTATGTTTCCTTGATCTTCAGGTTTTATTTTTGCAGCTAAAGTCTCTTCATTGTCATCAGAACTTCCATCGTTTAACGGCTCAAGACTAGATGGTATAAAGGGTTTTTCTGATTTTTTATCGCTAAAGTATACATTGTAATTCTCGTCAAACTCAGTGAAACCAATACTTTTGTGATCCAATTTAATATGTAATGTGAATTTCTTTCTAATTCTAAACTTGGTATTGCAGATTTTACAAGTGTAAGGCTGAAGATCTTTATGTGTAGAGAAGAAGTGCCCGAAAAGATTTTTCGGATGTTTAAAAATCGTATCGCAATAAACACAGCGATATTTATACAGATGCATCTGACTTTTGTGACTACGATCAATGTGTTTTTTCAAGGAACTTTCTCCTGCAAAGCTTTTTTTACAATATTTGCATGTTTTCAGCATCATTGTGGCCGGGTGCACTGCTTCAAGGTGAGCTGACAACTCGTCCAAAGTATCAAATATAATCTGACAAACTCTACACTTGATAGCTTTGCATTTCTTTGAATGCTCTCTCAGTGCTTGCGCCGTTAACATTTTATGACATTCTGGACATTGTTTAAGACTTTCTTGAAATCCCTGATGACATTCTTTATGAATGAAAAGATGTCTTATTAAACCTTTTTTAAATTTGAAAACGCATGAACATGAATCACAAACGAGTGAGCGACAGTTCTTAAGTTTCAAATGCTCTATATAATCGACCAGATCAGACGAGGAATGTTCGCATTTTACACACACATATGTTACATCATCTCCTAAATACTGTAGGAACCTTATAGCTTTAATGTTTATCAGAGAAGATAGCAAAGAATAGCATTCGTTCAGAAACACACCGTCAGTACTGGTGGAATGTTCGTGGAATTCATGAGCTTCTAGCTCAGATACATTTGTAAACATCATGGTGCAATTCGAGCAAGAGTATTTCGAAGGCTTTAAAGGAGAACTGTGCTTGCTTTGATGCTTCCTAAAGGCGTCGAAGTCAGCGAAAACTCTGTTACAGTATCTGCAACATTTCAAAGTCGAAAGATGCTCATTACGTATGTGTAAAACGTAAGATTCCATGTCGCGAAAATGTTGATGGCAGAAATCGCACATTTTGAAACCGTTTAAAATGTAATCCTCAGTGTGCATTTGGTTCATGTGATCGGTAAGGTCTTCTGGGTACAAAAACTCGGCATAGCAAATGCTGCATGTCGTTTCCGAGTCGGTAAAATCATACATTTCGCAAATAGACATTTTTAAGATGTTTCCAACCTTTTCACTATGTAATTGAATCAAATTGTGATGTTTATTTATTGTTTTACTCCGTTCACGTAGATTAGACACTAGGTACACACAAACAGAAAATAGTTTTGTATGAATTTTCCACATAAAAATGTATTATAATTTTATTATCGGTCCCCGACTCCCCGCTTCGGTCAGTTTTGTCACTTTTGTTGACAAATTTACAATGTCCAATGTCCATCATTTTATTTTTACTTTATAGTATTGTACTGTTTTGGAATTGTACTATATAAGTCAATACATATTAGATTCTCTTATTTTAACTGAAATCAAAATTGTCATCGAATCTGTAAATCTTCCGATAAGGGTCGCAACGCGCTATAATCCTAAGTCGGGTTTGTTGTGTAACTTCTTACCTTTTAACTAAATATCTTTTCGAAAATGCATATAACCACCGGGCAGTGTGGTACCGGCCTGAAAGAGTGCCACCTCCTCTGTTCTCGGAGTCGTAAGAGTCTAAAATCTACCAGGGGGCCTACCGCCGAATTCGATGGATTACCGGTAATCCATCTAGATCAAACTTTGTTTTGCGTTCATTAATCCGTACCGGGGAATCTGCCGACAGCCACCTCTCATTCATGACTTTTAGTCCGTGAAAGACCAATAGGTAAATGGAGAACGCCATTTTGTTTCGATTTCCATGAGTTCGGCGGTACGACAGAATCAATTCGATATCCATTTTGCCTTATAATCGATTGCCATCGAACTCGGCGGTAGGCCCCCAGATGATGTTTACCAGCGTCATCCTGCATACTGGCTGAAACTGCGATCACCAACCCGCTTTCCCAGGGGATTATGGGAAAATACCCCAAGAGAATGTTATCTATTTGGGAGGCCAATATTCAGCAGTGGACTCTATAAGTCTGATATCATATCATGATAATGTGACTACATTCTTCCAATTAAATTTCCAGATTCAGTCAGTATTGTCTATGTCGTTTGTAAAAGCATTCAAGCTGGGCCAGTTGCAGGGGTTACGTACGGGTTTAACCGAAAGAGACAACACGGCCCCGGATCATAAAGGGCTAAAAAAGGAACAAAGGTTTTTGTCAATAAATTAAAGTCTGATGTTCAATCTATAGCTGTGGGTGATAGGCGGTCATTTGATGAATTTCCATCCGCAAAAAAATGCTTTCCCGTCATCATTTACCCCTTGGGCTTGATTCCGGAAAGTAGGTCTACAATGTTTTCCCAATTAAATTGTTTGACTATCTTTAGATATAACGCATTATTTCAGCAGCCAAATAGCAATCTCAAGTCCTTTCCATTAACCCTGTCAAGGTATTACAATTAATGTTATCATTATAACTTATAACGAGCATGGCAGAAATATATGTTTCAACATGTAAGCACCAAATAAAGTATCAACAAGCTTAATGAAAAACAATTAGTTATTCATTTTATAATGACACCGTATCTTATTTATTCCACATCCATCCACTCGATCACGTTTGAAAAGACAAATGACGAACAATTACACTTGAATAAACACAGGAATCTTCAGTAAAGAAAGACATTTTCTAACAAGCGCACTTGTTTAAATAAATATAGTAATAATGCTGCCAACATAGAGTTGTATTATTATTGTATATATTTCTCGATTATCCAGTTCTTACTATGATATTAGTAATAACATCCAAGCCATAATAAAACGTATGATTATGAATAAAAAATGTTTCAAATTATTAATCCTTAGGAAAAGAAACTTATATAGTGAAAAAGTTATAGATAATCTAAAATAACTGGAATTCTGTAAAGTCTCTCATTATGGCCTTGAGGTATTTTGACAAACATTTAGGTATCTTTCGCCATAAAGCATTTTAAATGAAACCATTGCTTTCTTTGAGTGTATATAATGTCCCGTAATTTGTTTGGAAATCTAGAATTATTATTATTAATTTTTGTAAACTTAAGGGCAAATGACCCTTTAAAGAAACAATAAAGCTACAATCATCAATTTGAAGAACGATGTTACAAGGTAGCTTTCTGTTTTGTAGGAAAGTAGGAGTAGGACTTAAAACCTGCTCATCCCTGCCACTGTACTTATAAATTCAAATATAAATTAAAAATCACAAAAAAACCTCTTTTCTTTCTCTATAGGGATGCGCTGATCAACCGCTTAAAAAACCGCTTATCCTTCGACTAAATACAGTCGATACAAAGACTATGCGTTATAATTTATGTGTTTCTTACTTTTCCAGCATAGGCTGCATTAACTTAATAAAAAGTATTTATAATATCGAAATCTATGTTCTGTTTTTAAAGGAGAAAAATGCTTACAAAGCCGGTTCGACTAAATCTACATTTAGTCAAAACAAAACTCTGCATATGTACATACAGCCTAACGTCAAAAAAAAGTAAAAAAGTCATTTACACATCACTCCACCCATTTTGCCTATCATGTCACCGTCCCGTCATTTAAGCCCGTACGAATACTAAAAAACACGGCGGTTTTAACTGCCATGCACAAAACAAAGATTTACAGGTAAATATCACTTTATATTCCTATTTATATTATATTAACTTTTTCTCTAGTTTTGTTTGGCATACAGCTTATTTGCCATATCATTCTAACCTAACCTAAGAATTAGTGTGAACTACTTAATTTAGTTCTGTGTAGATAACACAAATTTATTGAGTCAATAAATTAGTAATATTTGTGAACTTGTCTTCCAACGTAACACATTTTCTATAAGTGTTTTAAAATGCATGTGTTCATTGTGTACTTGGTAACAGAATTATGACAGACATGGATTATTGTAAAAACTACCTTATAGTCAATACAATTACTTTTATTTTCTGATAACGACGGTGTCTAAGTGTATGGATTGTTCTGCTACTTTTATTTTGGTTTTTAAGTAAGTTTTTGTTGAAGTTCTTTAATAATTTAAATATGAAATAATAAGTATGTTGTCTGCAAGTATCTGTTAACGTTGATATTTATTTATATTTATACAAAAGTCCTTGAAATATTCCTAAGGTATGTTTAAAATTCATTGAATTTTATATTACAAACCTCTCCATTTGAATTTTTTTTTATT
The DNA here is from genome assembly GCA_949126915.1 of Musotima nitidalis. NCBI lineage: Eukaryota > Metazoa > Arthropoda > Insecta > Lepidoptera > Crambidae > Musotima > Musotima nitidalis. The sequence continues at coordinate 8,116,541 of OX421440.1, forward strand.
TATAAGTGAACAGCAGACAAAGAATATACTTTATTATTCCTGTTTGTGTTACATATATTAATAATGAAGTGAATTATAATTTATCTGTTCTTTATTATGTAGGTCCTTAATGTTTTTTTTAAATATATTTATATCGA